>LR990362.1:16506887-17836176 GCA_905147345.3 Mythimna impura | reverse complement strand
AAAATATGCTGTAAGTTATCAAATAGGGTAAAACTAGGGTAAGTGCCCCGATCGGCGGCAAGGTCCTCTCGCGTACGGTCCTGGTTCAGGCAATAGTTGATACGGAGTGATAGGGAATAGGTGGTGGTCACCTTCTTCTGCGAAGCAGTGAAACAAAGGAGGCGGTCGAAACCGTGATACGGAGACAAGCTTCCCGCCCAATACTGGGGACGCCCCGGGCGTTAGGAGTCGTAGGATGATTTCCGGTCACCGTAGAGACAGCCTTGCGGACAGTGAGCAATGGGTAGCTCGCCAACCGGCCGTAAGGTTAGGACCAAGCCTGGGTTGACGGGGCATTGTGTTCCATGCACACCTCAAAGAGTTGTCAGCAATACATATGATTCTAGTTTCGCTTAGGAATCACATGTCACATATTTTATTTATTTATTTATCGAGAATCTTTTATCTACTACTAAGTTGGCCGTGTCCACATGTCTTTGTGCGATTGCATGTAAAGGCAAAGCGCGATCAAAAATTTTTCGATATTTGTGTCCTGTTCCTAAATCGCTAATACTCTAGAAATATTAAAAACTTTAACTTCTCATATATATATGTATAATGTTGCAGGATGTATATATATATCATAATTTTTAGTATATGCGAAACCTGATTATAGTTTGTTCAGAATAAGTAACTGAATCGATTCCAATAATTTTTACACCATGTTATATTTTTTTCAAAAATATTTAAAAAAAGGTCACAAGTTGGACACTACCGACACTAAGTACAAAACAGGTCACAGCAGGTTATAGCAGACATAAGACACTAGCGGGTAGCTGGATGCGGGAGTAGAACAACCCTTCAGTCACCCGGGTGGCCCAATGATCATGTATTTGTGCGGCCAACCAGGTAACATAACAAGCTTATACCTTCGTGATTTTCCATCGTACAGTTATGAAATTTTGTACATAGATTCTTTACATAAAAATACTTGACACATGTTTCGGGTTTCGCATATACTAAAACTAATGCTGTATATATATATATAATTATAGTGATTTCAAAATTTGTGACAACTATCCCGCGGTTTTGCCCTATGCCCAGCCCCCCTAGCCAAGTTGCAAACGATAAACGTGAACGCTTAGTAATCTCCAATAGATTTTCAACTTTATACCTAAGAGCATACCAGAGAGCGAAACGTGGTCGCTTACAATGGGCCTCATTAGAAGGCTTAAAGTCACCCAAAGGGCAATGGAGAGGGCTATGCTCGGAGTTTCCTTGCGTGATCGAATCAGGAATGAGGATATCCGCAGGAGAACCAAGGTTGCCGACATAGCACGAAGAATCGCCAAACTAAAGTGGCAATGGGCAGGGCACATTGCCCGCAGAACAGATGGCCGTTGGGGCCGAAAGGTTCTGGAATGGCGACCACGTACCGGAAGACGTAGCGTTGGAAGGCCTCCTACAAGGTGGACCGATGACTTGGTAACGATTGCGGGAGTCCGATGGATGCGAGACGCACAGGACCGTTCGTTGTGGCGACGCTTGGGGGAGGCCTATGTCCAGCAGTGGACGTCTTTCGGCTGAAATGATGATGATGATGACCTAAGAGCATAAAGTTGAAAATCTATTAAAGACTACTGAGAGTTTACGTTTATCGTTTGTGACTTGGCTAGGGGGGCAGATGTCTAATGAAACCACAATGAAACAAATATTTTTTGTGGTTAAATACATACAAAGCAAGAGGTGAATTGAAGTACAGATAACAGACATAAACAATTAAATTTTTTCTGTCTTTAAATTATACTTTTACAAAACACAGCCAAAATTTTTTTTGTAAGCCAACACACAAAAAAGTTAGACGTTCATTAGGGAGAAAATTGCTTATTTAAAAGATGCTCGCTAACAGACGCTTTTGTCGAGTTTTTATTATATTTACAGGAATATTTCCAACACGACAAAAAACCGAATGAAAAACGACGAATACCTTTTGTTACAATTTTTGTTCGTATTTTGCAATAACGGTTAACACGAAGACAGAAGACTACTGTCTTCGTGCAAAAATAAAAAAATAGTTAAGTGGATACTACTATTGGACTACTAAGCCTATAGAAGTACCCACTTAACTATTTTTTTGGTTTATAGTTCAATAAAACTGTAGTAATTTGTTTGTTATTTACAACATTAAACTCCACATCCATATTAGTATAATCAGCCCTATAATGATCTCACTGCTGGGTTTCAGGCTAGCTCTTTAGGAGAGTGAACGAGCCGTAACTGTAACCACACGGTCCCAATGCGCGTTTGTGAATATCCCGTCTTCGAAGTTTTGGTGTTAGGTTTTCTGACGATGTTTTCCTTAACCGTTGTTGAGAGTAGCAGTGATGAAATTAATGATACAAAGCAAAGCACCTTCCTGGATTTGAAACCATGATCCACAACTCGTTGGTCGGAGCCGGTACCATTGGGCCACCACTGTTAGCATATTACCTAACCTACCTACCCATATTAGCGGGTTTTTTTTGTAGGTGGAAATCATTCAATGACATCCCCCGCTATTGGGTGGAGCGGGAGGGCGTGTCAAACTTTTACTGACTAAAACCACCTCCTGTTTCTTCGTTGCCTTTCATACCAGAGCCAAGTCTTCCTTTCAGAAGCAGACTCATGGCCCCAGTAAGCTTCGACCCTGATGGGCCCCTACGGTTTGCTGACATCTCCTTGAGGCGCGCATGGAACAGTACCCGCCGTCGACGACTTGAGCTCGGTCCAGACGGTTACCGGACGGTCGGACGACGAGCTACCCATTTCTCGCCGTCCGCAAGCCCGCGCCGCGCGACGTAGATCTGATAATCGTTGTATTAAATTTTGTCTTGGTGCACTTGAGTGGTAAAAAATGTAAGGAGGGCCATCAGGCTAGATGGAATAACAATCTTCACAGGGTGACTCTAGTGTGACGAGAGTGACTAAGAATCAAGATTAATGGCGTGCTATTGGAAAGGCTGACAATAGATCCACCACTAATCACAGATCGCCTTCTTACCTATCTTATCTGACTTCAGAATTTCAATTTCTTCACGGCTATAATATTAGAGGAATCAATATTATTCCCTTATTTAATGCAACTCCAAATTATTCCAAAATAAATTAGACCACCTTTATTATGTCAAACTATTATTATGCTATTAAACATTATGTGAAAACGTTATGCCAAACAACATTATACTTTAAAATTGTGTGCCAAGAGATCATAGAACAATAATAAACAGATGATACAATAGGCTGAAGGTAATGATGATGGCTATTCTATAGTTGCCCACTGCTAGTCTTATTCTAAATTGTGGCATCCTAAAAAAAAACACTTTTGTTTTTCTCTGTTGGCTACTTTTGCTACATAACTCAAGCTGGTACTCAAGCATTTTCGACGTACTACAAATTACCTTAGTAAATATAAACCCTCCGCATACTCATACTAACGAAGAGTCTATTCAAGAAGATGGGCCATTACTTCGTTTTATAGCATACTACTCCAACACTTATGCAAACACACGGGAAAGTTTGAAACAAGATGCGGTATCGTTTACCTTGTTTTAACGTAAAATATACAAGGTAATCTTAATGGGTTTTGGGCTTGTGTGTGAGCTTTGCTTCGAAATCATTTTTATTACTGTATTTTTAAGCATCTTGGTTGAGAAAAAATATGTACCTTGTGAAAGGAATCCAAATGTGATGTAGCTCTGTCAATCTGTCTGTTTGTTTTAGATCAATTTTGATACAAAAACCGATTAGTCCTTAGAGAAGGACTTTAGGACTTTTTATCTCTAGAATATGTTCCCTTGGGGTAAGCTGCGTCTTCTAGTACGCGGTCACTACTCTATAATCTTTTGAAACCATTCTTCATTGTGGAGTAATGATGCTTTCTTTCTGATCTAACAAGGGCTACGGGAGTCCACTAGATGCAAAAAACAGGACCAGTCGAAGTAACTACGATGGTTGGATAAGGTCTATGTCCAGCAACGTTCTTCTTTCTGCTAGAATGCTGATACGTAAACATTATAATTTAAACATTTAAAGTAAACCAAAATAGAATAAAACACTTTAGTGTTTTAACACTCGGGGTCGCGACAAACCACGATGGAGAAGGCTAGACGAATTAGGCAGATTTCGCCAGAACTGTAAGGATGAAGCACAAGCCCATAAAAGAAGAACGGAGTGGAGGGAGGCTAGCCCAGGAGTAGGACAGAACCAGGCTAGCAAAGAAAATTTCAAAATATTATATTTTATCTTTTTCTACTATATTTATTAACACTTCAAGAGAGAATCATGGCTCTTGTAACATAGGTTCTCCTAATACAATAGCCAGGGTAGGGTGTTAGTGTCTTTTTTTTAGGTGGGAAATTATCTAAAAAAAAAGACACGAACACACATATACCTTGGCTGTTGTACTAAAAGAACCTATGTTACAAAAGCCATGATTCTGTTTAGGGTATTTTGTAGTTTATACTGACTTAGTATGTAGAAAGCCTTTGTTTAGCATTTATGAACTGACTTAAAATTGTTCGAGTAAAAGGCAAATTCTACTATGAATAATTAAAGTGGCATGTGAAAAATATGACACTGAAGCGTGGTGTGAATGTTAACAAGCTGGAAAATGGTATTCTGCTAATTTTGAAATTCGAACACATTTTAGTCGAGTTCTTGTTGCATAGCAGGCAAGTTTGTTTTCATTTAAGTACGAAATTTTGTGAATATTTTTGTGTTTGTTCAATTTATTATGCAGACGATAAATATCGATAATTTTCATACTTAAAATTTTAGTAACTTTATTTTATGATATAAACGTCAATTCTGATGGAATGTACCATAATAAATGTCTTTTAATTTCCACGTGGCGTTCAACTTTAAAATTAATAGAATACAATTTGAAACATATTTTTTTAGCAATCAATCCCTATTAAAATTGCATAAATCTAACTTGGTTTAGCCATGTTTTTGACGTTTTGAGATATTGATGAGATCAAGACTTGAGATTGAGCATTTTTGTGATAGTAGAATTGATATTTTGATAATAATATGACTTTCAAAAAGCACGTTAAGGGCATCCAACTCGACATACATTTTCACTGTTTTTTATACAACCGCTCTTACGTGATTCTTTTCTTAATAATGTCATTACACATTTTCATTAGATGTTTTGGAAACATAGTAAGATACTGTAGATATTATTTAGGCTTCTTTTGAAATCAATTTATAAATTTGTGTAAAACTAATCCAGTAAAGATCTCTGAAAATCTGCTATTTTGCATGAACTTTGACACTTCATAATTTACTCAAAAATTAAAAAAGTCAAAAAAATATAACAAGAGAAGCCTTGCAAATTTAATAAAAAAAACTGAATGACGACAATTTTTTTCAAAAACTTCTAATAGTTAAAAAAAAAACACGTTTTTCCTGGAACAAGTTTTGTAAAATATTCGAGTAAATCACGGAATCACCGAATGCTAACAGTTTCCAAGCGTTATCCCTCTTTTGTCGCGTTGCCTTTTCGTCGAATATCGCGTTGGATTGCGTTAGATGAAGTAACAAGCTTTTAAACCATGCTCGATGTTAACGATAGGCGAGTGAAAAAGGACCCTCTTACCCCGGTCCTGGTTGTCGTTTGTAGACCTTAGACAGTTGATACAAATAGCCAGAAGCCAGGAAATCTAACAGTAGTCTTTCCGAGGGGTATCGTGTGACCCCATTCTTGGGTTTTGGGGGTCAAATAGGCATTCGCTCCATGTAAAATGGCTACTTCTGGTTTTGCTGGAAGCACAGTTTTTTTTTTAGGTGGGAAAATCATCTTATGATAAATCGCGCTCTTTGGCGGAGCGAGAGATAGTGTCAGACTTTTACTGACTAAAAACCCACTCTTGTTCCTTCGTTGCCTTCGTCTCAGGATCCCAGGTTTCGTTGTCACACTACCCATGGCCCCAGTAGGCTTCGACTCTACTACAGTTGCTGACATCTCCTTGAGGCGCGCGCTTTCCCCAACACAGTTGGGCAAAGTTATCCAGAGTGATTGATAATGACATTTTCAAAGAAATGTTTTTCAATATACGTTTCATTTTAACTAAGTTAGTAGCTAACAAATGACAGCAACAAGAAAAGCTTTTACAAACATTATGGAGACGCACAAATTATATTTTATTATATTAGAAAACTAATATATTTTTTCTTGGCATCAACGTTGAAATAGAATACTCAAAACGCATTTCTGAAAAATGAAAATACTTTCGCATGAAAATATAAAAATTCCTTCAGTGTATTAAATTACAATGTCTGTTTTATGGCATAATATAAACTTATTTTATACGTATATAGGATAAAGTGTTTGTAAGAAAAAACGTAATCTTTGAAATTGCGTACTGATCCATCATCATCATCATTTTAGCCGAAAGACGTCCATCGTTGGATATAGGGCTCACCCAAGTGTCGCCCCAAGGATCGATCCTGTGCGTCTCGCATCCATCTGGTTTCCGCGACCTTCACCAGATCATCGGTCTATCCATTTTACGACCTCAAGCCTTGCCCTGCCACGCCTCCGATTCCTTTATTCTGACGTCATCTCAACGCTCAGTCATTAGTCCAGAACAAAGGAATAGGAGCCGTGGCCGACTCGAGGCGATCAATGAAAAGAGAATCGAAACGAAACGGTTGTAACTTGGCTAGGGGGGCTGACGTGTTAAAAAGCCAGTCGTGCGAGCGACAAAGAGGCATGGAGTTATACACTCTATATAGTTCCATCGCTTTAACAGTTCAGTTTAGGTCGTAAAATAAATCGCGTTAAGAGCTCGTGGTAGGGCCTCAAAATTGAACTTTTAAAGGGATGGAGCTTCATTATCCCTCTTTCTCGCTCGCACGACTGTATCCAAAAGCACAATAAAAATAATAATAACGACATGTGGGATGTGGACTCTGCGATCATTGTACCGATAGTCGTGTCGAGCAATGGCTTAGTAGCCAAGAGCTTCGACCAACACCTCCTAGCTTGCATTAGGCGACTGGATCAAGGGCTTACAGAAAGCGGTACCCCTGGATACGGCTCGTATTGTTAGCCGGTAGCTTGGACCCTGTTCCCAATACTGGTGGGATACTATTTTTTTTTAAAGAAATTTTAAAAAATGTATTTAATAAGTTTGAAGTCAAATAAAGAGAATAATAATAAAATATTGGGTCGATATAGAAAGTAATCACTACATAGTATAAAACAAAGTCGCTTTTCGTGTCTGTCTGTCCCTATGTATGCTTAGATCTTTAAAAATTCGCAATGGATTTTGATGCGGATTTTTTTAATAGATAGACTGATTCAAGAGGAAGGTTTATAAGTATAATACACGCACATTATAGTAAAGGAACACTGATGATTTTAGAGGTTTTTAATGTGATGTCGTAAAGAAACACATTTTTTTGCGCTTACATTGCAAACGCTGGCTGAACCCTAAGAGATAGATCAAAATAATGTACTACAGTATTGTACACCTTAAAAAGATCTACAAAAAAATCCGCGATGGTATATGTCTATCTTTTATGTATAACCCACAATAACCAGTTTTTATCCTTTACTTTTTACGAGAAATATTGGCTTATTTACGAAACTATTTTCAGCAATACAGCATTAATCTTTATCCAATTAAGTACCTTAAATGCATTGTGCATTTAATATAGATCAATATGGCCCTTTGCAGCGTGTAATTTAAGTGAATATTTTCGAAGATATTACAGATTTAAAATGCAGGGCATAGCGGTTGCGGTAAATAACTTGATTCTTTCAAAGACTGATGCGCCGACGCAAATATACTACTCGGTTACTTCCAGATTGGTCCCATTTTTTTCAAATCCAGTTCTGGTATTGGAATCCATGAGGAATCGAGGGAACTCCTCAAATATTCTGGACACTATATAGTGATTTTGGTATTTTAACCGAGAACTAAAGCATTTACAGTCAAAAAGTAACATTTGATGAAATGAAACTGATGAAGAAGACCAGAAATAGGCAACGGAACTTCACCCTCACATAGATATCACAATGAAGATAGTTAAGTAACTATGACAATGTAAATAAATAAAACGTTCTGAATAGTTATGTTGAAAATGGTATCAACGAAGTGATCTGATGATGATGATAGAGCCGGAAGGTAGGCACTGGAACTCCGTGATTAATCAATGTAACCTAGCCGTGTTTGAGCTTATTAGAATTGTCATGATATGCACTTTGGCTATAAGGTACTATCGAACTAACCTGATGATGGAGCCGGGAGGTGGATGGGGACTTCATAATAAAATAATGTATCCTAGCAGTGTTTGGGTTAATTCGGATTGTCATGAGAAATAGGTACTCTGGCTTAAAGTGCATCACAACTAAAAAGTGTGAAATAAAAAACTTTTTACAAAAAAAATAACCGTTTTCACTACAAAAAAAAAACAAAACACTAAATCGATCAAAATAACTTTAATTTTGGAAGTCGGTGTTAAATAACAAGCAGACAATACCAGAAACACCGACTTCCGAAATTAAAGTTATTTTGATCGTTTTAGTGTTTCTAATCGACTTCAAAAAAAGGAGGAGGTTATCGATTCGGTTGTATGTTTTATTATTATTATTTTTTTGTGTGTTACCTCAGAACTCCGTCATTTATGGACCAATCTGCAATTTTTTTTTGCTTTTAAAGAATATGCTTTCAGATTCGTCCCATTTTTTTCAAAATCCAGTTCTGATGATGGGATCCATGAGGAATCGAGAGAACTCCTCAAATATTATAGGCAATTATATAGTGATTTTGGTATTTTCATCGAGAACATAAGCATTTACAGTCAAAAAGTAAAATTTGATGAAGTGGAACTGATGTGGAAGACCAGGAATGGCCAACGGAACTTCATACTCACATAGATATCACAATGAAGACAGTTAAGCGACTATGACAATACAATTAAATAAATGGTTCTGAATAGTTATGTTGAAAATGGTATTATCGAAGTGACCTGATGATGATGATGGAGCCGGAAGATAGGCACCGAAACTCTGTAATTAATCAATGTATCCTAGCCGTGTTTGGGCTTATTAGAATTGTCATGAAATGCACTTTGGCTATAAGGTACTATCGAACTAATCCGATGATGGAGGAAGGTGGAACGTAGACACAGGAACTTCATAATAAAACAATATAACCTAGCAGTGTTTGGGTTAATTGAAATTGAATTCTAATACCATCGAATTTACCATTCCAATATAAACGCTTACAATTTCCGCTAAAGATATCTTTTGCAATGACCATCGATAAATCGCAGGGTCAAACTTCCAACGTTGCAGGCTTAGATTTGAGCGTTGAATGTTTTTTACAAGGCCAATTATATGTTTTACATGGCCAATTATATGTCGTTTTTTCAAGAGTAATCTCAAAAGAAAACATGTTTGAAAAAATCTGTGGACGTTGTGTATAAAGACATTCTGTAGTATATTTAGTACCAGCACTGCACCATGGCGGGTCCATGGTGCAGTGCTGGACAAAACCGCATCAAAATTCGTTGCGCAGTTTTAAAGATCTAAGCGTACATAGGGACAGACAGCAGGAAGCGACTTTGTTTTATACGAGTACTATGAAGTGATCAGCATTGCACCCGTGCGAAGCCGGGGCGGGTCGCTAGTCTATTATAATTTACATCAGAAGGGAATCATAGAATTAAAACAATAGATAAATCAACGCATTAACAATATTTATTATCAATATCAAATACAATTCAGTACATGTTAACACTATTAACCTCAATATCGATTTGGACTAGTCTGTAAAGATATTGTTGGGAATAAAAATAAATAAATAAATAAAATAAATCAATATTTTACTAACCTTAACTTATCACGTCGGTGTCTCGTACAAGACTGCCATATTAAAATAATAATACACTTGTTAAACTAAAAATTCACTTCAAAATCGAATGATTTGATAACTTGACAGAGTCATAGAATGATTCGAAATCACACCAACGAAACTTGGCTATAACAAGACAACCATGGACTGTTAACTCTAGTATAACAAGTATGAATCTACCCTCACATAGATAAGTCCTCTTACACGATGAATACGCGGAGGGATTATTAACTCTACGTTACTTACTTCCTTGAACTTTAGGCTGTCAGTCATCATCAGAGATAGGAATAGGTAGAGACCTAATTCATATATCTGATGATGACTGACAGCCAATGTTAACTTTTTATTGCAAAAAAATAATAATGGTTTCAGTGGCATTATTCACAGGAGCAAAGTCGCATAAAAAAATTCGTCATAAATAATAAATAGAAACAGATGAATATTTTGTTTAGAGTAATATTTCAATGGCAGAAACATATTTTTTGTGTTCCCTTAGGAGCACAAGCTAAGATGTGAGAATGTAAATAAAAATTTCTTGGTGATTGGTATGTCAGCCTAAAATAAAATATCGCTGTATAAATTTCAAGAAGCATACGGGGCCAGGGGAGTTGCCAAAACTGGTACTGTGTATGAAATTTTTGGTTTTTATATTCTACTTGAATATATCCCTTTGGGCGCCCCGATTATTATTGCGTAATTGCGCGTTTTTACGTAAATCACCAAAAAAAAAACGAAAAATAAATAAAAAATACTTTTCTGGATTTTTCTAGGAAAAACAAAAATATAGAAACCAAAAGAACAATGGCAGGTTCCCATACATTGTTTTAGTTGTGATTAAAACTCTATGTCTTCAATTAAAAAATATTCTGTTTAACTGAGCTTTAGGCCCTGACACCATATATACAAGAATTTTGGTTAGAGGAGGCCGAGAAAAATAGATATTCAAACATGAATGGTGAAGCGTCAATGCCTTTTCTTAAGGTATATGTATTTTTAGAGAATAAATAATATAAATTAGTTATCTTTCCCGCATTCTCTAAGTTAATTGAGTCTCTGTTGACGATTTCCTTCACCAATATCTACGACCGCAACGCCCACTGGTGACGTATCGAATGCTTTCTTGAGACGCTCGCTAAAGACCGCTAGATGGCGTCTAACCCGCTAACAAAACAGTGTGTCCGCTACGCAAATCGACATTGCGTCGAATAAAAACCGCTCCGCCTATCAAAATCCCATATCTGTTGAAAACCTGAGAATTCTCCTGTAATAAGTGTATCTGCTACTGTGAGACATTAAGACCATAAAGTGCAGTGTTGGTTTCACGAGTTCTGACCAGCCCACCGGTGGATGGATGAAGATTTAGCTCGCCGGCCGGCAGCACACAGACAGACCACGCGTCCGTGGATGAAGCGCTTTCCTGACGACGAGTGGGGTTACTGGATTAGCAAGGTACGTGGGCTATGAATCGCTATAAACGTCGCTAGATTCTGGAGTCACAGGGAATCGTCAACAGGGATTTAATTTTGTGTAATACAACCATAATTTCACCGCCATATTGGTAGTCTTAAAACACCATCCTTTTTCAGGTTGAGGCTACTTACAAGCCTCACCATAATTTTTTGGTCCTTTCGAGCCTGGATAGATAACCAGGTAACCGCTCCCTAGTTAGATTTTTACGTAATATTTGGTGAAAATCATAATAGGTATATATAGGTTATAGATATTTACGTAAACCTTTGGTAAATTATTCTTGCCTATAAACCGCTCTCCGCTATAACATAAACATAATTGACAATAGATTCTACGTAGGTTTTGGTAAATCTGTCAATATTGTTTCATAGAATTTAATGTGATACGTATTTCACTTTGATAACATATAATAGGAGGTAGTTTCACATCATTTCGGCTTTGTGCGTATTAGTGATTTTTATTCAGATACCGCCACAGAGCGGGAGGATACTTTACGATTGCTAACCGCCTGATAAGTTTACCCGCGCATATTTTTAGATATTGCTCTTGATATTAACTTAACAAAATGACTGAGAAACAATTAAAGCCGGAAGATTTACTGACTATCCTTCATGAGAAGAAAGGATTGTTATTCAAACGCCTTAATCGATTATATGAATTATCGAAAAATATTTCGTCGTTCGATACGAGAAATAGTGAAAGTTTTATGACTGAATCGGAAACTATTGACGACATTCGTGATAAATTTGAATCTTATGTCGATCAAATTAACCACATAAACATTAATTTGAAACCTGGTTCGAGTCCCGACTATGCTTGTTTAGAATCCTTTGAAGATTTGTTTATTCGCATTAAGCGTATTAGGAATAAAATCGACAGTAGTCAATCTCAGTTATCTCAATGTAGTAATTCGAAAACGCTTTTTGAACCACTAAAAATAAAGCTGCCTCCGATTGCATTGCCATCTTTCGACGGGAAACCTGAGAATTGGCCTGTTTTCTATGAGTCGTTCAAGTCGAATATTCATGACAATGATCAGCTGACTGACTCGCAGCGTGTGCAGTATTTAGTAGGTAGACTTACACATAACGCGTTAAAGATTACAGCCGGTATTATGCCTACGGCTGATACCTATCATTTTCTATGGAACAGCTTAGTTAATAAATACCAGGATAAGCGTACATTAGGTATACACTATTTAAATAATATATTAGATTTAAAAAGTTGTTTGTGTAACGCAAATAGTCTCGATTCTTTCATTGAAACATTTAGTGCAAGTATTTCTGCCTTGAAACAACTCGGTATTCCGGATCTTGCGGATTTTATTCTCTTGCATTGCGCTATGAGAAAAATAGATTCACAGACTGGTCAATCGTTTGAACTTTCCGTTCGCGATGTTGAAATACCTACAACTAGATTGTTAATTAGCTTTATTCAAGATCAGGCTAAGATATTAGCACGCTCGAATTTATCTCATTCGAACGCGAAAAATAATTATAATAAACCTCATAGTCCCGCATCTCGCGAGCCTCGCACGCAAACGAAAGCGTTTGTTGTGAATGTATCGCCTAATTCTACCGCTCCAGCTCCGCCCCGCTTCGTCTGCGCGTATTGTAAAGATAACGCTCATGTTCATTTGTATAAGTGCGCTAAGTTTCAATCCGCGTTGACTTCTAGAACTAGGTTTGAGTTTATTAAATCCGTACATGGTTGCGTAAATTGTCTGAGCACGTCGCACGGTTTGAGTAATTGCAAGTCGACCTCAGTCTGTAACGTATGTAAAAAACGCCATCATACTTTATTACATTTTGAGAAAAATAATAAACAATCGCATGTAGCTGATGTTAAACCGACGAATTGCAATGTAGCCGTCGCGTCCAGCCTGGCTGTGCCGCTGGCCACTGCGCCCCCGCGTCCAGCCTGGCTGTGCCGCTGGCCACTGCGCCCCCGCGTTCCTCCCGCCCCGCGCGGCGTCTTGTGGTTCGGGTGACGTTGCTCAAACATGTCCGACCCATAACACGGCCGTATTATTGGCTGCAGATACGAGGGCTAAGTCGGCAGTCTTGTTGTCGACCGCTCAGGTTTATGCGCGCGCTAACAATAATAGTTCGGGCCATAAAACAATAGTTAGGTGCTTAATTGACATTGGTTCGCAAAATAATTTAATAACTACAGATTGTTGTAGAAAACTCAACTTAGTAATAATTCCTTTGAATAATTCTTTTGTCAAAGGAGTTGGTTCTGTGTCGCGGCCGATAATAGGTTATGTGAATCTAGATATCGAGTCTCGCGTATACCCGCATCAAAAATATACTATTCACGCGTTAGTAGTGGAGTGCATTACGGACAAGCTACCTTCGCACCATATTAAGTGGGATTGTCATGTAGACTTCCACTCGCTTCCGCCCGCTGATTTAAGCTGGAATATTCCAGGAGATATTGACATAGTGTTAGGCGCTCAACTGTTTCCGTATATTTATTTGGGGAATAGGGTAGACTTAGGTTCAAATGCGCCACCCGCATTATTGACCACATTCGGGTATGTCCTTATGGGTGATTTTCCGCCTAGTAAAGATAATTTGAATTTACCTAGCTCTTCTTTCACAGCATTAGCCCTTAATGATTTATTACAAAAGTTCTGGGAATTGGAAGAAGTTGAAAATAAACGTTTTTTATCTCCTGAGGAAACCGAATGTGAGAATATTTTTTCCTCGACCGTGTCACGTGACGATGCGGGACGTTATACTGTCGCGTTACCCTTTAGTAAGGATCCCAGCGAGTTGGGTAACTCCCGTGCCGCCGCGTACCGTCGACTGGTTGCGCTGGAGAGAAAACTCCGCCAATCGCCGACGTTGCGGGAAAATTATAACGCAGTGATCCAAGAGTACATAGATAATGGATACTTAAGTCCAGTCAACGAATCCGCCATTTCGGTTGACGGGTACTACATCCCTACATCCCATCACGCTGTCGTTCGGCCAGACAAACCGATGCCGCGCGTTGTATTGGATGCGAGTGCCAGGACTCACACCGGTTTATCTTTAAATGATGTACTCCATATTGGTCCAAATTTACAAACAGATTTGTTTCTTCTTTTAATCAATTTTAGATTATTTTCTATCGCTATCAATTCTGATATCAAGCAGATGTACTTACGAATTTGCGTACCTGTTGAGCAGCGTAAGTACCTACGAATTTTGTGTCGATTCAGTGAGAATGATCCTGTGTTGACATTCGCTTTTAACCGCTTACCTTTTGGACTGAAGTCGAGTCCTTACATAGCTATGCGCACTGTGCGACAGCTGGCCTCGGACAGTCCGCATTATTATATACTTAAATTCGCTAGACCGAAGGTTCATTGTGAACCCCGGTCGCCTCAGGGATTGTCAGCGGCGGAACGAGTTATGATCCGTGCTGTGCAATCTGTTCATTTCGCAGATGACATTGAGCTCATCATATGTGGTAAATTGTTGCCAAAGAAACTTGGCAGTTTATCTGTCTTTTTAGATGAAGAGGGTATATCACGCATTGGGGGAAGACTTTCAAAGTCATGCCTTCCCTTTGATGCTAAGCATCCTTTTTTACTTCCCAAACATGATCCTGTTGTGGATTTGATAATTCGTCATTACCATGTGATGAATTGTCACACTGGGCCAGGGCTACTTATGTCTATTTTACGACAGCGATTTTGGATACTAGATGCCAGGACTGTCATTAGGTCCAAGTTGCGACAATGCAACACATGCTTTAGAGTTAATCCGACGCATCCCACTCCAATGATGGCGGACCTTCCTGAATACCGTGTATCGGAATCAAAGGCATTTGTCCATACTGGAGTGGATTATGCTGGTCCCATACGCATAACTCTCTCTCGTCGCAGAGGTCAACACGCTCAAAAGGCTTATATATGCTTGTTTGTGTGCTTGGTAACCAAGGCTGTCCATGTAGAGTTAGTCTCTGAACTTACTACCGACGCCTTTTTAGCCGCGTTTAAACGTTTTATCTCGCGTCGAGGGCCAGTATCCTGTCTTTATTCGGATAACGCTACCAATTTCGTTGGTGCTAAAGCGCAACTCGATGAACTTTATAATTTGTTAATGAGGTCAAACCTCAATTCATCTCTTGTAAATGAGTTATCAACTCGCCGCATTAAGTGGAAAATGATTCCACCTCGCTCCCCACATTTTGGCGTTATGTGGGAAGCCAATGTAAAACCATTAAAACCGCATCCTTATAAAGGGACTGACAATGTCGCTCGCATTGCAATGGTGAGGACAAGGTTCGGTAATTTTAAACGCTCTGTCACAAAACTATATCCTATTCCAACGCAATAAAATTTCATTTTAACGATACTCGTAGTTTTTTAAGGTTTAGGATTAGTATTCTAAATGATTTTTATTTTCCGCATTTAGTCATAAAGCTTAGACTTTCCGATCATGATCTAGGTTAGTAAATCTTTACAATTTTAACCTTTCCCTTTGAAAGCACTTGCGTCCTTCCAAGGGGGGGAGCATGGTGAAGCGTCAATGCCTTTTCTTAAGGTATATGTATTTTTAGAGAATAAATAATATAAATTAGTTATCTTTCCCGCATTCTCTAAGTTAATTGAGTCTCTGTTGACGATTTCCTTCACCAATATCTACGACCGCAACGCCCACTGGTGACGTATCGAACGCTTTCTTGAGACGCTCGCTAAAGACCGCTAGATGGCGTCTAACCCGCTAACAAAACAGTGTGTCCGCTACGCAAATCGACATTGCGTCGAATAAAAACCGCTCCGCCTATCAAAATCCCATATCTGTTGAAAACCTGAGAATTCTCCTGTAATAAGTGTATCTGCTACTGTGAGACATTAAGACCATAAAGTGCAGTGTTGGTTTCACGAGTTCTGACCAGCCCACCGGTGGATGGATGAAGTGGTGATGGATGACCACGCGTCCGTGGATGAAGCGCTTTCCTGACGACGAGTGGGGTTACTGGATTAGCAAGGTACGTGGGCTATGAATCGCTATAAACGTCGCTAGATTCTGGAGTCACAGGGAATCGTCAACAGGGATTTAATTTTGTGTAATACAACCATAATTTCACCGCCATATTGGTAGTCTTAAAACACCACCCGTTCAGGTGATTGCTATTTACACGCGTCACCAATGAACTTTTACTTTTTTTTAGGTTATCCGTATTTAAAAAATGTCACTAATATGCTAAAGATTCAATAATCTAACAAATACTAAACACTGTACGTTATTTTTCTAATGCTTTAATAAATGAGAATGAGAAACCTAAGAACTTATCTTAGGATAGCATTTCTTAATAAATAAGAAGGTGACTAAAAAACCAGTTTATTATTACACAAAAATATTTATTCATCTTCATCCTCTATTATAATAATGTCATCAAGAAATTCTGCAGGTGCGGAAATATTTTGTAGATGTCTGGCCCATCCTAAATACCAGACCAGCATCATTACATGAGCGCAACATCCCACTGTGCGCCGACCAACTAAACAACTACAGCAATATTCACAGATACCTGTCCGGCCTGGAATATCATTTTCTAACAAAATATAAATATAATATTGCTTTCTGGATACGTGTCGTGACTTTATTTTTCCTCTTATTAGTGTTGTCACGCCAGTAGCTCTTAAATTATATTCAGATAAATCAATATGTTCACTGGACACTTCGATTCTATACCCACCGTGAAAACGTACATGCTCACCATAATATGAGCGAGCTTGTCTTATTTAGTACGTTCCCAGGGTGAATAAAATTAAATCTCTATATTCAAGGTTTGGGAAGTAAAAGACGTTACTGCGATCAGCAGTGATACTTTGAAATTGGGATGTTCTCCTATTCATATTTAAGGCATCAACCATATTTGCCAGATTATTTTCTATGTTTATCCTTTCTATAATAATTTCAATAAATCAATGTTGCAATGTGATGAATTTACAAACGAAAATACATGTTGTACCTGCTGTGCAGTGAAAGATTGCATGCTATTCTTAGAGTGGAATAATGTCTCCCATGTATTACTCATCAAATGTTCAGAGCAAACTCGAGCTAGGTTTGGCAGATAATATTTGTGATTACACAAAATGACTGCACGTAAACTGTCACTAATGCTACGCAGTGTGGTACTAGGACAATTTGGAAAAATGCAATGATTATTAGTATTAGCAGCTTGTCTGTAGTCCGGTAAGACTATTGTCTGTACTTCTGCTTGACGATTAGATTGTTGTAATATACTAGATCCAGGTAGGTAATCCTCTTGAGACTCTTCTACTGCTGGGTAGGTACTAGTAGGCAAAGATCTATTTTCGTCGGTGATGTTCACACGTCGTGCTTGTCTTTGTGTATGTAACCAGCAAGGATGGCACACACGGTCAGATACAGATATCTGAAAATAAATAAAAGGAAATTAATAGGCCAATCATTCTAAACATCTATGCAGTTTGTGCTTTTCCTTGAAATACCCAGGTAAGATATGAAATACAAATAAATTGTTTAATAAAATTCTTGTTTACGTTATAGCCAGAATTATTTTTACGAAAAAAAAAAAAAAAATGAAAAGACAGGGAACTCAGGCTATCTGATACCAGCCCAAATTCTCTTTCCATTTATTAATTTATAATGCTAATTTAATTTTTAAATGTCTTTATTATGTAGTTTTTAAGTTAGCGTACCTGTCGAGGTGCTACTCTGCTTTCTATAATATTTCTCATTGTAATCTGTAGCTGAGAAGGATTGTCTCTCAGTATTATGTCACTTTGTCGACGTAAGATAGAAGACCCACATAAAAGACACACACGAGTGTGACCTTGGTGACTTGACTCAGCTTGTTGATCATCATTAGCCGTAACTTGTTGTTGCAAATCATGATTGACGCTAAACATTGCAAGATCTCTGCATGCTTCACAAACATAGTCATCTTCAATAATCTAAAACAATGGGAAAACCTTTATTCTGTTATAATCCATATAATTGACATTTCTAAACAACACCCCTAAGGCTACACACTGACCACATAATATAATATTATCTTTTTAAATTGAACAAAAAAAAATTACATGTCTCTGCATTTAAAGTAGAATAACATTCGAGCGGAAAATACTAGGTATAATTTTTCGTTCGACTTATTGAAGAATTGAAAATACTTACGATCCGTGGGTATACCCAGTTACAGAGTAAAGTGGTAACTCTGGTATCTAGTTCTAAAGCACGATATCGACGCAGTGTATTAACGCAAATGTTACAGTTAACACACAGAATTCGTGTTATTCCGCCACGACGACAACCTTCCATTTTAGCGGTAGCAGAATGTTTCCCAAATTCAAACGTTAAGGCAAAATCGGTGTCCAGTAAAAAACAGCACAATGTCTCAACGGCAAATCTCGAAGTCCATAAACACGCACAGGTCACACAGGGCAAATATCAGAGTCCGTTAGCAGTCCAGGTCAAAGGAGAATACAAAAAAAAGGAACACAATCGAAAGCAAAACACACAACAACACAGCGCAAGCGTCTACGTCTGGTGTCAATGTCAACATTGTCAACAAGCCAAACTGCGTGAAACGACGAGTTTATTTTTTAAAAATTCTATGTTTTTTCAATCAAGGACTATTTTAGACACAAGTCTTTTTGCCAAATCCTTCATAAAAAGTTCAGAATTATTAATTCATGTCATTTATTTATTCCCACGGTGCTAAAATAGGCATACCTATTTAAGAAAAAGAAATAATTTCATTTAATCATAATCTAAAACTAAAAATGATTTCATTACCACGACTCACAAACTGCAACATTTAATTTTTTTTTTTTTTTTTTAAAGTGGTATTTAAAAAACTGAAATGGCAACACTAAATTAATAAAAGTCCACGAAAGTAATCAATTAACTTTTCATTTTAACTTATTTTTTTGTACGGCCATAATTAATTAATGTGATAGTTTGAATAAACGTAAAAAAATAATTAAATTTCCTTCGTATATATGTCACCTCTAGACACTTAAATTTAATTCAAATAAGATTCTGCCATTGTTCTTTTCGGCTAAAAAAAAATTGTACAAACGTGTGTACAAAACGACAATTAAGCATTTTTCAAAGTCATTCAAGTTGTACAGTCGGCCTTCGAGGGGTATACTTCATACTGCTCCATCTTTGTTTTATTCAACAACCTTAACTTTATTAGTGATGGGTTTGTGAGAAGACTCCCTGGATTCATAGATTTTTTTTTTTACTTTTTGTTTAATATTATTATTTTATTGTACTTTTGGGTACAATATTGACTGGTCTACACTGCCCTCATATACCTACCTATTTATTAATACACAAACACAATACAAATTAACAACACAATACAACCAGCAAGAATCTCAATGGTTAATCTTTAAAAAAAAATGATTTTCTTATTGTTAAACTAATCATTGTTTTTAGAGAGTAACCATTGAGATTCTTGTTGGTTCTTGTCCTTAAGAAACGACCTTCTGACGTTTAATAAGTGCCCGTGTAGGCCTATGTGAAATAAAAACATTTTGAATTTTGAATCGAATGGTTCTATTTTGTTCCAAGTATAATACAGACAACAGTCTTTTTTTTTAGATAGAATTTCTGCTATTTTAGTGTCGTTATCCCTAACGATAACTTGTATTCATCGTTATCACAAAAGCTACCTTGTTCCAGTCACTGCTGATAGTCAGCGTCCTCTCTTACTTGTTATACTTCCCTAGTATGTGTGTGACTTAACCAGATCTTACCCTCGATCTCCTAGGGCCACGGGTAATTTCTGAAAGGGACATCGTGGTCCGGTCCTAGAAAGCAAATAGCAACTGAAGGACATAGGTAAGTTTTAGTCAGTGAAAATCTGACACGCCCTCTCGCTCCACACTATTGCGGTAGAAGTCAATGGTTGATCTTCCCACGTTCTTTTTCCTGAATATCCTAGCCGTTGAACTCTTTTTTTTAATCTATATTGCTCTCGTCACCGCTGGCGTACCAACCTAGCGGCTTGGTATTGAAATTACATAAATTCTACCAATTGCATCAGACCGCTTAAAGTGACTTGTTACAAAATTTAGAATAGAATAGAATAGAATAGAATAGAATAGAATAGAATAGAATAGAATGGAACAGAATAGAATAGAATAGAATAGAATAGAATAGAATAGAATAGAATAGAATAGAATAGAATACAATACATTTTTTTTGCAAATATGGATAATACACAACAGTTCTTATGATACATAAGCAGCTCAGCCACATTTTACATTATTTTACATCGTTGTTATTACATTTAAAAAAAAAGAGAAATGATTACCAGATCAATTTGTAAATTAGCGTTGTCAAATTTTTATTCATAAATTTAATTTTTCTTGTTTTTGTGTTTCTTTTTCGTTGTTGTTTTTTGCTGTCGGGATTTTTGACACTGACAACTTTTTTGTCCCGAATTAAAGATTGATTACAGCGGTATAAGCCACAAGAGAGAAGCCGTGAGGAAAACCTAGTTTCTATGTAATTCCGTGAATTCACGTGGCAGATAACACATTAGCTCATTCCTCAAAATAGTCGTTATGGGATAATTAATAACATGACTGTGGGTATAATTGACAGCAAAATTAATGACTCCCACATATCTGAAGTTAATATGGATGTTAATTATTATTATGTAGTGGATTTGTGATTAGCAGCAGCTAAAGTTACTAGGAATGACGTGGTACATTGAATCACAGCATTATCAAATTATTTTTGGAACTAATTATATTAAAAAGCATAATTAGCGTTATAATGTTGCCACTGCTAGGACTCAGAACTCCTAGAGGGGAGCTCTTGAGTCCGTCCGAAGGGAAAAGGCCGTAATCCGCCATGCGAACCCAGTGTGTTAGAATTTTTGATTCTAGGACATTCCTCACTATTATTTCCTTCACCCACTGCCAGTTCAGTTTAAGTAAGTAAATCACACTAATATTATATAGGTGAAAGTTTGTGTGTTTGTGTTACTCTTTTACGCTTAAACGGCTCATCCGGTTTGGATGAAATTACGCACACGATTAAGCCATGTCTTGATTTGCATAAAATATACTTTATATCCCGGGAGTATGTTCTCATGGGTTAATTTTCTACTTAAGCTGATGAAACTGACGAAAGAATTTAGTTATTATTTAAATAAAATAACAATAATACATAAATCAGTATTTTTAAGCATACAACATTTAAAATCTGCGTAGAGTTAAGGCAAGCTATGACTAATCTAAAGTTTATTTAAAATCATGAATTATTTTTTTAACAATTGTTTTTCATTTTTATTCAATAAAACTGAAAAACAGTTGTTAAAAAAATATTTGATTAATATTCAGAGAGTAAATAAATAAATACGTGAGAATGAAATTATTAGCTTGCAGTACTGTTTATGATTAAATAAATTAAATAAAGATCGCGATTGTTGTTTCAAACTAAGTAGCATTCATATTTAATTAGAGAGTTCATATTTATGTATATTAAAACAAAGCAGAATTAGAGAAACTAACGAGCTAGGTACTTACCACACAAATATAGCAAAAAAATGACACGTTGTTATAAAATTTCTGACATTTCATTTTCTATATTGATATTTAATTTTACATTTTGACATTTAATTTTACATTTTGACATTTAATTTTACATTTTGACATTTAATTTTTACATTTTGACATTTAATTTTTACATTTTGACATTTAATTTTACTTTTTGACATTTAATTTTAATTTATGACATCATTCAAATTCTTTAATATTCTTTAAATAAGTGCTGACAATTTCTTTCAATACAACAACTGCGGACATTTTGTTAATTCCATTATTTTATTTGTCTTTTGTAATTATTTAATCGACAATGTTCAATGTGATTGCAAATTCTTGATGCGATAAATTATCAAAATTATTTAATTCTTTATTTGTGGTCTTTAAATCTGTATTAAATTCTTGTTTTAATTAAGTATATTGCATGTATAATTACTTATTACTTTGTACGCCCTAGAGGCAAAACATAGCGCCCTCAATTTATTATATAAGAACTTATCATGTACCTATGTTTTACATTGAATAAATGAATCTTGAATCTTGAATCTTGAAAAAAAAATAAATCCGAAAGTAATATTAGGTTAAATATGAAGAAGGGAAAACACCTTTTACCAGGAGTGACAAACAAAAAGAAATCCATTTAGTGTGCTTTTATTTGGATCTGCATTCAAATTATTCAACCTTATATTAAATTGAAAGATTCTGGAGTGACGACGCGCTCCAAAAGGCGCAGCGTTGGAAGGCCTCCCACAAAGTGGACCGATGACCTGGTGAGAGTCGCAGAAATACGATGGATGCGAGACGCACAGCCCCCCTAGCCAATTTACAACCGATTCGTTTCGATTCTCTTTCGTCACTCACCTCGAGTCGGCCACGCCTCCTATTTCTTTGTTCTGATCATGTGACTGAACGTTCAGATGATGTCAGAACAAAGAAATCGTAGACGTAGCCGACTCGAGGCGATCGACGAAAGAGAATCGAAACGGTTGTAACTTGGCTAGGGGGCAGGACCGTTCGTTGTGGCGAGATTTGGGGAAGGCCTATGTCCAACAGTGGACGTCTTTCAGCTGAAATGATGATGATGATAATTGAAAAGCAGATTGCCTGCCTTTCAATTACCATCATCGTGTTTTTTTTTTTAGTCTCTGTACGCTAAATTTTATTCAAACTTCGTCAGCTGTTTATGAGTGATAGAGTAACAAAAATGTGGAGGCAGTTTTCATAGCATGAAAATTGCCTCCACATTAGCCTATTGATCACGGTAAAGGGTCTAGCAGGATAAGGTAAGGTCAGCGGCACCTAAGAGGTATTTCCAAAATAAATTATGGTATTATATCACTGTTGACGTGAATTTAGCCTTCCATCTCACTTCGTTACGGAGATAATTGACTAAATAGACACAGGTATTTTTCAAAATATTTTTTTTTCAGAAACTATTGTAGCTACACTAATAAAACCAAAACGGTTCGTTAGAGAATAAATTGATCTACAATATGTATTTTTGTAGATTTTTTTTACCTTATTTATCTATTAAAAAAAGTTATTCATAGTTCACGAAGAGGTACAATTACAGAAAAAATATATAATGTAGCTCACTACGTTTAGTATTACCATACATACAAGGTACACAAAATTTCTTTGGCAGGGGGCACATTGCTCGCAGAACAGATGTTCGATGGGGCCGAAAGATTCTGGAGTGGTGACCAAGTACTGCAAGACGCAGTGTTGGAAGGCCTCCCACAAGGTAGACCGAAGACCTGTTGAGGGTCGTGGGAATCCGATGGATGCGAGACGCACAGGACTGGTCGTTATGGTGACTTTTGTGGGAGGCCTACGTCCAGTGGTGGACGTCTTTCGGCTGAAATGATGATAATGACGATGATGATGATGATGATGATGATGTGTTTTATATATAATTATATAATTATAGAGATTGATCAATTTGTTAGCAGTACACCGCAGACTACCCCCTGTATTATTTTAAGTTCTTACGATCCATCCTAAGGTTGTCTGGTAGATATCGATGTTAGCGATAAGACCGCCATTGCACCCATAAATTTAAGTTTAACCTTTTGAGTGTGTAATTAGAGACACAATAGAAAGACAATGGCGCGTGAACGCCGGCGTTAATGCGGGGATCAACAGCTTAAATGTATAAGTTGTGTTACTTTTTTGGTGTACAATAAAGTTTATTCTATTCTATTCTAATGACGAAATTTCAACTCAGTTTATTTGGGGTATTTCAAAACCTATTGTCAAGTTTTGCCCTAACTAAAAGCTTGTAAAAATGTTCCATATTTCGGAATATAATTAGAAAAATCTGTTGCTAAGTAACTAACAAAATATACCATTGAAAGCAACATAATAAGATGAATTATTTAGGTAGCCTAAAGGTTTTTATCCTCGACAGGTTCTGCGAAAAATTAACCAAAAAAATTTTCCTTCATCCCATAATTATTACACTTATCTATCCAACCTTTCTTTGAGGCAATAAATTAATACAAATGAATACAATAAAGAAATATTACGGGAAAACCGCTTTTATCCCCAGGGCATAACGGTCAAGGCCGCATGCTAACAGCATTATGAATTTTAAAAGTAAATTGTATATTCTGTTGATTGCCTCGAAACAGATATCGTTATTATTAAAATCGTCTCGAAATGGCTTTACTTTGTTTGACGAGATTCAACAAGGGATTTCTAATTTGGATAAAAAAGTAGATTCTTATAGGGGTTTTTATTAGGTTTGTTTAAGGTAAACGCTAAGAAGTTTAAATTATGTTAATGTATTTTTTCTTTTGTTGCTTTGAAAAGAAAAACTGGGTTTGTTGTTTTTTTTTTTTTTGCTAATGCCTTTAGGCATAGGTACTTATCAGTTTAAAATCCAATCATAAAAGATTAACTAGAAGAGATACTAATTACTAAGGAGTTAAAGACGTAGTTTATTTATTTATTTATTTTATTTATTCTTTATGCACACAAAAGAAATAAAAAAAAATCGCTTTTAGCGATAAGACCGCCCATTGTGACACCCTATTAATTTTAAGTTCCTAATGTAATTTGTATTTTTGGTGTACAATAAAGAATATATCTATCTATCTATCTAAAAGTACAGAGGCAGACATTTTCTACCAATCAACCTTTGGGTGATGCAGAGACAAATGGTGGTAGGTGCAATATTAAGCATTACATATTGTTTATTTTATTGTTTTGTTTGTTTTGTTTGTCTAAGGCATTAAGTCCGCCTCTGTACCTTTATGTGCATGAAGTATTAAATAAATAAATAATACATTATATTTATACAAATACATACTTAAATACTATAAATACAATATACATAATATATATTTATTATGTACTCAAACTAGAAAGAAGGAAAAAAAGAGAATACAAGAATCTAGTGAAACAATTGGTGCAGACAAATAATACGATACTGGACACAGTATAGTGTTGGTATAGTTGGTGCACTAGCTAGGCAATTGAGTGCTGCGTTACGTGTCGCGGGTTCGATTCGTAGTGTTCGATTAGTAGTCCCAGATACTCCCTCAGAGATAAATTTAAAGAAATCAATATAATGACTGTACCTTCACAGTATATTTACGAGAACATTTTGTATGCACGTAAAAATATAAACATGTTTAAAAAATACAGTGATGTTCATAATTTTAATACTAGGAACAAACACAAATTTGTGGTTCCTACAACCAGGCTGAAAAAAATAGGGGGCTCATTTAGATGCCAATGTATACACTTCTATAATTAACTTCCTAGTCATATTCAACAACTAAGCCTTAATAAATTCAAATTATTTGTAAAGCGAAAACTTTGCCAAAAGGCTTTTTACACTATAAAGGACTATGTTGAGGACCAAAAGGCTTGGGATTGACCTGCTCCAGTACGCACTGCAACTGTTGTCTTATTATTATTATTTTTTCTTTTGTTTTTATTTTTAATTGTGCTTTTTATTATTTATTACAATTCGATATTGTAGATTTTTTTTTTCTATTAATTTTTGACAAAAATGTTTACTTTGCTAAAGTATTACATTTTGTAAACTATACTTTTTCCTTTTATTATTGTGAACTTGAGGACTATGTTGATTGTTTTTTTTTTCCTTTTCAGTAATTTTAATGTATGTCTGGCAATTTGAGTATTTTCTGCGGCCTACCCAAATGTCCTTTCCTTGGTATTGTTCGTCAAGTCGTTGAGCTCCTTAGTAGTCCTGAGTTGAGCTTTACGAATACTGACAAATGCTTGCACTGACTGGACAGGTCCACTCAAATCTGTATGGTTCTTTCTTCAAAAGACCATTTCAGACAAATCTGCATGGTTCTCATGTGATTTGACCATTACATATTTACTGTATGGACTTTAAAAGAGACTTTGACCCCTGAGTTTGTTTCGGTGTTTCTTCTCAGGGTAGTCAGCTAGGAAACACCGGCCTCATCTAGTTTTAAAAATGACGAAAAAAAAAATTGACGTGTGAAAGTGTTTTTTAAACCTATTTACAAAATAAATATCATTTATCATTTATCATTTATTCCCGTACGTAACAAATAATTGTAGTGCCTATAGATAGTTGTTTCGGGTCTGGGTAATTTCTAGTGTGGGTTGCCCCACACTAGTTTAACAATAAAGAAATAAATTAAATATTCAGAGTTTTGGATTACAATAAAGGAGCGGATGTAAATTTGTTTATCTGACTACCTCAAAAGGAGAGCTCGAGGAAATGATGCCAAAATTATAACTCACGAAATAAACCACAAAAAGGTTCCAAGCAGTCAGATGCAGTTGGTGTTATCAAATCTATTTATTTTATTACTAGCTCGTATTGTCCCACTGCTGGGCCAACGCTTCTTAAATCCTTCCAAAAATCACAATGTTTTGAAATTAGTTCATTTTTTATCTCATCTAAATTAACGAAAAATACCGGGTAAGTGCGAGTCGGACTCGCGCACTCAGGGTTCCGTACAAACTTACCTATGAAAACATTTCAATTCCCGAAACGAGTTACGAAGATTTTTCCGCATCGCAAAAAAGTTCTTTTTTGTGACGTAACTACAAATTTACAGTTTTTTTTTTACTGGTGCTATGAGACCTTGCTTCATGCCAAATTTCAAGATTCTAGCTCAACGGGAAGTACCCTATGAATTTCTATTTCCTTGAGTGTCGAAATATACGATTTTTGCGACATAAACGGCCATAACTTTTTTATTCGTTGACTCAGAAGTTTGTTTTTTTTTCAAAACTTCAAGGGATCGCAGACTTGAGTAAATGGTTTTAATTTCAACTTGATACCTTCACGAGTTCCCGAGATAAAGGGTCTTGACAGACAGACAGACGGACGGACAACAAAGTGATCCTATAAGGGTAGCGTATTTTCCTTTTGAGGTACAAATTTTTGTTTTTAGGGTTTCAAAACAAAAATTTGTGAAATTCGTGGTACTAAAAATATTCAGAGTTGTATCCACTATGATTATACGTATAACTGAATATAATGCGGTGGCTACATTAGCGCGCGAATATTCGTGTTAAGTTGTCGCGATAAAATATCGTAGTTCGATATCGTAGTCTACATTAGCAGTCAATCGCATTTCTATGTGGCTTTGTACCTAAGTGTCAACAAGTACCCGTGTTCGCTCTATTTCGCGATTCGACGAACTACTCGGCCACATTTGTCGCAATAACGCGAATATCGCCGAATCCGGTAATGAAACCACATCATGATGGCGTACTGTTTATCAACATTTACAAACGACATACACTATGGAATAATCGGAAGAATTACATAGTCAAAAATAGTACTGTGTTTTCTGCCTGTTGCGCTCTGTCGCGCTAAGGCGCGGGCTTGTGGACGACGAGCAATGGGTAGCTAGCCGTCCAACCGTCCGATAAAGACCGAGCCCCAGTCATCGACGGTACGTAGTGGTCCAGGCGCGCCTCAAAAAGATGTCATCATAACCATAAGGGCCTAGCAAGGGCCGATACCCGCTACGGACACGGAGAATTTTCAAAAAAGAAACCCGTGGTCCTAGAACGCTAAGGAAAACTGAAGGACACAGGTGTGGTTTTAGTCAATAAATACCTGACACGCCCTCTCGCACCCTAGAGCACGAGAAGTAATTCAATTATTTCCCACATCCCCAAAAAAAACCGTGTCTTATCAGTTGTGAAAGAACTTAAGAGAAATCTTTTCTTCCGTGTAAGGATCCAACCCACAGCCCCTAAAAACCATTAGATAATGAGTGTGATAATACAATTTTAGTATCATGGTACTTAATGGATTGGGAAAAATAACAATTGAATTATTCTGAGGAAGTATCTACCATGTATAAGGAATTACTTTACCTACTTATCTGACAATAGGTAGGACTCAGGCGACATCTCTAGGAGAGGGAATGGACAGCAAACCATCACGCGGGTTCAGTGCGGGTTAGTGAATATCACATATCTTATCATCATCGCGCAGCACAATACTCAATTACCTCAGTAGAGCTTCCGAAAGAGTGGGTATTAAAATGAACACGGACAAAACTAAAGTCATGATAAACAACCATGTAGCACCCTTTCCTATCAAGATCGGAGACTCTATACTCGAAGTTGTGGACGATTACGTCTACCACGGACAGGCAGTTCAGTTGGGTAGATCAAATTTCGAGAAAGCGGTCGACCGTCGACAAGGTGTCTGGTAAAGGTTGCGGGAATCCGATGGATGCGAGACGTACAGGACCGTTCCTTGTGGCGACACTTGGGGGAGGCCTATGTCCAACAGTGAACGTCTATCAGCTGAAATGATGATGATGGTGAGAAAGTCTTCAAATTGGTCTCAGGTCATGCTGGTTTGATTACAATGTTTTCCTTCACCGTTTTTAGAGCAGTGTTGATGAAATAAATTACACATAATAAAACGCCTGCTACTAGGTTTATTATTTAGAAAGATAAGAAGAATATAGACTTTTTACTTGTTCATAATTATTGTTTAGATTTCTGATAATAATTTTCACTTATAAAGACCATATCAATATAAAGTGGAAAATATTAAAAATTTACATAGCAGAGTTAAGGTTACAGATGGTATTACTTTGGTCAGCATTTTGAAAATGTACAAGCCGGGATAAGGAGGCTAATTTAATTATAGAGTCGTCACTCAAACAGTATTTTTTTAAGTTGAGCAAAAAAGTTCTACGCCATTTCTCAAGTCGAACTTTGTTGCTGTTTCACTTTTAAAGTTAAAGTAATTTTATTAAAGCTCTTGAACTTTCTCGCATTAATTATTCAATTAAATAAATGGGTTTTGTTTTGTAGGTTATCGAACTCTCAATGATTTATTTATTTAGGCTTAAGCATTTTTGTTCTGTCAATTATTAGGTCAACATCTTGTCTTTAGATGTCAACGTCTCACCGTTGACGACGGCTGGTGCTGAAAATCAGCGCTGAGGCTCGCATTTTGCTGAGCGCTGGCCGTTTTGCGCGGATATGACGCATATCCTACCACTTATAATATAAGTCGTTATTGTTATTTGTTTTTATTTTTAAGGTATACGCCATTTTTGACGTAAATAAACTCTTTTTCAGATGTCAATCTCAAGTCATTATCTTCCTGCCCTTGTCGTCATTTTGTCCTGTCACGCGATTAGGTACTGATTATTTTTCTTTTCCTCACATAATACTTCCATCTTTTCTTTTATCTTCCCTCCAGCCTCATTTTTAACCGACTTCAAAAATGTGAAGGCTCCCAATTCGGTTGTATTTTTTTAAACGTTTCTTACCTCAGAACTCCGTCGTTTAAGGACCGATTTCAATTTATCCCATAAAAGGATATGCTTCCAGATTGGTTCCATTTTTTTCAATATCTATTTCGAATGATGGGATCCATGAGGAATCGAGAGAACTCGTCAAAAATCACAGGCAACTATATAGTGTTTTGGTATTTTCATCGAGAACTCAAGCATTTACAGTCCAAAAGTAACATTTTATGAAGTAGAACTGGTATATTTTTTTTGTAAAAACTTTTTTTTATAACTCTGTAGGTAACATTTAGCTTTTCAAGCAGGAGGCTTGTAAAGTTAACTATTAAAATGGCTTTTAATACTCAAGGCGGCAGACATGCGATTTAGACTTTTTTTCTAATTTTGTTAAATAAAGCGATATTTTATTAGCAATATACCTAATAATTATAAAAAATCCAAAACTGATTGATTTATTTTATTTTAAAGTGATTGTATGTGACTTGATCTAGGGTCTTTATTGCACTTAACGCGGTTAATCCAGTTCTATTTCCAGATTTTTTTTTAACGTAGGAAAATAAAAAAAGTCTGTGTGTCAATTACACCCGGAGGGCATACAGTGCTATACGTAGCCAATACAATAATGCTATTAAGGTTTTGTTGAAATTGCATCAGTAGAATTTGATAGTATTGTGATAGGGGGAGACGCAAATGGAAGGCTTCTTTGTTCAATTATAGGGATATTATATTATAAGAATAATACATTTTAAATATAAAATTTACGTCTCGACTTTTATTGACATCCCCTATCTATTGTTTGAACATCTACCAATCCTAAACTTTTTAAAACAGAAACCTTAAAAGTAGGTATATCTTGCCAGTTTGCAAGTTAGTAATATTAATGTGACCTCCATAGTCACCACAGTATTCTCGCGATCATTTTCAGGGTAGGCTCCAGCTCAGCTACAGTACAGCATCCTGAAAACTATAGCAAGCCGGTGGAGTACTAGAAAAGTGGGTGCGCCTACAAACCTATGATAAGTACTAACACTAGTTTCGAAGTTGTAGCACTACTTAAAAACTAGTCTAACAAATATAAGATTATAATTTTTATTATTAGGAAAACCTTGAGAAGAAAAAATACCCCGTGGGAGTATATTTTTCTGTACATCCATTAGTCTTATTATATATAATCTAGGAGGGCACTCCTCAAATAGTCCTCAAGAGCTATTGACGTCTGAAGTCTCAGTAATCAATCTCATGTAATCAATTTTCTCGTTTCCACCATATACCTTGGTATTAACTATATACCTAATAAAAGAACCGCGTAACTTATTTGCAACTAAATAGATTAATAAAACTAATAGGTTCATTTGTTCTATTAAACGACAATGGCTATTTGGCGTGTACGCGCGCACTCCTGTAATATGACCGCCACGTGAGTCTATAGACTTATTTGCGCTGGAAGAGACACAGTATGATTTTAAAATGAATGAATATTTACAAATACCAAAACCAAGTCTGTGATTTTGACAACAGTTTCATACAAACCGTACAAAGAGAAATGTCAATCCATATAAAAATGCCAACTAATTTTTTACCCGTATGCATCATTCAAGGAATCATCGAATGACTTCTCTCGCTTAGTGGGAATGCGTGTCAGATTTTTACTGACTAAAACCACAACTATGTTTCTTCTTTGCCTTGCTTCCCAGGACCCCGGGTTTCCCTTTCGGAGAGACGGACGGCCGAAATCGCAGAACAAGTATTCGGTTTCGTTCTGCTCAATTTTAGGCCAACACTGTCCAGTCTGTGCCACCAAAGCAGCTTTCTATTGGCGATAAAATTTTCGCTATCGGACCAGTACTTTCAGAGATTACCTAGCTAGTACAAACAAAAAAATATAAGAACAAAAACACAAACTTTACCTCTGTCTCTCTTGGACTCTAATATGTCTCTCAATATTTTGCATCGCCATTATCATCATAATTTCAGCCGAAAGACATTCACTGTTGTACACTGTTGGATTCAATAATTAATGTAATTATTGAATTTATAAAATTATTAAATAAGTTTGATAATGTTATCCAATAATTTATTTAATCCAATGTATTATTTTTATTTATTTATTACGCTATGACAACTTAATTCAATTGAAATTAGTTCAATCATTTTACTATGGATTAATTAATGCTTGAAATAAACGACAAATAAAGAATAATAATAACAATAGACTTCTCCCAAGCGTCGCCACGACGACCGGTCTTGTGCGTCTTGCATCCATTGGATTGTCTTGCATTCCGTGACCCTCTCATCATATTTTGCGTCGTACTAGACTCAAATTGGAAAGTTGGCATATTTTTATCGTATCCTTCATTATTTTTGTCCCCGAAGAACTGCGAATAACTAAAAACGCAAGAGAGAAAAATCAGTGCCATAAAATTTCACTTCCATTATTCCAATACTCTTCGCCCGTGTGACTATAATTGGTCCAATTTTTGGCTGGATGGCGGTCGTTTGGCAAATAGCTTTAAGTTTCGCGTGAACGAGAGTTTTAGTGTCCAGTGGTGGCCCTAATTGCCATGGATTTGTTCACGGGTTTGCATTCGTATTGGCTTGGCTGTAGCTACTTCGTATAAGATTAAGGATGGTGACTCAGAATTACCCCAAAATAAAGACAAGTTTATAGCAAGGACCAGAAAACGCTACTGTAGTGCGCAAGTAAGAAAGTGTGAACGATGACCTGATTGAACTTAGACGCTTCAGTTTAACATTGAAAACTATATCGAAGATCATAGTATGATTTTCCTCTGTTGAGTGATGTTGTTCAAAGATGGATTATGAATAATGATCTTATTTCAAAACAGTTAGTAAATATTAGTAAATTACCTATGTTAGTACATAGATTAGTTCTCTAATAATCCAAATTAAAGATTATTTATTTATTCTAATGAATAATTGAGCATAGTCCATCTTAAGTTAATATCGGCAACCTAGTCGTAGTAACATATTATTATAATATACAACGATTTCTCAAAAGAAATACGTTCTATAACCTAAAGTTGCGCTGCCAACTATCAAGTAGTTTTTTTTTTATTGTCCTTTAATTTTAGCCCTCTTTTTTGAGGAGGGAAATCATGATATATCTCTTCCCGTTCTGGATTGAGCAAGAAGGCGTGACGGCCTTTTACTGACTAATACCTCCCTGTGTTTATTCAGTGGCTTTTTACGCTCCAGGGCTGTGGTAACACTTTTGAACAATCCTGCAGTACTGGCAGGCATCAGCTTCCCTCGTAATTATGCTGAAAACTCTTTGAGGTGCGCGTCGAACACAATGCGCCGTCGACCCGGGCTTGATCTTCATCGGACGGTGAGGAGGCCGAGAATCACCATGCAACTCCTGATGCCTCGGGCATCTCCTGCAGCGGCTGGCACGTGAGGATTTCCTCTAGCTTTCCGATACCACTTTCGCTCTCATTACAACTTCGCAGAAGAAGGTGACTGCTTTCTATGTCCTCTCGCTCCGAATCATGGTCTAAACAAGGGCCACCAATCGCCTCCAGGAGGACACGACGGAACGGTTGGCCCAAGCGTATGCTTCATCGTGATGGCCATCGGCACAATGATAACACCCGGGCGTCAGCAACCTCCCATCCCGACCTGCATCTGGCGGAAAGTGAGGACACCGTGGCACCTTTCTAATCATTCCTATAGCGTGCCCAGTGTTTTGGTCCCCTGTGACCTTTACGTTTACCCGCAATTAAGTTATTGGAACACCATTGAGTACCTACAAGTTAAAAGCATACATATAAGAAAATATTCTGATAAACTAAGCCCTCATTATCTAAAACCGACTAGATTCAAAATTATACCAAACGTCTAAATACGTTTAACTCAATTAGCTGGTACACTAATCACGTAATGGAGCTTGTAAGCAATGTTATCATTACTTATGCACTGCTGGCTATCTCGTATGTAAGCCTGTAGCCATTACTGTAAGTATATCATCTGATTCAGATGCAGATAGCTTAAATTACGAGACTAAGCTTTTCAGCTTCAGCAGTTTTGAGTTAATTTATGTATTCAACTATAAGCTTTAGTTCTGAAACATAAATACGTTGAGCTTAACATTTTGGATTAGTAATATCGGCAGCTTTAATGTAACCTTTTATTTATTTAAACAACTGACGCCCACTTCTGCATCAGCATTTGTGGGAGGCCATTTAACTTTGCGGTACACGATTGCCACTCCAGGTCATGTCACCCTGACTCCCACAAGAGACGCCCAAGGCGTTGGGAGTCACAGAGCCATCTCAGTTGCAGGTTTGCGGACTGTGAGTAATAGGTAGCTCACCTTCCTATACGGACCAAAACTAGCAAAGTAATACAAAAGACAACTGAAGAAACACGGGTTGGTTTAGTCAGTAAAAGTCTGACACTGCCTCTCGCTCCGCCTAGAGTAGGAGGGGTTCCATAAAATAAAGATTACGTCAATCCCATCGGCGGCGGCCAATCAACTGGCGCTCTGAATGCTAGTCAGCCGATACGTTTGACACAACATTTTGTACTTTCGTCTCCTTTAGGTTACATTTCTTTAAGCCTTGCGAACAGAAATAAGAGCCCCGATCTTACGACCGTCCTCAGCACATTACAAAATGTACGAAAATAAAATAAATTTTAGAACTTCCCTTAAATGTCTGGGCTAAGCAAGTAATTAAATATTGTCGCCTTTTTTATTGAATATACAACTGCTAGTTAAATGGCGCACAAAAATCTAGACTGTTAATAAAAACACATTTATTTAGCACACAGACACATACAATGATGAAAGAAATATGTAGAACTTAAAATAAAAAACTAAACAAATTATTTATTTCTCTTACAGTTTTTGTGTTTCATGTATATAATTTCCCCACCAAACTTTTTAATTTGATGGCGAGACACCCTGGCTTTTTATAATAAATAAACTTAGATTAACAAAAATCTATAAAACACATAACAGTTAAAACAACAAACTTTACATTCTAATATTGTTTTAAAGGTACTTAGTGTGTCCAACGATTGGCTGCGACATACATACATAAGTGGTTTTTTTGTGGGTCGACCGTTACTTTTTGTTGATTTCATTGGTTTCCCAAAGGATTTTTGTTAATGTAACGCCTAAAACAAAAACATTTACGCTGAAACATAGAAGTATCGCTAAAAGCCTCAAAACGCAAAGGAAATAAAAAAGCGGACCATTTTACTCGCTAAGTTTTTATAAGGTTTTAAATTAAAACAAAAAGATTAAACTGTTGACGCAAATTATTGTACCTCCATTTTCCCCAGTGTGTAATTAAACTGATCTAAACAGCCTATCTAAATTATCTTTACGGCCCAAATACTGAGATAAACAGCAGAAAACTTGTCAAATTATTTCATCTATTAGAGATGAGACATAACTGCTAATCTTAATAACCGGCCTTCAAGATATGGTTGTCACCAAATACTCAGTACAAATACCGGGTTTCAAAATACTTACAAATGAGCAGGGCACATTGCGCGCAGAACGAGAGAGATGGCTGATGGGACCGAAAGGATCTGGAGTGGTGACCGCGTACCGGAAGACGCAACGTTGGAAGTCCTCCTACAAGGTGGACCAATGACCTGGTGAGGATTGTAAGAATCCGATGGATGTGATATGCACAGGAACGTTTATTGTGGCTACGCTTGGGGGAGGCCTATGTCCAACAGTGGACGTCTTTCGCTGAAATGATGATGAAGTATCTGGGTTGATGTATGATCTCGATACGTTAATGTATACGATACACATACCTTGAAGTCGGGGTATTGAGATTAGCAAGTATGTTTCATCTCTACACTAAACATTGTAAATTTTAAAATTCCTTTATTCATGCTATAATATTCTTTCTTCAACATACTTAAGAAACCCTTTGGTATGACAAAAAGTTAAAGCCGTAATAATTCTTATACTATAACCGCGTGCCGCGCCGAGCGGGTACATTGTGGTAGCGGTTCGTACTAGGCCGTAGCATATATTATGATGTGATACCTTTAAGGTATGTACCCAGTATTTTGGTCAATACCCAGGCTGCGTGGAAAGCATTATACTTGGTTTCTATATCTGCCCCTAGGGTTGCCAGGTCTTCAAACCGAAAAGCCGGACAGACCAGCCAATTTAGCCGGACATTTGAGTAAAATGGCCGACAATTTTTTTTAAAGTTAATTTCGACTTTTTATTATTGACCATAATATGTATATACTATATTTTTAATTCTAATGAAACAACTATAAAATTGACTGCTATAATTGCTAGTCCGGTCCGCTTACGCTAGCGATACAAGATAAAGTAGAAAACATGACAAATCTAAAAAAAAAAGGCTGGACTCCACCTAATTTGGCCGGACACGCAACTAAAAAGCCTGACCCTGTCCGGCTTTATCCGGACGTCTGGCAACGCTATCTGCCCCCCTAGCCAAGTTACAACCGTTTCGTGTCAAATTCCGTTCTCCAATCGGTATCGCCTCGGTGTCAGCAATTGTAGAAAACGATAAGTTGGTAGCCATGTTGACGAACCTGAGTCGGCCGCTCGTTCTACAATTTCGTCCTACAACAACAAAGGATGTAGCGTTAAACATTGTAGAAACGATAACAATTCATTCTATCATTATGAACGATATGAACTTGGCTACGAATTTTCTATTCGTTTGTTCTGATCACGTGAATTAACGTTGAGATGATGTCATTCCCATTATCAACTTGGCTCAGTATATAGGGTGACTGGTAATTAGTGACCGATACTTAAACACGTGATTGTACTCATTATTACAAACAACTTTCCCAAAGATTTTTTTTTAATACTAATTAGTTGTATCACAATAACAAAACAGCTGTTTGAAACTTTGAAATTTGCGCGCGCCTTCACCCGATCAGCTGTTAGCGGCGCGTTATCGATGACGTAAGCAATATACCTACATTTTTCCGTAAAATAATATCCAAAGACTAGTATTTTGGTACTTTACGCGAGCGCGCTACGCTACAATAAATTAGTATATAAAAAAGTTTCTTTGGGAAAGTCGTTTGTAATCATGAGTACAATCACGTGTTTAAGTATCGGTCACTAATTACCAGTCACCCTATATAGGTACGCATCACCTTTATTATCTACCTCCTCATGCGATTCAAATTTCCGCAATATCAAAGGTATTCTTATACCAAGAAACGATTTTTTCACCTTCCCTCCTATAGATTTTACTCTTCGCAAAGTAAACATGGGATATTGCGTTTATAATGTATGAGTTACAATAACAGCCGCCTAGCGAGGGAGATTATTTTGTGGCTCGTGGCGGAAAAACCTGAACGATGTTCGCTATTTTAGAAAATAGAGTGTGGTAAAGAACTTTCTTTGTAAGCGTAATAAAAATCTTTTTGCTTATGGAGAGAAGTTAGGTAATATATATTCACACAACGTCATCTAGTCCCAAGCTAAGCAGAGCTTGTATTATGAGGTACCACACCTGTATCCTTTAATTACCCTTTGCGTTCTAGGACTACGGGTTTCCCTTTCAGAAATTCTCCGTGGTCCTAGCTAGCGGGCATCGGCCCCGCTGGGCCCCTACGGTTTGCTGACATCTCTTTGAGGAGCGCGAGGATCACTACGCGCTGTTGACAACTGGGCTCGGTCCGGTTAATTACCGAACAGCCGGAGGGCGAGCTACCCAGTGCTCGACATCCGCAAGCCCGCGTCTACCGTGGCTAGTAGTCAGGGTCGGAATTACGGCGGCTAGGGCGTGAGGACCTTCGTTCCCTCACGCGTGCAGCCTCCCCCTTTGCTAGCATTACTGCTTCGCAGAAGGAGGCGACCGCCTGCCATTCCTCCTCGCTCCAGACCATAGCCTGAACCAGGGCCCGACGCGAAAATTCGCTGCCGCCAATTGCCTCCACGAGGACATGGCGGTGCTCCGCCCAAGCGGGGCACACCTCTACCGTATGCTCCACCGTGTCCTCTGGGTGGTCCACACAATGATGACACCCGGGCGTTGCTTCCGCTTGAATCCGATACAGGAACCTCCCGAACTTGCCATGTCCGATGAGTACCTGCGTCATGCGGAAGGTGAGGACGCCGTATTGCCGCTCCAGCCACTCCTCAAAGAGGGGACTTACCACCATAATTGTAGTGTGCTCAGCACTGGGTTGCGACAGTCCCCGTCGCCATTCCACCATGAGATCCCGCCGGAACTCTGTCCGCCATGCCGCGACTTGGCGCGGCAGCGGAGTTTCGCCCCAGCGTTGCATCTCCACGCGCAAATCGTGCATGCATGCAAGGACTGTTGCCTCGAAATCCCACGGTGGCAGGCCAGCAAGGAGGCTCGCCGCTTCGCAGGAAATCGTGCGGTATCCCCGTACCATCCGGATCAGTAAAAGTCTGATGATTTCCCAACTTAAAAAAAAAAAGTCCGTGAAATTTTGTACAAGGTTTACTTAATTTTTTATCTAACACTGTAATAATAAATTGCAATTATTTAAATTTCAATTTAATTTAATTAAATTATTTGCATTAATTTTATAATATGATTTAGCTTGATTGATTTTAATTTTACAAACTGTGATTTTAAATGTGACTGTTTTGATTATTTTTTATTATTTTTATGCAATAAATAAATTATTATTATTATATGGCGTAGGCGAGCACTAAGAAAGAATTTTCCAAAATTCACCCCCTAAGGGGTTGAATCAGCGGTCCAAAGTTTGTATGGAGAAACCTACTTTCACGCGCCGCTAGCAAGCGTCTTCGCCCGCGTGAAAGTAAGTTAAAGCGTGAAGCTAAAACGGTATATGGTCGTATGACCATATAAATAAAACCCATTCCCTTTCACTAGCACCACTTTCTCTAATACACTCATTTACTTCAATAAACAAAAGTCAATCAATTTGTATCTATGTAGATCACTGTAGATTTATGGATCTAACTTTAAAAAAACACGCCTTATAATATCAAAGGGGCACTAGCGGTCATCAAAATACCAAATGCTTACATAGGACCAACGCACGATTTAACACTCATCATTTGCAAGTCCAATCCGAACGGATTCCCACCAGCTTATAACTTAAAGCAAATAATCCCCGGTGACCGAGAACCCTAATAAACATGAATAAAATAAAACCTCACAGTTTAGTGGTGAAAGTGGAGCTCAATAATAAACTGGGGCGTCAACGATTCACTGCCTTGGTCCCTCTTTGGGCCACATTATTTATATGCTAAAAGGGGATCGCGGTGCATGGTCTAGGGTTGCGGGAAGGCAAATGTGTAGGTTGGAATGAAGACCTTACACGTGTCAAAGCATTTATCTTTTTTTGTATATAAAAGGTGGCTCTATTAAAAAGGTCTCTGTTTTTGTATTGCGTCTTTTGCCAGATATCCAGACAGCAATATTGAGCGTTAGAAAGTCAAAATGTAATGAAGGTACCATGTCTCATTGAGGTACTATATCTCTAATATAACGACACTCATTTTAAGCTTTTTTGGTGATTTGAGTATCGGGAGAATTTTTTCGAGTAAATTCCAGTTCTGTTTTAATTATATTTGCAAATGTATTCTTAGAGTAGATATTTTAATGTAAAATTTATGTACTTTTGTATCTAACTTGACAAAAGTGGAATTGTTGAAATAGGCGCAATTTTTTTTTAAATGGAGCTGAAAATGTTATTGTACGTAGTATTGATTACCTCAGCGAAACTTGCCGAGAAAAATGTTTTAATGGAAAACAAAGTGACTGGGTTAAAAAGACTTTCCTGATTACCCAAAAATAAAGTAGTGAAACACAGCAAGTGTTGTTTAATCATGATGAGCTCTTTAATCCATTTACTTTGGTTACTCAAAAACTCTTCAGAAGACTGTTGTTAGCCTGCTTATCATCGTAACTGAGCAAATTTTGTCAATTCAAGTCGTTACGTTATCTATTATCGGAACCGATTAGATAAAAACCTCAATTCATACACTACGTGTTTAATTATTTTAGCTAAATCAAATGTACCTATATCATTCTGATTAAAAAGTCAGTAGACACGATCTTGATCAAGTATCTAACCCTAAAATACAAAAAAATAATCCAACTTTGTCTACGACCATTATCCCTTTCACTGAAGCAGAAACCTGCCAAATGTTACCTTAAACCTAGACAAACCTATCTAGGATATCCCTGTTATTATCTTGTCTTTTAACCCCGCCCTGACCGGCCATAACTTATACCACCCACTACTTGCGCCTACCAACTGACAGAGCATGCGTAACTCAAAATTGTAATAATTTATTAAGTTTCTCGCCGCGAACTTTGTCTTAGACGACTATCGTTTGAGATATAGTGTTGATAAATTTATTGGCCTTTTGAGTTCGGTCTTGGGTTCATTGATGAATGGTAAGTTTCGGATGTTTTGAAAGTTATACTCACCCTTTCAACTTGGATCCATAGATACTGATATTGATGGTACTGCAAAGACTTTTAGCGTCAAAAACAGTGCTTGAATATTATGATATTGACCTAGCTATATGCGTGATGACTAGTGGTCGGCGTAGGTAGGACTGTTATCAGGATTTAGAGACTGTTAACTTAACATGGATACGCCTTTTGAATCCCCGGAAATATTTTCTTAGGGCATATCCATATTAACACTCAAGTTCGTTGATCCCAAACGGCACTACTCGTACCTATCAACGATGATACAAATCCATGTATAATATTCATTTCAAATGATATATTTATTATATTTATTACAATAGCTTCTTCGGCTTTGCTCGCGTGATAGTTGGAGGGAACATACCCTAGAGAGAACTTCCGTGAGCCGTTTTGGGTGATTGAAGTATAAACAACAAAACATAGAAACTTTCTCTTTTATAACATCTCAAATCAAATCGAATTTGTATTACAATTTATAATGTGAATAATAGGTGCTATACACCCCTATTTTTTATTAGTACAAAACAATGAGGATCTATTCGTACCCGTTACTGATCATATGTGTGTAGTCAAAAGTAAAAAAAAAATGAAATCGCAAAATTGTTCACGAAGATTTGTCATAATAGGTAAATTCGTAATTGAATCAATTATATATAACAATTGGTACCAGAAAATACTACTCGCAGTTTTTTTCCATTGTTTTTCATTTTCTATAAATTGAGTGACATTTTGGGATACCTATAAAAAAACTCTAATAACTTTGCTGTTTATGAATATTATTTATTGAGACTTTACTTAAATAATAACGAGACCTTTTCTAATAAGCCCTTTTAAATATTTGTACTAATTAAAAATTTGTGGTGTATAATAACTGGTGCTAAGATATTAAAAAATAGAAACAATTATGGACATGCACAACAAAATTTTAAACAGTAAGAGACAGGATAATTTTTCTTTTTCTTTAGGATGTACTAAAATTTGTATTAATTTTTTTTCGTATCAGTTTTTTTCATATTAATATTATTATTATTTTTATTTATTTATTTGCTTAAGAGTACATGCGGACGGACGGAGGGAGAAAAAATATGGATGGATTGATTGTTTTTACTTGGCATGATGATTAGATGAATAGGATACAATCGATTTGACTGTCCTGCCGGTCTAGTGATCCTGTTAGGTCCTGACTACTATGACGGAGGTCCTGGGTTCGATTTCCACCCAAGATAAATGTTTGTGTGGTTAGCTCGATCATTTGTTCTGTATCTGGGTGTAATTTATCTATAATATGCATGTATTTAGAAATACATAAGTATGTTTATCAGTTGTCTAGTATTTATAGCACACGTTCTGCTTAGTTAGACTTGATAGCGTTGTGGAATAAAAAAAAACATCATCTGTCCAGTCTTTTCCTAAATATTTCCAATTCCAACGGATTGGCCAATAAAGTAGCTGTACACGGGCACTTCATATGAAATATCTTGACTGCGTCTGACCTTTGCAACCTAGTTACCGAGTAACAAAATACCCTTGATAATACTGGTCATGCCTTTAAAAAAAACATCGATTTGTCTATTTCAACCCACTTCATTTCTTTCAGATAGAGCGAACTTAAAAAAGTGGCTGGGACAGATGGATGACTTTCTGTAACGTTACGTGGGAGAGGCGTGCATATGTCCAGCAGTAAACTGTGATTGGCTAAAGTTGATTGATTGAATGTCTATTAACTTTCTTTGTAAATATGTAAAAAGATAAATACGACACCTCCCACGCATAAGGTCGACAAAAAGTGTTTTATTTTTTTCAGGATAAGCGTTTTGGTTATTGTTAGTTATTTAAGTAAAAAAACATTTTAACCGATGTATTTGCATTATGTAATCAATAATCAGTTTAAGGGGATGAAACTCGACATACATTTTCACTGTTTTTTATACAAGCGCTTTTACGCGATTAAGACGTTATTACACATTTTTCATTAGATATTTTGGAAACACAGTATCTTGTGAATATTATATATCTAGGCTTCTGTTGAAATCAATTTATAACTTTGTGTAAAGTAAAAATAATCCAGTAAAGACCTCTGAAAATCTGCTATTTTGCATGAAATTTAACACTTCATAATTTACTCAAAAATTTAAAAAGTCAAAAAAGTTTATCAATAAAAGCCTTGCGAATTTAACCAAGATTCTAAATGACGACAATTTTTTTTTAAAAACTTTAAACTTTTTTTTCTTTTCTTTTTTCGTGTTGCCTTTTCGTCAAACATGGCGTTGGATTGCGTTAGATGAAGTAACAAGCTTTTAAACCATTCTCGATGTTGACGATAGGCGAGTGAAAAAGGACCCTCTTAAGGTCACAGTACCAGACGCTAATTATAATACGACATAATAATGTGTTATGGCTTTACGCGTTGAAGGTATTGAATATTATCATTTTCTTTATTTCGTTTCTTACACACTATTGTCTGCAATTCATTATCATTTCTCTTCTCATAGGTTTGCTGGAAGAAATTTCTTTAGAAATAATCAGGTCCTTTGTCCTCAAAGTTATAACGTCTTATCTAGTTGTTTCTCTGTGCACATATTATGATAAAATACATTACTACTAATACTTAAAATCAGTATGCGTGTATGACCAGGTATACTTAAGTGCATTAATGAAGCAAATTTAATATGAGGATTGTAGTGGAATACGTCAAAAAAAGGCGTGTGTTTTTTAAATCATGTATAATCATGTTTAATCGGCTGACATTATAATCTACAGTAGTGGTTTCCAACCTATGATCCGCGGAGTTGTATGCAAGAGCTAATATTAAATTTGACGAAACTTATTTTAATTAGTATCTAACAGGATATTGTGTTTCCAATGAAAATGTTCGTTATTTTTAATTATAAGATATATAGATATGCTACACGGTTTGAATTTATGATAAAAGTTTATTTTTCACATTAACATTGTTCAATTTTCTTCTAAACTTCTGGTCCTTGCTAGAGTTTTGTGATGGCCCAATGGTAAGGCACCCATCTCTCATTGTGTTAGAAACGCTGTCGTCAGGAGTCTAACTTCCGGCACTGATTAATTAATTTTAGATATTTTGGTTTGATTATTTCAATTTAATAATAATATTTAAAAACTGTTCGCAATCATTATTAATAATCGCACGCACTACTTCCGGTTGAACGCCACCTTTCTGTTAATATTGCAAACCTATGCTGTTTCCGGGGTGATAAGCATGGTAGTGGGGTGTAGTGCGAGCGATTGGTGAGTTCAGTTGTCGTCGAACGGTTGAAGTGTATACTTGTAAAGTGATTTTATGAGAACATAATTAAACATAGTGAATATAATTGTTACAAATAACATTACTTTCCTTGACTTTTTTTACATGCATGAGGTTACGGGTTCAAAACCGGGCAAGTATCAATGTGATTTTTTCAATTCACATATCTAAGTTTATTTAGGAAAGTTTGGAAACCAATAGTCTACAGAAAGCATAAAATCAAGACAAACCAATGTTAACTTAACACCAAACTAAGAACGATATTATCACACGTACGTATCTGGGCACAACGAAGGTTCAGGTTATAATCAAAGTTAGAAGCTTAGGCGCTCACCCCATCGTATATTGTGTATCTGAAGTAATTAATAAGTTGCGGTAGACTTGCTTATATCTCCGACTTTGCTTGGAGCAGATGGCTGACAATATACTTACCTATTTACTTCGAAGGATTAGTGATTTGAAATGAGGCGAGGCAGGTTCTTGGGATCGGATATTATTCCTTATTTTTGTGTCTAGGATTTGTTATGCCAATCATTTACTTATGGTATGGTTGTTCTTTAATCCTAAAATCTAAGGATATATTTCTGCAACGCATTCAAGCGGAAGAACGCCTAAAACTGGTCGCGCTAGGCCCCCTGTTCAGGCTATGGTCCGGAGCGAGGAGGAATGGGAGGCGGGATGTTTTTAAAATTATATATTATATTATTTTGGCCCATAACATTACGTGCACAATAGGGAATACTCGTAGAATGTCACTATATATTTAGAGCCTCTATTAACAGGAAAATAGCATTTACAATTTTCTCATGCACCCTCAAAGATAAAACTTTTTAGGAACTCATGTTAATCAATCTGCCTAACCTTTTCCCAACTATGCTGTGGTCGGCATCAATTGCAACCTGGCTGGACATTAGTATTTTACATGAAGCGATTGCCTATTTAACCTCCATCATTATCATCATTTTAACCGAAAGAAGCGTCCACTACTGGACTTAGGTCTCCCTCAAGTGTCGCCAGAAACGGTCTTGTGCGTCTCGCATCCACCGGTGACCCGTGACCCTTACCAGATCGTCATAATCGATCTGAATTATACAACCACATAATTGAGTACCACGATACCGTCTGGAAAGCCTGGAGTCAGATTTACTGGCTTCTGACTATCCGTAACGACTGCCGAAGGTCTATAAATGACAACCGGCACCAACGGCTCAATATGCTTAAAGATGGTTACCCATCGACAGACTGAACTCGGTAGGTGTTGCTTGACCTTGGATATCGGGTCGATATGGTTGTTATATTATTATAAACGAGCTTTTTTTAAAATATTAGCTTTTGCCCGTAGCTTCTCCCGCGTACATAAAATATACTCAGGAATAAAGCAGCTTTCTATCGGTGAAAAACTTTTATCAATCGTTCTAGTACTTTCAGAGATTACCTTCTACAAACAAAACATTAAAAAAACAAACTTTACATCTTTATAATATTAAGTGTAAATAAATAACAAACAAAATATCACGACTTCTCGTTTGCTGATCCAGCCAAGTGAACCACTTACGTTTCGTGTAATATACTAAAAATTTATCAAAGAGTCTATAAATAGGTAATGGAAAGCTTCTGCTTAAAATATCTTCAATATACAATCAGACACAAACTCCCACAGGTTCATCCCATAAGTAAAGGGACTAATAAAGTTACCTTTAGATGCTTAAGGTTTACGTTTTAATGGCGAGGTCGCTTCGAGTATCTGCTTTTGTTGCCTATCCACAGATTATATATTCCGACCAGTGATTTAATTAAATATCCAGTGATATAGCGAAATATTTTGGTTCGCTCCGCTTATAGTTTGGTTTTAAGTGTATTTGGTTGTGTTAAGTGTTTTTGAATTTTTGTCATGGTTTATGTGGATTAATGCCGCATGGCTTATTTATCTATCAGTTTGTATTTTTATCCAAAATGTTTTTTTTTTTTCAATGCGTTTTGCATTGAAATAAAAATAAATCACGGTTAAAACTGTAACTAAAAGTTATTTAAGGCGGTCGCCTCCTTCAGCGAAGCAGTAATGCTAGCGAAGGAAGCGACCCCACGCGTGATGGAACGGACTACCTCACGCCCCAGCCACCGGGATCCTGACTCCAATTTCCCTACTATAGGCATGGACTAGCGGACGGTTAGCAATGGATAGTTCGCCGTCCGGCCGTCCAGTAACCGCTGGATGGTTTCCGACCGAGCCCGAGTTGTTGACGGCGCGTAGTGTTCCATGCGCGCCCCCAAGAGATGTTAGCAAAACCGTAGGGGCCCATCAGGGCCAAAGCCTACTGAGATCATGAGTTCGCTTCTGAAAGGAAGGTCCTATGTGTTTTCGGCAACGAAGTGGGTTTTAGTAAGTAAAAGTGTTAAACGCCCTCTCGCTCCGCCCTAGAGCGTGAGAATAACACACAAACACAACACATATAAACAAAAACCGAGAAACAGGTTTAAAAGGAAATTCTATTATTCGTGAAAGACTATGTATAAATCCCGTAGAAAACTTATCAGGAGCCAGTATTATCTATTCAATCGCGCTTGCTACTGACACGTAATTATACCGATAAGTTTCACTTTGATTGGCCTCCTTATTAACTTGGCTTCACTGGGCAAAGCTTTGCTTGGCCAACTTCACGAATAATATTGTTGCCATAACTTTACCAAGAGTCTCGATGCAGATTCATATTGATGAAATATTTATTAGAATCGATTTTGTATTCTAAAAGTGATTAACTGTGGAAATGACTGTGAAAGTACTTTGAAAAAATCTCAAGAATAATTTTTAAATTGCAAACAGAAATCTAATTAATTTTTTTGATGCTAATGGGCAAAGTTTGTGATTGCAGCCTAAGCGGAATACATACCCGAATCGACAGTGAGGTCATTGTGCAGCCAAGAAACTGTAATGACAATTGCTCACGGATATTAAATAAAACTCACAAAATTTTAAAATTAAGAAAAAAAATTGCTCTAAAGTAATTTTCCTTTGGCTACTCAATTTAGATTACAAAAAAACAGAGGACGTCTTAAAAATAATGTCATAAAAAATAAAAATAAAGAATAATCAATAAACGCACAGGTATACGAGTATCACACTAACACTTGCAACCACTCTCACCCTTCTTACATGCACTCAGACACTCTCACCTACAACACTACACTCACTACACCAACCGCACTACACATCCCACACTACATTCACTACACCACACTCTACACAAACCACTGAATTTTTTTTATCATTATCATATAGTTAACTAAAATTATTGTCTATGTTATTGTACCTTTTGAATACGGATTGAAAGAGACTGGACCCCACAACACAGGGACTTCTAGTGTGGGGTTCAGGGCTTCATCTAAATTTGTAAAAATTTAATGAGAAAATAAATAAATTTATTTATTTAAATTATTAAATTTATTATATTGAACAAAGTTCTTCAACACGCTTACTCGAAAGTAATAATTAAGAACTTCATAAACAAAATATTTTGTAACAAATATTTTGAGCAACGACTCTCGGTTTTTTTTTCATGGTCATTAGTCATGTACTGGATCCAAGGTATTCGTTTATGATTCGATGTCAAAGACACTCTGTATAATAAATTGTGGCGGGGGCTGCCCGCCGCACTTATCCGCACAAATGCGAAATAGAGTTGCAATATAAAGTCTAAAAGAGGTAGTTAGCCTGCTCCAAGAGTGGGATATTGAGTTTATGTGTTTTGCAGTTTTAAGCATAAGTAGATATCCTTACTTGTCTCAGATCATTTAAGTCCTCTGGCATGCCAATTGTCCCACTATATTTTCCTATCGATGGAATCCAGATTGTGATTGATGTTCCCTGATATGAAGTCAGAAAAATATAATTTTTTTTGCTCACAAATGCGTTTAACGATATTTGCACAAAACAAGTAGGCATAAAACAATGAAATAGAGTTTTAAAATCTAACGTGCATTTATTCGGATAATTAAATTTTGATTTAATTTACATAAAATTAGTATATTTTAACTTATTTATTTAAATTGTGTCTAACATCTCGCATCCTACGAGCTTTGGATGACAGGAGACTGTCACAGGTCCTCTGGAAGAAATTTAATTTGAAATAAGCAGCTCTTTTGTGCTTTTCTATCTGTATTTGTTATTTTCGCTTTTAAGTTTTTGGGTGTGCATAAATAAATAAAACAATAAAAATTAAAAAGCAGAATAGCGCATCAGCAATTGTCACAAAGCCTCATAATCTATTAGGTTAAATTATTTTATCATGTAGTAGATAGCCCAGGGCCACACTAATTAATCTACGGATCTAAAAAATGCATTCGGGAAGAAGGAAGTTTGTAACTGTTCGTAGTACACAGAGAAACGTTTTATCTTACGCTCGTTAGGAGCTTGAAGCGAGTGCTCAACTACCCGGAACTATTGGCAAAGAGTGATCTAGGATGCAATTAATATAAACAAGAAATTACTTTAATGCAATCGATACAAAATTAAACAAAAAGAATCTCTGCAGTAGATTAGTATTATTAGTATTTTTTTTCCACAACTATCGCACAACGTCGTCTAGTCTCAAGCTAAGCAGAGCTTGTGTTATGAGTACTAGACAACTGCTATACATACTTATTAGATTTCTAAATACATACATATTATAGATAACTTTTTTTTAAACCCAGACACAGATCAAATGATCGTGCTCATCACACAAACATTTGTCTCGGTGGGAATCGAACCCACGCATCCGGCATAGCAGTCAGGGTCACTGACCACTAGACCAACAGCCCAGTCAACATTATTACATAGTTTCTTCAAAGCTAGAGTGAATAGGCTCTTTATAAACTAGTGCGCCTCACCATCAACGATTGCATCACTGCTTACCATCAGGTGGGAGCGATCCCATCTGATGGCGTTTGACTGCGAAGTGCATTAGTTTATATCAATTAAAAAAAAAAGATTAGTAAAGAAACTCGTTGTATTTTTTTTTTTTTGGAACGAGAAATCATCATACTATTGAAAGTAGGTTTCAATTGCCAAATGTATAAAGAGTCCGTACGGGATTGATCCTGAGGTCAACCGACCTTTGTCATAATTTAAAAAAAAAATAAACGTACCCCACGCTAGGAATGACCCGAACACCCGGACCCGAGACCTGGAACACATATCTGTAGGCCATACAAATATTTGTACCGTGTGGAAATCGAACCCGCGACAAGCAGCGCAGCAGTCAATGGCTCAACAAATGCGCCAATCGTGCCGAGCCGACTAGCAAGCCCATTTTTAGGGTTCCGAACATCAAAAGGAAAAAAACGGAACCTTATCATATCGATCACTTTGTTGTTCGTCTGTCTGTCTGTCTGTTTGTCAAGACCCTTTATCTCGGGAACGCGAGAAGGTATAAAGTTTATTTGAACCATATATTGAAGTCTGTAAACCCTTGAAGCTGTTAAAAAAAATCAAACATCTAAGTTAACGAAAAAAAAGATACGGCCGTTTATGTCGCAAAAAACGTTTATTTCGTCACTCTCAAGGGAATCAAAATTCATAGGGTACTTCCCGTTGACCCAGAATCCTGATATGTAGCATAAAGTAAGGTCTTAAAGCACATGTAGAGAAATAAATCTGAAAACAGTATTTTTTTTGTTACGTCACAAAAAAAAACATTTTTTGCGATTGGTAAACATCTTCGAGACACATTCAGGAATTGAACTATAACATAGGTATGTTTGTACGGAACCCTCAGTACGTGAGTCCTACTAGCACATTTCCAGTTTTTAAGGTAGCAATTCATCAATTAACTCCTTCCACTCTAGGTGGACCGAGAAGGAACACCAGATTTTTACTGATAAAAATCCCACCTTCCCTTCTTTTAGTTGCTTTTTGCATTCCAGGGCAACAGGAGAACAGTCTCTTGTCATCCTAGAAGTGTTTACAAAAGACTGATTCTACAATCTAATGGTCGCAATTGCTACTGCTGTGCAATCCAAGGTTCAATTTCTGCCCCCCTAGCCAAGTTACAACCGTTTCGTTTTGATTCTCTTTTCGTTGATCGCCTCGAGTCGGCCACGCCTCCTATTCCTTTGTTCTGACCACGTGATTGAGCGTTGAGATGACGTCAGAACAAAGGAATGGAAGGCGTAACCTACTCGAGGTGGGTCGACGAAAAGAGAATCGAAACGAAACGGTTGTAACTTGGCTAGGGGCTAGTTTAGGAAAAGGTTTTCTATTGTAGTCAGTTAATGGTAATACGCTCGATCCTTATGGCGACACTAAAAGCCAGCGACCTTGAGCGAACAAAAGAGGAGTTAGCGTCACTTCCAGCGCATCAAGATTATTCGTATAATAATATCTCCTTCATTTATTAAACACAATATGAATAAAAACCGTATATCAAAAGATTGGTAATTAAATAATTTTTTTGTTTGTGAAAGTTTCATAAAAATACACCCAATGGTTTTTGCCTGATTGATGATTATTTGTATTACCTATTTAAATCAAATTAATTACAATTAAGTCTAGCTTATTAATATTTTAAATTATAAATGTTATTAATCTAATATAAGAAATTGTAATCACATCTAAGATATTTTTGTAATCTCATAACTGATTTTTCTGAGACTCAAAAAAATAAATAAACGGGGATTGACCAGTGTCTGTGGGGGCCGCTTAGCGCCCAGCCTGATACTATAAATACAATAAATTGTGGCGGGGGTCAGCTCGTCCACTTTTCCGCACTAGTGCGGAAAACAATAAATTGCATGCCTAAAAGCGGTAGGGATAAGAGCGGATTTTCGAGTAAGTGTATTGAAAAAGATAACTTTAAACTAAATTAAGTAAAAAAAGAAATAATAAAAGGTTACTTATTATGAACATACATTTACTCAAACCTTCTGGGAATACAAGCCTGGTACAACAGAAAAAAATAGTTAGAAAAACAAACCAATATTTTTCTGTGATCGATCACTGTCTGTTAACAAAACTATGACGTAAGTAAGTTTCTAAAAAGGATAAACACGCCACACTGTGTTTCTTTCTTATGCTGAAATATTGCAAAAATATTTATCGTCTGTCTCGCATGTGTCAACTCAGTTTTTCTTACGTTTTCAAATCCAAAACGCTTATTTCAAATGACTGAGAATGTTCCTTCTTTATTTTTGACTACAAATTCTTGAGACACAAAATCTTCCTTCAGAAATAGAGGTACGTAACATTACGCTTATGCCCTGCATAGTAGGAAGCTATAAAAATAAAATGTCAGACTCAGCGTTTAAATGAAAAATAATAGTCCCGTAGGTGAGAGTCAGGGAATTAAACCCCAAGCGTTGGTAGTATGCACTTTGTCTACTTGCGTTATATAATCTTGGTACGAAATAAGAGACTAGGAAGGCTAAAGAAATGATAGAGTGACTGTGTGAAAGTGAATGTCACAGCCTAAAATGGGTAGACTACCGAGTTGATTTTGGCCGCCCACAAGGTGAACCGTTGACCTGGTGAGGGTCGCGGGAATCCGATAGAAGAACTTGTCCTTGGAGACAGTCCCTGAATGGGGCGATGTCAATTTCAGACATCATTTCAGACATAATTTCATCATCACACATTGGTCAGGTTAAATGCAGTTAAAACCCAGGCATATCTATTTTCCACAAAAAGGAGCCAATTCAACACTGCTCCAACTTTCCGGGGTGTAACCGTGCCGATAACTGACCATCTTGATCTTCTTGGTGTTACGTAGACGTCAACTCTCAACTTTGGGACATACTTACATCGCAAAGGCTCAACTGGCTGCAAAAAAGCTGGCAATCCTCGCAAAGGTTAGACAGTATTTAGCTTCACTTTTTTTTTGGACTGACCAACATTTGACTATTCAAAAGTGCCTGTAAATGGTCTATTTGAAATAAATACCAACTCGCACTGCGCCCGCGTGGTGGATTACGGCCTTTTCCCTCTCCTGGAAAAGAGGCCTGAGTCCCAGCAGTGGGAATATTAAAAAAAAAGGCTGATTATTCTATGCTTATGCTATGAAATATTATATTATTATAATTATTAATTTTATTTGTTTCATTTTACCTAATATTATATCTGTGCCTTGTGCTGTACCAAATAAATTATTTTTCTTTCTTTCTTTCAAATAAATGCTTTTGATTTGATTTGAGTGCTTTACGCCGGAATAGCTGCTCAAACTCTATCAAGCGCAAGTTCGATCGTGTATGGAGTACTGCTCTCATCTTAGGACGGATCTCAGCTATACCATCTTGATTCATTTGAGGCAGTTGAGAGGTGAGCCAGGAGGATCATTGGCAATGATGCACTTGTCGAGTCGAGACTTCAAAGTCTTGAGCGTCGACGCCGAGTTGCTAGCCTGTCGGTTTTCTACCGGTTGCATTTCGGGGAGTGTGCGTCGGAATTGAATAGCCTAATTTCGCCTAGCCCGTTCCATCATCGGACCACTAGGCGTACGCCGATGCGCCACCGGTACATGGTGGACATCCCACCTATACGCACTAAACGTTTTGGGAACACATTCATTGTGCGTACAGCTAAGGAGTGGAATTCCCTGCTGGAGTGTGTGTTTCCTGATGGCTACAATCCGGGAATCTTTAAGTAAAGAGTGAATAGGTTACTTCTAGGTAAGCGCGCTCCATCGTCGACCGCATTCTCGCTTTCCATCAGGTGAGAAAGCGGTCGAGCGGGAACCTTAAAAAAAAAATTAAACCGTAAACTGCAATCAAGAACCTATTAGTATAATTACTGAGTATGCGGATATCATCAGGTTTTAATCGAATTGCTCACTTTTATCTGGTTAACCAAAATTCTAATTTCTCTGACTCAAAATATCATATATAACTTAAGTCTGTTAATTGCCTTAGGGGTTCCCTTTAGAGGAATAATAGATAGCAAGGAATCATCCCGAGGGATGGTACCAATTATGAAACAATTTCGACAAAGCCAAACTCGAAGCAATATCGATTTACAACGATTTCTGTAATATCCTTCAAGACTACTTACCTTCAGGGCTTTTTTTTTGAGTGGAAAAATCATCTAATGATATCCTCTTAGGCGGAGCGAGAGGGCGTGTTAGACTTTTACTGACTAAAAACCCACTCCTGTTGCCATTCAAAAAGTCAAAAGTCAAAAAGTTTTTATTTTACATAGGCCTACATGGGCATTTATAAAACGTCAGAAGCTAGTGCACGGTTCCAAATTGGTCGTTTCCTATGGAGAAGAACCGGATAGAAACTCCATGGTTACTCTTTTAAAAAAGTGGTTGTTGACAATACTTTCATATTACAGTATTAATAGACATTATGTAAGAACAGAAGAAGATTATGGAAGAACATTGTTCCAGGGCCCCGGGGATCTCTTTCGCATCACCCATGGCCCTAGTAGGCTTCGATCCTGCTGGGCCCCTACGGTTGCTGACATCTCCATGCGGCGCGCGTGGAACACTACGCGCCGTCGACGGCTTGGGCTCGGTCCGGACGGTTACCGGATGGTCGGACGGCGAGCTACCCATTGCTCGCCGTCCGCAAGCCCGCGCACTGCCTTCAGGGCTAAACAATCTTTTTTTAAGCCTTACGTTACTTACAAAAAATATTGTTTTTCAAAAGAATTGGTGCCACATAGTTTCTTCAGCTAGTTACAATGAACACGAACAGTTTCACATTAGGTTATTTTTGCTAATTGTCTTGCGTAAGATTGTATGCCAGAGCTGATTTAACAGTTTCCCAGAATTTGTACGTTATTGGGACATTCTTAGATAGAGTTACCGCGGAACAAACATGTATTTTAGTCAGTAAAAAACTGACACTCTCTCTTGCTCCATATAGAGCGTGAGGTGTCATTAAAGATGATTTTACTCCGAAAAAAAAAGAATTCGTAAATTGTTTTTTTTTTTTCACTTTCTAGCAGTACCTAAACTTCTTTATGACGTTTAATTATATCATATAGATTATAATTATAGAAAACTAATCATGGCACACCAGCACCCCTAGCCATCTTGATAATCTGCAATCGTTAACGCTAGTCGAAATGTATGGGAATGACATCATCTCAACGTTAAGTCACGTGGTCAGAACAAACGAATAGAAAATTCGTAGCCAAGGTCACATCGTTCAAAATGATAGAATAAATTTTTATCTTTTCTACAATGTTCGACGCTACATCCTTTGTTATTGTAGAATGACATTGTAGAACGAGCGGCCGACTCAGGCGACTCAACATGGCTACCAACTTATCGTTTTCTACAATTGCTGACACCGATTAGAGGCGTTACCTATTGGAGAATGGAATTCGACACGAAACGGTTGTAACTTGGCTAGGCAGAGCTATATTTCGAAGAAAGATTTCGTTGACGAATGATTTCAATTACAGGAGGCTGTAACGCTCAATCCATCTCGTAAACTAGAAATAAAAAAAAAATTACGAGACTTTTTTCTATATACGCCAACCAACAGATAGTCGATGGGGCCGAAAGGTTCTGAAGTAGTGACCGCGTACCGGAAGACGTAGCGATAGGCTTTCAACAAGGTGGAACGACCACCTAGTGAGGGTTTCAGGAAGCCGATGGATGCAAGAAGCACAGGACCGATCGTTGCGGCTACGTTTGGGGAGGCCTATGACTATGATGATGATATGCCAACCACAAAGTTTCAGAGTAAGATGCACTGGCCCCCGCGACGATCTCTTCATTATAATGGCTATATAACAAAAACTCACTACTTTTGAGACCTGTCAGGCGCTCTAAATAAAAAAGGGGATTTTGAAGAAAAAACCGGGCTAGTGTGAGTTGGACTCGCGCATTGGGGGTTCCGTATAAACTTACATATGAAAACAGTTCCGATTCCCGAATCGAGTTACGAAGATTTTTTTGAATCGCAAAAAACGATTTTTTTTGGTGACGTAACTACAAATTTACAGTTTTCAGATTTTTTCCTGTACTTTTGCTATAAGACCGTGCTTCATGCCAAATTTTAGGATTCTAGGTCAACGGGAAGTACCCTATGAATTTTGATTCCCGTGAGTGTCGAAATACACGTTTTTTGCGACATAAACGGCCGTATCTTTTTTTTCGTAAACTCAGAGAAGTTTTATTTTTTTCACAGCTTCAAGGGACCGCTGACTTGAGTATATGGTTTTAATTACAACTCGATACCTCCACACGTTTCCGAGTTAAAGGGTCTGGACAGACATACATACAGACGGACAACAAAGTGATCCTATAAGGGTTCCATTTTTTCCTTTTGAGGTACGGAACCCTAAAAAGAGGAAAAACAAGATTAAAGCATCCATGGCTCCCACCATTTGAAAGACCAGAGCACTCCACATGACCACATTAAAAATACTTAGAATAACTTTAGTTTGTTTATCAGTTCACATTTAGGGCTTGAGCACAGAATAAGAAGCTTTGGCCACGTTTCTTGCCTCTGTGTGTAACAACAGATATAAAAATAACTGTTTAATTTAAAATATTTATATTCCGATGTGCCCGAAAGATTGACGGTATTGCCACACTGTGTGGTAATGCTAAACTTCTGTCTAAGATCAAAGCTAAAGTCAGCTCTTGGATCACGCGACGTGTCAACAAGGCGTTTAGAAAAGTCATGCGGACTGCAAGATCCGAAAAAGTTGCAATCCCAAACGGCTTGAAAAATAACTGCCAAGAATATAATATCTAATAGAGCCTCAATTGGAATCCCATATAATTTAAATAATATAATTAGGATCTTGCAATGAGACAAAATAAAAAATGCAATCGTGCCAACCAAAAAATATGTAAACGCTTTAAACCTTAAACCGTTCTCATCTGCCAGGGACCAACAAAAAAGGATGATATATTACTTTCCACAAAAAAAAAACAAGTCAAAAACTTAAACTGCACAAAAAACAGCTTAACCGTTAAAATTCGGGGCGACTTTTATTCAAGCCATTTTGACTGTATTATTCAGGCCAAACAACTCCGAAATTTTCTACAGCATTGTTAGTGTGAGATGTTGTCGTCCCGGGTGCTTGAAATTTAGAGCTAATGTAGGCGCTTTAGTTATGGCTCGAGCTTATCAGGCACCTTCGTTTCGACTCCGTGTTTGGGGAAATTTAGAAGACAGGTACTGTAATCAGTTTTATTTAGGGTGTGTACTTCTTGATTGTATCAGAGACTGGCGAAAGATCTGAGAGAATGTGTTAATACGAGTACCGTAGTCCTTTGAGGATTAAGTCATGTGAGCGAATCTGTTTTGAGTTGATATTAATGTTGTTTATATTACATACTTCTCGTTACGCGTGTGTGTTAGAGAGTGCGTAATAATTAGAGAGTAAATATAGATGTCGAGGCCCGAAGAATCACCAAACTAAAGTTGCAGAGGGTAACATTTCTCGTAGAACGGATGGTCGATGGGGCCGAAATGTTCTAGAGTGGCGACCGCGCGCCGGAAAACGTAGCGTTTGAAGGCCTCCCACAAGGTGGACCGATGACCTGGTGAGAGTCGCGGGAATGCGGTGGATGCGAGATGCCTATATCCAACAGTGGACGTCTTTCGGCTGAAATGATGATGATGATGATGAAATATAGATGCTATGTTTTAAGATAATAATCAAATCTAAGTATACGTATAAAATAAAAATGCCCATTTGTATATCAAAATATTTTTTTTTACTAAATGCTTAAGCAAGTGTATTCGATGCTTATATCAAAAATATATTTTGGTTTGTTTGTCTTTCTGTTGGTTTCGACTAATATCCGAAACGACTGGACCAATTTTGGAGGTAGTTTCACCGGTAGGTAGCTGATGTTATAAGGAGTAACTTAGGACTCTTTCTAAACTCTCTTTTGGGATACTATATTGGGGATACTCAACCGATAAAGAAATTGCATTCTAGGCACAAAAAAAGTGTATTAGAGCAATTTGTGGGATACGCCAAACGGATTCTTGTAAGCCTCATTTCATAAACCTCAAGATATTAACCCTCCCTGCTCTGTATATCTACGAGGCCTCAATTTTAATTAAATCAAACATTAGTACATATGACACCTTAATAAGCAGTAGACATAAAAATATATTACGCAATAAAACATCCCACACTGCACTATGTAGCAATAGTATTTTTTGCATGGGCATAAAAATATATAATAAGTTACCCATAGACATTAAGAACCTACATCCTATTGGTATTTTTAAAAGGAAGCTAAAAGATTTCCTGTTAAAGAATTCCTTGAAGAAAAATAACGATTTAATATATTAGAATGATTGTGATAATTAAAATGTGATAACTTGTGATAACTATGTATTGTAAATGTGACATAAATTATAAATAATAAAAATGAATTTATGAATCACCATTAACAAAATTTATAATTTATTTTTTTAATAATGATAATTAATATATTAGATAATGTAAAATATATGAATATTGATAATTAATATTATAGATAATGATAACCATGTGATGTAAGTGTGACATAAATTATAAATAAATTAATATAATAGATAATGTGAAATCTAAGAACAGTGATAATTAATATTAGAGTAATGTAAAATTAAATTAAATTAATTAAATATAATAGACAATGTAAACTGTTAACTGTTGATATTTAGCATGTATATTTTTTTTCAATGTTTTTGCAATGTTTTAACGATTTATGTTGCAATGCCTTAACATGTAACTAAGTTCTAAGAACCTAGCATGTATTGTTAACATCTCCAAACTCACACTTAGTTCGCAATAAAGAATTTGAATTTGAATGAATTTCATTTAAAAAAAAGTAGTTGGGTCATGTGTAGGTAATTTAAAAAAAAAATTTGTTTAAATGGTGACGAAATGACATATTTATCTTAAGAGTCTGACGTAGAAAATGTCGTGGAAACCAGCTAGTAATTCATTTGTCTCACCGTAATGCCAATCGTTGGCACTCCAAAACATGTGAAATCCACCAACCCGCACTAGGTGCCTTTTATGATGTAAACAAAGAATAAGAAAAGACTTTTCAAAATTCATCCCCTAAGGGGATGAAATGGAGGTCCAAAGTTTGTATAGAGAAACCTACTTTTACGTGGGCGAAGCCGCTGGTCGAAGCTAGTATCGAAAATACAGTCATATTGTATACCTGCGTAATGTATAAATTGCGTAAAACCTTACTATTTCATATCACCAAAAATCAGAATGATTTATTCATTTGTTTCTAACAACTTTTCCACGAAAAGGAATTACATTTTACTCCCAGATTATCACTATCTGGGATTATATCTTCAAAATAATAACCATCGCTATACGTTTCGAATGGTTCACCTAAAAGTCATACATACGATGGAAGGTACTTTATTAGCCACCGCAGTACATCCCACACTCATAAATTTTATACGTCGAATTGATAGATAGTATAAAACCATGTTATGACGACAATCGAGGCTTAACGACTGACTCGGGATCAGCACGTAAAAGAATGGAAACAAAAATCATTTTTAAATCCATCGCTGGTTTACGACGGCACAATTAAAGGCAGTTAAAAAAACGTACGATAAAAACACGCAATGTAGTAAAAATAAATTGATATTTCACATTTTGGGTACGTTGTAATAGAATCATTTGATTATATAGCATTTTTATAGTGGTCCACAGAAATTAACGGTATCAATAAAAATGGTTTAAAGTGGTTTTTTGGAAAGCGACAGACCCAAATATTTTTTTTTGGTATTTGGTCATAAGAAGTACATTATGATTCGATACAAAAGTAATTCCTAGTGTGACGCAGAGTTAAAAAAAATACATTTTTTTATTATTGTTAGGTTTGTGCTTGACCACTATCTGACCTGATGGTAACTTGGTAAGCAATCATATTATGGTCAACGAAGGAGCACACTTCCATGTTTCTTGTCATATTTGTAAACAATGTCGTGGCCAGATCTTAGAAATTGATCACTTCACGATATGGCCAAGTAAAACTGGCCAGATCATTTTAAACGTTAAAGTTTAATGATATTTCAATCCTCATTTGGCCTACTTTCTTTAGACTTTTATTATTATAGAAATCATACATCAATGATATGGCCAAACAAGGATTGACATATCATCAAATGTTAACGTTTAAACGATCTGGCCAGTTTTAGTTGGCCATATCATGAAGTGACTATTATCTCACCTGACGGTAAGCGATGATGTGGCCGACGATGGAGCATCTTGCTTATGTATGTCTCTATAATATGATTTATTTTACCATCTAGTTCTCCCTCGCGGTTTCAATAGCATCTTTGGTTACTGCTCCTATCCTATTGGTCGTGACGTGATGTTATATATCCTTCTTAAATTCCAACACGAAAACATTTTAATATCAAACGAGTAGTGCTTCATATTTCTAGAGCTTTCTAACATTAAGTATAGTATAGATTATAAATAAAAGCTTAGGAACCCGAAAATTTAACCGTACTTAACTGTTTAGACAACAGCTCAGTCTAGTTCAGTTCGTATACATTAAACTGGAAGGGAAACGAGGTCGTGAGTTTGAACCCGTTGGGTAATATTACTACACCGAACTTTATATAAGGGAAAACTTGTTTTACTCCTAAAATGTCTCGTAAAGTAAGAAACTACGGAAGCAACTTGCGAAGGATCTAATTTCAGTAAAAGGAAAATATAGTTTGTTAAGAGCAATAAAACGGGGGATATGCTCGTAGATGTATTGAAATATCTGGTCTGGGTTGGAAGAACTTAGAGTGCAGCTGTGTTTCGTCTCTAAGTTGTAAAAGTCGGTGGAGAAATTATCGTTGGATGGCCTGTAGGCGGCAGACCGGCAAGTATTAAAGCGCCTAGTACACCACTCGATATACAGACAGTCTTAGTCTATGTAGCGTCACACAAGAAAAAGAGCAACTTACGCCAATGTCGTGTAAAGGAATGAAACAGAACGATGAGATAAATAGATAAACATAGATTAAGACTGTCTGAATATCGAATGGTGTAATAGGCGCTTTATGCAGGAAGCCTGGCTTTACTGTTCTAATAAAGTTCCTCTTATACCTACTGTATGTTTTGTATGGCCTACAGACCGTTGTTTCAGGGCTGGGTGTCTTATGTACATATGTTTGTTTATATATTTGTGAACGCACCCACTTCTGTATGAAGTAATTCCTTGTGAAGGGTAACTTATATTTAAAAAAAAATGTAACTAATACAATAATGAAACAAAAGAATAATGGCAACGTTATTCTTTATATTTAAAGTATTATAATTTATTTAAACGTACATGTATAAGCAATGAATGATGTTCACAGAGTAGCGAAAGAAAAGGCGCATTTACCATAGACTATATGATAAACTACAAATAACGGATATTACAGAAAAAAATATGAATATTATAAAGCTTCTTAGATTTCATCCAAGTCAGATTTAGAGTAGGTAGGTAATGAATGCGTGAAATTAATACATCTTCCATTATAAATATTAGCCTATGACCTACATCTACACCTACAATCCAGGATATAAGCTATCCTAGTACCAAATTTCGTCTATATTGGTTGAGACATTTGAGTGTGAAGAAGTAACTAATATATATATATATATATATATATACAAACTTTCAGTCTTATAATTTTATTATGACGGATTATCAATTTCCCTTTTAATTACTTGGAATCGTCATAGAAAGATCAGCAATTAGGTTGCTGAATTAGTAACAGTAATTACGAAAAACAGATCATGATACAATAACCATGACTGCCTCTTTAAAAACTGTGAAACATTTGCTAAAACAACAACAATGCTAGTACCTAACAATACTGAGGTAACTTAAGAAATATATGTGACATTTTGATACTTCCCAGTATGCTTCTACAACGGAACACCCATTCCATCAGCTGTAAACAATGCATGTACCTGCAAATTGCAAGTCACGTCCCTAGACATTGCTCAAACTCACAGAGTAAATAGCAAATGGAGTGATAACGCGAAGCTCTAAGATGCGAGAAAAATCTGCAAAAACTCATTAAGCATCACAGATGCACGGTTTCTTGCAATACTTTGCGTCATTGAATTATTTTTGAAATAAAGATTGTCTTGAATTTTTGATCTGAAATATAAGTATATCATCACTTTACATCTCTCTCTCTCTCTCTATTATTTCTCTCTCTCTCTCTGCCGTTATTTGGAGTCAACAGTATACTAAATGGATACATGATAATTACATTGTTAACACTTTGGGTAGCACTATAGAATAAAATAGCAATAAATATAGTCCAATCGTCAAAAATGGATTAAAAAACTTGAAAACAAAATACCTATTTTCCTAATAATAATAAGACCGATAATAGATAGATAATAAACCGAATTCTATAACATAATAAAAATACCTGGATAAATACACTCAATTGGAAAAAAAGCAGGTTAAAATGAAAGTGAGCTTACTACGCCGCACAAATGCACACAGACAGATGGACGATGACTCAAATCATTCACTGGCATGAGAAAGGCCGTCGCCGTCGAGGTCAACCCCGGCCAATATGGTATGATGATCTGATCACGGCCAAGACAAATCAGCCACCAGTCGGCCACAATGTAGAATAAAAAATTATAAAAGCACTTCATTAAAGTTCTCCTCCGTGTTAACACTCGGCTATATAACTTTGTACCGTCATAGTTTACTCACCAAGATTTTTATTCAATTACTTGGGCACTCTGCATTCTGTTGACTGCAGAGTTAATATTTCATAGTTTGTGACACTTTGTGTTGGGAACAGAATTTATTTTCTTTTTTAGGATTCCCTCGGCGAGTGACAAACGCAGGACCTTTTTTATTTTTTTTCCTCATTTTTGTTTGTAAGAGCTTGGTCTATTATAAAATGTTGATTATTTTATAATGCTTCAAACACTTCACTTGAGATCAGAAATAGAACTTAGATAGTTCAACTAACCGATAAATTTTAAATTAAACAAGTGCGAGTCGCACTCGCGCACTGAGGGTTCCGTACAAACTTACCTATGAAAACAGTTCAATTTCCAAATCGAGTCTCAAAAATTTTTACGAATCGCAAAGTTTTTTTTTGTGATGTAATTACTAATTTACACTTTTCAGATTTTTCCTATACTTATGCTATGCGACCTTGCTTCATGCCAAATTTCAAGATTCTAGGATAACGGGAAGTATCGTATGAATTTTGGTTCCCTTGAGAATGTCGAAATATACGTTTTATGCTACATAAACGGCCGTATCTTTGTTTTTTTTTTGTTAGTTTACAAGTTTGATTTTTTCACAGCTTCTAGGGACCGCAGACCTGAGTCTAAGGTTTTAATTTCAACTCGATACGAGATAAAGGGTCTTGACAGACAGACAGACAGACGGACGGACAACAAAGTGATCCTATAAGGGTTCCGTTTTTTCCTTTCGAGGTGCGGAACCCTAAAAACGAGAAGGTTCTAAATTCGATTGTTAATTTTTTTTTTGTTTGTCATTAAAGTCGTTTGGATTTTTTTATTTGTGATGGTATATATACTTCCAGATTGGTTCCATTTCATTAAAATCCAGTTTTATTGATAGGATTTATAAGAAATTAAGGGAACTCCTCCTACAAAATACCATTCATAATCTAGTATATGCATTCAGAAAGTATCATTTAGTGACGTGAAACTGATAAAGAAGAGCACAAATGGTTTCCAGTACCCCTTAATGACAAGTATCTTAGTATTTTCATGAAGAAGCAATGATGACTTTTCAAATATCATATTTTATGCCTCAACTCATGTGCCCCTTGTCCTTTGGTTCATCATAGACGTCTAACTGCCTGGATTGTCCTTTAAAATATCATTGAGGGGTTCTGAAAACCATTTATGGTCTTCTTCGTCAGTTCCACGTCACCATTTATGATACTTTCTGAAAGATTTTTTTGATTCGAAAACCCCTCAAGGACAAGTATTTTTGGTCAATCAAGATGGTTAAACGTCTACGATGATGCAAAGAATAATGGACACTTACCGTCTTATTACAAATAAAAGCTTTAGTACTGGATTGAACCAAGAGTTAAAAGGTCTAGACTTGTTATAGTAAAATGTGTTCTGATTACAAAACTAAGACTATTAGAGGATCAGGTTGTGCCAACGTAAGGCTGTGGTTTTAATAATATCCACTGATAAGAAATAGAAATGGCATTCTTTCATTAATTCATTTGATCATTATTTGAAGCAAACGTTCCGTTTCTTTAAATATTGTTATAGTAAATGATCCACCGTAGGCGCGGGCTTGCGGACGGCGAACAATAAATAAATAAATAAATAAAATTCATTTATTTCGGAAACCAGTCCATATTGTACATTTGAAATTAAAATATTGAATTTAAAAATAAATAAAAATTATATGCATTACAAAACTCAATAATGTCATTAATAAATAAACAATAATAATAAAACACAATCAATTACAATAAGTCAATCAGAATTAAATTAAATAAAATACACAAAATAATAAAATAAAATATGTTTTATCTTAGCCTAAATTTGGGTTTGGCTCCGGAGTGCTCAACGTGCAGCCTGGTCCAGTACCGCATTATCGGGCAATCCAAATTCAAATCCATCCTCCAGGCGAACAACTGAAGGAAGCTGTTGGAACTGCCTCGTATGCGGCGCAAACAACAAACAACAAACAACAAAAACAATGGGTGGCTCGCCGTCCGATCGTCCGGTAACCGTCCGGACCGAGCCCAAGTCGTCGACGGCGCGTACTGTTCCACGCGTGCCTCAAAGAGATGTCAGCAACTGTAGGGGCTCAGCAGGGTCGAAGCCTACTGGGGCCATGGGTAGTGTGAAAACGAAACCCGGGGCCCTGGGACGAAGGCAGCGAAGGAACAGGAGTGGGTTTTTAGTCGTGCTTTTGACGCGCTTTTTATAATCAAGTTTTCATATTTTTAACATCTCCAGCGTGAAGTGGAAAGACGTACAAGTGTCGGTGACGCGCGTAAATTTGATGGTGCGTTTACACGCTTGCCTAGTTTAAGCAAGTGCAAGTGCAATTTGCAAGTATTTAGTATGAATTGGCAAGTCGGTGTTTTTATAGTAGTTTTGTTTCGTCTCTTCGATATTTGAGTTATTTTAATATTAAAGTTATTTTGCAATTTTTGTTTTTTTTTTGACATATTGCTATAACACGGAGTTTCCGTGACTACTATATTATCATAGCAGCTGATGATAGAAATCAGCTGCTATGACGAATTCCGTTCCGTATCTTCGAAGTTCATTATCAGATCATGATAATATATTATATTTCTATGAAAACAATTCGGAAGTAAGCATACTCATTCATAAAAAAAAATCAGATTCAGAAATCAGAAATTAGAAACGTTTATTTCAAATAGACCAATTACAGGCACTTTTGAATTGTCAAAATGTCGGTCAGTCAAAACAAAGTGAAGCTAAATTGCACGTTCCAAAGCGTAGATCTCTATGGAGAAGAAAGTTCAAGAAACTCCATGGACTCTCTTTTAAATCATATTATGAGTTACATAAATCTTGGTTACATATTTCTTGTCGCTTCTAATATGTCAGCACAATGTAGATAAGTAATAATAATTAAAATAAAAAATAAAACAACTAATTAAAAAAAATAGAAATTGAAATAAGTCACTGGCAGCTAAGAGATGACCAGTCTCAACTAACGGCACCCGTTCAGGAGCATGACGCGTGCATCAGCCCTACTCAGCTCAACCATTTTGAAGGGAACTAAATGACCCAATAACACGTGCCACCATCAGCGAGACATTTGAGTAAGCATGACAAACTCTCACCTGCCATGCTCGTAATGTCAAACAAGTTGTAACCTAATAAAAATGCTCCATGGTACTTCACATTCACAAAACTTGAAAAACAAAATGCTTCTGCATTATACAATGCTATTGTTTCCAAATACAAAAGGTAATAAATTATCATGAGATCTATTGAAATAAACAAATAAAAAATATTTCGAAAACAACAATACAAAAAGGGGAATAGTATCTCTTCCAATATTTATAAATATATATATATAGATTATGTTTCCATTCCAAACACCTATATTGCATTTTTTATGAGCTCTAGAGCATTATTTTATGAAATGAGCAAAATTCGTGTGTTATACGTTAGTTTATTAAAATATCATAGTAGATATAATTTTATCAAGCGATGGTTCAAAAGAATGTCTTTTAAGTAATTTCCTTTGGGGATATTGCTCATTTTATGTCTTTTACAGCTATGAAGCGTATTTTTTTGCGTGCCAATATGTCGTTATGAATCAATTATTTTAGACATGCAAGCGAAGGTCATGAATATAATATGAAAGTTAAGGAAATTGAATTTTAATGAAATAGGTACTTGTCAGAAGCACCCCATACTGATACGTAAGAAGGTAATTTCATAATACTCAGATTTAGTAACAGCTTGTTATAATATTAAGTTCAAACGAAATTAGTTGTAGCACCAGGCTTTCCCTTTGCGTGTTGTAATTTTAATGTCGAGATGCGCTTCTTCATCACAAGTCTGTTTTATTCTACCGTACGTGTGAGCTTGCGGACGACATGCAATGAGTAGCCTGCCGTCCGGACTGAACCCGAGTCATCGATGGGGCGTAGTGTTCCACACGCGCCTCAAAGAGATGTCAGCAAAACCGTAAGGACCCAGCAGGGTCGAAGCCTCAGCTGCCATGGTTCGCTTCTGAAAGGAAACTCCTGGAACGCAAGGCAAAATAGGAACATACGAGTGAGTTTTTATTCAGTAAAAGTCTGATACTCCCTCTCGCTCCGCTCTAGAGCGTGAGAAGTCATTGGATGATTTCACACCTAAAAAAAAGTGTCTCTCCTTTGGGTTGTCCAACCTGAAGCTACCTCAAATGTCCTCATAGCATAATTTATTCCGCCAAACCTTGGTCCTAATATCTATAAAATGTCGCTATACAACGAGTAAATACTCCACTGCTTTAACACTAAGTACAGTACTTAAACAGCGCACTATACGACTAAAAGTATCCATAATTTTGCCAACAAAATGAACGCCGGTGAAAGCCCTCTAAAAACTAAAACAACTTTAATATAGAGCAGTTGACCGACATTTTTTAAAACTGGCAGTTTACACTTTCGCTACCCGAAAAACTAAACTCGTTCCATTTTTTTTTTTTTCATAAAAAGGCCAGACTCGTGGAAAATTTAAAACCACAACCGAAAATAATAAATTTTATATCGTCCTCGTCTCTAGCCTAGTCACGATTTGCGATATTTGATCAAACTAAAAAATTTAAAGAAAGAAAGAAGGCATTTTTATTTCGTACACACAGTGTAGTAACAAGTATGAAGAAAAAGAAGATTTAAAAGGAAAAAACACTAATAGCAAAATCGTCTAACAACTACGTGATAGTTGCTTGACCCTGATTTTCAACTTAACCTTACTAAGTGTACGGTTTTTTTTTTAAGGTTGGAAATCATCCAATGACTTCTCCAGCTCTAGGGCGGAGTGGAGGGCGTGTCAGACTTTTACTGACTAAAACCCACTCTTATGTGGATCCTGCAACGCAAGACAAAGAAGGATATTTGCCTTGCGTTCCAGGATTCCGGGGTTCCCTTTCGGAAGCCAACCCATGGCCCCAGTAGGCTTCGGCCCTCCTGGGCCTCAAGTCTGCTATTATAATAGTGTCAGAATGTTCTATCATTGATTTCATAATTGTTGATTTTGACAAGTTTGGTAATCTCATCATCATCATCATCATTTCAGCCGATAGACGTCCACTGCTGGACATAGGCCTCCCCCAAACGTCGCCACAGCGAACGATCCTGTGCGTCTCGCATCCATCGGATTCCCGCAACCTTCACCAAGTTCAAGTTCAAGTTTGGTAATCTATATAGATATAATGGCGTCATTATAACTTTCCAATGGTCAACCACAGACACTCCATTGAAAGAAGTGGCATAGAATGGTAATCTCGTACATAATGACAAATGAATGCCTAACGTTCCTATGTGGTAATTTGCTAAAATTTTGACAGTTCCGTTGATCAGTGACATACCATTAGAACGTCATTGTGCAGTCATTGCTTTTAAAAAGCTCGATATTATCATTCTACCACAACTATATTACGAGACCATTGACCGATCAATGATCGATCATTATGAATTAGCAGATTACGAACTTTTAGCAAAATGACAAAGGAATCGTGTTGGAATGACGAATTTTTCAAAATAGCAGACTTGGGCTCCTGGGCCCCTACAGTTTTACTGAGATATCTTTGAGACACGCGTGGAACCCCGGCGGCTGGGGCGTGACGATGTCCGTTCCCTCACGCGTATGGTCGCCTCCTTCGCTAGCATTACTGCTTCGTAGAAGAAGGCTGCCGCCTGCCATTACACCTCGCTCTGGATCATGGCCTGTACCAGGACCTGGCGCGAGAAGTCGCTGCCGCCGATCGCCCCCACGAGGACACGGCGGTGCTTCACACTGAGTGTACGGATGTAAATGAGTTTTGTTAGGTACATAATTATAGGCTAAAATTTATAACGGTAGGAAGAACTAATTTCTCGCAGGCGAAGCCGCTGACACAATCTAGTATATGTACATCGATCTCTTGATCTGCTTGTCTGTAATCGAACTACAAAACCATATAGCAAAAACTCTTGAGGAAAACATAAGTAAAACTCTGAAATGTTTTTCAAATGATTTCCACCACCTGGCTACTTATAATTTAAATGGCTTGTACTGAAATACTTCGTAAAACTAATCCAATATTGTTGAACAACCGAACTTTTTGAATAAATCGTACACCTGTCCACTTCTCAGGGTACAGCTGCACTTGCTAACAATTATTTGTGGAACAAAGTATAATTTGTTTTATTTTCACTTTGTTTTCCTTTAAGAAATTAACAGCAGTTGAAGTAGTTTTTATGCTAGAAATTTTCTTCTGGAACTTAATAACATTTCGTCTTGGAAAATGAAAGCTGCAAATCTATTTTTTACTAAATTATATTTATTTTGCAAATGGATAAGAAATAACAACTTTACAAATATCAATGTTTTCCTCATTTTAAATTAGATGAGACCTATGGTTCTTAGCTACCTACCTAAAAAAAAACATAGAAACAAACTCAGAGGAATCTCTTTATAGAGTCCATATAATAAATATATAATAGACAAATCAAATTAGTGAATAAGGCCTTCAATATATTTCAAGGCTGTTTACGCGGTGCAGGCGAACGATTGACAAACTACATGAAATTTGGCACGAGTATGAATTTTGTCGTCCCATGATGGAAAATTAGATAGACTCGTCACTTAAAGGAAGGTTAGCAAATACCTGGATAGACCTTTTTTCGGTCGGAAAATCATCCAATGACATCCCTCGCTCTTGGGCGGAGCATGAGGGTGTGTCAGACTTTTACTGACTAAAATCCCACTCCAGTTCCTTCGTTGCCTTTCATACCAGGGCTGAGTCTTTCTTTCAGAAGCTCTTGGCCTCAGTAGTAGTAGTAGGCTTCGACCCTGCTGGGCTGCTACGGTTTGCTGACATCTCCTTGAGGCGCGCGTGGAATAGTACGCGCCGTCGACAACTTGGGCTCGGTCCAGACGGTTACCGGACGATCGGACGGCGAGCTACCTGGATAGACCTGGGCACAGCAGCACACACGATGACACAGTTTTTTGAAGTACGAATACCAAACACACGATTTTGATTTTGTTTGTGGACGCAACACTTCACAGATCGGTCGATCGTATAATCAAAAGTAATTAAATATTTCTCATACTTTATTCGAATGGTGTAACTGCTTCCAAACTCCTGGCACGAAGTCAATGTAGTTCTTTTCAGTAGTCATTATTTTCCCATTCAACAAATTAAAAAAGATTTTTCACCGCAAACGACTCGACGTACTGTGACAGTACTTAATAAAAATTATGACGGCAATTGCGAGTCTGCTAGAGCTTGAATATACTGGAAATGTACCACTTATGTTAGAATAGTAAAGTTTATATTATTATTGCGGTCTCCTACAGTTTAAAACTGGTCTCTTAGAATATGAAATTCTAAAACATGTTGTACTTTGAGACACCGATTACTATGCATGTAATAGTACTTACGGCTACAAGTTCTATCTGCTGTACCTACTTCAAGTTATGGTTCTTATTCATACAAAACATCTTTTATAACGCATTTTTAGGGTACCGTAGCCAAATGGCAAAAAACGGAACCCTTATGGATTCGTCATGTCTGTCTGTCTGTCCGTCCGTATGTCACAGCCACTTTTTTTCCAAAACTATACGAATTATTCTGTTGAAACTTGGTAAGTAGATGTATTCTGTGAACCGCAAAAAAAATTAATAAATTTTGGGAGTTCCTCACACTTAGAACTGAAACTGAAAAAAAATTTTTTCATCAAACCCATACGTGTGCGGTATTTATGGATAGGTCTTCAAAAATGATATTGAGGTTTATAAAATATTTTTTTTCTAAGCTGAATAGTTTGCGCGAGAGACACTTCCAAAGTGGTAAAATGTGTGTGTCCCCTGTAACTTCTAAAATAAGAGAATGATAAAACTAAAAAAAAAAATATGATGTACATTACCACGCAAACTTCCACCGAAAATTGGTTTGAACGAGATCTAGTTAGTAGTTTTTTTTAATACGTCATAAATCGTAAACCGCAATTTACCTTTCAAGTTTCTACGGAACCCTTATTGCGCGAGTCCGACTCGCAATTGCCCAGTTTTTTTATTAAACTTTAAACCCTTGTAACACCAGTTTTTGCTTGTTACTATAACTAAGTATCAGCTTGTTTCAGTTCGTGTATCTAAACTGTAGTACACACGTGACAAAATAACAAAACAGATATACATCTACTAAAAACTGGCAACCCTATCCTAAAATAAATGACATACACAATATTCACAAAAACCTGGTAAATGCTAGTCATAAATCTAGGCCTTAGGGTGCATTTGGCAAAAGAAGTAACAATTAATCTAGACTGCACGATACGTGTCCCCTTGGAAGAGAGCCAACGTAAGTCCAGCCCAGTTTTCAGGAAGTTGCCACAACATGCATTATATTGGGCAAAATTTGAATAACTATCTGCCGGGTGCACAATTTTTGAAATAAAGTATGATCGATTTTGGAGACGGGCAATTTTCATAAAGAAAGTTATGGACTTAGATCGTGGGATGCTAGTGATTTTTCTTGCCTAAGTTATTTTTAATAGCTTGGTTGTCAGCCAAGAATGGGTAAGCACTTACGATTATAAAACGATTATGGCATTTTTATGAAGAACTATATTAAGTTTAAAAGCAGTGGTATCCGAGTGGTAACGGTCCTGACATACGAGTTGTAGGTCGCGGGTTCAAACCCAGCCAGGCGCATTGCTTTGTGTAATTTATTTCATCACCACTGCTCTCAAAACGGTGAAGGAAAACATCGTGAGGAAACCGGTATATCCTGGAACCAAAAATTCGAACACATGTGACATCCACCAACCCGCACTGGGCCCGCGTGGTGAATTACGGCCCATTCCCTCTCCTAGAGAGGAGGCCTGAGTCCCAACAGTGGGAACATTACAAGGCCGACTATACTATACTATATTAAGTTTTATCCTTTCTTCTATTTTCCCGTTTTGTAGCGAGCAAAGTGATAAAACTCCAATAAGTAGAAAGGATTACACTACTTATGTAGTTTAGTGTTGCGTTCAGCTTACACGAGTAACTTCAAGTTGTTGGTGAGTAAATATCTCTTAGGGGACAAAATATGAACGATATGTGGTGGATAAATATGAGCACATTTTCCTCACAATTTTAGTTAAGTACGTTAACTTTCTTAAGTTTATTTCCAAACGATTATGACATTGACACTTTCTACAGCCTCGAAAGTGATTTATTAGGAGGTCTATGTTCAAATTGGTTATCTTCAAACAATTGACTTCAGTGTTTTTGAAATAATCGTATAAATATAATAAAGAATTAAATGAAATCTAATAAAGAAAAAAAAAACAATTGACTTCTCTCACTCATTTGTGTGCGCTATCTTCAACCTTATATAAAAAACTCGCTAACGTCTTTTAATTTAAATACTGATTAGTAGATTCCAAATTCAAATTATCCATAAAAAAAAAATGAAATAAAAATCAACCAATTAGTGTTTAAGCTAATCAAATGGCTATCTTTATATAATAATATATAATTTTTCTGTACGTGTCTTTGTCACCTAACTCCTCCTAAATGGCTTGACTGATTTGGATGAAATTTTGTGTATATATTTGAGTGGGTCCCTAAATGACAACGTTTACCGGGACCGCTAGTTTTTATATAATATGTAAGGCCATTCATCTCAAAAACCTAAATAATTTTCTGATTCGTCTAAAATTTAGGGAACACTACACCAATCTGGAATATTCGAAATATTTTAGACCCTAAAGTTAGTCTTGAAACTTAATTTTAGACGGAAGCTGGGATCTTAAAGTTTAAACAATTGTATAGGAATAGATGTTAGAGTAATTATTGTTACTTTAGGTATATAATAGCCTTGAGCATCGACGCCGAGTTGCTGGCTTGTCGGTTTTCTATCGATTACATTTCGGGGAGTGTGCGTTGGAATTGCACAATTTAATTCCAGCAAGTCCGTTCCATCATCGGACCACTAGACGTACGGCATTGCGCCATCGGTAGGTACATGGTGGACATCCCACCCACACGTACAAAGCGTTTTGGGAACACATTCATCATGCGTACAGTTAAGGAGTGGAATTCCCAGCCGGAGTCTGTGTTTCCTGGTAGCCACAACCTAGAGGTCTTTAAGTCAAGAGTGAATAGGTTACTTCTAGGCAAGCGTGCACCATCGTCGGCCACATCATCGCTTACCATCAGGTGAGATAGTGGTCAAACGCGAGTCTGTGAATAATAAAAAATATATATATTAGGTAACGTATGTGGTTTTTTTTAAAGTGGGAAATCATCTAATAACTTCTTCCACTCTAAAGCTGTGCGGAAAGCCGTGTCAGACTTTTACTGACTGTACCACCTGCCTAAGTTCCTTAAGAAGTCAACCAATGACTATATAACCCAGTGGTTTAATTATCTTTACTTTACTACTTACAATTTTAGAAAAAAAAACTTAGTTATGAAAACCGTTAAAAAAAAAAATACAAATCTTCTGCTCTTCTTCTCAATCTATTTACATAAACTAGTTCCTTCATCTGTTTCTTCTATTCTGTTCTGTTATCGCTATTCAAAGCGGTCGCCTCTACGGCGTAGGCCTCCCCTAAATCGCTCCACACTTTCCTATCGCGCGCTTTCTGCATCCAGTTTGACCCACAACGTTGGGTAAATACCTATATCACGCCATCTCTTTCTTTGTCTCCCCTTTCTTTCTTTTACCGTCTAATGGAATCCATTCTGTTACCCGCTTTGTCCATCTCGTACACTCCAACCTACACAGTTGTCATGCCCAGTTCCATTTCAGTAATCTAGTTCTTTGGTTTACATCCGTCAGTTTTGTTTTCTTTCGTATTATTTCATTTTTTATTTTATCCGATTGTTTTATGCACAACATGCTTCTTTCCATTTTCCTCTGGCATATGGCAATTTTCTCCTCATCTTCTTTTCTCAATGACCAAGTTTGGCATCCGTATATTAGACAAGGTAGTATGGCTGTTTCATACACTTTCTTTTTTATGCGTAAGCTAATTTCTCTACTTTTCATTATTTCTTTTAGCCCCCAGTACTTTTTCCATGCCAAAGCTATTCTTCTTTGTATCTCTTTTTCGGTACAGTTTTCGAACGACACCAATTGCCCTAGGTAGACATATTCATTGACAAATTCTATCTTTGCGTTCTCTATTATAACGTCCTGGTTCTCTCCATTCGTAATTATTTTTGTTTTAGAAGCGTTTAGCGATAGACCGACTTTCTTGCTTTCTCTTGCCAATTCGGATATCATGGATTCTAATTCGGTTGCAGTCTCAGCAAATATCACAATATCGTCTGCAAAACGTAAGTGACTGAGAAGTTTTCCATTCACTTTTATGCCCTTGTTGTCCCACTCTAGGTACCTAAAAACTGACCCGAGTACCGCCGAAAATAATTTTGGTGATAACGGGTCACCTTGTCGGACACCTTTTTGTACAGGAAACTCTACTCCTTCTCTTTCCAGTTTCACTTTAGCCCAACATTTAGAGTAAACGCTCTTAATTAAATTTATGTACTTTATGTCCATCCCTTGGTGTGAAAGTGCTGTCCAAATTGCATCATAATGTAGAGAGTCAAAAGCTGTAATCGATAAAACACATATAAATAGTTTTCCCGTACTCGTTAGCTTTCTCTATTACTTGCATAACCACCTGTATATGATCTATCGTAGAGTATTTTTTCCGAAATCCTGCCTGTTCGCGTGTTTGATTCTCATCATGGATTTTGGTGACTCTATTCAAAATGACCTTAGAAAATATTTTGTATAAGTTTGTCATAAGGCTGATTGGTCTATAATTTCCAAGTTCACTCCGATCTCCCTTTTTGTGAAGCAGTGTGATTGTAGACTTTGACCATTGTTCGGGTGTTTTCCTTCCCTAAATATGTTATTGAACAGATATTGTAGAGGTTTCAGTAATGAGATGCATAGAGATTTCAAAACTTCGTTTGCAATATTGTCAATACCAGGGGTTTTGTCGTTTTTCTGCGTTGATATTGCGTATTCAATTTCAGATGTTAGAAAACTTTCCGTGTCGAGTAAGATTGAGGCTCCAGATGTATTGTGGTCATAAATATTTTTTTGTTAATTAAGATCGTTGATGTTGTTTTGCTGATCGTCGGTGTACAGTTCTTTATAGAAACGTGTTGCTTCGTTAATTATATCTGGACGTCTAGAAAGTATGTGTTTCCACGTTTGTTTTTTAGGTTTGTAGCCCACTCAGTCTTATCACTCAATTCTTTGTATGCCTTACGCATAGCCCCTGTTCGTTTTATTAGCTTTTCCAAAGTGTTTTGCCTATACTTTTTCTTCTCGCGCGATATGTTTCTATTGATTTTCTTGCTAATTTCAGTGATTTTAGATGCTATTTCTTTGGTACGTTTCTCTTTATACAATAGTTTTCTTTGTTCTAATAGGTGTTTTGTTTCTTGACTTACATAGTCTTTATTATTATTTTTTTCTTTTTCCGGCAATAGTTGCAATAAGTTTTTCATTACAGTTTCAAATTGGTTATATTGATCTTGAATTTCTACTGTTGTACATAATGCTTTCATGAATTTATTTTCCCAAGATATTGCACTTTCCCCTGATACCAAGGGTAGGTTTCTGGTATAGTTGAAAGGTTTTATGTTCTGCCTTTTATGTTTCAATTTTACGTAGAGCTTGCATCTTATCATTCTGTGATCTGTATTAAAATTAAAATTATTTATTATATATCAAAATTATGTATATTGTTAGGTTTGTTCGTGAGTATGAAGTCTATTTCGTTGCAGTATCTGCCGTCTGGTGACCGCCATGTCCATTTTTTGTGAGGCTTACGGATGAACATGGTATTTACTATTTTACAGTTGTTTTCGAGTGCATATTCAACCAATTTTTGTCCGTGTAGAGTTCGATTTCCGTTATAGAAGTTTCCAATCACTGTATCTTCTCCTTTTTGTCTTTTACCAACTGTTGCATTGAAATCCCCTAGTATTACAACGTTTTTGGAGTTTACGAAATCCATTGCAGAATTTATTGTGTGGTAGAACAGGTCTATGTCTTCGTTTCTGTATGATTCCGTGGGAGCGTATACTTGAATAAACGACCAAATCGTGTCGTCCGATGTTTGGATTTCTAGTGTCGCTACTCTGTCTGAAAATGACTTTAAACTAATTATATTATTTTTCAGGTGTTTTTTAATTAGAAATCCCACTCCGTTTCTTCTTAAGACCCCAGACGCGTGATAAAATATAAAATCAGAAAACTCTTCGATATTCTCATTGTTCCTTCTAGTTTCACATAAACCTATGATATCCCATTTTATTGCTGTTAATGCTAAATTCAGTTCTGTAAGTCGACAGTCCGACATTAGGGTTCTTACGTTAATACTTGCCACATAGAGATAATTAGGTTTAGGGCTTCCTGTAAATCTATTATTATTATTTGGATTTACGGGGTTTTGGTCTAACTCCTCCACGATGACCAGTCGGCTTGGAAGAGGTGGTGGAGGTGGGGCGTTTATTAGTTTTTTTGTGTTTCTCCGGCGTCATGTCTTGTACCCTGGGTTACAGGTATTAGTTGCGAAGGTCGCAAGAAGCTAGATATTGTTCCCGTTTGTGTTTTGTTCTTTTTCTGTACTTGTTTTGCTCCTTCCCCGATATTGGTAGGATTAGAGGCAGTAGTAGCAGTCTCCGGCGATGCTGACATGAATCTCTTATTAGGTTTTTTCCCTGTAGATGTTGAGTGGACTTCCGGTTGTTTCCTTAGTGTAACTATCTTATCGTAACGTAAGGCAACGAAATTTCCTGCTTCCCGTTCTAGTTTCAAAGTTTCTTGGAGTTCCTTTCGTTTTTGCAAAACATTTACAGGGTAGTCCTCTTTGATGTACATTCCAGTATTTTCTAAACATTTCTTTTTCTTTAAAATTTCTATATTACAGGCTTAACAAAGCTCTAAGTTTCTATAGTGTAAGGTATAAAAAATGTAGTAAGATTTTGTCAGAATATTTAGTGAAACTCAATTACACAGACACAGAACAATTCCTAGAATTGTTGGCATAATGTTATCTGATCCCTTAGTTTGTGTTTATTTTTGTATAATTTCATAGACATAGTTTTAGGTATTAATGTACTATAAGCTTATTTTCGTAATAATTTATTATAATAGAATATAATTTTTTATAGTAGTTTTACTCTATAACTTTAAATTTTACTGTCGCAATGAAACTGGATTGTAAAGTGATGGCCTGAAACACAGGTTTAAATTAACCTAGATCGGGCGGTCTACTATCAAAAATTGTAATTCCGAACCACGATTAATTGCACCTTTAATAATATTTTAGTTTTAGTATATTTTTAGGCACTGTAATTGTATGGAAAACCTTGTTACTGATAGATAGATAGATAGATAGATATATTCTTTATTGTACACCAAAAATACAAATTACATTAGGAACTTAAAATTAATAGGGTGTCACAATGGGCGGTCTTATAACTAAAAGCGATTTTTACTGATGGCTTAATGTTAATTTTTTGTAAACGTTATTTGAATAAAATGTATTTATTTATATATTTATTTATTATATATCAGTATAATTACGAGCTCTTTTTCTATATTCCAATAAAATTCAGAATTTCACAAAGCACTGGTATGCTTCGTATATCAAACGCTGTCGGGCTACTACGCGTGTACATAAGATTTATGACCCACCCATGCAGGTGGCTTTTAGTTCTCTACTGCTATTATACCGAATTTTACTCTAGAACCATGAATGATACAGTTTCTAAGTGTTATTAGTATTTTTTTGTGTTGTATGATTTGATGTCGTGATGGCCCAGTGATTAAGGCATCCGCCTCTCGTGCATGAGGTTGCAGGTTCGAAACCGGGTAAACATCAATGTATTTTTTTTAGTTCTTCAGTACTTTTTTAATAATATAAACTAGTGCTTGACTACGCTCCCGTTTGATGGTAAACAGTAATGCAATCGTTGATGTTGAAGCACACTAGTTTATTAGGAGCCTATTTGCTTTTCTAAATTTATCGAGGATATTACTGACATCCCGTGCCTCGGAATGCAAGGGATCCCAGTCAAGCACTCATCATCATCTCATCAAAACCTTCCTGCCCTTGTCCCGTGTTATTTGGAGTCGGCGAAACACGTTTTTTTCTTCCATTCTGCCCTGTCACTCGTCATACTATCACTAACTTCCTTTTCTTTTATATCACTCTTCACACAATCCATCCATCTTTTCTTTGGTCTCCCTCTCCCTCTCCATCCATCCACATGTAAACTCATAACTCTTTTAGTAACATGCGTTTCATCCCTCCTCTTCACATGACCATACCAAGACAAACGATTCCCTTTCAACTTTTCAGTCACTGGCGCCACTTTCAAACTTCCCCTAATATACTCATTTCTCACTTTATCCATTCTCGTCACACCACACATCCATCTTAACAGTCTTTTCTCTTCATCTTTTTTTTTTCCAGTCAAGCACTAGTTTATATAAATAAAAAAAAAAGTCTCGGATATCATTCGTAATTTTTTGACAGTCTTTACAGGTAGTTAGGCACTGGAAAGTCCGACCATCAGTTTAGCCAAGGTCTGGTGGGCGACTAGACCGACTGGTCCATGTAAAACACGGGTATTAAGCCGAATCCGGTTAGACCAGAAGTCGACCCCAGCCCAAGTCGTCAACGGCGCGTATTGTTCCACGCGCGCCTCAGGGAGATGTCAGCAAATCGTAGGGGCCCAGCAGGGCCGAAGCCTTCTGGGGCCACGGGTAGTGTAAAAGCGAAGCCCCGGGATGAAGGCAAAGAAGGAACAGGAGTGGGTTTTTAGTCAGTAAAAGTATGACACTATCTCTCGCTCCGCCCAAGAGCGCGATTTGTCATAAGATGATTTTCCCACCTAAAAAAAAAAGCTAGTTGGGCAAAAGTAAGGGAGATGATAAAGGTATTACTGTAAGTTAGGTGATAAAAAACACGCGTTATTGTTTGTTTTCTTATGAGTTCTATTATTAAATGTTATCGCGGACTCTCCTTCTCGGTCCACCCAGAGCGGATGGTGTCGTTCGATGATTTCTTAACAAAAAAATAAATATTCTATTCTTGTTCATGAAAAAAATTATGCGTTATTATCGATACCATTTTCAAAAAAAGAAGTCTGAGAAAAAAAGAAGAATTGTCAAAAAGTTCAAAAATATACAATATTATTTTTAGTATATATTATGCGAAACCTGAGTATAGTTTTTTCAGAATCAGTAACTGAATCGATTCCAATCATTTTTGCATCATGTTATATTTTTTCCCAAATATATTTTAAAATAGTCACAAGAGGGACACCACCGATTCTAAGTACAATACAGGTCACGGCAGTTCATAGTGGGCATTAGGTACCAGCGCATAGCTAGGTGCGAGAGCAAAACAACCCCTCAGTCGCCCGGAGATGGCCCGGTGACCATGTATCTGTGAACCAGATAACATAACAAGCTTATAACTTTGTGATTTTTCATGATACAGTTATGAAATTTAGTACATAGATTCTTTAGATAAGAATACTAGACACGTGTTTCGGGTTTCGCATGTACTCAAACTAATGTTGTATAATTTTTGGTTGAAATACGCTACTTGGTTATTTTGATATTTAAACATCGAATTATTGCTGTTAGAAGGTCACTTGGTATAGAGCCTTAATTAAAATCTTTAAATCTAGCATAGCATAGCATAGCATAGTCGGCCTTATAATGTTCCCACTGTTGGGACTCAGGCCTCCTCTCTAGGAGAGGGAATGGGCCGTAATCCACCACGCGGGCCCAGTGCGGGTTGGTGGATGTCACACATCTTCGAATTTTTGGTTCTAGGACATGCCGGTTTCCTCACGATGTTTTTCTTCACCGTTTTTAGAGCAGTGGTGATTAAATAAATTACACAAAGTAATATTGCACCTGGTTGGGTTTGAACTCGCGACCTACAACTCGTAAGTCGGGGCCGTTACCACTCGGCCACCACTGCTCTCTCGGCCACCACTGCTCTAATAATTTTTGGTTGAAATACGCTACTTGTTCATTTTGATTTTTTAACATCGAATTATTGCTGTTAGAAGGTCACTTGGTATAGAGCCTTAATTAAAATCTTTAAATCTATTTCCATTTTATTAAATGACTATTGAACTTTTTTTAAGCTTATTTATTGCTTTATTGCATTTTTTACAATAAATAAATTACATAATAAAGTACATGATTATACATTATGTACATTTACAATATATAACATAATATACTTACGTCCTGAAAGTAGTATGTTCAGAATCGGATACAGAATCGATTTCAGCAATCTTTACAAAAAACTTTTTACAAAAAAAAAAATAAACGACTTCACTAAAAAAAACACTAAAAGTATCAAAAATCTTTTTACAAAAAAACCCGACTTCACTAAAAAAACACTAAAAGGATCAAAATAACTTCGTCGGTGTTTCTCGGTATTTTTTGTTTCTTATTTAACACCGACTTCCGAAATTAAAGTTATTTTGATCCTTTTAGTGTTTTTTTAGTGAAGTCGGTAATTTTTTTTTTGTAAAAAGATTTTATTTTACACTTTTTAGTTGCGAACCACTTATAAACAGAGTATAGCCAAAGTACATCTCATGACGATTCCGATTAACCCAAAACACTGCAAGGTTACATTGTTTTATTAGAAAGTTCCTGTGTCTACCTTCCACCTTCCAGCTCCATCACCAGATCAATTCGATAGTACCTTATAGCCAAAGTGCATCTCATGACATTTCTAATAAGCCCAAACTCGGCTAGGATACATTGATTAATAACGGAGTTCCTATGCCTACCTTCCGGCTCCATCATCAGATCAGTTCGATAATACCTTATAGCCAAAGTGCATCTCATGACGATTCTAATAAGCCCAAACACGGCTAGGTTACACTGATTAATTATGGAGTTCCAGTGCCTATCTTCCGGCTCCATTATCATCATCAGATCACTTCGATGATACCATTTTCAACGTAACTATTCAGAATCATTCATTTATTTGTATGTCATAGTCGCTTAACTATCTTCATGGTGATATCAATGTGAGTATGAAGTTCCGTTGACCATTTCTGGTCTTCTTCATCAGTTCCACTTCATCAAATGTTACTTTTTGACTGTAAATGCTTAAGTTCTCGATGAAAATACCAAAATCACTATATGGTTGCCTATAATATTTGTTGAGTTCCCTCGATTCCTCATGGATCCCATCATCAGAACTGTATTTTGAAAAAAAACGGGAGTTCTGAGGTAATAAACACAAAAAAAAAAATGGTAAAAAAATACAACCAAATTGAATAAACTCCTCCTTTTTTTGAAGTCGGTTAAAAATAACATTAATTTCGGAAGTCGGTGTTTCTCGATATTGTTTGTTTCTTATTTAACACCGACTTCGATCCCAAAATTAAAGATATTTTGATCCTTCTAATGTTTTTTTTTTGTAAAAAGTTTTTTATTTCACACTTTTTAGTTGCGATACACTTATAACCAGAGTGCCTATTTCTCATGACCATTAGAATTAACCCAAACACTGCTAGGTTACATTGTTTTATTATGAAGTTCCTGTATCTACCTTCCACCTTGCGGCGACATCATCAGATCAGTTCGATAGTACCTTATAGCCAAAGTACATCTCATGACAATTCTAATAAGCCCAAACACGGCAAGGTTACATTGATTAATTACGGAGTTAAAGTGCCTACCTTCCGGCTCCATCATCATCATCAGTTCTAGAACCATTTATTTATTTGTATTTTTATAGTCGCTTAACTATCTTCATTGTGATATCTATGTGAGTATGAAGTTCCGTTGGCCATTTCTGGTCTTTTTCATCAGTTCCACTTCATTAAATGTTACTTTTTGACTGTAAATGTAAGTTCTCGATGAAAATCACCAAATGGTTGCCTATAATATTTGAGGAGTTCCCTCGATTCCTCATGGATTTCATCATCAGAACTGAATTTTGAAAAAATGGGACTAATCGGAAAGCATATCCTATAAGAAGAAAAAAGAATTTTGCAAATCGGTCCATAAACGACGGAGTTCTGAGGTAACACATATGAAAAAAACACGACCAAATTGATAACCTTCTCCTTTTTTTTGAAGTCGGTTAAAATGGGTAATTTTTTATCCTAAAACAATCCAAAATTATTTTAGGTCATTTTTTTTTCATAATTATTTTGATAACTCTTGATTGCATCACTAGCGTGTTTGAGTGTGTGCGTGCGTATATAGGGTGACTGGCAATTAGTGTACGATACTTAAACACGTGATTGTGCTCATGATAACAAACAATTTTTATTATGGGAGCAAAGCCGAAATCGCGAAAAAAATATCAGCTGTTCAGTACATTAGGCAAACATAAATGTACTGAACAGCTGTTTTTTTTTCGTGATTTCAGGTTTGTTCCCATAGTAAAAGTTGTTGGTTATCATGAGCACAATCACGTGTTTAGGTATCGTACACTAATTGCCAGTCACCCTATATACCAATACCAATAACAACGTAGTGCATCGATTCCCATAATATAATATTTTTAAAGAGAAAAGTAAGCTCCGAGTTTTGACCATTATTAGAGTTTTTACATCACAAATTCTCAATGGCACTTTCTTTAATAACTGCCTTTGAATAGAATGAACCTAAAAATACTGAATTCTGAAGCAACAAAGCCCTCTTTAAGATCCTCAACTTCCCGGATTATCAAAACGATTTTCTATAATCCTAAGTCCTAGTGATTGTTATTACTCTCACAATAAAACCCTTATCTTTTCATCAGCAGCGTAGACGTAAACAGAAAACGATATTACATCGAAATGAATTTAAAAGTCCATTTCGAATCGAGATATTAAACATTCGTAGCGAAATTAAGATGGAAATCGGGAGAGCCATATTGTTCTCATGAAGGCTAAAACTCGAGAAAAATATATCCATCTTTTTGTCGGACCTTTATAAAATAGAATAAATATTTGAATCTTTGGGTCTTTAATGCAAATAGAATATAATATAATGTTTACTCCACACACAGCATTATTAAATTTTTTTTTATTATGAATAGGCTTGCGTTTGACCTCAATCTCGCCTTAATTCTTTTTATATTATTTTAACCATTACGAAATCTTTTTACCACGGTACTGTATTAACGCAAACAGATGGTTAATGGTGCCGAAAGATTCTGGATTGGCGACCGCGTACCGATGACCGATGACCTGGTGAGGGTCGCGGGAATCCAATGGATGCGAGACGCACCTGACCGTTCATTGTGGAGACACTTGGGGGAGGCCTATGTCCAACTGAGGACATTTTTCGTTTGAAATGATTAGGATGATGACTCTATTATCGAAGAGAATCGCATCAAACCGTACCCTAGTGTTACCAGGCGGACTGACCGGACGGATAAACTTTTAAAATGTTTTGCTTTAGAATAAGATTAGAATTTTATAAGAAAAAAAAATCGGTAAAGTGAAAGTCGGAATCGTGCACTGAGTTCTATAAAAGCTTACCTATAGTAAATAGTTCAATTCCCGAATCGATTCTCGAAGATTTTTCCGAATCCCAAACAAAAACCAAAGTAATAGTAGTAGTAACATTAGTACAAATTTACAGTTTTCAGACTTTTTTCGTATACGTGTGCTATAAAACCTTGCTTTATTCCAAAATTAAGGATTCTAAGTTAACGGGGAATACCCTATTAGATTTTAATTTCCTAGCTAGTGCCAAAATATGCGCCATGAATGGAGCATAAACAGCTTTATCTTCAAATTGTGTTGACTTAGAAATTTGATTTTAATTTCAGCTTCATACCCCCATTCGTTCCTGAGAAAAAGGGTCTTGACAGACGGATAGATGGAAATCAAAGTGATCCTATTAGGGTTCCGTTTTTACCGACTTAGGTACGGAACCTTAAAAACAATTGAATTGTTGTTCAGTCGGTTTTTGAAAGACCATGTAAAAGAAGTGCCGCAAGTATAAGTCTTGAAATATTGTTCCTCGAGTTTGTTTTAATAAACACCAGAATGATCCCAGGAGCCTACACTTTGAGCCACAACTGCAATCCTCACAGTTACGACAGCGTGGTAGGAAGAATTGCTAATCCGAGCTTAGTACATATAATATCGGCTAACTTCAGTCGAACACTAAATGATATTTGAAAAACCCTCTAATAGTATTATTTTAGTTGGTATTTAGTAAGACAAAATACAAAAAAGAAATACAAATATGCAAAATGTTTTATTTCTATAACAAGTAGTTTAGATTAGTCTATAATTGGAGCCTCCGCTCCTCCATAGCTTTGGCTGTTTACAAAACTTAAGAATATTCTATTAAATACTTAACAAAGATTTTTTTTAAAATCTATTTTTCATTAAAACTAGGTACACAAATACAATTTTTTTTTTCGAACGCATGTTTCGTACCTATTTTATTGTCATAAAGGCATACAATGTACCCGTACTGTACATGACGTTGAAATAAATAAACAAAATATTTTTATTGTCAAACTAACCAACTCGGCAAAGGATCGATCATGTTTCGTACTTTATTGTCATAAAGGTATAAAATGTACCCGTACTGTACATGAAGTTAAAATAAATAAATAAAATATGTTTATTGTCAAACTAGTCAACTCGGCAAACGATCGATCATGTTTCGTACTTTATTGTCATAAAGGTATAAAATGTACCCGTACTGTACATGAAGTTAAAATAAATAAATAAAATATGTTTATTGTCAAACTAGCCAACTCGGCAAACGATCATATAAATATATCATATAAATAGATATCATATAAATCATCAAAGAAATAATGTGAGGTGGGGGTAGGACGAAAACAAAATACGAAAACGACCTATTCTCAGACCACAATTTTTTTTTTCATAAAAATCGGTCAAACCGTTTCGAAGATGTTCGATAACATACAGTGTGACATGAGATTTTTGTATATTAGATAATGTGTTTATTTTCTGTCAGTCAAGACAAAGCTGTGCACCCTTTCAAATCTCTCTATTTTGCATTATTATGGACTAATCCTGGCTGTTAACCGAAAAAATTCATTATAAACAATACAAGCGAACCCGTTTTAGTTTACCGCTTTTTAAATTATAAATCAAATAAAATACACAACAAGAAATAAAAAAAAAGCATCAGCACGTTTTCAACGTGTTAGAATTGATACGTGCAATTTTTTAATCTTCAATAAATCCGGCTCTAAATTACATGCATAAATTAAATATCATATTCATAGCTGCACAAGCTGTTACGAGCTCAATAACACCTGTTTTAGACACAAATCCATTTATCATTGCAAAGTAAAAATTTTCCTTCTAATACTAGTTTAGAGGGAAAGTTTTTTCATATACATACAAATATGATTTAACACAAACTACTGGCCTAATTTTCAAAATTCTTTCACCAGTAGAAAGCTACTTTATCACTGAGTAACATAGGCCTATATTTTTTATTTTCACGCAGACGTACCCGCTGGCAAAAGTTAGTAATATAATAAATTATGGAAAAAAAAAATTCTTACACGATTTGTCTATGATTAATGCTCTTATTACTCGTTAAAGACACAGATCTAGCTGAACAATGAGATTAGACAATATTTCTTTCACATCATCATCATCATTTCAGCCGAAAGACGTCCACTGCTGGGTATAGGCCTCACCTAAATGTCGCCACAACGGACAGTCCTGTACATATCGCATACATCTGATTCTCGCATCTCTTACCAGGTCATCGGTCCACCTTGTGAGAGGCCTAATTCCAACGCTTCATCTTCCACTGCGTGGTCGCCACTCCAGAACCTTTCGGTGCCATCGACTATTTTGTTCTGCGAGCATTGTGCTCTGCCCAATGCCACTTAGGCTGCTGTCTGAATTGTTTTAAGAGTCGTGGTGATGAAAAAAATTACATAAAGTAGCCTGACTGGGTTTGAACCCGCGACACAACTGCTCTTAAATAAGGTTACATAACATAAACATAATCAGCCTTTTAGTGTTCCCACTGCTGTGACTCAGGCCACCTCTCTAGGAGAGGGAATGGGGATATCCACCACGCGGGCCCAGTGCGGGTTGGTGAATGTCACATGTCTTCGAATTTTTGGTTCTAGTACATGCCGGGGTTCCATGTCGGTTTGTTTAAATAAGGTTACTGTATTATTATTCAGGATATCTTAAACCGAACTTTCAAGATATACTGTACATACCAATAACGTACCTACATCTCATGAAATCCCTATATTTCACATAGATATTCTACCTCTAGGTCAAAACGATTAACAATCGACGTCTGTTAGTTGATAACGTCACCGGCCCACGCTGAAAACCAGCGCTGTGGACTCGTCGCTTTTTTGCGTTGTGGACACGGCATTATGCTGAGCGTACGGCCGTTTTGCTCGGACGTGGCGCATATATGTTTTTTCTGATTAATTATGTTTTTGTCTTGCAAAATGTTTGCAATATGTTTAGTTATAAGTTTGCGCCTTTTCCGGCAAATAAAATGTTTTTCTTTCTTTCTAATCAAGACAAATGAAGGTCATTCTCAATAATATGAACTAATATCTGTGTCGATATTGAACGAAAGAACACTTAATAATCATTTCTATTCATTCTCCTACGAGTCTATTACGCTATCGTTGATAACGAATTAGGGTCAGACAATATCAAGATTGATAAAGATAATTTTTTCATCATGTGATATGGGTATCTTAGTAGTAAGAAAATGATCGTTATTAGTTATTAGAAAGTTATCTTTAAGCAGTAACCTATTCAAGGTTACTTCTAGGTAAATCTTTTTCTTCTTAGCGTATCGATGGCAAAACTAGTTAAATTCCTTGCCTGGCCCAGTAGTCCACGGCAATGCCGACCGCTGATGCTGTCATTAGGTGAACAGGTAACAGGGCACGTGATGCAGGATCGAAAGTGGGACATGGTCTGCGGAGAGACGCCGCACTAACACTGAAGAACGGAACCGTCCGAGAACTATCTGTGGAGATTGTCTTTGCTGAGCCCAACTTGGGTGCGGAGTCTGTTTAGAGTTTTCCAGGTGGGCCATGGCAACTCGTGTCCAGGAGAGAGGCTCTCTGACGGCTCGACAAAATCATCAGGAGGTTTAAACTTTTCCCGCCAGAGGTCGCATCTCTCCGAGGTGGTGTTACCTTGAGATGAGCTCACGCTTGCTTGGTAAAGCTAGAGAATAGTATGAAAAGGTACGTGGTTCTAGAACGCAAAAGGCATCCGAAGGCATATAAGTGTTAGTCAATAAAATCTCGCTCCACCCTAGAGTGAGAGAAGTCATTAGATGATTTTCCACCTTAAAAAAACCGTATAAACAGCATACTGTCTTAGCATAGCATAGCATAGCATAGCATAGTCGGCCTTATAATGTTCCCACTGCTGGGACTCAGGCCTCCTCTCTAGGAGAGGGAATGGGCCGTAATCCACCACGCGGGCCCAGTGCGGGTTGGTGGATGTCACATGCCGTCGAATTTTTGGTTCTAGGACATGCCGGTTTCCTCACGATGTTTTCCTTCACCGTTTTGAGAGCAGTGGTGATGAAATAAATTACACAAAGTAATGCGCCTGGCTGGGTTTGAACCCGCGACCTACAACTCCGTAAGTCAGGGCCATTACCACTCGGCCACCACTGCTCAGTCAGGGCCATTACCACTCAGCCACCACTGCTCTTACCACTCGGCCACCACTGCTCTGTCTGTCTTAGCATGTTATTAGTAAAAAAATGTGTAAACAGTTTTGTGATTCTTCCTGAATGTCATGTCAGCTGGGGAAAATGAAATGCTGTATGTTGGAAAACCGATGAGTTCTTTTTACGAAGAAAATTGTTAAACATGACGGTGTATTTAGGAAAAACGAAGTTTTTGTTCTGAACTGATTTCGTTTAAACGTTTGGACAAGCCAACGTCTAATGGGTCAGAAATAAGAATTTCTTCTGTATTTATTTTTGTACAGTATTGTATATTGTTAAGATGGAAGTGTGGTGTGACGAGAACGGATAAAGTGAGAAATGAGTATATTAGGGGAAGTTTAAAAGTGGCGCCAGTGACTGAAAAGTTGAAAGGGAATCGTTTGTCTTGGTATGGTCATGTGAAGAGGAGGGATGAAACGCATGTTACTAAAAGAGTTATGAGTTTACATGTGGATGGATGGAGAGGGAGAGGGAGACCAAAGAAAAGATGGATGGATTGTGTGAGAAGTGATATGAAAGCAAAAGGGAGTTAGTGATAGCGTGACGAGTGACAGGACAGAATGGAAGAAAAAGACGTGTTGCGCCGACCTTAAATAAAACTGGACAAGGGCAGGAAGGGGACAGTATTGTATATACAACAATAAATAAAACTATAATATAACGTTTACTGAAAACAGCAGCAATATTTTTTTATGTAATCGATGGAGCACGCTTGCCTAGAAGTAACCTATTCACTCTGACATAAAAACCTCTCGGTTGTAGATATCAGGAAACACATACTCGTACTCCGGCACGGACTTGCACTCCTTATCTGTATGTACAATAAATGTATTCTCAAAACATTTTTACGTATGGCTGGGATCTTTAGAGTATTTTAATATGAAAATAAACCCCTGATACTTAAGTACATGAAATCGTTTAAACAACAACGATTAAGCATTGCTGAGCAACGATTAAGCTTTGCAGAGATTAAGCATTGCCACATTGTATGGCAATGCTTAATCTCTGTTTGATAGTACACCTTTGGACGCTTACAGACTTCATCAAAACTTAGTGCATACTACACATAAGACTCGGACTTAACCAAAGACTCCTTGAGACTTCAAAGATTCTTCATTAAGTCTGTCCTGCGCATTATTATGTTAGGGGTATGTGAATAGGTCGTATATTCACATATTGGACTTTTGAACGTAAAATGAAGGAAGAAAGGAAGTGGACATTTTCCGACTGCAGGAATACTGCAGTATATTTTTTTTTAGTAAATGCAGTGTAGCTCAATTGGCAAAAAAAAAATTACGTTGAAAATTAAGCGAACTTAGAAATTACGGTCGCCTCTCGTTAATTCGAAACTAGAGGGACTCTTAAAATATTACGAATTATCGAGTGTTCGAAATATCAAATGGATCGAAAAATAATGGTTCGAACTGAAACTTAACTAAACAAACCAATTCGTGCGGAAGTGTGTGTTAAACTAATCATTACAAAAACAAAGGCTTGTGTACGATGATACAAGTTTGAACTTGTCTCAAAATTTACTTACATACCTCTGCAAGTTCTGCATGTTTCTCTCTGTAACTTTGAATTGTCGAGTGTTTGACGCCGATGAGTTCGAATTAGCGCGTCGTTTAGTTACGTTACGATGATTTTTTCGTTCGAATTACCAAGAGCGTAAAAATGTATTGATTAAGTTCGAAATATAAAGAAATTTTCTAAGGAACTCATGATAACTTTGAATTATAGAGAGGTTCGAATTATCGCAGGTTTGAATTAACGAGAATCCACTGTACTTCTCATTTTGCTTTTTTGGTTTTAACCTGTAGGGTACAGACAGAGGAGTATGTTAAAATATACCCCGCAAAAAGTTGACCACCGCATAATTAAAGGGTTTTTTTTTTAAAGAAATCAAGTAAAAACAATTTAACTCGATGGAAAAGATATATTATGTTGTAGATACTGGCTAATCCCTGTTGTGCAGACCTATTTCTTAGTTTATTTTATTTTACTAGGTAAATCAATCATTTGAAATGTTCTATATTTTAAAATATTTGTATTGCCTGTACTCCATCGGTTTAGGTAATTAACTAAATGTAAACAATCTTGACATGTCTTTTATCTAAAAGTTGTCTAAAAATTTTATCTAAAAATGTTTATAATTTGTTATTTACCTATACCGATGTTTGGTAATAAACTAAATTTAAGTAATCTTTGTATGTCTTTTATACGATTTTTTTAAATAAATAGACACATCAAGATTGTTTACGTTTAGTTAACTACTTATACAAATGGAGTATAGTTACTTGTTTATAAACACTCATGACAGTAACATATTTTCTCTTATTTATTTACAAATACTTTATATTTACGAACCTTCATCCTAATTTTCTAACATATTACACAGCCATGTTTATTTAGAGAATTTGTAGAAGAGATTGAGTTTTACAAGTAGGTTAATAAATTTAAAAAAAAACCTTTTTTCTGTTTACAAATAACACGCCAAAAATAATTCCAAACGGTTTAATTAAATTATGGTTATTACATTTTAATTTAAAAAAAATCAAATACTATTTCGCATTACCGAGATATAAGAAAATATCAAATAATTTTTCAAGCCTGTCGTCGGTGAACAAACGATAAATTTATAAAATTAAAAAGCTCATATTTAAAATAAAATATTAAAATTGTCTGGATGTGTTACATTTTCCAATAATTTTCCAATAATGAAATCAGACATGGCCTATACAATAAAGTTAAATTTAATTTACTTTTAGTTTTATTCTACACTTCCAGAACTGTAGAAAGCAAATACTAAAAGAAAATAGAACAATTTTGGTTAAGACTGAAATTGTTTTTTTTTTCTTTTAGTTTTTATTTAAAGTAATTTTTTACACAAGCAAGTTTTTAATCTATTTAGGGTGACTGGCAATTAGTGTACGATACTTAAACACGTGATTATGCTCATGATAACCAACAACTTTTACTATGGGAACAAACCTGAAATCGCGAAAAAAAATCAGCTGTTCAGTACATTTATGTGTACATTTATGTGTACTGAACAGCTGATATTTTTTCGCGATTTTTTTAATAAAAATTGTTTGTTATCATGAGCACAATCACGTGTTTAAGTATCGTACACTAATTGCCAGTCACCCTATATATATAAAAGCGAAATACCACTCACTGATTAATCACAAAATCACCGAAACTATAACACCTATAAACTTAAAATCTGGCAGGTAGGTTCTATAAAGGGTGTAGACATCCGCTAAGAACGGATTTTACGAAACTCCACCCCTAAGGGAGTAAAATGGGTGTTGTAAGTTTGTATGGAGAAACCAACTTTCACGCGGGCGAAGCCGCTGACAAAAGCTAGTTTTTTAATAAAGGCTGTTATTAGGTCAGTAAAAGACATATATTTGATACTTCCTTGCACTCCACCCAGAGCAAGATGTTTTTTGAAAAAAAAACCACTCTAAAAAAAGGTAAGTACTAGTATTTCTCCTCGATTCCTTTTACCGTTTTTCCGCTACATCTCTGAAGAAAAGGTTATGTACCCAAGATTACTCGAGCAAGCGAGTTGATGTGCTTCCTTACACCTCATTTTATGACATCATCGTCAATAAGAGGTTAAAATATCCGTTTAACACCCACTTTAAAACTCACGTTTACAACCAAAATATATATTTTACGGTACAGTCGTAAATAAAAGGTGTCAAACAAATAGAGATTGTCCTTTTTATTACGACGTTCTGTGTAAAAACTCGTCGTTTTCTAAATGCGGTTATGTCTTGTAATGACATCGTAAATTGGTGGGGTTTTTATAAAAAGGCTCTTTGGGTAATGACCGAGTTTATTACCTGGTCTTGGGTCTCTTTAAGCAGTTGTTAAAATGTGATTTTGAAATAAAATCGCGGAAAGCTTTTTGTAATTAATTAAATTATCTTAAATTGTTTGCCGTAGTACAAAGTGTAGCGTTATTGGCATAATCGGTAGTAGCGTAGCAGGAGGGCTACGAGGATTCGTAGCAGCGTAGCAGGAGGGCTTTTTTTTAATTCTTGATAGGTTCGCGCTTGACCGCTATCTCACCTGATGAAAAGCGACGATGCGGTCGACGATGGAGCGCGCTTACCTAGAAGTAACCTATTCACTCTTGACTTAAAGATTCCCGGGTTGTAGCCATCAGGAAAAACAGATTCCGGCAAGGAATTCCACTCCTTAGCTGTACGCACTATGAATGTGTTCCCAAAACGTTTTGTGCGTATAGGTGGGATGTCCACCATGTACCGGTGGCGCATTGCCGTACGCCTGGTGGTCCGATGATGGAAAGGGCTAGGCGGAATTAGGTTATGCAATTCCGACGCACACTCCCCGAAATGCAACCGGTAGAAAACCGACAGGCTAGCAATTCGGCGTCGATGCTCAAGACTTTGAAGCCTCGACTCAACGAGTGCATCATTGCCAATGATCCTCCTGGCTCGCCTCTCAATTGCCTCAAGTGCATCAAGCTGGTATCGGGCAGATCCGTCCCAAAGATGAGAGCAGTACTTTATACACGATCGAACTTGCGCTTGATAAAGTTTGAGCAGCTGTTCCGGCGTGAAGTACTGTCTGACCTTCGCGAGGATTCCCAGCTTTTTTGCTGCCAGTTGAGCCTTTGCTTCGATGTATGGCCCAAAGTTGAGTGTTGACGTCAGCGTAACACCAAGGAGATCAAGATGGTCGGTTATAGGCACGGTTACGCCCCGGAAAGTTGGAGCAGGGCTACGAGCATTACCTGCATTAGCTGCACACCAGCCAGGTATTTAGGGTCGCCACACACGGGCCACCGGTCACAACCAGAAAATGCCGCCGCCGGCATATTTCCTATAGTTCTCATACATTTTATATGGATTCGCCGCATACGGTTGACGCCGGTGGCCGCTACACGCTACAAATCGCCACTGTCCACTTCTTGTGGCCCGCACTGGCCACTAAAGGCCATCAAACATCACTCACGCATTTACACCTTCGTCAGAGTCCATTATGATACTGCGCGTATGCGTTAAAAAAGGAGCAGCCTCCGGCGACAAGTGGCTGTCGCGCGCGTCAGCTTTCTTTGTGGCCGCTTCTAGCTTCTCGTGGCGGCGTTCGTGGCTGTCGCGTGTAGTCTGTATGCGGCGACCCTTAATGTTGCTTTAACGTAACTTATCTATCAGTGTCTCATACACAACTTGTTCGTTGGGGTCTTTATTATTCATTTTAATTAGAATTTCTGCCAAGTTTCACTTTTATTAACCTAAAGGAATTTAGACTTTCCCATACAACCTGTAACGTCCCCTAAATCGTATAAAGGGATAATTTAGAAAAACTTTTTTTTTTATTTACAAACGAATATCAAGAATCCGTTCTTAGGCCCAGGTCTTTCGGCTGTGCGTTGATAATATGTCAGTCAGTCGGTTTCTTCTTTTATAAAGATATATAGATAACCTAACATAATATTTAACCATCAATAAAAAATCTCCAATTTCCTCACCATCCTCAATAGTTAAACATAGTTATTCCACATAAACCTCACCCATAAATCACAATAATAAACCCGCACCCTTCATAACTTCATACAAATACAGTTTATCATCATTCAAGTCGCGAACAACTGAATAAGTGATAACTTAAATAAAACATCTGAACCCATCGAGTGCCCGGCTTTTGGCTTTCGGCTCTCGGCATTCGGCCTTCGGCCTGAATTATTGAACGCCAGTTGAAGTATGAATTATGCATCCAGTCTAGTTCTCCGAGCACTAACTGAATGTAATCATGCTTCATTGCATTTTGATGGTGGACGGGTTGGTCATTTTAACAGTGTGTCTACATTGGGTAACGTGTTTTCATATTTTATGGAGATTTTGGCTTGGTGAGCTTGGGGTTTTATGAAGATAAGATTAATGTTAGGCATGCGGATGTTTGGTTTACATCACGGATTACATGCTGTATTTGTTTTAAGCGCTGAAACAAAAAAGAAAATCTTCTCGATTTTATTTTTTTGGCTAATGGTTTTTATTTGTTTTTTTTTTACTTTTATAATGGTTTGACTTTTAAAATAAAAACACGATAAGTGGTTTTTTTTTTCGGTGGGAAAATCATCCAATGACATCCCTCGCTCTTGGGCGGAGCGGGAGATAGAGTTAGACTTTTACTGACTAAAAAACCACTCCTGTTCTTTCGTTGCCTTTCATACCAGGGCCGAGTCTTCCTTTCAGAATCAGACCCTTGGGACCCCCAGTAGGCTTCAACCCCGCTGGGCTCATACGGCTGCTGACTTCTCCTTGAGGCGCGCGTGGAACACTACGCGCTGTCGACGACTTGGGCTCGGTCCGGACGGTTACCGGACGATCGGACGGCGAGCCACCCATTGCTCGCCGTCCGCAAGCCCGCGCCTACGGTGGCCGGAAATCGGGATCGGAATCCTGGCGGCTAGGGCGCGGGGGCCATTGCCTCGCGCGTGCACGTGCGGCTTCCTCCTTTGCTTGCATTACTGCTTCGCAGAAGGAGGCGACCGCCTGCCACTCGCCTTCGCTCCGGACCATGGCCTGTACCAAGGCCCGGCGCGAGAGATCACTGCCGCCGATCGCCCCCACGAGGATACAGCAGTGCTCTGCCCAGGCGGGGCACACCGCTACCGTATGCTCAACCGTGTCCTGCGGGCGGTACACACAATGGTGACACCCGGGCGTTTCTTCCGCACGATTCCGGTGCAGGAACCTCCCGAACTTACCATGTCCGGTGAGGACCTGCGTCATGCGGAAGGTAAGGACGCCGTTTTGCCTTTCCAGCGACTCCCCAAAGAGGGACCCGATAAGTGGTAGAGTTTTAACTTTGGTGATAAACTAAAGAAAATGGACACTTCGAAATGTCGAAATTCCTTGCGCAAGTGAGTATCGCAATATTTCTTTTGATCGAAAATAAAGCGGGAACGGGATAAAAAATCAGCCAAATCTGTTCAGCCGTTCTTGAGTTCTAAATAGTGTAACTAACACAACTTTCTTTTATATATATAGATATGTTAGTAAATCTCCAATATATGGTAGTTCTCGCAAGGTTGATCGGTCTTCCTCGCTACGTGTGGATCGCGCAGTCTGAGAGATTAAGAGCTTTCCATCGACACCAATTATTTGTTTCAATCAATGAAAGCGTGACTCGGAGGCGATTCCGTTGAGCTGCCAACATTGTATGGAGAAGTGTATGAATTATTCAGTTTTTATTGCTGAAAGGATAAATCGTCTGTGATATATAGAGATTTCTTTTTCATTGGACTTTATTTGGAAAATGAGAGCTCAGGCTTTTTAATTTCTATTCATCATCATCATCATCATTCATAATTTGTTCGTCTACTATCTATGCGAAGACACTGCCTCCTAAAATACAGGATCTTCCTAGTCTAGGAGTCAGGGTATTCAAATTAAATTAACTGTTGTATTAAGTACTTGTTTTTTAGTACTTTATATTTGATGTCAAATATGTACTTGATAATAAACATTATTATTATTATTATCATTTCAGCCGAAAGAAGTCCACTGTTGGACCCCAAGTGTCGCCACAATGAACGGTCCTGTGCGTCTCGTATCCATCGGATTCCGCAATCCTTACCAGGTCATCGGTCCACCTTGTAGGAGGCCTTTCAACGCTACGTCTTCCGGTACGTGGTCGCCATTCCAGAACCTTTCGGCCCCAACAGCTTTCCGTTCTGCGAGCAATGTGCCCTGTCCATTATTCAGTTTATTTTATTTTAGAATAATGTGTTCATGAAGTGTTAGTATAATAATAATAGCATAACGAGATGTCAGCAAACCCCTAGCACAGCAGGGTCGAAGCCTACTGAGGCCAAGGGTCTGCTTTTGAAAGAAAGACTCGACCCTGGTATGAAAGACTACGAAGGAACAGGAGTGGGCTTTTAATCAGTAAAAGTCTGACACTAAAAAGAGCAGGGGAGCTCATTGGATGATTTTCAAACCGAAAAAAAATTGTTAGTACTGTTAATACGTAAGCGTTTTATGACCTCGGTAACCCTTTCGTATACTCCCGGAGCCTTGTATTCTTTAACTAACCACAAAATTGACGACCAAAAAGAATGGTGCGATACTCACTTTCGCAAGGCAAAAACACTCCCCAGCATTTTCTCTAGTTTACCAACAAAGTTAAAATTCTACCACTTATCGGGTTTTTATCTTAAAAGTCGAACCTCGAAAGTTTCGCGTCGCAGATTTCTCCAGGGAACAAGTTCTTAATGTCTGAGACCAAACTAATCTTCGAAACCTTATTATGTTTTAAGTTAATTAAGGTCACCGCTAACTTAATATTACTTTCTGAAATATTGTTCAGGCCTCGCAAACAGTATTCATTAAAGAATCTTAAAATAAAAAGATGATGAAGCGAGGTACTCAAAAAATAGGTTTTTTTTTCTTAAAGTCATCCTAATTTATTTATTTATTTAAAACTTTATGCACTAATTATATTTGCATTTGCTGCACAAAGGCGGACTTAGGGGTGGTGCAGAGACATCATGGCAGGTGCAACTTAATAGAAGAAAAACAAAAAGGAAATAAGTACAATAATAAATATACATAATTATACTTAGATACATAGGTACATACAAATAAAGAAAGCCTATGTAATAATTAACTAAGCCTAATTTGGATCATTGGCTAAAATGAAAAAAGATGTCCACTTCTGGACTCAGAAAAAAAAGGATAAGCAAATAAATTGAGTTTTTCCAAGTATCGCCACAATGACCATTCCTATGCGTTTTGTATCCATAAGGCTCCCGCGACCCTCACCAAGTCATTGGTTTACTTTGTGCGAGATCTTCCAACACTGTACAGTCATTTTTAGCCGACTTCAAAAAGGAGGAGGTTCTATTTTCGGCTGACATGTATTTTTATTATTAGAAAACCTTTTCGCTTCATCGAATTAGGATATTATTATCAATATAATATATTATAATCAAATAAACTACTTTGAAATTTATCATTACTGAATCTAAAATTGATAATTTTATTTGAGTTCATAAAAGTATTGAGTGAGTGTATGTGTGTGTGCATTATTTTTATGCTACAATGCTCAAGCGTGCGGTACCACTGGTAGCACGAGTCATGGCTAGCCCGAACAGGGTTCTGAAGATGATAGCTGACAGAGTGGACTGTCCATACATGATGCACTGCTGCTATTTACATATTATGTGCCATAATTTTATTTACTAACACTTAGTTTAAAATTATTGTATTTATGAGTCTTGCTCGAATTAAAGATTTATTGTTATTATTGTTATTTTTTCACGCTCACGCTGAAGGGTGGATTTCGATGAAACTTAGTACATAAGTAGACCATATTCTGGAATACTTTATCTCGAGAGTATGTTCCATTTTCATTCTAGGGCCGTGACCACGCTTTCAAATAATCCCGCAAATACGTCTATTACATTATGGGCCTAATTTATTGTAAAGCAAACACAGCTTTTAAAGGTCATGCTATTTTGGTTCCTGGTAACAGAATACAATATTGAGGCACAGTAACATGTACCCTCTAATGAATAGACTATTATGGTGTTGTAACATTCCCGGAAGATATTGTTTATTTAATGGAAAATATAACAATATAATATCTTGTGTACCTACGTCGTGTTTATTGTTCCGGCAAGGAAAATCTTCATTGTGCCTACCATGAACAGGGGTGGTACAACCCCTAAACCAGTTCCGTTGTAATTATCTGGCAGATACAAACTGTAATATCCACTGAATTTATCGCATCTATTCTGTTCTAGTAGTGGCTTTTTGTATAAATGATATTGCTTTTTTTCTAGAGTAAGAAGTTACGTATACTAAAGTCTTATTTAATGGTTAAAGAAAAAATATTTATTTATTTATTTAATCTTCATGCAACATAAAGTACAAAGACGGACTTAATGCCTGAGGCATTCTCTACCTACTCTATTCTCTCTAAAATAGATAATAATAATGTAATTAAAATTATAATGGTTAATAATAATAAATCATATAATATTCACTCAACTATCACACAACGCCGTCTAGTCCCAAGCTAAGCAGAGCTTGTGTTATGAGTAGGTACTAGGCAACTGATAAACATATCGTACACACACATACATACATACACACATACACACGTATATATTTCTAAATACATACATATTATAGATAAATTACACCCAGACATAGAACAAATGATTGTGCTCATCATATAAACATTTGTCCTGGGTGGGAATCGAACTCACGACTTCCGGCATAGCAGTCAGCGCCACTAACCACTAGACCAATAGGCCAGTCAATCAGTTATTACTAAAATGTAAAATAATATTTTGTGTGATTCAATATTTAAGTAAGACAGTATTTAAATTAATTATTGCATAATTTCTCTCTTATTTATACATGGTTTGCTGTTAAAAAATCCGGTGGGACCAATGTTATGTGGTCCTTCCATAAATGGCCATCCATCCACGAGCCGGTCTCAACAATCGTTGCTTAACCTGGGAAATTGACCCGTGTCGTTGTTATTAACCCACGAGTTCCTCACCAAAAAATACAACATATTAAAATAAGTTAGAAATAATAGTGAACATTTATAGGCTCAAATAGAAAATATTGAAAAGAAACACTTAAGATTTCTCAACACTGAATTACTATAGTTCGTTTGAATTGATTGCAAAGACCTACAAACTCTGAAAAGAGCCTCTTCGAAGCTTTATAGCAAAGCTGTTAGCCCGCAGATATCTTGTTGCAATCCTCATTTTACTTTCACAAACTAAATCTTTTGGAATAAGAAGTTTATTGACATAAACTAGAACAACCACACACACACAACTAGGACTTTAATGTTCTTTGTAAAGAGTTCTCTTTTGACCCGTTTACTACTTAAACCTATTCTGCACGCATAAAGCTGAATGCGGACTATTACAAAAGTGCATAGTGCTGATTGTACTTAAAGGATGTCTAATTATGTTCTTTTTTATCGTGCTTGTTAGTGATCGTAAGTTTTCTATTACCTTACCTGTTTCTACCCGTGAGAACCTGTAATTGGCTCAAGGTCTCATAGACTATTGTTATTCTTTTGTTATAGCAGTTGGTTCTCTTATGATTAAATAAATAAATAAAAAGTGAATTTTTTAAAAGAAAACAGAACTTTCCAGCGTCTTTGTAAACCACATATTTTAAGGGAAAAACAGCTCCGATCGTTATCCTCTCCCTAGCTTTTTCCAAATAGCTTGGGATCGGCTTCCAGTCAAACCGGATTCTCGGCTTGCAGTCAAACCGGATTCTGCTGAATACCCGTATTTTACACGGAGTAACTGCCTATCAGATCTCCACAACCCAGTGGAGACTGGGCAACACGATACTCCTTAGGGCCTTATCATACTAGCGGATTGCGAGCGTCCTCAAAGCGAAGCGCGTGCGCAACGAATACGTTACGGGTGCGCAGCGAACACGCCGCGCATGCGCAGCGAATTTTTGCGGACGGGTAACGAGATCCGGCAAAGAGGTGCGGGTCACCGGCGCGTCTTCGAAGTAACAAAGCCAACAGCAGTGTCTCCTCGTCGGAATCCATTTTGTTATTGAGTGTATACGTCGTTAACTTGCTACAAACACGCCTTGAAAACTTTTGTTTTTCGTTGCGAATTTGCCATGCATCCGCGACGTCTTCGCTGTGCAGCCGCGGCGTGATCGCGACGCATTCGCTGCGCGCCCGCCCCGCCCCGCAGCCGCTCGCAAACCGCTAGTGTGATAAAGCCCTTAGATAGACTGATGGTCAGACTTTCTGGCGTCTGACTACCTGTGTCGATTGTCAAAGATCTACGAATGACAACGGAGACCAACGGCTTTACGTGATTTTCGAGGTACGGGATGTCTGTAATGTCCTAGATGAACTCAGAAAATCTGATCAGAACCAGATAATCTCATTGGTACTTGCCTGGTATCGAACCTGCCACCTAATTTTTAGGGTTCCGTACCTCAAAAGGAAAAACGGAACCCTTATAGGATCACTTTGTTGTCCGTCCGTCTGTCTGTCTGTCAAGACCCTTTATCTCGGGAACGATTGAAATTAAAACTACTCAAATCTGCGGTCTCTTGAAGCTGTGAAAAAATCAAACTTCTGAGTTAACGAAAAAAAAAGATACGGCCGTTTATGTCGCAAAAAACGTGTATTTCGACACTCTTAAGGGAATCAAAATTCATAGGGGAGGTGTGAAAAAGATTAGACGCGTATTTTATTTGTCAGCAGAAAAATACTTTTAAAAATAGTATTAAATGTTCATTTGATATTTGGATAAGTAATTATAATAGTTATATCAACAACCAAATCTGTTGTACTTACATTGGGAAAACAATCCATGTAACATAGTACTTAAAATACACCACCTGCCAGCTCTCACTAGTTTTTCTACTCACTACAAGAAGTACTGCAAGATAATATCCTACATTATGTCTACCCTGGATGATATCCAATCCGCTCAGAAGAACCTGGAGGAGTGCTTCATTAAGAAGATGGACGAGCTTAAGGCGCAAATTCAATGTGCAGGACCTGCCAAGGACACAGTTGCCAAGATTCGAGAAGAGTTCCGCTCATTCAGGGAACTAATGTTTGGTATGCTGGGTCTCCTGCGGAAACAGATCACGGAGTGTTCCAGAGTTGTTGATGGGTTGGAAACACGTACCCGACGCAAAGCTCTCATCATCACCGGATATGCTGAAGCAGACAAGGAGGATTGTAAGACTCTTGTGTTGGACTTGCTTCACAATAAACTGGCACTGCGTGACATCACCGCTTCATCAATCAAGGTATGTCATAGACTGGGGACGTCAAGCAGAGGACCCACACGCAGCCGGCCCATATTGGTAAGATTCTCTATTGTTGAGCATAAGTCTGCTGTCTGGAAAGCGAAGTCCAAATTGAAGGGCTCGAATATCACCGTCAAAGAGTTCTTGACCAGGGTTAGGCAGACCGTGTTTAGCAGGGCGCGGTTGCACTTTGGTATGTCGGCATGCTGGACCCAGGACGGGGTTATCATCATCAGAACCCCCGATGGAACACGGCATAAGATTACTTCCTTGGAAGAACTCAATCCCTTGCTGATTAAATACCCGAAGAAGTCTGGGGAGTCATCTACAGGGGGCAACATTGGAGTGCGTGCAAAGTGAAACAAAGTTTCTACTAACAAAGTTCACTACTTTTTAACACATTTTTACATGCTTATTTGTGCTTGGGGCCTCATTGTTCATGTATTTATTACGCCAGTTGTATTACTCGTGTACCCGATTATTATCCAATTTCACTTTACCATTTTTACACATTTTGGTGGTATTTAAAAATACTGTATTTTAATAATATAATAATAATAATAAATAGTGTCGTCGCGTCGCTGTTAGCGCGTCAACAAGTCGCTTAATCTAATGATTCGTAACGACCAATAACGACAGTAGACAGTTAGTAGACATCGTGTTTCGGAACGTGCTGTGTTAGTTTTTTGGTTCATAAAAGCTTCTTTTTTTTACGTTTTGTTTTTGCTAATGTGCCTTTTTATGTATCGTCTTGTTCGTTTTTCTTGTATGCTTTTGTTTGTAATACTTATTTTTGTTTAAATTAATATTTCTGTATTGTACTGATACTGGTACTGCTGGTGGGTGGTGAATAGACAGTGGTGTTGCACCATAAAGCTAATATTTAGCCATTATTAATTTCTATAGTAATTTATTTTATTTTTATTGTATTTATGATATCAGATGATGATTCTTTTTACTCCGCTAGTGAATCCTTCAACTCATCTGCTAATGCATCCTTGACTGACACTCTTGGTGACTTGGTGCGTCAGAGATTTAGTCAACAGATTGGTCATTCGTTTAATGTCTGTCATATCAATGCTCAGAGTGTACCTAGTCATTATAGCGATCTGTTTGACACCTTTTCTGATGCCAATGTACACGCCGTCCTGGTTTCTGAGAGTTGGCTCAAACCTCATCTTCTCTCTACCACTTACCCTCTGCCCGGTTTCATTCTTATCCGCAATGATAGAATTGGAAAGGGTGGAGGGGGTGTAGCTATCTATCTTCGTAGTGATTTTCCGTACAAAATAATTGCCTCTTCTCCTTCAAATTATTCCGCTTCTGTTGAGTATCTCTTTTTGGAGGTGTACGTCAAAGGTGTCAAGACCTTGCTCGCCGTCGTCTACTGTCCGCCGACCGTTGACTACTTTTCTGACCTTGAACTGGCATTGGAATCTGTGGGGTCGGAGTATGCACACTGTATCATCATGGGCGATTTTAACACAGACCTTACCCATCCAACTCCTCGTTCCCGTAAACTCCTGCATATCATCGAGTCCGCTAGTCTCCATGTTCTTCCACTGCAACCTACTCATTTCAATATCTCAGGTGAAGACACGTGGCTTGACTTAATTCTGACTTCCACTCCCTCCCTTGCTTTTTCTCACGGCCAGTTCCCAGCACCTGGTTTTTCCCATCATGACCTAATTTTCCTCTCATATACCCTAAAACCACCTAAACTTCCTCCTAAGGTCTTGCACATGCGTTGTTTTGCTCGCATGGATGTTGAGAAACTTCGCCAGGATGCGTCGCAACTCGATTGGGAACACCTTGCAATGGCAACATCTGTTGACGATAAGCTGCATATTTTTAATCAGACGGTCCTTGCACTCTATGATAGACACGCTCCTGTCAAGAGGGTGAAGCTTAGGCGTCCACCCGCCCCTTGGATGACGACAGGAATTCGTATGGCGATGAGGCGCAGGGATCGTGCCTTTCGAAAATTTAAAAAGGATCGCAGTGTCGAAAATAGAGAACTTTTCAGGACTGCAAGAAATCGGTGTAATCAGATGATACGCAATGCTAAACGCCGCCATATTCTCGAAAACATATCTTCTTCTTCTCCTGCTGATATTTGGAAATTCCTCGGAACTCTCGGTATCGGCAGACCACGTCATGTGGATTTTCCTAAGACAATCGCCCTTAATGATATCAACCGTCACTTCACTACCACCTGTCATTTGGATTCGCAAATGCTGTCTCAGACGGTTGATTTCATTACTAGCCTACCAGGTCCTATCATTGAACCGTTCCATTTTTTCCCGGCCACCTTGGACGAAATCAAAAAGATCATCCTATCCATAAAGTCCAAGGCTGTGGGCTGTGACGACATCAGTCGTTATATGATTACCTTAATCCTTGACTTTCTTCTTCCTCCGATAACCCACATAATTAATTTTTCCCTTGATTCCGGTCAATTCCCATCCCTGTGGCGTATGGCTTACGTGCGACCACTTCCTAAAATCTCTAATCCCTCCCTACCTAACCATTTTCGCCCAATTTCTATTCTTCCTTTCCTGTCCAAAGTACTTGAGGCCTGCGTTCATAAACAGTTTTCAGGATTTGTTTACCGTAACAACCTTGTTAACTCATTTCAATCCGGATTCAGGCCTGGCCATAGTACCTCCTCTGCTCTCCTTAAAGTGACTGGTGACATTAGAGAAGCCATGGAGGATACCAAGGTTACTGTTTTGGTTTTAATTGATTTCTCAAATGCCTTTAATGCTGTCAGTCACGATATTCTTCTATCTATCCTTTCCCATCTTATGGTTTCGTCTGAGGCGCTGGAATGGTTCTCTTCTTATCTTCGGGGACGTCAGCAGTCGGTTCGCGTTGACGAGAATTCGTCGAGTTGGCGTGATTTAGATTCTGGTGTCCCACAGGGCGGTATTCTTTCTCCGTTGCTATTCTCCATCTTCATAAATTTTATAACTCTCTGTCTTCGGTGTTCGTATCATCTATATGCCGATGACCTACAATTATATGCAGCTGCGCGGGTAGAGAGTGTGTCAGACGCTATAGAGGACGTAAACCGGGATTTGGATGCTATCAGGGATTGGTCTGATAGGTTTGGGGTGTCCGTAAACCCCTCAAAGTGTCAGGCCATTATTATTGGTAGCTCGCGCATGATGGGTAAAGTGGTGGTTAACTCTCTTCCTCCAATTGTTTTTAATGGTGCCGTCATCCCCATCAGTCCTAGCGTTAAAGATCTCGGTTTGCATCTTGACTCGACGCTTGGCTGGCAAAGTCAAGTTTCAAGTGTCTGCCAAAGAGTCAACGGGACTTTGCGGTATCTGTATCGTCTGAGGAACTTTTTGCCTGCGAAAACGAAGACAATGCTTGTGCAGACTTTAATTTTTCCTGTAATCGACTATGGTGACGTGTGCTACTTTGACCTGAATGCGGTGTTGCTAGACAAGCTTGACAGGCTCCTCAACAACTGCATCCGGTTTGTATTTAACTTAAGAAAATATGACCATATTTCTAGTTATAGATCCGAGCTCAAATGGTTGCCCATTCGCCAGAGAAGAGGTTTGCGCGCACTGACTACACTTTTCTCTCTGCTCAACTCTCCCACCCCTCCTTCTTATCTCATATCACACTTTCAATATCTATCTTCTTCCCATGCTAAGAATCTACGTTCTTCTAACAATCTTCTACTGCTTTGTCCTTCTCATACTTCTGACTTTGTTCATTCTTCCTTTCATATACAGTCCATACTTCTGTGGAATGCGCTTCCTCTTGACATCAGGACGGCCACCAGTCAATATGCATTTAAGCGGAAATTGCGGCTTTATTTTCTATACAAATAGCGGAGTAGTCTCAAAAATCCTTTCATTATTCCTTATATAAATAATATATATTTTTGCATATATATATGTAGGTTTATATTATATTAAATATTTGTGTATGTTTATTTTATGTATTTATACATTTGATCCCTTGTTTTCGTATTATTCTTTTCTTTTTTTTTTATGCACCTACCATGTTTTCTCTTCACTACCCTTGGTTGACTGGTAGAGAATGCCTAAGGCATTAAGTCCGCCTTTGTACCTTTATGTTGCATGAAGTTTTAATAAATAAATAAATAAATAGGGTACTTCCTGTTGACCTAGAATCTTGAAATTTGGCACGAAGCAAGGTCTCATAGCACAAGTATAGGTAAAAATCTGAAAACTGTAAATTTGTTGTTACATCATACAAAAAAAACTTTTTTTGTGATTCGGAATAATCTTCGAGACTCCATTCGAAAATTGAACTGTTTACGTAGGTAAGTTTGTACGAATTCCTTAAGGCGCGAGTCCGACTCGCACTTGCCCAGTTTTTTTTTTTATTATGGAGCATCTTGCATTTGACTACTATCTCACCTGATGGTCTTTTTAGCACCCATCGAGTCTAGTGACTCGATTGAGAAGGTAGCCAAGAAGACCATCAAGCTGGTGTTTGGCAGACCCCTCCCAAAGACGAAAGCAGTACTCCATACGCGCTTGATAAAGGTTGAGCAGTAGTTTCGGCGTGAAGTACCGTCTCACCTTTGCTAAGATCCTCAATTTGTTGGCATCATGCACGAGAGGCTGGTGATAAGATACTGTTGTTAATAACAGGAACTTTTACTGAAGTCCACTAGTTATGCTAAAGTTATGTCTCTCTTAGTAAGTTATCCAACTTTTATACATTGTCGCCGATAACTTACAATAAACACTTTATTGAAAGCTAGTCAGTGTATCATAGCAGAGAAAATCTTAATACAATTTTTATTGGTCCTTTGGTACAAGTCATAACTTTAGATTAAAAGCATTATTTATGAAATCTGTAGGCTCTACTGTAATTATTTATTTATGTCCACCCTGTCTCCCTGCTACAGGGCAAAGGCCTTCATAATTATAACTGATTTTATCACCTGACATAACGAGGACGATAAGATTTCTCATATAACGGCTATGTATGACGAGCTATATTTGTCAAAGGTACCATTTTACGAGCGCTTTGCTCATATTGACCACAAATCCTTGTTATTGTTCGTTTAAGGGCAAGACGGATGCTGTGTTTCCTGATAGCTACAATCTTTAAGTCAAGAGTGAATAGGTTACTTCTTGCCAAGCGCGCTCCATCTCCGATCACATCGTCGCTTTCCATCAGGTGAGATAGTGGTCAAGCGTGAACCTATCAACAATAAAAAACTAGGCAAGTGCGAGTTGAACTCTGGCACTGAGGGTTCCGTATAAACTTACCTATGAAAACAGTTCAATTCCCGAATTGAGTTACGAAGATTTTTCCGAATTGCAAAAAAAGTTTTTTTTTTTGTGACCTAACTACAAATTTACAGTTTTCAGATTTTTTTCTATACTTGTGCTATGAGACCTTGCTTTATGCCAAATTTCAGGATTCTAGGTCAACGAGAAGTATCCTATGAATTTTAATTCCCTTGAGAGTGTCGAAATATACGTTTTTTGTGATATAAACGGCCATATCTTTTTTTTTACATTAACTTAAAGGTTTGATTTTCTCACAGTTTCAAGGGACCGCATACTTACAAATATAGTTTTAATTTCAACTCGATACCTTCACGCGTTCCCGAGATAAATAGTCTTGACAGACAGACGGACAACAAAGTGATCCTATAAGGGTTCCGTTTTTTCCATTTGCGGTACGGAACCCTAAAAATAACGTCGCAGTCTTTAAATTAATATTTGCTGGTATTTTCTTCCTTCCTGTAGTTTCTTTAAAATTAAACGCTACGGACTTTGATGCAGTTTTTACTTAAAGAAAGAACAATAAATGAAGAAGGTTTGTGTATATATGTTTATGTTGTATGTTTGACGGCACGGTTTGCGCACTGGTTGAGCGATTGGCTGCTGCGGTGCGTGTCGTGGGTTCGATTCCCTCACGAAACAAATATTTGTATTGTTGGTCTACAGATAGTTGCCTGCGTGTCTTGTCTTTGTGAGCTTCACATTTTTGTGAACACAATCGCAGTACAGGAGTAATTACTAAAGTAAAACATGTTCTCCATGTTTTACAACAAATAAATAATTATAATAAGCATGGGTCACTGACACAAAATTAAATTGAATCTATTTCTTAACACCGCCGCGTCCTTGTGGGGGCGATTGGCGCCAGCCATCTCTCGCGCCGAGCTTTGGCCATGGTCCGGAGCAAGGAGGAGTGGCAGCGGTCGCCTCCTTCTGCGAAGCAATAATGCTAGCAAAGGAGGCGGTTGCATGCGCGAGGAAACGACCCTCACGCTTCAGCATAAGATTTTTATATGAGAATTTCTATTTCCTTTCCAAAAATATAGCTCACACATATCTTCCAAATATCGCAAGGAACACCTCTTAACACATTTTACGAGACATCGTAAAATATGTGGGCGCACTTACTATCCTCTGTATGAAACGATCATTAAATACCTTATGAAACTAACAAATCAACTATTTACTACCTAAATCATGTTTTATTTGTAACGTTTATTATTTTAGTATACAGGGTTATTTGTAAAACACTGGCAACCTCTCAGGAATATGTTAAGAACATCATAAACAACAACTTTTGTTCTATGACTTTTAAAAATTTATCTTACATTGGTTCATCAGATTTTCATACAAAAATAAAAGTATTTAAATTGAACGTTCTAAATGTTATGAAGTCTATGGGAAGCAAGCGATCGTACAATAGCGGAGGAGAGCGGGGATCGTGCGCGGGAGGCGTAGGTGGGTACAATAAAATACGGAGTTGAAATGTGTTAGATAGAACAACGAGATCTTGAAGGTACAAACCTTTTTGGTAAATGTATTATGTTTTGTAAAAAGTCATAGAACAAAAGTTGTTGGTTATGATGTTATTAATACAGTCCTGCAAGGTTGTTAGTGTTTAACAAATAACCCTGTATAAACTTGTGTGTTTATTTAAAACATCATTAATATTTCAGCCGAAAGAAGTCTACTGCTGCCCCCCTAGCCAAGTTACAACCGTTTCGTTTCGATTCTCTTTTCGTTGATCGCCTCGAGTCGGCCACGCTTCCTATTCCTTTGTTCTGACCACGAGACTGAGCGTTGAGATGACGTCAGAATAAAGGAATCGGAGGTGTGGCCGACTCGAGGCGATCGACGAAATGAGAATCGAAACGAAACGGTTGTAACTTGGCTAGAAGGTTGGACATAGGTTCTCCCATGTATAGCCAAAATGACCCGATGAACCATGGAAGCGAAACACACAACACGTGCGTTTCGCATCCATCGGATTTCCGCGACCCTCACCAAGTTATCGGTCCACCTTGTTGGAGGTCTTCCAACGCTGCCTCTTTCGGTACGTGTTCGCCACTCTAGACCCTTTCGGCCCCATCACCATATTCTGTCAACAATGATTTAAAAATAAAGTAGAAAATATAATCGTTTTAAAGTTTATGGTTTAACTAACTTCTGTCAGTGATTTCGCCCTTTTGAAAGTAGAAAATTATCTTTTGCATTCTAGGACCACGGTCTCCCTTTCAGAAATTCCTCATGGCTCTAGCGGTTATCGGCTCTGCTTGGTCTTTACAGTTTTCCTTCCATCTCTTTGAGGCGCGCGTGAAACACTACGAGCCGTCGACAATTCAGGCTTGATCCTTACCGTCGGCCGGACGGCAAAATACGCATTGCTTGTCGTCCGCAAGCCCACGCCCTCACCAGGGCCTCAAGTCTAATATTACAATAGTGTCAGAATGGTATATCATTGATTTCATAATTGTTGATTTTGACAAGTTTGGTAATCTACTAATATAATGGCGTCATTATGATCGATCATTGATCAGTCAATGGTCTCGTAATAGAGTTGTGGTAGAATGACAATATCGAACTTATTAAAAGCAATGCCTGCACAATGACGTCCTAATGGGAGGTCAACGATCAAAGGAACTGTCAAGATTTTAGCAGATTACCGCATACGTCAGACATTCATTTGTCAATATGTACGAGATTACTATTCTATACCACTTCTTTCGATGGAGTGTCAGTGGTTGACCATTGGAAAGTCATAATGATGCCATTATATTAGTAGATTACTAAACTTGTCAAAATCAACAATTATGAAATCATTGATAGACCATTCTGACACTATTGTAATAGCAGACTTGAGGCCCTGGTCATCGTCCACCTTGTGGGAGGTCTTTAAATGCTGCATCTTCCGGTACGTGCTCGCTACTGTGTCTTCTGTGAAACTTTTACCCTAATTTTACTTATGCTCCGTAAATATGAAATAAGTTATGTTATTAATTAATTTAATTATGTTTAGGTACGTTTTAAGATCATAGTGAGCAGGATACTGTTGCAAGAAAGGGAAATAGTTTCTTGTTTGAATCAAGAAGATGAAAGGACAGACTGATAATGGTAGTAACAGCGAGATCAAGGACCAGGACTCACGCTGAAAACCAGCGCTGTGAGCTTAACGCATAATGCGTGAGACCACAGCTTTATGCTGAGCGTTAGGCCGTTTTGCGCGGATGTGACGCATATCTTCCCTATCAATTTACAATGTTTGTTTGCTAGTTTTAAGATTGCGTCATTTCGCGCGAATAAACAGTTTTTCTTTCTTTCTTCTTCTTCTTTCATTTAAATACAGAGGATATTCAGAATATCTTCCTTAATAAAATTATCAAAACAATCACTCAAAGTTCAGCCCTCAACTAAAGCAACTCTTCCAATCGACCCACGTCATTCGATCTTGCAATAAAAACATTGACATAGGTTTCAGCACTGCAAGTTTCTGCTAAAGTACGCAAAACAGATAACAGGAAAAGTTAAGCCCCGTTGAGTAAGCGAGCGGAGTTGTAGGCAAGGAATGTGGATCAAGACAACTTTGCGAGGGATTACGAACTATCCGTGATGAATTTCATCTAGATATGGCTAAACTTTCAACAAGCGAATGTCGGTTGAAGGGGGAACGTAAAACAGGAAGTTTTTTTAAGATAAAATTGATACAACTTTGATTTTTGTGGAAGGTAGAGAGGTATAAATCTACCTGTCTTCACCATTATAAAAAGGTTTATTGAGGAGGAAGGGAGTTGTTTTCGATAGCTGCGGGATTTTCTTATTTGAGGTGGATCGAGAGTACCAGAATTTTACTGACAAAAACCCATTTGTGTGTCCATCACTTGCCTTTTGCATATTAGGGCCACGGTCACTCTTTGTCTTTTTCAACCGTTTTATAATATGTACACCGTGTAAATCGAAGGACTGGAACAATTTGCCTGCTGCGGTTTTCCCGTCCGATTATAATTTAGGTGTCTTCAAGGCTAGAGTGAATAGGCTCTTAATAAACTAGTGCGCCTCACAATTAATGTTTGCGTCACTGTTTACAATTAGCTTTCTTTTTATTTGTAGGTGGGAGAATCATCCAATGACTCTTGGGCGGAGCGCGAGGGTTTGTCAGACTTTAACTGACTAAAAAACCACTCCTCTTCCTTCGTTGCCTTTCATACCAGAGCCGAATCTTCCTTTCAGAAGCAGACCCTTGGGCCCAGTAGGCTTCGACCCTGCTGGGCCCCTACGGTTTGCTGACATCTCCTTGAGGCGCGCGTGGAACAATACGCGCCTTCGACGACTTGCCGTAACTGGACGGCCGGGCGGCTACTCATTGCTTACCGTCCGCAAGCCCGCGCCTACGGTGGCCGGAAATCGGGACCGGGATCCCGGCGGCTGGGGTGTGAGGGCCGCTCCTTCGCGCGTGCACGTGTGGCCTCCTCTTTTGCTAGCATTACTGCTTCACAGTAGGAGACGACCTCTCCTCTTCGCTTCAGACCATGGCCTGTACCAAGGCTCGGCGCGAGAGATCGTTGCCGCCGATCGCCCCCACGAGGACACGGCGGTGCTCTGCCCAAACGGGGCACACCTCTACTATATGCTACACTGTTTTTTAGCTTACCTTACCACTAGCTTCTGTTAGCGTCTTTGTTCGCATCTCTATGTCAATTAGTAATAAAGTAGCATTCTATTAGGGATAGAAGTTTCTTTGAGTTTACCTATTCATAAACAAAAATGCAAAACACAAAAATACAAATTTTTCCTTTTTAATATTTAATTAGTATTCATAGTGTTAGGGAAGTACACAAATTCTGTGGACTAAGCCATGGTAGTGATGACGCGAGAAAAAAAAAATCTTTTTCTCTTGCAAAATTAAGCGTATAGTGGAATTCCCTGCCAGAATCTGTTTCCTAATAGCTATAGTCTGCAGATCTCTAAGTCGACCACATCGACCTGTACCATGACGTTTAAAGTAAGATTGTTTCATTCTTATTTCCAGTGTGGGTAAGAGATGGCGCTAGACAACCTGTATAGCTCTGTCTCTTACTCACACTGAAATAAGAATAAAACAATCATACTTTGAACGTCATGGTAACCCCCATCATCACTTTCCATCAGATATAGTGGTCAAATGTGGGCCTACCAATAATAATAAAAAAAAAGTAATTCAAATCCTTTAATCTGATGGCTCAAACTTGCCAGTTGTGCTGAGGATAAAAAAGAAACTCAAAATGATTGGTAAAAATTTACGACCCAAGCTTGATGGATAGTGGTTTTACGATCCAGCCAGATATGGAATTAGATCTAAATCTAACTGACCTTGTCTGCGAATATGTTCACAAACAACGAAAAAAAATCTTAGTACGATCGTTGAATTTATGACAGCATTAATCTTCTTTCTAACTATTCAAGCTTGTTAAAATCCATCTACAATTATGTATTATAAAACTAAATGCTGCCAGTGGCTTCGCCAGCGTGATAGTAGGGAAAAGTTAAATATAAATATAAAAATTAAGAAAAAAATATATATTAATTAAAATTAATAAATCTCAAGGGAACCTAGTCCCGGGATAAAAAGTATTCTATGTTCAGTTGCCTTCTGCGTTCTAGGGTCACGGTCACTCCTGAAAACGTTCCTACAGCCCTAGCAGGTTTGGCTTGAACTAGAGCCGGACTCGAAAGAGCGCTGGCGATCACCTCCACAAGGAGACAGCGGTGCTCTGCCAAGGGCAGAGTTCTACCGCACGCTCCACTGCGTCCTCTGGGTGGTCCACACAACGGTGACACCCGGGCGCTTCTTCTCACTGAATTCGAAACAGGAACCTCCCAAACTGATCATATCCGGTGAGTACCTGCATCATGCGGAAAGCGAAGACGTCGTGGCGCCTCTCTAGCCACTCCTCAAAGTGCTTAGTGAGTAGTAACTTACCGCCGCGATTGTGGCGTGCTCAAACATCAACGCATCAAAGCATAATTTTGAAACTATTTATTGTTTTAAACTATGCTTATAAAACGAGCGAATGACTTCATATTTTCTCCCTTATTGAATTAAATGCTCTGAACTTTGAAGTTAAGGTAATTTCTTTACGAGTGTATAGGCTGTTTATTCTAGCCTATAATTTTCCACTCGACACGATTACCTTGCTCTGGTTTGTAACAGGTCCAGTTAGGTAGGTCTGATTTCGAGAAAGATTGTCGAATCCGATTTGGTTGGGCAGCTTCGGGAAATTGCGTGGTATCTTCTCGTCCGACATTCCACAGTGTCGCAAGATAAAGGTAATTGCGTGCAATGTAGCACACCTGGCACATTACTCGCTGAATAGCTGGTCGATAGAGCCGAAAGGCTTTGGAGTTCCCACCATATACCTACTTTTTTTTTTTTTTTTTTTTTCGGTGGGAAAATCATCTTATGACATCCCCCGCCCTTGGGCGGGGCGAGAGATAGTGTCAGACTTTTACTGACTAAAAACCCACTCCCGTTCCCTCGTTGCCTTTCGTACCAGGGCCGAGTCTTCCTTTCAGAATCAGACCCTTGGCCCCAGTAGGCTTCGACCCTGCTAGGCTAGGCCCCTACAGTTGCTGACATCTCCTTGAGGCGCGCGTGGAACAGCACGCGCCGTCGACGACTTGGGCTCGGTCCGGACGGTTACCGGACGGTCGGACGGCGAGCTACCCATTGCTCGCCGTCCGCAAGCCTGCGCCTATCCCACCATATACTGGAAGACACAGCGTTGTTAGGCCTCCCACAAGATGGATCGACGACCTGGACCTGTACCATGACGTTTAAAGTAAGATTGTTTCATTCTTATTTCCAGTGTGGGTAAGAGATGGCGCTAGACCTACCCACACTGAAATAAGAATGAAACAATCTTACTTTGAACGTCATGGTAACCCCGCTGGAGAGAAATGTGAGAATCTAATGGATGTCAGAAGCATAGGAGCGGTCATTGTGGTGAAACTTGGGGAGGCCTGTGCCCAGTAGTGGACATCTTTCAGCTGAAATGATAAAGATGTTGAACTTCCCACACAGTTTTCCGTTGGAAAATGTAAGCTACAATACTCCTTGTCAAACATGGAGTATTGTAGTTTACATGCACAATGCGGATCAGTAGATATCAAGTTTTAATTTTTTTACCTTTTGCACATTTTCTTCACGATATTTACCTTCATAGTTTTGAAGGCAGTGGGGATGACATACTCGTATATTATACAAAATAAAGTTAGGCACATAACTACTTGACCAAACCGATCTTGTATACGACCTTATTATTTTCTTTTCTGCCTAGTTTAATATTTTTAGTTCTAATTATTATTGTTCTTTTCTGACAAAAAAATCTGTTTTCATTCAATTATTATTATTATTTCGTTTATTATTAATGTTGTTACTATTGTCATTATTTTTAGTTTTTTTTAATATTATTGTTATTATAATTGTTTAATTAATTGCATGATGGTTTTAAAAATAAATTTTCTCAATTATATTCTATGGAAAATGCTGTGGGTTACATATTGAACCACCTTCTATTACTGTTTCATACTATGTAATTCATAATGTGTAACTGTTTATTTTCCCAAATAAATAAAATAAAATAAAATAAAATGACATCTAATTATAATAGGAGGTAATGTACGAGTAACAGAGAAAAAAGTATTTGGAGATACAACAGATAATGATTTATTTTATTTCTATATATTTTCTGATATAACAAGAACATTGCCAATTATTTTCTTTACCTAAGTATTCCTTATCAATAATTCCAAATGTGATGTGGGATGGTGGTTTCGTTCAAAAAGCTCAAAAACACAACTTGTCATAAGATGAATGATCCAAAGTAGTCCTCGAAATGCAAACACTCATACATTTTTTGCAATTTGCAGGTCAGTATCGGAGAGTAAGTTACAAATATTATATACAATATTATTTTTAGTATATGTGAACCTGAATATAGTTTGTTCAGAATCAGTAATTTAATCTATTCAAATAAAAAAGACTTTTTAAAATTAATTACCTTGAGCATTCAATTTGATTTTTTTCACAGTTTCAAGGGACTGCAAACCTGAGTATATGGTTTTAATTTCAACTCGATACCTCTACGCGTTCTCGAGATAAAGGGTCTTGACAAACTGACAGACAGACGGATAACAAAGTAATCCTATAAGGGCTCCGTTTTTTCCTTTTGAGGTACGGAACCCTAAAAATGGGCATATTGTCGGGTGGGCTATTGAAATACACTTTTGCTTATCAAACTTTTAAAAAAGTTTATGTCAGTTAACAGTAAACTATCGCTGACTCTAATACTAACACAAAACTCGCGCCTTTGCCATGGATGCAGAAACTATAGACCGCCACGCATTCCCACATACTCCTTCTGCTTCATTTACATACATAGATCTGGTCATACACGCACGCTAATCGCGTTGAACCTTCCTGAAAAGTATTTCTAGTAGAAATCATTGTAAAATTTGTACTTACTTATAATTTAAAACTAAAAACAACACTTAAACAATCATCTTAACAATACAATATTTTACTCCGACGGAGTTCGCGTTTTTTCACCTTTATTTTTTCGTCTTGTTCGAAGAAATTGTGAAAAATAAATAAAAGAAATCCCGGTTACCCGGTTTTTTCAATGTTGAAGAGGAAACTGTTTTTAATTGTCCTCCCCGGTCCGCGAAACTTGCTTCCTCAAATAATTTTCATTAAAACTGCGTCTACTTTTATAAAATGCAAAAATATTGTCCGGGTTTCATAAGTTTTCTATTTACATTTGTGAATTTACTTTCAAGTTATTTTATGAATAAACTGAAGTTTAATATTGCGATGTATTTTACCAAGAATGGGGGCAAAGTCTTAAGAGATTTGGCGTCAGAATCATAGTGCAAGATCCAAGAATAATTTGGCATGCATGTCAGGCATCGCACTGGAGGTTACCTAGCTAATTTCTTAAACACCAGGTTGCAGATGCATAACTTATGAGAATCTAGGTACTTGTTACTGCAACTGCAACGTCAGACTTAAAATGTATGGCTTTTAGCCATACATTTTAAGTCTATCAAAATTAACTGCAATTAATAAGACTTCTTATGATGAAAATTACGCGAATGGCTGTTGGCCAAATGCTATTATAACTTAAATGATTTTTTTAATGACAAAAATGACCTAGAAAGAAAATATAAGTGGCATATCTAATTGTGACATGTTAAAAATGCAAAATTATATTTTTTTATATGGATTTCAATTGTGATTTTTTATGAATTCTGTAGGTATATTTAAGTAATGTATATAATTTAACTGTATATTTAAACGTTTATAATGACTTAACTTTGACTTAATGTCCTATGTCCCCTAGATGGGGCAGAGGGCGTCCATAGCAATTCTCCATCGCGAACGGTCTTGAGCTTCACGCTTCACCTCGCTCCACGTCATTCCGTTGCTTGCCGCTTCTGCCAATACGGTGCGACGCCAGGTTTGACGGGGACGGCCACGCTTTCTTTTTCCTTGCGGATTCCAGTCCAAAGCTTGCTTGGGTATGTGATCGGAATTCCTTCGAAGCGTGTGACCAATCCACCTCCACTTGCGACGCTTGATCTGGCGGTCGATCGGGCTCTCGTGGCATTTTTCCAGCAGTTCCATGTTGGATATCGTCTCGGGCCAGTAAATTCCGAGGATGCGACGGAGACAGCGGTTGACGAAAACTTGGATTTGGCGTGAGATGTCCTTTGTGACCTTCCATGTTTCGCACCCGTATAGCAGTACAGATTTGACATTTGACCCGAAGATTTTAAGTTTTATCCTTCGGGTCAATTTCCGCGACTGCCAAACAGGTCTCAGCTGCGCGAAGGTTGCTCGAGCTTTGGCGATCCGTGAAGTGATGTCCTCTTCACTACCTCCGGTTTCTGAAACGACGCTTCCCAGGTAGGTAAATTTGTGTACGCGTTCTACTACCTCTGAGTTCAACATTAACGGTGCGGGATTCCTCACACCCGTTCTAATCTCCTGTGTCTTCCGGATGTTTATTTTAAGGCCAGTTTCTGCAGCTTCCCGACTTAAATCTTCCAACTTTGCTTGCATGTTGGCGTGGGTATGACTCAGGAGGCATAGGTCATCGGCGTAATCTAGGTCCTCCAAGACGTCGGACAAACCCCACTCAATCCCGCGGCGCCTGTTATTGGAGATGCGAAGCATTATTCCGTCAAGAACCACAAGAAAGAGAAGCGGCGAGAGTAGGCAGCCCTGGCGGACACCAGCGTGAACTGCGATGTCATCAGAGATGAGGCCGTCGTGCGTAACCTTGCAAGAATACTTCCTGTATATAGCCTCCAGAAGACGGATAATTTTCGGTGGTACTCCAATGCCCAGTAGGCGAGACCAGATGCTGGACCACTTCAGCGTATCAAAGGCTTTTTCGAAGTCGACAAAAGTCAGATAAATCTCCCTCTGCCATTCTGCTGCCTGCTCAAGTATGATACGAAGAGTGTTGATCTGGTCCGTGCACGAGCGGTCAGAGCGGAAACCAGCCTGCTCCTTGCGTAGGAGAGGATCCACGGCCTTAGACAACCTATCCAAGATAATCCTGCAGAACACTTTTGAAGGAATTGAGAGCAATGTAATACCTCTCCAGTTATTGCACTGACTAAGATCACCTTTCTTGGGTACAGTGATTAAAAGACCTTTGTTCCATTCGTCTGGGAGCTCTTCGGCGGTCCAGATCTTTTCAATAAGGGGCGTCAGAACATCGACGGCAGAGGATATGTCAGCTTGTAGCATTTCCGCCGTAATCAGGTCAAGTCCTGGCGCTTTACCTGCCTTCAAAGAGTGGACTGCTTTAGCAACTTCAGAGGCTGATGGTGGTTCCGTATCGATGTCGAGCAACCGGGCTGGTGGAGATACAGTCTGCAATGAGTCCGGGGTCAATGCTGCGGATGGACGGAAGACCTCTTCAAAGTGTTGACGCCAGCGAAGCAGCTGCTTTTCTGACGTCACAATGAGCTGACCATCTTTGGACTTCAGTGGTAAACGTTTATAATACCATCTAGTATTTGTATACCAATCACTAGTGAAACATGTGGGACTTATTACTGTATTAATTCATTAACTCCAAGCGAACGCTGGTGTTCGCTCTCTCATTGTCTTTCTATTGTGTCTCTAATTACGGTATTTGAAAGTAACATCCTCATTACCATGTTTCTAGCAAAACTACTGTGACTTTTTTAACTTTGGTCATTTTCATTATTTTCCTGCTCTTGTCCCATGTTATATGGGGTCGACGTAACACGTTTTTTTCTTCCATTCTGATCTATTACCCGTCACGCTATCACTTACTCCCTTTTCTTTCATATCACTCCACAATCCATCCATCTTTTCTTTGGCCTCCGTCTCCCTCTCCATCCATCCACATGTATACTCATAACTCTTTTAGTAACATGCGTTTCATCCCTCCTCTTCACATGGCCATACAGTTATCCTAATTTTGAAGCAAGTTACACTCACATACAGTTATCCTAATTCTGAAGCAAGTTAACCTTTCCAATTGAATACGAGTAATAAAAAATAACCTTCATGTAACATTATCCTAAATGCGGATGAAAGGATCAATAATCTCTAATATCATGTAAAACTTCGCCAAACATTACTGAACGAAGGCTTTCTCAATAAATCGATTCATATTAAAGAGACCTGACTCGTAATATAAGAATCATTCACACTCCATTAAAATAAGTTTTTTCAATACGATGAATAACGATTCTCGGGCCATGACTAACTAGATTTTTTGTGAGCAGTTCGTAGCAGATCATTTTACTGAATAATTTATTATGGCAATTAATTTCTGAAACTTTTTATTTTCTCGCCAATTCGCTCTTGCACTGCATAAATCTTGTGAATGAGAATATTTTTAATGCTTTCGAAATCGTAATATAATTTTATCTTGCTTGTAGATAATCTAGATAGATTTGTGACTTATTTCATTTCTATTGATAAATAAATTAACTTGAAGTTTGAAAGAGTTACTGCGACCCTGAGACGCAGAGGCCAACTGAAGAAACGGAGATGGGTTTTAGTCAGCATAAGTGACATTTCCTCTCGTTCCACCTCCTCCAGAGTGGGAGAATTCATTTGATGATGATGATTCTAGATTTCCCACCAAATAAGAATGACTAAAACTTACTTTACCAGTTAGTTTTAAGATGATATATCTCGAATATAAAGGGATTATGCATGAAAACATATTTGCTATCTAACCACAATAAAAAAATTGTCAGAAAACAAACGAGATATAACAATTTTAAACAAATATAATATCTGTCTATCTCCAAGACGCCGTTTTCTCTGGCGGCCGAACTTTGACGTCAAAGTTCATATTGGCATTCTTTTTTTATTAGCAGCTTTGACACCTTATAACTTTGTTGTTGATGATGATATTTAAAAAATTCTTTCAATTATGTTTACAACTGCTAAAAATGATTTAATTTAAGAAATAAACGAATTGTATGCATATTAAATAAAACAACAATTCGCTCAAAACTTTTAATCGTACCGCTCTTCGTAAATATATTTTTAGAGCTCCATCACCTTTCCTTCGGCTACACAATGCAAGGATTGCTTATTGTTATTCGGCCGTTAGTATCGGCGAACACGGGAGTCTGATGGCTTATGTAGTCCTGGAGAATAGCGTAGTCCACTCCTATGACCACTACGTTTTTACGGTTTTCACTTATCATCTGTGAAATTTGAAAGTCAAATTAGTCAATGTGGTCATTAAAGGTGTTTATTTATTTTGAATGAAGTACCTATGTGTATTTTTTGTAAAAGACAGATGTGTTTTTAGAAGCTAAGAATGTTTAGAGTATGATAGACAAAAAAATTGTGGGGTTCTATTGCAATAGAACCCAAACCTCTCCACCCTCACACCCCGTCGTCATTAGACGGGTTGTAATCAACTTAAGCATGGATTAATGCTGGCAAGAAAAAAAAAACTCGTGATTAATCTACACTGAAACCTGCGCAACCATTGGCAAAACAATCTATTTGAAAACGGAACGCCAGTTTTCTGATAACAAAAGAGTTCTAGCCATATTTTTAGGACTCACGGTGTAATTGCCTCCGCCTTTCCCTATGAAGTCTATTGAAACAACTCTATAGATTTTTTCAGTCGACAAAGGTTCGTATTTTGGTACATCACATTCTATACAACGAATGGTCACGTTAAGTACTCGGCTGCCTATGGGTCGAGCTCCATCGAAAACAACACGCATTCCTGCAATATCAAAAGAATTAGAGATGACAAAAAGTACTGGCTGAAAAAAAAAAACAATTCCCTAATTCTTTTTTGTACATCATAACAAGTTTTATTATATTATGTTGATGACAGAGTTCACGTACATAGGTAAGTCTAACTCAAAGTTGAGTTTTCTTCCAGCAAACCATTGTGTGATAGAGAGAGAAATAATACATAAACATGCCTACATACATAAATACAACCACACATATAATACTATGTCATTGTGAAAGGAAATGTTTTTTAATTTTCCTCTTGAAGACATCCGGAGAGGGGCTGTCACATAGGGAATGTGGGAGAGAGTTCCAGAGACGTACTGCAGTAACAGAGAAGGGAGCCATCATAACAGCTAAAAGTGTGAAAAGTATAATTCAAACAGCGCTTTTCTGTGAGACAGATCGAAGAAGACAGTTTATTTTGTTCATTATACATTCAGTATATTTGTGGTCTAATGTACCAGCCAGCTCTATTTTGATATAAAACTAACACCCCCACTTATCAAAATAATAATGGTATACATAACAAATATACCCCGACTAAAACAAACAAAATAATTACATAACTCTTATGTCCTGTATGCCTAACAAAGACATAAGATAATAATGTTTGTTGATACCTAAACCTTTAGTTAGTAGGTCTGCTGGCATTTCAGCTGTGTCCATATATTTTAACTCAATAACTTTATTAACAACACATTCTTTACAAAAATGATAACGTATATCAATGTGCTTGGTCCTCTTATTGAAACTATTATTTGAGGACAGCTTCAGTGCACCCTGGTTATCATTATACAATACAATAGTATATGATTCATTAATAATTTCTCTTGACAAATTATGCAAATAAATAGCTTCTCTACAAGCATCAGTAATACCCATATACTCTGCTTCCGTGCTTGAGAGAGCAACTGTTTTTTTGCTTTTTTGCCTCCCATGAAACTACACTTCCAGCTAACATAAAACATAGGCCTGTGTAAGACCTTCTGTCTGTAACATTGTTTCCCCAGTCTGCATCAACAAACCCTTCTAACTTAAAGTTACCATATCTAGTATACTTTAACCCAAAATATTTAGTTTTCTTAAGATATCTCAAAATTCTCTTAGCATAAGCCCAGGTTTCATTATTATAACAATTGTTGAACTGACTTAAGAAACTCACTGAATACGCAATGTCTGGTCTTGTTAAAACTGCTAAATACATAAGCCCGCCAATTAATTGCTGATAAGGGATGTGGCTGTCACAAATATTATTTTCTAAGTTAATGGTCAACTTGGACTCTAGAGGGGTATCTGCTGACTTACAATCTGTCATGTTAAATCTTTTTAATAATTGATTTACATAATTTGCTTGACTTAATGTAACTGTACCATTAACTTTATCAATATTAACAGACATCCCTAAACAATTTTTAACCTGTCCTAGATCCTTTAATTTGAACTTTGATGACAATAACTGTTTTAAATTATCACACTCAATCTTATCACTAGTAAACACAAAAAAATCATCAACATACAATGCTATTATCGTTCTCTTTCTATCCTTAATCTTAGTATACAAACATGGTTCTAACTTAGAGCGTTTATAACCATTACTAACAAGACATAATTGTTATCATTGTCCAATTTTTTATGCAACACCCATTTGCTCTTCACTACAGTTTGTCCACCTTTTGGCATATCTACTAGCTCCCATGCGTCATTATCCTCAAAACACTTAAGTTCTTCTTTCACCGCCTGTAACCACTGTTCCTTTTCTGCTCCTTGTAGCGCTTCTTCAAGACTTAGTCCATTAGCATCATCAAACACTTTTTCTGGAACACACATATTTGATATTCCATACCTTTCTGGTTTCTTTCTGATTCTGCTAGGTCTTTCACGCTTCTCAGGGGAGTCATTAGTATCCTCGTACTCACTAGGAATATAAGTTTCATCTGAACTATTTGAAGTTTCAAGCAATGTATCTTCATCTGTGGTTACTTCATTTGGAATTGCTGAATTCTTGACGACTGTATCCCCCACTGAACATGAGTCTCGATGTTTTTCAGTAATTGGTATGCTTATCTCAAGGTTCTTCTCATCTTCCATGACAATAACATCTCTACTTGTTACCACACGTTTTGTTCTAGCATTATATAATCTATAACCCTTAACGTTATCTGGATAACCCAGTAGTATGTGCTCTTCAGACTTTCGGTCCCACTGTCGACGCTTTTCTTTAGCCACATGTGCCATTACCTTGCTACCAAAAATACGCAAGTGACTTATGTCTGGTTTGCACCCAGTCCAGATTTCATAAGGCGTTTTGTCATTCAGAGCAGGTAGAACTGTACGATTTTGTAAATAAACGGCAGTATTAGTAGCCTCTGCCCAGAACTCCTTACCCAGATTAGAATCAAATAATAAGCATCTCGCTTTTTCGACAATTGTGCGATTGTTCCTCTCTGACAAGCCATTTTGCTCCGGGGTATACGGGTTACTCTTTTGATGAATGATACCTTCATGCTTGAGATACGAGTTAAATTCTTTATTGCAATACTCACACCCGTTATCGCTTCTCAAAATCTTTATATTCCTATTAGTTTGTTTCTCAACTTTTGCTTTAAATTCTGCAAAACATTTCAATGCTTCATTTTTATGTTTAATGAAATACACATGCATCATACGACTGTAATCATCAATAAACAGTATAAAATATCTAGAACCGCCTAATGATTCATGCTCCATAGGTCCACAAATATCGGTATGAACTAATTGTAGTAGTTCTTTGCTTCTTGAACCCTCAGATGTGAAAGGCAATCGACATTGCTTACCTTCACAGCAAACTGTACATGAGGTCTTGCTAAGGTCAACTTTTCCTTTAAGTTTCATACCTTCAACTGCACTGGTCATTTTATTCAGGTATTTGCTATTAACATGACCTAAACGACGATGCCACATAATGTCTGATGTAGCTACATTCGCAACAACTTTGTCTGGTACTATCAACTTGTACACTCCATTATGTAATACAGCTGTGGCCACCAGTTCATTACTTCTGTTGTATACTTCACAACCATTTTTCGTAAACTGAACTTTATTACCGGATTTTATTAACTGGCTGACTGACAATAAGTTGGTAGTCAATCCTGGAGCACATAATACATCCTTGACTGGTATTTCAAATTCACGTTTATCAGTTTTAGTTACAATAGTCACATCGCCGGAACATAATACTTGCAACTTCTCACTGTTAGCAACATATATATATTTCGTTTTGTGATATATAGCATTCTCAATCCACTGCTCATTGGCTGTAAGGTGTATGCTGGCGCCTGAGTCAATGTACCAGTCGTGTTTATTAAATTGGCCACTTAAAAACACAGCACTAAATGCGTTTCTTTGTTTACGTTGACTATCTTTTGTGTTGAAATCACTATTTGTACATTGATTCTTGTAGTGCCCTGTTTGTTTACACCGGTAACATTTGACGTGACTTTTACTGCCACCACTGACATTTGTTTTTGTTTCGTTTTTAGCCTGCGCGCTGGCCATAGAAAACTTATTTTTCTTATGCTGCCAATTCTGCGTGCCAATAGCCAATGCACTAGCTTGATCAGATTGAGATTGACAACTTCCGCTCACTTCCGTTTCCATATCCATGAGCTTGGTTCTAATGGCGTCGGTTGTGATTTGTATGCCTGAATGCTCGATTGCCATTATCATCGGCATAAATTTTTCCGACAATCCTGCCAACAATAAACAACCAATCCACTCATCACTGATATTGAATCCTGTCCCACTTAATTTTTGTCCACTTTCGACTATTTGCGTTACATACGATTGCATAGAAACACAATTTTCCAGACGAATTGATATCAATTTACGTAACAGGGATATTCTGCGTGTAAAACCTGAATCATCAAATAATGCCTTTAGCTTGTTCCATAGCTCCAACGAAGTTTTCACCTCTTTAATATGTACATATAACGCACTATCTATAGTCATAATGAGCTTCGCTTTGGTTCTCGCATCGTCTGCGGCTTCTATCATTTTCCCAGGAATCGGTTTAATGCAGTGCACCATATTTTCTAGGATTAGAAAATTCTCCGCGGCGAAGATCCATTCATTGTAGTTCTCCCGACCTCTTAGTTTAGGAACATTTACTAGATAGTTCATTGTCATTCTTGCAAACTTATTGCACACACTGAATAACACGTCGCTAACTATGTTTCACTACTTTTCTTCGAGAAATAACTACTATTTTTTAAATAAAAACAGGGCGCTGGGCCCATAACCTATAATTCAAACAGCGCTTTTCTGTGAGACAGATCAAAGAAGACAGTTTATTTTGTTCATTATACATTCAGTATATTTGTGGTCTAATGTACCAGCCAGCTCTATTTTGATATAAAACTAACAAAAAGGAGTATAAAAAAGAAGAGAATTGGCAGTGCAATAGGGTTTAGCCCATCAATAACATGTGAACCCGGCATTGACCTATTTTGCACGTACGTGAGCACAGTTAGGATGCTGCAAAGTCATCTTTTGAGCAACTAGCACCTATTTGCACTTGAAACATATATTATTATTGTTTGTTTAAAGTTACTAACAGTTTTAGGTATTGTGGGACCAACTTTGAAAATTTTTGTCATTTTACATAGTGAAGCTTGTAATTAGCAATTTAATTATTTAATGTTGTCATCATGTTGTTATTAGTCTGTAAGCTTTCCTAAAATGTGAAAAATAAAATTAAAATAAATAAAATACGTTATAAACGTAGCCTTTTCCTCACAGTGTTGGGGTCCGCTGCCAGTCAAAGCGTACGCAGCTGGATATCAGGATTTCACATGAAACAACTAAGCAGTTAGGTTTGATGAGCATCAAACCTACACAAACCAGTGATTGGATAACACGGTACTTCATGCCAAGACTTGGGTCAAATTTCCTGGCTTCTATCCAGAACGACTGCCATAGATTAACAAATTACAGCAAGGACCAAAGAATGTCGATATCATAATATGGTTATCCATCTACGGACTATCCTCGGCAATCTTATAGATCCATCCGTGCGGTTCAAATATAGAAAACCGAGAAAAGTCTTTCATGGGAAGAATCTATTGATGAAGAATTAAGAGATCAATGGGTTAGCTTCCTTTTGTACAATCTTATGATAAGTATGCAGTTTCAAAACCATAAAAATAATAGAATCTGTGCTTCACTACCATACTATCACAATTCAAAAGAAATTCATGAACCAAAATCTGAACACAATGTAAACTGCTTGAACAATCCTGTTGCCTATTGTGCTAGTGGTTAGTGGCCCTGACTGCTATGCCGGAGGTGGTTTGTTCGATTCTCACCCAAGATAAAATGTTGGTGTGATGATCATTTGTTCCATGTCTGGGTATAATTATCTATAATATATTATGTTTGTATTTAGAAACAACACAAACAACACACAAACAGCAACACAGCACAGCACAGCACAGCACAGCAGCAGCACAGCACAACACAGCGCAGCGCAGTTTAACAGTTATCCAGTACTTCTAGCAGAAGCTGTGCTTAGTTTTGGACTAGATGACGTTGTGTGAAAGTTGTGGATTATTATATTATTATTATAATCATATATAATTCATTGCCATTGATTGTGCATAACGCAAATATCCCACCTGGCAACATTTTTCAAAATTTTTAAAGAATAAGAACGCAAACAAAATTAGCGTATTTCCTGACGTTTACCTTCAGAATTTTCTTCATAAAGCAAGCCTGATAAAATATTCCAATTTCATGGAAACTTCGATGTACATTATGTAGACAATATTATGCTAATATTAACTTGTAGGTGAGACTTGGCCCATTGATATTAGCCTACATAATAGACCATCAGTGTCAGGGTACAACGTTCGTGATTGGGAGAAGATGTTCTTTTTTTTACGAGTTTTTTTTTTGTTTTTAACCGACTTCAAAAAAAGGAGGAGGTTATCAATTCGGTTGTATTTATTTTTTTATGTGTTACCTCAGAACTCCGTCGTTTATGGACCGATTTGCATAATATCTTTTTCTTCATGGAGGATATGCTTTCCGATTGGTACTATTTTTTTCAGAATCCAGTTCTGATGATTGGATCCATGAGGAATCGAGGGAACTCCTCAAATATTATAGGCAACCATATAGTGATTTTGGTATTTTCACGAGAACTTAAGCACTTACAGTCAAAAAGTAACATTTGATGAAATGGAACTGATGAAGAAGACCAGCCCCCCTAGCCAAGTTACAATCGTATCGTTCGCGCCGAACGCCTCGAGTAGGCCACGCCTCCGATTCCTTTGTTCTGACGTAATCTCAACGCTCAGTCACGTGGTCAGAACAAAGGAATCGGAGGCGTGGCCTACTCGAGGCGTTCTGCGCGAACGATACGATTGTAACTTGGCTAGGGGGGCAGAAATTGCCAACGTAACTTAATACTCACATAGATATCACAATGAAGATAGTTAAGAGACTTTGACAATACAAATAAATAAATGGTTCTGAATAGTTATGTTGAAAATGGTATCATCGAAGTGACCTGATGATGGTGATGATGGAGCCGGAAGATAGGCACCGAAACTCTGTAATTAATCAATGTATCCTAGCCGTGTTTGGGCTTATTAGAATTATCATGAAATGCAGTTTGGCTATAAGCTACTATTGATCTGATCTGATGATGAAGCCGGAAGGTGGAAGGTAGACACAGGAACTTCTAGCAGTGTTTGGGTTAATTGGAATTGTCATAAAAAATAGGCACTCTGGTAATCTGGTTATGTATATTGCAACTAAAAAGTGTGAAATAAAAAACTTTTTACAAAAAAAAACCAACTTCATTAAAAAAAACACTAAAAGAATTAAAATAACTTTAATTTCGGAAGTCGGTGTTAAATAAGAAACAAACAATACCGAGAAACACCGACTTCCGAAATTAAAGTTATTTTGATCCTTTTAGTGTTTTTTTTAGTGAAGTCGTTTTTTTTTTAGGTTTTTTTTTGCGATTATGATTTTGATTACAAAGACAAGTTTGGTAACAAGCTTATTAGTTGCGTGGAGTGTGTGTCGCGCATTTGGTAGCTAAGCAGCAGAAGCCAAGCTGTGCCAGTCGAAATATTGAGGAAAATTAGCTACAGCAGGCAAACTGCTTAGTACAACTAAACAACCAAGCGCGTATTGATTATATTTCCTAATTCTGTTCATTGTATGGCATCGTCCTTCTTAACCGCGTACATCGAATGATTGGAACAATTTGCCTGCAGCGGTCTTCCCGTCTAATTACAATTAAGGTGTCTTCAAGGCTAGAGTGAATAGGCTCTTAATAAACCAGTACGACTCACTATCAACGATAACATCACTGCTTACCATCAGATGGGATCGCAGTCAAGCAGGTGTTTATACCATTTAAAAAAAAATCTATCCCTAACTTCATCTTGGACCTATCTTTTGCTTCTCAATGTCCTTGGTATTTTTTTAGCTTTTAAAAACACATCTGCCTCAGTTTTACACGTAACACAGCTTTAGATGTTTTAAAAAAAATGTATAAACATTTTTTTCTAAACTGATTTAATAATTTGCTTTATAAAAATGTCATCACTCACACTAAACCCATCGCCGCCTCCACCAAGGAAGTTCTGAGACACGACCTTGTAGTATTTGTCGAGCTCCAATGGCTCGTACCTAGGCACGTCACACTCTATACACCTGACAGAGACGTTGAGAACCCTCGAGTTTACCGGCAGCGAGCCGTTGTAAGTTGCGTGCAACCCTGCGATTGAGTGACATTTGAAATAAGTCAATTATAATGATAAATTAGCGTAAGTCAACTAGAAAATGAATTTGACAGCAATTGAGTAGTCTAACAAAAGGATTTTTCTCTCGTAGTTTCTCAAATAACATTATCATTCTTGAAGAATGTGATCTGATTTAATTATTATTATTATGGGTTAGTAAATCTGAGAACCTTGGGGTCCTGAACCTTTGGAAGACGTACGAGGAGCCGAAACCAACTCGCAGAGGCCCTTTAGATACTTTAAATGAAACGTATTACCAACTGACGACTATAATTCCTATACGCACTATGCTAGTGCACCCAAGGACAACCCCCGATTAGTTAAAACTATGGCGACATATGGAAAATTCATTATTATTATATGAGGCATTTCACAATTGTATTTATTTTCGTAAAATAATAAAAATGAACAAACATAAACTCAGATTTATTTGTCTAACGGTCCGTTACATAAAATTTGTTGGAACGATTTAAAATTGTTTCATGCTACAGTTATTTGTTATTGTAATAGCGTAAATCTAAATTCTCGGTTCAGTTAACTGTTAAAGGTTCAGTCAACAATAAGGGGCAAAATTTTAAGTATAAAAAAGTAATACCTACCAATTTTTAGTACAAAATATATTGGCTCTTATGGCAGTTTACTATTACAATTCGCTAGCCCATCAAACTTCAATCTTTTTCTAGCATAATTCAATGTAAATATTTATGGATTTCATTTTTAATTAGAAAATATAGAATTTATTACTTGAAAAAATACCAATATATCAGAGTTATCCATGCCACAAAAGACAGAATAAAAATTTCGAAAATGCATTACAGTTTGAAAACTTTCATTCCATCTTGACGTAAAAATGCCTAAAGTTTTAAACTAGTTTTTGGTTTCAGGACTTTCTACTTCAGAGAAATTGTAATTTTACTTGATGAACTGTGTCTTTGGTAATAAGTTAAGAAAACTTTTAAAAAGTTACATTTAGATGATTACCTGCTACTTGCAACATCCCCGCCCCTGCGAAAGGGTCGTTGGCCACAGAAAACTCCAGCATTTCCATAATATGTTCGCCTTTCAAGTCAAAAACTTCAACGTTGTTCTCAAAGGGGGTCGACAGTATCATAGACTCGTAAGTTATCACTGTAATATAAATTTTAAAATAGGTAAAGTTGGAAAGTTTAGAAACGAATCAGTGTCTGGAAAGAATATATTATTTGGATGATGAAAAGGGCACTTTAGTGGAAGTGAAGTTTTCTAGAATAGTGAATAATATTATATATTATCTTTTAAGTAATCAAGTGAAATATTTATTTTAAATTAGTTTTTTTTTTTATTATTATTATTAATGATAGGCTCGCGTTTGACCACCATCTCACCTGATGGTAAGCGATGATGTGGTCGACGAGTTCATCTTTTTGCAAAGTGAGCAACAATAATACAATACCGAAATAGCCTAACAATTTTTACGTTAATTTCCAATTGCACACGTAATAATTTGTGTAGGTAAAAAAACCAGAACAACGAAATCATCGACAAAAAAATTACAGAGTTACTAATATATCGGCTTGATGATCTAAATTGCAACAAATATTGCCACAAAAAAATTAAACAAGCAAGTAAAACTAATGACGGCAATATCAAATCTATTGTCAATAGTAATAACATAAATCCACTGCCTGAGAATAACTAGATTGACTTATAAATCTAGAGCTACAGCACAGGCTGAATGATAAATGAGATCCGGATATTCTGAGGGAGATAAGTCTAGTAGTGCAATAGGCTGTTCCTTCATTATTACATGGATTTCAATATATTGCAGTTTTTCTTCAACGATAGTTATCGTACCTCCTTTATCAATATCCGCTCTGATTCCACCTCTATTGAGAACACAGAAATGAGCGTAGTGCCAGCTGTTGCTTGGAGCCCTATTCAAAACCTGAAAAAAATATTACTTATTCATGTTTTAAGATTCATTGCTTTTTACTATGTTATGCGGTTGCATTCTTTTAGGTGTTAATAATTATATTTTTATAACATTATTCTACATTAAGATTTAAGTCTGTAACGTGGGTGTGGTCACAAATATGTAAACTCAAACAAGATTTCCAGATTTGAAACGTCGCCTATCAACCATACAAATGTTTACTTTTTCGAAGACTCACTCACCCCATGCATGAAAGCATCACAAATAAAATTGCCTAGGTTGCATTCGGAGCAGGCACAGTCTGAAGATAATTGTACCATCGATGATCCAATTTTTTGGCTAGCTTTCTCTTGAATCATAGGCAGATAATAGTTTATCTTTTCCAAAACATCTGGTGCTGAAAGTAAAAAATCACGGTTTTCATTCAGAACATCTATCTATAGATCGTAATTGTAAAGTTGTGAAAGATTATTGTGGATGATGATTTATGAAACTATTTCTTAACAAACACTTAAATCTTACCTTGTATGATTTCATTTCCAATATAGTGAGGGTTACCAGTCCACCTCAAAAGGTGGCCACCTTCATCAAATATGAGGTTTATCTCTCCCAAGTACTGAGTATGCGCTGCTGCTTGTACTATTAGAACCTGTAAATGTAGTAAATTGTGTACTATTCCCATGATGATCTTTAAAATTATAGTATCATCCTACATTATTTTGTTTTAAATTCACAGAATATTACCCTTCTTGTTGCTTGTTCCACCACGACAGGATATGGTCCCAATGGTTCGAAACCACTGTTTTCAGGTGCATCTCCGTTGAATAACAATGTGTGACTATGACCTCCTACTATGATGTCAATATGAGGGCCAGCATGAAGAGCTATTTTTCTGTGAACATAATTATTCAACTATATTAACAATAAGCTTTTACCGCGACTTTGCTTCCTCGGCATTTTTTTTTTTAATAGCCTATACTGTCCCACTGCTGGGCAAAGGCCTCCCCCTACTTCTTCCTCGGCATATCATGAATAAAAATATCCTGTGTATAGCTGAAAAATATTTACAATGTTTGAACAAACGCCTTTGACTTTATTAAATAATAATGGATTCGTGTAAAAAACTTGAGTACAAATTTCACTTCTTATGTAAGGAAGATCTCACCTGTCGATATCAAGGCCACAGTGAGATAGAACTATAATGATATCCACGCCAGCTGCATTTAGTTTCTCAGCCTCTTCTTTTACGGTTTCAACTTCATCTGTGAACTTAAGATTACCCGTAGACGCCAAATTCTGAAAAAAAAAAAATTAAACAATTGCTAAAACTAACAAAAGTTAAACTTAAGTTTTATGCAAACAATAATTGACCACGCTATATGAAAGTAGGAAAATTTATAAAGAAAGTATAAATATTGATTAGCAGGTTCTTCATACAAAATTTTCTGTGAGAATTTGAATTTCGATTCAGAAAATCAGTATTTAAACTAAACATATTATGCTTAGCAAATTTTATAAATAAGGGCGTATGTCGTTAGGGAGTTTGTACTTACATCAGTAGTTGCTATTATAACACCAATTATACCAATTCTTTTGTCTTTCCTTTCTACGATGATACTTTTTTCATATAAACCATGCATTGATGGTTCATCATCATCGATAATATTAGCTGTGACCACTTTGGACTGCAAATGTTCTAGGTAAGGGACGACTCCATCAATTCCGTTGTCAAATTCATGGTTTCCTAATACCTGTGGAACGCCAAAATGAAAGAAGTTAATCGATTTAAAATTATTAAACAAGTTAACAGTTCAAAGTCTTTGACAGATCCTACATTAATAAATCCTCCTCCATCTATCCAAAAGCATCATGATAAGATAAATTTCAAAAAAATAAAAAGCAGAAACTTACATGAGCATCGTGGGGCAGCATATTCATGAACTCTTGGGTGACGTTCCATCTAAGAATATTATACCAGATAGTACCCTGGAAGCTGTCCCCTGCATTGAGGAGAAGTGAATCGGGTTCAATTGTCAATCGTTCTCGAACCAAGGTTGCGAGTCGAGCAAAGCCCCCAATGCAAGGGTTGGCTGATGGGTTGCAAATGGTGCCCGCTGGGCTAGTCTCTACGAATCTGAAAATGACAATCTTCAAGTAGATATTATTGATTGTAGCGGTACACTTCTTTTACTGGGTGAGTGGTGATATAGCATGCGATACCAACACGCACATACGGCCTGACCGTATAAACGAGTGGTGCTTACGCTTTTTCGTATATATGGTAACGCATGATACAAGAGATACCTTACCACTAAAAGCACTTTACCACTAAAAGTTCATCCACGCGGCAAAATTTGCTTTACCACCTCCGCTTTTTCACAGCTGTGAGCAGCGTCATGTGAAAACCGCAAAAAAATAAGCAATATTTTTTTTTACAAATATTATCGCTTATTGAAATGATATACTGTCAATAAAACAATATCAGCATTATTGAATAAGATATGAAAAAATACGACTTGCTTAGAATAGATATACGCATGCTGAATTTTTATCATAATTATATGTTAAAACCTTATTTATTAGTTTAGATAATTCGTAACGTTACATTCCCAATCAGTTTTTGGAGGTCTTACTTGCTTTGACCGACTTCATCAGACTAAGTTTTGCACCTCAACAGTTAATTTTTTTATTAGTTTGCTTTTAGGCCTAATACCGCAGTTATGTCATAATATCTTTGTATTCCTTTATTATTTGTTGTTTTTGTGTTCTCTAAAAACGTTTCACCTATTTATGTTTTAGGATTCTTCATTCTTTTTTATTAATCAAAGCAGAATGACCTTAATTATTCTTAATATCTGTCGAAGATATATAAATTAGAATTGTCTATAAAATATGTTCAAATAATTAGCTGTTTAACTACTGTGAATCAAATGCATACATAGCCTCTCAGGGCATGGGCTATGGGATTGTTCGAAAGAGTTACCACGGTCCTGGAACTCAAAGGGCAACTGAAGGACCACAGGTGAGTTCCATTCAGTAACAGGTTACTATTGGACTTGTTTGACATAAATGAGCATGGCAGTTGAGAGTTTGTCATGCTCACTCAAATGTCTCACTGATGGTGGCGCGTGTGTTGGATCATTCGGTTCCCTTCAAAATGGTTGAGCTGAGTGGTGCTAATAAACGCGTCAGTCTTTTTTTTTGAAAAAAAAAAATAAATGTTCATCTCTTAGCAGCCAGTTAATATCTATATTTAGTTTTTATTTTTACTTTATTTTCATTGTTCTCACATGATAGCGACAAGAAACATGTAACAGAGATATTTGTAATTACAAAACATGATTGAAAAGAGTGTCCATGGAGTTTCTTGCACAGTCTTCTCCATAGCGATCTACGTTTTGGAATGTGTAATTAGTATCATTTTTTCTGACTGACTGACTTCTTGACATTTCAAAAGTGCCTGTAAATGGTTTATTTATAATAAAATGCTTTGAAACAGTCTGATGTTGCCTCTCACTCCGTGTGCGAGTGATTTGTGTTAGAGTTAATTAAAATTTGATGACTTTCCATCTTAATAAAAACCTCTTAAGATATAAACATAAAAGCAAATTTATACTACCGCTTATAAATATCAAAAACAATATTTGCTTAAGTCTTTCCAAACACGTAGGTCCATCTACAAAGTAACTAAAACATAATAACACAAGGGCCTACCTCGCATGGAAATCATTATAATGCAGTATGTTCAATTCATACTCCGACGCACTTTGAGCACTGAATAGAATAAAATGAGAAAATAAAAATAATAGTCGAAGCATTTTTAGCTAAAAAACCAGTAAGTTACACTACTAAACATGCAACATGATATCTAAATGATTGCGAATGATCTACATTTACATATAATATATATATTGGATTGATAAGATATGATACGATAAGAACGCTAAAGCATATTGAAAAGTAGAAAGAATTGGATAATGAGTTTGGTGTAATCGACAATAGCGTCGATTTAGATGTAATCTTTAATGGAATTTTAAATTTGAAAATAAATAAAAGAAGGTGAAATGTAAAAAAGACAACTGAAGACCTTGAAGTATGACGACAGAAAATAAACGGACAGCGATAGAATGAAAATAATTACCAAAGTGCTGCAAGAGAGAAGAACCAAAGTTACCGACATAGCCCGAAGAATCGCCGAACTTCTGAACCATTCGGTCGATGGGGCCGAATGGTTCTGAAGTGGCGATCGCATATGACTCAGCGTTGGAAGGTAAGGTGTACTGATGACCTGGTGAAGATTATGGGAATCCGATGCATGGAAAACCCACAGGACCGATCAATGAGGTGACGGCCGGCTGAAATGATGATGATGATAAAGTGCTGCAAACTGTATAAACAATCCCAAGCTACAACCTGGGAGTCTTTAAGTCAAGAGAAAATACACTTCTGGACACATCTATTGGCCCACCTTGTATTTTCAGTTTCGTTTGGTCCTAGCTAAAATTTTATATTAGGTCGAGCAAAAAGTTTTTATGCAGTTTTGAACCTGGCACATTCACAATTTCATTCAATAGTCTTTTTTTGAATTTCGAACACAGAATTTAAAGAAACAAGAGACAATTTGGAGCCTGTTTGTTGATATCAAACAATCGAATACTAAGAAAACTTGGTTTTATTGGTTTACTTGGATTTAATTCTTGAAAAAGTGATTGATATCTTTGGTTTTGCAACAAACATTACTTATTCTTAACATTAAGGTGAGATTCTATCAATAATCTATGGATACTTCACCTGAAGTCGCCGCCCAAGCTGTGGCACTTATTCAGGCCGGACACAGCCAAAGAAACGTGAGTGCTCAACTTAATTTAAGTCGATTTGCGGTCCGAAATGTTTATCGGAGGTACCTAGAGACTGGCGGCTTTGTTCGTCGCCAAGGAAGGCCACGATCTCGGGTCACAACTGAAAGGCAGGATCGATTCATCGTGACGACCAGCTTGAGAAATCGTCACCTTACCTCCATTGAGATACAAAACCAACTTCGCGACTTCCACGGAGTATCTGTGAGCGCTCGAACTGTTCGGAGAAGGTTAAAAGAACGCGATATGGTACCACACAAGCCAGCTAATGGGCCCAAACTAACGCGAGCCCACCGAACAGCGCGCCTTCATTTCGCACGCAGTCATTTAAATTGGACACAGCAAGATTGGAGCCGTGTACTCTTTTCTGATGAGTCTAAAATTGTGTTACATGGCAATGATAGAAGGAAGAAGGTCTACCGACGTAAGGGAGAGCGTTTCGCACAATGCTGCTTTGAAGAGAGGGTTGCTTATGGCGGTGGCTCATGGACTGTCTGGGGTGGTATATCCGCGAGCGGCATAACTCAACTTGAGGTTGTTACAGGACCACGGCTGCCAACATTAAATGCTGAAAGGTACATTCGTGAGTGCTTAGAACCTCACGTGATACCATACGCGGACTATGTGGGCCCAAATGTCCTTTTTATGCATGATAATGCAAGAGCCCATGCGGCCGGCATCGTCAGGGAATATCTTCGGGATGTGAACATCACAGTTATGGACTGGCCAGCCAGAAGCCCAGACATGAACCCCACTGAGCACATGTGGGACGAGCTAAAAAGACGTGTTAGGGCTCGTCAGCCAGTTGCCCAGACGATGCAGGAGTTGAAAACTGCCATAGAAGAGGAATGGGAGATGATCCCTCAAAATTTCATAGAGCGGTTGATAAACTCTATGCCTAATCGTATGAGAGCTGTGGTAGATGCCCATGGAGGCAACACGCGTTATTAAATTAAACCTTTATTTGATAAAACATGTTTTTTATTCAAAAATCAATTGCCTTTAACAAGGCGCATATCCGACTTCTTTATTCTTTATTCTTTATTCTTTATTGTACATACAATTTTATATAAACAATAAAATATGACAGTTGATGTACACAGGCGAGCTTAACCCACAACTGGGTTTTCTTACAGCAAACCATATGAGTAAGAAAGACATTTTATATATTTTGAGGAACTTTAACAGTACAACAAAAAAATAAAAATAAAATTAAATCTAAACTTAAAACTAAAAATATACTAAACAGATATGTGTACAGCACACTATACATAAACACAATACTTGTCACGTACGTTGTTGTACTTGTTGTGTGTTGTGTGTGTGTGTTGTTGACTTGTTAGGCGTAGCTCCATGTCGTATGGTATTCTGAATTCAAATTTAAAACAATACGATCGAAAAAGATGGTAAAATGTATCAGGTTTAAAACTGCATCAACAGTTTTTGTTCAATCTAGCAATCATATTTCGGTAGGGGCCATCGAAACCGAAACTCTAAGGTGGGCCAATAGATGTGTCCAGAAGTGTATTATGTTACATCTGGGCAAGCGTGCTCCATCATTGATTAACACACATCATTGCTTACTACCTGGAAAGAAAATGGTTAAACGCAAACCTATAAAAAATTTAATAAGACAAATAGGTTGCTAAGGTTAGGATATCGATGACAGTAGCGCTTTCGCTAATAAATTCATTATTCACAACAACGTTATTTATATAATTATTTACATTTATCTATATGCCCATTTACTGACCTAGAACAGCTGTTTTGCCGTATATACATATGTTACCGGCAATCTGTATAATTCAGGTATTCTATACAATACCCAGACAATATACTTGGGGCGCGTCCAGGCAATGAATGAAATATTATTGTCCATTACATACTTTACCTAGCTAATGTATACAATTCCTAGGGATTGTACTGTTCTTAAAGATACAGGATTGTTTCCTAGTTTGAAGCACAGTGATCTTATTTATGTGAAATATCCACTTTCATTTTTGGTGTTTCATCACTGATGTTATGTAAACAGGCTTATAATTTTTTTGTGCATTAAATGATTACTTACTTACTTACTTACAATATTACTTAAGCACTGTCTCTCGGGTCGTTGTTAATTGAATACCTAAAGCTTACCATCGTAATAAATCAGTTATGTGTTCTGGAATTGTTTGATCATTTCTAATTACCCACTCATCACTCACAAATCAGGGTCAGTCGTCATCTTGAATCGACATATCTATAGAAAAGAAAAAACTTCACTAATAAAACGGTGTTTCTCGGTATTCATCATAATCATTATCATCATTTCAGCCGAAAGACGTCCACTGTTGGACATTAGCCTCCCCCAAGCGTCGCCTGCCTGAGCGTGGAAGCGATCCTGTGCGTCTCGCATCCACCGCATTCCTGCGACTCTTACCAGGTCGTCGGTCCACCTTGTGGGAGGCCTTCCAACGCTGCGTTTTCCAGTGCGCGGTCGCCACTCTAGAACCTTTCGGCCCCATCGACCATCCGTTCTACAAGCAATGTGGCCCTGCCCACTGCCACTTTAGTTTGGCGATTCTACGGGCTATGTCGCCGACCTTGGTTCTCCTGCGAATATCTTCATTCTTTATGCGATCACGCAAGGAAACTCCGAGCATAGCCCTTTCCATTGCCCTTTGGGGACTGTAAGCCTTCTGATTTCATTCATTCCAGCCCATTGTAAGCGACCATGTTTTTCAGTGCCATATGTCATCACTGGCAACACGCACTGGTCATAGACTTTCGTCGTTCTTTCTCGGTATTATTTCCGACTTCCGAAATTAAAGTTATTTTGATCCTTTTAGTGTTCTTTTTTAGTGAAGTCGGTATTTTTTTTGTAAAAAGTTTTTTATTTATCACTTTTTAGTTGCGAAATATTTATAACCAGATTGCTTCTTTCTCATGACAATTTTTTTTTTAATTCTTGATAGGTTCGCGCTTGACCGCTATCACACCTGATGGAAAGCGACGATGCGGTCGACGATGGAGCGCGCTTACCTAGAAGTAACCTATTAACTCACAATTCCAATTAATCCAAACACTGCTAACATACATTGTTTTATTATGAATTTCAAGTGTCTACCTTTCACCTTCCGGCTCCGTCATCAGATCAGGGGCCCTAGTCTGCTATTTTTATAAATTCGTCATTCCATTGTCATTTTGCTAAAAGTACGTAATCTGTTAATTCATAATGGCGGATCATTGATTGATCAGTGTTCTCGTAATAGAGTTGTGGTACGAGCTGTCTTTTAACGAATTAAAAGTAATGGCTGCACAGTGACGTTTTAATGGTAGGTCACTGATCAAAGGAACTGTCAAAATTTTAGCAGATTACCGCATACGTCAGACATTCATTTATGTCATTATGTACGAGATTACCATTCTGTGTCATTTCTTTGAATGGAGTGTCAGTGGTTGATTATTGGAAACTCATAATGACGCCATTATATTAGTAGATTACCAAACTTGTCAAAATCAACAAATATGAAATCAATTATAGACAATTCTGACACTATTGTAATAGCAGACTTGAGGCCCTGTTCAATAGTACCTTAGAGCCAAAGTCCATCTCATGACAATTGTAATAAGCCCAAACAAGTCGAGGTACAACGAAAAAAAGATACGGCTGTTTATGTCGCAAATAAATGTGTATTTCGACACTCTCAAGGGAATCAAAATTCATAGGGTACTTTCCGTTGACCTAGAATCCTGAAATTTGGCATGAAGCAAAGTCTCATAGCACAAGTATAGGAAATCTGAAAACTATAAATTTGTAATTACAAATTAAAAACTGTAAATTTGTAAATACAAATTTACAGTTTTCTACAAATTTACGAAAGAATCTGAAAATTTTTTACTTAACTACGTCACAAAAAAATACTTTTTTGCGATTCGGAAAAATCTTCGTAGCTCAATTAGGGAATTGAACTGTTTTTATATAAAAGTTTGTACGGAACCCTCAGTGCGCGAGCGCGACTCGCACTTGCCCCGTCTTTTCTATCTACGAGTATGTGAGTGTGAAGTTCCGTTGGCCATTTCTAGTCTTCGTCACCAGTTCTTCTTTCACTTCATCAAAATGTTACTTTTTGACTGTAAATGCTAAAGTTATCGATGAAAAGACCAAAATCACTATACGGATGCCTATAAATAATAATACTTGAGGAATTCTCTCAATTCCTCATATCTCATCATCAAAACTGGATTTCGAAAAAAATGGGACAAATCTGGAAGCATATTATATCCTTTAAGGGGAAAAAAATATTTTATGCAAATCGGTCCATAAAGGACGGAGTTCTGAGGTAACACATAAAAAAAAATACAACCGAATTGATAACGTCCTCCTTTTTTTGAAGTCGATTAAAGAAGACCTTTTATGGTAGCCTACCACTTTACTATGACAATACAAAACTACTGCAAGCGCATGTAGACTCAATCTATAGCAGGATTTATTGCGATCGTTTTTGGTGTACACCAAGGTACTACGGTCTTAATCGTCATTAAACATTTCCATAATCTGCCTTGTTCGAGGATATGCAGAGCGGCTTTCCATCGCAAATTATCTCGCTAAATGGTGTCGATTCAGTAATAGGCCACAATGCCTAGCGTAATTAGGACGACTCTGTTTGTGGTGTGTTGTTAAGCTTACCGGCCAAAACCTACTTCTACTCCCGTAAATGTGCGTGCATCAAATTCTACACAAAGAATTCTGCCCCCCTAGCCAAGTTACAACCGTTTCGTTTCTATTCTCTTTTCTTCGATCGCCGGCCACGCTTCCGATTCCTTTGTTCTGACGTCATCTCAACGCTCAGTCACGTCCTAGTTGAACTATAACACTTACTAACCTTTCTAGTTGAGCTATAACACATTTATGAGACAGCCATAAAATATGATTTTTACAAATTGGTAATATGAATGGTTCTGCCTTCCATGAATGTGATGCGTCAATTAAGAGTCTATAACGATCAGTAGTCAAGTGCGTTTATTTACAGAATACAAGTATGAATGAGGGATGTAAAATGTAACGAATGCCCTTCGGTGTTTCCCTATCCAACTGCCAAGGTACGGACTAGGAAATGGAAACAAAGTTTCGCCAGCGGTTAATGATTTTTAATAAACTAATTCACTCTTGTCCCTCAAAAGGCGCCTGGACTTTTTGAGAAAAGGTTAGGGAGTATTCCCACATAAATACAAAATACATCATTACTCATTAGTGAACCAACGTGCACGTCGTTAGTATAATAATGGAGGGGGGTGAAAAATCACTCAATAGCTTTTCCTGCTTTGAGTGGTGCGAGAAGGAGTGTTAGACTTCCTTCAGTTGCCCTTTGCATTTCAGGGCCGAGGTAACTGTTTCGGACAATTCCGCAATAGTGTAATAAGGCATCTAACAAAATAAAAATACTGTCTTCTTGTTTAAACTTCTTCATTTGTTTATTCTAAAATATATAAATACATTGTTTCTGAAAATATGTTCATTCATCCGACGCCTATACTTGGCACGCATTTCTAATTGTGATACGCCCATCAGTGTCTACGAATACTGGTGACTGATGACGTATGTAGTTCATTAGAATATCGTAGTCCACTCCGAGTACTTCTACGTTCTTACGATTTTCACTTATCATCTGAAATATTAAGGTTCAATCAAACCGCAATCAACCATTTCAAACGTCAAAATTTTTGGCATCATCATCGACATGCCCTTTGTCTCATATCACTTGGTACGGTAGCTCGTGTCTAAGTTGTGGCATAGATTTTATTAGGACTGTACTAACATTATCATCATTATTATCTTCCAGCTCTTATACCGTGTTATTTGAGGTCGGTGCAACATGATTTTTCTTTCTTCTCTTCATTTTTTTCTTGTCACTCCTCATACAGTCCATCCTTCTTTTCTTTGACCTCTCTCTCTCTTTCCAAACATCCACAGGTATACTCATTACTCTTTTGGTAACATGCGTTTCATTCCTCCTTTTCACATGTCTACGATCATAAAACGTATAAGTGGGACGGTGAATATTTAGAAGGGTATTCCAAAATCTCAAGATAGATATAGTCTCATGCCATTTTACGCCCACGTTTACGACTGCGTTGTAGAACAATAAAGAATTATTTGTCTCAATTTTGACAGTGTCACGTAATAATAAAATATTTTGCAGCGTTTTTAGAACTTTATAACCATATCTTTGACGCTGACATTATTAAAGACTAGCTGATGATAGTAGATATGATATGAGCAGACTCATACAACAGCAAAATGCCATTTGGTCACTCAATTGGTCATTTCAAGAAATTTTCTCCAAATTCTTTTTTCTAATAAAAGTAGCCTAATTTATCCTATTCAACATCAGCTATCTACCAGTGAAAGTCCCGTCAAAATCGGTCCAACCGTTTCAGAGATGCCGAAAAAACAGACAGACAGAGATATAGACAAAAAATTTAAGAATTGCAATTCTGTTATAGGCAAAACACGGGTATTCAGCCGCATTCGGTTAGACTGGAAACCGTACAACCAGCTAGTTGGGAAAAGGCAAGGAAAATAATGTTGATTTTTGTTCTAGATATCAAATATACTTTTATTATGAATTTAGTAAAAAAAAAATGGTATTTTAATATCAAAATACCATATAAGTTTCTGTAGTAGATATAGATAACCTAATCATTCTAATACAATTTTTTGGGTCTTGGGAGTCTTTGGACCGGGACCACGGTCCCATCTTACACACTTACTTAGTCTACAATATCTATTATATCTCCATTAAGCTTAAAAGTTAAATTATCACTACCACGTGATGTAGACTTGAACAGTAAGTTGTTTTTTTTTTGGTATTTATAATTTATTTATTTGCCGTAAACCATAATTTGAAAAACAGTACAGTTACCAAAAAATCTGTACCTGTTTATTTTATTTGTGGTCCCAAAACACTACACAAAAAAAAAAAATAACCGAAAAAAGGCTATTATAAAATTGAATAAAATATCACTCACAGTAAAGCCATCGCCTCCATTCCCAATGAAACTCTGCGACACGACCTTGTAGTATTTGTCGAGCTTCAACGGCTCGTACCTAGGAACGTCACACTCGATGCATCTGATCGTGACGTTGAGAACCCTCGAGTTCACCGGCAACGAGCCATCGAACGTTGCGCGTAACCCTACAATTAGGTAAAATATTTATATACAAACGACCTGCTCCAATATATATGAGATGACTCAAAAAAATTCACTATGATTAACACGCATCGAGGTTTGTTTCGTTATAGCAAACCAGTTTCTGCCCGCGGCTTCGCTCGCGTAAAGGTAGGTTTCTCCATACAAACTTTGGACCCCCGCTTCATCCCCTTAGGGAGTGAATTTTGGAAAATCCTTTCTTAGTGCCCGCCTACGTCATAAAAGGAAACCTTGTGCAAAATTTCACGCTCCTAGTCCCAGTAGTTTCGGCTGTGCGTTGATATGTCAGTCAGTCAGTTTCTCCTTTTATATAGATTAGTTTATGGATCAAGCGTAGGCATATTTCAACGAATCATAACAAATTTACTGCCAGGTATTCCACATGTACAGGAATTTTTGGATGACATCATAATTGGAGGTAAGACACGATCGGAACATTTAGAAGCACTGAAAGCTGTTTTACAAAGGGTAGCTGATTATGGGTTGAAGCTTAAAAAGAGTAAATGAGTTTTTCTAGTAGATAATGTTAAGTATTTGAGGTATAGTCATTGTGGCGACACTTGGAGAGCTCTATGTCCAACAGTGGATATCTTTGGGCTCAAATGAAAATGATAATGACCTGCTCTAACATCGCACAGGACGGTGTTAGAAATCTTTAAATTCTCGGTTTTTCTCTACTATAATATGCATTTCTTGTACATCTAAACCTTCCTCATGAATCACTTTCTGAAAACCTCATAGAAATCTGTTCAGTAATTTTTGAAATTTGTTTTATAATATACTAGCACTTAGCCCGCGACAGCGTTCGCGTGAATTGTTTCTTAGTTTTTATTTTTTGGAAGTATTCATGTCAAGTTTATTAACACAAGCAAGAGGATAATTTATAAAAACATAACACTCCCAAAATCTTTTTTTGAGAGGACTTTTGAAAAATTAACAATGACCATGATAATTTTATTAATTTACCTATGAAATTGGAGATTTTTAGAACGGGTTTCTTTGAAGTGTTATATCATTGAATTGACTTGGAATCATAAGTTCAAATAAATTTTATATTAAAGGTATGTTATTCTTCTTTAGAAATTAGGTATTTATTGGTTTCTTTGTGTTTTGTATTTTCTCTAATATCGCAGTACTTATAACCATGAAAGCTAATAAAAAAACGTTTTTTCATATTAAGAGTTTCAACGTAGATACTATGCATTGCAAAGGGCAAACAATATCAATGTGGAATACCTACGACCTTCTTCTAACAAAAAAACTCTGTGTTCTTGGTTTAATAGCTTTCGTTTTGGAATTTTTGTCTTGTAGCCGCCCTAAGAAATAAAGTTATTCCTGAGATAAAATTTCTCACATGAAAGTGATTTAAACCAAAATAGACATCTTATTCATTAGCAGTTTTAAGTCCGTATACATCATCAATATTGCATATCACTTGAGTCCCATTGTTTCCACGGTAGAACTCATATTACAAAATAATGCGAGTTTTCTTAGATTTCATACAAAAATGGTTTTTGTATGAAATCTAAGAAAACTTTGTGCGAAATTTTTAGTTTCTTAAGTCTTCCTGGGCTTAAGAAACTTAAAATTTGATGAGTGTTGAAATGAAATGAAATAATTTATTTGCTATGAAAGCAGGTACAAAAATATGGTGTTAAGTAGGAGAAGGATCCAATACATTCTACCGTGAGGCATGCAAATTTTTTATATTAGTATTAAATTATGAAATAATTAAAAAAAAAAAAAAAACAAATATTTAACTTATTTTCAAATGATTAAAATAGACAATAAAAATATAAACCATTCAATTTGTAAATTCATTCAGTGGTAAACAATGTCAAAAATAAGTTAATAATTAGTCAATAATACATTAATAATTAGTCAATAGTACAATGTCAGAAATAATTTAATAATTAGTCAAATAATACAATCAAAATCTGAATAAAATTTAATAAAATCATGAAGAAAGTCATTGTTTATAAATAATCATATGGATTTGTCATTCAAAAATTCATCTATTGTATAATAACATTTTTCAAGTAGCAATTTATTTAATTTCTTTTAAATATTTGTAGTGTGTAATTTTTAATATCATCAAGTATTTTATTATTTTATTTTGTTATTTGTACAATCTTTAACACTCCCTAAATCTTCTTATGAACTTACTCCAGTTTTAATAAATGTAAAATGACACTTTATTATTTTTATTTAAATCACCATTTGAGTCAAGATTCAAAGAAATTGGCTCTGGGAATAAGATTTTTGCATACAAACGAAATCAAAAGTCAGGCAACTAGACCACTTGGTTGTAGAGATAAGTTAAACAATCAATTCATATAAAATAGTATTAATCAGCTGTAAAAATTCAGACTGCAATTCGACCCCATAATAGTTCAGAACAGGCTAGGTTGAGGTTATTTAAAACCCTAAGGGATTCTATCAAGTGGTAATTCGACGAATCCAATTATTTGATGACATGATTATCAAAGAGCAGAGAGAGAAAGAGTAGAGCAGTGGTGGCTGAGTGGTAACGGCCCCGACTTACGAGTTTTAGGTTGTAGGTTCAAACCTAGCCAGGCGCCTTACTTTGTGTAATTTATTTCATCACCACTGCTCTCAAAACGGTGAAGGAAAACATTGTGAGAAAACCGGCATGTCCTAGAACCAAAAATTCGAAGACATGTGACATCCACCAACCCGCACTGGGCCCGCGTGGTGGATTACGGCCCATTCCCTCTCCTAGAGAGGAGGCCTGAGTCCCAACAGTGGGAACATTATAAAGCCTACTATGCTATAATTATCAAATAACAATAGTGGTTCTATTAAAATCATTACCAGACACTTGTATCATCCTCGCTCCAGGCCAAGGGTCGTTTGCCATGGCAAACTCCAACATTTCCAAAACATGTTTGCCTTTCAAGTCGAATACTTCAACGTTGTTTTCGAATGGATTTGACACCATCACCGTCTCGTAAGTTATCACTGTAATGAGTTGACAAATCTAGAATAATCGCAGTCATAATTCATTCACTGAAATTTGACTTAAATGCACTTAGGCAGTATTTTTTCAAGAAATTAGTTATCTTAATTATAGGTAAATAATATGAGTAGGGTAGGGTTCTTTTTTTTTTTTTTTTTTTTTTTTTTTTTTTTTCGGTTCTAAAATCATCTTATGACATCCCCCGCCCTTGGGTGGGGCGGGAGATAGTGTCAGACTTTTACTGACTAAAAACCCACTCCTGTTCCTTCATTGCCTTTCGTACCAGGGCCGAGTCTTCCTTTCAGAATCAGACCCTTGGCCCCAGTAGGCTTCGACCCTGCTAGGCCCCTACAGTTGCTGACATCTCCTTGAGGCGCGCGTGGAACAGCACGCGCCGTTGACGACTTGGGCTCGGTCCGGACGGTTACCGGACGGTCGGAAGACGAGCCACCCATAGCTCGCCGTCCGCAAGCCCGCGCCTATGATGGCCGGAAATCGGGATCGGAATCCCGGCGGCGATTGGGGCGTGAGGACCGTTGCCTCACGCGATCGGCCGCCTCCTTTGCTAGCATTACTGCTTCGCAGAAGGAGGCGACCGCCTGCCACTCCTCCTCGCTCCGGACCATGGCCTGTACCAAGGCCCGGCGCGAGAGATCGCCGCCACCGATAGCCCCCACGAGGACACGGCGTTGCTCTGCCCAAGCGGGACACACCTCCACCGTGTGCTCCACCGTGTCCTCCGGGTGGTCCACACAATGGTGACACCCGGGCGTTTCTTCCGCACGAATCCGGTGCAGGAACCTCCCGAACTTACCATGTCCGGTGAGGACCTGCGTCATGCGGAAGGTAAGGACGCCGTGTTGCCTTTCCAGCCACTCCTCAAAGAGGGGACTTACCGCCATAATTACGCCATAATTATGGCGGTAAGTGCCCAGCACTGGGTTGCGATAGTCGCTGTCGCCATTCCACCATGAGACCCCGCCGGAGCTCTGTCCGCCATGCCGCGACTTGTCGTGGCAGCGGAGTTTCGCCCCGACGTTGCATCTCCACGCGCAGATCGTGCATGCGTGCAAGGCCTGTTGCCACCAGGTCCCATGGTGGCTGGCCAGCAAGGAGGCTCGCCGCTTCGCGGGAAACCGTGCGGTATCCCCGCACCATCCGTATGGCCATGACCCTCTGGCACGCGTTCAGCTGGGCCGCCGGTCGCTTTCGCAGTGACGGCGCCCACACCGGCGTCCAATAAAGGGCCATGGACTGTACGATGCCAGCGTAGAGCCTCCGGCAGGAGGCGTCTGGACCCCCAAGGTTGGGCAGGAGCCGCTTGAGGGCAGCCCCAGTCCGATTCAGTTTGGGAGCCAGACGTCGGAAGTGCTCCTCGAAATTCCACCGGCTGTCGAGGACGAGTCCCAGGTACTTCATCGTCGACCCGACGCCGATGTGAACTCCTCCTACCGTTAATTGGGAGCGCCGAGGCGGCGCGCTCCGAGGGCCGTGAAAACACATGGCCTCGGACTTGTGCAATGCCACCTCGAGTCCCAACTGCTGGATCCTATCAACGACTATCGCAACCCCGCGTGTCGCTAATTCGACCGCCGCCTGGTACGACTCTCCCTGCGCCAGGACCAGCGTGTCGTCTGCGTAACAGACCACGCTGACCCCGTCAGGGAGGTCGCCGCGCAGCACGTAGTCGTAGCCGATGTTCCACAAGGGCGGTCCTAGTACCGATCCCTGCGGAACACCGCACGACATCTCTCGCCGTTTCCACTCTCCCTGGTGACCAGGGTAGATGATGTACCTGTCCGACAGGTAGGCCTCGATCACACGACAGAGGTAGTCGGGCACCCGGTGATACCGGAGTGCCCTCCTAATGCTACTCCAGGGCAGGGAATTGAAGGCGTTGGCGATGTCCAATGACACCGCCACGACACACCTGCCCTGGGACACCGCATCCCCCGTCGTGAGAGCTCGCACGCGCATGATGGCGTCTACCGTAGAGCGCCCCCTGCGAAAGCCGAACTGGCCGTCCGCCAGATCTGGCCCCACCCGTGTTAGGTGCGCGACGAGGCGGTCTGCAATTACTCTTTCAAAGAGCTTGCCCACCTCGTCGAGTAGCACAATGGGCCGGTACGCGGACGGAGAGTCCGCAGAGCGCCCTGGCTTCGCGATAAGGACCAGTTTCCCCGTCTTCCAGCGAAGTGGGAACTGGCCCCTCTCCATGCATGCGCTGAAGAGCCCTCTTAATCGAGACCCGAGAGCCTCCATGGCCAGGACCCAGGCTTTACCAGGCAAGCCGTCGGGTCCTGGGGCGGTATTCTTGGCACTCAGCCTTCGTACCGCCACACTCATCTCTACCTCGGTCACCTCTGGAGCATTGCCGTCGTCGTCGCCATCGTGATCCGCGTTAGACACCGCTGGTGGCGGAGCCATGAGCGGGGGGGAGTGTTCCCCTCGCGCAGGGAACAGATTGCTCACCACACCCTCCACAATCTGGGGCCGGAGACTCTGCGTGAGTGGGGGAGCCCAGGGGCGGAGTTTTTCCCGCACCACCTTGTAGGGGCGTCCCCACGGGTCTCCGTTCAGAGTCCCCAGCCACACGTTGCGGGCCTCCAACTTGGCCCGCTTTATTTCCGCTCTGAGGGTGCGCTTCGCTTCTCTGTATCTCTCATACAGCTCCGCCTTTCTGGCCTCCGCATCCGGTGGGCGGATGCGGCGACTGCAGTGTCTGGCGTACCGGCGCCGCGCAGCATTGCACGCATTGCGCAGAGCCGCAATCTCCGGCGACCACCAGTACACCTGGCGCCGGGCACGTCCTGGCCGGACTCGGGGCATTGCCGCGTCGCAGATTTGCGACATGGCCTCCCGGAACCACTCTGCCTCGACGTCGATGTCAACAGGCCTGTCCGGTGCTTGCACCCAGGCCTGTACCATCGCGGCTTCCAGGAGGAGCTCCCGGTCCAGCTGCTTCAGCGCCCAACGCGGACCACACGGGGCCTGTTGGACCGGCGCGATCGAGGTCTGGGTGGAGACGTCAAACCGAATGTACTGGTGGTCTGAGTACGTCTCCACCCCCTCCATGACGCGCCAGTCGACGACACGTGGTGACAGAGCAGGGCTGGCGAACGATATGTCCACCACTGACTCGCCCTGCATCCGCACACACGTGGGGACAGAACCCCGGTTTAGGACGACCAGGCCTGTCTCCAGAGCCCAGTCCTCCACCATCCGACCCCGCTGGTTCGTGAACCGGGAACCCCAAGCCAAGTTCTTGGCATTGAAGTCCCCGCAAACGACCACGGGGAGGGAACCAAATCCAGCGACGACGGCATTCAGCTCCATAAGGGAGATGTGGAGATCGGCGAGAGTTCTGTTCGGGGACAGGTAGACGCCTACCACTGCAATGTCCCCGAACCGTGCTGCCACGCAACCCCGCCCCCTCGTGACGGCCTCGAGGGACGGAGTACCGGCGGCGGCCGACGAAATTAAGGTCACCGAGCCGTTCAGGTCCTGAACCCAGTCTCCCCTGGGCAGGACATAGTACGGCTCGGAGACCACGGCGATGTTGATCGACCACTGCGCCATGCTCTGGAGCAACAGATCCTGAGCGGGGGCGCAGTGGTTGATGTTCGCCTGGAGGAGACGTAATGGAGCCGTATTTAACAGTCCATTACAGTCTCCTCCCGAGCCCCGCGTGAGGGCACTGCCGCAGGGGTAGGGTAGGGTTCTAGAGTGGCGACCGCGCACCGGAAAACGCAGCGTTGGAAGGCCTCCCACAAGGTAGACCGACGACCTGGTGAAAGTCGCAGGAGTGCGGTGGATGCGAGAAGCACAGGATTGGCCGTTGTGGCGACGCTTGGAGGAGGCCTATGTCCAACAGTGGACGTTTTTCGGCTGAAATGAGGATGATGATTATGAGAATCGATGCACTATTGGTAGTGCATCTGTATTTGGTATCTAAGCATGCACATACAAACACGCTAGTGACGCAATTACGATTTATCAAAAATTTTTAAAAATACATCCCTAATATTAAGCTAATATTTTTATAATTAAAAATTATTACACAAAAACAGCAAAAATCGATTCAGCAGCCGATTCTGAACATACTAATTTTAGGATGTGCGCTTAATATGTTACATGCTGTATAGGTGTTATCTGCCATTTTATTATTTATTTATTTATTATATTCTTTATTGTACACCATATAAACAAAAATACAGGACAAACATAATTAAAAATAGGTGTACAATGGGCGGTCTTATCGCACAGGGCAATTTCTTACAGACAACCTTTGGATGGACTGAAAGAAAGGAGATAAATTTAGGACTGTCAGTGTACAACATCAGAAAAATACTAATAAGACATAATAACACTAATACATACGTACAATATAAGAAAAAAATATACTCATAAATATTAAATATACAATTGAGCCAGGAGAAGAAAAAATCAAAGTGAAAGGTAATGCTTCTTCACCATACCTCCCTCTGCAATATTTGCTCTAATGACACCTCGATTGATAGCGCAGAAATGTGCATAGTTCCAGGTATTGCGGCCAGCTTTATGTAGTGCCTGAAAAAATCACAATATTTTAATACTCCCACAAACACTCATCAACATCATTTTAGCGCAAAAACGTGATCTGCTGAACATAAGCCTGACCCAAGTGTTTCCACATCAACTATTTCTCGAGTACAGACTTTTCTCATAACATTCACCAGATCATTTGATCTACCTTGTAGAAAGTCTGCGAACACAATTACCACACCGTCGTCGTTGTGCGTGCAATGTTCCGTACCTACAGTAGTAGGTACTCTACTGGGTAGTACTACTTACTTACTACTACTACTACGTACTACTTACGTACTACTTTTAGATAAATCTCTAAGGCAACATCATCATCATCACATTCATCAGAATTTAAATTTATAATCTGTTGGTCATAAGTTTAGTACGATGAAATTTCTGGCCACTTATTTATTTTTTTGTTTTCCAAAACCAAGAACGGTAATATTCAAACTATTATTTAAATCAATCATCTAATGATATATTTTATTTGTTCTACTAAAATTGTATAATGACTATTTATATAAAATAAAACAAAAAACTCACTGCATACATAAATGCGTCACAAATAAAGTTGCCGTAGTTGCACTCGGCGCATGTACAGTTTGATGATAGTTCCACCAAAGATATTCCGATTATTTCATTAGCTTTCTCTTCAATTCCAGGCAAATATTTGTTGATCTTTTCTAAAACATCTGGCGCTGGACGGAGTAAAGATGAGTAATTATATAAAGTGATTCAATTACCATTGTAAAAAATATTGTTACTCAGTACAATTTACGTTTAAATCTTTATCTTAACAAGCCTTGTCACTAACATTTATTTATTTGGTTTTAAATAGAATGGCCAAAGTCAATTATACAACTTAAACTTATACATTATAACTAATTTATTTAGCTCAGTCATGCATCCATACCTTGTACAATTTCATTTCCAATATAATGAGGGTTACCAGCCCATCTCAAAAGTTTACCAGACTCGTCAAATGTGAGCTTGATCTCACCAAAATATTGAGTAAATGCTGCTGCCTGTACGATGATAACCTTCAAAAATTCAAAAACAGTGTCAGAAGTTATCATAATAATTCAGTATTCCTCACATTTTATTAATTTACATTATAAAAATCTCACTTTTCTAGAAGCTTGGTCCACTACTACTGGGTAAGGTCCATATGAAGTAAAATCACTATTTTCAGGAACTTCTCCATTGAACAACAACGTATGACTATGACCTCCGACTATGATGTCGATGTGAGGACCAGCATGTAGAGCGATTTTTCTGTTGAAGAAATAATTAGGCAACTGTTACTCAACTACAAAATATTTAGAACCAATTGAATAGCTAGTAGTTTTTGCCTTTAGTGTATAGTTTTAATTAGTTAAGTGTTTTTATTGAATTAAACATACAGTCTCATTGAACAGAATACGGATTTATATAATGTTAAAGTATTTACTTGTCGATATCTAGACCACAATGCGACAAAACTATGATGATATCCACACCGGCCGCATGTAGTTTTTCAGCTTCTTCTCTCACAGCTTGAACTTCATCAGTGAATTTTAGCTTACCTGTAGACGCCAAAATCTGTAAATCGATGACACACTAATCAAACAGTGAAATTAAATTTGGCAACAGTTTCTAGTAAAAGAGGTGAAAACGAAAACTGTTATGGAAATCACTAAAACCGTTTAGACTATTCAAAAACTCTACAATATCAATGATAAAATTATTTATCAAAGAAATTTTTCAAAATTATTCTTATATTTTCAGTGTCATCACGATTAAATAAGATTATTGGAGCGATTATCTCTAGCATAAAAGATTGAGGACGCTTCATCATTGTAAAATGTCGGTTTGATTTCACACTTACATTGGTTGTGGTAATTAAAACACCAATAATACCAATTCTTCTGCCCTTTTTCTCTACTATGATACTCTTTTCGTATAGTCCATGCATTGTCGGTTCATCATCATCAATGATGTTGGCTATGACTACTTTGGACTGTAAATGTTTCAGATAAGGGACGACTCCTTCAATCCCGTTATCAAACTCATGGTTTCCTAAGGCCTATAGAGAAAATAAATTGATTGTTATTTTTGCTTTAACACCTTCATTATCGTCATCCACAACCCAATTGGAAATAGATCTCTCTACAAATCTTGGGCTTTAAAATTTTTTTTTTTTCTTAAACTTTTCTATTCAACTTTGAAATTCAAAACCGACTTCACTTTATAATTTATGTTTATTAAAGACTAAGACATTAACCTTTTGACGTGCGTAATTAGAGACACAATAGTAAGACAATGGCTTGCGGGCGCCGGCTACCGCCTGAGCGTTAATGAATTAAGAAAATTTAAATTACAATTTAAAAAATACCAACGTGGGCATCATGAGGCAGCATGTTCATGAAATCCTGTGTGACGTTCCATCGAAAAATATTGTACCAAATAGTGCCTTGGAAGCTATCGCCTGCATTAAGAAGAAGAGAGTGGGGTTCACTACGCAGGCGTTCACGGACCAAAGTAGCTAGACGAGCGAAGCCCCCGATACAAGGTCTATCTGACGGGTTACAAGCTGATCCTGTTGGACTAGTCTCGACAAATCTGAAAGTTTGCATGGTCATGTTCTTGTTTATTCAGTCAAAGTAGATTGTTTTAAATAAAAATGAAATATATATAATGTAATACATAACACTAAGTTATAGCTACTGTAAACTTTTTTAGTACAAAAATGTCAATGTTTAAATTGTTATTATCTCTGACCAATAAACCAGTAGGTACACAGATCAGTACACTTTACGAAAAAAGATGGAATATCAAACTTCTGATATTCAAAAATTATATTTCAACGTCAGCTGTCAAAAACACGGGTTGGATTTGACGAATTCTGTATTTGAATATTTTTATTTGACCTTAAGCTCTCTAAGCTGTCCAAACACACTGCAAAGAGTGAAGTTTCGCTCTGCAACTATTATGTGCAAAACAGTTGACTGTTCATCAACTAAATGGAAATCAATAACTCTTTGAAACTGAGGTACTTTATTTTTAATAATGGGGATGATAGGCTTTGGAGTCAGCAAGTATACTGTGTTTCCAGAAAATCCAGTCTGATAATAATATAATAAAATAATGCTAAATTACATACCTAGCGTGAAAATCATTATAATGTAGAATATTTAAATCATATTCCGAAGCACTTTCAGCACTGAACAATACGAAGTATGAAAATATTAACAATAATCTAAACATTTTTGTACAAACAACATCAGCGAATCTTTTCGTTTATTGTAATGAATAAATGTTTTAATTACAAAATTATACATACTTAACACTTGTTTATCAGGTATTATTACATGATAAGTGTCAAAGATAATAATTATTTATTGCGAACGGAAATATTTTAAATTGAGATGTGATTTTTAAATCTTCGATAAAAATTTTGAACGAGTACTTTGTGGTGCATAGTATTACGCAAACTAAATACACGATAATGTGCCTATGATTTATAAAATTTGCTATAACTATAATTTAAAAAATAAAAAGATAAAATTTCAATTCTCTCTAGAGATGTCTTACTTACAAATTAGTGCGTATATCTACTTATTATCTAAAATGTACGTCAGCGGTGTGAGAGGTCACGAGATCGAAGCTGAGGGCAAAAAGATAATTGTCTACTAAGAAAAATAGATATTGGTCTCTATCACAACTGTCAGCTTCAAGACGCAAATTTCGGTCGAGCCGAATTTTCGGCACCTTTTTAGCTAAAACCGAAACTCAAGATGAAATCAGTTTTTTGGTCAAAATTGGCTAAAACCGAACATTCGGTCAGTCTCTACATTTTTAAATGCTTCTCATTCTAATGTAACCGCAGCATAAACGTTTTAACCCATTCCTGGTAATTAGCCGACGGTTTTATCCTAAAATAACGCATGAGTGGGTCTATATCAGCAATAAGCCCGGATTAGCCACTCGAACCGGTTCGTATCTTAGCGCGGACCACTTGGCAAACTGCCAGGTCCCGACTTTTGAGGGTCTCTGCATTGGGAGATATGAAGCTTGCAGCCGGCGAGTTCAACTTTGTGAAAATGTGAATCTAAAGGTTAGATGTTCATGGTTTTAAGGCCAGATGTTATTCTTTGAAATTAAAATAATATTTAAGTGGAGATTTTTTTATTATTGATAGGCTCACGCTTGACCACTATCTCACATGCAGGCCTAGCCAAGTTACGACCGTTTCGATGTTTCGACGTTTCCGACCACGTGACTTAACGTTGAGATGATGTCATTCCAATTCATTTGAAGTTTTCTATTAGCGTTAACGATTGTAGATTAGCAACTTGGCTAAGCCTGCTGATGGTAAGTGATAATGTGGTCGACGGTGGAGCATACTTGCACAGAAGAAACCTATCTACTCTTAACTTAAAGATTTCCAGGTTGTAGCTATCAGGAAACATAGACTCCAGCAGGGAATTCCACTCCTTAGCTGCAAGAAAAACGGATATGAAAATGATAATTTATTTGTAGGATACAAGAAAAATGAGTACAACACAAGCGGTGGCCTTGTCAGACAAAATAGTGTGGTTGTCGAAATTCTGTTAGCAAATAAAAAGTTCAGAAACATTCATGACTCACAAATAAATTGGATCCAAAAGGCTTCATGTACAATAATGACGTAATCCCGCAAAACAAACCCATAGGGCAGGTGAACATACAAACTATACTCACTTCTATACACCGTTAGCCACTAAAGTAAATAAGGTCGAATATCCTGTAAACTAAGCAGTCGCCGTCAAACATTTTGGCTCGCTCGTTAAACCACGTGAATAGGTAGAACGTGTCAATAGTAGTACATTGCAAACGCCGGCTTTTCGGTCACAAAATTTGCGGTTAAACAGAGCCTTAATGAAAGCCGCATAGCACTTTATTTATGTACTTAGTGAATGAATGAGCGGAGGTGTAGTTGGAAATGTACCTCACGAACTTACGTTAGGAAATCAGATGTTTTTTATGAACGTTTTTGAACGTTTAGCTGTGGCTTAAAAAGTAGTTTCGACAGTTTTTAGTTTTGTAACTCTTAAATCCGCAGACCAATACAGAGACCCATTATTTTCTTGGAAATCCTTTACCCCGAGGTAGGTCGAGGGGCTTGTCAGACTCTTACTGACTAATGCCATCCCGTTGTTCCCTTCGTGCACTTGTTTTGGGGGTCGTGGGTACACTTTGATTTCCGCAACCCCGGACTAGTGTTGACCCGCTACCCGTGCCGACGAATGTTCCCTGATCCGTTGACCCTAGATCTTGGTTGAAAAAGAGAAGCGGGAGAGAACTCGTCTTTCTTTCCGCAGCCTCTTTCTGCAACAGCTTTCCCACTTCATCTAGCAGCACTATGGGCCGATAAGCAGATGGTAAGTCGGCAGGGCGTCTTGCCTTCTTGAGTAGGACCAAACGACCTGCTTTCCACTGAGAGTGAAACTGACCCCACTCAAGCCACGTCAAGAAAATTCCTCTCAGTGGGGAGTTCTTGAACAAGAACAAGAGCTCGGCCAGAAACGCCATCGGCTCCCGAAGCAGTGCATTTAGCATCTTGGAAATACCTAACCTAACTTAATAGGCTTTGAGCACGCCATAATTATGGCTGTAAGTCCCCTCTTTGAGGCGTGGCTGGAAAGACCTCACGGCGTCCTCACCTTCCGCACGACGCAAGTTCTTACCGGACATGGTCAGTTCGGTAGGTTCCTGCACCGGATTCTTGCGGCAGTAACGCCCGGGTGTCGCCACTGTATGGACCGCCCGGAGGACACGGTGGAGCACACGGTGGAGGTGTGCCCCGCTTGGGCAGAGCAATGCCGTGTCCTCGTGGGGGCGATCGGCGGCGGCGATCTCTCGCGCCGGGCCTTGGTACAGGCCATGGTCCGGAGCGAGGAGGAGTGGCAGGCGGTCGCCTCCTTCTGCGAAGCAGTAATGCTAGCAAAGGAGGAGGCCGCACGTGCACGCGCAAGGGAACGGCCCTCACGCCCCAGCCGCCGGGATTCCAATCCCGATTTCCAGCCACCGTAGGCGCGGGCTTGCGGACGGTAAAAAAAAAAACCTTAATAGGCTTCATCCTCCGGGTAGTTTATTACTTACCCACTCACTAGAATCAATGGAGTTTATCACTCAATTTAACGGCAAAGACCTTTCATTATAAATACAAAAAAAACAACAACAATCAATTTAACAATACAATGATAAGATCAACTCATCCTGAAGAAAAAAAAAGCTCGCCGTCCGACCGTTCGGTAACCGTCCGGACCGAGCCCAAGTCGTCGACGGCGCGTACTGTTCCCCGCGCGCCTCAAGGAGATGTCAGCAAACCGTAGGGGCCGTAGTCGAAGCCTACTGGGGCCAAGGGTCTGCTTCTGAAAGGAAAACTCGGCCCTGGTATGAAAGGCAACGAAGGAACAGGTGTGGGTTTTTAGTCAGTAAAAGTCTGACACTATCTCTCGCTCCGCCTAAGAGCGGGTGATGTCATTAGATGATATTCCCACCGAAAAATAAATCATGAAAAAAAAAAAAACGATTTTACAAATGCCTGTTAAAATACTTATTCAACTCCATAAAACACAGAACCACATAAAATTAAGCTTATCGTTCAATTAATTACCAGAACGTTATTATAACAGCAAACACATTCTCGTTTATTTTCTACTGAATAAGAAACGGGATCCTAAGCACACATGATTAAAATTTAAATGTTTGTACGGAACCTTTCAGGATTACTGGAGTGACACTGGTAAGCTTGTGTGAGTAATTTAGTTGATTATCGTGAACGTGGACGTATTTGAGTGCTAATCTGTTTGGAGATGTGGTGATTTTGGTAGATTTTATCATCACTATTGTCAATTACACGGCGTGATTTTTGATAGAGTAACCATGGCTCTGAAATGCAAAGGGTGAGGAGGGAGGGGGATAAAAAATAAAGCAATGTACCTAATAATCTTAAGAATATTGTTACTAACACTCATATGGATTATAGTCCGAAATAAATGGCTGTTATTATTATTAAAGTGCAACTGAAGAAACCGGTGTGGTTTCAGACAGTAAAACTCGGACACTTACCACACCCTCCCTACTGTACTAATTTGGTGATGTAACTTTAACCATAAAGTCATCATCATTTCAGCCGAAAGACGTCCACTATTGGACATAGGCCTCCCCCGAGTGTCGTCACAATGAACAGTCCTGTGCGTCTCGCATCCATCGGATTACCGCAACCCTTACCCGGTCATCCTTACCATAAAGTATTTGTTTCATTTTCAACTTAAAAAAAATATTATTTACCATAAAATATTTATTTCAGAGTCACAACAGTTCACACATTCTAGGATCGGCAACAAGTTCTATTTTCTTTCTTACTTTAGATCTTTGAGATATATCATGGCGCACATTGTGCTCCTCTATATTGTAACTAGCGACCCGCCCTGGCTCCGCACGGGTGCAATGTTGATACTAAATATACTACAGAATGTCTTTATATACAATGTTCATAGCTTTTTTTGTCATTAGACTATACAAACATGTTTTCTTTAGATGTTATACATACGACGAAAGAGCGACATATAATTGGCCATGTGAAAAACACTCAACGCTGAAATCTAAGCCAGCAACGTTGAAAGTTTGACCCTGCGATTTATTAATGGTCATTGCGAAAGATCTTTACCGGAAATTGTAGGCGTTTAAATTGAAATGGTAAATCCGAATGTACCACGGGAATTCGGGCAATACATCTTCTCCGGTACCACATCCGATGAGTATTGTGAACTCTTATGAAAGTTTTTAGTGATTTTACCAGCAAATGCGTGCCATTGCGAATTTTAGGTGAATTCAGGTTTCTTAATAAAATAACAGGACAACCTACTTTCAACACCATTTTATGAAGAGGGAGTCCAGCACAACCGCTATGTAAATCAGCACCCCTAACCAAGTTGATAATCTGCAATCGTTAACGCTAGTCGAAAACTAATCAAATGTATGGGAATGGCATCATCTCAACCTTAAGTCACGTGGTCAGAACCAACGAATAGAAAAGTTCATATCATTTAAAATGATAGAATTGTTATCGTTTCTACAATACTCAATGCTACATCCTTTGTTATTGTAGAACGACATTGTAAAACGAGCGGCCGACTCAGGCGCGTCAACATGGCTACCAACTTACCATTTTCTACAATTGCTGACACCGAGGCGTTACCGATTGGAGAACGGAATTCGACACGAAACGGTTGTAACTTGGCTTGGGTGAAATATCTTCGAAAATATTCATTTAAATTACATGCCGTAAAGGGCCATATTGGTCTATATTAAATGTACAATGTATTTAAGTTACTTAATTCGATAAGGATTAATGCTGTATTGCTTAAAATCACTTCGTAAATAAGCCATTATTTCTCGTAAAAAGTAAAGGATAAAAAATGGTTTTTGTATCCCTAAGAGATAGAGATAGACATCTACTATATTATGCATGTGTTATACATATAAACCTTCCTCTTGAATCATTATATCTATTAATAAAACCGCATCAATATCCGTTGCGTAGTTTTAAAGATCTAAGCATACATAGGGACAGAGAGCAGGAAGCGACTCTGTTTTATACTATGTAGTGATTTTTACATAAAATATAAGGTTTACTTTAGCAACCCGGGAAGGGCCCTTTTAATAGAACCTGGAAAAAATGCTCCTAAGTATTAGTTTGATTCTTAAGTAATATATTGACTAGAAGGCGACCTGAAAGAAGGAATAAATAAACGGTAGATCGGACGTATTGTAAAATTGCGAATTTACCTAAGTATTTTTGACAATCTGAATACATTTTTAAACATGTTCATTTCGATTTACTACTCTGTCAAGAAAGTACCGGGAAAAGATCAATAATACACAAAATGTTTGTTATTCATCCAAATTTATTTTATCACCTTCAAAGTATGCTCCTTCAGAAATGATACACTTACGCCAACGAATAATCCAATCATCAAAATATTTTTTAAATGCTGTTTCTGGAATTGAGTTCAGTTCTCGCCGCGAATTCTCCTTTATGTCTTCTACCGATTGAAAACGGGTGCCACGAAGTGGTATCTCCACTTAAAATCACGTCAATTTGTCGCTCCGTTTTGCCGTGAAAGACGGATAAACAAACAGACACACACACTTTCACATTTATAATATTAGTATGGATAATTGTTTAAATTCTTTTTTAGTCTCATAATTCTACTGCACCCTTTTTGCCCCAATTATCGGTAGGTACCAACTGACGTCGGTAAACCAGAGCCCGGTGTTAGTACGTATCAATTAGGGCTTAATACTAACACGTCCATGGGTTTCATTCGACAGGTAACTTAATCTCGTCCGGGATTATTATGCCATACATCTGGAATGATCCAGATATGTCCGGTTATAAACAAAAATCAAAATATTTTTGTTTCAGTTGTCAGAAACTAGTTCAGGATTTTGATTGATCGTTTCCTACGGAGAAGAACCGGCAAGAAACTACAAAGTGACTCTTTAAAAAAATTTATTAATTTTTAAAATATTTCCATATTACAATATTAATAACTAGCTGACCCGGCGAACTTCGTACCGCCTATCCTACTCTACCCAACTCTATCCTACTCTACCTTACTCTACCCTACTCTACCCTACTCTACTCTACTCTACCCTACTCTACCCTACTCTACCCTACTCTACCCTACTCTACCCTAGTCTACCCTACTCTACCCTACTCTACCCTACTCATAAAAAAAAGTATCCTATGTGTTTCTCCTGGTTATAAGCTACCTCCCCACCAACTTTCAGCCAAATCGGTTCAGCCGTTCTTGAGTTATAAATAGTGTAACTAACACGACTTTCTTTTATATATTTTATAGATATAGAATATGAGAGGTCAACATCCGGAATGCAAGGGAATTTCAACATTTTAGATAACAACTGAACCAATAATAAATGAACAAAAAACTGGCCAAGTAAAAATCGGGCTCGCACATGAAGGTTTTCGTACTGATATAAAGAACGCTAAAAAAAAATACGTTTGTTGTATGGGAACCCCATTTTAATATTTATTTTATTCTGTTTTTAGTATTTGTTGTTATAGCTGCAACAGAAATACATCATTTGTGAAAATGTCAAGTGTCTAGCTGTCACAGTTCATGAGATACGGCTTGGTGACAGATAGACGGACAGTGGAGTCTTTGTTGTGGGTCCCGTTTTTACGTTTTTTTGGGTACGGAACCCTACAAAAACCATTAATAAAAACCAAATCGTCAATCGCTATAATTTCACATAGGAAAATTTTAATATTTGCTTCGCGTGTAATCAATGTAAAAATATACCTAAATAATATAAATACGGAAGTTTTCACATAAAGTCCGAATTCATGATATATTTTTTCTGCTAACCCTATCCGGGATGAGATGTGGGTAGTTTGGGACGAATTGAAAGGTAGGATGGTCCGCTAGAATAGCCCATGTTTATTATGTATGAAGGCAGACAGAGATTTAAATGACAAGGATCGGTACCTAATCCGGATTTTGTAACCGTCGCGTCGTGTCGTTATTGAAATAGAATTTTGGTCATATTTTCTATAGTTATTTGGTTTTAGGTAAAGCTTAGGAAGGTTTGGAGAGCTTGGGAATTTGGCAGCAAAGGCCTTTTTTATTCGAACCGGGAAAAAATACAAATAACTTTTCCCTGACTCTATTTCACTGACTTTTTCGGACAATACTGCAATCCTAGCAGGCATTGGGCACGTCATAATCATGCTGATAAGTACACTCTTTTAGGGCTAGAGAGGCGTCACGGCGTCCTCACGTTCCCCAAGACGCAGGTCGTCACCGAACATGGTAAGTTCGGGAGGTTTCTGCACCTGATTCGTGTGGAAAATACGCCTGGGTGTCACCAAACCGCCGTCCGCAAACTCGCGCCTATGATGGCTAGGAACCTCCGACCGGAGCATGAGGATTGCCTCTTCCTCAAGCTTTCCATCACCTCCTTTACTTACTATACTGATTCCTGAGGGAGGGAACTGTTTCTTATTACATAAGCTTTAAACATAACTGGAAAAATATGGGTGAACTGCTGCAACGTTTTGGTGAAACTGGCATCATATTTATTCCAGCTCAGTAGATATACATAAAGTTAACGCAGTAGTTCGCCAAAAACACAGATCAATCAATCTATCAGCTTCTTGAACACACTAATATAGTAAGAAGACTAAAAAGAACAATAGAAAATGTATATGTATTTTTATTATTGTGTTATTAAGTAAATAAATAAATAAATATTCCACAACTACCACACAACGCCGTCTAGTCCCAAGCTAAGCAGAGCTTGTGTTATGAGTACTAGACAACTGATAGACATATTTATATATCTTTTTTTTTTGTGTTTATTTTATTTTATATAAATGACTTGTCAGTAAAAACACTGACAAGTCAACTTTATATATCTTTAAATACATACATATTATAGATAAATTACAACCAGACACAGAACAAATGATCGTGCTCATCACACAAACATTAATTGTCCTGGGTGGAATCGAATCCACGACCTCCGGCATAGCAGTCAGGGTCGCTAACCACTAGACCAACAGGCCAGTCAGTCTTTTTTTTTTTTATTTTATATACTTATTACATTATTATTTATGTTGTTGGACACAGAAAGCCTCAATTTTTTTCCTTTCGTTCAGTCCATCCAAAGGTTTTCTGGTAGAAATTGGCCTGTGCAATAAAACCGCTTGTTGTGCACTTATTTTCTTTTATAAATGTTTTTTTTTTTATTCTTGATAGGTTCGCGCTCGAAAACTATCTCACCTGATGGAAAGCGATGATGCGGTCGACGATGGTGCGCGCTTACCTAGAAGTAACCTATTCACTCTTGACTTAAAGATTCCAGGGTTGTAGCCATCAGGAAACACAGATTCCGGCAAGGAATTCCACTCCTTAGCTGTACGCACAATGAATGTGTTCCCAAAACGTTTTGTGCGTGTAGGTGGGATGTCCACCATGTACCGGTGGCGCATTGCCGTACGCCTAGTGGTCCGATGATGGAACGGGCTAGGCGGAATTAGGTTATGCAATTCCGACGCACACTCCCCGAAATGCAACCGGTAGAAAACCGACAGGCTAGCAACTCGACGTCGATGCTCAAGACTTTAAAGCCTCGACTCAACGAATGCATCATTGCCAATGATCCTTCTGGCTCGCCTCTCAATTGCCTCAAGTGCATCAAGCTGGTATCGGGCAGATCCGTCCCAAAGAAGAGAGCAGTACTCCATACACTACAATATGTTTTTCCTGTAATAAGTTAAGGTGTGCAATAAAGAAGTAAATAATAATAATAAAGAAAGAAATATGGCACATGACTAGACCATACCCCGAAATTGCACATAGGATACTTTTTATCCCAAGAGTATGCTTTCTTGAGACAATTTTCTACTTTATATCGGACGAAGCCGCACGTATCAGCTAGTATAATACATATATTTCAGAAGAAAAAGTTAGCACCCACCTACTAAATAGGCTCAGTGACCTTTGGGACTTACGAATCACAAACACATTAGCCAAAGTTTCAGATAAAAGAAAAATCTTTTCTCGTAAAGGTCATACAGGCTTAAGAAAATAATTCTTTTTCTCAACAAAACTACGCAACATGTTGTTTGTATTGTTCACCTACTGCTGGCACACCGTCCGGCCGTCCGGTAACCGTACGGACCGAGCTCGGTCCATGTCCGGTCAGTGTTCCACGCGCGCCTCTTAGAGATGTCAGCAAACCGTAGGGGTGGGCCCCTACGGTTTGCAGGGTCGAAGCCCACTGGGGCCATGGGTTGTGCAAAAGTGTACCCCGAAGCCCTGGAAGGAAGGCAAAGAAGGAACAAGACTGGGTTTTGGTCAGTAAAAGTCTTACACGCCCTCGCGCCTCGCCCAAGAGAGAGAAAAGTCGTTGGATGATTTTCTATCTAAGAAATAAATTGTTCACCTACTAAATGGTTTTCTAAACAAACAGACAAAGTTTAATTTGCGCGTAAACTCAAAGACAGATGGTCACGTAAGCCGATTTTCGAAATAAAACGACAGTTCCAAACTGTGACAGCAACTTTTTCAATCGAATGTTTTTGTCGCCTTCGTTCTTTCTGTTCCGTCTTACTAGCTAAAGATTACTTTCAAATGAAGTCTTAGGCAGTTCTAGTTATCTTTTTGTCAGTATCTAGCTCTTTAAAAGGAGATTCTAATAGATTATATAGCTTCTGCCAGCAGTTTCGCCCGCGTGAAAGCCGGATTTCTCCATACAAACTTTGGACCCCGTTTCATCCCCTTTGGGTGTGAATTTCAGAAAATCTGTTCTTAGCGGATGTCTACACCCTATAAGGAACCTACCTGCCAAATTTTAAGTTTATAGGTGTTATAGTTTCTGAGATTTCGTGATTAATCACTTTAATCAGTGAGTGTTATTTCGCTTTTATACAATCATATACATATTTAGATGAAAATATATGAAATATGAAATTTAAATGATAAAAAAATTAGGTATAAGTTTAAATAGTGTAATTGGCTTCGGCCGTTTTATTTAAAAATAATAATAAATAAATAACAAAAACGGAACCCTGATACGATCAGTTTCTTGTCCGTCTGTCTGTCTGTCAAGACAAATACTCAAGTCTGGTACTCCTTGGAGCACTAAAACATCAAAGTTCTAAATCAACGTAATCTAAAGATAAGGCCGTATAAGCTCCATTTAGTTGCATATTTTGAAACTTACAAGAAAATCAACACCTATAGGGTACTTCTGGCAAGAAGCAAGGTCTTATAGCACAAGTACAGGAAAAGGTATGAAAACAAAAGTAGTTCACATCACAAAATAATTCTTGGATAGTGGATTCGAGAATCAATCTACTTAAATAGGTAAATTTGTACGGAGTTAAATCGGTTATTTTACCATCATCTTCTAATTCGGGCACTTTTGTCAGAGTGGTCGTGGCTGTTGATGATGGACAGGACTGCGGAGCGCCGCCGTCGTGTGCCTCCAAGGCTGCGGCATGGCGAGCGATATCTCTCCATTTCTGGCGGTTGTTGGCATTACGCGCATACTGTACTGCGGTCGACTGCGTAGCCCTGGTGATGAGATCAAACCAAAGAGTTGGAGATCGACCGCGGGCTCTCTTGCCTTCAACGCGACCCCATTGAATCCTCTTTCTGGAGATATGCCCAAAGAACTTCAGTATTCGTAACTGCACAATCGACGAAAGTCTTCCATAACATAGTTTTTTACCATATCCCTAGCTAAAAACTTCTTCTGTATGCATGTGTTTACAAACATATTAACTCATTTAAATAACACACACAGTCCCAGAACAACTAGCTGTGGGCCTTATAGATATTTTTCCAAAGGAATCTAACCACAGCCCTGCAGCCAATGGCTCAGTCAATGCGCTAACCGTGCCATCTGAAATTGATCACATTTCAACGGCCAAACGAATTTGGATACAATTTGCTACACGGGAAACTTGTAGCCTGGATGGAGGAACTATATCTTATAGTTTACTTTTTATTTTTTATACAAGATTACTAACCAATAGGAACACGGGACACTGTGTTTACTGTGTTTCTATTGGTTAACGAGCTCGGGCCAAAGTTATACTTCAGGGCTAATATTACCCGATTTTACGGTAATGAGTTCATGTATCCCACATTGTTTCCCAATTTTAAAAATTCTCATCAGTGAGATCATAAACAAAAAACTAGGCAAGTGTGAGTTGGTTTACTGGGTTACCAACTTATCTATGAAAACAGTTCAATTCCCGAATTGAGTTACGAAAATTTTTTTCTATACTTGCGTTATGAGACCTTGCTTCATTCCAAATTTCAGGATTCTAGGTCAACGGGAAGTACCCTATGAATTTTGATTCCCTTGAGAGTGTCGAAATACACATTTTTTGTGACATAAACGGCAGTATCTTTTTTTCCGTTAACATAGATATTAGATTTTTTCACAGCTCCAAGGGACCGCAGATTTGAGTATATGGTTTTAATTTCAACTCGATATTCACGCGTTCCCGAGATAAAGGGTCTCGACAGACCGCCAGACAGACAGACAGACAGACGGACAGACAACAAAGTGATCCTATAAGGGTTGCGTTTTTTTCTTTTAAGGTACGGAACCCTAAAAACGAAAAAATAAATAATATTTTTTCTTTTAAAATAATGACATTAAAAAAAGTAATCTACTAAGTTACAGACTATCAAAACTTTTTGAGACTAATGGCAATAAGTTTTTAGTTCATTTTGTTGAGAAGCCTTATTATCCTTAGCCACAGTTTTTAAGCCATTGTTTAAACTTTGAGACACTTGATCGACTGCTTAAATTGTTCAAAACATTTTGTAGAGCGCCGTATAAACTTTTAAATAGAAGTTTATTTAAAACAAAGATCAATCATTATGGCCTAAACAGAGAGATACCTATACAAAAAAAAACAAAACTGATAAAGAAAGTATTTCTTTGGCTTTTAATTTTACATATCGACTTTTCTAACAGTTCAACAAAAGAGACAAAAATCATTTAAAAAAACCACTAAAATTGAGCATACAATGCCCGCGACTTCGTCCACGTCAGAATTGTAAAACAGCTCAATACCATTTTGGTCAATAAAGTTAACTTTGAATAATATTCAACAACTTTCACACTTTCGTGCTCATCATACAAATATTTGTCTTAGGTGTGAATTGAACCTACGATCTCCGCCATAGCAGTCAGGGCCACAAACCATTAGACCAACAGGCCAGTTAATTTCAAGATGTGTTTTTTTTTGCATGGAACCCTAATTCTTTTTCTAAAATATAAGTTAAGCAGCTTATGCTACTCCTTATAACATCAGCTATCCACCAGTGAAAGTTCCGTCAAAGTCGGTCTCCCGTTTTGGAGATTAACTGGAACATACAGCTCGACAGGCTAAAAATAAAAAAAGATATTGTTATTGGTAGGTAGGTCGAAGCCTACTAGGGCTATGGGTGAAGCGAAAGAGAACCCCGGGGCCAGGAATGAAGGCAAAGAAGGAACAGGAGCGGGTTTTAGTCAGTAAAAGTCGGACACGCCCTTCCGCCCCGTCCAAGGGCGGGGGATGTCATTGGATGATTTCCCAACTTAAAAAATATATATAAATATATTTTGCAAAAGTAATATGTTTTGATATTACTAACACAAACTTTAATTTTTTTAATGTTATTATGTATTTTATTCATATGGGTCAAAATCATACATACATATAGGTCAAAGTATATAAAGTATTGTTTGCAACAATGATAGTCAAACAGTATTACTTCATTACGCGTTCTTTTGGTAACCTCACTCTCGGACTCCACGAGACAGGCTCGACCTAGTGTGGAGTTCAACAGTAATTTTTGTTTCCTTTGTGTATTTTTAATATAATATGTATTTGTATATCTAGGCATAAGTAGTATGTAAAGGAAATGTAAAGCACGTGTTTTCTGGCAAAATAAATCATATTATTATTATTATTAAAGTCATCATCGATTAATTCTATCGAAAGAAATCAACTTACCAACGTTACTTTCAACTCTACTAACTAGTTTTGAACTAAAGTTTATTCCTAGATCTTTGCTGTCGTGCCTGAAAATAGTTAGGTATTTCAGTACTGAAACTAGGTTCAATGGAGTGGCAAATCGATGCGCTAAGCTTACGCTGGTATCTACCTCGTTTATATTGTGACATACGAGCCACTCGCTTGGCTACTTACAAACACTCTAGAAATAGAAAAATATTGTTTGTTTATATTCTACTCGTACATTACTCGTGCTTAAGGATTTTATTTTTGTAAGCCAGTAAAGATAAAATATATCTGAGTATTTTTATTTTTGTTGTTTTCTGGTGTAATTTTGCAATCGTCACCCTTTCAGACGAAAGACGTCCACTGTTGGACATAGGCCTCCCCAAACTAATAATAATATAATAATAATAATATTTCACAACTATCACACGAAACGCCGTCTAGTCCCAAGCTAAGCAGAGCTTGTGTTATGAGTCCTAGACAACTGATAAACATACTTATATATTTCTAAATACATACATATTATATATAAATTACACCCAGACACAGAACAAATGATCATGCTCATCACACAAACATTTTTTGTCCTGGGTGGGAATCAAACCCACGACCTCCGGCATAGCAGTCAGGGCCACTAATCACTAGACCAACCTGACCAGTCATCGATCAAAGAAGGACCAGGAGTAAGTTTGTTTGACCAGGAGTATCTTTGCACAATGAAGAGATAACTTTTTACCAACATTAATATGTTTTTTTGCCTCAAAATGATTTAATAGCACTTCTTAATACATTTAACATAATATCAGCCGCATGCACAGAGACCGCTGAGCAAGTATTGCCACACAGTGGGTTCTTACAGAGGGTAAGCGCCGTTAAGCCCGGCCTAGAAAGAGGTGGCGAGATGAGCTAGACGCGTAATATTATGAGAACTGGTTCGAAATGGTGCGGGAGAAGAATGTATGAAAGGACTAGGAGGCCTTTGCCTAGCAGTAATTTTACTACCAGTAATAGCTAAAGACGGACGGACGACATTTTGAAAACGGCTGGTTCTAACTGGATGGACACAACACAAGATAGGGAAAAATGGAGTTCCTTGGAGGAGGCTTTCACCTGCGGAGGGGTTCTTGCATAAAAACAAACAATATTATATGAGGATTAATTTTATAACAACTAATTTATTTTGCACCAAATAAGTTTTACTTTAGATTCATATTTTACTTACTTTGTTATCTCTAATTGGAAGAAATAAAAGGCTTTTTAATTTTTATTTATTTATTTAATGGCTAAAGAAGAAAAAAATCCAAACTGGGTTACCATTTTGTAAAAAAGCAATTTCAAAATTAATAGTAGCTGATAAATCTAATATACTAAAGCCCCGTGAAGTAAAAAGTTAAATTCAAAATGGCAATGTGTCCCAGTTTAGTCAAAGGTTGGCAAATTAACGTGCGCTCGGCAATTTAAATCGTGGTTTTGGATTAAAGGCACATCCAAAGAAGTGCCTGATTAAGGTAATTCTTTAAAGGAGGATTATTGGAAAGATTCAGAGTTTGTGAACGTAGGAATATTGGACTTATGCGAAAAATTAGAAGCAGGATATTGTGGTTCGAAAATCTCTATTCACTTCTATGAGGAAAACAAAAATAAATTAAGGATTAAATCAAGCGATGGTATCGCAGAAAGAAAAAACTAAGGTAATATTACTGTAAAATTAAAAATGAGCAACTTTTAAAATATGATGTTTTAATAACCTTTTAAAAGTTAGAAGAGATTTCGACTCTGAAAAGTTGAAGGGGAATCGTTTGTCTTGGTATGGTCATGTAAAGAGGAGAGATGAAACGCATGTTACTATAAAAAACTTTTTCAAAAAAAAAAATACAACCGACTTCAAAGTAAAAAAAAACACTGAAAAGTGCAAAATAACTTTAATTTCGGAAGTCGGTGTTTCTATAATAGTTTTGTCTCTTCGTTATTTAACACCGACTTCCGAAATTAAAGTTATTTTGCACTTTTCAGTGTTTTTTTTTACTTTGAAGTCGGTTGTATTTTTTTTTTGAAAAAGTTTTTTATTTTACACTTTTTAGTTATGGTACCACCACTAAAAAGTACCCCTCAGCCAAACTTAAATACCTTATAGCCAGAGTGCATCTCATGACAATTCTAATAATCCCAAACACGGTTAGATTACATTAATTTATTACAGAGTTCCGGTGCCTAACTTCAGGCTTCATCATCAGATCAGTTCGATATATTCCCCCTCTACTTTCAGTCAGTCATCGACTACACGTATAAACAAAGCAATTTTACTTGTTACGACGGTCCTGCTGTGATCCTATGAGGAGTTCTGTCCCATATCTTCGAAGATCATGATCAGATCATAACAATATTTCTATGGGACCAACTCGGAAGCATAACCTTTCAATCAAAAAAAAATTTTTCAAAGTAGGTCCACAATTGACCGAGAAATCGGTGAAAATACATAAAAAAAAAAAAAAAAAACATACATTCAACCGAACATATAACCTCCTCCTTTTTGAGGTCGGTTAAAAAGAGTTATGAGCATACATGTGGATGGATGGAGAGGGAGAGGGAAGCCAAAGAAAAGATGGATGGATTGTGTGAAGAGTGATATGAAAGAAAAGGAAGTTATATATAGATAGCATGACAAGTGACAGGGCAGAACGGAAGAAAAAAACGTGTTGCACCGACCCCAAATAACACTGGACAAGGGCAGGAAACTGATGAAGAGATTTCGATTCCTTTGTGTCTTTAGGTAATTGGTTATTTAGTTCAGCTCCCTCATACACGATAGTCCAACTTCTGGGCAGTTAACAATTAATTTCTTATGGGCTTTATTAGGTGGTATTAAACCTATAAGTATTTGTATAAGAAAACACAGCGTTGGCCTCTCAGTAAAGTGGGCCGACGGTCAGGTGAGAGTCTCGGGACTCCAATGGATGCGAGACGCACAAGACCGATTGCAGTGGCGATACTGGGGGGCGGCCTATGTTCAGCCGTGGACGTCTTTCGGCTAAAGTAATGATGATGATGAACTGGTGTTTTTTTTTTTAGGTGCGAAAATCATCTAATGACAAATCCCGCTCTTGGGCGGAGCGGGAGATAGTGTCAGACTTTTACTGACTAAAAACCCACTCCTGTTCCTTCGTTGTCTTCGTCCCAGGGCCCGGGTTTCGCTTTCACACTACCTATGGTTCCAGTAATGATGAACTGGTGTTGGAGTTATTATAATTATTACAGTGTGAAGGCGCGCGCCGACCCCAAATAAAACGGGACAAGGGCAGGAAGATGATGATGAAGATGACAGTGTGAAGGCGCCTTGTATAACAACAGTGTTGTACAAGGCGCCAGATAAACTTAGAATAAAGTACATTGACCTTTTCCTAGTATTTATTTATTTATTTATTTATTAAATTATAACACCTTTACAGACTAGTCCAAGGCGATGTTATAACTAACTCTTAATATATGTACATAGTTATGATACTCTTAAATTAATTATGATTATAAATTATGTAATGTCCAGACCTTTCTCAATAATTATTTGAGCTGCTTCTAAAACTATCTCTGCTTAAGTACCCGATAAACAAACAATGAACTGTTTTTCATTATTAGAAAATGTAAAAATAGATGTTGATTCAAGACAGCTTTTTTTCGATTTCAAGGCAGCTGCCTTTATTTCTGTTTTTTTTTTTAAATTAAGAATGTCAATAAATATAGAAGGGTCGATGACCATTATTCCAAGTTTATCTGGCGCCTACTTTAGTAGACAAACCATTGTCTTAAATTTTTGCTCGATTAATTTTTAGTAAGTTTAGTTCACAGTTTTTGGCGTTTGATTGCCATGAAAAATCGTGTTTTTCACCTTTTCTCTAAAGTAAGTTAACACTTCGACTTTTATATCAACGTTTTTTAGGTATATATAGAACCGCTGACTATCTGTAACCATGGAGAGTAACCAAGTAGTTTCTTGTCGGTTCTTCTCCATAGGGAACTACCAATGTGGCATCGTGTACCGTCCTCTGACGTTTTATAAGCGCCCATGTAGGCCTATGTGAAATAAAAATATTTGAATATCTACTCGTTACATCCAATATGACAACCCTAGGTTTAAATACAATTTTATTTCCGGGCCATTAAATCTTCTGATTACAGTCCAAAGCCGCGCGTATTATTAAACCTTTTATCAAAAAAACATCAAGCAACAACCAAAAAATAAAACACAAAAAGTTTTTTAGCATAACGCTATCCGCATCTCACGTAGGACATACACACGTACCGGTCCGGTCGTTACGGCCCCACGTGTCCGGCCTGCATTGCTGTCACATTACCGCATAACCCGTGCTCGCTTGAACGTGCTTTTATTAAACGTATAGCTACGTAATTTTTCAGGGCTGGCTACTTTTGGTTGGGAGCCCGCCATTTGTGGGTTATGCTGTCAATAAATGGGTTAATAAAACATCTTTTCTTGGCTGGGTTGGTCGTTGTTGAGGAAAAAAAAATGTGATGGATGCTGACTTTATATCGACGTGACCTTTGATTAAATATTTTCTTTTTGGATGTTTTTGTGGAGAGCCACTACTGAGATTGATTGGACAGGTTCTTTTTTGTGGCAAATAATCAATCCCACTGTGAGTGGAGCAAGAGGAATTGTCAGACTTTTCCTGAGTAAAACCCATCTGTGCTCCTTTAGTTGTCCGGCCTTGGCAAACTCCGTCACATATACTGACATCTCTTTGGAACGCGCCGTCGACTCGGGTCTTGTCTTTATCGAAAGGTAAGCTACCCTTGCTCGTCAACCGCTGCACCATCTGGGACGGTTGGGGCGTGAGGGTGTCCTTTCCTTCAGCAGTAAAGTGAGAAAAAGAGGCGGCAGAAACCACCTCTTTTTCTCACTTTACTGCTTTAAAATAGGTAGCAATCACAATCCCAAGATGAAAGTCTATGACCAGTGCGTGTTGCCAGTGATGACATATGGCTCTGAAACGTGGTTGCTTACAATAGGCATCATGAGAAGACTTAAAGTCACCCAAAGGGCAATGGAAAGGGCTATGCTTGGAGTTTCCTTGCGTGATCGAATCAGGAATGAGGATATCTGCAGGAAAACCAAGGTCACCGACATGGCACGAAGAATCGCCAAACTTAAGTGGCAATGGGCAGGGCACATTGCTCTCAGAACGGATGGCCGTTGGGGCCGAAAGGTTCTGGAATGGCGACCACGTACCCTAATCTGGTTCAGATTGGATAAGTTTACATTAACTATTACTGTGAAGTACTGCTGTAAATATAAAAAAAGTAAAGAAAAATAAAAAGTAAAAAATATAAAGTAAAGTGAGAAAAAACCTTTGCGCAACAGTGCATAAGTAGAAAGAAAAAAAACTTCTATATACAGAAGTTTTTTTCAATCAGAAGAAAACATGAAGAGTTGAAAATCTGTCGTACCCAAAAAAAAAATTCGAAGTATTTTAATTTCACATAGGCCTATGTGTGCACTTATAAAACGTTAGAAGCTAGTACACCGTTCCAATTGGTCATTTCTTATGGAGAGGAACCGGCAAGAAACTCCATGGATAAAGTAATCTATGAATCAGTGTTCTCACATTCACATTATAAAAAACTGGGTAAGTGCGAGTCGGACTCGCACACTGAGGGTTCCGTAAAAACCTACCCATGTAAACAGTTCAATTCTTGAATGGAGTTTGAAATATTTTTCCGAATCGCAAAAAAAAAAAATCTTTTTGTGACGTAACAACAAATTTACTGTTTTCAGATTTATTCCTATATCAGTACTATGAGACCTTGCTTCATGCCAAATTTCAGAATTCTAGGTCAACGGGAACTACCCTATGAATTTTGATTTCCTTGAGAGTGTCGAAATATACGTTTTTTGCGACATAAAAGACCGTATCTTTTTTATTCGTTAACTTAGAAGTTTGATTTTTTGACAGCATCAAGGGACCGCAGACTTGACTATATGGTTTTAATTTCAACTCGATACCTCTAGGCGTTCCCGAGATAAAGAGTTTTGACAGACAGACAGACGGACGGACAACAAAGTGATCCTATAAGGGTTCCGTTTTTTTCCTTTTGAGGTACGGAACCCTAAAAAGAGGCTATATAAAGAGGCTATTCCAGTAACAAAAATAAACAACCTACATTTAGCAATGGTCTAAAAAATTCAAATCCCAATAACACTATGGAACCGACCTTCTCTGCATTATCATAAATCGTTCTAACACCCAGCTTGGTCGCAAAGCTATTACCTGTTAATACTTTATAGGAACAGAGTCTCGCGTGTGTGAAGTTAAGCACATTAGTTGAGTACCTGGTAGTAAAGAGCTCACTTTTGTGCCTTTCATACCCATCGAGGGATACTACTGGTTTGCGATATTGCGTTCCTTAATTCTTTTTAACAGCTTTTATTTTACTTGCAAATTTGCAATCTACACTAATATTATGAAAAGGTAGTTTGTTTTTTTGTTTTTATGCGGTAATTTCTGAAAGTTCTAGTCCGATTGCTAAAATTTTTTCACCGATAGAAAGCTGTTTTATTCTTGAGTAACATAGCCTATATTTTATGTACCTACGCGGGCGAAGCTGCGGGCAAAAGCTAGTGTTTTTTTATATGTGTCATCTAAAACTGTGCTGTTCATTTTCCCTTTGCTCTCTAGAGTCATGGCTCCCTCTTAATCATGGCGGTAAGTCCCCTCTTTGAGGACTGGCTGGAGAGGTAACAGCGTCCATACTTTCTGCATAACGCAGGCCGACACCAGTCATGGTAAGTACGGGAGGTTTCTGCACCTGATTCAGGAGGAAGAAATGCCCAGGTCACTATTGTGTGGACTGCCTTGAAGACACGGTGGAGCACACAGTGGAGGTGTGTCCCGCTTGGACGGAGCAACGTCTTGTCCTCGTGTTCAGCCCATGGTCCGGAGCGAGGTCGAATAGGTGGCGGTGGAGCGAGAGGCCGTGTCAAACTTTTACTGACTATAACCCACCTATTTACTGCATTTACCCTTTTTGTTTTAGGGCTATGGTAACTCTTTCAAACGTTCAAGCAAAATTCTATCTAGCCAGTCGTTTGAAAAGCTTACGAACATAAATTACGTTTCGAATCACTTAAAACAGCACTAAATCCAATGTATCGTTCCAATAAAACATTTAACCAAATAAAATAGAATTTATAGGTTCACGTTTATCGAATCAAAACCGGAATGAATCAGAACAAATTTACAAATGGCTACGCTGATTCACAATTTATGTAAAACAAACCATCGTACTGCAATTCCAGTTTTCGTTTTTATGATATTACGAAGTAGAAAATAACCTCAAGAAATCATATTTTTGGGATAAAAAGTATCATATATTAATGTTTCATTGCAATTTGTTCAGTCGTTCAAGCGTGAGCAGTAACAAACATACACACAAAATTACGAACTTTCGCCTTTATAAAATTAATGTGATTTGCTAACTAAATATCAGCTCACTGCAAGCCTTCCCATTGGTCAATTTGCCCGTAAGCTATGAACCTCTACCATTTAAGGGGACATGGTTGTAGGTACCTACCGATGACCAGCAGCCTGCGATAGACAGTGTTAATTGGTCTGTGGAACACGACTCGGTCTTGTTACCGCTTCTGTTATCGAATTATTCCGAGTTCCAATTATTCTGGTCGGGTAGATGTGTAAGTGTAATCTCATTTGAAGTGAAAATTATATGGGTATATGTCTTACTAGCACACAATGTGCTTGGTTCTTAATCTTCTACATTTATATATTACTAGCTGACCCGTCGAACTTCGTAGCACCTAATAGTAAGGATAACACTGGCATTACCAGAACAGCATAATTCATTTTTTATAATGACATTTTAATTAGAGATGGCGTTGTATTCGTTGTTATTTTTTTTCTCATTATTTTTTCTATTTTTTCTCACTGTTTAAATCTTCCCTGGACTATCTCAAATATTTCAAGACCAAAATTAGCCAAATCGGTCCAGCCGTTTTTGAGTTTTAGCGAGACTAACGAACAGCTATTCATTTTTATAAATGTTTATAGATATATAAATGAATCACTATTGTCATTGGTCACGCCATATCTTAAGAAAAACATTTTATACTTTTTAGAGGGTTCTTACAGAAAATAAATAAATAGAATTTGAAAAAATTTCTGAAAACTACGACTATTTAACATTAGCTCATATATCAGTTCGTCGGCTCAGCTGCTCTATTTTATAATATTTTAAACAGACATTAAAATAACATTTTATTTTTGTTTGTTTTGTTAGAATAGGTACCTATTGTTGTTAATAAAAGTTACACATAATATGACGTCCATAATATTCAGATGTCTCCAGCGTACAAATATCAAAGACTTTAAATTAAATGTATAATTACAACCTTACAATGTCAAGGGTATGGAAAACGTTAATTGCTATCAAATAAAATGTACAGATTTAATCAATACAATGTCATAGATATTAAATTCAATTCAATTAGGAATATAAAGGCAAGTCATAGTCGAATTTATATTTTGAATCAAACTATTATTTTAATCACACACATAATAGTGCGTATTTAATGAAGTAATAAAGAGTACCTGTAGGGTTTATACAGGTTTGGAAACGAGTTGATGGACTACTGTGCGGAAGAGGCTTTATCCTGTATTGACTGTAAGTGGCTAGATGTAAACACGCATACTTATATTAGTGATGCTAACGGCTCGCGCAGGGGGCTCGACCACTGTGTTGTCTCCGCGGCGGCCGAAGCGACAGTGAGTCATGTATGCGTGCTGTATGACGCGGTGCGGTTATTGTTTAATAATATTATTTGTAAAACAATAACTGTAAATACTACTGCGGAACGTATTAAATGTATATGGGGTAACAGGAATACTAACCAAATAGATAGTTTTTGTAAATTATGTAATGAGAAATTTAATTTAATGCGTAATAATACTTATTTTAAGGCTCCGTGCACAGAATTATCTCATTTTGAACCTTTTTGATCATGGTTTGTGAGAAAAGTAAGAAGAATTTAAACCTTATTTTTTAGGATTATGAAAGTCAAGTTCTTATTCTCTCAGTTGGCTTGACTATTTTTTTAAAATAATGTGTGTATTAATGGCAATTACCCATATTCAAAACCCTTTTCTCGCAAAAGTATCGATCGAGTGAAGTTTGGCTACGTTTTACACAAACTACAAATGATTTATAACATTAAAAAAAATATTAGTAACATCATTATATGGTCTACTCTCAGATGGGTTGAAAACATTATTGACTTCAATAGGAAATATAGCAGAAAAAAAATGTTGAAAAAACATAATTCTTGGAAAACATCTGTACAAATAAGTATTTTTTTCTATACCTTAGAAACACTTTTAAGAAAATTTAAAAATTACACAATAATCTTAAGTTAATCTGTTAATAGAATCTAAAATTTATTTTATAAATAAACAATACCTTCATTTCGTAAATTACAAACAAATTGAACTATATTATCGACCGCGCAAACACGATCGCGTCAGTAACGATCGGGCACTCCCAGCGAGAGCACGTAGTACTTTGTTCCGGAGCCGCTCGCGAAATTAACGTGAATATATTCCCAAATTTGTACGCCGACTATCACGTTGTGATCCAGTAAGTATTATTTTTGATTTTATGTACTTTGTTTATTAAGATTGTTTAAATTTCTTTCGACTTCAATAGTACTTAGAGGTAACTGTTGTATGTTTGTATGTAAAGGTTATCTGCGGAATTACTCTACTACTATGATTAAATTACAATTCTTTCACTAATGCTATCTACAATGGTTAATGGCAGCTATATTACCATCCACAGAAAGTTGATATTTTTAACCGACTTAAAAAAAGGAGGAGGTTATCAATTCGGTTGTATGTTTTTAATCATTTTTTTATGTTTGTTACCTCAGAACTCCGTCGTTAATGGACCGATTTTTTTGCAGATAATGAGTCGAAAGAAAAGGACGCATTATAAAGGCGTCACTAAAAGGAAAAAAAACAAAATGTGGGGCTGATACGTGCAAGACAAGTTCTTAAAGAACGCAAGTCCAATGCACTGGCTACGGTTTCGTTTCCAGAACATGTAAGATTTCTTCGATCAGCAGTAGAAGTGAAATAGTACATTTTGATACAGTGGAGAAAGTTTGTCATTGCGACCGAGAACGAATTCACACGAGCCGTAGGCGAGTGTTTTATATGGATCTGAGTGCTGCTGATTGATACGTGATTGCTTAGCGCTCAGCCTGATACAATAAATATAATAAAATATGGTGGCAACGAGCACGCGTACTTTTTCGCACTAGTGCGAAAAACAGTAAATAGTGTGCCTAAAAGCGGTAGGAATAAGAGCGGGTTTTCGAGTAAGTGTATTGAAATAGCATTTACCAGTACATACTAATTGACAATGTTGCTAATTTTTAGGAAATAGATGCTAATGAAAATTCTGAAACGACTATGGACACTAATAAAGTTGACAATATGTGTCAACTTGAACTATTCATGGTAATAATAACCATTGTGTTACGTACAGGGTGTAAATAAACAAACGCAAGACCTACTTTTAGAAATTCATAACTTGTTTTAGTTGTACTATATATGGTGATCTAATTGTTTCAGTTTATATTGAAAGTCTCATATTTTTTCTCTAAACTTAACTCGTAAAGTGAAATTTTGTAAGTTCTTGGTCCGAGAGACCACACAGGATGTTTTGCGTTTATTATGTTATATCGTATAAAAATAAATAATGTACTTATAATATACCAACAATAATATATTCATTTACAGGGTTATTTGTAAAACACTAACAACCTTGCAGGACTGTATTACTGACATCATAAATAACAATTTTTGTTCTATGACTTTTTACAAAACATAATTCATTTACCAAAAATAACCCTTCAAGATTTCGTTGCTCTTTCTAACACACTTCAACTTTGTATTTTGCTATACCTACGTCTGTATGACGCGACGCAAGCGCATCAAGCACCCCCGCTGCCCGATCCCCGCTCCCCTCCGTTATTGTACTATCGCTTGCTTCGCATATACTTCGTAATGTTTAGAATGTTCAATTAAAATATTTTTATTTTTGTATGAAAATCCGATGAACTAAAATATGATAAATTTTCAAGATAAGATAATAGAAAATCCGTAGTCACACGTTATTAAAGTGTTTCGGTTGGTACCTACAACGTGTGACTACGGATTTTCTTTTTGTTCTGTTCTTGTTTCTCCATTTACCTTGTTTATATATATATATATATATATATATATATACTCCCTAGCCGATTTCGGCTACGGTGACTGGATTCCGTTTTATTGCAACTACGGGTTGCGATCATGTGCTTATTCCAGCATCCTTACAATCTTGTTTCATAATTTTTCAGCGTCGTTTTTTTTGTCGTTGTCGGGTTTTAGTTTTTAACTGTTTTTTATTTAAACAATTTTGGTGTTAAATTTAACACATGACTTTTGGTCCGCTAGAGGGCGTCGCTTTAAATTTGAGCAATATTTTGGAAATGTACAAGTGAAGCCCTTTCAAATGCTACCAAACACGGCGTAATTATCACCATTTTTATTTTTAACACATTACTTTTTGTCCGCTAGAGGGCGACATATCAAGTTTTTTGACACGTCACGTAGCCTATGTTCAGCGGACAATTAAGACGGTTCTAACAATACCTCATATGTCGAGTTCCGATAAGTAGATTAGGAGCTATGAGGGAACAGATGAACATACTCACATACATACATAGCCTGTCAAAATCATTACCCTCCTTTGGCTTTGCCGTAGTTGGGTAAAAAAAAAACTAATTTGAAGGTAAAAGTGGCTGTGGCTGCGGAGCAGGACCGGCATTTAGCCAAGCGTTTTTATCAAGGATATAATCTTCCAGTTTATAATACGCTTGTCTACATAGTGTGCGTTTAATGCAACCTTTAAATTTGGACTCATTTAGTTGTAGAATCTTAACTGGTATTTTATTATAAAATTTTACACAGTACCCCATGAAAGAACTATGTACTTTAGCCAATCTGAACCGAGGTTGATCTAATTTGTTCCTATTCCTAGTATTAAAATTGTGCCTGTCACTTATCTTAGTAAAAAGATGAATATTTTTCCGAACATACATAATGTTTTCATAAATGTATTGACAAGGGACCGTCAGGATGTTTATTTCCTTAAATAGTTCCCTAAGAGAATCGCGTCTGCAAAGAGTGTATATGGCTCTGATAGCTCTTTTCTGCAGAATAAAAATAGACTATATCTGCAGCCCGTCCCCATAGCAAAATACCGTAAGACATGATACTATGAAAGTAACTAAAATAAACTAGTCGCGCAGTATCCACATCAGTAAATTGACGGATTTTTCTGACAGCATATGCTGCTGAACTAAGCCGACTTGCCAGAGATGTTAAATGAGGACCCCATTGTAGCCTCGAGTCAAGCGTGATCCCTAGGAAAACCGTATTCTCGACGAATTCGAGTTTCTCCTTGTTCAATACTTGATATCTCGAAGGCTTTCGATAGGGTCTGGCACGAAAGCCTTATTGCTAAGCTTCCTTCCTTCGGTCTACCCACTGGTATGTGTGATTGGATCGCAGACTTCTTGAGGGATCGATCCATCCGAGTGGTCGTTGATGGCTGCTCGTCCGGTCAAATGGATATTAATGCCGGGGTCCCTCAGGGGTCGGTACTCTCGGCAACACTGTTTTTGCTGCACATAAATGACTTACTTAAACCCGGTATCTTTGGGTATGCAGACGACAGCACTGTTGCCGAGAGATATGTGGCTGACGCACGCGCTAGTGGGTCACAGATCCAGTCATCCCGAGAGGCTATGGTTGAACGCTTGAACTCGTCCTTGAAGGCGGTCTCCGATTGGGGCGATGCCAATCTGGTCAATTCAATGCAAGTAAAACCAAGCGTGTCTTTTTTCGCTAAACGGAGTCAATTCCACCCGGCTCCATCTTTCCGAGGTGTGACCGTGCCAATAACCGACCATCTTGATCTTCTTGGCGTTACGCTGACGTCAACTCTCAACTTTGGGCCATACATCGAAGGAAAGGCTCAACTGGCAGCAAAAAAGCTGGGAATCCTCGCGAAGGTCAGACGGTACTTCACGCCGGAACAGCTGCTAAAACTTTATCAAGCGCAAGTTCGATCGTGTATGGAGTACTGCTCTCATCTTTGGGACGGGTCTGCCAAATACCAGCTTGATGCGCTAGAGTCGATTGAGAGGCGAGCCAAGAGGATCATTGGCAATGATGCACTTGTTGAGTCGAAGCTCCAAAGCCTTGGACATCGCCGCCGAGTTGCTGGCCTGTCGGTTTTCTATCGTTTACATTTCGGGGAGTGTGCACTGGAATTGCACAATCTAATTCCGCCAAGTCCGTTCCATCATCGGACCACTAGACGTACGGTGTTGCGCCACCGGTACATGGTGGACATCCCACCCATACGCACAAAACGTTTTGAGAACACATTTATTATGCATACAGCCAAGGAGTGGAATTCCTTGCCGGAGTCTGTGTTTCCTGATAGCTACAACTTAGGGGTCTTTAAGTCAAGAGTGAATAGGCTACTTCTAGGCAAGCGTGCTCCATCGTCGACCACAAAATCGCTTGCCATCAGGTGAGATGGTGGTCAAACGCGAGCCTATCATTAATAAAAAAAAAAGAAGCTTTTATGGCTTTGGAAAGAGGTAGTGTGAGTCCATCAGGTATACCATCAATATCAGTAACAGCTGATGCTGCTTGCATACTTATTCTTCGGCCTATTTCCATCTTTTTGTTATCTCGTCGTGACATTTCGCGTACGTATTTTGTTTAATTATTGGTAAATCTATGGAAGTCAACAAACAAAATATTTCTGATTTCTGAACAATTCCTTTTAAATACGGGCAAATTCCAATAAAACTCAGTAATCGTCAATACGGCTTTCGCCGAAATCGTTCAACTGGGGATCTTCTAGCGTATGCCATTCACATCTGGAGAGAGGCTATCGAGAAGTATGGAGAAGCACTTGCAGTCTCCCTTGATATCTCGAAGGCCTTCGACAAGGTCTGGAACAAAACCCTTATTGCTAAACTTCTTTCCTTCGGTCTACCCACTACTGGAGTCTGTCTGATTGGATAGCAGACTTCTTGAGGGGGTCGATCCATACGAGTGGTTATTGATGGCTGCTCGTCCGGTCAAATGGATATTAAAGCCGGGGTCCCTCAGGGGTCGGTACTCTCGGCAACACTGTTCTTGCTGCACATAAATGACCTACTTAAACCCGGTACCTTTGGGCATGCAGACCACAACACTGTTGCCAAGAGATACGTGTCTGACACACAGATCCAGTCTTTCCGAGAGACTATGGTTGAACGCTTGAACGCGTGCACTAGCTTCTGACGTTTTATAAGTGCCCATGTAGGCCTATGTGAAATAAAAAACTTTTGACTTTGACTTTGACTTTGAACTGGTCCTAAGGCAGTATCTGATTGGGACGATGCCGATCTGGTCAAGTTCAATGCTGCTAAAACCCAGGCGTGTCTTTTTCTGCTAAACGGAGACAATTTCGCACGGCTCCATATTTCCGGGGTGTAACCGTGCCGATAACCGACCATCTTGAGCTTCTTGGGGTAATGTTGTCGTCTACCCTCAATTTTGGCTCTTATATCAAGGCAAAAGCTCAGGCTGCCAAAAAATTGAAGATCTTAGCTGAGGTGATTCGGTACTTTACACCGGAATAGACAGCTGCTCCAACTTTATCAAGCACAAGTTCGATCGTGTATAGAGCTGTACTGATCTCATCTTTTAAATATTCAAAAAATATATATATCTGTTTTTAAAAATACGGTGATGTTCTTATTTATTTTGTTTGCTTTCCTTTTTATTCCGATATTTTTGGTTCAATTCGAATACTTGACATTGATGAATATATTTTTATGCAATAACGCAATGAAGTTTGTGAAATGTATTATTTTTATTGTATTTGCTGCGAATTTTTTGGTATATATGTAGGTCTTTTTATTTCCTTTTTTTACGTAGTTTTTAACGATGACCTCAACTTGGTATTGTTTTGTCAATTAATTAATTTCTGAGTTGAGCTATACGTTTACTGACAAATGCTTGCACTGACTGAACAGGTCCACTCTAACACGGTAATATTATCTATACAGTATTCCAACTTCATAGAAACGGACGAAACGCGAGCTATATCTACGCGCCTCGATCTCGAGGTGCACTCGGGATGCAGACAGTCGCGTCTGTGCCGCGCGACATTTTCAATAAAAATAAGTTCAAGTACATATTTATATATTTAATATGACGAGTAGGATATATTGTGCTGTTTTTCATTCACATAAATATTGCTTCATTTAAAACCAAACATATAAATTGTAAAGTAGCTGCAGGTATCTATAACCAAGTAAAAGATATTCCTTTTTCTCCACCTTGTCCATGTTTCCCAAAACAATTTTTAATTAAGCTTTAGAATGCGGATTTTTGTACTTTAAAATTTAATAATAAAGCATTTCGTAGGTACGTCTCAGTCGAGGCGCAAATATTTTTCGGTCGCAAATATTGAACACTTCCTATTCAATTCACAAAGTATTTTATTTGTTTATATAAAAAAAGTATATTTACAATCACAAAACTAAATGGAAACACAAAGTAGGCAAATGTAATTAAAATGCTGGAGGCGGGCAGCCATAGTGCGGGCAGCCCTATCGCATGTTTACGTACCGTGCGGCTGTAGGCATTTATTTCAAAGATACGGACGAGTTACAATACTGTATAGATAATATTACCGTGACTCTAATCTGTATGGTTCCATCCTCAAAAGAACATCTCAGACATTAGTATACACTGTCCGCATACACCTTTACCGAGATTACATATCTGAATTTTAAAAGAGATATCTCGTAAACTTAATTTTTTTTGACACATGGAAAGTGTTTTTTTACAACTATTTTACTTAAATAGATATCATTGTATCATCGTTTTGTATTTATCATTTAGTTAATTGTCTAAATGTATCAACATCCATCTAACACAAAATTGAATAATTTTGGTGTGAATTGTGACAAATATAAAATATATACACGTTCCAGATTTTTATTTACAAACCATACTTACTTTATAATTTTGTAACTCAGAAAAATATCTTATAGAGGATCAAAATTGTTTGAGCGGCCACCAAGCTCGATTTTTACGCGTGTGTGCGTGTAGCTGCATGCACGATGCACACAAACATAACATTGCAGCGAATTTGCCTAAACTCTAGCGAGTGAATTTTCTGCACGGCCTCTTAAGCTCTGTTGTGATAGTGAACTATGTACGAATCCGGAGCATACTAAATTAATTGATTTATTTTACACGGATATTGTTCAAACGTTGCAAACATCAGCGGAACGTACATATTACTGTCATAAACAGTCTAAACGTACGGTGGTAGGTTGGAACTATCACGTGAGACAGCATCATGTTCTGGCTAGGCAGACCTTTTTACAGTGGGTTCAATGTGGCAGGCCTTGCTCGGGATATTACCATGAACAAATGTCTATCGCGCGAAAGAAGTTTAAAGCAGCCCTGAAATACGTTCAGAAAAACCAAGACACAATTAAAATGGATATTCTGGCCCGACATGAATCGTCCAAAAATTTTGGAAAGAAGTCAAGAAGCTCAATCCGAAAAGTGGAACTCCAGTTAGTGTGGAAAGGGAGTCTGATGGGTCTGCTATTGCAAATAAGTTCCGAAAGCATTTTGATGTTTCCCCACCCGTCAGGCGGGCGCACGTTGTGACGGCCGAGAATTTGCAGTGTGGTAATGCTAGGGGGGGCTTCCATGTCACGTCCGATGATGTACTGGACGTGCTCAAAGGTATGAGGCGTGGGAAGTCTCCAGGTCATGACGGCCTTAGTTTGGAGCATTTGATGAATGCGGGCCAGCATATCTGTTGCGTATTGGCACAATTTTTTAACCTCTGTGCTAATCATTGCTATTTTCCTGTGGAGCTCATTCGCACAGTGGTTGTTCCTATTCCAAAAAATAGGACTGGTGATGTCTCGAGCATGGCCAATTACAGACCTATCTCTCTCGCAACTATAGTGGCTAAGGTGCTTGAACGTCTGTTGCATAAACAGCTGAGTCCGTCAATTAATATTAACGACGGTCAGTTTGGTTTTCGGCCGGGAGTGTCAACGGACATGGCTATATTTTCTCTGAAACAGGTTGTCAAGTGTTATGTCGATCAGGAAACTAGTGTCTATGCCTGTTTCCTCGACCTTAGTCGCGCCTTTGACACTATAAATCATGACCTGTTGTGGGAGAAACTTGAGCGTAGTAATGTACCAGTTGGAGTTACGGGGCTTATTAGGTATTGGTACTGTAATCAGTTCAACAATGTCAGATGGGATTGTGCTATGTCTGAGGACTATAGGCTAACTTGTGGTGTTAGGCAGGGGGGTTTGACCTCTCCCGACCTGTTTAATCTCTATGTCAACGACCTGATTGAGGAGCTGAGCAGGACACCAGTGGGGCTCAAATTGGGCGATCGTTATGTAAACAACTTGAGTTATGCAGACGATATGGTTCTTCTCAGCCCCTCAATTAAAGGTTTAAGAAAGCTGCTGGTTATCTGTGATCGGTTTGCGAAGAGTCATGACTTAGTTTATAACGCTAAGAAAACAGAACTGATGATATTCAGGTCGGGAAAGGGACCTCAGAATGTTCCCCCAGTATGCATTGGGGGACAGACAGTTAAGGTTGTGGAGAGGTTCAAGTACCTTGGTCACATACTGACATCGAACATGAAGGATGATGCGGACATCGATCGTCAGCGTCGTGCCTTGTCGGTGGTCGGGAACATGCTTGCTAGACGATTTTTTAAAGCCAAAGTGCAGACTAAAGTGCACCTATTCAGAACATACTGTCAAAGTTTCTATACGTGCCAGCTCTGGACTGACTATACGAGAAAGTCCTGGGATGGCATACGCGTTCAGTATAACAACATCTACAGACACCTCATGGGGTTGAAGAGAAATTGTAGTGCCTCTGGCATGTTCGTGGAGGCGAGGCTGAACGCGTTCAATGCCATTCAAAGGAACAGAATCGCGTCATTCATGTCCAGGGTTGGTACGTGTAGTAACAGTATAGTAAAAGAACTAGCTGATAGAGTGTGCGCTACTAGAACTTTTAAACGATGGTTGGAAATAGCGGCTTAAATGTTTGATGTCCTGTATTTTTTTTTGTCTCTTTTTTTGTATTTGTTTTGTGCCTAATTTATTAAATCAATTTAATTCAATTCAATTTAATTCAATTCAATTTAATTCAATTTAATTCAATTTAATTCAATTCAATTTAATTCAATTCAGTTTAATTCAATTCAATTCAATTCAATTCAATTTAATTTAATTTAATTTAGTATAAACCAAATTTATTGCATGCTAAATTGACTGTACCTTTTATTTTTTTTTATTTTGTTTTTCAATTCTATAAAAATTTAACTTTTTGACATTTTTTTTTTTTGTTTGAAATTTGACTAATATTTTTTTTTTGTTGTGTAATCAGGGCTATATGTATATAATGTAATGGATCAAAGTGGTCTGAAATAAAGGTTTATTATTATTATTATTAATTTATTCCAACGTTGAAAATTGTATCACTATAAAACAAACTTTATTTTGGCACATTTCCGGATGACAGCGATGTGGAGGAGTATTTCGACGCCTGAGTGTATTTTGTGTTTTTGTATTATATTTATGTACATAGGTTTTAGTATAGTTTAGTTAATATTTATGTATTTTATGTGAGAGATTGTTTGTATATTATAGAAGTGTAAAAATAAATAAATGGAATATAACTTTACTCATATTTTTCAATTCTCTTAGAGATTGGAGGGGACAACGAGCTTGTTTTGTTTTAGTAAACGCCACAGTCGGCCCAGGCATTCTAGGCACTGCCAATTGTTTAGACGGCAATGTACTGAAGACGGTCGTAAGTAAAATAATTTTGTTACATCCAAGAATTCCAGAACTGGCATATCAACGAGTACGAATTTTTTTATTAGAGATGAAAGTAAAAAGAATATTGTTCTTCATGCCAATCATTATTAAAATACCTTACAGAGAATTTTACTGTCTTCTCCGAAAACAAAAGTAATTATTTATTTCATATATGGCTTCTGTCGGCGGCTTTTCCCACGTGATTGTAGGAAATATATGTCTATGTCGAGGCCAGAACTTAAAATTGACACTTCATGATACCACCGGCCACATAATGAAATGGTTGCATTTCATGATATGGCTAACTAAAACTGGCCAGAACATTTAAACGCCAACTTTTGATGATATTTCGATCCACGTTTGGCCATATCATTAATTTAGGATTAATGAAATTTTACAAGTATTAAGGGACATGGGGCATCCCGACTCGGGCAGGATATGTTAAAAGAAGTACCGCCTTAGAGTGGTTATTTTTTTTTAAATACCCACAATAGCATATTTTCATCATCATCATCATTTCAGCCGATAGACGTCCAGTGCTGGACATAGGCCTCCCCAAATGTCGCCACAACAACGAACGGTTCTGTGCGTCTCGCATCCATCGAATATTTTAGTGCACATTTATTATTTTTAGGGTTCCGTACCTCAAAAGGAAAAAACGGAACCCTTATAGGATCACTTTGTTGTCCGTCCGTCTGTCTGTCAAGACCCTTTATCTCGGGAACGCGTGGAGGTATCGATTTGAAATTAAAATCATATACTCAGGTCTGCGGTCCCTTGAGGCTGTGAAAAAATCAAACATCTGAATTAGCGGAAAAAAAAGATACGTTTACGTCGCAAAAAAACGTGTATTTCGACACTCTCAAGGGAATCAAAATTCATAGGGTACTTCCCGTTACCTAGAATCCTGAAATTTGGCATGAAGCAAGATCTCATAACACTAGTATAGGAAAAAATCTGAAAACTGTAAGTTTGTGGTTACGTCACAAAAAAAGTTTTTTTGCGATTCCGAAAAATCTTCGTAACTCAATTCGGAAATTGAACATAGGTAAGTTTGTGCGGAACCCTCAGTGCGCGAGTCCGACCCGCACTTGCCCAGTTTTTGATACAAAATATGCCTCTGTTCCAGAGACATTTTTTGTAGTAGAAAACAGAAATAAATTAAGGAACAGTTAAATACTACCCCAATTAAAATCGTATATAATGTCGTTGGCAAGACTGTGCCATATTACATTCAAATTGCTGATTGACTGTAGGCTTGTGTAGTTAAATCAAATAACACAGCTTTGTATCGTAATTATATTTCATTATACTTTTATCTTCGATTTGAAAAATGTTATTCGCTTTTAGTAAAACATGTCTATCGCCATATTGTTTTTGTACTAATTAAAAATTAGTAGTGTATAACGGAAGAAAGAATTCTAGACTTCTTTCGAGAAATAGTGGTTGCCATCTTTCTCCCTGCCCTCGACAAAAGACAAAGTTAGGTCCATCGGCAAACTTATCTCGTTTGTTTAGGTATTATTGACCCTGAATGAGTATTGCGTCCAACCAGGGACGCTTCCCTAAGTTTCCTACGCAGAACGGGCTTAAGGATTATGAATTGGAAATTAGTCAGTACTCACAGGACGCTGGAAGCCAGGGGATCACCTCACTGCACAACTAGCAGTAGTATTTCACGATATTTTCAGGTTTCTTTAACCCCGCGCGCGGGTTGACGTGCTGTTGAGTTCGAACTGTTGCTTCTTCCATCCGCCGTCAGGTGGCGGTGTGATGCGTGTGCGATTGGCGGCGAATTCAAATAAGGAAGGACAGGATGGGACAAAGGAAATTATCTTAAAGCCGGTTCAGACCCCAACGTCGAATGTAGGTATTAACATTAAGGTGATCGCACAAAGGTAGCCGGCCAAAACCTGTAGTCCTAGAACACAAAGGGCAACTGGAGGAACAAAGGTGTGGCTTTAGTCAGTAATAAGTTTAACTTGCCTTCCCGCTCCGCTTAGAACGGGAGAAGTTATTAGATGATAATTTCCGACCTTAACCTTTTGAGTGCGTAATTAGAGACACAATAGAAAGACAATGGCACGTGAACGCCAGCGTTAATGCGGGGATCAACAGCTTACACAAAGGATAGCCCGCGAAATTCAAGTTTTCTTAAGTTTTTTTTTACCGGTTAGTATCAGGTTCTATATTCATTAAAATATGTTTTTTTTTTATTTGATTTAAACTAATGCTTGACTGCGATCCCACCTGATGTTAAGTAGTGATACAATCGTTGATGGTGAGACGCACTTGTTTATTAAGAGCCTATTCACTCTAGCCTTGAAGACACCTAAATTATAATCGGATGGAAAGACCTCAGCAGGCAAATTGTTCCAGTCCATCGATGTACGCGGTATAAACGACGACGAGAAACTTAGTCCGGACCGTAGAGGTTTCAACAACTTAAGGGTGGATACTCGCCGTATGACTTATATTATTTGCGACCAAAACACGTACATATATGTACGGAATTATATTCATTGAAATCATCAATCCAACTCTCTCAATTCTTTCAATTCTATTGAATGGTTATTTTATGAAAAAATCATTCAATAGGATTAACGTAAATAAATACGTATTATTTACGCTAATTCTTTTTAATGACTTTTGCTATTACGGTAGCAAATCATAGTTTAATTAACAAACAACTGACGCTGACATTCGAAGACATGTGACATTCACCAACGCGCACTGGGTCCGCGTGGTGGATTTCGACGCATTCCCTCTCCTAGAGAGGAGGCCTGCGTCCCAGCAGTGGGAACACTAAAAGGCTGATTATGCTGTGCTTATGCTTATGACACTGACCTGCAAAATGCAAATAAATCTAAGGAAATTTGAATTTCTCCCCCCTTAAATAGCCAAGATAAACAATACTACTTTCTACACCCATTTGAAACTGAAGAGATCTTTTTTTTTGGTTTTTCTCTTTAAATTGTGTGTTGAGCACTAAAAACAATGTTAGACATTGTTTTGCTTTTAGGAACTAGTTTTATCTGCAAAGGAAAGGAGAGTTTGATACTAAATCTCATAATAAGAGCCACATGGGTTGGTGTTCAAGGTTAAGCAACGTTTGTCCAGGTCAGTCCGTGGATGGGACACACTCCATTATGTACCGGAATTCCTCCGTGATTAAGGTTTTTCTTTAGTATGGAAGCAAGAAAATCTGACACCAGTCTTTTCCAGAGCATCGTGGTACTCAGTTACCGATTTATGGAAGTCAGGTAGGCATCCTCACGTCCCAACCGCCACCGCAAAAGACGCCCCGGGCATGAGGAGTCACAACTCACCAAGCGGACGACTGGTAAGGATCAAGCTCGAGTTAAGGGCGCGTTGTGTTCGACGTGCGCCTTAAAGAGATGCTAGCAAAACTGAAGGGGCTCAGTAGGGCCGATGCCTGCTAGGGCTGTGGGAACATTTGAAAGAGTGGCCCTGGCTCTGGAACGCGATGAGCCACTGAAGGACACAGATGGGTTTTAGTCAGTAAAAGTCTGACACGCTCTCACATTCTACTCTGATGATTTCCAATTTCAAAAAGAAAATCTACCTCCAGTTAGACTGTGGAAGCCGACCCCCCGACGAATATAGATAAGACCTTTTTAGGGTTCCATACCTCAAAAGGTAAAAACGGAACCCTTATAGGATCACTTTGTTGTCCATCCGTCTGTCTGTCTGTCAAGACACTTTTTCTCGGGAACTCGTGAAGGTATCGAGTTGAAATTATAACGATGTACTCATGACGGCGGTCCCTTGAAGTTGTGAAAAAACCAAACTTCTAACTTAACGAAAATAAAAAGATACGGCCGTTTATGTCGCAAAAAACGTGTATTTTGACACTTTCAAGGAAATCAAAATTCATTGGGTACTTCCCGTTGACCTAGAATACTGAAATTTGGCATAAAACAATTTCTTATAGCGCAAGTATAGGAAAAATCTGAAAACTGTAGATTTATTGTTTTTTTATTTTCGGGTGAGATAGTGTCAGACTTTTACTGACTAAAAACCCACTCCTGTTCCTTCGTTGCCTTTCGTACCAGGGCCGAGTCTTCCTTTCAGAATCAGACCCTTGGCCCCAGTAGGCTTCGACCCTGATGGCCCCTACAATTGCTGACATCTCCTTGAGGCGCGCGTGAAACAGTACGCGCCATCGACGACTTGGGCTCGGTCCGGACGGTTACCGGACGGTCGGACGGCGACCCACCCATTGCTCGCCGTCCACAAGCCCGCGCCTACGGTGGCCGGAAATCGGGATCAGAATCCCGGCGGCGGTTGGGGCGTGAGGACCGTTGCCTCACGCGATCGGCTGCCTCCTTTGCTAGCATTACTGCTTCGCAGAAGGAGGCGACCGCCTGCCACTCCTCCTCGCTTCGGACCATGGCCTGTACCAAGGCCCGGCGCGAGAGATCACCGCCGCCGATCGCTTCCACGAGGACACGGCGTTGCTCTTCCCAAGCGGGGCACACTTCCACCGTGTGCTCCACCGTGTCCTCCGGGCGGTCCACGCAATGGTGACACCCGGGCGTTTCTTCCGCACGAATCCGGTGCAGGAACCTCCCAAACTTACCATGTCCGGTGAGGACCTGCGTCATGCGGAAGGTATGGACACCGTGTTCCCTATCCAGCCACTCCTCAAAGAGGGGACTTACCGCAGATTTATTGTTACGTCACAAAAAAAATTGCGATTCGGAAAAATCTTCGTAACTCAATTCGGGAATTGAACAGTTTTCATCGGTAAGTTGCGCGAGTCCGACTCGCACTTGCCCGGTTTTTTTTTTGAGGTGGGAAATCATTAGTTGACTTCTCCCACACTATGTGAAGCGAATGACAGTGTCAGACTTATATCTACTGACTAATACCCACCTGTGTTCCTTCAGTTCAGTTCAGTTTCAGGGCCGCGGAACGCAAACTGTAACTCTTTCGAAAAATCCCGCAGAGTTTTCATGTTTTATCTGCAACGATCAAGACAGATTCTTTAGTCTCTTAATCATTTTTCCAACTACTTTTCTCATTCTGAGAACGGTAATCCAGATGATTTTTCTGCATCACAAAGTCCTTCTCGGAAAGGCTTCATAGCTTTGTCTGTGTACCGTACATAGGTAATGAAATATACAGGTTGACTGGTTAAACGAGGGACATATTCAAGGAAATGGCACTTTATGCTCGGATGTAACAAAAAAAAAACATTTATACATTAGGGTACTAACGACACGCCGAACTTCGCACGGGTGTTAGAAATCTTAAAAATATTTGGCTTTTCCCTCCTATAATATGCATATAATAATAATACTCCCAACCGAATTGCGATGACGGTGGCTAATCTTAACAGAGATTGGCCAAGTACGCAGGAGATATTATAGTGCACAAGTGTGGGAGCAAACACAGGTGCACCCTCTTTTTAACCGACTTCAAAAAACAGGAGGTTATATGTTCAGCTGAATGTATTTTTTTATGTATGTTCTCCGATTTCTCGGTCAATTGTGGATTTTAATTTTTTTATTAAAAGGTTATGCTTCCAAATTGGTCCCATAGAAATATTGTTATGATCTGATCATAAACTTCGAAGATATGGAGCACGGCAAGATATAGGCACCGGAACTCTTTAATAAATTAATGTAATCTAACCGTGTTTGGTATTATTAGAATTGTCATGAGATACACTCTGGCTATATGATATTTAAGTATGGCTGAGAAGTACTTTTTAGTGGTACCATAATTAAAAAGTGTAAAATAAAAAACTTTTTACAAAAAAAAATACAACCGACTTCAATGTAAAAAAAAAACCACTGAAAAGTTTTTTTTACATTGGTTGTATTATTTTTTTGTAAAAAGTCTTTTTATCATTTACTCTCATTTTCCGATGGAACGTCAATCCGACACGACCGGAGTGAGATCAAGCGCCGGACCAACGGCTTTGTAACGGTATGGAGGTGTCATTGTTTGTTTTTGTATAACGACATTGTAGAACGAGCAGCCGACTCAGGCGCGTCAACATGGCTACCAACTTATCGTTTTCTACAATTGCTGACACTGAGGCGTAACCGATTGGAGAACGGAATTCGACACGAAACGGTTGTAACCTGGCTAGCGGGGAGGTCTCCACATTCAGCAGTCGCGCCCACGAGACCATATATTAAATATCCTACTACCTACCTCATAAATCACTCTCTCTATAAGTAAAAACTGCACGAAACCTGCGTTCGTAAACTTGATTAATTTAATACTGGACGAATTTGAATTTATCTTTTCTGTTTGCGATTTTGGATAAAGTTACTTTTTGATACAAACAATAAAAAAAAAACTGGGCAAGTGCAAGTCGAACTCGCGAACTGAGGGTTCCGTACAAACATACCTATATAAACAATTAAATTCCCGAATAGAGTCTCGAAGATTTTTCCGAATCGCAATTTTTTTTTTGTTGTGATGTAATACCAAATTTAAAGTTTTCAGATTTATTCCTATACCTGTGCTATAAGACCTAGCTTTTTGCAAAATTTCAGGATTCTGGGTCAACGGGAAGTACCATTTCCTCGAGAGTGTCGAAATATACGTTTTTGGAGACAAACGGCCGTATCTTTTTTTTAGTAAACTTAGACATTTGATTTTTTCACAGCTTTAAGAAACTACAAATTTGAGTATATGGTTTTAATTTCAACTCAATACTTACACGCGTTCTTGAGATAAAGGGTCTTGACAGACAGACAGACGGACTGACAACAAAGTGATCCTAAAAGGGTTCCGGTTTTTCCTTTTGAGCTACGGAACACTAAAAAATTGAGTCAAGTAACCAGTTGCCCTTTGCGTTAAAAGGCCGCGGTAATTCTTTCGAATATTCCCGATCTCTCAGCATATATCAGGAAAGAAAAGTAGAGGTGCAAAGGCTGGTTCCATGTTTAAGAAGTCTCACTGTATAACCAGTATATACTAGCCCAGCTTCCTTGTAAACCCCTGTGATAAGACATGTTTATATACCTAGTCTAAGCCGCGAATAAACTTGTGTAGGAGTTAGTTTAGCTTTTTAATACAGAATAGGGCCAATTTGCTTCAGTTTATAGCTCTCGCTGCTGTTTTTCTTCTTGTTTCTGCTGTAGAACATTTTCTTTATTAATGTTATCGTGTAATCTTTTCTTGATATAATACTAGCTTCTATCAATGACTCTGCTCGCCGGAAACTATCCCAAGGGAATGTTCTAAACAGGATTTTAGAGGTTTGCAGAACAGGGTAAAGTTTCACAAATCTCCATAGAAAAGAAAGGATCCTCCAACCATGCGGTATTGCATCTGAGGCCCAAGTCTGCTATTTGTATAAATTCGTCATTCCAACACAATTCCATTGTCATTTTGCTAAAAGTTCGTAATCTGCTAATTCATAATGATCGAACATTGATCGGTCTTTGGTCTCGTAATAGAGTTGTGGTAGAATGACAATATCGAGCTTATTAAAAGCAATGACTACACAGTGACGTTTTAATGGTTGATCAAAAGAACTGTCAAAATTTTAGCAGATTACCGTATACGTCAGACATTCATTTGCCAATATATACGAGATTACCATTCTAGGCCACTTCTTTCAATGGAGTGTCAGTGGTTGACCATTGGAAAGTCATAATGACGCCATTATATTAGTAGATTACCAAACTTGTCAAAATCAACAATTATGAAGTCAATGATAGACCATTCTGACAATATTTTAATAGTAGACTTGAGGCCCAGATCCTAGCAACTGCCCGATAGTTAGTTTCGGATAGTTGTATACTGTTTTAACCGCGTGGAGAACTATTATACCGTGATGCAGGATTTTAACTTTTAGTTCCTATGTGGCGATGTAGGTATCGCTACAAGATAAAACATCATACTCTCTGTGTGTCATATTGTGGTCAAATCCGTCCAGCCATTGACAAGTGATTGATCAGCAAACATACACAAATCATCATTTCAGACGAAAGCCGTATATAAAAAGTGAGAGGTGCCATAATCGCGACTGGCGATCGCATTGTGATTGTTATAATGCACAGGGAATGCTACTGCCCATTTGCTGGTGAGTTCCTTAATCACCTCTTATAGCCTGGCCACAACTTCTGGCTTTAGCGGCTTTCACAGTGGAGTCTGTGAGCGGAGCGGCGGTCATGATACGTACGCTTAATAGCGTTCCGTTACAAAATGATCTAGAATGTTTGGTTTAACGTTGCCGAACAATCGTAACTGCGCTGTCACTGCCTGCACCACTCTATATCGTGGCATCGCTGGCATTTGATCGCACGTACGTTCGCTGCAGCGATTCCCTCGGCAATTATCGCTAATTCAACATTTCAGTACATTTGTTCTTACCGCTCGCAGCTCCGCACTAAACGTTTGCTGATAGCGGTGAGATCGTGGCTAGGCTGTTACGGCACTCACGATGTAAGTGCGCCAAGCCTGGACGCAGACTCAAGCACCTAACGGCCTAGGGCGATACCCTTCTGATTACCTCATTATTTCAGCCGAAAGACGTCCACTGTTGGACATAGGCCTCCCCCAAGCGTCTCCACAACGACCGATCCTGTGCGTCTTGCATCCACCGCACTCCCGCGACTCTCGACAGGTCGTGGGTGTGCGGTGGAGGCCAGTTTGTGGAAGGCCTTCCAACGCTGCGTTTTCCGGTGCGCGGTCGCCACTCTAGAATCTTTCGGCCCCATCGACCATCCGTTCTACGAGCAATGTGCCCTGCCCACTGCCACTTTAGTTTGGCTATTCTTCGGGCTATGTCGGTGACCTTGGTTCTCCTGCGGATATCTGATTACGTAATTGAGTGATAATACAGACATAGTACCTGTGTCATAAATAGAGTAAATATAATACACACCCCTTTTTTTGGATTGTCATAAACGAACCTATTTATTTATTATATTCTTTATTGTACACCACATAAAAGAAAATACAGAACAAACATAATTAAAATAAGTGTACAATGGGCGGTCTTATCGCACAAGGCAATTTCTTACAGACAACCTTTGGATGGACTGAAAGAAAGGAGATAGATTTAGGGCTGTCAGTGTACAACATCAGAAAAATACTAATAAGACATAATAACACAAATACACCTACCACACCTACACCTACAGAACCTATGTTAGTTACCTTATTGATCTAAAAAGGGTGTGATATATACTGCCGGCCAAATTATTCGGTCAGCTGCATTTTTCTTTATAAATATTTCTAGTAATGTTTTTAAATCCATTTTTTCGATTTATAATAATCGAACAATCAACACTTCCAAGTATCCTTTGAATAACGTTCACCATATTTTGTTATAACCAGAGGTCGGAATTAGGTAGCGTTATTCATGTACTTGCATCGAAATGTTGATGTTAATGTGGATCTTTTCGGGATTTCTAATGGATGTTTTTATTATTTATTCCCGTGTGGCCAACAATATTACAAATAAATAATAATAAAAACCTCAGAGATAGATAAGACAAGTAAAACAAAGATAATTAACATATAATTTTTACTAGTATTTTTCATTGAAAAAGATCTCTCTACGTCAACTGAGGTAAGGTTAATTTATACACTTCCTCCTCCTCGTCATTAATGCAGGAAGAAATTTTGTCTACTTTATTTCTGTTGAGGCATATCCACTTTATTCTTTCGCTGTATAAAATCAGTATAAGTACATGAATAACTCTACCTAAATCCGACTTCTGGTTATAACCAATAATCAAGTTAATAGTTGAAGCGTTAATTCCCCGTTGGGGTTATTTGACACTACCTTTTATTAGTCATAATATGGGCCTCAAACCCGATCAAACGGGTAAATACCCGAGAATTCCTGCTACATGCCACACAAACCCGTAAATGCTTCATCAATTATTTGCTTCGCTCTTGATCTTTGCCTGAATAATGTATGAATATCGCACCTTCTTGCGACATAGTTTACCTCAAGGTTTTGGGCAAAACACGTGGGTGTATGGATTATGTATTGGGGTTATGAATTTAATGATTGACTCAACACGTAGATGGTTTTTTTATTGGCTTGATCGGTTAGTCCTGTATGACATTGTAGCAACATCTATGGCGTCACATAAGAACTAATCTTGCATCGCGCAATTAAAGTTCTCCGCGCGATCGGAACATATAGAACAGCCCGGAATCATCTACAGGGCAGGTGCCCACCAGACATTGGGCACGCTATAATTATGGCGATAAGTCCCCTCTTTGAGGAGTGGCTGGAAAGGCCTCACGGCGTCCTTACCTACCGCATGACGCAGGTCCTCACCGGACATGGTAAGTTCGGGAGGTTCCTGCACCGGATTCGTGCAGAAGAGACGCCCGGGTGCCACCATTGTGTGGACCGCCCGGAGGACACGGTGGAGCATACGGTAGAGGTGTGCCCTGCTTGGGCAGAGCACCGCCGTGTCCTCGTGGGGGCGATCGGCGGCGGCGATCTCTCGCGCCGGGCCTTGGTACAGGCCATGGTCCGGAGTGAGGAGGAGTGGCAGGCGGTTGCCTCCTTCTGCGAAGCAGTAATGCTGGCAAAGGAGGCGGCCGATCGCGTGAGGCAACGGTCCTCACGCCCCAACCGCCGCCGGGATTCCGATCCCGATTTCCGGCCACCGTAGGCGCGGGCTTGCGGACGGCGAGCAATGGGTGGCTCGTCGTCCGATCGTCCGGTAACTGTCCGGACCGAGCCCAAGTCGTCGACGGCGCGTAGTGTTCCACGCGCGCCTCAGGGAGTTGTCAGCAACCGTAGGGGCCCAGCAGGGTCGAGGCCTACTGGGGCCATGGGTGATGGGAAAGTGATCCCCGGGGCCCTAGAAAAATGGCAAAGAAGGAACAGGAGTGGGTTTTTAGTTAGTAAAAGTCTGACACTATCTCGCGCTCCGCCCAAGAGCGCGGGATGTCATTAGATGATTTTCTCACCCGGAAAAAAAAAAGAAAAAAAAAAAAAAAAGGTGCCCACCAGACATAACACCCGTCTGGCCAAAGGATCCTCCCTTTTCAACGGAGGTTTGCGGGACTTTACTCTCTGTTCCGCATACCTCCAAAATATTTTTAGATCGTTGATTTTCTTTATAGGTAGTCTAAAACCGAAAATCTGTCACACTAGTCTTGCCAATGGGTATCGTGCTACCTAATTACTGGTGGAAGCACTGGCCCTTAGCGTTCTAGGGCCGCAGTATTTTTTTTCGAATAAACCAGCAGCCCTGGCAGACATCGGCCCTAGCAGGCCGTGTCAATAATGCCAGCAACTCTTTGAGGCGCGCATGGAACATAACGCACTGTCGATCTAGGCTTCCCAAGTCGTCGATGGCGCGTGCTGTTCCACGCGCGCCTCAAGGAGATGTCAGGAAACCGTAGGGGCCCAGCAGGGTCGAAGCCTACTGGGGCCAAGGGTCTGTTTCTGAACTCGGCCCTGGGACGAAGGTAAAGAAGGAACAGGAGTGGGTTTTTAGTCAGTAAAAGTCTGACACGCCCTCTCGCCCCACCCAAGAGCGGAGGGTGTCATTGGATATTTTCCCACCTAAAAAAAACTGTCGATCCGGGTTTGGTCCAGAAATTAAAAGGATTTATTTATCTAGTATTTAGAAAGTTTCTAGTAAACGTAAAGTGGTGCGGCAACACTGCCAAAGTGACTTGTCAAATTTCATTCCATATTTTAAAATTAATTTTCATTTTCATTTAAAGTAAGAATAATGTGTAATTATTAATTAAATCGTAAAATAACTGCATAAATAAACAAGATTATTATTTTCTTGTCAATACACCAAGTAAAACACAATTTTTAGGACCTGCGGCTGTCGATTGTACCACGCTATTCCGACAAACGAAATCCCGAAGAACGCTATTCCGACAGATCACTATCCCAACCTGCAGTAGACCGAATAACATTAAGTCGATGGAGTTTATCTCGACTGAACACCATCCCGACAGACATTTGGTTTACAAAACACTAGATCGACTAACTGTTGGCCGACTGAATGCCATCCCTACGTGCAGTACGCAATGCCAAAATACTTTATCTCGAACAATATCCACAGATATAAACAACGGGTCGTCAAAACACAATAGCAACAAGCGGAATAACCTCAAATATAGAAAAATAAGGTTCAATTATAAATTAATAAATATATAATAAGACAATGAGATAATTTGTCAACTAAAATATGAATTAACGACAAAAACGTTCTTTAGCCCGCTCTGTTGGTTGAACGACTTGATGGATTTGAAAAAAATGAGGTTTCATTTAATCAGTATTCTCTTCTTATACTTATGCTTATGAAATTAAAAATAACATGGCAATGCTAAATATCAGACTAACCTTACATTCTGATATTTAGCATTGCAATGTAATTTTATTTTTTTTATGTAGCGACTGCTTATCAAAGTTCGAAACTGAGTTACTGGCTAAAGAAGACTGATTGTCGAAGACCTTTCAGTGCGCAGCGGTGATATCTCACCGTTAACTTTCAAATTCCGGGCTGCCACACAGTAGGGCTTGCGGACGGCGAGCGATGGGTAGCTCGCCGTCCGACCGTCCGGTAACCATCCAGACCGAGTCCAAGCCGTCGACGGCGCGTAGTGTTCCACGTGCGTCTCAAAGAAATGACAGCAACCGTAGGGGCCCAGCAGGGTCGAAGCCTACTGGGGTCATGGGTGATGCGAAAGAGATCCCCAGGGCCCTGAAACAATGGCAAAGAAGGAACAGGAGTGGGTTTTTATTTTAGTACAGATATCAAATACAGCACGAAAAAAAAGACTAGGTACGTAAACTTTACCAAACCGTAATTACTTCAATGAATAATAAATTAAGCATAAAATGTGATGCTTCTAGAATCTAGATAAGGTACCGTAGTACCAATTCCAGCTGCTTAAAATAATAGAAACAACACGTAACACCAAAACAGTTCGTCGAACACGTTTCAGAAGCCCGTTTATAATCTCAAATTACGTCGCCGAGCTCTCTTAGAAGTCACAGGTGTCCGTTCGGCGGCCATAACAGTTTTGTTCAAAACCTTTTCGATAAAAAAGGCTCTTGCTCCTGGGAAAGGTTACTAAAGTTTTTATAGGAGATGCTAAAAACGGTCAATGGGTATTGACAATACGAGTTATTGGGCCGGATAGTCTTTTAGCCGGGTTCCGTACCTCAAAAGGAAAAAACGGATCCCTTATAGGATCACTTTGTTGTCCGTCCGCCTGTCTGTCAGTCTGTCAAGACCCTTTATCTCGGGAACGCGTGGAGGTATCGAGTTAAAATTAAAAACAAATACTCAGGTCTGCAATCCCTTGAAGCTGTGAAATAAATAAACTTCTAAGTTAACGAAAAAAAAAAAGATACGACCGTTTATGTCACAAAAATCGTAAATTTGACACTCCTAAGGAAATCAAAATTCATAGGGTACTTCCCGTTGACCTAGAACACTGAAATTTGGCATAAAGCAAGGTCTTATAGCACAAGTATAGGAATAAATCTGAAAACTGAAAATTTGTAGTTACGTCACAAAAAAAAACTTTTTTCTATTCGGAAAAATCTTCGAGACTCGATTCGGGAATTGAACTATTTACATAATTTAGTTTGTATGGAACCCTCAGTGTGCGAATCCGACTTGCATTTTCCCAGTTTTTTTTTTTTGGTGAAACGCGGCTGCTCTTTCTAGTTCCTAGGTTCTATGTTCGACTAGTGTCTGCAAGCGGCGTCACCCGTGTGATAGTAGAAAGTTATCCCAAGAGAATATAGCATATAGCATAGTCGGCCTTATAATGTTCCCACTGTTAGGACTCAGGCCTTCTCTCTAGGAGAGGGAATGGGCCGTAATCCATCACGCGGGCCCAGTGCGGGTTGGTGGATGTCTCATGTCATCGAATTTTTGGTTCTAGGACATGCCGGTTCCTCACGATGTTTTTCTCCACCGTTTTGAGAGCAGTGGTGATGAAATAAATTACACAAAGTAATGCGCCTGGCTGGTTTTGAACCCGCACCCTACAACTCGTAAGTCGGGGCCGTTACCACTCGGCCACCACTGCTCTAGAGAATATAATCCCTGGAAAAAAGGAAACCTATGTTCATACGGAAGAATATGAATAGGACCAGGGTATCCTTAATGAAGAAACATCAACAATATTATTTCCATTTTTAATGAAAAGGTTTCTACAAAGAGTATCGTAACCCTGTTAATGAAGGAACATTTTTAAGCCAAGCCTTTTTTTTCTATTCCCCGAATTCTTATAACGCGCCGTAATTTCCTCATTTCCACATTTTATTAGGATATTTTGTTAAGAAGGATTATTTCGCCGAGCCGGAATGAAGAGAAAATTCATTTAATGTGAGTAATTCTACAAAAGCGGGATTGAAGTCGCTGTAAGGAATCATTTAGAATAATCCGTACTTTTTCTTATGATATTATCTACTGGTTGATGGAAGCTGATTAACAATAAGTAGGTCGTTATCACACTAATGTTATAAAGGCAAAGGTTTGGATGTATGTGTGCATGTTTCTTACTCCTTCACGCTCAGACGGATTTGGATGAAATTTGGTACTAGGATAGTTAATTTTTATGTGGTACCAGATTGTTAGGTATTTTTATTATTTTTTATTTCAAGTTTTTACAGTCCATTCTAAGGTTGTCTGGTAGATATCGCTGTCAGCGTTAAGACCGCCATTGTACCCATAGATTTAAGCTGGTGTAAAGAGTTTTGTTACAATTTTGGTGTACAATAAAGTTTATTCTATTCTATTCCCTATTGTAGTCGATCACATCCCTATACTCTCGACGATGGTGAGAAAGGCGGTGCACACCAGTCACTGCCCTTTTTTGCCTCCAGCCATCACCGAGACTAGACTACATAATTTTCGTAAATATGTATATTTGTGTGTTTGTCATTTTTCTACATAAATATCTTTTGGTAATTAATTTGTTTCTGACTATTTTGTGACATTAAACGTATTAGGTGATTTTTAATGTGTTTTTTTAGTTAACTTAGAGTCAAATTTACAAGAGTAGGTATTGCATAGCTTAAATTAGAGCTGAGAGTTTTGACGAACAATTAATACTAATGAAGAATTTTTTGTTTTTTTAATCGACTTCAAAAAAAGGAGGAGGTTATCAATTTTATGTCTGTTACCTCAGAACTCCGTCGTTTATGGACCGATTTGCAATTTTTTTTTCCTTTTAGAGGATATGCTTTCCAATTGGTCGGGTCGGCAACCTCGGGGGTCCCCTGCCGAAAGCTCTACGCAGGCATCGTCCGGTCCATGGCCCTTTATGGGGCGCCGGTGTGGGCACCGTCACTGCGAAAGCGACCGGCGGCCCAGCTGAACGCGTGCCAGAGGGTCATGGCCATGAAGCGGCGAGCCTCCTTGCTGGCCAGCCACCATGGGATCTGGAGGCAACAGGCCTTGCACGCATGCACGATCTGCGCGTGGAGATGCAACCCGGGGCGAAACTCCGCTGCCGCGACAAGTCACGGCATGGCGGAAAGAGTTCCGGCGGGATCTCATGGCGGAATGGCGACAGCGACTATCGCAACCCAGTGCTGGGCACGCCGTAATTATGGCGGTAAGTCCCTTCTTTGAGAAGTGGCTGGAAAGGCAACACGGCGTCATTACCTTCCGCATGACGCAGGTCCTCACCGGACACGGTAAGTTCGGGAAGTTCCTGCACCGGATTCGTGCGGAAGAGACGCCCGGGTGTCGCCACTGTTTGGACCGCCCGGAGGACACGGTGGAGCATACGGTGGAGGTGTGCCCCGCTTGGGCAGAGCAACGCCGTGTCCTCGTGGGAGCGATCGGCGGCGGCGATCTCTCGCGCCAGGCCTTGGTACAGGCCATGGTCCGGAGCGAGGAGGAGTGGCAGGCGGTCGCCTCCTTCTGCGAAGCAGTAATGCTAGCGAAGGAGGCGGCCGATCGCGTGAGGAACGGTCCTCACGCCCCAACCGCCGCCGGGATTCCGATCCCGATTTCCGGCCACCGTAGGCGCGGGTTTGCGGACGGCGAGCAATGGGTGGCTCACCGTCCGACCGTCCGGTAACCGTCTGGACCGAGCCCAAGTAGTTGACGGCGCGTGTTGTTCCACGCGCGCCTCAAGGAGATGTCAGCAACTGTAGGGGCCCAACAGGGTCGAAGCCTACTGGGGCCAAGGGTCTGATTCTGAAAGGAAGACTCGGCCCAGGTACGAAAGGCAACGAAGGAACAGGAGTGGGTTTTTAGTCAGTAAAAGTCTGACACTATCTTCCGCCTCGCCCAAGAGCGGGGGATGTCATAAGATGATTTTCCCACCGAAAAAAAAAAGCCATGTTTGGGCTTATTAGAATTGTCATGAGGTACACTTTGGCTATAGGGTACTATCGAACTTGTCTAGTCTAATGATGGAGCCGGAAAATGCCACAGGAACTCCGTAATTAATCAATGTATCCTAGCCGTGTTTGGGCTTATTGGAATTTTCATGAGATGCACTTTGGCTATAAGGTACTATCGAACTGATCTGCTGATGGAGCCGGAAGGTGGAAGGTAGATACAGGAACTTCATAATAAAACAATGTAACCTAGCAGTGTTTGAGTTAATTCGAATTGTCATGAGAAATAGGCACTCTGGTTATAAGTGTATCGTAATTAAAAATTGTGAAATAAAAATCTTTTTACAAAAAAAAAAATACAAATAACCGACTTCACTAAAAAAACACTAAAAGGATAAAAATAACTTTAATTTCGGAAGTCGGTGTTAAATAAGAAACAAACAATACCAAGAAACACCGACTTCCGAAATTAAAGTTACGAGTATTTTGATCCTTTCTTGAAAAACATCTGGTTCTATTGTCCAAAAATCAGACGACTATAATAGAAGCTGAATACAACATTTTAAGAAGATCGGAAGAAACAATCGCAAAACAGCACAAATTATTCAATCAACACCTCCTAAGACTAGACCAGCTAACGGGCGACATTCAACAAGAAATTGAGTCGCAAAACCTATCCATCGAGTTTGTAATGTCTGCCATTGCTGCAAACAGCTTCATGGAGCATCTCAGAAACGTTCAAGAAGTGCTGTTGGACACCGTGACCAACATTTACAACGGCAAGATGAACTTACACCTCATTGCGCCAGAACAGCTACGTGACGAACTGAATGTCATATCCGGCTCGAAGGACCAAATGTTGGGCATTACAACCCCAACATAGTGTTTTTTTTTAGTGAAGTTGGTTACTTTTTTTTGTAAAAAGTTTTTTTATGAGGGAAGCCATCTAATTACTTTTCCTGCTCTAGAGTGAAGCGAGAGGGTGTTTCAGACTTTTACTGCTTTAGTTGCCCATTATGTCCTAGGAATTCGGGTTTCCATTTCAGAAATTCCCTGCAGGCCGCATCAAGTACTCAAACTGCAAGATGTAGTTATTTTCAGACTATACAATTCCGTATCTTCCATAAATATTTTAAAAGCACGCCACATGCTATTTTATCATCAAGAAAGTGAAGTTATAAAATTGAGTTTAATACATTAGAATAGAATAAACATTCTTGTACACCAAAAAAGTGAAACAACTTATAAATAAACTTAAATCTATTTGTAAAATGGCGGTCTTATCGCTGACAGCGATATCTACCAAATGAGACAACCTTAGGATAGATCGTTAGAACTAAAGATAATACTGATGGTAGGCTGCGGTGTACAGCTAACAAATTAATCAAACACTAAATAAACTAACTAATTACTATTATTCAACTATATTTTAATATCTGTTGACAAACGAAAACTTTTCACTAAACTATTGTTCATAAAACTAAACAAAATTAATATGCAACAGGGTAGAGGCCATTACTAGAAATTGGATGTATTTAGCCTGAAGCTTGAATACTGGTGGAATTTTGCATTCACAACTTAGCCTGTTATCTGATTAACAACTACCAGTCGGTATCCAGTGTCCAGTTGCCGTTATCTGTTGCTTATGCCATTAATTTGCTAATTTTGCTACACGAGTAAGCATGAATTTGCTATTTTTTGGGATTATTATTTTATTTTATTTTATTTTATTTGGGTGGCTTACAGCTAACAATATAAAATATAAAACGACTTGCTTCTGCCAGCGGCTTCGCCCGTGGATAAGAAGGTTTTCCTATACAAAATTTTGGACCCCCGTTTCATCCCCCTTGGGGGTGAATTTTAGAAAATCCTCTCTTAGTGCTCACTTACGTCATAAAAGGAAACCTTGTGCAAAATTTCACGATCCTAGTCCTAGTAGTTTCGGCTGTGCGTTGATATGTCAGTCAATCAGTTTCTCCTTTTATATATATAGAAGATAAGGTAGGCCATTTACAAGCCTCCACATGTAATATAGGGAGTATTGTTGAAGGTTACAGTTATAGAAGAAATTGTGATATACAAAGTTCGGTAGGAAGATAATATAGAAGACAAAATGTAATGCAATTACAAAACAATGCTTTTAGACATAACAATGTTTTTATATACTAAACTGCTATTGCATATATTTATTGTTGAATATTATATAAAAGTTTAGCTTCTGCCAGCAACTTCACCCGCGTGAAAGTATATTATATAGCCTATATCGCTCAGTGATAAAATTGCATTCTACCGGAAGACGCAGTGTTGGAAGACCTCCTACAAGGTGGACAGATGACCTAGTGAGGGTCACGGGAATCCCATGGATGCGACACGTATAGAACCGGTCGTAGTGAGTGTGACCGTGGCATCACCGCGGGCCCTAACAGAATACCAGCGCTGCGTTATTTATCGTTTTAAATATCGCAGCATATGCTGAGTTAGGCGCCTTTTTGACCTTGCATAGATCATACAGTTATTTTTTTCTTTTTTTATAAGTAGGTACTTAATTCTAATATATTAATACCAATGTATTCTACTGTTTTTTTTTTAAATTTTACTGTATGTGTGAGGTACAAATAAACGTTTTTCTTTCTTTCTTTCTTTAAGCTGTTGATCCCCGCATTAACGCCGGCGTTCACGCACCATTGTCTTACTATTGTGTCTCTAATTACGCACTCAAAAGGTTAATGGCGACATTTGGGGGAGGCCTATGTCTAACTTTAGGCTGAAATGATGATGAAGAATAAACGCAAAAACTACTGCACCGATTTTAAAAATTTTTTCACCAGTAGAATGCAATTTTATCTCTGAGTGATATAGGGTATAATGTAATATACGCGGGTATGTTATGTGTAATTTATGCGGGCTCTTTTTCCTTTTGAGGTACGGAACTCTAAAAACGGGAGTGTCAGACTTTTACTGACTTTAAGTTAAGATTATAGAAAATTTGGTGCCGCTCTTATATAGGAGTATCATGTTGCGTACCCTGTTACTGGGTTCTGAAGATCAGATAGATAGTTGCTCCATGTGAAATGGTATTCAACTTGATTCGGTTAAGACTGAAAATCGATCACATTTTAGAGGAATGCGAAAAAGGGTGTAAAACCCCACATACCTCCGTTGAAAAGGGCGGATCCACCGACCAGACGGGTGTTATGTCTGATCTGAGTAACTGCCCGATAGATGATTTTGGGCTGTTTGTATATGTAGAAATTGCGCGGAGAACTCTAACTGCGAGATGCAGGATTTTGATTTTTTTGTTCCTATGTGGCACAATAAAAGTCGCTACATCATTATAATTGGGAAATTGATTTGATACAGTGACTCCTTTCCGGTAGAAATGGCGACACTTGACATGCAATGTTAGACACAGGCCTCCCCGCCTATGTCTAACAGTGGACTTCTTTCGGCTGTAAAGATAATGTTGATGACTCCTTTTAGATCGAGAAGCAACGTTCCATTACAAATTGGCACATCAACAATAAGGCTTACAGTCAATATTACAATACATTTAGCAACAAAGAGCCCACATGAATATTCAAGGAGAATACTGCATGTCAATATGCAGTTTAGTATGGCATTAATGATGTTAGCCCGCCATGAATAAGTTACCTCTTGCCGGTAACAGGAAAGGTGTTATGAAACAATATTGTAGTAAAATTAGACAGCTTAGACATATCCACTACTATGAGTATATTAGGGGAAGTTTGTTGGAAAGTTGAAAGGGAATCGTTTGTCTTAGTATGGCCAAATGAAGAAGAGGGATGAATGTATGCATGTTACTAAAAAAGTAAAGAGTGGATGGAGACGGAGACGGAGGCCAAAGAAAAGATGGATGAATTGTATGAGAAGTGATATGAAAGAAAAGGGAGCTAGTGATAACGTGACGGGCGACAGGACAGTATGGAAGAAAAATAACGCTGCGCTGATCCCAAATAAAACGGGACAAGGGCAGGAAGATTATGACAGTTAGACATATCTACTACTTTTGAAATGTCGTAAAAGATACTCGTATACCTGCGGTATTGTTCGAAAAAGTCACTGCGGCTTTAAAAAGCGAAGGGCAACTTAAAGTCAGTAAAAGTCTGACACTCCCTTTTTTGAGTAACGACGATCAAGGATCTTCAAATACAGTTGGAACTGTTAAAACAAATGGTTTAACGTGCTTTACTGGAGTTTTAGAATATCTTGAAAGTCATCTATCCACGGACCAACCTCGATAATGTTGCTTTACCCAGATGATCGACTCAAGCTGCTAAACACATTCATTGTGCGTACAGCTAAGAAGTGGAATTCCCTGCTTGAGTCTGTTTCCTGATAGCTACAACCTAGGGTTCTTTAAGTCAAGAGTGAACAGGTTACATCTAAGCAAGCGTGCTCCACCGTCTACCACATCATCACTTAAATTCAGGTGATATAGTGGTCACGCACGAGCCAATCAATAATAATAAAAAAACATTATATAAATACTACTACCATTATTCTGATAAAGTTATCAGAATAATGGGAAAATTCACATTCACTGCACCCAAAAGTCAGAAAATAATGAGTAGCGTAGCAAAGTCAAATATGTGCTACGACGACGTAGCAAGATATGAAATGTGACGTCATCTTATAAGCTACGCCGTAGCTCTGTAGCAATACATTTCCGTACAATACTTTCGTAGCTACCCTACAACTTCGAAATTAGTTTGTGTCGAACAACTGATTGTCGGGCACTCGTTCGGGTCAGTTCGGTCCCGAGCTAATTAGTGGCGAACAAACATCATTAAATGCACTGTGCTGCAGAATGCACGCTAAACTCTAGTCCCTGGAGTAGTGGTCGGGTGTTTGGGAATACCTAATGTTACGCTCTATTTAGTGTTGGATAGAAGGATTTAGAATTAAAACGTAGGTAATGCTGCGAAACGTTTATTGGCGGTTTAAAACTAATTAAACTAGACGTGCAATTTAGTGAATTATTTTATAGTTATTGGACCAGCAACTTCAGCTTTACCAAATGTCCACTTTTTTTTAATTGAGTTCAAAACGCCATTCTCTACCCTGTGCAGGGTCTTTAATTTATCATGTTTTTAATTAATGTATATGTCGTGGCCAGATCTTAGAATTGATCATTCAAAACGCCATTCTCTACCCTGTGCAGGGTCTTTAATTTATCATGTTTTTAATTAATGTATATGTCGTGGCCAGATCTTAGAATTGATCACTTCATGAAATGGCCATATAAAACTGGCCAAACGAAGATTGAAATATCATCAAACTTTAACGCTTAAAACGATCTGGCCAGTTTTACTTGGCCGTATCATGAAGTAATCAATTTCTAAGATCTGGCCACGGCATATTTAATGTTTTATTTTATTTATTGTTTATTGGTTTTTTATGATATTATTATTATTATTTTTTAATTCATATAAACCAGTGCTTGACTGCGATCCCACCTGATGGTAAGCAGAGATGCAATCATTGATGGTGAGGCGCATTAGTTTATTAAGAGCCTATGTTATGTTCAAATATTTATTGTCTTTCCATTATCTATCCTCTTGACCTGCCATAATAATATAGGTTTGTAAAACGTCCACGGTTACTACTGAACACTTTCATGATGAGCAATTTTTGTTTTAATTTTTTCTTATATTACGAAGAAAATATAGGCCAAACTGATTTCCTCGTCGTCTAATTGATTTAGGAAGGCTATCTGCGCTCCGAGGAATTTCCAAGAAACTTGGAACTGGATGTTTAACTAAGTATTTATGTCAATTAACTAAATAATCATATTTGTGATATTTTACAGCAAATATCTAAAAGATATTTTTGAAATTTTGATACAGAGGCACTTAATATCTTACTTCAACCTCGTCATATAGAGCAATTGTGGTCCATTGGTAAAGGCCCTGACTTATAAGGCATATGTCGCAGCTTCAAATCCAGGCAGGCGTTTTACTTTGAGTAATTTATTGCATCACCACTGCTCTCAAAACGGTGAACGAAAATATCATGAGAAAACCGGTGGCATATTCTAGAACCAATAACCATGTAGACATGTAATATCCAATAGTCGCTGAGTCGAAACGTTGACGGCTTGCTCAAGCATCTGAAACAAAGAGAGCATCCGAACACGGTACGCGGTCAGATTGTTTCCTCCCTCTGTAGCCCCATAGTATGCGCGCATGACGTTTTCGTTGATGGATTGCGTCCATCGCATGCGCTGCACACTTCCGCCGGGAGCTGAGACCCTATCAGAAGCCGGTGGGCATCGAGGTCCTAAGCCGCTCGGCGGCCGATGTCCACCCCGCCGTCACGCAGGTGGTGATGTGACTACATCACCACCGACTCCGCCGACTGGCGGAGAGAAGTTCTCATCACTGGAGCTCGACGCAACTGCCGCGGCCGATGTCACAGCAGTCCCGATGGGGCTACCCAGCCCGGCAAGCAAAACCGGTGGCAAGGCGGAGCTGAGCGATGAAGCCAGTGGTGACGGGCGTGCTCTTCGAGCTGCGGCACACTATGGATTATGGCCCATTCCCTCTCATAGAGGGGAGGCCTGAGTCTCAGCTGCGGAAACATTGTAAGACTGAAAAAGCCTCAGACATGTACATTAGGGGACAAAATGTCCCCCACCATGATGAGCAATGCTCAATCTACGAGACGCTGCAACATTGCCCAGTCTACTGCAACTTGCCTCCCTACATTTTTGTACTCTAGTGTATTAAGGGGACAAAATGTCCTCCAACATGACGCGCAACATGGCAAATTGCCCAACAACATGAACTGTTGTGTGTTGTAAAATGTTGGGGAGCAAGTTGCGGAACATTAGTCATCATTGTAGCGATATGTACTCGTAGGTTTAGCGTTGCGCATCATGTTCAAGTCTCACATACACTAGAAGACAAAATGTCCCCCATTTTGTGTCCTAGTGTATATGACACTTTATGCTTATGCTATGCTTACTTCTCAATATATTAAAATCAAGAATGGGTAAAAGATGAGACTAAGCAAGAGCAATCATGATGACAGTCAGCAGAAAATTACAGTCAAATCAAAGAAGAGAATAATTTGTGGCTGACTGAGTAGTCAAAAAGAAGTGCTTGTAGATAAATATCCCCAAACTTTTAACTTTCACGTGCGCCTCAAAGAGATTTTGGCAGACCGTAGGGGCCCAGCAGGCCCGATGCCTGCTAGTACCATGGGGAAATGTATGAAAGGAATACTCGTGGTCCTAGAACGCAAATGGCTTCTGAAGGAACATAGGTGTGGTTTGAGTCAGTAAAAGTATGACACGCCTGCTTGCTCCACCCTAGAGCGAGAGAAGTAATTAGATGATTTCCTTCCTTAAAAAAAACATATATTTCATCTCCACGCTTCACCACTCCACCTGTTCTAAAACAAGTGACATAAACAGAAAATAACACAGAAGTTTTATTTATTGGGGTTTCGTTGACGTTCATATCGGGATGTCCTACACGTACGACGTATCTCTCAGGACGACAGATGGTGAGTACAGCTTGTTGGCTGTCCTTTAGTATTTATTGTAGAATTCTCGGATTTTCGTTCAGTATTTTGAAATTTTATAGCAATATTTTGTCCTGTTAATTTAGTATGAAAAGTTTTTTTTGGTTAGCAAATGGTATAAATTCGAAAATGGATACTGTTTTATGTATCTGTGAATATGGGAATGGTAAAATTGTTATTTGATTTAAAATAGCTAAGACATAATAATATATAATTTCCTAAAATATATATTTTATGGATTTTACTGTTTGAAAATCACACTCAAAACCATGACATTCGGGGCCTAGTAGGGTTGATGCTTGCTAGGGCTACAGAAACCTTTGAAAGAGCTACCGTGCGTGACCCTAGAACAAAAAGGCCAAATGAAGGAGACACACAATGTTGATTAAGTTGGAGGTAAGCGGAACACAGAGTAAAGTCCCGCAAACCTCCGTTGAAAAGGGAGGATCCTCCGACCAGACGGGTATTATGTCTGGTAGGCTACTGCCCGATAGATAATTTCAGGCTGTTCTATAATATGTTATAAACGTGCGGAGAACTTTAATTGCGCGATGCAGGATCAGCCCCCCTAGCCAAGTTACAATCGTATCGTTCGCGCCGAACGCCTCAAGTAGGCCACGCCTCCGATTCCTTTGTTCTGACGTCACCTCAACGCTCAGTCACGTGGTCAGAACTAAGGAATCGGAGGCGTGGCCTACTCGAGGCGTTCTGCGCGAACGAAACGATTGTAACTTGGCTAGGGGCTAGTTCTTATGTGACGCCATAGATGTCGCTACATCTGTTAAGTTTAAGTATTTAAGTTTCTATACTATAATTATTATCTCATCATGTGTACCTGTGTGCCAAATAAACGTGTTTTCTTTCTTTCTTTCTTTCAAGGAACATAGGTGGGTTTTATTCAGCAAATGTCTTACACGGCCTTTCGCTTCCCACTACAGCAAGAAAAGTTATTTGATAATATCCCAACCCAATAAAAAATTGCACAGTCTAAACATTGTTTACGGAGAACTTTAATTATTAAAAAAAAACTTTTAAAAAAATCATCTAGTACATTAGAGAACACTCGTCTAAATTAGAACAAAAAATAAATTTAAAACATTAAGAACACAGCGAAGAAACTTGAAACGTAGGAACTGTTTGAAATTCAACCGGCACTATTATACCCCGGGCTCTAACCGCGCTTGCCAAGAATTCCTCCGCCAAAACGACTATTGCACTGAACAGGCAAAATCAAGGAAACGAACAAATCCTACTATAAAGTAAAAGGAAGATTTCTTCGTTGAAACATTTTTTCCCTTTCCCGCAGTAAAAAGGCTTAAGTTCAAAAACTGTTTAACATAAAAGCCGGGAATATGCAATGCATTTTTATATAGAAGGAAGAAAGCCAACTTGCGGATAGTAGAATACAATGTTGCCAACATTGCAGTGGGCACGAGATTAAAACTTAGATACTGCCTCTTTATTAACGTTTAGTTCTGGTTTAATTTCGTCTTTGTGTGATTTTTACAAGTTTAACATGCGACAGTAGTTTTGAGGAATATTTTGTAAATCTAGTGACTTGTGAAATGCAATCGCCAATTTGATACAATTGGGTTTATTTTGACATTGCAGTCGAGGCGTGATTAACATTATGGAGCTACACAAGAGCAGAGAAAAAAATAATTTTAAACTGTCACGTATCGATCAATTATATCACGTAATGTAAATAGATGTCATGAAGTCGATGATGAGTAATTTACTGCACAAACGTACAGAAAATGCTTTTATAGGCAATAACGAACTTTTGAATCGCACCAGTCTTCCATTTTATTTAAAACTAGCGACCCGCCCCGGCTTCGCACGGGTGCAATGCTGATTACTTCATAGTATAAGACAAAGTCGCTTCCCGCTGTTTATCCATAGTACGCTTCGACCTTTAAAACTACGCAACGGATTTCGATGCGATTTTGATCAGCATTGCACCCGTGCGAAGCCGGGGCGAGTCGCCAGTACTAATACTACAGAATGTCTTTGTATACAACGTTCACAGCTTTTTTTTGTCATTAGATAATACAAACATATTTTCTTTTAAGGTTACTCTTGAAAGTGCGACATATAATTGGCCATGTGAAAAACACTCAACGATCAAATAACAATCAATAACGTTGCAACATTTAAAGTTTTACCCTGCGATTTATTATTGGTCATTGCAAAAGATATCTTTACCGGAAATTGTAGGCGTTTAAATTGGAACGGTAAATCTGATGGTACCAGAAGAATTTAGGGAATCAAAACATCAAAGTTTCAAAGCATTTTATTTCAAAAAACCATTTAAAGGCACTTTTGAAATGTCAAGAAGTCAGTCAGTCAGAAAAAATGATGCTAATTGCACATTCCAAAGCTTAGATCTATCTTTTCTCTATGGAGAAGAATGTGCAAGAAACTCCATGGACACACATCTTCTCTGGTACCACATCCAGTGAGTATTGTGCACTCTATTATGACAGTTTTTAGTGATTTTACCAGCAAACGCGTGCCATTTCAAAGTAATAATAATAATATTTTTTTAAAGTTTAGATGGATTAAGGTTTTTTAATAAAATAACAGGACTACCTACTTTCAACACCATTTTATGAGGACCAGACGGGTTCAAAGAATTAAGAAATTCTGTAGGAAAAAAATCTTTACAAAAAAAAAACAACCGACTTCACTATAAAAAATGGGCAAGTGCGAGCCGGACTCGTGCACTGAGGGTTCCGTACAAACTTAGGTACTTATGAAAAAAGTTCATTCCAAAATTGAGTTACGAAGATTTTTCCGAATCGCAAAAAGAGTATTTTTTTGTGACGTAACTAAAAATTTACAGTTTTCAAAATGTTTCCTATACTTGTACTTCATGCAAAATTCAGGATTCTAAGTCAACGGGAAGTACCCTATGAATTTTGATTCCCTTGAGAGGTTCGAAATATACGTTTTTGTGACATAAACGTCTGTATCTTTTTTTTTTAGTTAATTCAGAAATTTGATTTTTTCACAGCTTCAAGGGACTGTAAACTTGAGTATATGGTTTTAATTTCAACTCGATACCTCCACGCATTTCCGAGATAAAGGGTCATGACAGACAGACAGACAGACTAACAACAAAGTGATCCTATAAGGGCTTTTTTTTAGATGGTAAAATCATCTAATGACAAATCTCGCTCTTGGGCGGAGCGCTCTCGCTCCGCCCAAGAGCGATAATAGGTAATAGTGTCAAACTTTTACTGACCAAAAACCCACTCCTGTTCCTTCTTTGCCTTCATCCCAGGGCCCCGGGTTTCGCTTTCACACTACCCGTGGCCCCAGTAGGCTTCGATACTGCTAGGGAGATGTCAGCAAATCGTAGGGGCCCCCTACGATTTGCTGACATCTCCCTAAAGCGCGCGTGGAACACTACGCGCCATCGACAACTTGGGCTCGGTCCTTACGGTTACCGGACGGTCGGACGGCGAGCTACCCTTTGATTGCTCGCCGTCCGCAAGCCAGCGCCTACGGTGGCCGGTAATAGGGATCGGAATCGGCTGGAGCGTGAGGACCGTTGCCTCACGAGATCGGCCACCTCCTTTGCTAGCATTACTGCTTCGCAGAAGGACGCGACCGCCTGCCACTCCTCCTCGCTTCGGACCATGGCCTGTACCAAGGCCCGGCGCGAGAGATCGCCGCCGCCGATCGCCCCCACCAGGACACGGCGTTGCTCTGCCCAAGTGGGGCACACCTCCACCGTGTGCTCCACCGTATTCTCCGGGCGGTCCACACAGTAGCGACACCCGGGCGTCGCTTCCGCACGAATCTGGTGCAGGAACTTCCCGAACTTACCGAGTTCGGTAAGAACCTGCGTCATGCGGAAGGTGAGGATTCCGTGAGGTCTTTCCAATCACGCCTCAAAGAGGGGACTTACCGATTCAATAAGGGTTCCGTTTTTTCCTTTTTAGGTATGGAACCCTAAAAACAAAACACTACAACGAACAAAATAACTTTAATTTTGGAAGTCACAGTCGGTGTTAAATAACAAGCAAACAATACTAGAAAAGTATTGTTTGCTTATTATTTAACACCGACTTCCGAAATTAAAGTTATTTTGATCGTTTTAGTGTTTTGTTTTTTGTAGTGAAGTTCGTTATTTCTTTTTGTAAAAAAAAAATTATTTCACACTTTTTGGACATATACCATCGCGGACTTTTTTGTAGACCTTTTTAATATGTACAATACTGTAGTACATTATTTTGATCTATCTCGTAACGTTCAGCCAGCGTTTGCAATGTAAGCAAAAAACAATTGTTTATTTACGACATCACATTAGAAACCTCTAAAATCGTGTTCCTCTACTATATTGTGTGTGTATTATACATATAAACCTTCCTCTTGAATCACTCTATCTATTAAAAAAACCGCATTAAAATCCGTTGCGTAGTTGTAAAGATCTAAGCATATATAGAGACAGACAGACACGAAAAGCGACTTTGTTCTAAACTATGTAGTGAAACTCAAAATTATATAAGTCACATAGGCCTACATGGGCACTTATAAAACGTCAGAAGCTAGCGCACGGTTCCAATTGGTCGTTTTCTATTGAGAAGAACCAGCAAGAAACTCCATGATTACTCTTTTAAAAAAAAAGTGTTTCAACAATATTTCCATATTACAATAATAATAGATATGAGAGGACAATGCAGATCAGTCAGCTTTATACTTAAAAGCACAATAAAAATAGTAGTCCATGAATCCGCGGAGTCTACAATGTTCTCACATTCAAGTTATAAAAAGAAGCTATACAAAAATAAAAATAAACCTAGCTAGCAGCAGTAGTCATTACCAAAATGCCAAACAAGCGTGTCTTCAACGTAGTCCTTAACCTTGACGCTTTCTTGGCAAGGACACGCTTAATAGGGGTTTTGAACTTTCCCTCGCTAAGCTCGGTAACCGACTTAGGCAACTTGTCACAGAAACGTATGCTGTCAATAAGGAATGACTTGCTTGTCTTAGCTAATCTCCATTTGGGTATTGCGATTTCATGTTTATTAAGCGTATTGATATTATGTAAATCGCTTCTAATTTTAAAAACTCCTAAGTTTTTACGAACGTACAAAATACTTTCTAAGATATAGAGTGAAGACAGAGTCAGTAAATCGATTTCTTTGAAAATGTTTCTAAGAGACTTACTAGAATCCATTTTGTAAATAGCCCGGATCGCTCTCTTTTGCAAGATAAAAATTGATTCTACATAAGCTGCAGAGCTCCACAACAAAATGCCATAGGACATAATACTATGAAAATAGGCATAATAAACTCACCCAGCTGTGGCTACATCTGTCAATTGCCTTATTTTTCTTTCTGTATATGCAGCTGAGCTTAACCTTTTGACGTGCGTAATTAGAGACACAATAGTAAGACAATGGCTTGCGGGCGCCGGCTTCCGCCTGGACGTTAATGAATTAATCTACCTGAGAGAGTCTAATGTCCTAAAACACAGTTTCCGCAATAACATCAAGTTTTTTGCCGTCAAGGATTAGATTGAGGCCAACTTGAGGGACATTTGGTAATTAAAACTTTAGACATTTAGTTTTGTTCGCATTTAGTAAGAGGTTATTTATTAGCTGCGAACCATTTCGAAAGAACAGTCAGACTTTCATTAACCTGCAAGACCTCCGTGTCTTTTCTATTTGTCATTTAAAGCGAAAAATTATGAGAATAAAAATGTAAACAGATGAAAAATATAATCACTTCGTTCTAGAATATTTCAGTAGGAAAAAAACAAGAACAAATAATACTTACCTACGCAGACGGACGCACAATGAGCAAAATGCCACTATTTAGGCCACAGTTTACAAAAAATATATAATTACGCGGTCCCAATGGTACTGACATACCCTTGAATTGAATTCGGTGAAACGGGATTAGGAAGCAAAACTAATGATCATGAGCAAAATGCTCATAGTACTTCCTCACAAGCTAAAGTAATGAGTGTGAGGATATCTCTAACGGCCGGCTCGCTTGATACTGCACAATCATCCTTACAGCTACCCACAGATCAAAATTTTACCGCGTCCTTTCTATGAGTATTATGAAAAGTCAAATAGAAATGAGTGAAATTCAGGGTGATCCCAAAAACAATGTTATGAACTGTTTTATAACTAAGTGTATTGAAAACGTTTTGTCGGAGCAATTTTATAAAAGTGACAGTAGAAGTCACACGAGCCAGTAAAATGAAATGTAATAACTTTTAGGAGACATCGTATTTTGTTTATCCCTTGTTGAACGTAATTGATGTCATTCTAGTTTTGATGAAAATATTTTATTACTGAGCATACATTTTTTTTCAAAAGAGAAATTATAATATTATTATTATTATTCTTTTGACATAACTACCAAAGTTTGTGAGATAAATATGTTCCATGAAAACCGTCTGAATCAGTCGGGATTTTCGGAATTTGTTATTACATATAGACGAACACTTTGTCATGTAAATACAGTATGTGAAAGGTGTTTATAGACAGTCATTTTGAAATGTAAAGTGATACAATTTTTAAAGTACATATTTTTAGAAGTACATACAAAATACAACAGAAACCGAAAACCTTTTATTTCCGACTGTTTTCGATAAGATTGAAACATATCATTCAACCCTGTAATCCAGAAAGAAAAATGAAATTAATGAATGATTTCAAAAGAAATCAAAGTAATATCCACAAGATATCTGTGTTTCCAAAATATCTCGGGAAAGATGTGTAATAATGTCATAATGAGTGTGATTAGGCGGACAATGCCACATTCGCAAAATGACACATTAGATTTTCGCAAAATGTCATATTCTCAAAATGTCACATTCTCAAAACGCCATATCGCAAATCGTCACATTAGCAAAATGCCATATTCGCAAAATGCCACTTTCGCAAAATGACTTTTCGCAAAATGCCACTTTCGCACAATGCCAAAATGTCACTTCGAACTCGGTATTTTTTAAAATTTGGACGTTAGCATGTTTTTGTCCAAGGGGATGGTGAGGTAGACCAGGACGTAACACATTGGATCAACACAGGATGGATGAAATGGCGAAAGGTCACGGGAACAACTTGTGACCCACGGATGCCCCTCAAGTTGAAGGGTAAAATCTACAAGTCCGTGATAAGGCCTGTATGGATCAGAATGTTGGGCTGCGAAAAAGAAGGATGAAAAAAGATTGCACGTAGTGGAGATGAGAATGTTAAGATGGATGTGTGGTGTGACGAGAATCGATAAAGTGAGAGTGAGTGAGTGTGTGTGTGCAATACAATCCAATCCAATCCAATCCAATCCAATCCATCCACCAATCAATCAATCTATCTATCAGTCAATCAATCAATCTATCTATCAGTCAATCAATCAATCTATCTATCAATCAATCTATCAATCTATCAATCTATCAATCTATCAATCTATCAATCTATCAATCTATCAATCTATCAATCTATCAATCTATCAATCTATCAATCTATCAATCTATCAATCTATCAATCTATCAATCTATCAATCTATCAATCTATCAATCTATCAATCTATCAATCTATCAATCTATCAATCTATCAATCTATCAATCTATCAATCTATCAATCTATCAATCTATCAATCTATCAAACTATCAATCTATCAATCTATCAATCTATCAATCTATCAATCTATCAATCTATCAATCTATCAATCTATCAGTCTATCAATCTATCAATCTATCAATCTATCAATCTATCAATCTATCAATCTTTCAATCTATCAATCTATAAATCTATCAATCTATCAATCTATCAGTCTATCAATCTATCAATCTATCAATCTATCAATCTATCAATCTATCAATCTATCAATCTATCTATCAATCAATCAATCAATCAATCAATCTATCAATCTATCAATCTATCAGTCAATCTATCAATCTATCAGTCAATCTATCAATCTATCAGTCAATCTATCCGAGTCGCCAGTGACTGAAAAGTTGAAAGGGAATTGTTTGTCATTCCCAACACAAACAATTCCCAACCCTCTTCAGGAGGGATGAAACGCATGTTAAAAAAAAAAAAAAAACAAGAAAAGAGTTATGATGGATGGAGAGAGAGACCAAAGAAAAGATGGATGGATTGTGTGAAGAATGATATGAAAGAAAAAGAAGTTAGTGATAGCATGACGAGTGACAGGGCAGAATGGAAGAAAAAAACGTGTTGCGCCGACCCCAAATAACACGGGACAAGGGCAGAAAGATGATGGACGTTAATATGTTTTTATGGAAATCCATCTAGCTAAAACTTAATAACTGCTAGATTACAAGTACAGCATTTTTATTTTATGTTAAAATAAATGAAAATGTGTAAATGTGATTAAATACTGGAAAGATTAAATTGGTATTATTTTTTATTCATAATTTTAATAAAAAACCCACTGCAAGAAGTAAATAAGTCATTTTAACAATTTTTATTGTCATTTACGTAAATCGTACATTATGTGATAATTATGATTTTTTTAGAATGTGTCATTTTGAGAATTTGTCATTTTGAGAATGTGTCATTTTGATAATGTGGCATTTTGCTAATGTGGTATTTTGAGAAAAGACATTTTGCGAATGTGTCATTTTGCTAATGTGGCATTTTGCTAGTGTGGCATTTTGCGAAATGTCATTTTGCGAATGTGGCATTTTGCGTCAATATGTCATTTTGCGAATGTGGCATTGTGCGCCTAATCCATTCAAAGTAGCAATAATCGTATATGTGCAGTGAAGGTAGTGGTGAGAAACAGGTGCTTTTTGGTTATAAATATGTATATGCCGACGGATTGTCGCGAAAACCTGACACTTTTTACGGAATGTTTAAGTGAAATGTATTCCATTATACAAAATAATAATGCTGAATCAGTGTATGTGTTGGGAGACTTCAATGCGCACCCTGGTGAGTCATTTTACAATGAATTACTTAATTTTCGTAGTGAGCAGGAATTACTATGCGCGGACGTACACTATTTAGGTTTAGAATCGCAAACATACACTTTCATCAGTGACTCACACGGGTGTAAGCGTTGGCTCGACCACTGTCTTGTTACACAGGCGGCGGTAAAAACAATTTTAAACATTGAGGTTATGTATGATACGTTTTGGTCAGATCACTTTCCCCTGAAAATAGAATGTGATGTAAATGTTATCAGCTTAAAAACTTGTATTGTTAAATCACCGCTTAACGGTGTTCGATGGGGTGAAAGAAGTGTGGATGAAATAAAGAAATACTCGTGCCTGTGTAACAATAAATTAAAAAGTTTAGATTTTCCTGAGGAGTTTGAACTATGTGCTGACTTTTTTTGTGATAATCCTCACCATAGGTCGTTGTTGGATTCAATGTATATAAATATTGTATCTATATTAAGTGAAGCAGCTAGTGTAAACAGAGTCTCGAAAGGCATTATTAGAAAGAAAGGTATAAAGGGCTGGAACAAGCATGTCAAAGAATTTCATACTCAAGCAAGGTCAAAGTTTAAATTGTGGATTTGGTATGGGGAACCCAGTAGTGGTCCTATCTATGAGGATATGATATTAAGTCGTAAGATATTTAAATCTAAATTGAAATGGGTCATTAAGAACCAAGAAAAAATAGAAATGGATATATTGGCCTCGCTCCATTCTAAAAAATGTTTTTCATCCTTCTGGAAAGGCACTAAAAAGCTTAATATCTCTCCAAGCTTACCTGTAACCGTGGAGGGTGAGAGTGACCATACAGAAATAGCTAATATCTTTAGAGAACAGTTTATAGTGAGCTCACCTCTTGAGTCTGTGGTAAGGGTGAACGATGCTGACACCGATCAATCAGGAACACCCCTCCGGTTTACGTGTACAGAAATAAAAGCTGTAATTAAGAATATGAAGAGGGGAAAATCTCCTGGTCGTGATGGACTCAGCATTGAGCACCTTCAAAATGCTGGTTTGCACTTGCCAAGAGTGTTAACGCTGTTCTTCAATCTATGTGTTGGGCATTCTTACCTACCGCAGGAGATGCTGGATACATTAGTTGTACCTATTGTAAAGAATCGAACGGGAGACATAGCAGACAAAGGGAATTATAGGCCAATCTCACTGGCAACTGTGATAGCTAAAGTGTTTGATAGTGTGCTTGACGGGCACCTCAGTAGATATACAAAGCTGCATGTCACTCAGTTTGGTTTTAGGGCTGGGCTGTCTACTGAGGGTGCAATACTAGCATTGAAGCACACTGTCAAATATTATACGGATCGAAAAACACCAGTGTATGCTTGTTTCCTGGACCTTTCCAATGCTTTCGACCTAGATTCTTATAAAGTACTATGGGAGAAGCTTCGGGAGGCGGGAGTTCCTGCTGCACTGGTGTCAATATTATCTATCTGGTATGACAAGCAGAGGAACTTTGTGAAATGGTCCAATACATTGTCGGACCCGTATAAACTTAAATGTGGTGTTAGGCAGGGTGGTCTTACATCCCCGAGACTGTTTAACATTTATGTTAATAACTTGCTTGTTGAGCTCAGCAGCACTCATGTCGGATGTCACATAGACGGAGTTAGTTTAAATAACTTAAGTTATGCAGACGATATGGTGCTGCTGAGCCCCACAGTAGGTGGAATTAGGAAATTGCTCACCATTTGTGAGAGATTCGCCGAGCAGCATGGGCTAAAATATAATCCTGCAAAGAGTGAACTATTGGTGTTTAGAGGAAAAAATAAAAGCCCCTCAAATGTTCCTCCCGTAGAATTAAATGGTTCACTTTTGCAGAGGGTAACAAGATTTAAATATTTGGGACATATTGTTACGGATGATCTTAGGGATGACTCTGACATGGAAAGAGAGCGAAGGGCGTTGGCTGTGAGGGGAAAAATGCTGGCGCGCAGATTTGCTGGTTGCTCAATACCGGTTAAAATAACACTGTTCAAGGCGTTTTGTCAAATATTTTACACCAGCAGTCTGTGGGCTAATCATACCCAAAAAGCAGACAACGCACTGCGCATTCAATATAACAATGCCTTCAGGGCGCTGTTGAGGCTTCCGAGTTGGTGTAGTGCGTCAGGGATGTTCGCTGATGCGCACACTGATGATTATTTCGCGATCATGCGCAAAAAGGTGGCATCAACGATGCGCAGAGTGAGGGGGAGTGGCAACAGCATCCTGAAGGTCTTTTCAGAAAGGTTAGACGGGCCTACAATGGATAGGTTTATCAAGCTACATGTCAGACATGCCGCTTGATAAATCCTCCTCAAATTTGAATGCTGTTTTTTTTATTCTTTGTTTTATTTTATTTTGTTTCTGTACTTATGTGTGCCTAAGTTGTACTACTTACAGTTGTTACTAACATAGTTTTTTAAGTTGTTTTGGAAATACTAACACCCTATGGGCCTTCGATGCCTGAGAATAAAAGTTTTTTTTTTTTTTATAATCACGTAAGAGTGGTTGTATGAAAAATAATGAAAATGTATCTCGGGTTGGACGCTCTCAACTTCATAAAGTTATTCGAACTCGCCGAATTTTCAGACGATTAGTCGGTTGGGCGGATAATCATTAAACCCATTTTAGATTTACCTTCAATATTATAAAGGACACTTCCGAAACATTAGCCACACAACTATGAGAACCCGAGTAGAAAATTTGCCCAAAGCGATAATGATTTCAACCACTAATCGAATTATCGAACACATGGTACCTTTTCCAATTAAAAACTCGTTTCATCCACCATTTAATTTTAACTTATCAAATGAACCGTTTCAATGAAGCGTGATTATTTTATTACTTTTCCAATTTGCGTTTGATTAATTCCCAAATTGACAATTTTGAGGTCTGTTGAATAATTTGATATTTTAAAATGATTATTTAGTTTTAACAGTTAATAGGGGTATGTTAATATGCTTAATTATCAATCACTTTGTTTATTTGTTTTATTTTATTTGTGTACCTACAGTAGTTGTACATTGTCGGACTTAATGCAATTGGTGAAAACTGAAATAAGGCACACCCATATACGAGCATACAACAGTTAGAAAAAGTTTCAATCATAATTTAAGCCGTGAAAAGCCAATGCAAAATATTGGCATGATTTATTTTTTTCTTTTCGCCAGAAATGAAGCCTATGAAGGTTATAATGTTAGAGGACAATACGAGGAACCAACAGCAAAAAAAACAGGTCTTTAAACCGTAACCGAACGAAGATTCCTATAGAAGCATTGCTAGTATATTTTTGTCAGACGTTACCTATTTTCCTTATATTATTATAAGGAAATATAATTCGTAATATTTTGAGGTTTCCATTGATAAAATAGATTAAGTTGGTTATTACTGTTATATTTTTTTCACATTCGCAGTTTTTCATCACTTCAACTAGTAAAAAATAAGTGATAAACGAATCAAAAAGATACGCGTTGGTTTTGCGATAGTGTTTGACACTATTTAATGCGTACTCACCATAAATATTGAAATCAAAACTATATTTAGTAATGGGAAATTTAAAATATCAGACATATAATATTTTTATTTAAGAAAAATAACGCCTGATAAAAAAACTACCTATAGCAATCTACTAAATAGTATCTAACTTCGTTCGGTTGCGGTTGGTAGACATAATTCTTTTTGCTATTGATTTCTCATACAGTCCTTTAAGATATGGCCTAGGTTTCACTTTTGGCGAAAAGAAAAACATGCCAGCAATGTATGGCAAAAGTTTCATTCCCATTCATTTTATTAAAATGCACTTAGGTATTGTGTTTTTAAGTAATTAGTTGTCTTGATTGTAGGGAAATAATATGGGCTTCGACACATTACTCCTGTAGCGCATCGGTATTGATATCTACCCACGCACACACAAATACACTATTGATACAATCAAGAATTTGTCAAGATAATTTTTTATCCTAAAATAATCAAAAATATAAAAATAAAAATTTTTGATTAGAGCAATCAGATTCCGCGCCGGAGCCGGTTCAGATATTGCCAGAGCTGAGGGATTGTTCAAAATTGAAGGAACACAGGTGGGTTTTAGTCAGTAAAAGTCTGACACTCCCTCTGGCTCTACTATGAAAGGGAGAAGTTGATTTGATGATTTCCCGACTTATAAAAAGCGTTAATTTTTTTTTCACATTGAAAGAAAGAAAAAGAGTTTATTCACGACAAACATGGCGCATACCTTAAAAATAAAACAAATTACAATAACGACTCTATATAAATATATAGTAAGATATGCGTCACATCCGGGCAAAACGGCCAGCGCTGATTTTCAGCGCCAGCCGTCGTCGATAGTGAGACGTTGATCGGCTAGCAAGGATTACATAGAATACGAGTATACTTAAAATAATTGAATAAACAAACCAACGACACAAATAATAATAAACCGTTATCCGCAGGGCAGTTTTGTGGCGAACTGTTGGGCATTAGCGACCCCACGGACCCGATCTCCTGGGAAAATTCTTGTTCTTCATCTCCGGCTTGCCTTTATTGGCCGGCCGTAATGAACACTGACGAGGAAAAGAGCTCCCACCTCTCTCTTGCCTTTATTGGCTGGCTTGAGTGGAGATTCGCAAGAGTAAACGTGCTCGGGAGAAGGATGTATAATCCAGTAAGGTGCTGGTAGGGATCTTGACCGTACTTCCGGGATTGTCCTGATAGCCGTGGTATACCTCTCCACTCCTTAAGCACCTCAGGATATGTTGCCCTCTTGTTGCTACGTCACTTCGTGCTAGCGACCGTTTATGGGGCCCATTTATTGAGTGTGCAAGTCACCCCCTGCCTTTTGTCGATGGATATTAATAACATTGTTTAGGCAGGGGCCATAGTCTTAACATAGTTCCTGGTAACCAGTCCACTTAAGACTCCAAAAACCATAGCCTTATATCTTAGTTTTCCATATGTCGCAATAGTTTCCCACCAACCGGGGGTTGTCCTCGGATACACTAGCATAGTGCGTACAGGGATAATCACCGGTTTATACCACTTTCCATTAAAAGCATCTAAAAGGGCCTCTGCGAGTTGGTTTCGGCTCCTCGTACGCCTTCCAAAGGTCCAGGACCTTAGGGTGCTGAGATAAATAAATGTATAAAAATAAACCGTTATACGTAAAGGGGTACAAAAATAATAATAAATAAAAACAACATTGGATAGATTTTATTAAAACCTGGTAGTAGGTGCACTCGTAAAAGGTGGAAAGTATAAATGCTTTAGCCTAGAAGTGAACACATTTTGAGCCAAAATGAAAATTTCGAGAAAAAATTAATTAACTAAAAACTGAACTACGCCTCACTTGTTCGGACTGATAGTCAAAGCATAAAGGCAAGTTGAGAACAATTTTTAATTACTTTTTTTGGTTTACGGAGTAAAGGAGACTATGCGTCTACTTACATTCTTAAAATGTTTCAGTGTATAACGATTCACCTACCAAAGAGAAAAGAGATACAATTCCAAATATTTTACATATTATAAGCTGTTCTGCCCAATAGCAGGAATTTCTTCACAAAAAAAAATTGAAAACCCGATAACAGCGTACCGAATCTAATTGTATTTTCAAACCATCTAGGGATCCACTCCAATATACACACAAAACATCCAAATCGGTCAAGCCGTTTAGGTAGAGGTGTACAAACACACGCACAGAAGAATCTAATATATAAAAATCTCGTGTCACAGTGTTTGTTATCGAACTCCTCCGAAACGGCTTGACCGATTTTTACCCGACTACGGAGGGTTATGATTTTGACAGGCTATGTATGTATGTGAGTATGTTCATCTGTTCCCTCCTAGCTCCTAATCTACTTATAGGAACTCGACGTATGAGGTATCGTTAGAACCGTTTTAATTGTCCGCTGAACATAGGCTACGTGACATGTCACAAAAATCAATATGGCGCCCTCTAGCGGACAAAAAGTAATGCGTTAAAAATAAAAATGGAGATAAATACGCCGTGTTTGGTATCATTGGAAAGGGCTTCACTTCTACATTTCCAATATATTGCTCAAATTTAAAGTGACGCCCTCTAGCGGACAAAAAGTCATGTTTTAAAAAAATGTTAAGATAAATTAATATACCGTGTTTGATATCATTTGAAAGGGCTTCGCTGGTACTTACCAAAAAATATCATCAAAATTCAATATGGCGCCCTCTAGTAGACAAAAAGTATTGTGTTAAAATAAATAAGATAAATACGTCGTGTTTCGTATCATTTGAAAGGGCTTCACTTGTACATACCAAAATAAATAGTATAGCAACACAATGATTTAACACCAAAATCTTTTAAATAAAAAAAAGTAAAACCTTGTCTATTTCAGCATCTTAAAAATCTTGTTTCACTTTTTCAGCGTCATTTTTTTTTTTGTCGTAGTCTGGTTTTAGTTTTTTACTTTTTTTATGATTTTATTTTGTATACATTTGGTAGGTCTGAGAATAGATCGTACGTTTTTACCCTTTTACCCCTCATTATTTGATCATTTATGTGGCAGAACACAGTGTCATGTCAGTGTCAAGTCAGCTAGTTAAATATACAACATAATTTTTAGTAGGTACGTGCGAAACCTGAATATAGTTTGTTTAGAATCAGTAGAGTAGTAGTAGGTCAACCGTCGAATCCAACTCGGCTGGGCAGCGTTCGGGAAGCTGCGCGGTATCTTCTCATCCAATATAGCACAGTGTCTCAAGACGAAAGTCTATGACCAGTGCGTGTTGCCAGTGATGACATATGGTTCCGAAACGTGGACGCTCACAATGGGCCTCATCAGAAGGCTCAAAGTCACCCAAAGGGCAATGGAAAGGGCTATGCTCGGAGTTTCCTTGCGTGATCGAATCAGAAATGAAGATATCCGCAGGAGAACCAAGGTTGCCGACATAGCGCGAAGGATTAGGCGCACAATGCCACATTCGCAAAATGACATATTGACGCAAAATGCCACATTCGCAAAATGACATTTCGCAAAATGCCACACTAGCAAAATGCCACATTAGCAAAATGACACATTCGCAAAATGTCTTTTCTCAAAATACCACATTAGCAAAATGCCACATCCATCAATCAATCTATCAATCAATCAATCTATCAATCCATCAATCTATCAATCTATCAATCTATCAGTATTGACAGATAGATTGATAGATTGCTATCCGAGTCGCCAGTGACTGAAAAGTTGAAAGGGAATTGTTGTTTGTGTGTTGTTGTTGTTGATGTCTTCACATGACCGTACCAAGACAAACAATTCCCAACCCTCTTCAGGAGGGTTGGGAATTGTTGGAGGAGGATGGAACGCATGTTACTAAAAGAGTTATGATGGATGGAGAGAGAGACCAAAGAAAAGATGGATGGATTGTGTGAAGAATGATATGAAAGAAAAAGAAGTTAGTGATAGCATGACGAGTGACAGGGCAGAATGGAAAAAAACGTGTTGCGCCGACCCCAAATAACACGGGACAAGGGCAGAAAGATGATGGACGTTAGTATGTTTTTATGGAAAGCCATCTAGCTAAAACTTAATAACTGCTAGATTACAAGTACAGCATTTTTATTTTATATTAAAATAAATGAAAATGTGTAAATGTGATTAAATACTGGAAAGATTAAATTGGTATTATTTTTTATTCATAATTTTAATAAAAAACCCACTGCAAGAAGTAAATAAGTCATTTTAACAATTTTTATTGTCATTTACGTAAATTGTACATTATGTGATAATTATGATTTTTTTAGAATGTGTCATTTTGAGAATTTGTCATTTTGAGAATGTGTCATTTTGATAATGTGGCATTTTGCTAATGTGGTATTTTGAGAAAAGACATTTTGCGAATGTGTCATTTTGCTAATGTGGCATTTTGCTAGTGTGGCATTTTGCGAAATGTCATTTTGCGAATGTGGCATTTTGCGTCAATATGTCATTTTGCGAATGTGGCATTGTGCGCCTAATCCTTCGCGCTATGTCGGCAACCTTGGTTCTCCTGCGGATATCTTCATTTCTGATTCGATCACGCAAGGAAACTCCGAGCATAGCCCTTTCCATTGCCCTTTGGGTGACTTTGAGCCTTCTGATGAGGCCCATTGTGAGCGTCCACGTTTCGGAACCATATGTCATCACTGGCAACACGCACTGGTCATAGACTTTCGTCTTGAGACACTGTGCTATATTGGATGAGAAGATACCGCGCAGCTTCCCGAACGCTGCCCAGCCGAGTTGGATTCGACGGTTGACCTACTACTACTCTACTGATTCTAAACAAACTATATTCAGGTTTCGCACGTACCTACTAAAAATTATGTTGTATATTTAACTAGCTGACTTGACACTGACATGACACTGTGTTCTGCCACATAAATGATCAAATAATGAGGGGTAAAAGGGTAAAAACGTACGATCTATTCTCAGACCTACCAAATGTACACAAAATAAAATCATAAAAATCGGTCAAGCCGTTTCGGAGGAGTTCGATAACAAACACTGTGACACGAGATTTTTATATATTAGATTCTTCTGTACGTGTGTTTGTACACCTCTACCTAAACGACTTGACCGATTTGGATGTTTTGTGTGTATGTTGGAGTGGATCCCTAGATGGTTTGAAAATACAATTAGATTCGGTACGCTGTTATCGGGTTTTCAATTTTTTTTGTGACGAAATTCCTGCTTTTGGGCAGAACAACGTCTATCGGGACTGCTTATAATATGTAAAAATAAAATTCTGATAAAAAATATTTGGAATCGTATCTCTTTTCTCTTTGGTAGGTGAATCGTTATGCACTGAAACATTTTAAGAATGTAATTAGACGCATAGTCTCTTTTACTCCGTAAACCAAAAAAAAAGTAATTAAAAATTGTTCTCAACTTGCCTTTATGCTTTGACTATCAGTCCGAACAAGTAAGGCGTAGTTCAGTTTTTAGTTAATTTATTTTTTCTCGAAATGTTCACTTCTAGGCTAAAGCATTTATACTATCCACCTTTTACGAGTGCACCTACTACCAGGTTTTAAGAAAATCTATCCAATGTTGTTTTTATTTATTATTATTTTTGTACCCCTTTACGTATAACGGTTTATTTTTATACATTTATTTATCTCAGCACCCTAAGGTCCTGGACCTTTGGAAAGCGTACGAGGAGCCGAAACCAACTCGCAGAGGCCCTTTTAGACGCTTTTAATAGAAAGTGGTATAAACCGGTGATTATCCCTGTACGCACTATGCTAGTACATCCGAGGACAACCCCCGGTTGGTGGGAAACTATTGCGACATATGGAAAACTAAGATATAAGGCTATGGTTTTTGGAGTCTTAAGTGGACTGGTTACCAGGAACTATGTTAAGACTATGGCCCCTGCCTAAACAATGTTATTAATATCCATCGACAAAAGGCAGGGGGTGACTTGCACACTCAATAAATGGGCCCCATAAACGGTCGCTAGCACGAAGTGACGTAGCAACAAGAGGGCAACATATCCTGAGGTGCTTAAGGAGTGGAGAGGTATGCCACGGCTATCAGGACAATCCCGGAAGTACGGTCAAGATCCCTACCAGCACCTTACTGGATTGACATCCTTCTCCCGAGCACGTTTGCTCTTGCGAATCTCCACTCAAGCCAGCCAATAAAGGCAAGAGAGAGGTGGGAGCTCTGTTCCTCGTCAGTGTTCACTACGGCCGGCCAATAAAGGCAAGCCGGAGATGAAGAACAAGAATTTTCCCAGGAGATCGGGTCCGTGGGGTCGCTAATGCCCAACAATTCGCCACAAAACTGCCCTGCGGATAACGGTTTATTATTATTTGTGTCGTTGGTTTGTTTATTCAATTATTTTAAGTATACTCGTATTCTATGTAATCCTTGCTAGCCGATCAACGTCTCACTGTCGACGACGGCTGGCGCTGAAAATCAGCGCTGGCCGTTTTGCCCGGATGTGACGCATATCTTACTATATATTATATAGAGTCGTTATTGTAGTTTGTTTTATTTTTAAGGTATGCGCCATGTTTGTCGTGAATAAACTCTTTTTCTTTCTGTAGAGGTATGCGGAACAGAGAGTAAAGTCCCGCAAACTTCCGTTGAAAAGGGAGGATCCTCCAACCAGACGGGATGTTATGTCTGGCGGGCTACTGCCCGATAGATGATTTCGGGCTGTTCTATATGTTCCAATCGCGCGGAGAACTTTGATTGCGCGATCCAGGATTAGTTCTTATGTGACGCCATAGATGTCGCTACATCACTCCCCTCCGGAGATCGGAGATCGATGGTTCTTGATGCTTCTTGATGCGTGCCAGACCAGTGGTAGGTTGGTTCCAGTGGGTCGGAACCGAATGCCGCATAGTTCTTTCTCGGTGAGTCGGAACTGTCTGCGGTGATGCCCCAGTGAGTCGGGGTGCTGCTGTCCCAGTGAGTCGGGATGATGCCCCAGTGAGTCGGGGTGATGATGTCCCAGTGAGTCGGGATGATGCTGCAGGCTCCAGTGAGTCGGAGTAGTGCTGCTGGCTCCAGTGAGTCGGAGCGGTGCAGTGCGATGTAGTGGCTTGACTGCTTGCGTCGACCAGGAGAGATTCTTCATAGCTCTTCATGTGACTGGCCGAAGGTGCGGTGTGATTAGCCAAGGTCGCTGATGAGGCTGAGGGTGATGACCAGGTATGACCAGGTAGGCATGCTGGTGGTCAGGATACCCTTTAAAGCCGTGGGTGCTGGCTGTATGGCTCGCTGCTCGAAAGCTTGAGGAAGTGATGATGACGTCACGAAGTAGTAGCTGCACGAAGGCTGCGCTGACGTTCTTTTGTCGAGGGTCACCAGTGTAGAGGTATGCGGAACAGAGAGTAAAGTCCCGCAAACCTCCGTTGAAAAGGGAGGATCCTCCAACCAGACGGGATGTTATGTCTGGCGGACTACTGCCCGATAGATGATTTCGGGCTGTTCTATATGTTCCAATCGCGCGGAGAACTTTGATTCCGCGATGCAGGATTAGTTCTTATGTGACGCCATAGATGTCGCTACACTTTCTTTCAATGTGTAAAAAAAAATTAACGCTTTTTATAAGTCGGGAAATCATCAAATCAACTTCTCCCTTTCATAGTAGAGCGAGAGGGAGTGTCAGACTTTTACTGACTAAGACCCACCTGTGTTCCTTCAATTTTGAACAATCCCTCAGCTCTGGCAACAAAATTAATATCTGAACCGGCTTATTTAAAAAAAATATAAAAATAAAAATTTTTGATTGCTCTAATCAAAAATTTTTATTTTTATATTTTTGATTATTTTAGGATAAAAAATTATCTTGACAAATTCTTGATTGTATCAATAGTGTATTTGTGTGTGCGTGGGTAGATATCAATACCGATGCGTTACAGGAGTAATGTGTCGAAGCCAACTAAACTGTGCGAATGTGTTATTTGCCTACAATTAAGACAACTAATTACTTAAAAACAATACCTAAGTGCATTTTAATAAACCAATTTAATCTTTCCAGTATTTAATCACATTTACACATTTTCATTTATTTTAATATAAAATAAAAATGCTGTACTTGTAATCTAGCAGTTATTAAGTTTTGGCTTTCCATAAAAACATACTAACGTCCATCATCTTTCTGCCCTTGTCCCGTGTTATTTGGGGTCGGCGCAACACGTTTTTTTCCATTCTGCCCTGTCACTCGTCATGCTATCACTAACTTCTTTTTCTTTCATATCATTCTTCACACAATCCATCCATCTTTTCTTTGGTCTCTCTCTCCATCCATCATAACTCTTTTAGTAACATGCGTTCCATCCTCCTCCAACAATTCCCAACCCTCCTGAAGAGGGTTGGGAATTGTTTGTCTTGGTACGGTCATGTGAAGACATCAACAACAACAACACACAAACAACAATTCCCTTTCAACTTTTCAGTCACTGGCGACTCGGATAGCAATCTATCAATCTATCAGTCAATCTATCTGTCAATACTGATAGATTGATAGATTGATAGATTGATGGATTGATAGATTGATTGATTGATAGATTGATGGATTGCTATCCGAGTCGCCAGTGACTGAAAAGTTGAAAGGGAATTGTTGTTTGTGTGTTGTTGTTGTTGATGTCTTCACATGACCGTACCAAGACAAACAATTCCCAACCCTCTTCAGGAGGGTTGGGAATTGTTGGAGGAGGATGGAACGCTTGATTTATATTGATGGATTGAGGATGGAACGCTTGATTGATAGATTGATAGATTGATAGATTGATAGATTGATAGATTGATAGATTGATAGATTGATAGATTGATAGATTGATAGATTGATAGATTGATAGATTGATAGATTGATAGATTGATAGATTGATAGATTGATAGATTGATAGATTGATAGATTGATAGATTGATAGATTGATAGATTGATAGATTGATAGATTGATAGATTGATAGATTGATAGTTTGATAGATTGATAGATTGATAGATTGATAGATTGATAGATTGATAGATTGATAGATTGATAGATTGATAGATTGATAGATTGATAGATTGATAGATTGATAGATTGATAGATTGATAGATTGATAGATTGAAACATTGATAGACTGATAGATTGACAGATAGATTGAATGACTGACTGATTGATTGATTGATTGATTGATTGATTGATTGATTGGTTGATTGATTGATTGGATTGGATTGGACACTTTATCGATTCTCGTCACACCACCTTGGGGTCGGCGCAACACGTTTTTTTCCATTCTGCCCTGTGCAGGACGCCCACACATAGATGTAAATAAGTGAACTTTGTTTTTAATATTATGTGAAGGACGCTCATGCGCGAATATAGTGTAATTTGATCGATGTAACGTACCATAAGTGATCATACTGTACCTATGTAAATTAAGCACCTAAATATCATATTTGCTCAATATTAGTATGTATAACGTAGTACAGATTAGGTAATTTCAATATTGAAATCAGTATAAACATAGAGTTTGTAAAGAACTATGACCAGGAGTCGATCTCGACAAGTCTGAACTTGTTGAAACCTGTCTGAGTCAGGTCGAGAAATAGAACCCCGTGATTTAGACTTATAGAACTATAAACCTTGACTTATAAATAATTATAACCTCTGTGATTGAACATTTAATAGTGTAAGAAAACAATAATAGTGTGCACGACGGCAACAAGTCTGTACCTGCTATTGTTAGATTTAAGTAGGTACCTATATTTCGCACATCACTGTTGCTACGCTGCTGGAAGCACGCGGCCATTGTACTCTTCACTACCTGCTTCCACATTCCACAGCTGCTCGACCCAAAAAGCATTCCCACGCTACGCTGCCATTGTACTCCAAGGTACCTGCTACCCCAGCTGCCCCAACCGACCCAAAAAGCATTCCCACGCTACGCTGCCATTGTACTCCAAGGTACCTGCTACCCCAGCTGCCCCAACAAAAGCATTGCGCGCCCGAACCGCGCTCATTGTTTTGTAGATCCTAAGTTACTATTGGTTAAGTTTTAGCAGGTAATATTGTAAACTAGTATAAAAGGAGGTGCATGGTGGAAAATATACGCATTCTGTTTTGGAGTCTCACGAGTCTTACTTCTATCCCCAAAGTCGACGTGATTCTACCCAGCTACGGACCCGGTCCTAGGCCTGCCGGCTGGAGTAGATATCACACCCGACTTGCTCCTCACCCAGCTACGGACCTGGCCCTAGGCCTGCCGGCTGGTATCCCCAAATAGTGTTTTTGATCTCGTTCACGGAGTCTTTGATCACGAACTGTAGTGAACCTTCTCCAATCCAGCAAACTTAAGGTGGGATAGGAACCAATATCCCACACATTGGTCCTTCGAGCCGGATCGTGAGAAGATAACTAGTAAGAAGATTCAGTGAACTTATTCAAGATTATTAAGAAGTTTGAAAGAAAACACTATGCCAACTTTGAGATCTACGGGGAAAAGAGGTGGCCAAGCGTCGACTACGGTTACAGAACAAACTGAAACGACTACGGAGACCACCACTGAAACTACTACAGAGGCCACGACTGAAACAGGTACGACTGAAGCCACTAAAACAACAGCTGAAACTCCAGAAGCGCCCGCCGCGACTGCGTCGACGGTCAAGCATGTCGTACCACAGCAAGACTCTACTACTGGTCACCGCAGTAAACCTACGTCACAGAAGAGCAACAAAGAATCGAAAGCGCGCCGCATTGCCAAGGCCAAGGCGGAACTAGCACAACGTCAAGTTGAATTAGCAGCCGCACGTCTCGCTGAAATTGAAAATGAATCTACCGATGAAGAACTGTCTTCCATAGCCTCTGAACCTGGAAATGATCAACGAGTGACTACGTGGTTACATTCAAATCAGCTACTCGCCATATCCAATAGACCTTTCCAAGCTGAAGTGAAGTCGTCGACCGAACATAAAGCTCCAGTGACCGCCGCCGTGTCATGGACCATCCCGGCGATTTTACCGGCGGGAGCCAGCTCGTCATACCCCCTGCCTGAAAACCTGAACACCGAGTCTGCAACCAAGAACACTGCGCCCATTCGAGAGGGGGCGCCTACGAACATTACGCTGCCTGTGAGTACTGCTACATCAAGGCAGCCGAACCACGTGACTGAACAGTCACACCTGAACCCGCCGCCAGTGATCGCCGCCGCATCCTGGCTGCCGAACCACGTGACTGAACAGTCACACCTGAACCCGCCGCCAGTGATCGCCGCCGCATCCTGGCTGCCGAACCACGTGACTGAATCGTCACGCCTGAACCCACCGCCAGTGATCGCCGCCGCATCAAGGCAGCCGAACCACGTGACTGAACAGTCACACCTGAACCCGCCGCCAGTGATCGCCGCCGCATCCTGGCTGCCGAACCACGTGACTGAATCGTCACGCCTGAACCCACCGCCAGTGATCGCCGCCGCATCAAGGCAGCCGAACTACGTGACTGAACAGTCACACCTGAACCCGCCGCCAGTGATCGCCGCCGCATCCTGGCTGCCGAACCACGTGACTGAATCGTCACGCCTGAACCCACCGCCAGTGATCGCCGCCGCATCCTGGCAGCCGAACCTAGCGACTGAACAGTCGCACCTGAACCAGCCGCCAGCGACCGCTGCCGTGTCCTGGCAGCAAAACAACGTGCACGCGCAGCCACTACTGAACCAGCCGCCAGTGATCACCGCCGCATCCTGGCAACCGAACTACGTGACTGCGCAAACACAACCGACGCCGATACAGGTAGAACCCACTGCATTCTGGTCTCAACACTCAACCAACGTGACAACGAACTCATCGTGGCAACCGATCTATACTACGGCGCCGCATCACAATTATCATACGGAGCCTATCAACATGCCTTGGGCGCCGCAGTCCGTGCCATCAGCAAACATGCAACAGTCAACATCACTGGCCGTTCATGAATCAAGAACAGACATGAAGGAACTTGCTGCTGCGATCACACAAGCTGTGCAGGCCGCACAGTACCAGCAGCCGATGAGACATACTGAACTACCCTGTTTCAATGGAGCCCATCAAGACTGGCTCACCTTCCGTGCCGCCTACTGTGAAACAGCGCACCGATTGTCACCAGTGGAGAACATGTCAAGACTTAGAAAGAGCCTACGTGGTGTAGCCAAAGAAGCTGTGCAAGGCTTATTAATAGTGAACGCTGATCCAAACGAAGTCATGAGAACACTCGAGCTACGCTTCGGACGCCCAGACTCAATAGCGATGGCGGAGATAGAACGTCTACGAACACTGCCACGTCTCACTGAATCGCCGCGTGATGTCTGCACCTTCGCCACCAAGGTTGAAAACATTGTTGGCACTCTGCAAGCTCTCAACTGTGGACATTATCTCTTCAACCCAGAGGTAACCAAAGCTATTGTTGAGAAACTCACACCGACCTTGAAGAGACAATGGTATCAGTTCTCAGCCGCGCAACCTAGAACGGAACCCGATCTGCTGAAATTCACCAGATTCATCAAGATTGAAGCTGAAATGTGCAGCCCATACGCCCTACCAGAGAACATCGCTGCGACAACACAGATCACACAGAACACGCAGCGACGCCAACAACGGATACACACCACTCAAGAAGTGAGTAAACCAAAGTGTAATTTATGTGAACAACAAGGGCATAACATCATAGAGTGCGAACGATTCAAGAAAGCAACTACTGATGCAAGATGGGACATTGCAAAGAAACATCGCTTGTGTTTTCGTTGCCTCAGATACAGGACCAAGCAACACAACTGCAAGCCGAAGAAGTGTGAGATAAACGACTGTGTGCATTTCCATCATAAAATGTTGCACGCCACGAACAAGAGAAAAGAGGAAACGAACAGCCCCAAAGAAGAACGAGAGAAGGTACACTCAGCATGGACACCTAAGGTATCATTTCTTAAGATTATACCAGTGCACCTATCTGGACCGGCGGGAGCTGTAGATACCTATGCTCTCCTAGATGACGGCTCTACAGTAACACTCATTGATGAGAGCCTAGCCAACCAAATCGGAGCAGAGGGATCATGTGAACCACTTCGAATAGCGTCATTCGACGGCGAACCCACAATCGACGTGACATCTCGTCGAGTGAACTTCTTCATCAGAGGACTCCACTCTCCTGAACGCAAGTTACGAGCTAGAACAGTCAAGCACCTGGAGCTGGCTGCTCAAAGAATACCAGGTGAAGCAGTCAGGGATTGCGAACATCTTCGAGACATAGCCAAAGAAATAGTGAATGAAGACGCGAGACCTAGACTACTCATCGGCCAAGACAATTGGGATCTTCTCATCACTACCGATCTCAGAACTGGGAAGAAGAGTCAACCAGTGGCCTCACTGACACCACTGGGCTGGGTCCTGCATGGCAGTCACACTAGAGCACTTGGTCATCGAGTCAACTTCATTAGACACATCACTACAGATGATGACCTGCATGAATTGGTGAAGGAACACATCACAATGGACAATATGCAAGTGAACCCGAAAAAACCCTTTAATGATCCTGACTGGAAGAAAAATAAACAGACATTACCAGCCAAAACAACAGAGAGACGAGAAAATCCGATCATGAACCACCATCTCCCTCTCAACGCTGAACTACCACGAAAAGCCGAAAAACTGATCTTGCGAGCTTCTCAAGAACAATCTTTTCCAGAAGAGAAGAAAGATCTAACGAACGGGAGAACTGTCTCACGAACGAGTCGCCTACACCCATTCTGCATTGAACTAACGGATGGGGAAATTCGGCTAAAAAGTAGGATCACCGACATGACAGACATCGCGGAGAACCTGAAAAAGCCAATGATATTAGATGAAGATCACTCCACGACCCGATTATGGATTGAATATATTCATCGTCATTTACACCATGCAGGCGTCGAAACCACAGTGAATGAATGTCGTCAACAACATTGGATACTCCGTCTACGACCGACCGTCAAAAACATAGTCAACAAGTGTTTACGATGTCGAATAAAAGCAGCCTCTCCACCACAGCCGATGACAGGGAACTTACCGTCCTGTCGTTTAGCACATCATCAAAAACCATTCACATACACCGGGCTGGACTACTTCGGGCCATTGACCATTACTGTGGGACGGAGTCATCAGAAGAGATACGTCGTCCTATTCACCTGCCTCACGACACGTGCCATACATTTGGAACTTGTGGCATCACTCAACACTGACTCAGCGATCATGGCGTTGCGACGTATGATAGCACGCCGAGGGTGTCCCGCACAACTGTGGTCAGACAACGGCACGAACTTCCACGGAGCGGAGAAAGAACTTCGTGCTGCCATCTTCGCAGCGACAGCAGAAGAAGCCTCGAAGAAAATGATCGACTGGCGATTCATACCACCTGGCGCGCCTTTCATGGGCGGATCCTGGGAACGGATGGTAAAATCAGTAAAGACCGCTCTCGCCGCCACTCTAAACGAGCGTTTTCCCAGTGAAGAGGTCCTTCATACCCTACTTATTGAAGCCGAACATACAGTGAACAGCCGACCGCTCACACACGTGTCAGTTAACGCCGAAGATCCCGAAGCTCTGACGCCCAACCATTTCCTCCTGGGTGGGTCCAGCCGAATAACGTCACCAGGGGAGTTTGATGACAGCGACCTTCGCCTGCGAGCCAGTTGGCGCGCGGCCCAAAGACTCTCCGATATTTTTTGGGCAAGATGGCTCAAAGAATATTTACCAGAGCTACAAAATCGCAGAGAGCCACACAACAAAGGAACCATCCCCAAGATTGGCGACCTAGTTCTGATAGTAGATGGCAACCTTCCAAGGAACGTCTGGATAAGGGGACGAATCATCAATACATTTCCCGGACCAGACGGGATTGTACGTACCGTGGACGTGGCCACTAAAGGTGGAATTTTGAGACGTCCCGTGAAGAAGATCGTCGTGCTACCGATCGAGAGCGGCGATCCTGCACCGATATCTGCTGCGTCGTCAGCGGCAGACAACGCACGGCGGGAGGAATGTGCAGGACGCCCACACATAGATGTAAATAAGTGAACTTTGTTTTTAATATTATGTGAAGGACGCTCATGCGCGAATATAGTGTAATTTGATCGATGTAACGTACCATAAGTGATCATACTGTACCTATGTAAATTAAGCACCTAAATATCATATTTGCTCAATATTAGTATGTATAACGTAGTACAGATTAGGTAATTTCAATATTGAAATCAGTATAAACATAGAGTTTGTAAAGAACTATGACCAGGAGTCGATCTCGACAAGTCTGAACTTGTTGAAACCTGTCTGAGTCAGGTCGAGAAATAGAACCCCGTGATTTAGACTTATAGAACTATAAACCTTGACTTATAAATAATTATAACCTCTGTGATTGAACATTTAATAGTGTAAGAAAACAATAATAGTGTGCACGACGGCAACAAGTCTGTACCTGCTATTGTTAGATTTAAGTAGGTACCTATATTTCGCACATCACTGTTGCTACGCTGCTGGAAGCACGCGGCCATTGTACTCTTCACTACCTGCTTCCACATTCCACAGCTGCTCGACCCAAAAAGCATTCCCACGCTACGCTGCCATTGTACTCCAAGGTACCTGCTACCCCAGCTGCCCCAACCGACCCAAAAAGCATTCCCACGCTACGCTGCCATTGTACTCCAAGGTACCTGCTACCCCAGCTGCCCCAACAAAAGCATTGCGCGCCCGAACCGCGCTCATTGTTTTGTAGATCCTAAGTTACTATTGGTTAAGTTTTAGCAGGTAATATTGTAAACTAGTATAAAAGGAGGTGCATGGTGGAAAATATACGCATTCTGTTTTGGAGTCTCACGAGTCTTACTTCTATCCCCAAAGTCGACGTGATTCTACCCAGCTACGGACCCGGTCCTAGGCCTGCCGGCTGGAGTAGATATCACACCCGACTTGCTCCTCACCCAGCTACGGACCTGGCCCTAGGCCTGCCGGCTGGTATCCCCAAATAGTGTTTTTGATCTCGTTCACGGAGTCTTTGATCTCGAACTGTAGTGAACCTTCTCCAATCCAGCAAACTTAAGGTGGGATAGGAACCAATATCCCACACAGCCCTGTCACTCGTCATGCTATCACTAACTTCTTTTTCTTTCATATCATTCTTCACACAATCCATCCATCTTTTCTTCGGTCTCTCTCTCCATCCATCATAACTCTTTTAGTAACATGCGTTCCATCCTCCTCCAACAATTCCCAACCCTCCTGCAGAGGGTTGGGAATTGTTTGTCTTGGTACGGTCATGTGAAGACATCAACAACAACAACACACAAACAACAATTCCCTTTGAACTTTTCAGTCACTGGCGACTCGGATAGCAATCTATCAATCTATCAGTCAATCTATCTGTCAATACTGATAGATTGATAGATTGATTGATTGATAGATTGATAGATTGATGGATTGATGGATTGATAGATTGATAGATTGATAGATTGATAGATTGATAGATTGATAGATTGATAGATTGATAGATTGATAGATTGATAGATTGATAGATTGATAGATTGATAGATTGATAGATTGATAGATTGATATATTGATAGATTGATAGATTGATAGATTGATAGATTGATAGATTGATAGATTGATTGATAGATTGATAGATTGATAGATTTATAGATTTATAGATTTATAGATTGATAGATTTATAGATTGAATGACTGATTGATTGATTGATTGATTGATTGATTGATTGATTGATTGATTGATTGATTGATTGATTGATTGATTGATTGATTGATTGATTGATTGATTGATTGATTGATTGATTGATTGATTGATTGATTGATTGATTGATTGATTGATTGATTGATTGATTGATTGATTGATTGATTGATTGGATTGGATTGGACACTTTATCGATTCTCGTCACACCACACATCCATCTTAACATTCTCATCTCCACTACGTGCAATCTTTCTGAAGAAGGATGAATCCTTCTTTTTCGCAGCCTAACATTCTGATCAGTATGACAGGCCTTATCACGGACTTGTAGATTTTACCCTTCAACTTGAGTGTCAACTTGAATCCGTGGGTGTCACACAAGTTGTTCCCGTGACCTTTCGCCATTTCATCCATCCTGTGTTGATCCAATGTGTTACGTCCTGGTCTACCTCACCATCCCCTTGGACAAAAACATACTAACGTCCAAATTTTAAAAAATACCGAGTTCGAAGTGACATTTTGGCATTGTGCGAAAGTGGCATTTTGCGAAAAGTCATTTTGCGAAAGTGGCATTTTGCGAATATGGCATTTTGCTAATGTGACGATTTGCGATATGGCGTTTTGAGAATGTGACATTTTGAGAATATGACATTTTGCGAAAATCTAATGTGTCATATTGCGAATGTGGCATTGTGCGCCTAATCCAGCGCGAAGAATCGCCAAACTAAAGTGGCAATGGGCAGGGCACGTTGCTCGCAGAACGGATGGCCGTTGGGGCCGAAAGGTTCTGGAGTGGCGACCGCGTACCGGAAGAAGCAGTGTCGGAAGGCCCCCTACAAGGTGGACCGATGACCTGGTGAAGGTTGCGGGAATCCGATGGATGCGAGACGCACAGGATCGTTCGTTGTGGCGACGTTTGGGGGAGGCCTATGTCCAGCAGTGGACGTCTATCGGCTGAAATAATGATGATAATGATGATGATAATCAGTAAGTGAATCGATTCCAATAATTTTTACACCATGTTATATTTTTTCCAAAAATATTTAAAAAATGTCACAAGTTGGACACCACCGACACTAAGTACAACAAAACAACCTCTCAGTCACCCGGATGGCTCGATGACCATATATTTGCGGACAATTAGGTAACATAAAAAGCTTATAACTTTGTGATTTTTCATGATACAGTTGTGAAATTTTTTACATAGATTCTTTACATAAAAATACTAGACACGTGTTTCGGGTTTCGCATTTACTAAAACTAATATTGTATAAAGATAAAGCAAAGTCGCTTTCCGTGTTTATCTGTTTACCCGCTATTTCCTTCTATATCTTCTTTAAGTCAAGAGTGAATAGGTGGCTTCTAGGCAAGCATGCTTCGGCCACATCATCGTTTACCATCAGGTGAGATAGTGGTCAAACGCTAGCCTATCCATAACAAAAAAAAATATCACGCATCAGATTTTGATGCGGTCTTCACAATTAGAAAGAGTAATAAAGGACGAAGGTATTTGTATATAATTTTCTTTTTTTTTTTCTTTGAGGGAAATCATCAAATAATTTACCCCGCTCCGGGTGGAGTAAAATAGCGTGTCAGACTTTAACTTACTAAAACCCACCTGAGTTCTTTCAGTTACCCTTTGTTTTCCAGGGCAACGGTAAAGTGGGAACTACATTAGACCGATGCACACGTGAGCCACGCCTGAGTTGTACGTAGCTTTGCGTCGCGTGCAGTCGCATGGCGTGGATCTAGTGTAGCTCTACAAGTCTAGTTGCCTTAAAAAATGTATGGAGACCGACGCGCCCAGATCGGCGTACGTGGCACACATGGGCGCAATGTAGTTCTACATTAACCCTTTTAAACATTCCCGCTGTTATAATTTGCACCCGTGCAAACAAAACACAACGCTATCTTGACCCAAACTAAGCAGAGCACATACTTATACATTTCTACATTTACTGATTAATTACACCCAAGTAGAACAAATGATCGCTGCTCGTCACACAAACATCTTGGATGGGAATCGAACCCACGACCTTCTGCATAGCAGTCAGAGCCACTATTAACCACTAGACCAACAAGCCAGTCAGAATAGGAGTTTGAATTTGATACGAATAAAACAAGGATTGTTTAGTTAAGTCAGAGGAGTTAGGGCAGCTGTCAAGCCACGAGGCGGATATAATAATTTTATAAATAATAACATAAATTGTAAACCAATATAAACCAATATTCAACCAATATTTTGCTGATAAACAGAAGCCTCAAAACACGGTGGAAACAGTAAAAACTGTTTCCACCGTATATTGCTCTAATTTAGGTATAATATTATGGCAACTTTCATTTAAAAATACGAAATTTTAACTAAAATTTAGACTATTTTATTACATTCTAACCTATGATTTCAGAATTAAATATTTTTGAAATTGAGTATGTATCAAACTTTACATTAACATGAAAGTAAGGTTTTACGTGGCCTTAACTCAAAATACACAATTCTGAAACCGGCCTAAATCTATTAAAAGGATAAAAAACTCAGCTGCTCCAACCCAATCGTATCAGTTATCACGAGAACAGGAAAATCTCGATCAATTTGATTAATTACAAAGAAATCGGATATTTTCACTAAAAATACAAATTGTACACCAAATATTAATGGACTTTGTACAATTATTAAGCGAGCGAACATAGACCCAGGCATCCCCTACGTGGTTATTTTTTAAAACCACCCAGAAGAGCATTTTTTAGTAAATAATGAATATAAAGTGTCTAAACACACTATGCCGAAGGTACGCGACCGAAGTTCGGCATGATTACGCCTGCAATGCTATTTGAATTACTGACGACATATTATGCCGAAATTACGTTGCGTTATAGCATGCAGCTGAACTTCGGTCTTCAACGGCAATTTGGCGGCAACGTATTTTGTAGAGCACACATTATACGCGACCGAAGTTCGGTTCAATTGCCGATGAAGATCCGGGGCAGGGAGCAGCGGGAGGCAGGTATGCCCGTGCCCCGCGTGTCCGCCCGTTCTGTTTATTAAAATAATAACGAAACCCTAACAGGATCACTTTGTTTTGCGTCTGTCTGTCCGACTGTTTATATAACACGACATGACGCCACGACAGCGCTCGATACACTGAATACACACAAAATTGCGCAACTGAATTTCTGCCGCGTAAGTTCGACACTTATGGTGTGTCATGTCAGCTGAATACGTCGGAACGTAAAATCAGCCGTGGAACTTCGGTCGCATAACTTCGGCATAGTGTGTTTAGACACTAATAATATAATTATATTTCCTTAAGTATTTTTGAAATATTTTCTAGCTAACACCAAATCCTGCCCTAAGCCGCGGGCAGGATTTGGTTTGGCTTGCGTGAAAGTAGAAAATTATTTCAAAGGAACATTATCCCGGGTTAAAAGTATCCTATGTGCTATTATAAGACAAGAGGCACCCGTGTCCTGAATTTCATCCAAATCCGACGACACAACACGGTGGCACAGTGGTTGAGCGATTGGCTGCTGCGTTCCGGATCGCGGGTTCTATTCCCGCACGGAACTAATATTTGTATGGCCTACGGATAGGTGTTCCGGGTCTGGGCGTCTTGTGTATGTGAGTTTACTTGTTTGTGAACGCACCCTCGAAGGTCGAAGGGGCCCTGGAACGCAAGGAAAAGAAGGAACAAACGAGTGGGTTTTAGTCAGTAAAAGTCTGACACGTTCTACCGCTCCGCCCATGGGCAGGAGATGTCATTGGATGATTTCCCACCTAAAATAAACGCATACATTCATACAAATCCTTTCTAATAATATATTACTGTGATATCGAAAAAACAATAATAGCAATTTGGAATAGGACAGAACACATCGATTGTGTTTTGATTTACCTAAGCAACATATAAAAACATGAACCTAGACTAATTCATTTTTATAGATACCATCCGATCCCAACAAACAACACAAAATTCCCGATCGCAATCCTTTACCAAAATAGCAAAAAGGGATCATCAAACGTACCTTAGAAAGAAAGTCACCTAACTTAAAAATTGCAATTTTTGGGAAATGAGCATGAAAGTCTTCAAAGTTTATAGCGTTAATACGAGTAATTTTTTTTCGCTGCCGTATTTCTTTCTTACTCACCATGACACGGTTGGTGCATTAGTTGCACTGCTTACAGCGGGTACGATGCCTGCATAGAACAAATATATGTAACGCCTACAGTTAATTGTTTTGTGTCTAGGTGTCTCGCATGGAACACACCCACGGCCCACGATACAGGAGTAATTCCTTCTGAGCATGAAATAAAAAAAAATATATATATATTTCGGGCTCATTTTTTCCACAGGCTTTCAGAGTAGGCTTATTAGGTGCTTTCAGAGTAGGCTTGTTAGGGGTGTTTTAGGTAAAAGTAAATAGGTTACGAATACTGAAGTTCTTTGGGCACATCTCCAGAAACGAGGATTCGATGGAAAAACTTGTGGTTCACGGTCGCGTTGAAGGCAAGAGAGCCCGTGGTCGATCTCCAACTCGCTGGATCGATCTTATCACCAGGGCTACGCAGTCGACAGTGTACGTAATTCCAACCACCGCCAAAAATGAAGAGATATCGCTCGACATGCCGCAGCCTTGGAGGCAAACGACGGCGGCGTGCCGCAGTCCTGTCCATCATCAACAGCCACGACCACTCTGACAAGAGTTCCCGACTAAGATGAAGAAAATAGGTTACATCTAGATAAGCGTGCTCCATCGTCGACCACTTCATTGCTTACCATCAGGTGATATAGTGGTCCAACGCGATCGAATTTTAATAATAATAAAAAAAGTTTAGGTCAGGTAGCAAAATCAGAAATAACCGGTATTTTGAGATAGGTCTCTTTCGTTCTCAGATTGCAATGAGAACGTAAATACATTGCCTTTTGTTTCCGAATTAGTTGGCAAGCCTCAAAACAGCCCAGTTGAGCCCATCGAGGCCAATAGCTATGTAAATTGATGGTTTTTCGATATTTCACGGCTAAGCTCTCGGCAATCGGGTACATTTACTGAGTATTACTAACTATAAAGTCCCGTTTGCGAAGAAAAATTGTTTTAGACGCGGCTAATGTCGAAAATGGAGGACTGAAGAGTTTCGAAGTTAGAAGAAGAGACCATTTGTCTGTTGGGTCGGTTTCTTTTTTGTCGGTACTTTGCTTGCAATAAAGTTTTTAAAGTACTAAAACTTTAAACTATAGGCTGGATAGTGAGGTTTTTATTATATAAACACAAAAAATACTGAGTAATCAACAAAGTCCTTATTATATTTTTATTTCAGCGACAACAGGATTAAAACATAAACGACCAAAAAAAAATTGGAGAAAACGCATCCACATAAAAAAATAATTCTTACTCAAAACCCGTTCTTATCCATACCGCTTTTAGGTACGCCATTTACTGTTTTCCCCACTAGTGCGTAAAAGTGCACAAACTCGCCACCGCCACAATTTATTGTATTTATCGTTTCCAGGCAAGGTGCTAAGCGTCCCCCAAGAGTTGTTGGTCATTTCCCGTTTATTTATATATTCGTAAATGTATTGAAAAACGCCATTTTAGAAATTTGTAACTGCAGTAATCGGCTCCATAACACCCTCGCATGCAGCTCGGGCGAATTCTGCCTCGGTCGCAACGACACACTTTCTCCACTTGTATCAAAATGTACTATTATGCTAACAATTAATAAAACCATTACAGAACATTTTACCGGTAACTATGAAAATATTCTTCTCCACATGTCCTTCACTCGCGTTATGCAGTCCGGGGCCACAGCAAAACCAAAAAAAAAATTTTTTTCCCTATCGATATGTAGTATTTATTTAGCTTGCTATGATCACATACACAAAACACTTAGACTCGAAACATCTGTAGACCATACAAACCCACGAAACGCAGCGTTATAGTCAATCGATAAACCAGTCAGTAATTCTTGTGAATTCTCTAAAATCCTGCCCCCCTAGCCAAGTTGCAAACGATAAACGTGAACAATTAGTAATCTCCAATAGATTTTCAACTTTATACCTAAGAGCATAAAGTTGAAAATCTATTAAAGACTACTGAGCGTTAGCGACCGGAACGAACGAAAACACTATGTAATCTTCAATAGATTTTCAACTTTATATCCAATAACATAAAGTTGAAAATCTATTAAAGACTACTGAGAGTTTACGTTTATCGTTTGTGACTTGGCTAGGGGGGCTGGGCACTACTGTTTAGATTTATGTACAGTTAATGTTTTAATGCCTCTCTGTTATGTGTAACCTAAAGATAACTTGCGAAATGTCATTGGAGTTCAGAGGTCATGTTACGTATGTATGTATGTCATACGGAAATGTTGAACTCGTAAAAGGGGCTTTATGAGTTCAATGTCTCCCTAGCTATGCCTACTAAGAGAAACCTGACTTTATTACTTTACGTACAGTATGGTTATCTTCCATAACGTCAGTTTATAATGAAAAACTCGGAAATGTAGCTTTGGTAAAGCTAAAGGTCCAAAATGGCCCTGTGTAATAAAGAGTATACGCAAATACTTCTGTAACATGGACTAGCTATATGCCAAAATGTACATTTTATAGTATTTGTAACATTTGTCGTTACTATTAAGCGACTAATAACATCTACCAGCCGCCATCAACGCTTAGTGTCATGTCGTGTCGATAATTAGGGATGCGCAATCAATTATAATCGATCCATTGAATTTTTAATCGATCGATGGTTTTTTTTTTTCTAAAAGTGTATTTTAAAAAACCTTATAAGCATGCTTTATAACTGAGGTCATACTCGAATTTTAATAGTTACAATAATGATGAAGTGATCAAAACCTATTATTTCATCATGATCATTTTTCAGGCTTTTCTAATTATCGTTTAGAAAAGTGTGTGATCTACTCATAACTAACTAAAATATTATTTACGACAAATAATACAAAAGTAACTCTCATTTTGGGTTTCATTAATTTAAAAAAAATATTTTTACTGACTACTTTACAAATGTTTTATTTAAAAAAAACAATATTGCGAACTGGATACAGATGTGATAATATTAACTGATAAAGAAGGGTTTTATTTTAAGTAAAATAAGATATGTCGTACTTGTAATGGTATGACAAAAGTTGATGTAAGTTAGTTTGTAACGTATTGTCATAGTAAAACTTAGGAAATATCGATTAATCGTATCGTGTTTGCCATCCCTATTTTCCACGTAACTATGGTTGTCATCGGCAAAGTCACCTGTCACCTTGACCTATTTTTACTATGCTCTTTGATCCAAATCCTGTGCTAGAAAATAAATTGTATAGGTGCCAAAAAAAGTAAGATAATTATGTTTTTAATTTTTTTTTTAATCATTCGGAGCTATGGAAACACATACCTGATATTCGTTGTTAAGGTTCGATTATAACCTAAAAATCTAATGCTTTTTTTGAAATATATCGATTCTGCAGCTAGTTACCCAAATGGAGATTAGCTAAGACCAGCAAGTCATTTTAGTAAACAGCATACGCTTTTATAAACAGCTGCTAAAGACAGTGACTGAACTTAGCGAGGGAAAGTTCAAAACCCATATTAAGCGTGTCCTAACTAAAAAAGCGTAAAAATGGCAAAGAAGGAACAGGAGTGGGTTTTTAGTAAAAGTCTGACACTATCTTCCGCTCCGCCCAAGAGCGGGGGATGTCATTAGATGATTTTCCCACCCGAAAAAAAAAAAAAAAGCGTATTACAAGGTTAAAGACTATCTCGAAGACACGCTTGTTTGGCAATGACTGCTTCTGCACATGTGGCCCCCTGGTAACTCATAATATTGTGTAAATGTATCTATTCGAGTCAGCCATATCGGCAAGCTTCGCTGAGTTAGTAATTACTATAACAAAATACTCAACTCCATTTTACCGAGATGCGTCTGTTTCAATCATTCCACATATAGCTCAGGGGCCTTACTTTGATGTGTTAAAATATTAGGCGGGCAAGCGAGAAAGTAAACAGTACACAACGCACAACACAGCACAACACAAAACAACACAGCACAACATAATACAATACAACACAACACGACATAACAACAGTTAAACAGTTCAGGTTAGGTCCTCAAATGGTTCGCTTTAAAAGCCCGTGGTAGGGTCTCAGTTGTGTACACACTTGAGATAAGTACATCATCATCATCATTTCAGCCGAAAGACGTCCACTGCTGGACATAGGCCTCCCCCAAGCGTCGCCACAGCGAACGGTCCTGTGCGTCTCGCATCCATCGGACCCCCGCAACCGTTACCAAGTCATCGGTCCACCTTGTAGGAGGCCTTCCAACGCTACGTCTTCTGGTACGTGGTCGCCATTCCAGAACCTTTCGGCCCCAACGGCCATCTGTTCTGCGAGCAATGTGCCCTGCCCATTGCCACTTTAGTTTGGCGATTCTTCGTGCTATGTCGGCAACCTTGGTTCTCCTGCGGATATCCTCATTCCTGATTCGATCACGCAAGGAAACTCCGAGCATAGCCCTCTCCATTGCCCTTTGGGTGACTTTAAGCCTTCTAATGAGGCCCATTGTAAGCGACCACGTTTCGGAGCCATATGTCATCACTGGCAACACGCACTGGTCATAGACTTTCGTCTTGAGACACTGTGGTATACTGGACGAGAAGACACCGCGCAGCTTCCCGAACGCTGCCCAGCCGAGTCGGATTCGACGATTGATCTCTTTCTCGAAGTTAGACCTTCCCAACTGGACCGTCTGTCCCAGGTAAACGTAGTCGTCTACAACTTCGAGTGTAGAGTCCCCGACCTTGATAGGAGTGGGTGCTACATGGCTGTTTACCATGACTTTGGTTTTGTCCATGTTCATTTTAAGTCCCACTCTTTCGGAAGCTCTACTGAGGTCACCAAGCATTGTACTGAGCTCCTCCGTAGTCTCAGCCATGACTACTATGTCGTCGGCAAACCGAAGGTGAGTGATGTACTCGCCATTGACATTAATGCCTAGCCCTCTCCATTCCAAAACCTTGAAGACATCCTCCATTGCTGCCGTGAACAGTTTCGGAGAAATAACGTCTCCCTGCCTCACACCCCGCTGCAAGAGGATAGGTTTCGAGGTCTGGTCTTGTAGTCGGACTGACATAGTGGCGTTTTTGTACAAACACTTCAGCACTTCGATATACCGATAGTCAATTTGGCACCGTTGGAGAGACTGCAGTACAGCCCAAGTTTCAATCGAATCAAAGGCTTTCTCGTAGTCCACAAACGCTAAGCAGAGAGGCTGGTTATACTCCTCAGTCTTCTGTATAACCTGCCGCAGCGTATGTATGTGGTCCACGGTGCTGAAGCCTTTTCGAAATCCGGCTTGTTCGGGAGGCTGGAAGTCGTCGAACCTGCGCGCGAGACGATTCGTGATGACTCTGGAAAACAGCTTGTAGACATGGCTCAGAAGCGAGATGGGCCTATAATTCTTAAGCAGGGCATTATCGCCCTTCTTAAAGAAGAGTACCACCACGCCTCTGCTCCACGCCTGTGGCGTTTTCCCCTCGAGTATGACGGAATCAAATAGCTTCTGAAGGGCCTTAAGGACCGGTTTTCCACCCGCCTTCAAGAGTTCGGCCGTAATTCCGTCCTCACCCGACGCCTTGTTGTTTTTCAGCTGCTTCAGAGCCATCCTAATCTCGTACAGGCTGACGTCCGGGATATCTTCGGTATAGTGTCGAGTCAATCTAGCTCTTGGGTCGTTAACTAGATTTACAGCGGGTTTAGCGGTAGACGTGTATAACTGTCCATAAAAAGCCTCGATCTCTCCCAGAAGCTCCGATTTGGCGGATATGACTCTGCCATCGTCGGTCTTCAGTTTCGTGAGCTGGCTTTGCCCAATAGACAGATCTCGTGCAAATACTTTAGAGCCCTTATTCCGCTCAATCGCATCCTTAATCCTTGCGGTATTAAAGCGGCGAAGGTCACGTTTCAGGGACTTCGAGATTTGTCTATTGAGCTGCCGGTATATGCACGCATCGTCTGAAGACTGCAGAATCATCTCACGCCTCTTCTTCATTAGCTCGAGGGTCGGATCGGAGAGCTTCTTGTTTTTATTTGTACGGTGAGTCTTGAAAAACTTAGACCCGACCGTATGGACAGTTTCCACGAACCCATCGTTATATTCATCCACGGAGCTTCCTAGGCACTCGAAACGATTGTGGAGTTCGAGCTGAAAGCTCTCGGGGTTTTGGATCTGGATCTGTGCTGGACGGAGCGTAGACTTCATCAGTCGAGACCTTTCAAGCTTAATGTTAATATTCAATGTGCCTCTTACGACGCGGTGATCACTTCCAGTTTTCACCGCGTTGATCACAGAGACATCATTGAATATTTGCTTTTTCGTCGACAGGATGAAGTCAATCTCATTTCTAGTTGCACCGTCAGGACTTTGCCAGGTCCACCTTCTATGCTCACGCTTTTCGAAGAAGGAATTCATCATATAGAGGCCCTCCTTCTCCATAAAGCTAGCCAGTAGGTGTCCCCGGTGATTCCGACGTCCAAATCCAAATTGCCCCACTCGCAGCTCGTCACCGTCTCGTTTGCCCAGTTTCGCGTTAAAGTCCCCCATGACCACGGTGAAGTGAGTCTTAGAACCATGCATGGCTCTTGATATATCCTCATACATGGATTCTACTTCGTCGTCGGGATGTGTCGAGGTCGGGGCGTAGACCTGTATGACCTTCAGCGAATATCTTGATGATATTCTGAGTATAAGGTACGCCACCCTGGTCGACACACTCTCGATCCTCACGACATTGTTCACAAGGGACCTGTGGACGATAAACCCGACACCACCCTGGGACTGCTGGTCACCCTCCCGGAAATAGAGCAGGTTACCGGATTTGAGAATTATCGTATCCTCCCCCTGTCTTCGGACTTCAGACAATCCCACAATACTCCATCGCAACCTGCTCAATTCCTCCTCCAGTTCGGTGATCTTCTCGTCAGTCCTCAGTGTACGCGTGTTGAAAGTTGCCAGGTCGAGTCGTTTAATAGATGGGTAGCCAAATCTCATCCGGAGATTCTTCGCACCCCTTGCCTCGTCGTGGCCTTGACCGCTACCGGAGTCAAGGGTAGACGGGCTGCCGGGCACTAGGGGCCATTTTTTCCTTCTGTTTTTCATGTTGGGGGGGGTTGCCGTAATCGCCACGCTTGGCAGACGGGTTGGCGATCGCAGTTTGGTTGTTGTAATGCACAGAGGATGCTGCTGCCCATTCTCTGGTATGTCCCTTAGTCGCCTCTTACGACACCCTCGGGAAGAGATGGGATGGTGTTATTCTTAACGTCCGAACACCATACGGAACATACGGAGATAAGTACAATACATTACCAACTATACAGCACAATATCTACGAATCAATTTGCAAATAATTAAAACAGACACTGAGCTCCACTCGAAATAATCCCGTCAAAAACTCCGACAGCTCACTTTTGTTTATTATGAACACGGAGGCAAATGTATATGTACATCAATTTATAATTCGAGGTACGTTTCAAAGTTTGAAACAACGAACTCAATGTCAAATATATGACAACCTGCCAGGATTGCAGGATTGTTCGAAAGATTCATTGCGACCCCGGAACGAATAGGGCAACTGAAGAAACTCAGATGGGTTTTAGTTAGTAAAAGTCTAACTATCAGTTTTCGTTCTATCCAGAGCGAGAAAATTATTTGATTACTTCAAAACAAAAAAAACCATGAAAAAGTTGTCACTGGAAACCATATTTTTCATATGGCCAAGTTAAAATATATAACGTTGAAGTAAATATGTTGTTTTGTGTTAGTGGCGATGGATACATGGATATAGGATCACTTTGTTGTCCGTCTGTCTGTCTGTTTGTTTGACTGAAAAAACCAAACTTCTGAGTTAACAAAAAAAAAAGATACGGCCGTTTATGTCGCAAAAAAACGTGTATTTCGACACTCTCGAGGAAATCAAAATTCATAGGGTACGTCCTGTTGACCTAGAATTATGAAATTTGGCATGACGTAAGGTCTCATAGCACAAGTATAGGAATAAATTTGAAAACTGTAAATTTGTAGTTAAGTCAAAAAAAAATCTCTTTTTGCGATTCGGGAAAATCTTCGTAAGTCAATTCGGGGATTGAACTGTGGACATAGGAATTTAACTGTTTGTACGGAACCCTCAGTTCGCCAGTCTGACTCGCACTTGCCCGGTTTTTTTTTGCTGGCTTGTTATATCTCACTTCTGGAGAAAGGCCTCCATCCACTCACGCTTCTTCCGTCCAGTTTTGTCGAAATCTGCCCAATTAGTTCCACTATCTTCTTTGTGGTCTGCCGCGACGCCGTCTCACTGTCTCACCAACACCACCATCACTGCGCACCAGCGGGCGCCAACTCTGTACTATTTTGTCCCACAGTTTGTCGGGCGGCCCTAGTTCACGTCATGGTCCGGAACGAAGGGGAGTGGGCAGCGGTCGCCTCCTTCTGTGACGCAGTAATGCTAGCGAAAGAGGCGACTGAATACGTAAGAGAACAGACTTCCTCACGCCTTAGTGGCCTAGATTCCGACCTCGATTTCCAGCCACCGTAGGCGTGGACTTGCGGACAACAAGCAATGGCTAGCTTGCCGTCCGGCCGTCCGGTAACCGTCCAGACCGAGCCCAAGGCGTCGACGGCGCGTAGTATTCCACGCGCGCCTAAAAGAGATGTCAGCAAAACCGTAGGAGTCCAGCAGGACTGAAGCTTACACGCCCTCCTCCGCTCCGCCTCAGAAAAAACAGTTTGTCGTGCATGTTAAATAAGGATTAAAATATCCAATTATATCAAACAAAATCTTGTTCAACATTCTATTCAAAGGAAAAAGAAACTGTATCTCAATCCTGACTGAAAAACGTACTTTTTCAGTCCATAACTCATTCAAGTAGGTGCGCAATGATTTATTACGAGATCAATCAACACAAACTGACACGTTGTCACGAAGCTAATGTAAATCACGTGTTTTTTCTTAATTTAAAAAGATGGTAATGGAGGTAAAACTCGATTTCAACATAAATGCGCTAAAGAGTTGAAAAATGGAATGGATATATCAACAAGATTAACATCAATCTTAAGATGGATGATCGTGGGATAGTAAAAGTTATAAAAACTAGAGAAAGAATACATGTTTTCATACCACTTAAGAGCCGGCCCCGACTCGTACATCGTAGGGCTGTGGGTCGACTTCTGAAAGGATTGCTCGTGGTCCTGAGACGCCAAGGAAAACTGAAGGAAGATAGGTGTGGTTTTGGTCAGTAAAAGTCTGACACGCCCTCCGGACGGACCCTAGAGCGAAATCATTCTAAAAATAAGGCAGGCGCTTTATTTTTTGGAATTTATTTCATTCTATTCTCTAAATGGTGAAAGAAAACATCGTGAGGAAACCGGCAAGTACCTGCTTGAACCAAAAATTCGAAAACGTGACATCTATCAACCCGTACTGGACCCGCTTGGTCTTATAGAGAGGAGGCGTCTTTATGTGGGGTAGGAAATCATCAAATAATCTTCTCCGGCTCTGTGTGGAGTGAGGAGGGTCAGAGTTTTATTAAATAAAACCCACCTGCTTTATTTCAGTTGCTTCAGTAATTCTTTCGAACAATCACGCAGCTCTGACTGGCACCTGGAGGTGACTATTTCCCATGCCTTCTAGCTCTGTGAGAACGCTGTGGTGGCCAAGTGGTAACGACCGTACGTCATTGCGAGTTGTTAGTGTACTACATTTAGGTCGCGGGTGCAAACCCAGCCAGTCGCAATATTTTGTGTAATTTATTTCATCACCACTACTCTCAAAACGGTGAAGGAAAACATCGAGAGGAAACCAGCATGTCCTAGAACCAAAAGTTCGATAATATGTGACATTCACCTACCCGCACTGGGCCCGCGTGGTGGATTACGGCCCAGTCCCTCTCCTAGAGAGGAGGCCTGAGTTCCAGCAGTGGGAACATTAAAAAGGCTGAATATGCTATGCTAGCTCTGTACAACGGCCGTATGTGACGGGTCACCGTCGCCGAACACCTCCACGAGGACACGGCGACGCTCCGCCCAAGTGGGACAGATCTCCACCTTCCGCTTCACTCATGTAGGACAAACCTCCACCTAACGCTCCATCGTGTCCTCTAGCCGATCTCCACAATGATAACACCTGGACGTTTATTCAGCCGGTGAGGACCTGTGTCAGGCGGAAAATGAGGACACCGTGGGGCTTCTGTAGCCATTTCTCAAAGAGGAGACTTATCACGTTAGTAGCGTATCTGATAGAAAATAAGAGGGAACATTTAAGAGCTGCTTATGCTTATAGCACTTAAGACGGTACAGTTCTTGTCTACCCAATTTATCTAGGTCACTTAGTAGACTAAGATTAATTAGCCAAGATAGCCGTGACTTAGTAAGAAGACTCCACGTCAATTTGAAGTATGCAAATGTAAACATCGTAAAGTAATTTAGTTTCCTATTAAATTAGCAAACTCGGTTCTAAGTCCATAAAGTAATGTTATACATGTATAAATAATGATGGTGTGATAACCATAATGCTTATAAATAGGTTCTGCCAGCGGTCTCGCCTGTCTTTATTTAGTACATTATCCGAAGGATATAGAACGGCTGAACAGATGATATACATACCTAGGTCTATTTCAAATCTTTTCATAAGTTTGAGTGTGGAGAAGTTACAAATATATCTACACTCACACATACATACATACAATCTTTCACTTTAATAATATTGATGAGATGATGAGCCAGTCGCAAAAACGAACTGTAATTTAGTTTATTAAACAGAAACTATTTATTGGTTTCAGAATAAAGCCAAACTAATTATTTCAGCAGTGATGATGACATCTAATAGGTCGCTGGAACAATATAGAGAAGGTACAATGGCCAAAGAGAAAGACGGACAGAAATGAAAAACTTTGACCAACTTTTTTTTTCGAGTGGGAAAATCATCTGATGACATCCCCCGCTCTTGTGCGAAGCGGGAGATAGTGTCAGACTCTTACTGACTAAAAACCCACTCTTATTCCTTCTTTGCCATTTTTCCAGGGCCCCGGAGATCTCTTTCGCATCACTCATGGCCCCAGTAGACTTCGACCCTGCTGGGCCCCTACGGTTGCTGACATCTCCTTGAGGCGCGCGTGGAACACTACGCGCCGTCGACGATTTGGGCTCGGTCCGGCCGATTACCGGACGGTCGGACAGCGAGCTACCCATTGCTCGCCGTCCGCAAGCCCGCGCCTACGGTGGCCGGAAATCGGGATCGGAATCCCGGCTGAGGCGCGAGGGCCATTGCCTCGCGCGTGCACGTGCGGCCTGCTCCTTTGACTTTGACCAACTGGTAAACAGTGGCGGAAGTTTGCATGTATTAATGTAAGCATGTGTATGTTTGTTTTTCCATTACGCTAAAACAGCTGAACGGATTTGGATAAAAGGAGATGTTCCAAATTGTATGAACAAATAACCCAGAATCGACTTAAACGATATGTATACCCATTAGTTAACTATAATAATAATCGTGTGATGTCATCAAAGGGGTAACCCTTAGGACGTCTTCTTTGGTACTAGGATAGATTATATCTTAAAACAATACATAAGCTTTATTTTTAACTTTTAGAATACCGTAATTAGAGACACAATAGAAAGACAAGAGAGCGAACGTCGAACGCAAACGAGAAACGCGAAGTATGTAAAGGGAACTCCAAATCGGAAAGGTCCGGGGAATCCGATGGATGCGAGAGGTACAGGTCACTTGGAGGAGGCCAATGTCCAAAAAAGAAACTCTTTCGGCTGAAATGATGATGATGGTGATGATGGTTGCAAAAATGATAGTTCTTTTAGCCACAAAACTCATAGGTACTGAATATATTTTATGAAAAAAGTACCTATAGTCGAAAATATTTTTTATATTTTTGATAATATATTTTTTATTGTACGTTTTTTAAATTTAGCCAGACGTAAGCTCAGAAAGTATTTACTTTTTGTTACCGAGTACCTACAGTCATACATATATAAAAGATTGTAAAGTTTTCGCAGCATTTGGCAGAAAATGAATCGAGTTGCCTTCTTGGCAAGCTTCGCTGAGGTAGTCAATGCTACAATAAAATGTTCAGCTCTAATTTACCGAAATTGTTTCTATTTCAATGAGTCCACATATTGTACAGTTGTTTAGACACTTGAGATCCAACAAATTGCAAATAATTAAAACAGCCACTGAACGTCAGTCGAAAAAAAAATCAGCCATAACCGAGCTATTTCAAGCCGATCTAATAATAACTGAATCATCTGGAAATAGCCTCAGCCATTTTTATAAACTAATTTATTCGCTAAAAGAAAAACCTCTCGGAGTCCATTGAATAAAAAGCACAACAAAACCTACGATATTAGATAGCGCGCTCTTGTTCGAATAAAAACTTCATTGGAATACGAATGGAAGTGTTAATTGAAAATACTTCTCCATTTCCTTATTAAAGCTACACACCGTGCGGAAAAACTGCTACGTTTTTCACTCCAGTTATTTCGTTTTATCACGCTAAGTGATCCACCTACATTTTTAACACTTTTTGCTATAGTAGATTTTTTTATCGGTGGGAAAATCATCCAGTGACATCCCCCGCTCTTGGGCGGAGCGAAAAGGTGTGTCAGACTTTTACTGACTAAAAACCCACTCCTGTTCCTTCGTTGCCTTTCATACCAGGGCCGATTCTTCCTTTCAGGAGCAGACCCTTGACCCCAGTAAGCAGACCCTTCGCCCCAGTATTGTTATCGTAGATAGTTTTTTTTCTTCCAAAAAGTACAACATACTACAAAATTGCAAAATACATAACTTTGATTTCAGAAGTCGGTGATTTTGGTTTGGTTTTATCCTTTTTCCACACCGATTTCCTATTCCCAAGGTCGGTCCATAAAAAGTTGTGCTCGAATTGACCACCCAAATAACATGGAATTTGACCAGAATTGCTAAAATGAGGGTATACTAGGGTAAACTTTACACACTTACGTACCCCTTAAGGCTCCGTGCACAGAATTATCTCATTTTGAACCTTTTTGATCATGGTTTGTGAGAAAATTAAGAAGAATTTAAACCTTCTTTTTTAGGATTATGAAAGTCAAGTTCTTATTCTCTCAGTTGGCTTGAGTATTTTTTTTAAATAATGTGTGTATTAATGGCAATTACCCATATTCAAAACCCTTTTCTCGCAAAAGTATCGAGCGAGTGAAGTTTGGCTACGTTTTACACAAACTACAAAATGATTTATAACATTTAAAAAAATATTAGTAACATCATTATATGGTCTACTCTCAGATGGGTTGAAAACATTTTTGACTTTAATAGGAAATATAGCAGAAAAAAAATTTTGAAAAAACATAATTCTTGGAAAACATCTGGACAAATAATTATTTTTTTCTATACCTTAGAAACACTTTTAAGAAAATTTAAAAATTACACAATAATCTTAAGTTAATCTGTTAATAGAATCTAAAATTTATTTTATAAATAAACAATAACTTCATTTCGTAAAATACAAACAAATTGAACTATATTATCGACCGCGCAAACACGATCGCGTCAGTAACGATCGGGCATTCCCAGCGAGAGCACGTACTACTTTTTTCCGGAGCCGCTCGCGAAATTTACGTGAATATATTCCCAAATTTGTACGCCGACTATCACATTGTGATCCAGTAAGTATTATTTTTTATTTTATGTACTTTGTTTATTAAGATTGTTTAAATTTCTTTCGACTTCAATAGTACTTAGAGGTAACTGTTGTATGTTTGTATGTAAAGGTTATCTGCGGAATTACTCTACTACTATGATTAAATTACAATTCTTTCACTAATGTCATCTACAATGGTTAATGGCAGCTATATTACCATCCACAAAAAGTTGATATTTTTAACCGACTTAAAAAAAGGAGGAGGTTATCAATTCGGTTGTATGTTTTTAATCATTTTTTTTATGTTTGTTAACTCAGAACTCCGTCGTTAATGGACCGATTTTTTTGCAGATAATGAGTCGAAAGAAAAGGACGCATTATAAAGGCGTCACTAAAAGGGAAAAAAAAAACAAAATGTGGGGCTGATACGTGCAAGACAAGTTCTTAAAGAACGCAAGTCTAATGCACTGGCTACGGTTTCGTTTCCAGAACATGTAAGATTTTACTTTCGATCAGCAGTAGAAGTGAACTAGTACATTTTGATAGGGTAGGGCGGGGCTACTTGAGCATAGCGGCAAGTTGGGCAATCGAAATATCTCGCAAACTATTCACCGTACGTATAGGCATCGTATGGCGGAAAGAAGGAGTCGCAGGAGGGGTAATCACCACGCGATCGCTAGAGGCGCCTGGACGAACAAGTGAAGCGCCCGAGCGTTTTGTTTATTTTGTGACCAAAAAGTAAAAACGTCGTTTACCGCAAGTTTTCGTCTGTATTAGTCAATTGTCATCTGTTTTCAATGAGGTAAGTATTAATCTTCCAGAGAATTATTGTACTTTTGATATTTAGAGAGGTTCTGGGTATAATTCTTACGATTTTTTTATAACCTCGATTTTGTTTTAAAATTCCGGGTTGAGGTTAGTTGAGCTATAGTGACAATGACCATTAAGTTCCAAAGATCTAATTATTTTTTTTAAGATATAAGCTAATAATATAAACATTTAACTCTGATTTTAAACAGAAAGACTGAATCTAATGCTCAAGTTAATTTTAAGATACGTTAATGTTTTGTTGATTCTAGTTTTGGTTAATTATTCAAAGAAAATTACTTTAAGTTTTGTTGTTCTGTCACTAAAATATTATTATTAAATAAATAAAGAGCTGATTGTCAAACACATATTTTACTTCATCTCTAGTCAAAATTGAACCCATAGTTTGGTTAGATATTCTTAGTGCTCAACATGCCCAATACCCTTGCTTAACTTACCTCACCTATGGGGTACATTGAGCGTACTTGACTTTCAGCATTTAAACAGCTGTAGCTCTTAAATTCGACTTGTTACAAAAAAACTACTATGGACACTTTTGCTAAGGGATAAATTACTAATCCAGCTGCATAACAACTCATTGAGACTTATTATTGAGGAGCTATATCCGCTCAAGTGAAAAATTGCTCAACTAGCCCCGCCCTACCCTACAGTGGAGAAAGTTTGACATTGCAACCGAGGAGGAATTCACAAGAGCCGTAGGCGAGTGTGTCATATGGATCTGAGTGCTGCTGATTGATAATTTTTTACGTGATTGCTTAGCGTTCAGCCTGATAAAATAAATGTAATAAAATATGGTGGCAACGAGCACGCGTACTTTTTCGCACTAGTGCGAAAAACAGTAAATAGTGTGCCTAAAAGCGGTAGGGATAAGAGCGGGTTTTCGAGTAAGTGTATTGAAATAGCATTTACCAGTACATACTAATTGACAATGTTGCTAATTTTTAGGAAATAGATGCTAATGAAAATTCTGAAACGACTAAGGACACTAATAAAGTTGACAATATATGTCAACTTGAACTATTCATGGTAATTATAACCATTGTGTTACGTACAGGGTGTAAATAAATAAACGCAAGACTTACTTTTAGAAATTCATAACTTGTTTTAGTTGTACTATAAATGGTGATCTGATTGTTTCAGTTTATATTGAAAGTCTCATATTTTTTCTCTAAACTTAACTCGTAAAGTGAAATTTTGTAAGTTCTTGGTCCGAGAGACCACACAGGATGTTTTGCGTTTATTATGTTACATTGTATAAAAATAAATAATGTACTTATAATATACCAACAATAATATATTCATTTACAGGGTTATTTGTAAAACACTAACAACCTTGCAGGACTGTATTACTTACTGACATCATAAATAACAATTTTTGTTCTATGATTTTTTACAAAACATAATTCATTTACCAAAAATAACCCTTCAAGATTTCGTTGTTCTTTCTAACACACTTCAACTTTGTATTTTGCTACACTTACGTCTGTATGACGCGACGCAAGCGCATCAAGCACCTCCGCTGCCCGGTCCCCGCTCCCCTCCGCTATTGTACTATCGCTTGCTTCGCATATACTTCGTAATGTTTAGAATGTTCAATTAAAATATTTTTATTTTTGTATGAAAATCTGATAAACTAAAATATGATAAATTTTTAAAAGTCATAGAACAAAAGTTTTTTGTTTATGATGTTAGTAACATAGTCCTGAGAGGTTGCCAGTGTTTTACAAATAACCCTATAAAGTAGGTACGCATAGTTAAAACTATTTATATAATATATACTTTTGGAATATAGGTGGTAAAATGTGGTCGTGTACCTAAGACAATACGAGTCAGGAACATTTTTTTTTTTTCAGGAATCATCATCATCCTTATCTATAGAAGGGCGAAGAATAGTTGATTTTCAATACCTGTTTGACCAATTGGTAACGATATCTAAACATAATTATAGGTTTGGGTGCAATTTGTCAAATCTACTGATAAAAGAAGAGAAAGTGCAGTCATTTGCGTCAAAAATATATTTATCATGTTCTATGTGTGGAAGTCGATTCGAAATAAACACATGTGAGAGTAAAAAAAAATTAATTGGACGTTAACCACAGCGCAGTTTTGTGTATTATTAGTATTGGTTGTGGTCGGGCCAACTTGAACGAGCTAGTGGCTTCCATTAATTTGCCACTTAATAGCAAATTGACCTACCAGAAATGTCACGACAATTTGCATGACTAAAAAAAGAAAGAAGTTGCTGCCGGTAAAGAAGAAGCTTTTATGGCTTTGGAAAGAGGTAGTGTGAATCCATCAGGTATACCATCAATATCGGTAACAGCTGATGCTGCTTGCATACTTATTCTTCAGCCTATTTCCATCTTTTTGTTATCTCGTCGTGACATTTCGCGTACGTATTTTGTTTAATTATTGGTAAATCTATGGAAGTCAACAATTCCTTTTAAATACGGGCAAGTTCCAATAAAACTCAGTAATAGTCAATACGGCTTTCGCCGAAATCGTTCAACTGGGGATCTTCTAGCGTATGCCATTCACATCTGGAGCGAGGCCATCGAGAAGTATGGAGAAGCACTTGCAGTCTCCCTTGATATCTCGAAGGCCTTTGACAAGGTCTGGAACAAAACCCTTATTGCTAAACTTCTTTCCTTCGGTCTACCCACTACTGGAGTCTGTCTGATTGGATAGCAGACTTCTTGAGGGGTCGATCCATACGAGTGGTTATTGATGGCTGCTCGTCCGGTCAAATGGATATTAAAGCCGGGGTCCCTCAGGGGTCGGTACTCTCGGCAACACTGTTCTTGCTACACATAAATGATCTACTTAAACCCGGTACCTTTGGGCATGCAGACCACAACACTGTTGCCAAGAGATACGTGTCTGACACACAGATCCAGTCTTTCCGAGAGACTATGGTTGAACGCTTAAACGCGTGCACTAGCTTCTGACGTTTTATAAGTGCCCATGTAGGCCTATGTGAAATAAAAAACTTTTGACTTTGACTTTGAACTGGTCCTAAGGCAGTATCTGATTGGGACGATGCCGATCTGGTCAAGTTCAATGCTGCTAAAACCCAGGCGTGTCTTTTTTCTGCTAAACGGAGACAATTTCGCACGGCTCCATATTTCCGGGGTGTAACCGTGCCGATAACCGACCACCTTGAGCTTCTTGGGGTAACGTTGTCGTCTACCCTCAACTTCGGCTCTTATATCAAGGCAAAAGCTCAGCAGGCTGCCAAAAAATTGAAGATCTTAGCTGAGGCAATTCGGTACTTTACACCGGAACAGACAGCTGCTCCACCTTTATCAAGCACAAGTTCGATCGTGTATAGAGCTGTACTGATCTCATCTTTTAAATTAAAAAAATATATATATATCTGTTTTTAAAAATATGGTGATGTTCTTATTTATTTTGTTTGCTTTCCTTTTTATTCCGATATTTTGGGTTCAATTGGAATACTTGGCATTGATGAATATATTTTTTATGCAATAACGCAATGAAGTTTGTGAAATGTATTATTTTTATTTTTAGGTCTTTTTATTTCCTTTTTTTACGTAGTTTTTAACGATGACCTCAACTTGGTATTGTTTTGTCAATTAATTAATTTCTGAGTTGAGCTATACGTTTACTGACAAATGCTTGCACTGACTGAACAGGTCCACTCTAATCTGTATGGTTCTATCCTCAAAAGAACATCTCAGACACTAGTATACACTGTCCGCATACACCTTTACCGAGATTACATATCTGAATTTTAAAAGAGACTCGTAAACTTAATTTTTATTGACGCATGGAAAGTGTTTTTTTACAACTATTTTACTTAAATAAATATCATCGTTTTGTATTTATCATTTACTTAATTGTCTAAATGTATCAACATCCATCTAACACAAAATTAAATAATTTTGGTGTGAATTGTGACAAATATAAAATATATACACGTTCCAGATTTTTATTTACAAACCATACTTACTTTATAATTTTGTAACTCAGAAAAATATCTTATAGAGGATCAAAATTGTTTGAGCGGCCACCAAGCTCGATTTTTACGCGTGTGTGCGTGTAGCTGCATGCACGATGCACACAAACATAACATTGCAGCGAATTTGCCTAAACTCTAGCGAGTGAATTTTCTGCACGGCCTCTTAAGAGCGTACCGGCGCGCAATGTTATTTTATGAACTGGTGATAACAATAAACAGACATACGATTGCTGCAATCCGGGGAGATTTGCTATCATTTATGGAAGAGTTCTTCATCAAATTGTCACCATTTCATTTTTTTTTTAATATTCCACAACTATCACACAGCGCCATCTAGTCCCAAACTAAGCAGAGCTTGTGTTATGAGTACTAGACAACCGATAAACATACTCATATATTTCTAAATACATACATGTCATATTATAGATAAATTATACCCAGACACAGAAAAAATGATCGTGCTCATCACACAAACATTTGTCCTGGGTGGGAATCGAACCCACGACCTCCGGCATAGCAGTCAGGGTCACTAACCACTAGACCAACAGGCCAGTCGTCAAATGGGACCACTTAGAGACAATATTCTTCCAAATAAAAGAAGAATCATTAAATTCGTTCAACATTCAACGAGAGTATCGCTAATACTACAAATGTCGTCAATGCTACAAAAATACTCGAATTGTAGATGTTCTCCTTTTTTCGAAGTTTGTTAAAAATAAAAGAAATTAGACAAAACTGTGGTGAACTGTAGACATAAAATACCCATAATTTCAATATTTTTTTTTTTAATTTCTAATATCTAGCGACCGGTTAAGAGAGAAAAAACGTAAGTATTAATTAACTTTTTCATATCACCAAATCCCAAAATCCACAGTAAACAGAAACCAGATGACTTCCCATAGCAGTCACAGACTCACAATGGTAGAGAACTTACACCATCTAGAAATATACAGCCCGAAAAAACTTGGAAATTAATGAAAATACATTCTAGCCGACGTTTACTTACGTCTACAAATAACCAATCAACTGTAGGTGACTTATGTCGCTCGTCGATCACACAATTTCGTGTTTGACATTATCGGCGCAGTTTGTTAGATAGTCGTTTTTAATTTCCTGAAAAGGAATTGACAATATTTGTAGTAGACAGGCAAATAATCTAGGTTGTTAACTAAAAACTAAGCAAGATTAATAATTTTATATAGTCAGTGTAACAAATTAATTTATTTATAAGTTAAATTAATTAATTTGTTACACTGACTATAAATAAACCAATATAAAAATAATATAGACTAATTTATACGTAAGCTGTTGATCCCCGCATTAACGCCGGCGTTCACGCGCCATTGTCTTACTATTGTGTCTCTTTTTTGTTGGTGTACACGTGCTAATTTCATGGGTCAGTTTTACACAGCGAGCAAACAGTGATCTACATGTCCAGTATAATAACACACTGTTGGTACTGTTGGGGCTGCCATGGCTCTGTAGTGCGTTAAGAGCATTCATCCGTTAAAACTACGCAGAAGCCAAAAACAATGATTTCCGACGGACAATATAACAATAATGTGTTTAATTTCTAGATAAGATATTGACGTCATATTATTGGGAATTTCATAATCTAGTGTATGTTCCAAAAACATTTTCAAATGAAACGGTTTTCCCATTATAACAGTTCTTATCCAAGCCGTTTTTAAAACTAGCGGTCGACGGTCTACGCAGATGCGAGATAGTAGTTAAACCGTGTATGGTAAACTTACAACATTTTACTTAAAAAAAAAAATGATAACATTGACTAGTACATGGCGCAAAAAAAAACACGATTGCTGTAAGTTTTCATTCAAGAAAAGTAATCTCAAAACTGTCATTTTTAGCCGTTTTTGGAGATATTAAACGTGTTAGTTTAGGATAATATATGAGGCATTTTTGTTTTTTTTTAGACTTATTAATTGAACGCATTTACGATCTATGACATGGTACAATATTTTTTTTAATAACTTATTTGTTTACACTACAATCAATTATTTAATATAATTATTTAATATAATAATAGACGCGAAATCTCGTCAGCGCTTTGTACCGGCCGAGGTCTTTCAGATTTTTAGTCTTTCTATTCTACAGTGATACTAAATAATTAATTGTATTGTAGTGCACATTATTGTTATATTTTCCGTCGGAAATCATTGATTTTGGCTTCTGCGTGGTTTTAACGGATGAATGCTCTTAAGAATGTTTATGGACAGCAATATTGACTTTAAAACGCGCCTCTGATGACGCGTATCCGTGGCAGTTCCAACGCTATTCTCAGGTTGTTCGCCGATCGCTGGGACTCACCGATGGTACAGAGGTGGTTACATACAGCTCCATGCTGAATTTTAACTGTTTTTGATTCAAATCATTTTAGATCAACTTTATTCAACATAATTTAATATATTTCAATTTAATTCCACTTTACTTAATTCAATTCAATATTTATTCAATCATTTTATTTACAGTTTTATACCTACTTAATCACATTAGATATTAAAGGAATTCTGACTACTAATACTATGGACTTTCATCTGAAATAAAATTTAAATTAATTAATTAATTTCTGGAACTACCAGTTGGATTGGAAACATCTTTCTGGTTGATATATTTTTTTACTTTCACGCAGGCAAGCCGCTGGCATCATCATCATAATCATTACAGCGGAAAGACGTCCGCTGTTGGACATAGGCCTCCCTCAAGTGTCGCCACAATGACCGGTCTTGTGCGTCTTGCATCCATCAGATTTCCGCGACCCTCCACCACCACCCCTGGCTTACTATTATTTTATTTTCATGTTTAACCGTTTCCTGAACTAAATCTTAACTTAATTAAGACAATAAAACCATAAGTCAAACCAGAATAATGACACATTTATCATACAACAAATATATTGTTGTATCCCGGGATAACACTGTTAATAAAGAATTTAATTATCCCATATGATCCCACGTGGGTTCCTGTAGGGTACACTTATGACCTCATTAACACTTTTATTGTGCTCAAACTGTTTGTCGTTACTGTTATTAGCTCTTAAGCAGCGTTATGAGAAGGTTATATGACTATTTTTTATATTCATGTCAGTTTTTGTTTTTATTATTAAGACCTGACTGTTTTTTTCGAGGCGAGGCGACCGCCTGTATTTCCTCCTCGCTCCAGACCATGGCCTGCATCAGGGCCCGGTACGGGAGGTCGTTGCCGCCGAGCGCTTCCACGAGGACACGCTTGGGCGGTGCTCCGTACAAGCGGAGCACACCTCCACCGTGTCCTCCGGGCGGTCCATACAATGATGACACCCGGAAGATCGGGCTGTAAGTTATTATCAAATGTATGTGATGTAACTTATTAGGTTACGGTATATTCTAGTTTATATAGATCGAAAGAAAAAAAACCCTGCAAGTGCGAGTCGGATTCGCGCACTGAGGGTTCCGTACAAATTTACCTATGAAAACAGTTAAATTCCCGAATTAAGTTACGATGTTTCCGAAACGCCAAAAATAAGTTTTTTTTGTGACGTAACTACAAATCTAGTTTTCAGATTTTTTCCTATATTTGTGCTATGAGACTTTGCTACATGTCAAATTTCAGGATTCTAGGTCAACGGGAAATATCCTATGAAATTTTATTTCCTTGTGAGTGTCGAGAGTTTTTTTTAATTAACTCAAATGTTTGATTTTTTCACAGCTTCAAGGGACTGCAGACCTGAGTATATGGTTTTAATTTCAACTCGATATCTCCACGCGTTCCCGAGATAAAGGGCCTTGACAGATAGACAGACAGACAGACGGACAACAAAGTGATCCTATAAGGGTTCCGTTTTTTCCTTTTGAGGTACGGAACTCTAAAAAACAGAAAAGATATAGGAACATACCTATTACGAAATTTCATTTCTTTTTTTAAACGGATGATATGATTGTTTTCACAACAACATTCGAATTAAAGGCGTTAAATATCATACTCCAGAATCCAATAAAAGCACCCGTACAGTCATACTTATCTCCCAAAGTGACATCTGACACCCTAGCAACGCAATATAGTTTGACATTCATAACTCCTTCACCTTTCTCGAGAAAAAAAAAGTAATAATTTATACAAATTCGTCTTATCCCATGATTTATGATATACATGATAATACATTTATCAGACTTACCACCTTGCCACAGAAACCCAAATAAAATACAAAATCAGGCTTCAAGAGTCAACCTGTACTCGGTGATTTATGAAACAACTTGTAAACCTACGTCTATTTATTACGCTGAGGCGACAAGGGACTGACAAATTACAATATAAGGGTTTTATAGTTTCCTATTCAAAGAAATATATTCGGTATACATCATTATATCACGCCTATTGTGCGGTGCAGATGATCAAAGTAAAATAATATGGTGAGAATGGGGGATGGTAAAACAAAATATGCACGTAAAGCTGTAAGATTTAGTCCTATAAAATAACTCTTTTATATTCATCCATACTCAATATTCTCTGCCCCCCTAGCCAAGTTACGATCGTTTCGTTTGCGTCGAACGCCTCGAGTAGGCCACGCCTCCGATTCCTTTGTTCTGACCACGTGACTAGGCGTTGAGATGGCGTGGCCTACTTGAGGCGTTCGATGCGAACGAAAAGATCGTAACTTGGCTAGGGGGGCTGTTTTCTGTCTGTTATCTACACTAATATTATAAAGAGGCAAAGTTTGTTTTTTATTTTATTTTTTTGTTTGTTGGAGGAAATCTCTAAAAGAACTGGTCTGATTGCTAAAATTTTTTCACCGATAGAAAGCTGCTTTATTCCTGAGTGACATAGGCTATATTTATATGCGCGGGAGAAGCCACGGGCAAAAGCTAGTGCTTTTATAATTAAGGTACTGAACCAATTTTGTAGAAATTTAGTCCGGAGTTAACTTGAACCCTCAGGAAGGACATAGGTTACTTTTATTAGGCTTTGACTTTGTTTTCACGTCCATAATCTATATATAAAAGAAGAAACTGACAGCCGAAACTACTCGGACTAGGAACGTGAAATTTTGCACAAGTTTTCCTTTTATGACGTAGGAGAGCACTATTAGAGGATTTTCCAAAATTCAACCCCAAAGGGAATGAAACGGGGGTCCAAAGTTTGTATGGAGAAACATACTTTTACGCGGGCGAAGCTGCTGGCAGAAGCTAGTAACCGATATTCACACAGATGAAGTCGCGTGCAAAAGCTAGTATCTGTATAAAATTACTCGTGCGGCCTATCGATCTGGCAGCTACCATGGGACTTTACCTTGATGTATTAAAATGTCAGGCGTGCGAGTGAGAAAGATGCATGAAGCTATACACCCTATTTAAAGCTCCATCCCTTTAATAGTGCAAGCCCCCTAGCCAAGTTACAACCGTTTTGTGTCGAATTCCGTTTTCCAATCGGTAACGCCTCGGTGTCAGCAATTGTAGAAAACGATAAGTTGTGAGATATGTTGATGTCATTTCCATACATTTGTTTAGTTTTCAACTAGTTTTTACGATTGCAGATTATCAACTTGGCTAGGGGTGCAGTTTTGGTTGTAAAATGGATTACGTTAAAAGCTTGTGGTAGGGTCTCAGCAAAGAAAATAGTAAATATAAGGGGAGTCTCTGATATTAGCATAGCATAGTCGGCCTTATAATGTTCCCACTGCTGGGACTCAGGCCTCCTCTCTAGGAGAGGGAATGGGCCGTAATCCACCACGCGGGCCCAGTGCGGGTTGGAGGATGTCACATGTCTTCGAATTTTTGGTTCTAGGACATGCCGGTTTCCTCACGATGTTTTCCTTCACCGTTTTGAGAGCAGTGGTGATGAAATAAATTACACAAAGTAATGCGCCTGGCTGGGTTTGAACCCGCGACCTACGACTCGTAAGTCGGGGCCCTCTCTGATATTACTTGACAATATTCTTTCTTTTTAAATTTGAAATTGGTGTTTGTTTAAGTATTTTATAATGTTCCAGTTCTAAACCCTCTGAAGAGGTATTGATAAAAGAGGTTGCACAATACTTACGGTCACCAAAAACTTAAGATTATATTGCTAATTTTATAACCAAATTATTGCTATTAGTTTGATATAATTGTTTGTGTAAAGTAACACCATGGTCTTTGTTTCAACTGAAAGGGCTTTTTTTTAGGTGGGAAAATCATCTTATGACATATCTCGCTCTTGGGCGGAGCGAAAGATAGTGTCAGACTTTTTTTACTGACTAAAAACCCACTCCTGTTCCTTCTTTGCCTTCGTCTCAGGGCCCCGGGTTTCAATTTCACATTACCCGTGGCCCCAGTAGGCTTCGACCCTACTGGGCCCCTACGACTTGCTGACATCTACCTGAGGCGCGCGTGGAACAGTACGCACCGTCAACGACTTGTGCTCGATCGGCCGCCTCCTTTGCTAGCATTATTGCTTCGCAGAAGGAGGCGACCACCTGCCACTCCTCCTCGCTCTGGACTATGGCCTGTACCAAGGCCCAGCGCGAGAGATCGCCGCCGCCGATCGCCCCCACGAGGACACGGCGTTGCTCTGCCCAAGCGAAGCACACCTCCAAAGTGTTTTCTGACCGATCCACATAGTGGTGACACCCGGGCGTCACTTCAGCACGAATCCGTAACGCGGTAATGCACCAGCGCCATCACAATTTCGAAGCTAAAAAAAAACCTCGAGCAACACTGTGTGAATATGTCATTTCGTTTAATATTTCACCAGGATACCATGGCGGCGCGACTAGTCGCCGCTACCAACAAAATGTATACAGCTCTATAGAGAGTTACTCACCTGGTGTCCGTTTGGTTGCGCAACCAATTTAGCAGCGCGATCGACTCGGACGCGTGCACTTAAGGTCCATTTTGATACTGTCTCAGTGTGGTGTAGCGACTCTGGTGTCTGTATGGTGTCTGTTTGGTAGCTTACGGACACCATGGCGGCGCAACTAGTCGCGCCGCCATGGTGTCCCGGTGAAATATAGCCCTTAGTGACAAGAAATCGTCGGGGGTATAACTCAGTGGAAGAATTGCTTTGCATGCTATAATAGTTCTTGGTTCAAATTCATTTATAGGGTTCCCTACCCAAAGGGTAAAAACGGGACTCCACTGTCTGTCTATCTGTCAAAATGTTGTATCCCATGAACCGTGATAGCTAAACAGTTGAAATTTTCACAGATAATATACATCATCTATTGCCACTATAACAACAAATACTAAAAACTTAAAAAAATGTTATAATATAGTGTCTAATGTATTATATAATATAGTTTAAATAAAAGATTATGATTATGATTACAAAAAAAAAAACTGTATAAATAATGGTATCGAACCCTTCGTGCACGAGTTCGATTCGCACCTGGCCGGTGTTTTAATATTTCTAAAACCCGTGTTTTAAAATCTGTCATTCATGTCAAAGAATGTTGAGATTTCCAGAACTGTTGAACTGAAAAGCTTAATTAGGCTACAATATTTTATGTAAAGCCCACGGAATGTAAAGCTAAGGCCGTAAATTCCTTCAAAGTGCTAAAGAAAGCTTTTTCTCGTTCCTAGATTAGTTCGAAGCGTTATTTTTCTTATTCTCTCGATTTTTACTGCCTAGTGCTTTTCATTGCTAATTAAATTGAATTATTAATTAGTATTACTATTAAAGCTGCTCAAAAGGAGGTATTATCTAAAATTGTACTTATTTAGAAGTAGAAGGGTCTTTAGATAATTACTTTTTAAAGGTACCTATGCGGAACAGAGTAAGTCATACATACCTCCGTTGAAAAGGGAAGTTCCTCCGACCCAAAAAGTCTAAGGTGTTAAATCTGATCCCAGCAACGCCACAATTATGGCGGTAAGTCCCTCTTTGAGGCGTGGTTGGAAAGACCTCACGGCGTCCTCACCTTTCGCATGACGCAGGTTCTCACCGAACACGGTAAGTTCGGGAAGTTCCTGCACTGGATTCGTGCGGAAGCGACCCCCTGGTGTCGCCACTGTGTGGACCGCCCGGAGGACACGGTGGAGCACACGGTGGAGCACACGGTGGAGGTGTGCTCCGCTTGGGCAGAGCAACGCTGTGTCCTCATGGGGGCGATCGGCGGCGGCGATCTCTCGCGCCGGGCTTGATACAAGCCATGGGCCGGAGCGAGGAGGAGTGGCAGGCGGTCGCCTCCTTCTGCGAAGCAGTAATGCTAACAAAGGAAGAGGACGCACGTGCACGCGCGAGGCATTGACCCTCACGCTCCTGCTGCCGGGATTCCGATCCCGATTTCCGGCCACCGTAGGCGCGGGCTTGCGGACGGCGAGCAATGGGTAGCCCGCCGTCCGACCGTCCGGTAACCATCCGGACCGAGCCCAAGTCGTCGACGGCGCGTACTGTTCCACGCACGCCTCAGGGTGATGTCAGCAAATCGTAGAGGCCCAGCATGGTCGAAGCCTACTGGGGCTACGGGTAGTGTGAAAGCGAAACTCGAGGCCCTGGGACGAAGGCAAAGAAGGAACAGGAGTGGGTTTTTAGTCAGTAAAAGTCTGACACTATCTCACGCTCCGCTCAAGAGCGGGATTTGTCATTATATGATTTTTCCACCTTAAAAAAAAATTCCAGCAACTTCCCGATAGATGATTTTGGGCTGTTGTAAATGTTGTATGAGACCTCTAATTGCGGGATACAGAATTTCGAATTTTTAGTTCATATTTGATCACATCAGAAATGAAGATATCCGCAGGAGAACCAAGGTTACAGATAATCCCGAAGAATCGCCAAACTTAAATGGCAGTGGGCAGTGCACATTGCTCGCAGAACAGATGGTCGATGGAGACGAAAGGTTCTGAAATAGCGACCACGTACCGGAAGACGCAGCGTTGGAAGGCCTCCCACAAGGTGGACCGATGACCTGGTGAGGGTCGAGGGAATCCGATGAATGCGAGACGCCCAGGAAACTTGGGGGAGGTCTATGTCCAATAATGAACGTCTTTCGGCTGGAATGATGATGATAAGTTCCTATGTGGCGCTGTATATGTCACTACAACTTCATTTCACGGAAAAATATAAACCTCCTGGTTCTGTGGTATCGGCCCCGACTTAAGAGTTGTACATCAAGGGTTTGACTCAGGCAGTTGGTTTATCTTGTGCAATTTATTTTATCACCAGTGCTTTCAAGACTGTAAATGAAAATATAGTGAAGAAACCGAAATATTCAAGAACCAAAAATTTGAAGACATGTGACATCCACCAACTCTCACTAAACCCGGGTGGTGGAAAACGGCCTATGCCCTTGAGAGGGCCTGAAGAGGATGCCTTAGTCCCAACAGTGGAAAAATTATAAGGCTGATGCTGATGGGGGTCCAAAAAAAAAGTTTGTATGGAAAAATGTACTTTCACGGGTGAAACCACTGGTATAAGCTAGCCTATACTAAAATCATGTTTTGAATGCGCTAATCTCAGTAGAGAGCAGTAACTAAGGACGCGGGTGAAACCGCGGGGACCGCCAGTATTATATAAACTGCCTTACGCTTCCTCCTGGGTCAACTCGAAATGCATTATGATACTAAACAATAGTCAAAAAATTACACACTTAAAAAAATTTTGGATGTGAAAGATTTTTTTTTAATGAATATTTAATTTGCCACATATAGCTTGAAATATATGGAGTTTAGAAAATACCAAAATACACTACCTAACCTAACCTAACTTCAAATATGGAATTAGGTTAGTAAGCATAGAAAGTAATATTGCGCTACCAATATTGAATTAACTAAACAATAACAAAGAGAAAAATATCTGGATTTAAACTATAACGTAACTGCCCGGTACAGGTATAAAGGAATCCGGTTGAATAAGATTGCCAAGATTAAAAGAAAAGAGAATATAAGTCGAAGTCGCAGAAATAACAATAGATGTGCCTGGAACAGCTGCTGTATCTTACCCAAAAACTTATCAAACTCGAACAAACAATCAGGTGTACGATTACTATTTACTGGTCTAAATAAAAATAGAAGAAGTCGTCGATAAAACAGAATATAAATAAAAGATCTAGGAATTCTTGAATTAAGTTAAATAATAAGTTTTAACGAGTTGAATCTTGAGTTTGCAAATCTTCAACACAATACGAGTAGCAATTGTATCGAATTTAAAATCGTAATAAGTATGAAGCAAAATTTGAAAGCTGGAATAATAATATTAATAAATTGTTGCAAAGTCAAATAACTTCAACCTGAATATAAAGCCTATAATTTGAAATTAGAATCTAGTTCAAATTCAATATCAGTAAATAGTCTAAAATCTGTATTGACAGTTCTTGAATTAAACCAAGACACGGCTTGTCTGGTACAGTTTGCAGCCAGTATTAGCCGACCGAGATAGACCCCGGCGAAGCGGCTAACGTGCACAAATCCTATTGATTAGAACCTCAGCCTAAAAGGATATTCTAAAGTCAATAGAAGTAGAAGCAACTAGTACTAGTACAGACATTTCACATTAAAGGCAACATTATCAAAGGTAATATAGATCATAATAAAACTGTCCAAAAAAATTTAGATTTGACAATAGAAGACAACAAAGAACAGGCGACCTAAAATCTAATAAGCGAAGATGAAAAAATCTAGAATGACATAAAACAGGTCCTTAGATTGAAAATATAAGCGACGAAATAAAAAAGATATCAGTTCTTGATATAGTGATGAAGGATTCTAGGATTGACACGATACTATTGGACAATTCACACTACAAGCCTGGTTGAGACAATATCAATTCGGAGCGATTGATTGTGGTGAATGCACAAAGCCTATCGATTAGAACTGAGGCTTCATGTTGATTAGGAGCTATTAGTTCAATTAATAGTATCATAACAAAGTTTTATATGATAGAATATTGAAGATTTTTCACAGATCAACCCATTAAACTTTTAATTTTGCAATTAGATTTGCTGACTTTAATCCCCCTTTGCAGATTTATAATCTTTTATTGATTTTGTCGTATTATTTGTCGTACTATAAACTTACTTTTTTGTCGTATTATAAACTCTAATTTTGGAGGTGTGCTAAGTATTTTCTTCATGCAGATAATGATATCAGCAACATCTCATAATTACATATTTCTGAAAAAAAAAACTTGATCGTAGTTATTTATTTTTGTCTTATTTCAGGTTTTCTGTAATGAGCCTGAAAGATTTATTTGGATCATGTGAAATAGTTTATCCAAGTCACGTTTACTACTCTTTCCAATAAAAAATATGGTCTCATAAATATTAGTGGGAGAAAAGTTTTACCATATTTTTTTACAAATTACTCTTTAATCTTAAACGTATTAGAAGAATCCATCAGCAAAACTTACTACTTCATTCTGCAGTGAGCCCAACTTTTCAACAACTTCGTACCATCCAAAGGACTTCTCGACTTTGTCGAAATTTCACAAATTAAATTGTTTCGTTCCCACAGAGGTGCGGTGCTAATTCAATCTGCTCTCTTTGACATACCCAGCCAACTCTTCAACACTGTTAGCCAAGTTTATTTTAACCACAGGAGTCGCCAACATTACGCTCGTTACATCTTTTATTAATACAATAAAACACGGACATTATTTCTGCGTGTAACAGCTGAGGTGTAGTGAAATTCTTTCTTCTTTTTTATAAATTCTTGGCGTTTCATTGTCTTAGAATTTTTCACGATATAAAACTAGTTATATTTGGTGTTGTTTGGAACTTTGGAAGGTTTTTATCATTTTAGTTCACAGTTCATAAAACTTTGCCTTTTCGTGAAGAAAATATTTCTAAAAAGCAACTTCTTGATCTTCATTCCATCTTGTCTGAAGGAGCGTATCTCGACAAACACTTATACGGAAACCGCTACATTGTGCTAAAATAATATTCATGGTTATTATGTCTTTCTTGTCAGTGGAATTTTAACCTTCAGTCCCGAGTCTTAAAGTATAAAATATGATTATTCACAAAGAAAAGAATATTCAAATACTTGACGAGTAAAGAGTTCCTCGTGTCTGCAAAAAAATGAGAAATGCGCATTTATTTTGTGTTCATTGGTGTGGGAAATCAGAAAATCGAAAGTTCTTTCATGTTAAAGGTCTCTGTTAAATGAGCTATGAACATGGGAGATTATACTGTTTGAGATTATTTACACCGAATCGTATCAATGAATGGAACTGTTTTAAATTTTCATCTACCTTTTTCTGCAATTTCTAAATTTGATTCTGTAAAACAAAATGATTTCAGATTCTTAGCACGCATTTCATTAAATAATATGAATCGCTTCTTAGTTTATGAAATCTGAAAGAATTTGCATTTTTAATTTGATTAAATTTTATAAACGATTTATTTCAAGCATTAGAAATCGTAATTACCATTCGGTACCAGGTAAAATCTATTACTTTAACGTGTACGGTGTAAGATGTAGTCACTCGTTCTCATAAAATAAATTCTTTACTAAACATTTCTTTTGTTCCAAAAGATAATACTGCAAACGCTATCTAAATGCATAAACCTTAATGGTTTTTTTCTTATAAAATATTTGCAAAATTATAACGATATAATTTTATAGGAACGATTTGTTGGTATCCCCCCTCCTTTCGTCATACTCCTCAATGCCGAGGGTCGTGACGTCCCTGCTTCATCACCTTCATACGAACGATATTCCTCCATCTGTTTCTGTCTCTGGCGATGTGAAGGGCATTGTATAGCGTAGAGTTAAGAGCAGTGTGAATCTGGTCAGACCAACGTTTTGGACTGCGTCTACGAGGCCTTTTCCCATCTACTGTACCGGTCACGATGAGCCTTTCGAGGTTGTGACCATCTTTCCTGGTATAAAACTGTATGATTGGTGAAATATTATAGACAAAATACGTCACTTTATATTGAAATATTTTATAAAAAAAAGTTTTCTTGTAGAAACTTTAATGTTCACAAGACTTATTATTAACATCTTGTGATCGTAGGCACAGACCTTAAAGAGATGACAGCAAAACTGAAGGAGTCCAGTAGTGACCCTACTGGGCCTGGTAGGGCTGCAGGAATTTTCGAAAGAGTTACCTGGAACGAAAAAGACGACGGCCACCGTAGACGCGGACTTGAGGACGGCGAGCAATGGGTAGCTCGCCGTCCGACCGTCCGGTAACCGTCCGGACCGAGCCCAAGTCGTCGACGGCGCGCAGTGTTCCACGCGCGCCTCAAGGAGATGTCAGGAACCGAAGCGGCCCAGCAGGGTCGAAGCCTACTGGGGCCTGAAGACTCGGCCCTGGTATGAAAAGCAATGAAGGAACAGCAGTGGGTTTTTAGTCAGTAAAAGTCTGACACTATCTCTGGCTCCGCCCAAGAGCGGGGGATGTCATTGGATGATTTCCCGAAAAAAAAAAACCTCTAAACCCAGCAATATTGTCTTTATTGTCATTTTGCCGAATTCAATACAAATTCACCAGATGAGAAGAAAAAGAAAATCTCAATAAATTAGCACAAATACTCCATGCCTTTTATTACCCGCTTTATAAACTAATTAAATATAAACCTTCCTCAGAAAAAAGTCCAAGCCTGTATTAATTAGCAAAGTTGATTCGTTTTAAAAATTAAATTATTCTAGTAAATTGAAAACCAACTGTTTTCTTGAAAAGTTTCGTTAATTAGACCCTTAATGGTTAGAAACAAGATTTGTCTTTACGTCGGTTTTTATCAAATTAATAAATTGTTCAAGTAAGTTTCGTAACTTCATATTTGTTGACACAGAAGCAGTCAGAATGAACAGATGTATTTTGATTCGGGAAATCAGAAAACTTTATCACATTCATTATAAAGGAGAAAGGGTATATTTATCAGTATGTGTGTGTTCATATTATATGGATTATTATTTTTTTCTTTTCAGTAATATTAAAGTATGTCTGGCAGTTTGAGTATTTTCTGCGGCCTATCTAAATATCCTTTCTTTGCTATCCGTCGAGGTGTTGAGATCCTTAACTTGATTTCGGTTATTTTATTCTATTTAATAATAATTAATCAGTTATTTATAACATAGGGCACATTTACAATCATCATCATCATCATCATTTCAGCCAATAGACGTCCACTGCTGGACATAGGCCTCCCCCAAATGTCGCCACAATGAACCGTCCTGTGCGTCTCGCATCCATCGGATTCCCGCAACCTTCACCAATAAATACAATAAAGTATATTAAATATTAAAAAGAACCTGTGCTTCAGGCTAAAGAGTGCTTAAATACAAAATAATAAATTAACACTAAATATGACTATTATAAAAACTTAACTATTAGTGATTGCTGGCAACCCTGGCAAATGTAAACATAGGCTCCTTAGTTAAAAAAGAATTAAAATCTTTAATATGCGATTATACTCGAAAAAAATAATAACATTAAAGTCTTAATAACATAATAAACAAGTGACAACGTTTTCATGTGAAACTATCGAGTTCCAGGACAGTTACTGAAAAAACAATAGTGAACACCAAAACCCAGTAATAAACAGTGGAAAAGTGACCTTTTGCAAATTCTTATCAATAATTACGCTCTCAGTGCATCAAAAGAAGAAATAGAAAACTATAAATAGTGAACAAAATCACTATATCAACCTCAAGTAAGACTTTAACTTTTATGAGTTCGTTTATTTTATTTAAAAAACATAACTAGTGCCAAAACGACATATGTAACCGCCCAAGTGGCGAATGGACGTACTAAAGTGACAGGAAGGTAACATGTCAGTTCTACCAACCTAAGCGCAGTTGAAACGACCACTAGCGCCATAACATCGAACAAAACGGTTCACGTGGCGAAAAAGTGAACTAAAATAATAACGCTACTGCCCACCAGGGGCGCTAGATAGTGATTGGGGATACCAGCACACAAAATAATCTTCCTTATGGTAGAAAAGTAAATTAAATTCAGTAAACCGGAACAAAAAATTGACCAAACTTATATAACATAAACAGCAAAAATATGGCGGAGCTCAACAACATAACCCAAAGACGACCAATGCAAAAATGCGAATCATTGGATCAAATAGACATGAGCGTGTCTATAAATTCTTCTTGTTCGGAGGAGTTGTTGGGCAAAAGTCTAGATGTATCTTCCAATATTATAGCGCTGTGTAGAGAGGAAATGAAAAGTGAGATAAATAGATTAAATGTTAACTTAGAAAGCACTCAACATGAATTAGAAAATGTGATACTCGAAAATTCTGACTTGAAGAAACAAATCTTTCAATTGACACAAGAGATTGAAATACTTAAACAGATCTGTAGAAGCCCTTTATCGACATTACGTAAAGTTCATTCCTCCGCAAATAAGCATATTGCCAAACGAAGGCTCACTGACTCTTTCAAAGCTTCTCCGCTCACAATGCAGAAATCACCCTCTGTACCGGAATCTAACACTCAAACTACGGTCAACAACGAGGCTATTCAAATTATGTGTTCAACAAAGAACCAGGACTCAGATGTACCGAAACATGCTGCCATACAAATTACCAACAAAAAACCGCCGCGCAAGTCTCCGAATAACAAACCCAAAATAAGTATACTAAGTAGCGAAACTTCGAATGAATTATACGCTCTTACAGAAGAAACTAGCCTTCGAGAATACGAAATTTGCCACTATCGCAAGCCTAAATGTGGAATAAAACAAATCTTAGAAACAATTGAAACAAAACTTCAAGACTTTACGATTGAGGACTACTGCATAATCTACATCGGCGAAGAGGATTTCCGTACAACTCAAAACTATGTAGATTTAGTTATGTATATAAGAGGAAAACTATTAATGTTAACCCATACCAACATTGTTATTTGTCTGCCTACTTATAAATTTAAATTTAATTATTCTTATGCTAAACACCAGTTAAACTATAGCACCACTTTGTACAATAGCCGTTTAGAAACGTTCAACAATCTTCTTTTTATGGATGCGCAAACGTACGAGTACGCACACATATTGGACTCCAACCTAAACCTTTCGTACGATTGCGATATGTATAATCAGCGTTCCGGAGCAATAAATCATGTTGGCAAAAAAAATATAATATCAAATTTGGAAGATTTTGTACTATCAATAAGGAATTTAAATAATCCTATTTCGTATCAGGAAACGGCAGATCTACACCCACCAACACGAGCCAATACAAAATTTTTTCGCCACTAAAAACTCCAATCCCAACACATTACACCAACACCCACATAAATTAAATATTATTTATCAAAACATACAAAGCTTAAAAAATAAACGATACATTTTAGAATCAATTACAAATGAATACAAAATAGAAGCACTTTGTCTTACAGAAACTTGGATTACAATAATAAAAAAAGACCTATTACAATTACAGGGATATAACTTAGCCGCTAAATACTGTCGCGCGACCCACAAGGGAGGTGGTGTTTGTGTATTTTTAAAAGAAAATATTGAATTTAAGTTCCGACATGACATAGCAGACATGTCAGTTGAATGCATTTTTGAAACCTGTGGAGTGGAGATACCTAAACTTAATCTTTTACTTATAGTTATTTATTGGCCGCAGAAGAACAGGGAAACTGAAATATTTTATACTTCCCTGGAAAAACTCTTACATAAACTTAACATAAAGAATAAACACAGAGACATAATCATCGGAGGAGATTTTAACATAAACATTTTAGAAAAAAATAGAAATTCTTTTGCTCTCCTGAACTTTATGACTAACTACAACCTCCGACAGCTAGTGACAGAACCTACGCGAGTAACAGCTACGAGCTCAACATGTATCGACCTAATATTCACAAACAACCACATTCATGAATTTGACTTAAAAGTTTTAAACCAGGGACTCTCAGACCATAAAGGAATAAAGATTTCAATACCTACCAACGACCCTATAATAAAAAATATGACACAAATGACAACTAAAAAGAGACTTTACAACAAACAAAATATGGAAGCGTTCAAAGCTAAACTACGGAAAGTAGATTGGAGTAATATAATTGATACAGATCAAAACACTAACACAAATTACATATCCTTCCATAACCATTTACAAAAAATGTTAGACCAGTGCATCCCGAAGAAAAACATAAGAATTAAAAGTACGCCCCCTAAAACGTGGCTAACTACTGGTTTAAAAGTGGCATGCAAACATAAACGGTTACTAAAAGCACTAATAACTACAACCAATAATGATATACTACATAAACATTACAAACAATACGAAAAAATACTCAAGAAAACGGTAACCTACTCCAAAAGACTAAATTATATAAAAAAAATAAACAAATCTGAAAATAAAACCAAAACAATGTGGCAAATAATTAAAGAGCGCACAAATAGACAAAACAAAAAAACAACAGGTAATATGCAATTGCGCGTGAATAATAATCTTCTAGATAATGCGAAATTGATAGCAAACGCTTTCAATGACTATTTCATATCAGTTGGCAAATCGGACAGTACAATCGGAGATAGTGCTGCAACTGGCCGCCCGGGGCCCTCACAAAGTGAAAACTCTATTTACATTACCCCAGTGGACCCAAACGAAATAAAATTTATAATTAAAAAACTAAAAAATAAACGAAGCTATGGACACGACGAGCTACCGCCAACACTAATAAAATTATGCGCTGAGGAATTAGTAATGCCACTGACTCTACTAATAAATCAGTCCCTTGACGAAGGCTGTGTTCCCGACCTGCTTAAAGTAGCAGTAATAAAACCGATCCATAAAAAGGGAGATCAGACTGACACAAATAACTTTCGGCCTATAGCCGCATTACCTACATTCGCGAAAATTTTTGAGACCGCAATGTCAAAACGACTTTACTCATTTTGTGAAAAGTACAAAATCTTCAACGATAGTCAAAATGGTTTTAGGAAAAATAAATCTACTAAACTGGCAATATTCAAATATATACAAGAAGCACTAAATATTATAAATAATAAAAAACATGCAGTAGGGATTTTGCTAGACATGAGCAAAGCCTACGATAGAGTGTCTTATAAGATCCTTCTAAATAAATTGTATGAAATAGGTGTCAGAGGCACAGCCTACAAATGGTTCTGCTCTTACTTAGAAAATCGGGAACAATATGTAGAAGTAGAGTATAAAGATGCACAGACTGGCCTGATAACGCGTGTTAAATCTGATAGAGCAAAAGTAACCATGTCAATTCCTCAAGGTACTGTTTTGGGGTGCCTATTGTTCCTAATATATATAAATAACCTCCCTAAAGAAATAAATTCATATAGTGTCCTATTTGCTGACGACATTTCAATCATTTTTCCTTATGATAATAACGGGACCCTTAACGAAATCTTAAATGACATTCTTACTAACATAGTGGCATGGTTGAAAGACCATAATTTAGAAATAAATTTCTCGAAGACGAAGTTGATGCAATATGGACCATATCAGAAAGAAAAGGTAGATATCGACTTCTCATATAATAATATAAAATTACAATGTGTAAACGATTTTACACTGCTAGGCCTGACTGTCGATACAAATATAAACTGGAAAGCTCATATACAAACCCTGTCAAATAAATTGGCTAGCTTTATATATGCCTTAAGAGAACTAAAAAAAGCAACCGACTTCAAAACAGCTCTTTCAGCCTACTACGCATACGCATATTCGTGGCTAAACTATGGAATTATAATGTGGGGAAATAGTGTAGATATAGAGCGACTATTCATTTTACAAAAAAAATGCGTTCGAATCCTAGTAAATATAGAAAGTACGGAAAGTTGCAAACAATACTTTATAGAACATAAAATACTTACGCTATCAGGTATTTATATCCTAGAAGCTAGTAAATTTGTGAGAAAATACCCATCGCTTTTTCCGCTAGCGAAACATCAACGCCCACAGCAACGCAGTCTTAGAAACCGATATCTAAACGAATTAGCGGTACCAACCTCAAAACTAGCTATGTTTCATTCTGGGCCTCTGGCCATGTGCGTTAAAATCTATAATAAACTCCCGAATTCAATTAAGGATACAGAGTATGACAACAAATTTAAAAATGACCTACAAAACCACTTAAACTTAAAATCATATTATAGCCTAAAAGAATTTTTAACCGAGAAATAAATAAATTAATATTGACTTGAACACATTAAACATACATAACTAGGTACTCTATACAACACTAGTCCGCTACTACCTCATTCCTGTATTTTTTAGTGATTACTTTCTATTTTATTTTATCTGAAAATGTGACATATTATAATGTAAAACTAATCTATTGACATTAAATTAACTGAGATAATAATGACATTTAGGCTCATTGCAAATGACATAAATTGTAGTAAGTATAAGATTATAATGTGAAAATGATAATTTATTTATTTTATTTAGTTTATAAGAATGACATTATGTATAATATTAATTTTAAATTAATCTATATTAACAAATTATTTGAATAATGATAGCATGTTAAATTAATTAAAACCTATCGCCTATACATTGCTGTGCCCTAACAGGGTTCATTGTTTGGAACTATCATAATGTAACAACCTGTAAACAACATGAAATGCAATAAATGAATGATTATGATTATGAACTAAATTCAGAGATACGACGTGTTTTATTTACAAACAGTAAGTAGGTCTTCTATCAATTCCATATCTTATAGGGTGACTGGTAATTAGTGTACGATACTTAAACACATGACTGTGCTCATGATAACCAACACCTTTTACTATGGGCACAAACCTGAAATCGCGAAAAAAAATCAGCTGTTCAGTAGATACATTTATGTGTGCCTAATGTACTGAACAGCTGATATTTTTTTCGCGATTTCAGCTTTGCACCCATAGTAAAAATTGTTTGTTATCATGAGCACAATCACGCGTTTAAGTATCGTACACTAATTGCCAGTCACCCTATATAGGTATTTAATCAACCCTAACATTTTGTAATCCACTTAAAGCCGAGCAGATCTAAACTATAGCCTACGTAGATACATTAGTGCTACTACAAAATAGGACCTACATTGAAAGCCTGAGGTCCATTAGTGCTCATATAATCTGGACGGCTCATTAAAGCATTAAGTACCTGTACGGTCAAGTGCATTTAGAAGTAACACTTAAGCAGCAAAATCCTACGAAATAACGGTGCTATCAATTTTAAACTGTTATCTTGGGTATACGCTTGACTGTATGTATGTATGGTGGTAAAGGTGAGAGCTTTGTTAGACAGAAATGGTTTGGCTAGTTTTCTAACCACGCTTCGTTTTGTTAGACCTAAAAACATTTACAAGTTTATACATAATAAAAAGAAGGAAGTTTCTGTGTATGTTTTTTACTTCTTCATGCTCGAACGGCTGAAGGAATTTTGATGGAACTTGGTACACGGGTCATGTCTTGGAGTAGAGGATACTTTTTATCTGGAGAGTATGTTTCCTTAAGATAATTTTCTACTACCATGCGGGTAAAACCACTAGCAGCAGCTAGTCATCTAAACTAAACTTGTGTGTAAGTTTGTGAGTATGTTTGTAAGTTTGTGAGTGTGTTTGTATGTTTTTGTGAGTGTATTTGTATCCAGTTCCAACGGCCAAACAGATATCAATGTTTGGCACACGGGTAGACAATGTCCTGGAATTAGCACATAGGATACTTTTTATCGCGGGAGTTGCTTCCCTTGGGATGATTTCCTGCTATCACTCGGGCGAAGACGCTGGCAGCAGCTATGTAGTTCGAAATTATTAGTAAATTGTTGAACTCATCGTCGCTGTCCATCAAATGAGATGGTGGCCAAATGCGAGACTATCAATAGTAAAAAAATTGTTGATCACATCCTAGCTGTCCATCAAATGAGAGGTGGTCAAACGCAAGACTATCAATAGTAAAAAAATTGTTGATCACATCGTCGCTGTCCATCAAATGAGATGGTGGCCAAATGCGAGACTATCAATAGTAAAAAAAATGTTGATCACATCCTAGCTGTCCATCAAATGAGATGGTGACCAAACGCGAGACTATCCATGGTAAAAAAATTGTTGATCACAGCGTCACTGTCCATCAAATGAGATGGTGGCCAAACGCGAGACTATTCATAGTAAAAAAATTGTTGATCACATCGTCACTGTCCATCAAATGAGATGGTGGCCAAACGCGAGACTATCTATAGTAAAAAAATTTTTGATCACATCGTCGCTGTCCATCAAATGAGAGGTGGTCAAACGCGAGACTATCAATAGCAAAAAAAATTGTTGATCACATCGTCGCTGTCCATCAAATGAGAGGGTGGTCAAACGCAAGACTATCAATAGTAAAAAAATTGTTGATCACATCGTCGCTGTCCATCAAATGAGAGGTGGTCAAACGCGAGACTATCAATAGTAAAAAAACCGGCCGAGTGCCAGCCAGACTCGCGCACTGAAAGTTCCGTATGTACAAACAGTTCAATTCCTATGAAAACAGTTCAATTCCCGAATTGAGTTACGAAGATTTTTCCGATTCGAAATTAGAGTTTTTTTGTGACGTAACTACAAATTTACTGTTTTCAGATTTTTTCCTATACTTGTGCCATGAAACTTTGCTTCATGCCAAATTTCAGGATTCTAGATCAACGGGAAGTACCCTATGAATTTTGATTTCCGCGAGAGTGTCGAAATTTATGTTTTTTGCTACATAAACGGCCGTATCTTATTTTTTCGTTAACGCAGAAGTTTATATTTTTCAGTCAGACAGACAGACCGACGGACAATAAAGTGATCCTATAAGGGTTCCTTTTTTTTCCTTTTGAGATACGGGACCCTAAAAATATCCACCGCCACTAACACAAAACAACATATTTACTTCAACGTTATACCTATATTTTAACTTGGCCATATGAAAATATGGGTTCCACTGACCACGTTTTCATGGTTTTTTTTTTGTTGAGAAATTATCAAATAATTTTCCCGCTCTGGGTAGAACGAAATCCGAGTGTTAGATTTTTACTAACTAAAACCCACTCGAATTTTTTTTAGTAGCCCTATTTGTTCCGGGGTCACGATTAATGAATCTTTCAAACAATCCCGCAAGCCTGGCAGGTTGTCATATATTTGACACTGAGTTCGTTGTTCCAAACTTTGAAAAGTATCTCGAATTACAAATTGAAGTACCTATAGGTAATTTGCCTCCGTTCATATCTACATGAGTTGACGGAGTTTTTAGCAGGATTATTTCGAGTGTCTGCTTAAATTATTCGCAAATTGAATCATGGATGTTATGATGTACAGTTGGTTTTGAATTGTATCTCAAGTATGTATACAACTGAGACCCTATCACGAGCTCTTAACGCGAGCCATTTGATGACCTAACCTGAACTGTAAAACTGTTGTGTTGTTGTGTTATTTTGTGTTGTGTTGTGTTGTGTTATGTTGTGTTGTTTTGTGTTGTATTATGTTGTGTTGTGTGTTGTTAATTTTCTCGCTCGCTCGTTTGATATTTTAACACGTTATGGTAAGGCCCATGAGCTATATGTGGAATGATTGAAACAGGTGCATCTCGGTAAAATCGAGTTGAAGAAATACAGAGGTGCGCATAAAAACTAGCACATGGTATTCATTGACCTCGAAAAGGCATACGACCGGGTACCTCGTGAGGTTCTGTGGTGGGCCCTTAAGGAGAAAGGTGTGCCTGGGAAGTATGTGCAGTTGATCCGAGCGATGTACAGTCGATGCAGTACCCAAGTCCGGTCTACAGTGGGCACCACTGGCAGCTTCAATGTGGCTGTCGGCTTACATCAAGGGTCGGCTCTCAGCTCTTACCTCTTCCTGATGATAATGGATGCTCTGACGTCGGACATTCAGGAAGAGGCTCCCTGGTGTATGCTGTTTGCCGATGACATTGTGTTGGTTGCCGAGAGTGACCTAGAGGTCCAGAACAGATTGGAGGTATGGTGGCACAGACTGGAGAGTGTTGGCCTGAAATTGAGTAGAACCAAAACGGAATACTTGTTCTGCGATTTCGGCGGTCTCTCCAATCCATTGCCTTTATCTCTCGCTGGAACACCCATACCGATCTGCTCCGACTTTCGGTACCTCGGGTCACTCGTCCAAGAGGATGGTGAGGTAGACCGGGACGTAACACATCGGATCAACGCAGGATGGATGAAATGGCGACAGGTCACGGGAACAACTTGTGACCCACGGATGCCCCTCAAGTTGAAGGGTAAAATCTACAAGTCCGTGATAAGGCCTGTCATACTGTATGGATCAGAATGTTGGGCTGTGAAAAAGACGGATGAAAAAAGATTGCACGTAGCGGAGATGAGAATGTTAAGATGGATGTGTGGTGTGACGAGAATGGATAAAGTGAGAAATGAGTATATTAGGGGAAGTTTGAAAGTGGCGCCAGTGACTGAAAAGTTGAAAGGGAATCGTTTGTCGTGGTATGGTCATGTGAAGAGGAGAGATGAAACGCATGTTACTAAAAGAGTTATGAGTTTACATGTGGATGGATGGAGAGGGAGAGGGAGACCAAAGAAAAGATGGATGGATTGTGTGAAGAGTGATATGAAAGAAAAGGAAGTTAGTGAAAGTATGACGAGTGACAGGGCAGAATGGAAGAAAAAAACGTGTTGCGCCGACCCCAAATAACACGGGACAAGGGCAGGAAGATGATGATGATATTTTATTGTAGTAATTACTAATACAGCGAAGCTTGCCGAGATGGCTGACTCGATTTGCTGTCAAATACCCTAAAAAATAACGACGACGGCACAGTTAGCGCTGTAGTTGAACGATTGGTTGCTGTGCGGCGTATCACGGGTTCTTGCTTTCAGGGAATAATAGTTATACGGCATACTTTTCTACGTCAACTGGAAGTTATAGCGGCAATAAAAATACTGTATCATCTATAAAAATTTCAACTGTTTAGCTATCACAGTTCATGAGCAGCCTGGTGACAGACAGACGGACAGTGGATTTTTAGCCCCGTTTTTACCCTTTGGGTACGGAACCCTAAAAATGAATGAAAACAAATTTAACAAAGTTACATTTCCGAGTTTTTCATTCTAAAGTGACGTTATGGAAGATAACCATACTGTACGTAAAGTAATAAAGTCAGGTTTCTCTTAGTAGGCATAGCTACGCCTCAGGGAGATGTTAGCAAATCGTAGGGGCTCAGTAGGGTCGAAGCCTACTGGGGCCATGGGTAGTGTGAAAACGAAACCCGGGGCTCTGGGACGAAGGCAACGAAGGAACAGGAGTGGGTTTTTAGTCAGTAAAAGTCTGACACTATCTTTCGCTCCGCCCAAGAGCGGAATTTGCCATTAGATGATTTTCCCACCTAAAAAAAAAGTATGCATAGCTAGGGAGACATTGAACTCATAAAACCCCTTTTACGAGTTCAACATTTCCGTATGACATACATATATAACATTACCTCTGAACTCCAATAACATTTCGCAAGTTATCTTCAGGTTACACATAACAGAGAGGCATTAAAACATTAACTGTATACAAATCTAAACATTAGTGCCCTGGATTTTAGAGAATTCACAAAAATTACTGACTGGTTGAGCGATTGACTGCCACGTTGCGTGTCGCAGGTTTGTATGGCCTACAGGCAATGACCTTCCAGCCACTAGACGTCTAATAACAGGCGACACATGTCTGTCAACATATATGACATTATAGATCTGATGTAGGTAGGAAAACTAGCAATGTACCAATTCTGCATCTGTTATCGATAAAGTAAACAACCTATTTAGATTGGTAAATTGATAAACTATAAAAATAAATCGAAATAAAATTTAAGTTCATTGATGATGATGATGATGATGATACTCAAAATGTGATCAAATCTGATCTGATCTTAAAACATGATTCAACTACTTCCGAAAAAAATACTTTGTTATTAACTAGAAAAAGCTATGCGAATCGAATAAGCCGCAGCATTTTTGAAAGTTTGCCGCGAATCTCCCCCAACATACACGTTCCTATAGATCTTTAGTTAGGGCCCTTCTAGGCTGAATTTTACTGCAAATAAGAGCTATACCTACCAGAGAGTTAATGTACCCTTAAATTAATCCTTTCCAGTCCGGGTCCGGTCATTCACCCCATCCTAGTTGGCTTATAGCCAGAAAGTGTATCTAATATTTTTTATCAAGAATAATTTTTGTATTTTCACGGTTTGAAGCCTATTTTCACGGTATTACTACTCTTGATTTGTTCAACTGCGAGCAATGGAGAGACTGTTGAACCTTTTTCCGAAATTGGGGCTAGACAAATAGCTGGAAATTAACAGTCCAATGCATTCATTTGTTTCACTAGAATGGCGGAGAGATAAGGTTTATGAAAAAAACAAAATTGTGTTTAAAAATGGTAATCTTTTGAAAAAAAAAAACCTGAAATTTCGAAAATTATATCATTGATAGAAAATTACACTATCCCTGCATGGGGACTATTGACGGTATGGTTTCTGTGAATATGGCCACGAGAGTTTAACCAGGGTGAAGCCAAGGAAAAAACAAGTTTTAAATGTTTTTTTTAATGACAGCTTTTTGGGCATTTTTTCGATTGACAACGATGCCAATATATCTCTAAATTTCTAATTGCCGAATGAATGAATGGTTTATTTACTAGTATACAGGTACATTTTGGTGGTAACAATTTTATATGGTTTCACTGCATTCGACTTATATGTCGTGCAAATATTTATATTAGGTACATGCATGGTTTTATACTGATAATAATAATATAAATATACTGATTATTTATGCCCGCCTGTGCGTCTCGCATCCATCGGATTCCTGCAACCCTCACCACGTCACCGCCCCACCTTGTGGGAGGCCATCCGACGCTGCGTCTTACGATATGTATTAGTTTGTATATATTTCTACTTATTACTTTATTTGACTTATAAGAATATTGTAGTTACATACTGTTCTAAATTACGAAAATAAAAATATTCTTTAATAAGTCATCAATTAAACTTAGCCCCAAAATAAATGAAGACGTCTTAAAGTTTATATGCAAAACAGTACGCCCTCAAATTAATTAAACATGTGAATAATTAACAAGAACATAAAGTTAGTGATAAGATTTGTACTTGTGTGCCCTAAATGTTTAATATGAACCTTTTGTGCTTGCAATTAACTAAGTAACATTTGCTTTTCTAAGAATTTACTCTGTCATTTTAGAATTTGGAATGGTTTAAATATTTACAGCCATATGTTAACTTTAATGTGCCTCCTTCATTTCGAATGGATTCTGTTCTTTGTCAAGATCATTTGATTTATAGGATCTGCTATTATTTATTTTTAGAAACAAGCTTCTGTATATTTAAAAAAACACTTAACTATCATTATATCGTCATCATCATTGCAACCGAAACACGTCTGCTGTTGGACATAGGCCTACCCCAAGTGTCACCATAACGAACGATCCTGTGCATTTCGCATCCATCGGATTCCCGCGACCTTCACTAGGTCATTGGTCCACCTTGTGGGAGGCTTTCCAACGCTGCGTGTTCCGGTACGTGGTCGCTACTCCAGAACCTTTCGTCCCCTTCGACCATCTGTTCTGCGAGCAATGTCGGTAACCTTAGTTCTCCTACGGATATCTTCAGTTCAGATCTGATCACGCAAGGAAACTCCGAAAATAGCCCTTTCTTTCATTGTATATATATAATTACACGTTTATACACACTAGATAAAAAATAAAATAAAGACCCATAAGAACTAACTAAAACTAAAGTATGGTGAAACTCTCCGCATCGCTGTGGACTGATAATGTACCCAAGAGATTGGCGGCATTCCCATGCTTATCCTCTGTTGAAGGTAAAAGCCAGCACTTGGGTCACGCAAAGCGTCAACAAGGCGTTTGGAAATGTCTTTACAATTTGTGAGCACTTAGACCCCACGATCTAAGAATTTCAACCCCAAACGGCTCAAAAATATAACTACCACCAAGGCTATTATATTTCCGCCGCTTGAGGTTCTCCGCAGCCGCAGCATATACTTTAAGCTTACGTTTTACTATTTTGTGAAAAAAGAAGAAAATAACTATGAATTTGTATTTTATGATTATTGTGTTCCACTGTAGGGCAAAGGCTTCCCTTCCATTCTTTCACCTTTCTCTGTCCTTAGCTATATCTGGCCAATCTTTTAAGTAGGAGTCCGACCTATCATGCCATCTCCTACCGCACCGCCGATTTCTGATGTTTGGGATACAATAATTAATATTCACCTAATTTTGTAGCGACTACGATACAGAAATGGGCAAGCCATGTCTGTCGCATGAATGACACTATTATAGGTAACGTTTTGTGATGAGCCTTCCTCACCGTTGCCCCCTGAGTCGTCAAATGCTAAGCGATCGACGAGATCGATGAACAGCTTTCTAAATAAGAATGAGTGCATCCCTGCTTAGAGGGCTTGCAGGTACTCTAGCACCTACCAGCCTTCTGTCAATGTTCAGTAAAGAACTCTTTACCAGTATCTGTGTTTTCTAGAAACCAGATACTGGTAAAGAGTTCTTCATTTTGGCGTGGCGCATACAATATGACGTTGACATGTTTTTGACCAGCAAAAATTTAAGAGATACATTCCCAAATGTACCTATAATAATATGTGTATTTTGATAGCTACAACCGGGGGTCTTTAAGCCAAGAATGAATAGGTTACCTCAAGGCAAGCGTACTACATCGTCGACCACATCGTCGCTTTCCATCAGGTGAGATAGTGGTCAAAAGCGAGCTTATATAATTTGAAAAAATCCCCTTTTTAAGCAAATTGGCGTGCATTCCAGTAATTACGAACGAAGAAATACTAATCTCCTTCAAACGTCAGTATGAGATAGTAAGTGGCTATAAATCGTGCAACATGTTGGCACCGTGTAACTAATGCCTTACCTTGTTTGCGCTAGATTACAGAATTGTCGAGTGGCGGTCTGGGTGAAAAATCCCTTTATTTGCAGTGTGATCTAGGAGATTTAAACGCGCAGAAATGTGGTGGCAGCTTCTGTATTGCTTGCAGTTTGTGGGAAAGTGGGTATTTATTTTTCTTTGTTTATCTGATAGAACTTATCTCATCAATTTCTACAGAGAAAGTAGCTTTTATTTAACAATTGCTAGTTTTTTTTTTGAGGTGGGAAATCATCAAATAATGTCTCCCACTCTGGGTGGAGTGAGAGGGAACATCCGATTTTCATTGACTAAAACCCACCTGTGTTTCTTCAGTTACCCTTTGCGTTCCAGTCCACGGTAACCCTTTCGAACAATCTCGCAGAATTACTACACTACTTTTAACATAACTAACTGTAATTATGGGTTTATACTTATAATAAAACAAAGAAATAATAAAATCTCTTACGTAATTAGAACTAACTTAAAAGCAATTTAAAACATGACTTCGAAAATCTTCTCCGCATTGATAATGTGCCCAGACTATTGCCACGCTGTACAGCAATGCTTATCCTCTGTACAAGGTGTAGGACAGCCTTTGGGTCACGTGAAATGGCAATCATCATTATCATTTCAGCCGAAGGACGTCCACTGATGGACATAGGCCTAACCCAAGTGTCGCCACAACGAACGGTCCTGTGCGTCTCGCATCCAACCCGGGGCCCTGGCCCTGGGTGGGTTTTAGTCAGTAAAATTCTGACACTATCTCCCGCACCGCCCAAGAGCGCGATTTGTCATTAGATGATTTTCCACCTAAAAAAAAAATCCAATTTCATAGGAATAGTTTCCGAAGCATTCGCTGACGATAGTGCAACATGACCAAAGAGCTGGTTTTTTTTTCGTTTAATGAATCAATTGAAATTCAACGTGGTATTCCGCCGGCAATTTTCGAAATGCCAGCGATACGGAAGAATTTTCTGAGACCCATTGAGCTCTCCAACCCTTTTATACCTGCATGAACATTCCTAGTTATTATTAAACCATGTGAATGAAGAAGCTCTGACGGTGTGTTATTTTTTGATTCAGATTCAGATTCAGATCACAATATTTTCCGGCGCTTTTTACGAAGTTCATTAAATTAAAGCGCTTTGGTAACTTCAAAAATGGCTGTTAATCGTTAAACGAAGTCTGTAAGCACATGATATTTAACAAAAACTCAATTTATTCAACACATTTCGGTCGACTGTCATTAATTCAACCCTGCGATAATTCGATAATTATAATAATTCTTGATAATTTGAATGAAAAAATCATCGCTATGTAACAAAACAACGTGTAAATTCGAACTCATCGACGTCAAACACTCGACAATTTAAAGTTGCAGAGAGAAAGGTTGCAGAACTTGCAGAGGTATATATACATTTTAAGACAAGTTCAAACTTGTATCATCGCACCTTCGTGCCTTCGTTTTTGTAATGATTAGTTTAACACAAACTTCCGCACGAATTGGTTTGTTTAGTTAAGTCGAACTATTATTTTTAGAACCAATTGATATTTCGAACACTCGATAATTCTCTCGAGTTATGAATTAACGAGAGTCGACTGTACTTTATATAGGATGACTGGCAATTAGTGTACGATACTTAAACACGTGATTGCGCTCATGATAACAAACAATTTTTACTATGGGAGCAAAGCCGAAATCGCGAAAAAAATATCAGCTGTTCAGTACATTAGGCAAACATAAATGTACTCAACAACTGATTTTTTTTTCTCGATTTCAGGTTTGCTCCCATAGTAAAAATTGTTTGTTATCATGAGCACAATCACGTGTTTAAGTATCGTACATTAATTACCAGTCACCCTATAAATACACCTTGTAATATTAATCTAGAGCGTTGAACAGTGTTGGCCCAGTGGTAACGGCCCTGACTTATGAGTTGCAGTTTGTGAGTTCAAACCCAGACATGCGCTATTATATACCTTATGTAATTTATTTCATCTCTCTCAAACTCTAAAAACGTAGAAGGAAAGCTTTGCGGGGAAACTGGCATGGCATAGAACAAAATAATCAAAGATATTACGACCACCGACCGGCACTGGGTCCGCGTGATGGATTACGGCCCAATCCCTCACATAGAGAGAAAAAACTTGGGTTCCAGCAGTGGAAAAATATAAGACTGATTATTATGTATTTTGACCAAGTCCATATCTAAACTGACATAGGCATTCAAATCCGAAATCAATCAAAACCCGCATCACAATAAGCAATCTACAGTACAAACTACAAGATTGTGTTATAAAGTTAGCTAACCCGTCGCATGCAATTAGAAGGGCCAGTAATTACTTTATTGGTGACCGGGGGGCATGCCGGTCACGTGTTGCGGCGTGCACAGGTTGAAGAAGATACCGGGATGTAGTAAGCGTGCTTGTCGCCGAGATATGCGCAAAATGATCTTAAACTGTGAATTTATTTGAAATTTGCTGCTGTTAACGGCTTCGCCTGCGTAAAAGTAGGAAATTGTTTCAAGGGAATATACTCCTTCATATCTTATGTGCTATTTCAGGACATGGTCCATCTGTGTACCAAATTTCATCGAAATCCATTCAGACGTTTGAGTGTGTAATAGATACAAACATACACACATACTTTCACGTTATTTATTATACTACCTGCGGCTAGCGGCTTCGCCCCCGTGGAAGTAGTAAATTGTCTAAGGGAAGATACTCCCTGAATAAAAAGTATCCTATGTGCTATTTTAGGACATGGCCCCTTGTACCTTTCATCGAAATCCGTTCAGTCGTTCGAGTGTAAAGAAGTTACAAACAGACCCACAAACTTTTGCCTTTATTATATAACTAGCTGCTTCCATCCGCTTCGTATGCGTGATAGTAAAAAAAAAAGATTCCAAGGAAGCATACCTACTCAAAGTATCCTATCTATTCCAGGATAAAGATCTTCCGTGTGCCAAGTTTCATCCAAATCCGTCCAAACGTTCGAGCGTAAAGAAGTACCTAATAAACACACACACATTTCTGCTTCATTAAAAAGAGGCTAAGTGCGGCACATGCCACAGCCACAAACGGCGCCACGTGTAGCTAGAAGCGGCCACAATCCACTTGTGGCCGCTTCTAGCTACACGTGGCGGCTGTGGAAATCAATGCACAGCCAAAACTAATGCGCCTAGGAACGTGAAATTTTGTGCAAGGCTACATTTTATGATATAAACGAGCACTAAAAAGATGAAAAAAGGAATACCGTTTGTTTGCCAAATTTTATTCCTTGGACCAATATACTTGAAACTTACCACAAAAGATAGCAATCTAAGTAAATAAACAAAGGTTTCCATTATTCGTTACTCAAGTTACCCCTATAAATGATTTACGGGGTGTCAAAGGTTGTGTTCTTCTTATTATTTAGGTTAATAAATTTGAAATTTGACATAAATATTTATCTAAATAAAGTGCTAGTTTTTTTTTTTTTTATTCTCGATAGGTTCGCGCTTGATCGCTATCTCACCTGATGGAAAGTGACGATGCAGTCGACGATGGAGCGCGCTTACCTAGAAGTAACCTATTCACTCTTGACTTAAAGATTCCCGGGTTATAGCCATCAGGAAACACAGATTCCGGCAAGGATTTTATAACCGTCACTGTGCCAGCTGAAAACCAGCATTGGGTATCTGACGCCCAGCAATTGCTGAGTTGGTGACCATTTCGGTTCGGGCACGCTCTGCGCAGATGTATTGTATTTCTGTAATCTTTTTTTGTTATTTTGTGCTAAAATAAATTCTAATTTATTCTTATAAAAAAGTGCCGTATCGCCATTTCTTCTTCAATCATAAAGACGTTCAAATTACTGGCATGCCTGCCCGTACCTCCACTTAATAAGGGCCCGTTGTGGCTCCTTATTTTACAGATATTCAATATTGTTAGGCTGTTGTCACGCTGTATCATTTGTGGACATTTCTGCGGCCATTTTGGGCTTGGAACGGGAAGGTTTACAGGTATTGGATTGTAATCTTCTAATAATAGATGGAAATTATACAGATTGGAATTTCAGATAGGGGAGTAAGGGTAGCTGAGGTTAACAGTTTGTTGAAAAATTATATTTGGATTTTGCTATTCCTATATTATAACACTATATAATTATATCACTCAGTGATAAACTAGCATTCGACTGATCTATTACTGATTCATCACCAACAAAAACATTATAAAAATACAAGTCTATTCTTTAATAAATAAAAAAAAACATTTATTTGTGACTCGCACAAGACAAACAACAATAAAATTAAAAAAACCGGGCAAGTGCGAGTCAGACTCGCGCACTGAGGGTTCCGTACAAACTTACTATGAAAACAGTTTAATTCCCGAATTGAGTTACGAATATTTTTCCGAATCGCAAAAAAAGTTTTTTTTTGTAACGTAACTACAAATTTACTGTTTTCAGATTGATCTTGAACAAATCTTGCTTCATGCCAAATTTCAAGATTGTAGGTCGACGGGAAGTACCCTATGAATTTTGATTCCCTTGAGAGTGTCGAAATACACGTTTTTTGCGTTTCGTTAACTCAGAAGTTTGATTTTTTCACAGCTTTAAGAGGCCGCAGACTTGAGTATATGGTTTTAATTTCAACTCGATACCTTCACGCGTTTTCGAGATAAAGGTTCTCGACAGACAGACATACAGACAAACAGACGGACAACAAAGTGATCCTATAAGGGTTCCGTTTTTTACTTTTGAGGTACGGAACCCTAAAAACAATAACTAATCTATAAATAACCGGCCAAATGCGAGTCGGACTCGCGCACGATGCGACGGGAGGCTGTGACCGCGCGCACGTCAATCACCGTCTATGCGTCCAGGACAGGAAATCAGGTTTGAACTTTTTAGTAGATAGTGGTGCAAATGTGTCAGTTCTATCTCGCAAGGCCGTACTTAAAAGTGTTATACACGGCGAATGGTACCGAGATTACTACGTACGGTACATACTTACATTTTAAAACTAGACTTAAATCTTAGAAGAGCTTTCCGTTGGTTATTTACGATAGTGGACGTTCAGCAACCATTATTAGGAGCTGACTTCTTAGCTAATTATAAGTTGTTAATTGACTTGAACGGACGAAGGCTAGTCGATCAGGTTACTAATTTAAGCACGAGAGGAAATCTCTCCAGTTCGACAGAGCTCACTGTAAAAACTATTGTTGATAATTGCCACTATTGTGAGTTATTGTGTAAGTTTATACACACGCACACAAAAAAAGTGATCCCACAAGGGCTACTATTCCTTTTGAAATACGGAACCCTAATAATGAATTTCGTAGAATCGTGAGTCTTTGCAGTAAGGTAAACTATGTTACGTTAAGAAATTGCCGAATTATACATAAACATATAGCAGAATCGTAATTGGTGTTAACACTAACCGCCTGAGGGAGTTACATCCCCTCGTACATAAGGGACTGACTACAACCCCTTTAGGTTTACAGAGCATCCCACAGACCATACACATTATAGGGTAGGTAATGAAATTTGATTGTAAATCGATTTTATAGTGTCAACTTGAGGGTGACTTTTGATGGGTATAATGTTTGTATATTGCGTTCCAAATAAGAATAGGATCGATTTTTACGCCATGTTGTGACGTCATAGCTGTCAAATCGAAAAATTGGGTAGGGTGAGCAAATCAATTTCTAAAATTTAATTTATTTACGAATCTTGAACGAGAAAAGTTTAATCAGAAACCCAGTTCTTCAATTTTGCTCATCTGTGCATCACTGTGTTAAGTGTCCGAGTAGAAGAAGAAGGCGAATTGTTCCTAACAATATAAATCAGAAAGAAAACACTGGCTCAATTGCTATAAAAAAGTTAATTGTTTCTGTTTTAAACTAATTATGACTTAAACAATATATATTTAGCTAATTTAGATTAAACAATAACGTTTTTACTTCACCTAGATTTAACTCAGACTCAGTAATAGATAGCAAAAAAAAAACGATTTATTGATACGCAAATAAGTTTTCTTTGCAAACCATACTTTTCAATCAACATTTTACAGATCGAGGTTATTGACTTTCCTATTCTTATTTGGAACGCATAGTACGTTATTATGAACCCCCCTGTTACATTATAGAAATTTCAGTTGTTGTTTGGAAAAAAAATCGATATGGAAAAATTTAACAAAGTATTCTCAGAGTCTAAATCACAGACCACATAAGGATGCATGGCGTTAGGATACTTCCGATGCAGACGGGAAAAGAAGAGAGGAATTAGTGGAAAAGAAAGTACTGTAGCTACATATAGGCTGGTGCTACAAAATACCATTTAGCGGCTTTGAATTCAGTGGAGAGGCATGTGAGACTAATTGGTGATCTAAATTTGGTTAAGACCAATCTACAAAGCCTGGAGCACAGACATATGGTAGCCAGCCTTTCGGTATTCTATATTATGCATTTTGGAGAGTGTGTGCGATCTCCAGCTCATCAGCCACCGCAGCCAGATAGGTTAACGAATTGTGGCAAAATAATGTGACCTAGAGTAAAATAATTTGAACAGAAAAACATGCTTTAATGATCATTATATAATAATAATTATAATCGACGTAGTGAGAAACGTCGACGTAAATGTCAAAGTTATCACAAAGCGGTATAGAATTCAATGCAATATCAAAAATTTTCTAAACTCAGCTCAAACTGCAGTACCAAACTACCAAAAGTTGAAAGTCGGATCTGTAATAGATGGCGGCGGTAAGATTTCAAATATTATGTAGACGAAACTTTTCGTCCAAATGTATGCGGAGCACGGCGTGAAACCAAAAACTCGCCATGAAGGTTGAATATCGATGAACGCACGTATGCGAACACTGCTCTGGAATACGCTAGGACGAAGCGTCCATACTTTTCAGACCTGAACACTAAGGAAACTTGTAGACACTTTGTAGGAACCAATGGTTGTAGGCACCGTACATTACCACTTTGTAAATGTTGATTTAGTTACGGAGTACACAGAAATAATCACAAATCAAACGTAGATGGTAAACAAGGTATAAAAGTAAAGATTATTTGTCTTGACTATTAGTTAGTTCCACAGTTATAGTCTGACTCAAAACGCTTTACTTAAATGGTGATAATTATAGTACTTATAATATTTGTGACGCACGATATTCAAGTAGGTTGAAAGAGAGAAATAATGAAAAACACTTGTGACTCGCACAAAAAAACAAAATAAAATAAAAATAAAATGTTAACTAATCTATAAATAACTTAAAATAAAAAATACAATTAAAAAGAAAAAGACCTGTGCGAGGTCAAGAAAGCTCTTATCTCAGCGTTTGCTGCGATATTTAAACCTCTGAAAAAGTTGCTGCGTTTGCAAAGTAAATATGTGGTTGATGAGACCTTACATACTTACTATACCTATATTAATACCAAAAAATGTGTTGCGCACCCAGGTAGGCTGCTGCAAAAACAATTTGGCGAAATTGGGTTTTATAGACCCACGAATACTCAATGTGAGTGCGGTGCCCCTGTTCAAAACATGAGTCACGTGTTAGAGTGCCCTAAGTGCCTACTAAATACATACATATTATAGATAAATTACACCCAGATACAGAACAAATGATCGTGCTCATCTCACAAACTCACAACTCCGGCATAGCAGTCAGGGTCACTGACCACTAGACCAACAGGCCTGTAGCCCCTTGTAGGTACCAATTAGGGCCGGCACCTGCCAGGGCTGCGAATTATTCGCAGAAGTTACCGCAGCCCTCAGTATAAAGGGCAACTGAAGAAACACTCGGTTTTAGTCAGTAAAAGACACACTTCCTGCCGCTCAAGCTCAATATCTACCCAATGGTTGACTGGTAGAAAATGCCTTGTGGCATTAAGTCCGCCTATGTACCACCACTGTACATGAAGTTTAAATAAATAAATATCTTGCTGTTTTTTTGGCACAATTTAAAGAAGGAAACTACATAGGTAATATGTACTGCTCTTATGCGCAAGAATGTTTTTTGTATGACTCCCATTATTTACAACAAGCTTCCGAATAGCTTGAAAGAGCTAAACTTAGAACTGTTTAAGAGGAAATTGAAATCTTTTTTAGCTAGAAAAACATATGTTATATGTTAAGGAATTTTTAATAGAATCACTTTATAAATTGATTGATTTATTTATTATATATTATTTGGATCTCCAACAAAGGTCACACAGAAGCAATAGTAATCATTACGCATGGGGTCTTTTAACTTGTGCTCCTTCAGTTACAGGAGACCACAGCATGCACATACAAACTTTTAAATTGTAATTTATTAAATGATTTGAAACAGTCACATTGGTACTTGCCCGGATATGAACCCACAACCTGTCGCATTATATTATTGATTAATTTTTTTATTTAAAATGTATTTTAATAATATTTTATTTTTAATTTTTACTTATTTTTTATTTAATATTGTTCTACCAGCACTGACATTATATTATGATTTTATTTTTGTTTTGTTTAATGTTTTTGCTATTTTGAAGCAGTGGTGGCCGAGTGGTAACGGCCTCGACTTACGAATTGTAGGTCGCGTGTTCAAACCCGGCCAAGCGCATTACTTTGTGTAATTTATTTCATCACCACTGCTCTCAAAACGGTGAAGAAAAACATCGTGAGGAAACCGGCATGTCCTAGAATCAAAAATTCGAAGACATGTGACATCCACCAACACGCACTGGGCCCGCGTGGTGGATTACGGCCCATTCCCTCTCCTAGAGAGGAGGCCTGAATCCCAACAGTGGGAACATTATAAGGCCGACTACGCTATGTTATGCTATGCAATTTTGATTTATTTCTGTCTGTTTCTATTATCCAATTTTATAGTCATGCAGTTTAATCTAATGTTTTTTATCTATGTCAGCAATTTTAATGTTATTTATTTATTTATTGTATTATTTATTCATGTACACCACATAAACAAAAATACAATTAAAAATAAGTGTACAATGGGCGGTCTTATCGCACAGGGCAATTTCTTACAGACAACCTTTGGATGGACTGAAAGAACGGAGATGGAATTTAGGGCTGTCAGTGTACAACATCAGAAAATACTAATAACACAAACACATACATACAATATAAAAATATATACTAATAAACATTAAATATATATATAATATTTAATATATATATTGCTACCACCAGTCGTCTCTGCATCACCCAAAGGTTGACTGGTAGAAAATGCCTTAAGGCATTAAGTCCGCCTCTGTACTTTTGTGTGCATAAAGAATTAATAAATAAATAAATAATAAATATATATTTAATTGATTGATTGATTGTTACTTATTTTTTATTACTTATTTGAATCCTACACATGTATTAATATTCTCACACCATGACAATAGGGTAAATATGTTAGCACAGCCCCATTTGATTATACCACCTTGCATGCATTGTTTTCCATAATAATTGTATGTACACTCATGTTTGAGAAAAAATCTAAATCTGAAACTGAATCTGTGTATGGTAGATAACCTCAAACAGGAGATCAAGAGGCAATATTAATTAATAATGCATGTAAACGACAGTTGGCTGAGACGCGCCTACCGGAATATTGGCAATTACGCCGCAATTGAGCGCTAGTGCGACCCTAATGCGCCCATATTAACCTCTGAAGCGATGTGTAATAAATGTCAATAACATTCATAGGTGTTGTGTCCAGTGCAAATGGTTTCTGCTTGGATTAACTTGCAAGGAAACAAGCGACTATTCTACATGTTTATGAAGGAGGCAATCGGTAGCCTCCTTCTGCGAAGCAGTAATGCCTAGCAAAGAAGGAGGCCGCAAGAACACGCGCGAGGGAACGGCTCTCATGCCCCAGCTACCGGGATCCCGATCCCGATTTCCGGCCGCAGTAGGCGCGAGCTCGCGGATGGCGAGCAATGGGTAGCTCGCCGTCCGACCGTCCGGTAACCGTCCGGACCGAGCCCAAGTCGTCGATGGCGCGTACTGTTCCACGCGCGCCTCAAGGAGATGTCAACAACCGTAGGGGCCTAGCAGGGCCGAAGCCTACTGGGGCCAAGGGTCTGATTCTGAAAGGAAGATTCGGCCCTGGAATGAAAGGCAACGAAGAAACAGGAGTAAGTTTTTAGTCAGTAAAAGTCTGACATTAACTCCCGCACCGCCCAAGAGCGGGGATGTCATGATTTTCCCACCGAAAAAAAAACATATATCCAAAAGTCAGAACTAAAAATACCAAATGATTTTCACAAATAAAGCAGAAACAGACGAGCTTTTCAACGCATCTCGGTCAAGTCCATTAAGAAACTTACTCAGCTCTCAAGATAATTTTTCTTCTGAAATACGAACAAATTACGAGTGATATTATATGAAACAAGAACTTGAAATAGTCCTAACTGGTTTATTTTCTCTTGATGAAAGTTCTTAAGTTATTTGTAGTGAGATATTATTTTAGTTTTGAATAGAGAAAGTTGGTAGCGGGCAACTGATTAAAATGTAAATATTCTAAGATGAAATTAGGTGATTAATAGATCATAAGACTTGCTAATTATCTTATATATTCTTGTTGTAGGTATGGACTATGTACTCTAGTAAATTGGCAGTATGTTAAGTTACATGCGGCGGCGACCTCTATTATCCAGCTCTGTTTCACACCAAGGTCCGTAAATATGTATGTTTATAGGTATTTATTTATTGTATATATTATGTTTATGTTTAGTGTGCTGTACACATATCTGTTTAGTATATTTTAAGCTATTGCATAGCTTCTATCGCGGGGACCGAATCCAGAAATTCCGTAACGAAAAATATACCTCACGCTCCCCACTCCGACGGGCACGGAGGTGTGGCTGAAGGCCGACAGAGACCGAACACCTATTTTAGAAAAGTCGTTAACGACCTGTGTGGCGCATTGGTACAGCGTTCTACCTATGTTATCATCGTGCCTCGAGTTCAAATCTCGGTCAAACAAAATAGTCTTTTTGTATTATAATAGATTATAGTAATGTTCTATGATAACAACTGAACATACTTGTAGCAATTTATGAAGTAAACAAGAAAGAAAAAAAATTGTTTTCTTATCGGTCACCACGCTCAAAAAGTGTAACTTGAATTAATATCAAAGAAAAAGAAATACTGCATAAATAAAATAAATAAATAATTATAATTGCATAAGTTGATACAAAATGCTATGCAATAGCTTTACCGCGGCAGTCCCCGAGTGCCACACTTATTTTTTAGTTTTAAGTTTAGATTTAATTTATGTGTTTAATTTTTTGTTGTACAGTTAAAGTTCCTCATACTCGTAATATGTAAAATTTCTTTCTCACTCATATGGTTTGCTGTAAGAAAACCCAGTTGTGGGTTAAGCTCGCCTATGTAAATCAACTGTCCTATTTTATTGTTTATATATAAAATTGTGTACAATAAAGAATAAAGGTCCGGAGCGAAAGAAAATGGAAACTAGCACCTCCTTCTGCGTAGAATGCGAGCGAAGAATTGCGGAAAGCGTGAGAGAGAGGAGAACCTCAAACCCCAGCCGCCCCAGGACGCCCCGGCCGTTGAGAGTTCCAAGTCGATTCCCGGCCACTGCTGACCCGGGCTTGCGGACAGCAAACAATGGGTAACTTGCCGTTCAATAGGTACTGTTGCGCCTCAAAGAGCTGTCAGCAAAATTGATGATTAGTTAATTGATGATTTCTTACTTAAAACGAAGGGTCAAATTAACCAAAACCTCGGAGCGAAAAATAGTGTCAGACTTTTACTGACTAAAAACCCACTCCTGTTCCTTCTTTGCCCTCGTCCCAGGGCCCCGGGTTTCACTTTCACACTACCCGTGGCCCCAGTAGGCTTCGACCCTGTTGGGCCCCTACGATTTGCTGACATCTCCCTGAGGCGCGCGTGGAAGAATTCATATAATAGTGTTTTTGAAAATATAATAATTATATTTTAATATCTCAAATCGAACCTCACACTATCCACGCAATATATAACTCATGCTCGTAGACATATGAAGTCCGATCTAATGACGCAAAATTGGGCAATCTCACCTACCGCACAACATGCAACCAACATTGCAAAACGTCAGCCAATATTGCTAAAACAACCAAAACAAAAACCGGGCAATTGCGAGTCGGACTCGTGCACTGAGGGTTCCGTACAAACATACGAAAACAGTTCAATTTCCGAATCGAGTTTCAAAGATTTTTACGCATAACAAAAAAGTTTTTTTTTTTTGTAACGTAACTACAAATTTACAGTTTTCAGTTTTTTTCCTATACTTATTCTATAAGATCTTGCTTCATGCCAAATTTCAGGATTCTAGGACAATGGGAAGTACCCTATGAATTTTGATTCCCTTGAGAGTATCAAAATATACGTTTTTTGCAACATAAACGGCCGTATCTTTTTTTATCGTTAACTTACAAGTATGATTTTTTTACAGTTTTAAGGGACCGCAGATTTAAGTATATGGTTTTAATTTCAACTCGATGCCTCCACGCATTCTCAAGATAAAGAGTCTTGACAGACTGACAGACCGACAGACGTACAACAAAGTGATCCTATAAGGGTTCCGTTTTTCCCTTTTGAGATACGAAACCCTCAAAACATAAAACACACACTAAGCTATTTTAGAATACAACATCATCTCAAAAATTGCTCCAGTTATAAAACCGACCAGTTATTTTGATTAAAACCGAAGTTTATTTATACCAGTATATTGTCGGCAATATAAAAAGCCATTCATTTTCATCGTGAGCCCATCCGTTAGGCTGGAATCGTAAAAAGTAAACTGAGCATTTTATTACGAGGCCGATCGGTGTTATTCGTAATGGTTGGTATTGCTAATAGTTTTTGAAGAGAAACCTATATTTTTTTCTAACATCTTGGTAGGAATCTAGTCTAAACTAATATTATGAAGAGATAAAATTGATTGCTTTTTAGATACTTGTAGGGACAATGGTAATGTCTGTGAGTAGGTATGTGGTTGTAAGTGTGCGCGTATAGGTGTGTAGAGGCGGCTGCGCCTGCCACGTAAGTTCCGTCGCAATAAAATACAGTTTACGAGAACACGTATTTACTTTTATTATTTCTATCTCTGATACATTAGGTAACCTTCAATAAACACCAATATTCTCTAAAATACTTATAACTAATCTCTGCCGGCGGATTCGCTCGCTTAAAAATAGAAAAATATCACAAGGGAATTCCAGGACAAGTTTTTTTTTCAAACTTTAACCGACACTCCTATATTATAATGTACTCTGTGAACTTAAGCCAACGCTGCGTTAGCGGGCGTCACCGGGCGTGTGTCGTTTGCGACGGTCCCCGTAGCGGAAACCGGATTATTATTACCTGCACAGTGTCGCTATTTCAATTTTAACGGTGCATGTAGTCGTGTCGTGTATTATTACGTAGCAAAACGTGCGTAGGGCGCGGCTCCCCGTGACAGTTGCCCGCGCGGGTCACTGCGATGGAGCTCTTTTGTGTGGGACAGCGCGGGCACCCGCTTAACGAACCAAAAACCCACTACCATATTCCTAGCGAACTTACTTCCCGGAAAAGTTCTAGTATATTTCAAGTATCTTATGTGCTATTCCAGTATATGGTCTACCCGTGTGCTAACTATCATCCAAATCTGTTCAGCCGTTCGAGCGTGAAGAAGTAATAAACACACACAAACTTTCGCTTTTAGAATATTAGTGTGATTTATAAAAAAAACTAGCTGCTGCCAGCGGCTTCGCCCTCGTGATAGTAGAAAATTATTCCAAGGAAACAAACTCCCGGGATAAAAAGTATGCTATGTTTTATTCCAGGATATGGCCTACCCTAGAACCAAGTTTCATCGAAATACGTTCAGCCGTTTGAGCCTTTGCCTATACAATATGTGTGTGATGTCTTACTTTTATATGAATTATTTGTATAGTTTTTTTTTTTAAAATTCACTTTTTATAACATAAACATAGAAGTATAGACTACAAACCTTATTGTACACCATTGAAAACAGAAAATGAAACTAAAACCAATACATACAGTTGGTGGCCTTATCGCATTCTGTAATCTCTTCCAGGCAATCTGAAATTGACAGTAATTGCCTGGGTATGATTGTCATTACATACCCAGGCAATCGAGACACATTCAAGACATCTAAGTCGTCCCACCTACTCCTTCAAAGTCTGCCTGCTGCGACCCCATCACGCAATTTTAGAGCACTAATTTTGTGTTTTACGGGCCAACCGCTCAATTGGCATGCCGGAGATATGTCCAGCACAGTCCCAGTTAAGCTTGGCAACCTTTCGAACCTCGTCACTATTTTGAACGTGATCCATTAGACTAACACCAAGTGTACAGCGCTCCATCGCACGTTGGCCAATCTTAATCCAATCATCATCATTATCATTTCAGCCGCAAGACGTCCTCTGTTGGACATAGGCCTCCCCCAAGTATCACCACAATGAACGGTCCTGTGCATCTCACATCCATCGGATTTCCGCAACCTTTACCAGGTCATCGGTCCACCTTGTAGGAGGCCTTCCAACGCTGCGTCTTCCGGTACGCCGCCGCCATTCCAGAACCTTTCGGCCCAACGGCCATCTGTTCTGCGAGCAATGTGCCCTGCCCATTGCGGGCAGGGCACATTGCTCGCAGAACAGATGGCCACTTAAGTTTGGCGATTCTTTCTGCTATGTCGGTAACCTTGGTTCTCCTGCGGATATCTTCATTTCTGATTCGATCACGCAAGTAAACTCCGAGCTTACCCAATAGCTTGATCCAATAAAACCATCAAAATCGCATGACAACCAAAAAATGGTTACACTAATCACGATCAAAGCTAAACAGATCAAAGGTTAATTCGGCTTTATTACTTTCACCCGTAAAGGTGAATATCCTTTAGCCGCAGGTGACAAATTACGGTCAAAGAGGATGTTGATTCCCATGGCTTGTATAAATTCATGGTTTTCATCAAATTGATATGCTAATTTAATCAATGCTACAACTATGTACAGCCAATCCCTGTTAGATAAAACTAAGACACGCGCTGCTGCTGCAGACGCTGTGAGTCACACTCGCTAGTAGACCTGCAGTAGATCAGCAGCACCTGGCGCTCACAACCTGCAGAGGCGCGTGCCACGCTATGCCCTTCACCCCGCGCCGCTGCTGCAGATGCTGTGAGTCATGAGTGTGACGCGGGGCGGAAGGCTTGGCGGGACACGCATCTAAGTTTTATCCAACAGAATCTCTGTTTGTGTCTGGACCTAGTTCTAACCGGAATTATATCGGATAGACCTAGTTTTATCCAACAGGGAATGGCTGGACCTAGTTGTAGCCGGCATGATGAAGGCTAGACCTAGTTTTACCCGAAAACAATCGGCTCGTACTAGGTTTAACCAAGAGTAAGTGGCTACACCTAGTTCTAACCGGCTAAAACTAGGTGTAGCCGCACTTCGGGTATTAGCCGTAACACATATACTAACCCCCGCCCTCCGAATCAAAAATTCGAAGTCAAAAATCCGTTTCACACCTCAAATACCCAATTCAGAAACCGGCCACAAGACTAAGGGCCGGTCTCCATATTGAGTATCTTGACCTAAGAACGTTCAGATGACAGACTTCTTTATGAAATTATATTATTTACTAGCTTCTGCCAGCGGCTTCGCCCGCGTGAAAGTCGGTTTCTCTATACAAACTTTGGACCCCCGTTTCATCTCCTTAGAGGGTGAATTACGGAAAATCCGTTCTTAGCGGATGTCTACATCCTATAAGGAACTTAATTGCCAAATTTTAAGTTTGTAGGTGTTATAGTTTCTGAGATTTCGTGTTTAATCAGTGAGTGGTATTTCGCTTTTATATATATATATATATATATAGATTAGTCTAGCTATTTAATTTTACGATCATTCCCATAAATAGGTAAACATTTTAAGGCCAGCTTTCTATTTATCTAAATATAAATCACCCAATCAAAAGCAATTCCCCATAATGTAGTCAAATTCAAATTGATGTTTGAAATCAAGCAACTGTCAGCTAAACTAATGGTCAATAACTGTTAGCTAACACAACTAAACAGATTAATCAAGATAAATCAATTTATGAAGTTCAGTACCTCGCCTTACGTTGTACATTTGAGTATGAATATTAAATGTAGACTACGCAAGCGATTTACGATTTGCGATTTTAGGAATGAATTGGAAATATTTTCATTCTAGGAGTTACAGACAGTCCACTCTGCAGAGCCTGCATGGAGGAGGACGAGACAGCTGCTCATCTGCTTCCAAGCTGCCCTATGGCCGCTGGATACAGGGCAAAGTACTTCGGAGACCCAGGTACCCTCCGTGAAATAGTCAGTAACGCCAAGCCGCTGCTGGCCTTCGTTGAGGAGCTGGGGTGGATCGAATGACTCATTTGTCCCACCCGTACGCAAAATACGCACTTTAGTCGTGGAGTTGCGGATAACAGCCCGACATACATACATTTCATTCTACGTACAGATTAGGGGTTTTTTTTGTAGTTGGGAAAATCATCCAATGACATCCAACGCCCTTAGGTGGAGCGTGAGTCTTCCTTTCAGAAGCAGACCCTTGGCCCCAGTAGGCTTCGACCCTGCGGGGCCCCTTCGGTTTGCTGACATCTGTGTCTGTATCTGTGTCTGTGTATGGGGCGTGCATTCTTGGTAGAAGCAAAAGGTTGATCCAGCGAGTACAAAATGCATGTGCTAGGTTCTGTTTCAATGTACCTCCGAGGTCACACGTAACACCATTTTTAAATAAAAGTAATCTGATGAGAATGTCCGATCGCAGAAAGCTTCATCTGGCTACCCTACTTTTTGGCACAATACTCACAAAAAAAACGGCCTATCTATATGATAAACTGACTTGGTCGCGTGAAATAAACAAAATTAAAACCAGAGCATCTTCATATCTTTTGTTGACCTTGTCACATAAAACTGCTGCCTTCCGTGGTAGTTTCAAATTCGCTGCTAGCAGAATCTGGAATGACTTACCGCCGCCTTTTCGTGCTATAAAGACGGTTGGTAATTTTAGTTACAAATATAAACAACATTTATTACGAATCCAAAATGAAACAACCATGTAGTTTACCGAGAGTCTGAACGGTTTGTATTGGTGACATTGTCGCTCGCACACAACATTTCGTTCTTGCTTCCAACACAACATAACATTTACACTTCACAGTTAAACACAGTAAGATTTTAGATACACCCGAATCACTTTTAAAGTATATATACGTAATAATCATATGTATTTACCTACACACCTTTTGAGAGTTGATTCACCGTACGCTCGCGTTCCTCCGTTTGTCTATGGTAATGACAAATGATATATGTTGGAGCGTCAGGCGTCGGTCGATGGTTTATTATTTATTCTTATAAGCACTATTTTTAAATATAATTGTTTATAATTTATATTACACACATAAATATAAATTCACGAATTTTATTTATCTCTTCATTATTTATATTTTATTTCGATAGACTACTTAACGTCCGTAAGTGTGTTCGTGACATCATAGTGGGCCCTAACAGAATACCAGCGCTGCGTTATTTATCGTTTTAAAATAACGCAGCATATGCTGAGTTAGGCGCCTTTTTGGTCTCGCACTGATTATACCTTTCTTTTTTTTTATTGTGTATCTTTAGTTTATACGATTGTGTGAGTCACGAATAAACGTTTTTTCTTTCTTTCTTTCTTTACATCTTCATGAGGCGCGCGTGGAACAGTACGCGCCGTCGACGACTTGGGCTCGGTCCGGATGATTACCGGACGGTTGGTCGGCAAGCTACCTATTGTTCGCCGTCCGCAAGCCCGCGCCTATAGTGGCCGGAAATCGGGATCGGGATCCTGGCGGCTGGGGCTTGAGGGCCGCTCCCTCGCGCGTGCACGTGCGGCCTCCTCCTTTGCTAACATTACTGCTTCGCAGAAGGAGGCGACTGCCGGACCGCCACATAGGAACAAAAATTTTAAATCCTGCATCGCAGTTTCATAGTTCTATGCGTAATTAAAACATACAAAAGTCTGAAGCCAACTATTCGGCAGTTGCACCGGCGCCACACCAGTCAGGTCGGAAGATCATCTCTTTTCAATGGAGGTTTACGGGACTTTACATCCTGTACCGCACACCACTAAGACTATAAACTTAGGGTCTTAAGTCAAGGGAAACAATGATCAAATCCCGGGTGGTGAATATAAAATACTGGTTACTGCTGGTGGTTTCGCCTGCGTAAAAGTATAAAATAAAAAATCCATTTAGCCATTTGAGCGTAAGGAAGTAACAAACACAAAAACTTCGGCTGAAAGATAATTAAGTATTGTAGCGACATCTATGGCGTCACATAAGAACTAATCCTGCATCGTGCAATTAAAGTTCTCCGCGCGTTTATAACATATAAAACAGCCCGAAATCATCCATGGGACAGTAGCCCACCAGACATAACACCCGTCTGGTCGGAGGATCATCCCTTTTTAACGGAGGTTTGCGGGACTTTACACTCTGTTTCGCCTACCTCCAAACTGGTGACCCCGACGTGATCGGAGATCGTGATGTCGCTACAGTATCATTAAGATTAGGTACTTATAACATGATATAAATATGCAAAGGTTGCCGGAATCCGATGGATGCGAGACGAGGATTGGTCATCGTGACAACATTTGGGGGAGGCCCATGTTCAACAGTGGACGTCTTTCGGCTGAAATTATGAAGATGGTGATACCCTTTAACAAGACGGTGTTTGGTTTCCTGGCTTCTGGATATCGTTAACGACTATCAAAGGTCTATAAATGACAGCCGAGACCAACGGCATAATTTGCTTTTCAAGTTATGGAGCAGAACATACCAGGACTCCCCTGGTATGTTAAAATGGCCACCCATCCGCAGGCCAACCTTGGTGTGTGTTACTTAACCGTGCAGATCGATCCGTGGGGCTTTTATTTTTCTAGCCACGAGCTTCTCTATATTGCCTCTCAGCTCAAATAAACGTCCTTTCAGCTTATAGCTTGTCTCATTCATACTTCAACAAGAAAGGTTACTTCGTTAGATAACCCCATCGATTCTATTCGGTTTATTTACTAGTTGTCGAACACGGGTTTCTGTGTTTTGGAGTAACTGTTGATAATGTATATTTCAATATTGTTTGCATTGCACAGATATTTCCTGTAGAATTTCGACTACATTTTGTGTTGAAGTATGGACTGTGAAAGCACTTATTTAAAATCTGCCTAACCACTGGTTATGTCTTCTAACAGTATTCTTTCTGCTTATACTCGTAACGGAAAAAACCCATACGTAAAAAAATGAAAGACCAATGAGACGGTGGGCCGATGACATCATTCAGGTAGTTGAAAAGAAATAGATAAATGGTTGCAAAGACAGGGTTATAGAAGATGGAGAAGGCTTTTACCCTTGCTGGGGTCCATATCATTCTCAATATCAAAAAAAGCTTACTTACTAATATAATTAAATTTGACTGGCCTGTTGGTCTAGTGGTTAGTGGCCCTGACTGCTATGCCGCAGGTCGTGGGTTCGATTTCCACCCAGGACAAATGTTTGTGTGATGAGCACGATCATTTGTTCGTTAACAACATCTGAAATGTCGAAGAATCGCCAATATACACATGTTCGTTAGGACTGAAAGGATCTTTTTTTTTTAAGGGTGGAAATCATCCATTGACTTCTCCCAACCAATTTCAAAATACCTTGCTTAACTATAAAGAACGATCGGTGCGTCTGTATAATTAAGGCACTAGGCCCTCATACCTGCTGGGGCTGCGGGAATGTTTGAAAGAGAGGGAACGCAAGGGGCAACTGAAGGAACACAGGTGGGTTTTAGTCATTAAAACTTTGGATCCTCATGGTTTCATCCCTTTACGGGTTCAATTTTGGAAAATCATTTTTTATTCTTTGTATACGTCATAAAAAGAATCTTTGAACAAAATTTCAATGTTCTAGGTTCAAAGGTCTGGGTTGAGCGTTGTGGACCTTGTTTTTTATATTATATAAAAGAAAAAAAGGGCTGACTCACTGACTCCCAATCCCAATCCAACACACAGTGTTCAACCAGACTGGAAGAGCGGGTGCGGAGCGGGCGCGGCGCGGCAATCTCAAACATAAGAACTTCATTTGAGTGTCATAGTGGGCACGCGGGTGCGCGAAGCGGCGCGGGTTGTTCAACGCGGGACGCGCACGGGCAACTTACGCCATAGGTCGTTCATACAAGTGCCACAGTGAGTAGAGTAGAGTACTAGGTAAAAGAAAAAATAAAATACAATAGGTTTACATTTAAAAAAAAAATGCGTACGCAAAGCGTTCCCCACTCTTTCGCCGAGCGCTCAAGATCCGTGCCGATACCTGTACTAATAATTATTAAGAAACAGTGTGATTATCTGAAGAAATAAACAGGTGCATTATTTTAAGGTGTGTATTATTCATTGAATAAGTTGTCTTACCGCTATCCTTACAACGTAATTAGCTTGCTACTTTATATTTCCTGGCCCCGTTGATACTCTGATAAAATACTACAATATACACACATTCACAAACTTACGGCTTTACAATATTATGGTGTGATTGCTATTAGGAGACCAGTTTGTCAAAAGGACGGTCTGAGTAAACTGCCTTCTATGCACGAGCTAGGACATCAAAGAAAGGAAATCAAGTTAGAGTCTTAATAGTGTTCCTGCCGGAAGTTGTACCTGGCGCAGGAAGTGAGGGTTTACATCACGTTAATATTATAAAGGCAAAACTTTATATAACATGTTTGTGTGGGCGTGTTTCTTTGTTACTCTTTCACAATCTACCTGCTGAACGGATTCGATGAAATGAAATTTTGACACATGGTGGGCCAAGTCCTAAAACAGGACGTAGTATACTTTTATCCCGGGATATGTTCCCTTGAGTTTGTTCTCTATTTTCAGGCAGGCGAAGCTGCTGTCAGAAGGTAGTCATTACATACTAGCTTTTTTCACCCCCTTAAGGGGATGCAACTCGACATACATTTCCACTGTTTTTCATACAACCGCTCTTTACGCGATTATGACGTTATTACTCATTTTTCATTAGATATTTTGGAAACACATGGATCATGTGGATATTATCTAGGCTTTTATTGAAATCAATTTATAAATTTGTGTAAAACTGATCCAGTAAAGACCTCTGCTATTTTGCATGAACTTTGACACTTTATAAACTCAAAAATTAAAAAGTAATAAAAAAATAACAATAGAATCCTTGCAAATTCAATCAAGATTCTAAATGACGACCAATTATTTCAAAAACTTTTAAGGGTTTAAAAAAACACGTATTTCCTGGAACTAGTTTTGTAAAATATTCGAGCAAATCACGGAATTACCGAATGCTACTCGTAACAGAATTTTCAGGCGTTATCTCTCTTTTTTCGCGTTGCCTTTTCGTCAAACATCGCGTCGGATTGCGTTAGATGAAGCTTTTAAACCATGCTCGATGTTGACGATAGGCGAGTGAAAAAGGACCCTCTTAAGGCCCGAATTTCAGAAAATCTGTTCTTATTCCTAGACTTCATCTTAACAACACCTGTCAGGAGTTTTTGGCGGGATTTCTTCGAGTGAAGTTCAGTGGCTGTTTTAATTATTCGCAAATTGATTCCTAGTGGATATTGTGATGTAAAATTGGTGTTGTTTTGTATCCCAAGTGTCTGCGCAACTGGAATAATATGTGGAATCATTGAAATAGGCGCGGTCTCGGTAAAATGGAGCTGAGAATTTTATTGTAGTTTTAGCTACCTCAGCGAAGTTTGCTGAGAAGACTGAATCGATACATTTGCTGCCAAATACTTCAAAAAACATTAGAATGTGTTACACCTGCATTCTAATGTAAAACAAAAAGAAACAAAAACTGATGACTAGGCAGCATGGTCTCTGACCTTAGCCTGTTCCACAAGGAACGAAAAAAAAAAAAAAAGACAACACCTGTCAAAAGAAGTACGTCAATAAGTCAGTGAGTCAGGCCTTGTTTTTTTTTTATATAAAATAAAAAACAAGGTCCACAACGCTCAACCCAAACCCTTGAACCTATAACATTAAAATTTTGCTCAAAGATTCTTTTTATGACGTATACAAAGAATAAAAAATGATTTTCCAAAATTCAACCCGTAAAGGGATGAAACCATTAGGATCCAAAGTGTTTATGGATAAAAGTTGTTGCAAGAGGATGAGATCCTGGTTTCGATTCTCGGATTGGACAAAGTGATATTGGGTCTCAGGACCAACGCTGCGTTAAGCGGCCGCACGTGCGGACGCCCGCGCGGGCACCCGTAGCGGCAACCGGATTATTACCTGCGCAGTGTCGCTAATTCAACTTTAACGGTGTGCATGTAGACGTATCGATCGAGAACTTTAATCTATTAGGTATTACGTAGCAAAACGGGCACGGGGCGCGACTGCCCGCAACGGTGCACTTTTATATGGGACCGCGCGGGCGACCGCGTAACGCAGCATCTAGAATAAAACTAGAACATAACTGGCCAATCTTTGCTAAGTTCTAACACCGCTTAAGTCAAAATCCGGAACTTTTCAGGAGAGGAAATAAATTGTTTAGTAGCACGTAACCCGGTTTTGAGAAAAACTGCCTTACGTACTGTTACTATAGGAGTACCTACAACTGATTTACGCGGTTTAGCTATTGTTTTCTGTTCAACACTGACATACGAGTACGTATTTTTTTTTAATATGAAATGAAGCGTGATCATTGTTTTAAATTCTCGTATTTGATTCGTCAAACGCTGCGTTGTTTGATTACCTATCGAATTACATACGTCGTACCGTATTTTGACCAAAATGACTTACGTTGTCGAAATGTGTGTATGCTCAGTCTTCGGGGAATACACGCGTGATGATTATGTTGTGTTTATATTAAGCTATAATTGCGTACAACCATCTATACGCACAAAGTACATATACTGCGTAGTGTTTTATTCATATTTTTCCCATTATACTGTACAGTTAGAACAACATCCCCTACGAGAAGATTGTTTCTCTACCCTCGGGGACAGAATATCGACTTTGTAGAGAGGAGCTACGCAAATATTGTGGCAAGCTTTGTAGGAAAATATAAGCAGCACTCGTTATTTGTGGAAAAGCTGATGTGGGTACAGATTCTTGAGGTATAGTGAATAGGCGTACCAAAAGGTTAATGAAAATATCATGAAGAAACAGACTTGGACTAGAACTAAAAATGTAAAGAAATGTGATAATTACCAAGCCACATTAAGCCTGTGTAATGGATTAATAGCCTTACTATCTTCCACTGAAAGAAGGGTTATGACCCAGCCGTGGGAATCTTTACTGACTGATAATGCTTATGCTTACGCAACCCATCGTGTTTGGGCACGCCATAATTATGGCGGTAAATCCCCTCTTTGAGAAGTGGCTGGAAAGACAACACGGCGTCCTTACCTTCCGCATGACGCAGGACCTCACTGGACATGGTAAGTTCGGGAGGTTCCTGCACCGAATTCGTGCGGAATAAACGCCGGGGTGCTACCAATGTGTGGACCGCCCGGAGGACAAGGTGGAGCATACGGTAGAGGTGTGCCCAGCCTGGGCAGAGCACCGCTGTGTTCTCGTGAGGACGATCGGCGGCAGCGATCTCTCACGCCGGGCCTTGGTACTGGCCATGGTCCGGAACGAGAAGGAGTGGCAGGCGGTCGCCTCCTTCTGCGAAGCAGTAATGCTAGCAAAAGAGAAGGCCGCACGTGCACGCGCGAGGCAAAGGCCCTCACGCCCCAGCCACCGGGATTCTGATCCCGATTTCTGGCCACCGTAGGCACGGGCTTGCGGACGGCGTGCAATGGGTAGCTCGCCGTCTAATCGTCCGGTAACCGTCCGGACCGAGCCCAAGCCGTCGACGGCGCGTAGTGTTCCACGCGTGCCTCAAAAAGATGTCAGCAACCGTAGGGGCCCAGCAGGGTCGAAGCCTACTGGGGCCATGGGTGATGCGAAAGAGATCCCCGGGGCCCTGGAACAGTGGCAAAGAAGGAACAGGAGTGGGTTTTTAGTCAGTAAAAGTCTGACACTTTCTCCCGCTCCGCCCAAGAGCGAGGGATGTCATTAGATGCTTTTCCCACCAGCAAAAAAAAACCCATCGTGTTTATATTGTAGTGACATCTATTTCGCCGCATGGCAACTAAATTCAAAATTATACATCGTGGTATCAGAATTCTCCACGCGATTAGAACATAAAGTATATATATATAGTCCAGAATCAACTATCAAACAGTTACCAGGGCTAGATAGAACAACCGTCAGGTTGGAGGATCCTTTCCCAAGATCCTTTCCTTTCAACAGAGGTCATAAAGAACATTACAGCCTGTTACGCCACCTCTAAAAATATTTCGGTTTTAGGGGTTCGTTGAAATTTTTGCAATTTTTAGGGTTCCGTACCTCAAAGGAAAAAACGGAACCTTTATAGGATCACTTTGTTGTCCGTCTGTCTATCTGTCTGTCAAGAACCTTTATCTCAGGAACGCGTGGAGTTATCAAGTAGAAATTAAAACCACATACTCAACGTCTTGAAGCTTTGAAAAAATCAAATTACTAAAGATAACGAGAATAAAAGATACGGCGGTTTATGTCGCAAAAAACGTATATTTCGACACTCTCAATGGAATCAAAATTCATAGGGTGCTTCCCGTTGACCCAGAATCCTGAAATTTGGCATAAAGGAAGGTATCATAGCACAGATATAGGAATAAATCTGAGAACAGTAAATTAGTTGTTACGTCGAAAAAATCTTCGAGACTCCATTTGGGAATCGAACTATTTACATAGGTAAGTTTGTACGGAACCCTCAGTGCGCGAGTCCGACTCTCATTTGCCCGGTTTTTTTCCTTTTTTCTTGGAACGGGAATATGCAGAGTACGGAGCTTCTTGTCCATAATTCTCCATAAGAAATTACTATTACTATTTTTGTAATTATTAGCTGGTAGATTATTTATATTCACATTCACATCTTTTTTTTTTGAAGTGTGAATGACTTCTCCCTCTTTAAGGTGGAATTAAAAGGCGTATCAGAACTTTACTGACGAAAACCTAGCTGTGTCCTTCACTTCCTCATTGTGTTTTAGGACGGTAGCCTTTTCAGAAATTCCCGTGGCCCTAACGGGCATCCGTCCTACTGGGCCCCTATGGTTTAAGATGCCTTTTAATAATAATAATAATAATAATAATAATATAATAAATCGTTTATTTAATGATCTAATTGAAATCATTTCATTCATAATATGTAATGTGTATCTATATGATTCTCTTTTATAACGTGGACCAACCCCCTTATTATCAGAATCCCTTTGTAAGCTCAAACCTTTGATTTGTATTCTAGTCCTTCAGTAATTGAATGGTCGTCTTTTGAAACATACAACCAAAGCTCGGGGTCAAATGCATCAAAGATTTTCGGCCGTTTTCACAAGCTCTTCAAATTTCGACACAAGCGAATTCACGCTTTTGTGATGATACGTTTGTTTCTCGTTTCTGGTAAAAAGAGAGGGATTTAGTCGATACTACACTCGTGAAATTGACTAATAGATATTAGAAGCGTTCGATGTTTCATTATATTTTAACATTTCACACCAATAAAAGGTGTGTCCCAGTGGCAACGCGCTTACGAGTTGTAAGCCGTAACTTTTACACACGGTACAATCGAGGTGGTAAGTCCCCTCTTTGAGGAGTGACTAGAAAGGCAACACGGCATCCACACTTTTCACCTAACGCAGGTCCGCACCGGACGTGGCCAGTTTGGGAGGTTCCTGTTTTGGATTCAGGCAGAATAAATGCTCGGAAATCATCATTGGAGGACACCATTCAACGTGGCAATAATGCTACCAGTCTTTTGGGCACATTTCCGGATGAAAACGTTGTGGATGAGTACCTCGACGCCTGAGTGTATTTTTTTTTTGCATTTATGTACATGGTTAGGTTTAGTATAAATAGTTAATTAAAATAAAGTTAAAAGTGTGTGTGTGTGTGTTAGTTATTTAAATTTCTTTTGTACATACTATGTTACTTAACTAATTACAAATATCAATACATCAGAAAAAAAAATTAAAGTCATATTTACAAACTTTACAAATACTTCTGGGTACTAGTATCACATTAGCTCGCCCGACGTTTGCTTAAGCAGCACTTAACAAAAAGGCATAAAGTCGCCAGCGCGAAATGAAAGGTGTTCGGCGGAGCGCATTTCCTTCACTGGAACTTAGTTCGTCCGCTTTTCAAGAGCTTAGACCGGGAGCAAGGAGCATAGTGCTGTTATACAAAATACAAACAGTTTGCTATAATATACTAGTAGTATTACTCTGTATGCGATAAGATTTCAACAGGAGAACCAAGGTGACCGACGTAACCCGAAGAACTGCCAAATTTAAGTAGCATTGTGCGGGGCACACTCGCAAAACAGATGGTTGATGAGGCTGAAAGGTTCTGGAGTAGCGACTGTGTACCGAAAGACCCACTCTCTTAGCCAAAGGTTGTTCAAGGTCATGTTTCTGCCTTTTGATAGGAGTTGAGGGATTTCGCTTGATAGCTCAGCCCGCGAAGAAGGCAACCAAATCTTTAGTGGCGGTGCATCGTGAGGGAAGACTAATGAGTAACTAAATAGTGGAACGGGACTCACATTCATAGATGCTGAAAGGAATTATCTGCTTCTGGAGAGAGATGGGCTAGTTAGAATGAGGGCCGCCATGGCCCACGTACAATGGTGCACTAAGGACAAAGTGCGGAAACCTGGCTACTAGAGACAAGACACTAATGGTAGCAGAAGGAGGACCAAGTCTTCCTCCTACCTGCCCGCCGGTATGGTTATTGCACACTGAACCCGCTCTTACTCCGCTACTGTGTCTTCTGCTATGATCAGAATGACACGCTTTGTAGCGTTCCTCTGACAGAATATTTCGTTGTCCGCCTCCCAGGGGCCACCCTCCCGAAGACTGAGCCCTCTCCCTCGTCCCACCAGAGCGGGAGAAGTTATTTGATGGTTACCCAACAAAAGGGTCAAAGTAACCAGACGTCACTGTACACGAAACGTCTGTACACTCGGTAGATATAAGTTCCAAAGAAAAAGTTTAAAATATCTTAATAGGCAAAACGTTTAAAGTCACTTAAAATGCATTGAAATTACTATTCATGGCATCGAGAGAATTTAATTCAATTGAATATTGATTTGTCGGTCGAGGCGTATTTTATTTGATTACGTGCTCGGGGATATTATGGATAACTCTGAAATCGTTTTGATTGTTTTGGTAATTACTATTCTAAAATGAATTGAGAAATAAAAAAAGGAATATTTTTTCAGTTCGGGCAAAGTTTTATTAGGTTTTTCAATCTGGAATTTTTCAGAAGCAGGGTTTGATTTCATTTTTTTTCTATGTTATATCACTCATCACCTAATCCATCCACCTTTTTTTGGCTTCCCTCTTCATGGAGTGGGAGATCCCTATCCAATCCACATGAATTCTCATAACTATTTTAGTGAAGGAGGAATGAAACGCGTTTTGCGTTTCATCCCTCCTTTTCACAAGACCGTACCAAGACAAACCTTTCAACTTTTCAATTACTTGCGTCACTTTTGAACTTTATATTAATTTCTCACTTTATCCATTTTCATCACTTGATACATCCATCTCAATATACTCAGTAGTAACCCGGTATCTCTCGCGCCGGGCCTTGGTACTGGTGACGCATGGTCCGAAGCAAGGAGGAGTGGCAGGCGGTCGCCTCCTTCTGCAAAGCAGTAATGCTAGCAAAAGAAGAGCCGACCGCGCGAGGCAACGGTCCTCCCGCCCCAGCCGCCGGGATTCCGATCCCGATTACCGGCCACCGTAGGCGCGGGCTTGTGGACAGCGAGCAATGAGTAGCTCACTGTCCTACCGTCCGGTAACCGTCCGGACCGAGCCCAAGTCGTCGACGGCGCGTATTATTCCACGCGCGCCTCAGGGAGATGTCAGCAAATCGTAGGGACCCAGCAGGGTCGAAGCTTACTGGGGCCACGGGTAGTGTGAAAGCGAAACTCGGGGCCCTGGGACGAAGACAACGAAGGAAGGAGGAGTAGGTTTTTAGTTTTAAAAGTCTGACACTATCTCGCGCTCCGTCCAAGAGCGAGATTTGTCATCAGATGATTTCCCAACCTTCAAAAAAAAAAAAAGAAAAAAGTAGTAACCCGGTATCTGTATATGTGCCCGGTTGTTGATTATAATAATGTAGAATAAGCTTGCTATATATTATATGGGATTTAAACAAAACTGGTGAAATATGTGTTTACTATACAATACACCTCCCCTAACTCTAAGAGGAATATAGATGTCAACATTATTATTTCAGCCGGAAGACGTCCACAGCTGGACATATATTATGCCTTTTCCAGCTACCGCCACAACTATCAGTCTTTTGCGTCTCGCAACCATCGGATTCTCGCGTCACTCACAGGTAACCAGCCCCCCTAGCCAAGTTACGATCGTTTCGTTTGCGGCGAACGCCTCGAGTAGGCCACGCCTCCGACTCCTTTGTTCTGACGTCATCTCAACGCTCATTCACGTGGTCAGAACAAAGGAATCGGAGGCGTGGCCTACTCGAGGCGTTCGACGAAAACGAAACGATCGTAACTTGGCTAGGGGGCAGTCCACCTTATAAGAGGCCCTTTAACGCTGCGTCTGCCAGTATGCGGTCGCCAATCCAGACTTTTTTCTTTTCTTTCCTTCTTTCGACCTCTGCGAGTAATGTCCTAGCCCACTTCTATTTAAGTTTACCAGTTCTTCGGGCTACGCCGGCGCCGGTAACTAGCTATATATGAACAGAAGAATGCTACACACCATTATTTTTTAATTAGTACAAATACTTAAAGGGCTTATTAGAAAAGGTCTTGTTTTTATTTAAGTTAAGTCTCAATAAATAATATTCATAAACAGCAAAGTTATTAGCGTTTGTTTGTATCCCAAAATATCACTCAATTTATGGAAATATTCTACAGGCTTTGTTATGAATGAATGAATGGCAATGAAAATGGAAAAACACTGCGCGTAGTATTTTCTAGTAGCAATTGTTATGAATTATTGATTCAATTATGAATGCCCGGATAGAGCGCCATTTTTTTTTATACTATTTAATAAATATTGGTGTGTTATATGACGGATCATCAGGCTATTTCCAGCTACAATCAACCACCAGGTGGATCTATGTGGGTGTCGTGCAATAAATAAGAATGGTTAGAAACTGAATCAGTTTACTTCTTAATACAATTCGATACGGTTAACTATTTGATTATTTATATTATTGATATTTGATACAAACAACAAGAAGTAAGATAGTTCCAGTGTGTCTTCAGGCTGCGACAGCCTGGTTGTGAAAGTCCGCCGTCTTGGCCGGTTCGCCTCAACCTCGTAGCAAAAAGGGAACGCTTGCCAAAATTGCAGCAATTCAAGTTCTTCTAGTTGCCACTAGATGGCGCCCCTTGTTTTGTTGTCAACAAATCAATTGCCGGATGCGATTTATTGCAAACGCCAATATTTTGTGATGCGAGACGCACAGGACTGTTCATTGGGGGGTCTCAATGAACGGTCTTATCAGTGTATAACAGTGGATGTATTTCGGCTAAAATGATAATGACGATGAATCGTTAATGATAGGTGAGAAATGTCTTGAGATTTCAAAAAGAATCATGACAACACGATCTGTAAATAAGTTGAACCATTTTTTTTTTCTTTTGGCTTTGCACGGTTTGGCGAGTATCAAGTTTAGAAATTATTTCGTCACTAATTCGAGAATAGAGAGAGATACTTTGTTTTCCGTTAGAATGGAGGTGATACATATTCCTATGTCTTTGCAGTATTCGGCAGCACATGTATCGAATCGGGCTTATCGGAAAGCTTCGATAAAGTAGTCTACAGCATAGCATAGCATAGTCGGCCTTATAATGTTCCCATTGTTGGGACTCAGGCCTCCTCTCTAGGAGAGGGAATGGGCCGTAATCCTTTACGCGGGCCCAGTAAGTTAGTGGAAGTAGTCAATACTTTAATAAAATTTTCAGCCTATCAAAAAATTAACAAAGTTGTCCAGTTGTTTAAATAGTTGAGTTATAAAATCTATACCAATTTCACTTTACAATATCCATTAGAAATCAATTTTCTGGCGATTGAAGGCGAACGGCCACTGAACTTCACTCGAAAAAATCCCACCAAAAGCTAAAACCATAATAGTTAAGTGAATAAACTCTTAATAAACCAATGTGCCTTACCATCATCGATTGCATCACTGCTTACCATCAGGTGGAATCGCAGTCAAGCACTAGATTACATCAATAAAAAAAAGTATTCATTCTTTTTATTATAATTCAGCCAAGCTCCTGAACTACAAAGTGCTGTCGTCGACAGCTGTCAAAGTCACAGTGCAATTTAATTAGTCCAGTCTTACCACAGAGTAGTTAGCAACGGCAGCTTAACAAGGTGAAATATTTTTAAAATTTGTTGCCGAAATTTTTTTGCCCGCAGTTTGCGAACGAGCCAGTTAGAGTTCGGAAATTAAAAAATTCTCATTGTTTCTCTACGCGAAAGTTTTTCGTTGGTAGTGTATGAGAACAATGAGGTTGACTGCAATTTGTTTCGTAGTGCTAATTTCAACTGGAGTAACTTAACTTTCAAGAGGGTGTTTAACTTATTTTCTCATTAAGAAGTTATAGAGGAAAAAGCCGGACTCGCGCACAAATCGAGTCTCGAAGATTTTTCCGAATCACAAAAGGTATTTCTTTTGTGATTTCTTTTTCCTGTACTTGTGCTATTGTGCTATTTCAGGATTCTAGGTCAACGGAAAGTACCCAATAGGTTAAAATATGCGCCTAAATGCAAGCGACCTTATCTTCAGATTGCGTTGACTTAAAAAGTTTGATTTTTTTTACTGCTTCAAGGTGTAGCAGAGCTGAGTATTTGATATTAATTTCTCGCCTCTACGTGATCCTGGAGAAAAAAGGTCTTGGCAGACGGACAAAAAAATGATCCTATAAGGGTTTTCTTTTTACCGACTGAGGTACAGAACCTTAAAAACAAAGAGTAGTTGGTCTTATGCAAAGACATTAAATACATACTACCAATAGACAGGACATAGCGAACAAAATCGTGCTCCGATACTTATTACCTAGTGGTCATAAGTCGCTCAGTCTAATGTGTCACCCGTACCTGTCAAGTCGCGTTTGTGTCCGTTGCATGCACCAAAAGAAAATATTTTTCTGAAGAAATATGCCGAACTGCGCATTACGCTATTGCAAATCTTGTTATGATAAAATGACTGGACCTAACTTCGGTTTATTTTCGTAAATATTTTTTGTATTTACGAAGTAATTAATTAAAATTCAATAATTTTTATAAATAGTTCTAGAACATTTGCTAATTTTGTGATAACGCCATCTATTGCTGAAAAGCTTAACCTTACCTTTATCACACACTGAAGCTCTACCACGAGCTCATAACGTGATCAATTTTACGACTTAAACCGAACTGTAAAAGGGGTGGAGCTATATAGGGTGTATAGCTCCATCACTCTTTTTCGCTCGTACGACTGACATTTTAACATTATCATGGTAAGGCCCCTGGCCACCTACCGAGCGATAGTTAAATAATTATAAATTTTGACAAATTTAATTCGCGTGTTTGCTATTCAAAGCCAGATGGCGTCACTGAGACATAGGATGACAGTTTTTCTAAGACATTTGTTTTGATAGCCGCTCTATTATATCTCTTTAAATCTCTTTGGTCTTATGCGAGCGTGATTGCTAAAGGAGTTCAAACCTCATCATAAGCAAAATGTTATTATAATTGCGATTTTATATAAGCAGCAAGAACGGATTTTAAAGAACACAGCCAGTAAGACCCGTTTCCATAAATCACAAAAATCAAATGAAAACACCAACAAGACAGCTACATTAAGTTAAGCCAATGAAGACAGTTGTCGACCTCAAATAGTTTATGTTAAGCGAGTAGCGAATACGGGAGTGAGGATACAGACAAACAGGCCTCTCGCTGTGTCTAACCGCATGAGGTAACAGCGTCGGCTAGTGAGAAATTGGTAGAGGCACACTGGGGGCTTTAGACACTCTATATACAGCAATAAACCTGTGCCAATTCCTCGAATGAGTAAACAGAGACATGGACATGTAGGTGGCGATCCAATTGCTATTTACCAGGTCTACTAGTAAATTCTGATGTAACTAAGAATTTCTATACAGAAATATATTTGGTCCGACTCTTTTTTTTGTGTTGATAGAAATGTTATTTGGGCATAAACACCACCCACGTTAATGCATGACAAATGACAAAACTCCACTGCTGTGACAAGTCGCGACATGGCTGACATGGAGTTCCGGCGAAATCTCATGGCGATATGACGATAGCGACAGTCGTAACCCAAACCTGGACACACCATAATCATGGCGGTAAGTCCCCTCTTTGAGGAGTGGCTGGAGTCACGGCGTCCCCACCTTCTGCAAGACGCAGGTCCTCAACGAACATGGTAAGTTCAGGAAGTTCCTGCACCTGATTCAAGCAGAAGAAACGCCCGAGTGTCACCCTTGTGCGGACCGCTCGGAGGATACAGTGGAGCATACGGTGGAGGTGTGTGCCACTTGGAGCACCCCCATGTCTTCGAGGGGAGCGATAAGCGGTGACCTCTCGCACCGGGCCCTGGTTCAGGTCATGGTCCGAAGCGAGGGGGAATGGGCGGTGGTCGCCTCCTTCTGCAAAGCAGTAACGCTAGTGAAGGAGGCGGCCGCACGCGCTTGAAACCGTTCGGTAACCGTCCGGATCGAACCCGAGTCGTCGACGGCGCGGACTGTTCCACGCACGCCTCAAGAAGATGTCAGCAAACCGTAGGGGCCCAGCAGGTTCGAAGCCTACTTGGGCCAAGGGTTTACTTCTGAAAGGAAAACTCGGCCTTGGTATGAAAGGCAACAAAGTAACAGGAATAGACTTTTACTGACAAAAGTCTGACACGCCCTCTCGCTCCGCCCAAGAGCGAGAATGTCATTGGATGATTTTCTCACCAACAAAAAAAAGGGAGGCCCGGGTATTACTGACAGCAGGGTCAAAGCCTACTGGAGCCTAGGGTTGTCGACATTCGATGATCAAGCTCAAGTTCATCATCATTTTATTCTTATACTTCTATAGGTACTATGTACTTTTATTTGTAATTAATAAACTCAAAAACTACTAGACCGATTTAAAAAAACATTTCACCAGTAGAATTCTACTTTATTACTGAGTGACACAGGCCACGCAGGCAAAGCCACTGGCAAAAGCTAGTACCCAATAAAACTATTTCACCCATTACACAACTGGCCTATCCACTGAGACTCTAGAGCACTGGCAGGCGGTTTCGTCCCGCCCTAAAACAACCAGCCACACAGTCTCCTTATTTGAAATGCAAAGGGTCGCATGTTGCCTCGCTTGGGACAAATCCACACCGGTTTCTGGGAGACGGTAATTAGTTTACGGTTTTTCGTGACTTCATAAGTAGGTTGTTGGGAAATGTTAAGAAGATAAGCTGTATTTCTCTAGTAAGTGCAGCAAAAACGGCAAATTTTTATTTTCTGTTTGGTGGCTGTTCGATCCAGGGGCGCCGAATCCATGGGTGCTCGGGGGCTCGAGCACCTATGAGAAATAAACAATGGGTACCGAACACCCCTGATAATAGACATCAAGAAACAGATCAGTTATCGACTTTTAGGTTACGTATAAATTATAATATTTCTTCATAATAAAAAGTAGTTTCATCTTTATATAATGGTTTCATTTTATATTTTTATAAATGATAAATGATATTTATTTTGTAAATAGGTTTAAAAAAACACTTTTACACGTAAGTAAATTTTTTTTTTCGTCATTTTTAAACTAGATGAGGCCGGTGTTTCCTAGCTGACTACCCTGAGAAGAAACACCGAAACAAACTCAGGGGTCAAAGTCTCTTTTAAAGTCCATACAGTAAATATGTAATGGTCAAATCACATTATCAAACATAATTAGTAATTAAGTACGCAGTATGTAAGTAGGACATTTATTTAATTGTCGGTCGATCAGTGCGCATTTCTCTTCTCACACTTCGCCTCTTTTTCGATTCATCAAATGAGCATGAGCACCCATGAGGTTTTCTAAAAGCTGACGCCCCTGGTTCGATCAAACCTGCTAAAGCTTAACTGAAAAAGTCTACAGCCAGGCACAGAGAAGTATTTATTTATTAAATACTTTATGCACACAAAAGTACAGAGGAGTATAATGCCTTAGGCATTTTTTACCGGTCAACCTTCGGGTGATCTAGAGAAAACAGTGGTACGTCTAATAAAAAGGTAAATAAAAGGAAAAGATATACAAATATACCATAAATATAATACAATTTTATCATTGAATGAATTATGAATATACTCAAAGAATCAAATACAAATAGACAATTGGGAAACTTATTATTTTTTAATTTTGGTTTACATCCTTATCTCTTACTATATATGATGCACATGATAGTACAACTAGCATAAGAACCGTTTCAGTTCTGTCCACGTTCAAATCTTTGACTTAAAAACAATTTAATCAGACCATCATAATCATTCATCATCATCATTTCAGCCGAAAGACGTCCAATGTTGGACATAGGCCTCCCCGAAGTGTCACCACAATGAACGGTCCTGTGCGTCTCGCATCCATCGGATTCCCGCAACCTTTTCCAGGTCATCTGTCCACCTTGTAGGAGGCCTTCCAACGCTGCGTCTTCCGGTACGCGGTCACCATTCCAGAAACTTTCGGCCCCAACGCCCATCTGTTCTGCGAGCAATGTGCCCTGCCTATTGCCACTTAAGTTTGGCGATTCTTCGTGCTATGTTAGCAACCTTGGTTCTCCTGCGGATATCTTCATTTTTTATTCGATCACGCAAGGAAACTCCGAGCATAGCCCTTTCCATTGCCCTTTGGTCACCATGGCTTCTGTTAATTATGGCCTGTTTTCATTTTCACATTAATGGTACCTACTGTCACTAAAGGTCGTCTAATAATGTTACAGTATTTTTTGCTGTAGGAGCCCGGCCTTGGAGACCTGCAGCACAGGTTTTTCACATCCGTCACCAGACTCTTACAAAGCAGGGTCGAAGCCTACTGGGGCCAAGGGTTCGCTTCTGAAAGGAAAACCTGATGTCCTGGATCGCAAGGGAAAGAAGGAACATAGGAGTGGGTTTTAGTCAGTAAAAGTCTGACACGCCCTCTCGCTCCGCCCTAAACCGAGAGAAGGAAGTGGAATATAGTTTTTAAGTCAAAAACATATTAATTGTTAAGAAAACCTATTGTGAAGAGAAAATAAATGACTTTTTATTGAATTGAATTGAATTGTTAAGCCCATTATCGCATAATTTTTACTCTTAATAAATTAGTCAATTATTTAAATATCCCTCTTCATTGTGGACGTATTCTTAGAACCCGTATCGATTCAATCGCCGAACGTTTTAATTTAAACGGCATGGCTGAGATTGCCAGTTTGTGGCGACCGATTGGTTTGTCGAGGACCGGACAACGGTTTCTGAGAGTTTAATATGAGCAGCTCGTGTTACTTGATTAAGGAGTTTAAAATACTTTTAGTTTATTAAACGGTTGTTTAAGTATTTTGCTTGTTAAAGTCGTGGATGTATATTAGGGACAGGTTCTTTTTTGTAATTGATATAAATTAGTGCTTGACTGCAATCCTACCTGATAGTAAGCAGTGATGCAATCGGTGATGGTGAGGCGCACTAGTTTATTAAGAGCCTATTCATTCTAGCATTGAAGAAACACAGCAGGCAAATTGTTTTCCACTGATTTGTATCATTAAAAAAAAAAATTGAAATATATTTTAGACCCCAACTACCATGAATTCGTTAGTAATTTATTTTGTTAACGTCTCATTATTGATAGTGTAATTATTATTTTTTCTTGCTTTTTTTTATATGGCGTCTTTTTTATAATGTCAATGTAAGAACATTAGACTCCGCGAATTCTTAGATTACTTCCTATTACAACTCACTTTTTATAATGTTTTTTTTTTTTGTACTTTTTAGTACAATATTGATTGGTCTACACTGTCCTTACATAATATCTACTAATACTGTAATATGGAAATATTGTAAGAAAAACAATTTTTTTTTTAAAGAATTACCATGGAGTTTCTTGCCGGTTCTTCTCCAGGAAACGACCAATTTGGAACCGTGCACTAGCTTTTGACGTTTTATAAGTGCCCATGTAGGCCTATGTGAAATAAAAACTTTTGAATTTTGAATTTAATTTGAATCGAGTAGGTATATAGTTGTGTTGTTTGATCCGATTATCATATTGCTTTAAAGAACCGAACATTTACGCTCAGTGTCAATAAATTCACGGAATAGCCCACAGCGCAGCGGCAGCAGCGGACAGCGGAGTCGCAGAAAAGGCCAGCCCCCCTAGCCAAGTCACAAACGATAAACGTAAACTCTCAGTAGTCTTTAATAGATTTTCAACTTTATGTTATTGGATATAAAGTTGAAAATCTATTGAAGATTACATAGTGTTTTCGTTCGTTCCGGTCGCTAACGCTCAGTAGTCTTTAATAGATTTTCAACTTTATGCTCTTAGGTATAAAGTTGAAAATCTATTGGAGATTACTAAGCGTTCACGTTTATCGTTTGCAACTTGGCTGGGGGGGCAGTTTACGCAATTTTTTTTCTAGTAACTCTTATCAAAGGAATAATTGTCTTTACTTAATCAGCAATTGCCATATCACGTCACATATAACAAATTTAACATAAAAAACCGGGCAAGTGCGAGTTGGACTCGCGCACTGAGGGTTCTGTACAAACTTACTTATCAAAACCGTTCAATTCACGAATTGAGTTACGAAGATATTTCCGAATCGCAAATTTTTTTTTTTTTGTGACGTAGCTACAAATTTACAGTTTTCAGATTTTTTCCTATATTTGTGGTATCAGACCTTGCTTCATGTAAAATTTCAGGATTCTCGGTCAACGGGAAGTACCCTATGAATTTTGATTCCCTTGAGAGAGTCGAAATATACATTTTTTCGTTAACTCAGGTGTTTGATTTTTTCACAGCTTCAAGGGACCGCAGACCTATACGGTTTTAATTTCAACTCGATACCTCCACGCGTTTTCGAGATAAAGGGTCTTGACAGACAGACAGGCAGGCAGACAGACGGACGGACAACAAAGTGATCCTATAAGGGTTCCGTTTTTTTCCTTTTGAGGTACGGAGCCCTAAAAAGAATCAAATTTTCAGCTTCAGTGAAAATTAATAAGGGCATATCACAACAAAACAAGGTATACAGGCAACTGAGATTGTTTCTAACAAAAAACATGATAATCCTATTATTTTTCTCCTACCTAGCTAAAACGACGAAATACTTTTCCACGAAAAAATATCCTTACATTTTTCATTTTAGCAAAAACCGAAAACGAAACGAATTCAGAAAACTACGGAATAAATAAACTCTTTCTCTTTTCGTGTATTTCGACTTCAGGTCGAGTTATTCAATGGTCTGATATCAAAACATTGGATTTCGCGCCGTGCTCGCTCATCAATACAAATGTCTGTTACACTTCGGTGACACACGGATGAATTAAATGTACAGCAAACTGAAAAATAAATCTGACTCTATGATTTTTTTTACCAGGAAGCAGTTCCATCAATTTCAAATCAAAATACATTGTGTCTATTAACTGCTCCACCTTTGTTTTAATATATACATTTTTTTTTCTAACACATTACTTTTGCAATATTTTTTAAATTATTTAGACTTCAACTACCTTGAATTCGTTAGTAATTTATTTTGTTAACATCTCATTTATTGATAGTTGTATTTTTTTATATTTTTCTTGCTTTTTTTTATATAACTTCTTTCTTATAATGTGAATATGAGAACACTATAGACTCCACGAATTCTTAGATTACTTCCTATTACGACTCACTTTTTTTATCATGATTATTTTTACTGTGCTTTTGGGTACAATATTGACTGGTCTACACTGTTCTTACATAATATCTATTAATACTGTATTATGGACATATTGTAACATCAACCACTTTTTTTAAAAGAGTAACCATGGAGTTTCTTTCCGGTTTTTCTCCATAGGAAACGACCAATTTGGAACCGTACACTAGCTTTTGACGTTTTATAAGTGCCCATGTAGGCCTATGTGAAATAAAAATAATTTGAATGTGAATCTTCAATTCATATAATTATACTTACTTTTATTAGTTTATCTAGGACTTTCCTGACACCCATGCCTCAGAAAGCACGTAAAACTGTTGAAACCCGGTTGTCATTCGTACGTAGATCTTTGATAGTCGTTACAGGTAGTCAGATATTATAGTAGGGGTAGAGTCTGACACGCCCTCTCGCCCCATCCAGAGAGAGCGCGAGAAGTCATTTGGATGATTTCCCACCTAAAAAAAAAAAATGGTGATTTTGCGCGATACTCAAGCGCGTCAGAAAATCATATGGGGAGAAACCTTGCACCCTGTAATTTGCCCCTACCACATATGAACCCTTGATATACTTAGTGGGGTGCGTTGAGTGCAGCCCGTCAGATTAGTAAAAAAAAATTGATCCTCGGAAAAACTCGAGCGCGTCAGATTATGACAAGGTAAGTTAAGTACATGTAGAAAAGTGTATATTTCAATAATCTGACAATTTGAGCATGGCATAAGCAAATGGGCGAGTCATAAAGTTAGGTTGTAAGGTTCATGTTAATATTTTGTGGATAAGTGCAATTTTTTACCACAGTTTGCTAAGATAATTTTGTTAGGAACGTTGAAAATTATACACTTATCGATGGTTTTAGCAACATCGCCCCATGAAAACCGTCAGATTACAAGTTTTTCGTAATCCTGATTGGATTACCTTCAAAAAAAAAAAAAAACCTGGAGGTGAACTTTTTTTACATTTTTGAAAATGCTTACATGCTTCCCCCCCACTAAAATGGAAACTTGCCATAGACTTTTTGTTTTAGAACCTAATCTTCACAATCCAATAGGTCCTGAGGTCATCACGCTTCAGTAACTGCAAATTTAGCATCCCGGCCTAGCAGTCTACTACAAGGAAGTCTGACCGTCAGTCTTTCTAATGCCCCGTTTACACGTGGGCCTCGGCCAATCGCCGTCCCTAGCCATTATGTAAACGGGGAAACCCCGTTTAAATAATGACGATTGGCCGAGGCTAGGCCCACGTGTAAACACACCATAAGGAGTATCGTGTGGAGTTTGGGTTGTGGAGGTCTGATTGGCAGTCGCTCTATGTAAAACACAAGTATTAAGTCGCATTCGGTTTAGACTGAAAGCCGAGCTCATTGGGATAAGGCTAGAGAGATGATAAATTAATAGATAAATCAATACTATTTTTGGGTTTTGATCGTAGCTACATTATCAAACAGTAGAATAATGGCCATATTAGGTACTCGTACGTTTGCATGAAAGGATAACTGATCAAGAGTGGACTTTTGAATTGAGTATCTTGATTTAGAACCATGTCAATTCCTACTTGAATGCAAAATTTTAACAGTATTTCGGGGTGAGGAGAGTTTGAGAAATACTTAACTACAAAAAATGCTTAATTGAATGTAATTTCTGAATTAATGTACCCACTGTTACTTAATAGCAGTGGGCACTGTGAGCACAGATCGCAGTTTGCTTTAGAACGGATGACCTATAGGGCTGTCGGGTTTTAAAGAATGAGGCGACTGCGCACTAACACTGTTGGTAGGCTACCACAAAGTGGAATAATAACCTGACGAGGGCCACAAGAATCCGTTGTATACGAGATACACAAGACAGATCGATGAGGCCCATATCCGGCAGACTTTCGGTTTAAATAACGAATTACAATAGCATTATTATAATCATAGTGATGATGATGATATGTTTTCTATAAAGTCTATCGCTAACCAATCTCTCGGCCTGTATGTCACCTCCAAACTCAATAACACAAGACGATGAACCGCCATCACTTTTCGGGCTGAAGGCGCACCAACTAGGACGTCCAATGTTGCAACTTCGTATTTACGTACCTACTCCTGGCTTTATTTCGGAAATTCAGTTGTTTGTATTCAACCGACGGGCGTAAATAGAATGGGACGTAATAATCTTGGCTGTTTAGCTAGTTTATGGTTATGTCTTTAATTGTTATATTTGCCTTTAGGATCTCTGGCCTTGATCAGAATTTATTCTTTATTAACTCGTCATTTCAGCCAAAAAACATTCACTGCTGGGGGCATAGGCCAAAGCATCTTGACATCTGCGGTTCTTGCATCCAGCGGATTCCTGTATTTTAGTCCTACACGATATCACTGGTTCACCTAAACACTTTTGCGATGCATAAAGTTTTAATCTTTTTAAACAGCCTAAATACTTTTCGTCTTTAGGCTGTGCGTTGTTTGTCATACCGCATACCGCCCAAAGATAAGATAAGTATTTTAATGTCAGGGACGGGAAATCTAGAAATCTATCTCTAAAGCTGCTAAATAAGTTTTTCTGGGAGTTTATCATACGAGTATGTATAGGTAATGTCAAAAGTCCAGACTCGAGGTCTCAGGGAGCAATTGAACGAAGTATTCTCGTGGTCAAAAGAACAGACCGTATAAGAAACAGCATACTTCGTTCCAAAACACAAATCGCAGACGTAGGCAACTCAGTCGCCAAACTAAAATGGACCGATGGCAACCACTGACTGGATCACGAACATCAGGAGCCGGTGACGCGGTAGGCCTAGAAAGAGATGGCGTGACGAATTGGACTCCTACCTGAAAGATTAGCCAGAAGAAGTTAAGGGCGAAGAAGAGTGTAAGAATGAACAGGCTCATAATAAAATTGTCATACCGCCAATGAGAATCCCATAACTCTTTTATTATAGATCTTGTATTGTATGGACAATACAAAATCAAACAATCCGTACAAGTAATTCCATAAAAACAAAGACCAACTCAAGCCGTAACATAAAGCAGCTCAAACATAAAATCCGTTTTACTGACAAGTCTAATCAAATAAAAGCGTTAACTGTATTGGAAAGGCGAGATCTACGAACAAAGTGCTCAGCTGATCAAACCTTTAGCAGGCTACCTGCCTTTGAATGGTTTAAATGTTGCACCTTAACCCGGATTTAAAAGGTATCTGGAACAGCAAACGTACTCAAATAGGGGGGTATATTTGCTGTTCCAGTAGTATTCGTCAAGTATCGACTATTTCTTTATTTATTTTAATGCGTCGGTTAAAAAAATCTTCACATTTCCTCAAAAGACCATTTTAGACACTAATCTACATGATTCTCAAATGATTTGACCATTACATATCTCCTGTATGGACTTTAAAAGAGACTTTGATTACCCTAAATAAGAAACACCGAATCAAACTCAGGGGGATTTTGTTTCGGTGTTTCTTTTCAGGGTAGTCAGCTAAGAAACACCTTATCTAAGTTTAAACTGACGAAAATAATAACGTATTACGTTATAAATTGACTATAAGCACAGGTTTATAGCCAAAAATCTTGTGGAAATCTGCTTTCATATAGCCATACTGCAAACTGCAAGTTCCCTTTTTCACTATTCCGCGGTTTCACTCCTATTGCTTATTCCACAAAACCCGTGATTTCTTCCAGGATATACACTCATTGGTAAAGCAAATACTTCTTTAATTACCTTGTTTATAATTATGAATCAACAAACAATTGGACCTTTAACCAATTTTAACTCAATACAATTTTACCTCTAACAACTTCTCCTTAACAAGTTTACTTCTTGATAATTCCTCGTAGGTGTGCATTTGTGTTATCACAATAATATTCATCCAAGTTCATCTCAGACACCACTAACTTTCAGTGGAAAAAATCTGCCAATTAGAAAGAAAAGAAAGAAAGAAAAGCACGTTATATAAAACAACAACAACATTGTGTCTCACGGCTGCGTCCAGTTTTGCCTGATGTGTTGGTTTTCAACTGAACCTTGAGTGTAAGGATGGCATAAACTAAGTCTTATAGTTTGATAGCTGCATTATTACTGCTACTATGACACTGTTAGTGCCTTCTCCAATATTTATTATGAGAAACTTTAACAGTTCCTTTAAAATATGAACCTTCTTATATGAACACCAACCAAGGTACTAAATAACCTCCAGTTCCACAACTTTCAATGCCTCGTCCTATATTTCCTACATACAATATGTTACCTCGTAACAGAGCACTGAGCAACTCATTCATACTTTGTGAAGCAGTATCGCGTCTACCACCAGACCTTTGAAGTTCTTACATGTGGTATTTACCATTGACATAGCGTTTGCTAGTTGAGCCTTTATGAAGGACATGAAATAAATAGTATTGAAGTAATCTTTCTCAAGGAAATGAACAGGATTGTTTTGGATATTCCCACCAATAGGCGATTTAAATTGCATATAGAAAGAAAGAAAGAAAAATAATTTATTTGACGCACATACATAGATACACACAATGTGGAAAAACATGTTGAAACTTAGAAAACAGAAAAACTAACATCATGTGTCTCACGCTAGCGCCTAAAAGGTCCAGTTCAGCGAAAATGCCATATACGTTTACATTGACGCAATGCGATTATTTTATTTGTTTTGATTGTTTCTTTGAATTTAGTTTAGTGACAACCTATTTTGAATTTTATAATGACGACTATAAAAATATTTTTTTCAGAGAAGTGTATTTCGAAGTTTCCAGCTATCTGGTAAGTAACAGTAAGTTGAACTAATATGAAGAATAGTTATTTGGACTTTGCTTTTTATCTGTTTATACATATAAAACAGGGTGGGAGATATACAATGCAATCGATGTGAATCGACCAGCTTATTTATTGGAGTGAGGCTGCATTCGCTAACTAAAAACTTTTGTTACTAGCCACTAGTTTCTTATATGTAAGTCACTTTCGGAGTGGTTATAAAAAAATAACCACGAAGGCTAAAGCGGGAGCTCAGTTCCGCTCCACCCCCGCCCTAACCTTCTAACCTAATCTGTCCGTGTCGGAGTGCACTACAATTTCGAGCACGCTTCGCTCGCTCTTGGACTAAAAATATTGGCATTGCAAAAGGCTATCTCATTTTCCCGTTGCTAAGTCATAAAAAAAGTATTAGTTTGATCACGTGGCCAATAAAGTATGGCATAATTTATATTTTCTCATTGTAAACAAATAATTGTAAGATAAGATATTCTATTCGACGAATAAAAAGTGTACACACACACTCAAGCCCAATCTGACACAGTGTGATAGAACAACTATACCCGTATAAGAATACCTTAGCGTACGATTATATGGAAAGCTTGTGCAGGTTTACCAGCGCTGATCAGCTCAAACTTTTTCAATTCTTTATATGATACTAGCACGTACTTGACGTACTTTGGTTAAGCATAAGTGTACAGACTTAGTACCGACTTACGTAGACTATACACCGATATTTGTCTGTACTGTGTGCAGTGCCGTAAATAACTTTTTATACGCCCCTTGCGAGCTTCTATAATTCTCTAACCTTGAAAAAAAAACATTATAAATGAAAAAAAAAAATTTTGGCCCAAAAAGTGACATCTGCCTTTTACACAAAAAATCATATTTTAGCCGAAAGACGTCCACTGTTGGACATAGGCCTCCCCCAAGTGTAGCCATAATGACCGGTCCTGTGCGTCTCGCATCCATAGGATTCCCGCGACCCTCGCCAGGTCATCGGTCCACCTTGTGGTAGGCTTTCCAAAGCTGTGTCTTCCGGTACGTGGTCGCCATGCCCGAACCTTTCGTCCCCATCAACCTGCGAGCCGTGCCCTGCCCACTGCCAAAAAAGATGGTTTTGTATTTGGGCGAAGGTTTCGAGAAAATAGTCACAAATTATACTTATTGACATGATTAACATCTGTCTTACAGATATTAATCAGTATAATTGACTCTGTAAACAATACATTACAGAAATGTTTTTTTTTTTGTTTTGGCAATTGAGCCGGTTGCGGCTATTCTGCCAGTGTCACGTTGGGAACTGAAATGTTGGTTATCTCAAGTGCTAGTGACATTTATTTGACACTTGTCAGTCGCCATCCGGCAGTCGACCGGAGCGGTTGTGTAGTGCGAATGTATGCAATAAGCAGAATAACACAGTACCTTTATTTATTTTTTGTAGCAAATTCGTCTAGGTTTACAGCCCACAAAACTACAAGTGCCATCAATACTTGATCGTTTAGCACCTTGAACACTATAAACCACAGTTTGGTATCATAAAACGTAGAAAAGTGCCTGTAAAAGCGCTATAAACGAGTGACTAGTCGACATTACTAGAGATTTCAAACTGCTAGGTATTAGCACCTCAATTTCGCGTCTAGTGCATATACCATTGACTCGAGTGTGCATCGTAAAAGCTACGATAAGATTTATGCAAACTATTGCTTTTTGTGTTACCTATCTATTTTTTTTTAATGGATAAAATCCGTCACACTTTTCCTACCCACTGCAACTTATGACTGTCAAAATCAATAGTGGCTTTCACAAGAAAAACACTGAGAATATTACAGACGTCAAGAGGTTACGGCTGCTTGACCGCCTTATTTTTTAGGGTTGTATACTTAAAGGGTAAAACGGGACCCTTATTATTAAGACTCCGCTGTCTGTCCGTCTGTCACCAGGCTGTATCTCATGAACCGTGATAGTTCGACAGTTGAAATTTTCTCAGATGATGTATTTCTGTTGCCGCTATAAGAACAAATACTAAAAAACGGAATCAAATAAATATTTAAGGGGGCTCCTATACAAGAAACGTGATTTTTATGCCGTTTTTTACTACGGACGGTACGGAACCCTTCATGCGCGAGTCCGACACGCACTTGGACGGTTTTTATACACATACCTACCTATCTACAAGTTACCTTGCGAGCATCAGCATCTAACTATCCCAACATACGTGGGGTCAACGCAGAGCAGTTACTTTTTTTTTAGTATATTGTTTCCATAAATCATAATCTTTACACCTTAAATCTTGACAATAATAGTTGAAGTACTTTATATAGTAGAAGATTAATTTCTAGTTTCCCCCAAAATCTTAACATCACCAAAATTGAAGCCCCGCAAGCTACAAAAGGTACATCTAGAACAATTTTAGCGCCTTAACAAACTATAAGGCAGCGTGAAACAGCTCTGTCCGTCCGCAGATTGCTATGAACGGAGTGCCAGGCGTTTGAAATTGCTTTCCACTGTACTATGACTGTAAATGCAAATAGAAATAGAACTTTAGCATTAGAGACTGTTTAGATTTAAACGAAAATACTAGTGGGTGTTTAATTAAATTTCCCGATATAGATTTTACTGTCGGATTTCAATACTGTCATTATATCGGAAGTTAATAACTAAGACTTACTAACTGATAGGAGTAAGTTGTTAAGGGCTTTGAAGTTGAACAAGAACAATATAGGTACATTCCACCAAATATTAAGTAAGCCGACTTCCGATGATGCGAGAAAGTTGTTCGACTTTATGGCCCTGATCCATTGATCTCGTGTAATAATTGTCTTAGGATACGATGGGATTGACATACGCTATGCGTTTTATAAGTCACTAAATTTTTAAAGAAATAAAAAAATAACCTTCATTAAATAAGTTCCATTAGCATAACGGTAGTTTTTGGATTAATTCCTAGAACGCGTAACCGAACTTTTTTTAAATAGTTAACTCTTGGGCACACCTGGGCCACAGTATAGATATATGGAACAGTACGGAAACTACCTACAAATATTCGAAACGGCACACTCAAACAAACATATCCATCGACGAGACTCCTAAGCGTTTCTCGCGGTCCTGTCAGTAGCGAATGCCGCTTAGGAGTCTCGTCGATTCGTATGTTTGTGTGAGTGAGCCGTTTCGAATATTTGTAGGTAGTTTCCGTACTGTTCCATATATCTATACTGTGCCTGGGCTTTAGGATTGTTGGAAAGAGTTACCGTGGTCCTGGAGCGCAAATTGCAATTGGAAGAACACAGGAGGGTTTAGTCTGTAAAAGCCTTGCACTCCATCTCGCTCCACCCAGAGCGGGAGAAATTATTTGATGATTTCATACCAATTTTTTTTTAATTGTGTATATTTCAAAACAATATCCCGTTAAAATCAAAACAGAAAATATGGCACGATCTTAAAACAGGTTTAGGTAACAAAAATATAACGATTAGTTTTTGTTATTTAATAGCCATTTTCCATAGTTACAACCGATGACGTCTGACAATGAACGCTGCGGTGTAGATGACTGTGCATTGTATAGGATAACCTGCATATAATTGCAGAGGTTAACTCCCGAGATCGAAGCCGTGACCTCACAGTGTTGTGTTACGATGCGCTAGATCTAACCACAAGGCCGTTTACATTATGCAATGATTCACACAGGAAAGAGACAATATCTGTAGGTACACGGTGGAGTACCTAAAGGTTGCTATTTGTATGTAACCGGAAGTTACGAGTATTTAATTATTTACTACATAGAGGACTTTTTGTTCTGTACAAAAAATATAAACACTTATAGACGACAGCAAGCCAACTACAAGTCCTCACGTAGGTATAGACATCATTTAAGCCGAAAGACATCTGACTGTTGGCATAAGTGTAATAACAATGATATAAATAATTTTAAATCATCTGCAAGTCACTGCCAAAGTGTAAGAAATATTTACAAGATATAATTTAATTTCATGTATAATAGATTAATTATTTATTATTTTTTATTCATTGTTATTAGAATTCCAATTTTATCATAATGATTATTATTATTCAATCAATTTTCAATTTTCAGTTTTATTATCTTTATTAATTTATATCATGTTTGTAATGTATATGTAATTTTATTCTTGTAAGCTTAGTTGCTTAAATTATTTTTGTGCATGCTGTGGTCTCCTATAAGTGAAGGAGTACACCAACAAGATACCGGAACCAATAATTATAAGATACAGATATTGTGTACATCCTTCGTTGGAGATCCTAAATAAATAAATAAATGTTTGCATTCCGAATCGTAAACTGTGGCTGAGCTGTAATCTTAAGAACTATAATAGTTATATATTAGTATTACCCATATTTGCAAAATAAAATTCTATTCTAGGCCTCCTCTAAGTGTCGCCACAATGACCGGTTCCGTACGTCTCGCATCCATTGGATTCCCGCAACCCTCAGCAGGTCGTCGGTCCACCTTGTTGCATAGTATCAGCCCTAAAATTAAAATGTGAGCATAAACAATACTAAACACATTGTGTTAAAAAGGTTATACTTATTAATGGGCTGATTTCCGCCGACCGTAGGCCTCGTGCTTACGGCTGGGTTACGGTTGCGTACAATGAGGATTCCAATCAAGTCAAGCCTTTTGCGCTCTAGGGCCACCGTAACTCTTTAGAATAATCGCACAACCCTAGCAGGCGTTGGCCTTGGCTGACTCGTCTATGTTGCTGACATTTCTATGAGGCGCGCGTTGAGCACAACGCTCCGTTGACTCGGCCTTGGTCCTTATTGCCCGTCTGCAAGCCCGCGCCTATAGTTGCCGGGAAACGCCCGTCAACTCGCGTACCTGCGGCGTCTGGAGCGTGAGAATGTCTTCTCCCTAACGCTTTCTGCCACCTTTTTCGCTCCCATTACTGCTTCGTGCTTCCCATTCCTTCTCGTTCCAAACCATGGCCTGAACTAGGGCGGGACACGAGAGGTCACCGCCGCCGATTGTCATGAGGACAATGGCAGACTTTCACTGTATACTCCACCGTGTCCTCCGGGCAGTTCGCACAATGGTAACACCAGAAACACCCATGTCCGATCTCCGTGCTCTAAGGTAAAATCCCGCGTGATTATTTCTAAAATTCACATAGGCGATATTGACGTAACTGACAAAAGCTAGAGTGTACTATATCGTCCTACACTTTAAACTGCTCTTCTACGTAACATAACTGCAGTGGTTCTGTGTGGGACCCACTTTGACACCGAGTGCTCAATCCTGTAGATGGAGAACGGCAAAATAGGTGCTAATCTGTCAAAGGGCGTACTAGCGAGGCCAACACCGTCTATTCGGGACTCTCTATTCAAGAATGGACACTCATAGCTGCATAGCAGGTTTTGGTTCCGTACGCCAAAAATCTTTAGACTGACAAAAATGGATTTATATTCAATCAGTGACTACTATTTGTCTAGCTTAATACAACGGCTTTGTTCTCACGAGCCATGTATTTTAACGAAATATTTATAACTCACGAAACCCATTTTTTACTCCAAGAAAGAGGGGTGATGTTTATTATTATTATTAATAGGCTTATTCCATCTGATCATGAGAGAACGGTATTGGTAGAGTATATTTACCTAAAGCTCTTGAAAGTAAGTAACATAGAGTTGATTATACCTCATCCAAAATTCTGGAATCAAAGACATGACGATTAAATCTCGGGATATAATCGTCATGTATACTCTACCTAAGGTATTTTTACATAGCATGGGTAGGATGATAGCGGAACGAAAATATGCATCTTTAAGATGAGAGAAAATGATAGATAGCTACATTGTATGAATGTGACAGCTGTCACCCGCACCATCCAATAGCCGACCTCTGCTGATCACTCTGATGCTCACTGAATGGTTAGCACCTTTTTCGCTTTGTCACAAACAACAATAACCAATATTTTTCGGGTACAAGCGAAGTTAGAATCCTCCTGCAGATACAAACATAATTTTAACTTAAAACTGGCATTCCAAAACCCATTAACCCCGCACTGAGGTAGACTTCGAACTCACGGAAACAAAAAGGGTTACTCCACAAGTCGTAAACCAGTCCCTAACACAGATGGCACCAACTGTTACATGCGCAGTGAATGGTGGAAGTTTCTGAAGGACACTAGTGGGTTAAAGGGGAAGCAACAAGTTTTATGCAGATCTTCTTGCCCCGACTGAGATCGACGCGAGTCTAAAAGAAACCTAACTTCTAGACCAAACCTAACCTTTTCGATCTTGTCACTCCTATGATTTAGATTGGGAAACTGATGTCTGATTTACCCCACAACCATCATGTTACCAATAAATACAACAAAATAAAATTAGATATATAAAAATTGCACAAAAATATTGACTAAGTTCCTACAATCACATTAAATATCTATACAGGTAATTATAGTCTTTACAGATTTTACTAAACGTAACAGTACAATTCTTAAAAAAAAATAATGTTGAGGTTAAGCATTCGCAAGTTTTTGAATATTAGATAGCGTTTAGCGAGCTAGATTCAATTATATTTGTCTGTTATAAATTACCAGCGTATTACCCCTGCAGAATACCAGTTTTACCCCTGCAGGGGTAATTAACCCAAGGTTAGGTACCGTGCTTCTAGACAAACGAACATTATCGTCATTTGCAAGAAAACTGTATCCCTGATCTCCAGAATGCCTGGCAGCTGCAACAAAATTTTGAAGACTGTAGCTTACAGGATCTTTTCTCCACTATGGAGATCCTTTATTAGGCGGGTAATTTGAATGTGTTTTAATTTAATTTAATTATAGTTTTATTTTAAATCTAATTTTAATTATATTTGGAATTTTATTTGTAATCTTTACTTTTGATGTCGTTTTTGGTTGTAATTCTGATTTGGATAAGATTGACATTTTGGTTAAAATATGGATCAAGGTTATCTGAAATAAAATGAATTCTATTTTATTTATTTGTCATCTATGATCGCATTATCGGTCACAATGGATACGCTCTTGTTGTAAAGGCAGGATCCGAACCATAGATATCCGATCCAAACGCAGATTGGTTATAGGTATGTGGTAGGGAATACAGACATACTCTTGGACTGTGCATAAAATAAAATATTAGGTGGAGAAGCTAGCTTAGCTCGACTACTCCAAACATCAATCAAGTGCGATTTATTCAACCAATACCAAACCATCAACAGTTTATTAACTGTAGATACATAATATAAATGTTCATATAGGTAATATTTGAAATAATCACGTCAATGTTATTATGATTCTAATAAATTATGATTATTATCGATAACCTCACAAATAACAGAGTTCAAATTGTACTATATGATCTATTATATAATCATGAACCAGAAATATTTATTTATTGGTAAAGCTGCCAGGTTCAAGTGGAATTAGGCGGGGTAAGTCAGTAGCATGTGTAGCGTGCACACTAATCGTTGGCCAAGAGTCCACGCAGTTGGTTCCTGAAAATGAAGGGCGCTGTTGCGGCCGACCCAGAAAAAAACCGGTATGATTTGGACGCGTACAATGAGGGATTGTACGATATGGCATAGTTGAAAAATGTCTGGAAGAACTTTTTTTATTATTATTAACACGTAGAGGTATCGAGTTGAAATTAAAACCATATACTCAGGTCTGCGGTCCCTTGAAACAGTGAAAAAATCAAACTTCTGCGTTAACGAAAAAAAAAGATACGGCCGTTTATGTCGCAAAAAACGTGTATTTAACACTCTCACGAGAATCAAAATTCAAAGGGTACTTCCCGTTGACCTAGAATCCTAAAATTTACAATAAAGCAAGGTCGCATAGCACAAATATAGTAAAAAAAAACTGAAAACTGTAAATTTGTAGTTACGTCATAAAAAAAAACTTATTTTGCGATTCGGAAAAATCTTCGTAACTCCATTCGGGATACCGGGGCCAAGGGTCTGATTATGAAAGGAAGACTCGGCCCTGGTACGAAAGGCAACGAAGGAACAGGAGTGGGTTTTTAGTCAGTAAAAGTCTGACACTATCTCTCGCCCCGCCCAAGGGCGGGGGATGTCATAAGATGATTTTCCCACCGAAAAAAAAAAAAAACTCCATTCGGGAATTGAACTGTTTTCATCATAGGCAAGTTTGTACAGAACCCTCAGTGCGCGAGTACGACTCGCACTTGCCTGTTTTTTTTAAATTTTAAAGCTGGAAAGAAAACAATTAAGGATGGTATCCTTAATTTTTTTAGTTGTGGAATATTATATTATATATTATATTATCTTCCTGCCCTTGTCCCGTTTTATTTGGGATCGGCGCAACACATTTTTTTCTTCCATTCTGTCCTGTCACTCGTCACGCTATCACTAACTCCTTTTTTTTTATATCGCGTGTTTCACATACTGTTGCTAAATAAATGTCAACTTAAACCTTTCTATCTTTTTTTATGAATAACTAGCTGCGAAAGTTGAAAATTGTCCCAAGGGAATATACTCCCGGAATAAAAAGTCATCTTGTATGCGATATCAGAACATGGCTTACCCGTGTGCCAAATTTCATCGAAATCCGTTCAGCCATTCGAACTTGACGAAGTAACAAACATACATTCACACAAAAGTGCACAGACCAATCCATTATTACACCATTCTGTTTCTAAGCAAAAAAACATTATTTAGAAAATATCTACAATAAATCGCAATATTTTTATCACAGAACCATCGATATCCCATCATAATTTTACCCTATATTTTCTAATTTAAATCACGTTGATTAGAAAACATGGTACTGTTCCTAAAAGACCCTTGGCTTATAGAATTTTCGTTTGTTTTTCTTTAATTTTCCTACATGAAGGTATGAAGGTTGGTTCTCCCCTAAGGGGAAGGGGCGAGCGAAGCTTACTTTCAAAGATTAACTAGAATTTTTGAAAGTAAGCTAAATTATGATGCGACGTGTGCGTGTGTGTGTGTGTACGTGTACGATTATTGAAGTACCTATATAGGAAGATGCTCGTGACATAATATGCTATTTTCTATATTTATTCAGTACACAGGCAACCATCAATGGTGGTAGACGTCAGACGGACGTATAGTATTATAAACTACATTATAATATGAAGGAGTTAAACAAAAACGATCAAGTATATTGAGAAAATAATTGAAAAAATTGTGTGATTTTTTTATTTGTGGTGACAGAGAAACTATTTTAAAGTAAGTGTTTTCTTGTACAAATTTAAGACGAGAATTATTCGTATACTTACTGTATATATCAATTTAACATTGTTTTACTAATCCACTGCGTAAAAGCAGCTGTTTGTGTTGCTTAACAAAATTTTATAATTTGACAAATGCATGTATAGAAAACAAAGTTTTATGTCATAAAAGTAATTTGTACTATAGTTATATGGTACAGTACTATATATGGCACAAATGTTTCTCTCTCGAGGTATAGTAGTTGTAACCATGGAGTTTCTTGCCGGTTCTTCTCCATAGGAAACGACCAATTTGGAACCGAGCACTAACTTCTGACGTTTTATAAGTGCCCATGTAGGCCTATGTGAAATAATATATTTTTTTAAACAATTAGCTTTTAAGTTTTGTGGTCTTTCTGTCCGATTATAATTTAGGTATCTTCAAGGCTAGAGTGAATAGACTCTTAATAAACTAGTGCGCCTCACCATCAACAATTGCATCACTGCTTACCATCAGGTCGGATCGCAGTCAAGCACTAGTTTAAATCTATTAAAAAAATGAGTATGAATGTCTTATCTACACTATTATTATAAAGAGTTAAAGTTTTTTTTTGTGTTTTTGTTTGTAGTAGGTAATCTCTGGAAGTACTAGTCCGATTGCTAAAATTTTTTCACCGATAGAAAGCTACTTTATTCCTGAGTGACTTAGGCTATATTAAATGTACGCGGGCGAAGCCATAGGCAAAAGCTAGTAGACAATAAGTTTAGAATTCTTTGAGCTCAGTCAAAAATTGTCTAGGTACCTACTGGCACTGATGTGACGATGCTGGTAGGTGTAATATACTATTATACATAATAGCATCGCGTCATCCATACAACATCCATACGTCAATTTTACAAATCCTCTTATTGTTTTTCTTCAACGATTTTGCGCTAGTGTCATGAAATCTTCGTTTTGTTATAGCTACATCTATTTTCGGAATCGTAACAAAACAACACGATGTTTCTGTGTGATCCATCTGACGAAATCGTTCATATTAGCCATAGATATTAGCAGATTTCGGTCGCCTTGGCCAATTAAACTAGGGTTACCCTACGCTGTACCCGTACTATATTATAATAGTATTATGCTTTATTTTTGTCAATTGTACTATAGATCTATCTCTATATATATATTTATATATATAAAAGGAGAAACTGACTGACTGATATATCATCGCATAGCTGAAACTACTGGGACTAGGAGCGTGAAATTTTGCACAAGGTTTCCTTCTATGACGTAGGCGAGCACTAAGAAAAGATTTTCCTAAATTCGCTAGAGCAGTGATGGCCGAGTGGTAATGGCCCCGACTTACGGAGTTGTAGGTCGCGGGTTCAAGCCCAGTCAGGCGCATTACTTTGTGTAATTTATTTCATCACCACTGCTCTCAAAACGGTGAAGGAAAACATCGTGACGAAACCGGCATGTCCTAGAACCAAACATTCGAAGACATGTGACATCCACCAACCCGCACTGGCCCCGCGTGGTGGATTACGGCCCATTCCCTCTCCTAGAGAGGAGGCCTGAGTCCCAACAGTGGGAACATTATAAGGCCGACTATGCTAAATTCGCTCCCTAAAGGATTGAAGCTGGGTCCAAAGTTTGCATGGAAAAACCTACTTTCACGCGGGCGAAGCCGCTGTCAGAAACTTGTATATTAAGTATAGATAAACTAGCTGACTCGGAAAACCGTTGATCTGTCGTATAATTATCAAAGAAAAAAATAGGGGTGGAGGAAGGAGGATAAAAAATTGCCCACAAATTATACCCAAAAAAAATCATAAAAATCGGTTAAATCATTTCGGAGAAGTTCGATAACAAACACTGTGACACGAGATTTTTATATATTAGATCCTAGCTTTTGCCTGCGGCTTCGCCCGCATACATAAAATATAGCCTATTTCACTCAGAAAAAAAATACGCAATCGGACAAGCCAAGTCACAACCGTTTCGTTTCGATTCTCTTTTCGTCGATCGCCTCGAGTCGACCACGCCTCCAATTCCTTTATTCTGACGTCATCTCAACGCTCAGTCACGTGGCAGAACAAACGAAACGAAACGGTTGTAACTTGGCTACGGGGGCAGTACTTTCAGAGATAATCTCCTACAAACAAATAAACATAAAAAAACAAACTTTACTTCTTTATAATATTAGTGTAGACAATAGTACGCAAAGTAGGAACTATAGTTTCATCGCTATCCAAATACTTCTCTCTATTCAATGAAGTTCCATATCAGTTAAGAATACGCGCACCTACGTTGTCAAAACGTAGCTTAGGGGAGAAAGGGGGGAGGAGAGCGTAAATAAAAATGAATGTGTACTATTATTTTTCCTGAATTTTTCAAAAGCACTATATTTTCAATGATTTAAAAATAATAGGTATTAAACTTCCAAAAACAGTGACAACCCTAATTTCAACCCAGTTGTCATTTAGTGAAGTCCAAGGTCAAAGTTTTACCAATTCATTCGGAAATTTTATCAAAATTCAGAAGCTATTGTTATGAAGAGTGGAAAGAATATTTTGGTGATAAATCGAGATATAAAGGGATATGGTATAAAACAATCCAAAATGAGCCTCCTCGAGCCCCATGGTTTAGTAGTTTTAAAGTTAGTCGAAAAACATTAGTAACTTCTTTCAGGATTCGTTCCGGACATATGCCTTTAAGAGCCTTTGCATTTTTAATGAAAATGGTGGACTCTCCGAATTGTTTAGTTTGTCATAATAAAATAGAAGATGTCCATCACCTTCTGTTGGAGTGTGTCAGGAATGAGTCTGAAAGAAGTTCGTTAATTAATGAATTAAATATAAATAAGCTAGATTTAGGTATATTTAACGTTATTCTTACCAAACCAATGTCGCCAGAAGCTATTTTAGTTTACTCACTAGTTACTCTGTAATTGTGATGTAACTGATATAACAATTTGTTGAAATGGAAATGGAACTGATATAACAATTAGTTAAAAGTTCCTTAAATAAATAAATTAAAAAAAAAAAAAAAAAAGGTCAAAGTTGTTGTGATACGAACAGTAAGGCCGTGTTCACGAAGTGAACAAGTGAACTATAATTTTTTCAAATCTAGGTAGAATTACAGTTCAATTCAAGCTCACACTACATAACTTTTCATAATAATAATTATTATTTATGTATAAATCAAAATCAAAAGAACATACTCGTGAGACAGAGTCCTATAAGCTATTTCAGGACATGGTCTACCCTTGTGCCAAATTGAATTCAAATCCATTTAGTCAGGAGGATCATTGGCAATGATGCACTCGTTGAGTCGAGGCTTCAGTCTTGAGCATCGACGCCGAGTTGCTAGCCTGTCGGTTTTCTACCGGTTGCATTTCGGGGAGTGTACGTCGGAATTGCATAACCTAATTCCGCCTAGCCCGTTCCATCATCGGACCACCAGGCGTACGGCAATGCGCCACCGGTACATGGTGGACATCCCACCTATACGCACAAAACGTTTTGGGAACACATTCATTGTGCGTACAGCTAAGGAGTGGAATTCCTTGCCGGAATCTGTGTTTCCTGATGGCTACAACCCGGGAATCTTTAAGTCAAGAGTGAATAGGTTACTTCTAGGTAAGCGCGCTCCATCGTCGACCGCATCGTCGCTTTCCATCAGGTGAGATAGTGGTCAAGCGCGAACCTATCAAGAATAAAAAAAAATCGTTTGAGCGTAAAGGACAAACATACGCACACATAAACGTTTGCCTTTATACACCCCTAGTTTTTAATTAGTACAAATACTTTAAGGGCTTATTAGAAAATTGTTATTATTTAAGAATAGTCTCAAAAAATTATGTTCATAAACAGCAAAGTTATCAGCGTTTTTTTATATCCAAGATGTCACTAAACTTAAAATATTGTACAGGCTATTGATTTATGAATGAATAAATAACGATTAAAATGGAAAAACACTGCGCGTAGTATCTTCTAGTAGCAATTGTTGTGAATGTTGATTCTATTATGAATTTACCAGTTATGAAAAAACTCCGTGGTAAATTTTTGGATTTTATTTTTGTTACTTTTTACTACACAAATATGATCAGTAACGGGAACGGATAGAGCCCTATTTTTTTATACTAATTAAAAACTAGGGGTGTATATTACTGTCATGTTAGGTGTGAGTTACGCACATACAGGCAGCAATAGAATATCTATAAGTGCTTAGTCATAATATTTGATTGTCTATTCTAATTAAATTAATCTATTAACCGCGTTATCTCCCTCAATTTACTTATCTTCTAGTCTCCTTAAAACAGTAGTAGACAAAGATTATAGTCATATGACTTTTCAATGCCTTGAACTTGTGTTAATACTTGAGTATTAACACGCATTCAGATTCGGTCCTAAGGACCAAATCCGCCGGTCAAATCCGTTCTCGCAATAGACGATCGGAACGGACAGTTGCTTTGCGTACAGCGAGACGTCGAGTGCACACTGTCTTCTAGTAGACCTATACAAACTCAAATAATAACTAAAAATTATTTTAATAATAGTCCCAAACTAAGCAAAGCTTGCGCTATGAGCACTAGGCAACTGATAAACGTACTTATATATAGTTTCTAAATACATACATTATTATAAATAAATAAATTACACCTAGACTCAGAATAAGTGATGGTGCTCATCACACCAATATTTGTCTTGGGTGGGAATCGAACCCACGACCTCCGTAAAACAGTCAGGGCCACTAATCTCTAAACCAACAGGCCAGTCGTTATTATGGTCGCCAGACTACTCTATAGATGGACTAATTTGGTTTGACAGCGAACCAAATTCGTGGTCTGATCGTACCAAGTTTAAGCGTGTGTTAATATTATTAAAATAAACCTACCTACTCAACCTGTCTATCTGTCCCTTTATATGTTTATCGCTGGGCTGAAGTTTTATGCTGTCTTATATAATGGTTGACTATTGCACGTACAGAACCCTTAGGCTTACTGTCGACGGACCCGTAGCTTCATAGACGCGTATTCGTAATTTTTGATGTTATGCTATCTACCTCTCACTACTTTATACATAATTACAGAAACGTAATTAATAGTAGTTGAGTCATAGTTATACCTGTCAATCAATTGTCTGACCAATCAAAATGCGTAGTGCATCTTGCATTTTGATTGACAGACAGTCCGGTCTGTCTACTAGGTTCGTCATATCTCAGCAAGTTGGCAGAAAGGAAGGGAAATATCCCACGTTAGGTGTCTAAAGTCTTGCCTGTCCGGGCTGTGGGATTACTCGAAATTTTTAGGGCGGCCCCTGGAACGTAAAGTGCAGCTGAAGGAACACAAATGGGTATTGTACATAATATTTCCACAGTTTACCATAATACAAAATTATACAGTGAAGACACAATATTAAATTAAACATGAGAAAACAGACTTTCTTGACTTAAATTACAATGAAAATGATTGAAAAGAGTGTCCATGGAGTTTCTTGCACATTCTTCTCCATAGAGATCTACGCTTTGGAAATCTACGCTTTGTGCAATTAGCATCATTTTTCTGACTGACTGACTTCTTAACATTTCAAAAGTAAATTGTTTATTTGAAATAAAATTCTTTGAATCTTTTGTACACAAATAATGGTAAAAATAATTACCAAATAAAATCTACTTAATTAAACAAACACTTAGGGCTATATTTCACCGGGACACCATGGCGTCGCGACCAGTCGCCGCTACCAACAAAATGTATACAGCTCTATAGACAGTTACTCACCTGGTGTCCGTTTGGTTGCGCAACTAATTTGGCGGCGCGACCAGCTCGGACGCGTGCACTAAGGTCCATTTTGATACTGTCTCAGTGTGGTGTAACGACTCTGGTGTCTGTATGGTAGACACTACACAAACACCACACAAAATAAACAGTTTGGCAGCTTACGGACACCATGGCGGCGCAACTGGTCGCGCCGCCATGGTGTCCCGGCGAAATATAGCCCTTAAACTAAATAGACACGGCCTGCCTGCCAAACCATTTCTAAACTATTATGTTGGGGTCGACTTCCAGTCTAACCGGATACAGTTGGCACCACAGGGCTTAGCCAAGTTGCTAATCCACAATCGTAAACGCTAGTAGAAAACTTCAAATGTATGGGAATGACATCATCTCAACATTAAGTCACGTGGTCAGAACACAGGAATCGGAAGCGTTACCGACTGTAGAAAGAGATTCGAAACGAAACGGTCGTAACTTGGCTAGGCTTTAACATTAATCGACTGCCCATCTGACCTCCATAATCCAGCAATTGGCTAACACCTTGGCAAGACTGGTCTAAGATTTCCTGGCTACTAAGAATATCCGGGACCGGCTTATGGAGCTTTCAGATAAAGAAAGGAATCTCGGTATATTAAGATGGTCACCCATCCACAGACAGATCTCGGTAAACGCTGCTTAACCTAAAAGATTGGCGTATGCGTCTAATATTATTTTAGCTACAAGCTTCTAAATAGATACTACTTAAACTAAATAAAAACAAATTAATGTAAATTGCAGATTTATTTATAAAAGGTTTTTCAATATACTTACTCGAAAACTCGCTTTTATCACTACCGCTTTTAGGCACGCAATTTACAGTTTTCCGCAAAAGTGCAGAAAAGCGCTCAAACTCGCCCCCGCCGCTGTAAACATATCAGGCCGGGTGCTAAAAGACCCCATTAGTCGCCGGTCAACCCCCGTTTATTTATTTCTTCGGAAGTGTATTGAAAAGCGCCTCGTTTTGCGACCGAGGCAGACAAACTTTCTCCACTTGTATCACAATGTACTATTTGTTACTGTTCTTTTTCTATGAATTTACATTTTTTTTTAATTTCAGATGAAGTACAAAACCATAGTAGCCTTAGTTTTACTAGGCTTGATTGTTTCTAGTGAGGCTTTACGAATCTTAGTATGCTATCCTATGACATCGAAGAGTCATAGCATATTAGGACATGGTGTTGTCAATCGACTACTAGAAGCTGGTCATGAGGTAAGTACTTCTGCTAATCTTTTTGAGACTTTATCAGGGAAAAACGGCTAATCAAAAGTTAGCCTAGTGTAGGTCTTCGATAAGAATCGGTAAGAAGACAACCAGCCCCATCCATTGTTCCCAGCTCAGCCCCCCTAGCCAAGTTACGATCATTTCGTTTGCGTCGAACGCCTCGAGTAGGCCACGCCTCCGATTCCTTTTTTCTGATGTCATCTCAACGCTCAGTCACGTGGCCAGAACTAAGGAATCAGAGGCGTGGCCTACTCGAGGCGTTCGACGCAAAGTAAACGATCGTAACTTGGCTAGGGGGGCTGAGCTGGGAACAATGGAAGAAATGGAGGAAAGCCTGCTATAGTTTTTTTTCTAATAATAACAGCTTTTTTGAGGTAGGACATCATCCAATAACTTCTATCGCTCTAGGGTAGAGCGAGAGGGCGTGTCAGAATTTTACTGTCAAAAATCCACCTGTGTCCTTCAGTTGTCCTTTGCGTTCCAGGATAACGGTAATTTTTTCAGAAATCCCCGCTGCTCTAGCGGGCATCTGCCCTACTGGGTCCCTACAATATTGCTGACATCCTTTGAGGCACGCGTGCTACGCGTGGAATACTACAAGCCGTCGACGACTCGGCCTCGATCCTAACCGGACGGCTGGATGGCAAGTTAAGGCCTACACCCGTCACAAGATGTCAGCCATCACAATTTTTTTATTGTAGATTAGTAAGCAGGGCAAATTGCTCGCAGAACAGATGGTCAATGGGCCCGAATTGTTCTGGAGTGGCGACCGCGCACCGAAAGACGCAACTGTGGAAGACCTCTTACAAGGTGGACCGATGACCTGGTGAGGGTCATGGGAATCCGAAGGATTCGGGACGCACAGGACTGGTCGTTGTGGCGACACTTGGGGAATGCCTATGACCAGCAGTGGACGTTTTTCGGCTGAAAAGATGGCGATGATGAATAAGAGTAGTAATTAATATTTTGGTTTTTGTTGATTTTCTTATCATTTTAGGTTACCCACATTACATCCTTTCCAAGAGGCATTGTTCAGCCAAACTTAAGAGAAATCAACGTCTCACGTATAGCTGAAGCATTTTTAGAAGACAAATCAAGCAGTAAGTTTTTTTTTTTTATAGTCCCCAACTTTCACACAACGCCATCTAGTTCCAAACTAAGCAGAGCTTGTGCTATGAGTACTAGACAACTGATAAACATACTTATATATTTCTAAATACATACATATTATAGATAAATTACACCCAGACACAGAACAATTGATCGTGCTCATCACACAAACATTTGTCCTGGGTGGGAATCGAACCCACGACCTCTGGCACAACAGTCAGGGTCACTAACCTCTAGACCAACAGGCCTGTCATAGACAATCAAGTGTTTTTTGTTTAAAGACCCCTAAGTTATAACTATCAGGAAACACAGACTCTGGTAAGAAATTCCACTCCTAAACTGTACGCACAATGAAAGTGTTCCTAAAACGTTTTGTGTGTGGGTTGGATATCTACTATGTATCGGTGGCGCATCGCCATACATCTGGTGGTCCAATTATGGAATGTGCTTGACAAAATTAAGTTTTTTTTTTAAAAAAAGGGAAAGATCAGAGACCCTAACACGAGCTCTTAATGCAATACATTTGCCAACCTTTGTTTTTTCTTAATCATATCACCGTGTCTTAGACATCGACGCACAAACGAGTACATGATGCTGGACCACCAGTGGTGGAATTTTTCGTCGGTTTTTTTCCTAATTTAAAAAAACATATGTACGTTTTTAAATTTAAACTGTATAAAATCGTTATTCTAACCAACCCCGATGATATTTTTAACCGACTTCAAAAAGGAGGAGGTTCTATGTTCGGCTGAATGTATATTTTTTTTATGTATGTTCACCGATTTCTCGGTCAATTGTGGACCGATTTTTTTTATTTTTTATTGTAAGGTTATGCGTCCAAGTTGGTCCCATAGAAATATTGTTATGATCTGATCTTGAATTTTGAAGATATGGAACAGAACTCCTCATAGGAACACAGCAGAACTGTCGTAACAAATAAAATTGCTGTATTTATACGTGTAGTCGATGACTGACTGAAAGATGAGGGGGAATATATCGAACTGATCTGATGATGAAGCCTGAAGTTAGGCACCGGAACTCTGTAATAAATTAATGTAATCTAACCGTGTTTAGTATTATTAGAATTGACATGAGATGCACTCTGGCTATAATGTATTTAAGTATGGCTGAGGGGTACTTTTTAGTGGTGGTACCATAACTAAAAAGTGTAAAATAAAAAGCTTTTTACCAAAAAAACACAAGCGCCTTCTATGTAAAAAAAAAACACTGAAAAGTGCAAAATAACTTTAATTTTGGAAGTCGGTGTTATCAAAGAGACAAAACTATTATAGAAACACCGACTTCCGAAATTAAAGTTATTTTGCACTTTTCAGTAAAAAAAAGTAAAATTAATTAATTTAAAAGTCATCGGGGTTGATAAAATCGTTATTCTAATCAACTCCGATGACATTTTTAATTTTAAAAGTAATTTTTTCATTTTTTTCACTAAAAATATTAGGTGCTTGACTGCGATCGATTAGGTGAGTGATGCAATCGTTGATGGTGAATCGCACTAGTTTATTAAGAGCCTATTCACCTAAACTGAACTGTTAAAGGGATGGAGCTATATAGGGTGTATAGCTCCATCCCCCTTTCTCACTCGCACGCCTTACTTTACATATCATGGTAAGGCTCCTGAGCAAAAGAAGGATGTAACAATCCTGATTTTCAAAAACTTTTATTTTCCAGATGAAGAATTCACACTAAAGAACATGGTTGGCAAAGCAAACTTTGCAGAATCTCTTATATTCCTCTACTATGTTTTCACGATACATAAGAACTTTTTGGAAGACCCAAGCGTTGTCAAGCTATTCAGTGACCCTAATGAGAAGTTCGATGCTGTCATCTTAGAATGGTTCTTCACTGAACTAAATTCTGGGTAAGACCTCCCGAAACACTTATGTCCGATGTAGATCTGCGTCAGGCGGAAAGAGAGGACGCTGTGGTGCCTTTTTAGCCTTTTCTTAAAGTTGAGATTTGATGCCGCAATTGTGGCGTGCCCAAGTTACCATAGCCCTGGAACGCAAAGGACAACTAAAGGAACACAAGTGTTTTAGTCAGTAAAAGTCTGGCACAATCTCTCCCTTTACCAATAGCGGGGCAAGGTATTTGATGATTACCTACCTAAAAGCAAAAGGTGCAGTCACTAAAAACTGTCGGTACATATCGTCCTAGGATCAGCTCCGTACAAACTCTTTATACATTTTGGCAACTGAAAACTACTTCCTCCACTCTTTTTTGGCCGCTTACGTTGAATAATTTTTATTTAGTGTTACAAAAAATAACTACGGTTTGATATACTTTTAGTATATTCTAATGAACAAATCTTTTTAAAATCATACAGCATTGTTGTGATGACATATGGATCCGAAATGAGGTCACTTACAATTGGCCTTATAAGAAGACTTAAAGTCACCCAAAGGGCAATGGAAAGGGCTGTGCTCGGAGTTTCCTTGCGTGATCACATCAGAAATTAAGATATCCGCAGAAAAACCAAGGTTATCGACATAGCTCGAAGAATTGCCAAACTTAAGTGGCAATGGGCAGGACACATTGCACGCAGAACAGATGGTCGATGGGGACGAATGGTTCTGGAGTGCTGCCTCCCGCAAGGTGGACCGCTGACCTGGTGAGGATCACGAGAATCTGATGGATGCGAGACGCACAGGACCGGCCATTATGGCGACGCTTCGGGGAGGCCTGTGTCCAACAGTCGACGTCTTTCGGCTGAAATGATGATGATGACAGCGTTGTTTTAGCATAATATTAACCAGAAACATACATAGGTGGCAGAACCTCACAACACCAACTAAACTGAGACCTCAACATGTCTGTTTCTGTTTATTGACGTTCATAAGTTTATTTTATTTGATGTATTTACGTTTATTCTATTATTGGTGTGCCAAATAAATAAAATAAAATAAGTCTATCTGGATATAAGAAATACATTTTACATAACGTATTTACTGGAGGTAATTTCCATTTTGACCTTTAACCGGGTTTGACCTTTGACCTTTAAACATCTAATTCATTTGTTTTACTTTCACACAAAATGTGAAAGTAAAACAAATGAATTAGATGTTTCCGGCATGAATCACAAGCACATAATTATTAGTTACGTTTGTGCATTGACGCGGATGAAGTCGCAGGCAACAGCTAGTATATATAATAAGTTAACAGATTTATGATATACTTTCCAGGATTCCAGCACTGTTCGACTGTCCTTTGATCTGGGTATGTTCAACGGAGCCTCATTGGCATGCCTTTAGAATAATGGATGGTATTACCAACCCAGCGTACACGTTAGACCTATTTACACATCACACACTGCCTCTTACTTTCTGGCAAAGAGCTGAAGGATTGTACAAAGTTGTGAAGAAAAACTTACAGCTGTAAGTTAAAGTGACATTTCTTAATCTAAATATAGTACTTATTATATTATAATTCTTTTGTACATGTGTTTATCACCTAGCTCCTCCTAAACGGTATGACCGATTTTGATGTGTGTATATTGGAATGGGTCCCTAGATGGCACTGCAATAGGGTTTATAAATTTTATTTTTTTTTGACGAAAATGCAGTTCTCGGCCAGGACAACGTCTGCTGGCACCACTAGTTTATTATAAAATTCTAAACGTGGCCGGTTATTGAATGAGAGTCACGGGAATGAGAGTCAGATGGATGCTTGACGCACAGAACCGTTCGTTGAGACGACACTTGGGAGAGCCCAATGTTCAAAAGTGGACGTCTTACGGCTGAAATGATGGTGATTCTATAGGTAAAATGATGCAAAATATTCAGCTGTATCCGGCTAGACTTGAAGTCAACCCCGATATAGTTGGAAAAATGCAGAATTGGTCGACTGTCGACCCGGGTTTGATCTTTATGGGATTGCGAGCTACCCATTGCTCGGCGTCTCCTGCAACAGCCGGGGCGTAAAAATTACGTAAATATTGCCTCAAACAATAATATGATGGCAGAAAGGATATGATCCAAATTATCATTAGGACTAATCTCAGACCCTAGAGTAACCCCAGAGTCGACTTTAGATAGAAAATAGGGCTCCTAATTTCTTCATGATATCGCAAAACTTTTTAACATATGACATTTCAGCAATAAAACATCTTTTTTAAAATACATAAACGAATTTTATCAACGTGCTAAATTTCTCATTATCTTTTTTCCAGTTTAGCATTCTACCAGTTTGAGAAATGGGTCTACAACAGCTATTACCCCACGATAGCAGCCAAACGAGGGGTAACGATGCCTCCTTATGAGGATGCCGTATACAATGGATCCCTGATGTTCCTCAACGCCCATCCGTCAATTGGTGGAGCGATGAAGCTGCCTCAGAACACTGTCAACATTGCTGGGTATCACATTGATAAGCCCAAGCCTTTGCCACAGGTAAAGATTGCCAATATTTTTTGATACATCTCTTTATAATATATTACTTAATATCCATTAATGATGTCCGGTTAGGCGTTTAGATGGACAAAACCCATCTATGTTTAAAAAACCGCAAAAATGTCAAAGCTGTGCTGATTCGTCGTTATACTAACCTTTTTACTAATTAAGAACAACTCATAGTTTTTAATTAAGTTCTTGCAATGGATGGGCAAACTATAACCGTATGTATAAGCGGCTTGTGGAGCCATGAGTGTAAGACTCAACTTGCCGCGATTCTGGGTATAATTAGGGCTGCACACCCAGAAATGCACATTCCGTAGTAATAAAATAACCGCTGTTGTCATGCGAAAACGAAAGAATTATTAATTAGTAAATATCCGATATAATATAATAATATAATAACAAACCTAAACAGTTTGTTCACAACCCTAAACTGCCTTGTAGTACGACAGCCGACATCATAAGCTTAGAATATTAAGATAACAGATCAGATAAAGGATCATGACTTCGCTTTCTTTAGTAGAAGATTTTCCTTCCTTGATACTTCCGGTAAAGTATTTGGTACCATCCTACTTATTTGTGACTCAACATTGTCGCGTCATAATTTAACGTCTAGGCTATCATTGTGCTGCTGTGAAATGTAATTCAAGTATTAAGGGTGCATTTCTACTGAAGCAGAGCTGAGCAAAGTAAAGAGCATTGAAAAAAAAAGGAAAAAAATGTTTATTTGGCATACAGTTTAAATTAAACAAAAAAAAAAAGAACAGAAGCAAGTGCTTCCATTGAAGCGGACTGGGGTGGAGTGGAGTTGAGCTAACCTCTGCTTCGTGCTCTTCGCTCGCTACTTGACTTCGTTCAGTCCACTCCCCCTCTAATTCATTTATTTTTTTTTTATTTCACATAGGCGGTTGATCGTTTCCTATACAGAAGAACCGGCAAGAAACTCCATGGTTACACTTTAAAAAAAAAAAGATTTATTTTACAATATTTCCATATTACCATATTAATAGGTATGTGAGGACAGTGTAGACCAGCCAATATTGTGCCCAAAAACACAAATAATGATAAAAAATAATAAAAAACTGAAACTCTACTTCACTCAGCTCCACGTCAATAGAAGCACACCCTAAGAAACCACGTAATTATGATGTCAATTTAGTCATGTTACTTTGTATAAATAATTGACTTTACCAACATAGTAGGTAACTGACGTTTCTTTATCTATGTACCGAGTGACTGTACTATTACTGTAACCGACTTGGGGAAATTGTAAGCCATCAAACATCTGTGAGACAGATAATTGCTAAAACTTAGTTGCAGGCGTAGAGAAAATAATTTGCCTTTTTGAAATATACTAGCTTGTACCTGAGTAAAAGTAGAAAACTATTTAGCCTAGGTATCATAATAATAGAGTAGAATTATGCTGGTAAAAGTGTTTTTTAAATCGGTCAAATAGTTTTTGAGTTTATTCAAAAAAACATACAATTTGTGTTGTTATACACGGACATAATAACCATTGAGTTTTACTTACATATCTGAACTCTTATTTATGCCATTAATTGAAATATTAATTGTAATCTCACAATTATAAAATATATAACACTGAATCACCGGTTTTAGACACGCAATTTACTGTTTTCCACATTTGTGTGAAAAAGTACGCGAGTTCACCCCTGCTACAACTACCTATTATTATTATTTAATTTCATTGATTATTATTAATTATTTATTGGTATTTATTGTACCAGGCAGGTTGCTAAGCAACCCCCACTAGTCGCCGGGCAACCACCAATTATTCATTTTTTCATAAGTGTATTGAAAAACATTGTTTGATACACGTGGAAAGTCACTGCAGCATTCGGCTCCATTACACTTCCAAATCTCGCAATGACAAACTTTCTCCAGTTGTATCAAAATCTGCTATTTTTTGCAACAGTTATTATAATATATCAAATTATTATAAGTATTTTCTAGGCAACTGTAGATTTTTGAAGTGAAAACTTTTACAAAGCCGCTAAACACTTCATTTTGTAAATAAAACTAAGCCATCCTACTCGGTTATGTAACGCTGTAACGCTCGTTCGGGTAAGCTTGGCTTGAGTCGACCGACTTTACCCAAACCATTACGATTTTGTACTTTTAACCTCACTTTGGTGTGTGATCTTTTTTTATTATGGATAGGCTCGCGTTTGACCACTATCTCACCAGCGATGATGTGGCTGACAATGGAGCACGCTTGCCTAGAAGTCACCTATTCTCTCTTGACCTTAAGACCCGTAGATTGTAGCTATCAGGGAACAGACTCCAGCAGGGAATTTCACTCCTTAGCTGTAAGCACAATAAGTGTGTTCCCAAAACGCTTTATGCGTATAGGTGGGATGTCCACCATGTACCGGTGGCACAACGCAGTACATCAATTGTGGAATTCCAATGAGAGCAGTACTTCATACACGTCTTAACTGTCTGAATGCCGGGAGCGTAGATCCACGCGAGACACAATGTTTTTTAATTGTGTCTCTAATAGCCGGCATACGAAAGGTTAAGCATGCTAGCAAAGGAGGCGGCCGATCGCGTGAGGCAACGGTCCTCACGCCCTAACCGCCGCCGGGATTCCGATCCCGATTTCCGGCCACCGTAGGCGCGGGCTTGCGGACGGCGAGCAATGGGTGACTTGCCGTCCGACCGTCCGGTAACCGTCCGGACCGAGCCCAATTCGTCGACGGCGCGTATTGTTCCACGCGCGCCTCATGGAGATGTCAGCAAATCGTAGGGGCCCAGCAGGGTCGAAGCCTACTGGGGCCACGGGTAGTATGAAAACGAAACCCGGGGCCCTGGGACGAAGGCAACGAAGGAACAGGAGTGGGTTTTTAGTCAGTAAAAGTCTGACACTATCTCCCGCCCGAGAGCGGGATTTGTCATTAGATGACTTTCCCACCTAAAATATCTTCAACAAATAAAAAACCTTTTAAGAAATTATCCAAACTTCTCCAGCACACCCTTGCTAACTCAAAACGGTAAATAAGTGATAACTTATTTTCGCCCAAGAAATTATTTAGCACACGCCCCGAAACCGTTTCTCACCGACGCTGTTAATATGTAATCACGTTAATTCCCGCGGGTGGTATAAAATCTGAACGCCTGACTCGAGCCAGGAGCAACGTGGACGGAATTCATTCTCTAATCTTTGCACCCATTCAAAGGACTTAACAACAATAGGGAATCAAGCGGTACGGCAGGTCACGAAGGATTTTTATCCAGCTGTAAGATTATGCTCTGGATTACTTGCTTTCTGCAGCTAGCTTACTTGTTTGCGTGGCACGTTTAAAATTGTTAGAGTTTTGCTCCTGATGTGGCGGAAATCTTCTGGGATTTGAGAATATTTATAGATTGTTTACCGGAAAAAAAAATTTCTTTCTGTAAACATTTTAATGGTTTTCACCTTTTCTTTGTAAAATTTGATCACTCACAAAAAACTAACGGACTAATTACTTTTAAATGGCGACGGCCTACGAGATTTCTATAAGGCCATTTGATTGCTCCGTGCCTGAGAAAATAGCTTTATTTTCCATTTTTAAGATGGTTATATCATTTCAATTTACGGTGGATACATGGATCTTTTTTTTTTGATGGGAATGCATTCCCATTATTAAGAGTCCATTGACAATTGATTTCAATTTTGGATGTATAAGTGTTTATCAACGACAACAATTAAAAGAAAATATCTTCAAACCAACCCGAAATCGACTTATTTATAAACTTTATGTACAGTAGTACATAGGTGGAATTTCTGCAACAAGGCATTCTCTACCAGTTAACTTTTTGAAAAATAAACTATTGCTTGACTGCGATCCCAACTGAATAATAAGCAGTGATGCAATCGTTGATGGTGAAACGCGCTAGTTTATTAAGAGCCTATTCACTCTAGCCTTGAAGACACCTAAATTATAATCGGACGGGAAAACCGCGGCAGGCAGATATTTGAAATATAATGAAGTATCATTAAAATTAGGTACTTTTAATAATAAAATTATATTCCTAGTCTTGCCATAAATATTGTTACAAGGAAAAATCTTTTTTCTTCTATTGCATATAACATTTATTACTGTAATGTGTGTTAGTTTATATATTAATGTAATAACATTCAAAATACATGAAACTCGTTCCAAAAATGATCTCAATTTGCTTTAATCCAGGCGTTTTTAAAACGTTGAGGCCAGATATCATTTTCCGAGATAAAAACTTTTGCTTTCAGACAGGATTTCTTCGAATTCTTTCCTTCACTGCTTTGATCGCCTTTTCGTATGAATATTACGTGGTCGGTTAGATCTTTATCTGTCACAAGCAAAGACGGTTTCATTGTACATATCAAAAGCCCGGTACATAAACATTTTCCTAGTAACAATTGAATGAAAAGTTTCAAAAATTGCATTTGGCTCCATACCTATTTTGTCTAATATTACCACAGCAATTCGGTTCTCTTCATCACCCCACTTCATTTTAATATCACAAAAACATTTTACATTGAATATAAACGATTATATTATATATTATCATATTATATTATATAAGTATGACAGATTGCAAATTCAAATATATATTTTTTTAATTGCAATAGTACTGATAATAAAAATAATAATTTTATTCAGGTCAAATATATCCATTTTCATAAATATAAAATATTATAGAAAGAAAGACAGAAAAACAGTTTACACAACAACAACAATAACAACTAGTAGTGTTTGTACAACTAGTTTTATTTATGGCCAAACTAAATATACCTAAAATAATAAATAAATACTACGATAACCGCTCATGAATCTTCATTATTCTAATCAAAGGCCATATTTCTTTAAAGGATCTCCAAAAGCTAATGGACGAAGCGAAAGATGGCGTCATATACTTCAGCATGGGTTCGATCCTGCAGAGTGATGGCATGTCCGAACAGATGAAGAGGTCTATACTCAACATGTTCAGCAAATATAAGCAGACTGTTATTTGGAAGTTTGAAAGTGATCTGACTAGTATACCAGCTAATGTCCATCTTGTTAAATGGGCTCCACAGACTAGTATTTTGGGTAAGCTTTTTAACGCATAACGAACTAAGTCATTATCATCTCCTTAGCCTTTTCCCAATTAGCTTGGGGTCGGCTCCAGTCTAACCGGATGCGACTGAATACCCGTGGAAGCGACTGCCTATCAGACCTCCACATTTCCACAACCCAGTTACTGGGCAACACAGCTGTAATCCTTGGATAGACTGTAGCGACATCTATGGCGTCACATAAGAACTAATCCTGTATCGCGCAATTAAAGTTCTTCGCGCGATTAGAACATATAGTACATACCGAAATCATCTATCGGGCAGTGGCCCACCAGACATAATACCCGTCTGGTCGGAGGACCCTTTTCAACGGAGTTTTGCGTGACTTTACTCTCTGTTCCGCCTACCTCCAAAAGACTAATCGTCAGACTTTCTGACTACCTTGTAACAATTGGCAAAAATCTACGAACGACAACCTGGACCAACAACTTTACGTGCTCTCTGAGGTACACACACCTACAAACTTTCGCCTTTGTAATATTTAGCATAATTACCACTTTAATTTCAGCCCATCCAAACCTAAGGCTATTCATCACCCATGGTGGCCAGCTGTCGACCTCAGAAGCTATCCATTACGGAGTACCTTTAGTAGGTATCCCAGTGATGGCAGACCAGGTCCTCAACATGAAATCTATGGCGGCCAAAGGCTTCGGTATCCATGTCACGATAGCTGAAGATATGTATTCAGACCTGGATGCAGCTATCAGGAAGGTTATCGCTGATAAAACGTAAGTTCTACTTGTTAGGTAATAATAATAATAATAATTTTATTTTTAAGACTACATAGGTCAAGGAAACAGACATACACCAGAGTACCTATCCTATCCTTATAATACTGGACCGTCTGTTTTAGACAAAGAATGGTACTTTCTGTGGAAAGTCCAGGCCGGAACCCAAACTGTGCGTCGTGCAACGTGACCCATTTGTCCAGCTGTCAGTCAAGCAGACCGTCCAATATCTTAGCAATTACAGTGGCCAAGAAAATTGGTCTGTAGTTCGCCTTGTCCGATATATCCCCCGTCTTATTTTAAACTATTGGTACAGGTATCGGCACGGATCTTGAGCGCTCGGCGAAAGAGTGGGGATCGCTTTGCGTGCGCGTTTTTGAATACTTTTACCTACTAGGTACTAGGCAAAAGAAAAAATAAAATAAAATAGGTGTACATTAAAAAAAAAGAAAAAAACGCGTACGCAAAGCGATCCCCACTCTTTCGCCGAGCGCTCAAGATCCGTGCCGATACCTGTACCACCACCGTTCTCAACATATCAGATGGCAAATACGAATGACTAACACAAAGCGTGAAGAACGTCGTAATGGAAAAGACACTATGAAAACATAGCTCCAACCTTTTTTAGGGTTTCGTACAACCCAGATCCGAAACAGCTATCTGTAGGCCATACAAATATTTGTTCCGTACGGGAATCGAACCCGTGACATGCTGCGCAGCAGCCGACCGCTCAACCATTGCGCCAATCGTGCCCTCAAATTATGACTTGTGTTCTTCTTCTTAGCGTATCGATGGCAAAACTAGTTAAATTCCTTGCCTGACCCAGTATTCGGCCACGGCAGTGCCGTCCGCTGATGCTGTCATTAGGTCCCTACGTGAACAGGTAACAGGGCACGTGATGCAGGATCGAAGGTGGAACATGGTCTGCGGAGAGACGCCGCACAAACACTGAAGATCGGAACCTTCCGAGAACCCCCATCTGTGGAGATTGTCTTTGCTGCGCCCAACGTGGGTGCGGAGTCTGTTTGACTTGTGTTTATCCAAGATACAAGCTATCTTGGTACCAAATTCTGCCGAAATCAATCATACATATACAAACTTTATAATATTATTGTGATACATTCTTATCCCTCTCCTTCACAGATATGCGAAAAAAGCCAAGGAACTATCATCTCTATTCCACGACCGGGAGATGCCACCAGGCAAAGCTATACCATACTGGGTTGAATACATCGTCCGCAACCGAGGCGCCCCCCATCTCCGCTCCCCAGCACTAAACGTTCCACTGTACCAAAAACTGTACCTGGATCTAGCTGTAGTTTTAACTATAATAATAGTACTTATTACCAAAGCTGTAAAGTATATTTTGGCTCGGCGGTCGAAGAAACAAAAGGAGAAGAGTAGCTGATGAGATGTTGTTATTAAATTTTTAAGTAGTGTAATTTATAACAATGGATATTGATTGACCGAAATAATTAGACATTTTCAATATTGTGTAGCCTTCGCGAAACGCAAAATGAAACTAAAAGAACGCGGGTGGGTTTTATTCAGTAAAAGTCTGACCCTCCCTCTCACTCCACCCGAGACGGGAGAAATTCGGAATAAAATATTTCGGAGTATTTGGGAGTTCCCGTTAATTTTCTATGGATACAGAGAGTCTGACCAAATTATTAGCATAGCATAAAGAATAATCAGCCTTATAATGTTTCCACTGCTGAGACGCAAGCTCTTTTTTAAAAGAGGGAATGCGCCGTAATCCACAACGTGGGCCCAGTGTGGATTGGTGGACATGCTGGTTTCCTCACGACGTTTTCCTTCAGCGTTTCGAGAGCAGTGATGACGAAATAAATTGCACAAAGTAATGCGCCTGGCTGGGTTTGAACCTGTGACCTACAACTCGTAAGTCGGGGCCGTTACCACTGGGCCACCATTGCTCTTCAAATTTTTTTTTATTCTTGATAGGTTCGCGCTTGACCGCTATCTCACCTGATGGAAAGCGACGAATTATAAATGGTTTAGTTATTAAATGTACCTACTTAGTTCATACAATGCAGTATTTTAATGCAAACTTTTAGTAATTTAATAATACTTGAGAACTGTAGTGAAATTATAAATATATTGTACCTGTGAATAAATTTTATTATGATTCTTCGTTGTCATATCGATAATTCCATATATAAGTATTAACACATGCTCGAATCTGGTTCTACGGACCAAACCCGTTCTCGCAATGGACGACCGAATCCAATGACTGTACACTTCTCTTTGACCGAATCAGACCGTGGTTTTGCGTACGACCATAAGTGCACGCCGACCGCTAAAAAACCTACACAGACTCAAATAATATGGTTACCAGACTACTCTGTTGATGAACTGATTTGGTTCGGAAGTGAACCAAATTCATGGTCCGATCGTACCAAGTTTACGAGTATGTTAACATAGTATTAACATACGCGTAAACTTGGTAACATACTCGTAAATTTTGACCGGAATTTAATCACGTTAACTGCTGCAATAAGAATTTGCATCATATAGGTCTTTAAGAGTGCAGATATTACTGCACAGAGGGCACGACAAGAGGTAAGGCATTGTTTGAGATGTGGCTCATTTAAGTATTGTTATCTAACTCCCCGTATTGCACCCTTACGGGGGTAAGTCAGGGAACAAATTTAGGACCCTTAGAATTTATTATAATGATTAATGATCTACCAGAAATCATTAAAAGCGCAGGGTGTTTATTATTTGCGGACGATCTGAAGCTGTTCTTACGGATAACGGACGAATCGCACTGCGAAGAGCTCCAGGGGGACATTGATCGGGTGGTTGCGTGGAGTAGAGAGAACAATTTGTTTTTCAATGTTGCAAAATGTAATGTTATGTCCTTTACGCGAGCCGTGATACCCCGACGTCACGAATATACCATGGAAGGACACGTGATACCGCGGGTAGGGTCAGTGCGAGATCTTGGGGTCACTTTCTCTGAGGACCTGACATTTCGAGATCATGTCGTGCAGGTATGTAAAAAAGCCTTCAAGAATCTTGGATTTGTCATGCGTGAAACCCGTGAATTTACTAATATGGCAGCTGTGAAATCGTTATATAACGCATTGGTGCGAAGCAATCTGGAAACGAGTGCTATCATCTGGAATCCTTATGAAAGTAAATATACTATGATGGTGGAAAAGATGCAGAATAAATTTACTCGGTACTTATACATGAGGCAATTTGGCGTATACCCTTTCTATCCACTTATGTATCCAACCCTCTTTGTTATAGGGATGGTTGGTTACTATAAGTTGGAGGTAAGGCGCAATCTCGCTCTTGCAAAGTATGTGTTTTTGGTTTTACGGGGTATCCTAAATAATCCACAAATACTGGAATCGTTGAGATTGCTCGTTCCAAACAGTGGACTGCGCCCAGGGCCGAGAGAAAGGCTGTTTAAAGTCCCGGTAGCCCGCACAAATCTGTTAAAGTTCGCACCCGTGACTCGGGCGGTTGAAATACTTAATAACGTCTCTCTGCGGTTAGATATTTTTTCTTGCACATTGGCGGAATTTGAGAGGGTGACAATAAGTGTGTTGTCCTCTGTGTAACTTGTGCTGGTTCTTCAGGGCGCTGCTTGAGGCTGGTCATCGACTATCATGTAGGTATGTTGACTACTACTACACTAAGTTAATGAATATTTGATCAGTCTGTGGGTGGCGTCTCTGAGTGCGGCTATTTTGCGACTACATTTGTTATCTTGGGTATGCCTGTTAGAACAATTGTATGTGTTATTAAATAAATAAATAAATAAATAAACTTAGTAACAAAAATAATTAATACAAGATGACAAATATATTTTTTGTGTTTTATTAGAGGAAGTTTGAAAGTGGCACCAGTGACTGAAAAGTTGAAAGGCAATCATTTGTCTTGGTATGGTCATGTGAAGAGGAGTGATGAAACGCATGTTACTACAAGAGTTCTGAGTATACATGTAGATGGATGGAGAAGGAGAGGGAGGCCAAAGAAAAGATGGATGGATTGTGTGAGTGTATGTATTCTCAATCCATACAAAAAATAAACCTGAAGGTTCTCAAAGTTAAACCGTTACATTTGTAATGAATGTATATTTCTCATAGAAACATCATGGAAACAATGTTAATTATATAATATAATTAGTAATTGACTGTATTTCGTTCTCATCTAGTTAAGTTATGATTTTACGTAACACCGCACCAGGCCCAGATGGCATTCCTGGCCGGGCATGGGTTCTGGCTATGGATGCTCTAGGGGATCGCCTAAGACAGCTGTTTAACAGCTGTCTCTGTTCGGGCGTGTTCCCTACCGACTGGAAGGAGGCTGGATTGGTCTTGTTGAGGAAAGTGGGCAGGGATTCAGAGTCTCCCTCTGCGTACCGTCCCATTTGCTTGCTCGACGAGGTCTCCAAGCTATTCGAAAGAATAATTGCCGAGAGGCTCGTTGAGCACCTTTTACGTGTTGGTCCTGACCTCGCAGATAGCCAGTATGGTTTCCGACGGCAGCGCTCTACTGTCGATGCAATACTACGCGTACGCTCACTGTCGGAGCAGGTAGTGTCCCGGGGTGGAGTGGCGTTGGCGGTAAGTTTAGATATCGTCAACGCCTTTAACTCCTTGCCCTGGAATGCGATTAGGGCGGCACTAGTCTATCACAGAGTGCCACCTTACCTGCAGCGCATCATCTGGGATTATCTACGTGACCGGCACATATGTTATGTGAGCCGGGACGGTAGCGTTCATCGGAGGGAGATAACGTGTGGGGTTCCACAGGGGTCGGTTTTAGGCCCTCTCTTGTGGGACCTTGCATACGATGTAGTCCTGCGTGTCGACCTCCCCATAGGCGTAAATATCATCTGCTATGCAGACGATACCCTGGTGTTGGCCGGTGGGGACACATTCGATGAGACCATCCAGCTTTCTGAGCTTGGTGTGGCAAGAGTCGTGGCTACGATCCGCGAGCTGGGTTTAGAAATAGCGCCTCATAAAACTGAGGCGCTCTGGTTTCACAAACTGCCAAGGACCAGAGAGCCACCCAGCTCATCAGTGACAGTTGGAGATGCGCAAGTCCAGGTGGGTCAACACATAAAGTATCTTGGCCTAACTCTGGACGGTAGGTGGGGCTTCGAAGAGCACTTCGAGCGACTAGTCCCCCGCGTTGGGAGAGCAATGGGTGCTTTGCATAGGTTGCTGCCCAACCTCGGGGGCCCTCGAGAAGAAGTTCGCCGCCTCTACGCGGGTGTCGTGCGATCAATGGTCCTTTATGGGGCACCTGTGTGGTCAAACAGACTATCAGGTGTCCGTCGCTGCAGGACAAAAATTAATAGTCTGCAGCGGAATATGGCCATTCGGATCGCACGTGGATACCGAACGGTATCCTTCGAGGCGGCAACTCTCCTGGCACGCTTTCCACCACTTGACATCCTGGCAGATATGGACGCGAGGGTATACAACCGGATTCGTGACATACGCCAAAGTGGTAATAGCGTGCCGGGGATCGTTGCAGTAAGGCTGAGACGGCAGGAACGGCAACACGCGCTCGAGAGGTGGCGCAAGCGGCTGCAGCAGCCGCAATTCTCGTGCAAGCGCGTTGTCAAGAATAAGAATACAAGATGACAAATATATTTTTTGTGTTTTATTAGAGGAAGTTTGAAAGTGGCACCAGTGACTGAAAAGTTGAAAGGCAATCATTTGTCTTGGTATGGTCATGTGAAGAGGAGTGATGAAACGCATGTTACTAAAAGAGTTCTGAGTATACATGTAGACGGATGGAGAAGGAGAGGGAGGCCAAAGAAAAGATGGATGGATTGTGTGAGTGTATGTATTCTCAATCCATACAAAAAAATAAACCTGAAGGTTCTCAAAGTTAAACCGTTACATTTTTAATGAATGTATATTTCTCATAGAAACATCATCGGCACAATGTCTCAGGGAGATGTCAGCAAATCGTACGGGCCCAGCAGGGTCGAAGCCTACTGGGGCCATGGGTAGTGTGAAAATGAAACCCGGGGCCCTGGGACGAAGGCAACGAAGGAACAGGGGTGGGTTTTTAGTCAGTAAAAGTCTGACACTATCTCCTGCTGCCCAAGAGCGAGATTTGTCATTAGATGATTTTCCCACCTAAAAAAAAAATTAAAAAAATGGGCAATGTTAATTATATTATTTAATTAGTAATTGACTGTTTGTCGTTCTCATCTATTTAAGTTATGACTTTTTTGTATTCCTAATGGTTGTTGTTGTCACCCTTGAGCATTTATTATTAAAGGACCCTCATTCCCATTAGAATTAAGAGTTCTGTCTGATCTGTTGAGCTAGCACCATCTCTCTCTGAACATTAAAGTAGTCTTAGTGATAATTAATTGCTTCTTTTTCTGCTGTTTTATTTTTTGTAAACAATTCTTCTACCACCCGAACATTACACATTGGTCCTTCGAGCCAGACGAAAAAAAATGCAAAATTAAAAAGAAACCATATTAAAACGACTGAAAATTACATTGATGGGAATTTTTGAAGCATTACTTATTTTATAGTTCTGGATGAACCCCATGCACCATGTTCCATCGGTATGGATAGAACGTCAATCTTGGGGGAAAAGTACCAGAGAAGTACTAGAAAATGTATTGGTCTTCCAAAAGACCAGTACATTTCAAGAAGACCAAAATAACATTGACAGAACTTACACCACTCAGATGAATACACAAGTGACCTCTATCTGACATGTCCACGGTCAACGCCACTAGACCAATTAACTAATAAAATTCAGCGTTACCAAGTGTATCACTTTGCCCCTGATCGTTGGTTAGCTTATATTTAACATTGACTGCTTCGAAACAGAGGGGGACAAAAACAAACATGATGATGATTTTACGACATACCAAACTAAGATAACCAACAAAAAACCGGTCAAGTGCGAGTCGAACTCGCGCGCCAAGGGTTCGGTACAAATATCTAGTTCGATTTCCGAATCGTGTCTCGGAAGATTCTTCTGAATCGCAAAAAAGTAATTATTTTGTGGTGTAACTACTACGATTTCGAGATTTTTTCTATATCTGCTACATGGAATTGCTTGCCAAACATGATTCTAGGTCGTAGGGTGATGGGTGGTGGGGTGGGGGGGGGGGGGGTTTGATTCACTTGGAAACGTAAAATTACGCCCCATAAATGGATCATAAACTGCAATATCTTTGGATTGCATTGATTTGGAAGTTTGGTGTTTTCACTCCTCCAAGATATAGCAATCAATTTTAATTTGATAAATCCACACATTCCTGAGAAAAGGGTATTGACAAACGGTCAGACGAACAACGCAGTGATTATATAACGGATCCATTTCCGCCGAACGGGATACGGAATCCTAAAAACGAAATAAATTATCTCTCACGCAGACAGGCGCGACGTGACAATACGCTAAGGGCCTGCGCACACTTGAGACAAGACTGTCTTAGACAGAATTGTCTACGACGCGCGACATCGCAGACTTGACTTCGACGTCTGCGACAAGACTGTTTTGTCTACGTCATGGCGCACACTATCAAGACAAAACAGTCTAGCGGCGTACGGCCAGTGTTGCCAACTTAGTGAATTTTCCAGTAAAACGGGTAGTTTTAACCCCCCATTTAATTGCGAACTATTTCTTTTATTTTGGTTTTAGTGGCTAGTGGATTTTTCTAGTGCTTTAGTAAAATTCAATTTCTTACTAAAAATGCGATCACTCGGGTGTAAATCAGCACCATAGAATCTATAGTTATCAATCTGATACCGACGCGACGATGATGGTGCAAACAAAAATGATTCGTCTGAAGACGAATTAATACATAACTGTTATTGAATAATTTGTATGTTGATTTACCTACTAATGTTAATTTACCCACAAATAGTATTTTGATCAACTGATTGTTAATTTTTATCACTTATTATTAAAACCTATATGTAATAACCTATATGTCTACTTATTTTATTTCGTACAATACACATTTGTTTAGTGGGAAATTTTGCGATTTTGTGTGTGGGATCATTTTTTGTTAGTGGTTTTAAAAGTTGACTCTAGTGGTAAGTTAGTGCAACTGTTGGCAACACTGGACTTCTCAAAACAGTCTTGTTGCAGATAAGTCTGCGGTGTCGTAGACAAGTCTGCGACGTCGTAGACAAGTCTATCTAAGACAGTCTTGTCTCAAGTGTGCGCAGACCCTTACGATACGTTACGGCCCTAGCGCCCGAGTAGTGTCATAAAACAGTGACTTTCTGAAGCCTACTCCTCAATAGCGGCTAGATCAATAGGTTTGAAATAAATATAGGTTTATTATATACTCGTGAACAAGATTATCAACATTCATGATTTTTTCGTATGACTAATACTTTAAACAAAAAAAAAAAATTTACGAGATGATTATTTTTTCACTTGTTTTCCCTACTCCTTTCAAACGACTTTGATCTTTAGATGAAAATAGATTTAAAGGTCAGCGGGGCTCTATCAATGCTCAGCTGGCCGGAATTAAATGCACACATACTCGTACTGCCACCTAGGTGGCATTACGAGGCCAGCGTCGGTGGCCAGCGGGGGTGGTGGTCCATTTAAATCCGGCCAGATGTTCCAGGGTCTATCTATACGCCTTAACCACTTTCGAAGGCACGGTTGGCGCATTGGTCAAGCGATTGGCTGTTGAGCTTCGTGTCATAGGTTCGATTGGTGGTGGTTAGAACAAATATTTCCGAGTCTGCGTGTCTTTTGTGAATATAAATGTTTGTGAACGCACTCATAATACAGGAATTAATTCTTTAAATGATAGAAATTGTTCTAAAGATTACCCGTACCCACCCCGTATCTTTTTCTCCTCTCTGTCAAATTCATCCAAAGGTTTTTTGCAAAAATCTTGTTTGTACCTACCTAATAATAGTGCACTGTATGGAATTGTGTTGAGAGTGATTTAATTATTCGTAGCCATTTTTATTTATTGCACGATACTCACATAGATCTGCGGGGCTATTGCGTAACTCTGTTGACAGTTCAAGTGATGATCACTTGTTACCAATGTGCATCATTGAACTGTCAAACAGCTAGTTTCGTATTGCCTATCTTCAGTGACCAACTGCAGTGACGTCATTAGCCACTGGTGCCTTTGATAGCCACCGTAACACGTTTTGACAGATGTTATTGTATCGATACTTTTAAAGCTGTATAATAGTCGATAGACGTAGACGGAAGACGTAGCGTTGGAAGGCCTCCTACAAGGTGGACCGATGACTTGGTAACGGTTGCGGGAGTCCGATGGATGCGAGACGCACAGGACCGTTCGCTGTGGCGACGCTTGGGGGAGGCCTATGTCCAGCAGTGGACGTTTTTCGGCTGAAATGATGATGATGATGATGAATAGTCGATAAAATTTTAGAGTGGTCACAATAGGCACCGTAATTTTTTATAATTCACCACATTTCCACCGTAGTTTGTTAGTCACTTGTGTGATTGATACGTAATACCAATTTTATGAAATTGTCAGTTTGACAACTAAATTTAGTGTGCAACGAATGCTAGTTGTCAACTGTTATTGAAAAAGTTAGCCAATAGCCCCCTGGAGTTTTGTTACTATTTTGGTGTACAATAAAGTTTATTCTATTCTATTCTATTCTATTCTATTCTATTCTATTCTATTCTATTCTATTCTATTCTATTCTATTCTATTCTATTCTATAGACCCACTTAGTGACTGATCATAGCTCGCACTATTCTGACGATTCTTCCTATCTATCAATGTAGATTTGCCCCGTACCCTGGTGACCCGTAGTTTTTTTTTTCAATTTGGCGTCTGTCTGTAGGAGCCTCGAGTTTTTTTGTGTAATTCTTAATTTAATAGAACGCAAAACAAAAAGTTCTATTTTGATTTCCTGGTTGTTTGCTTTCAAATTGCAATTCACAAAAACATTAATCGTGTTTTAGGTTTAAATTATATAATTTGATATATTTCAAGGCCAAATGAGTGGCCTTGGCATTATGACTTGATAACGCGTACCGTCAACAACAAAAGTTAATAGAAATGCGTATTTTTATCAAATAGGTTTTAAAAACACTTTAACATATTAATTTAAACTAGATGCGGCCGGTGTTTCTTAGCTGACAAGACTTTGAGAAGAAACACTGAAACAAACTCAGAAGTCAAAGTCTCTTTTAAAGTCCATACCTACAGCAAACATGTAGGTAATGGTAAAATCACATGAGAACCATGCAGATTAATAATGTCTATGATGGCCTTTTGAGGAAAGAATCACACAGATTTGAGTGGACCTATCCAATCAGTACAAGCATTAGTTCTCATTTCTGTAGCTCAACTCAAAGCTATTAAGGACATTTACTTGTTATTCTGTTCATAACAGCCTATAAATATTCTGTTTTAAAACAATAATAGCTATGTTTATCGAATTTAAACTTGAACGAACTTTGATTAGCCGAATTACCTGATCTATCACGTCTTAAGGAGATTTTGAATTTCTCGCATCTAGCAAACTCCTTTGGCCCCACCAGGTTATCGGCCAACCATGTGGGAAGCCTTCGGTCCCCGGTTTATGGAACCTACGGCTACACAAAGTTGGCGGGTTATTACCGGCAGGCTGGGTAAAACCGCCGACTCTGGCGGCTTTGGTGTAGATTATAAACGCTCTTTATAAACGTTCACTACCAGGGGCGCCGACTCCGTGGGTGCTCGGGGGCTCGAGCACCCATGAGAAATAAACAGTGGGTGCCGAGGAGAATAGACATCAAGACACAGATCAGTAATCGCCTTTTAGGGATGGGCGTTTTTTCATTACCTGATGACCCGTTTAGCCCAGTGGTTTAAAGCGCCCGCCGGTTGAAACACAAGGGTCGCAGGTTCGATTTCTGCACCAACAAACACAAGGGTCGCAGGTTCGATTTCTGCACCAACTATGTTTGTTGATGAAACAGATATTTGTGTTGGGTCTGGGTGTTTATTGTACCTTCGTTGTTCCTGGTTTCCATAGTACAAGGGAAAACATTAGTTTGGGACCAGGACAATGTATGTGATGTTGTCGTAAATTATTATTATTTATTTTTATCAAACATAATTTGTAATTAAGTACGCAGTATGTAAGTAGGACATTTATTTATTTGTCAGTCGATCAGTGTGCATTTCTCTTCTCACACTTCGCCACTTTTTCGAGTCATCAAATGAGCATGAGCACCCATGAGGTTTTCTAAAAGCCGGCGCCCCTGCTCACTACAGTATAATTTTGCAGACCATACGCTGTAACTCTCTGTTGACAAGCCTAGATTACTTCATATATAGAGTTTACACTGATTCAATCGTATTTTTAGCCTTGGACGGGCGCACACAAGACGCGTCTTGAATATTACTTCTTTATTTATTTATGTTGATTTGTGAAATAAAGTTTTGTATTTTCTATGTATTGGTGAATTAGAACAGTGTAATAATGAAGTTATTGGTGCTAATTTCTTTGGTCTGCCTCCTTGGTAGTACGGAAGCGTTAAAAGTGCTGGTTGTATTCCCTTATCCTGTGAAGAGCTTGAGTATATTGGGAACTGGAGCTGTCAGGCACCTGCTGAATGCTGGACATGAGGTATATCATCGTTTGCTGGCCCCTATTCTATTTATTCTTATCTAAACATATCATCCAGACATGAGATACTTACATATACAACTTTATAGATATACTATACTTAAATAATAATTTTGTTTATTGACATTAAAAATATTAGATAACAAACTATTTGAAGCCCAGGCTCCTGAGTTAGGTAGCCACCTGTGTTACAAGAGTCAGTGTCTACACCTAGTTGTATGTGGTACATTTGATAACGTATTTTTTGACTGTCCTGTTGACTGGCCTGTTTTGACTGGCCTGTTGGTCTAATGGTTAGTGGCCCTGACTGCTATGCCGGAGGTCGTGGGTTCGATTCCCCCCCCCAGGACAAATGTTTGTGTGATGAGCACGATCATTTGTTCTGTGTCTGGGTGTAATTTATCTCTAATATGTATGTATTTAGAAATATATATGTATGTTTATCAGTTGTCTAGTACTCATAACACAAGCTCTGCTTAGCTTGAGACTAGACGGCGTTGTGTGCTAGTTGTGGAATATTATATATTATATTATATTATTATATTAGGACTCCCGACAGACGTTGTCGTGTCCGAAAACTGACTTTTCGTCAGTAAAAAAGATTGGGGATCATATTGCAGTGCCACCTATCGGGTCCAATTGTATTTTCTAACTATCCATGGACCCACTCCAATACACACACAAAATTATTACTTTCACACTGGTCAAGTCGTTTAGTTAGGTGACAAACACAGGTACAAAAGAATTCTATATAAAGATATATCTAAAAAATGTGTGTAGATATTTTTTTTCTTGGCAGACCAGATACAACCATAAAATTTTACACCTCATAGCAAAAAAAAAAAAAAAACTGGGTAGGTTACATTCCTCAGGGCCGCAAAATGATATAATATGAAAATAACTAATTAATATCTCAGTTCGTCGTTACAAGGCCTCCCACAAGGTGGACCGGCGGACCTGGTGAGAGTCATGGGAATACGACGGATGCGAGATGCACCGGACCGTTCGTTATGGCGAGGAGGGAGGCCTATGTCCAACAGTGGACGTCCTTCGGCTTAAATGATGATGATGATCTCAGCTTATCTAACTGGTATTTAAAACTCTATAGTCATTATCTTCTAACCTTTTTCCCGTGTTATTTTTGGTCGCAACACGTTTTTAGGGTTCCGTATCTCAAAAGGAAAAAACGGAACACTTATAGGATCACTTTTTTGTCCGTGTGTCTGTTTGTCGGTCTGTCTATGTGTCGGTCAAGACCCTTTATCTCGATAACGCATGCAGGTATCGAGTTGAAATTAAAACCATATAGCAGGTCTGCGGTCTTTTGAAGCTGTGAAAAAATCAAACTTCTGAGTTAACGAAAAAAAAAAGATACGGCCATTTATGTCACAAAAAACATATATTTCGAAACTCTTAAGGGAATCAAATTTCATAGGGTACTTCCCGTTGACCTAGAATCCTGAAATTTGGCATACAGTAAGGTCTCATAGCACAAGTATGGGCAAAAATCTGAAAACTGTAAATTAGTAGTTAAGTCACAAAAAAAAACTTTTTTGTGATTCGGAAAAATCTACTCGGGAATTGAACCATTTTCATAGATAAGTTTGTATGGAACCCTCAATGCTCGAGTCCGACTCGCAATTGCCCGATTTTTTTTCTTTTATTCTATCCTATCCAACCGTCAAGCTATCCCTTACTCCCTTTTTCTTCATACCACCTTTCACATAATCCGTCCATCTTTTCGTTTTCCTCCCTCGGGGGAGGTATCTCCTATTCTCTATAGTATTAAGCTTAAAAGATCGTGTAGGTATATGACGCAGGTAGTTAATAAGTAGTACAAATATTAAATCTAAAAAAAGGTACATAAACAGTAGACAGATTACACTTGGCACGCATTATTATGCTGAAGGTCAACATAGGTAGGTATCAGGTAATTACCCATGATTATAGACATGCGTATATATTTAAATAAATAACTATTATCATCCATAACAAGATAATATTTGTAGCACATAGACTTGTTAACTTCTGAAGATTCCTGTAGACATATGCCACAAGACAGACGACGCGAAATCATAATATTTGTCCTGTTTTCTACAAGATCATAACACAATTCCTAACCAATGTGATTCCCGAAAGTCAACGCCGAAACAATGAAGCTCAACAAGTCCTGAGACATGTTTCAACGCCTTAGTTTTAACTTTTCACGCTCTAGGGTGAATCGAGAGGGAGTATCATACTTTCACTAACTAAAACCACACCTATGTTTATCCCTACATAGAGCTAGAGACAAAGGAACAGGACGTATGAAAAAGGGTCGTCGCAACACCCGCAACTTGGCAACACGCCTGACTGCAGGAGGAATTTTCGCCTTTATAAGTATTAGTGTGATATCTATATAGAGGTCTACAATGCGTTCCAAATAAGAATAGGATCGACTGCCGTGTTGTAACGTCACGTCATGTTGTCAAATCGCAAGAAAGAACTCAGAGATGAGCAAAATTGAAGAACTGGATTCTGATTAAACTTTTTTCGTTCACAGTTCGTAAATTAATTAAATTTTAAAAATTTCTTGTTTCGCTCACCATAATAATTCTTCGATTTGGCAGTATGACGTGACGTCACTACATGGCAATCGATCCTATTCTTATTTAGAACACATTGTATATCACATGTTATCGTATCGTTTGTGAGTGTATGTTTGTTACATCTTCACGCTCGAACGGGTGGACGGATTTGAATGAAATTTGGCACACTACTAGATCATGTCCAGGAAAAGCACATATGATACTTTTTATCTCGAGATTATGGTCTTTTGAGATAATTTTCTAAGCCGATGGCAACAGCTAGTTGATTTATATGCCGTAATAAAACTAAGCAAATGCAAAGTCAAGACTGTCTGACAGACTATCACGATATGAAAACAATGATGGTGGAAAACTAATAAAAGGCTCAAAATGGATACAAATATAATAATAATATAATAATATTCCACAAGTTTCACACAACGTCATCTAGTCTCAAACTAAGCAGAGCTTGTGATATTAGTATTAAACAACTGATAAACATACTTATATATTTTTAAATACATAAGATACTACTGCTCTGATCTTTGAGACGGATCTGCCCGATACCAGCTTGATGCACTTGAGGCAATCGAGATACGAGCCAGAAGGATCATTGGCAATGATGCACTCGTTAAGTCGAGGCTTAAAAGTCTTGAGCATCGACGACGAGTTGCTAGCCTGTCGGTTTTCTACCGGTTGCATTTCGGGGAGTGTGCGTCGGAATTGCATAACCTAATTCCGCCTAGCCCGTTCCATCATCGGACCACCAGGCGTACGGCAGTGCGCCACCGGTACATGATGGACATCCCACCTATACGCACGAAACGTTTTGGGAACACATTCATTGTGCGTACAGCTATGGAGTGGAATTCCTTGCCGGAATCTGTGTTTCCTGATCGCTACAACCCGGGAATCTTTAAGTCAAGAGTGAATAGGTTAATTCTAGGTAAGAGCGCTCCATCGTCGACCGCATCGTCGCTTTCCATCAGGTGAGATAGTGGTCAAGCGCGAACCTTTCAAGAATAAAAAAAAAAGATAAATCATACCGACACAGAACAAATGATCGCTCATCACACTAACATTTGTCCTGGGTGGGAAAGTGACCTTACGTATAGGGTTCTGAAGATTTGCCATAGTGTGTGGCTTTTGCAAACTATTAAGTGTGGACGTTGCATTCGTACCAGTATGCTCGATAGCGTTAAGCCTTGTCATAATATTACTGAGGGTATCTTGTAACGAGTTAATTGGTATGAGGCATTACCGATGGGCACCTTGCGCACATCTCTTTGAGGCGCGCGTGGAACACTGAAAAGAGATGTCAGCAAAACTGTAGGGGCTCAGCAGGGTCCAAAACCTACTGGGGCCATGGGTTGTGCAAAAAGAACCCCGGGGTCCTGCAAGGAAACCAAAGAAGGAACATAGGAGTGGGTTTTAGTCAGAAAAAGTTTGACACGCTCTCTCGCTCCGCCCTAGAGCGGCACCTACTAGGACCACGAGAAATTTCTGAAAGGGAAACCGTGGTCCTAGAACGTAAACGGCTCACCCTCGCGCTCCACGCCAGAAAAGAAGTCATTGAAAGAAAAAGTATATACAACACAAATTATCAAAACTCTGTCGAATCTGTAGTAGTTGTTTTTTTTTCTGTATTTTTTTTATTCTCTGTTGATTCTCATTAGATCTGCGTAGTTTTGTTGATTTGATTATTTGACCTAGAATAGATGTATAAAAGATCTTTCAACCGTTGGGTCGTCCAACCCATGCCATTGTATTATTTCAAGTCAACTAGATTGATGACTAGGTGCATTGAGCATAACGGTCATTTAATGTTTACGATCGTTCGTTTATAGTATTTTTTTCTACTCAGACCAATAAAATGGATCTACAGATAGAAATACACTTTATTTTACATCAAAAAGACATCTCTTTTTACCCGACTGCGCGACGCAAAGGAGGGTAATGTGTTTATATTAATATTTATTGGTCTGAACACTCCACGTACGTAGTAATATATAGCTTTTGTTAACTGAGGGTAGTCAGTTAGGAAACACCAGCAAATTGACAAAAAAAGTGTTTTTAAAAAACCTATTTGCAAAATAAATATTATTTATCACTGCTAGCGTATCAATCTTTCAGTTCTAAATCATTTCAGTCTTATTTAATGTACTATGATTGATTTTTTCAGGTGACCTACATTACTGTTTTTCCATTGAAGAACCCACCGAGCAAAAACTTCCGTCAAATAGATATCAGTACCAACTTGGATATGCTGAAGAGTAAGACACTCTTTTAAATTTATTTATATAGGGTGACTGGTAATTAGTGACCGATACTTAAACACATGATTGTACTCATGATTACAAACAACTTTCCCAAAGAGACTTTTTTATATTTTCATTAGTTTTATCACAATAATAAAACAGCTGTTTAAATACGCGCGCGCGCCTGCGACCGGCGACGACGGCGACCGCTCAGCTGTTAGCCGCGTGACGCGTGAATGTACCTACAAACTAGTGAGTATATAAAAAAAGTTTCTTTGGGAAAGTTGTTTGTAATCATAAGTACAATTATGTGTTTAAGTATCGGTCACTAATTACCAGTCACCCTATATATATTCGGTTAGACTGGAAGCTGGCCCCAAGCCAGTTAGGAAAAGGCTCGGGGGCAGGGGCACACTTAATTTATGGAATGAAAACCTTAAACTAAAACATAAAATTGTCGGCATTATCGTGTTCCGCGATTTCTTCCAGGCAACCTAGAATGTACAGAGATTGCCTGGACACAAAATAAGGTTGCACTTGGTGCAAATGTGCAAGTAAACAGATATTAAGTACTTAATATTAGCTCAATAGTGGGACGAACAAAAAACGAAGGTCATTAAGAAACAGTGGACTTACAATTTAGAAATTATAAGTCATAGCAAATATCACAAAATTTACTTGTCTGGGTAATGCAGCCAACATTTAAATTGCTGTGTTCGGGAATTCATTGTTTTTTGGTCAGAATTTTTTCATTAATTGCTTCAGTTCAGGGTGGAGCGAGTTTGAGTGTCAGGGTTGTACTGACTAAAGCTTACCCATATTCTTTCAGTTGCTCTTTGCGTTCCAGAGCCGAGGTAACCCTTTCGAACCATCCTGCAGCTCTGGAACAGATCACTCCATGAACAACTAACCAACAACTGTACTTTTTTACAGATGACGAATCTCTAACAATGGGATATGTTCTGGAGCACAAACTAGAAAGAAACGATCCCCTACAAATCCAAATGTTTGGTCAAGAAGGTGCAAGACTAACCTTTCAGCATGAAAACGTTAAAAAACTAATACAAGACCCCAATGAGCACTTCGATGCTGTTGTTACTGATTTAATAGAATCAGAAGTATTTGCAGGGTGAGTCGAAAAGAAAAGTGTTTGTGGATCAAAGGATTTTGATCTCCAGTCATTACCTCCCAGTTCAGAGGTTTTAAGAAATAAACAAAGAAAAAACGTTTATTCGTGTCTCACACAATCGCACAAACAAAACAAAAAAGAATAACTTTACCTCTTTATAATATTAGTGTAGATTTTATATGTTATGCTTCTGGCGAGATTGGTTGTTCATTTATACAGGAAAATCACGCTATAATTTTTTTTTATATAATTTATAGATTGCTTTCTTTTTTTACTACATATGCAAAATAACTTTAATTTCGGAAGTATATATTTATTTACATTTAAAAATACTAACTATAATTACAATAAAATAAAATAAATAATAATAAAAACCCTACACTAATTACAACTAACTAAAACTAAAATATAGCGTCAAAAAACTCTTCCACATCGCTGTCGACTGGTAATGTGCCCAAAACACTGGCGGCATTGCCACGCTGTATGGCAATGCATATCCTCTGTCCGAGGTAAAAGCCAGCCCTTGGGTCACGCGAAGTGTCAACTAGACGTTTTGACAGATCTTTATACAACTTGTGGGCTATTGATTTAAATTGTGCTGTGCCCATATGTGTAAATAAATAATTAAATTAAGTTTTATAAACTCTTGTTTACAGGTTAGCAGTATTGTACGACTGCCCGATGATATGGCTATACTCCATGGGTGCTCACTGGCAGCCTCTAAGACTGATCGACCGTGCCACCAATCCCGCATATGACCCTGACTACCTGTCTCCTGCTATGACTCCTTTATCTTTTCCGGAGAGAGTTGACGAGTTGTGGTCCAGGATCAAGTGGCAGTTTCTTAAAACGTAAGTTCATTTTTATAGAAAAAAAAAACTCCTAGCATAGCATAATCAGCCTTTTAATGTTCCCACTGCTGGGACTCAGGCCTCCTCTCTAAGAGAGGGGATGGACCGTAATTCACCACGCAAGCCCAATGCGGGTAGGTGAATGTCACATGTCTTCAATTTTTCGGTTCTAGGACATGCTGGTTTCCTCACGATGTTTTCCTTCACCGTTTTGGGAGCAGTGGTGAGAGAGTAATGCGCCTAGCTGGGTTTGAACCCGCGACCTACAACTCGTAAGTCGGGGCCGTTACAACTCGGCTACCACTCCTCTAAGCTAAAGTTAAAATCCTACTCGGAGTGAAGCGAGAGGTAGTGTTAGACTTTTACTGAGTAAAACTCACTTGTGTTCCTTCAGGTGCCCTTTGCGGTCCAAAGGCACGGTAATTCTTTCGAACGATTCACCAGCCCTAGGAGGCATCGGCCAATCTTGCTGACATCTCTTAAAGACGGCGAGCTACCTATTGCTCGCCATCTACAAGCCCTGCTGTTGCTTATTGTAATTTTACAACCCTATTCTACTGATACTAACAATTGGGGTTCTTAGATAAAGTGAGACGGTACTTCACGCCGGAACAGCTGCTCAACATTTATCAAGCGCAAGTTAGATCGTGTATGGAATACTGTTCTCATCTTTGGGATGGGTCTGTCAAATACCACCTTGATGCTCTGGAGTCGATTGAAAAGCGAGCCAAGAGGATCATCGGTGATGATGCACTTGTCGAGTCAAAACTCCATAGCCTTGAGCATCGACGCGGAGTTGCTGGCCTGTCGGTTTTCTATCGATTACATTTCGGGGAGTGTGCGTTGGAATTGCACAATTTAATTCCCCCAAGTCCGTTCCGTCATCGGACCACTAAACGTACGGCATTGCGCCATTGGTACATGGTGGACATCGCACTCATACGTACAAAGCGTTTTGGGAACACATTCATTATTCGTACAGCTAAGGAGTGGAATTCCCTGCCGGAGTCTGTGTTTCCTAGTAGCTACAACCTAGGGGTCTTTAAGTCTAGAGTAAATAGGCTACTTCTAGGCAAGCGTGCTCCATCGTCGGCTACATCATCGCTTACCATCAGGTGAGATAGTGATCAAACGCGAGCCTATCAATAATAATAATAAAAAAAATACTATAACTGTAATAAAATATCAACAATTTTTTTTTTTCCTGTAACCTTTTTTTTCGATGGGTAAATCATCTTACGACATCCCCCGCTCTTGGGCGGAGCGTGAGATAGTATCAGACTTTTACTGACTAAAAACCCACTCCTGTTCCTTCGTTGCCTTTCGTACCAGGGCAGAGTCTTCCTTTCAGAATCAGACCCTTGGCCCCAGTAGGCTTCGACCCTGCTGGCCCCTACGACCCTGCTGGTCGATGACTTGGGCTCAGTCCGGACGGTTACCGGACGGCTGGACGGCAAGCTACCCGCTGCTCGCCGTCCGCAAGCCCGCGCCTACGGTTTCCTATAACCTACTATCACTATCTCACCTGATGGAAAGCGACGATGTGGTCGATGATGAAGCACGCTTGCCTGTACTCCATTCGCATTAAGATTAGTCATTTAAACTTTTTTTACTGTACGTTCAAACGATTTTGACTTTTATTGCGTTGGTGGCATGATAAATAGCGGCTGCAGTAAATAGCTGTTGTTTTTGTAACCACTTTTTTGCTTTTGATGCTATCCTTATGTCTACGGAATATAAGTCAAAATCAGTTAAAGGGACAGAAAAAGGTTTGTTGAAATGTCTAATCTCATTGCGAATGAATGAATTCACGAATTCTTATGTTACTTCCTATTACGACTCACTTTTTATTATGATTATTTTTATTGTGCTTTTGGGTACAATATTGACTGGTACACTATTCTTACATAATATCTACGAGTATCAATACTGCAATATAGAAATATTGTAACATCAACCATTTTTTTTAAAAGAGTAACCATGGAGTTTCTTTCCAGTTCTTCTTCATAGGAAATGACCAATTTGGAACCGTGCACTAGCTTCTGACGTTTTATAAGTGCCCATGTAGGCCTATGTGAAATAAAAATATTTTGATTTTTGTTTTTTTTTTTTTAATTGGGTATAGAAGTAACCTCAACTCTTAATTTCAGATTCATTACCCAACCCGAGGAACGCAAAATCTACGAGCAAACCTTCGGCCCGCTAGTTGTGAAACGTGGCAGAACACTTCCAGATTATGAAGAAGTCATCTTTAATGCTTCTTTGATCTTTGGGAATGAGCATGACGCTGTCCGTGACCGTCCGAGCACACCTCAAAACTTCAAGTATATTGGTGGATTCCATATTGAAGAGCCTTTGAAACCTCTGCCTAAGGTTAGGGAATTGAATAGATCCTAATACTACTACTATTGGATTAATATGAAAATTATCCATTTATCATTAACTGGTTTCTGGCCCGTATGAAAGTCGGTTTCTCCATACAAACTTTTGACACCTGTTTCATCCCCTTAGGGGGTGAATTTCGGAAAATCCATTCTTAGCGAATGTCTACCGCCCATAAGGAACCTACCTGCCAAATTTTAGGTTTGTAGGTGTTATAGATTTCATGATTAATCAGTGAGTGGTATTTCGCTTTTATATAATATATATATTTCCTTTCACAACTAACAATTTGTGTAGAATAGTTGTAGGCATCTTTCCTGACTCGATTATGTGTGTGTTATCACACACACATAATCGAATCCGATAGTGTTCAAAGTATTTCGCTGTGAGTACCTGCTTATACTTTAGTTAAATTTAATAATGTAATTCAATGATGTATCTAATCTTATTTATTTACTTTGAATAATGTTTCTATGGTAACCCATAGTCACATTATTAAATAAAATTGTCTGAAAAAAAAAAAAAAAATAAGTTTTAATTTGCTAGATTAAGAGTGTGGAATAGAAAACTACTGTATATAGGGTGACTGGTAATTAGTGACCGATACTTAAACACGTGATTGTACTCATGATTACAAACAACTTTCCCAAAGAAACTTTTTTTATATACTCACTAGTTTGTAGGTACATTCACTGATTAGGTACGTACACCTATGGGTTTGCAAGCTGCGCGGGTGTTCTATCACTATTGTAGGTACGACGGCGTCACGCGGCTAACAGCTGAGCGCTCGCCGGTCGCAAGAGCGCGCGCGTATATAAAGAGCTGTTTTATTATTGTGATAAGACTAATGAGAATATAAAAAAAAACTTTGGGAAAGTTGTTTGTAATCATGAGTACAATCATGTGTTCAAGTATCGGTCACTAATTACCAGTCACCCTATACAGGGTGACTGGTAATTAGTGTACGATACTTAAACACGTGATTGTGCTCATGATAACCGACAACTTTTACTATGGGAACAAACCTGAAATCGCGAAAAAAAATCAGCTGTTCAGTACACATATGTTTGCCTAATGTACTGAACAGCTGATATTTTTTTCGTGATTTTGGCTTTGCTCCCATAATAAAAATTGTTTGTTATCATGAGCACAATCACGTGTTTAAGTATCGTACACTAATTGCCAGTCACCCTATATACATAGTTCATATGGTTAGGATTCTTGAATACAAGACCTATTAATTCTAGTTCTAGTAGATAATTGAAGGTAAATAATAATACACTTATACCTATAAAAGAAACATAAATATTAACTATTTAAATACTAACACTAACTATATACAAAAACGAAATACATTCAGGCGTCGATACTTCGACGCTTGAATGAATGTGTTCTGGTTGGACTGGAAGCCGACCAAGCTAGTTGAAAAAAGGCTAGGGAAATGACGATCTACTAGATGATGCTTCCAGTCTTATGGGCTTATTTCTTCTAGCTTGGTCGGCTTCCATTCCAACCAGATGCGGTTGAATACCTGCCCCCCTAGCCAAATTACGATCGTTTCGTTTGCGTCGAACTCCTCGAGTAGGCCACGCCTCCGATGCCTTTGTTCTGACGTCATCTCAACGCTCAGTCACGTGGTCAGAACAAAGGAATCAGAGGCGTGGCCTACTCGAGGCGTTCGACGCAAACGAAACGATCGTAACATGGCTACCGGCTGTGCTTCATATGGAGCGACTACCTATCAGACCTCCACAATCCAGTTACTGGGCAACACGACACTACTAGCATCACTATTATGATATATAATATACTTACTAGCATAACAACAGATATTTTTTTTAATGCGTAATTATTATTTACTCGTAAAGCTAATTTATAAATTTTAGGTAGGTAACTGTTATATTTTGCCATGTCGTTGTGACTCGACAAAATTATAAGATAAAATGCTTGATTTCGATAACCTCTTCAACCCTGATAATACCATCAATACTATTCTATCCACGTAGAAATGACGATACTATGTTTTATTAATAATATCTACACTCAAATACATATATTATATGATGTAACATAAAAAACACACATCCTGAAATTCGTACGTTTAGGAATGGCTACAGAATTAATATCAGCTATTTTAAAATATGTATTTTTTTATCCTATTAAAGAATTAGGATAAGAAAATAAAATATTAACATGAAATTCTTGATAAGTCTTGATTGCGTCACCAAGGTGTATGTTTGTGCATGCGTAGATACCAATACTGATGGGCTACTAATGTAGTGCATCGATGGCCATATTATTTTCCTCCGAATATGATAGCTAATTAAAACACTCTCTTACATAAAACTTAAATATTAACTTTACTATTTATACTAAAACCGAACTATGTATGTACATACAAACTATAAATACTATTATACTAAACCTAACTATGTACATATAATACAAAAACACCTATTACACTCGGGCGTCGAAGTACAGTAGTATAGCTAATTTATTTAAAAAACACTACCAAAATGCGTTTGAGTAAACTTTCAGTGCTTAAATTATAATTATTACTTAATTTTCTAATTAGGGTGTGTATTATTCCAGTTACATTGTAACTCATGTACAAAGCTTACTGTCATGTTGTATAATACTACAAAAAAAAAAAATTAACAAACATAACGTACATTTGTATAAAGCAAAATAGAGTAGTAAAGGATAAAAAACTAAATAGAACCCAAGGAAACTGAGGCTTCCAATTGTTCGTTCACTTTGTTGTCATCTAGAAACCCAATCGAATGACATTGTTAATTATTATTATTTAGATAAAGAACAAGCCAGCCCTCTAAATTGTAATCACGCAGTGTTTATCAGTCAAGGAAGGAAACAGTGAAATACAATCTTTGCCTTCTTTTTCAGGATTTCCAAGACCTCATAGACAACTCCAAGCATGGTGTGATATATTTCAGCATGGGATCATTCTTGAAGAGCAATTCTTTGCCGAAACCTCTGATCGCAGCGCTTTTGAAGATGTTTGGGGAACTCAAACAGACTGTCATTTGGAAATTCGAGACTGACTTGCGTGATGTGCCGAAGAACGTTCACATTGTGCACTGGGCACCACAGCCTAGCATTTTAGGTAACATACCAACACCATTTAGTTTCAATATCTTTAATAAGAAAAAAGTTCAAATCAAGTACAAGTCAAAACTCTCCATTGCCCTTTGGGTGACTTTCAGCATTCTTATAAGGGTCATTATGAGCGACCACGTTAAAATTTCAGAGCCATATGCCAACACTGGCATTACGAACTAGCCATGAATGAATAATTTTCGTCTTTAGACACTGTGGTAGGTTGGATGAGATATACTGCGCTAGAAATAAAAGAAGCTATGTACTCAGCTGAGCTCAGATGCTCAAGTAGAAAAATTCCACTACTGGGGAGTCCAGAATCATGTACTAGATCCCGGCACACGTTTGTGCGTCGATGTCTGAAACACGGTGTATTAAATCTTATACCTAGCTTAAAAACTGGTGATAACAATTTTTATAATCTCTTTCAGCCCACCCCAACGTCAGGACGTTTATCACCCATGGGGGTTTACTGTCTTCGATAGAGGCCATTCACTTCGGAATGCCAATCATAGGTGTACCTGTGTTCTTCGATCAGTTCACGAATGTCAACAAAGCAGTAGAAAATGGATACGCTCTGAGAGTTCCACTGAGTCACAATCTGCCTAAGGACTTGAAAGTTGCCATTGATGTTATGTTGAAGGATGATACGTAAGTTTTAACTTCATGACTTAAAGCATTATGCATATACTTTTCGAAGGAGTAGTGCTGGGTTTTACCTATGGAATACCCGCTTTTTGACAGTTACCTTTGTTTAAATACCAAGCGAGCCTGTTTCCAAGCACCAATCACCGAGCTGCTACTGAGAAATTCCTATTAGAAAATCCATTATCACTTTGACCAACCTAAGAATAGGCTGCTTTTCTACCAGAGATGTGCTATGCAGCTATGCTGCAAGGATGTAATAGCTATGCTGTGAAACTATGTGACCGTTTCCACTGATACTAAGCTATGTAGCGGTGCGAGTAAGATGTGCTATGAAGATGCGCCGCCGCAAAGTAGCTGCGCGAGGAAGATGCGCAGCTCGAGCTAAGTAATGTATCTATAGTAAGGACACATAGCTTTACAACTGGCGACCATCCATAGCACGCATCCATAGCAATAGGCATAGCACGCATCCTTCCATATAAAAAACATATCTTAGTTGAATCCGTTTCCACCAGTGCTAAGCTATGTGCACCAATGAATTTGATTGGCCCTTACGACCAATGTTATATCTCTTATAATAAGAAGTAATTATATCAATTTGTCTATTTTCCACCACAAAATGTGTTACATTTCTATTTTATTACAAATTTTTGTAGATTATAGGTGGTTGGATCTTTAATACTTTACTTTTTTTTTCACAGCTTCCGCAATAAAGCAAAGGAGCTATCCTTCATATACCACGACCGTCTCACAAAGCCAGGAGCTGAGCTCGCGCACTGGGTGGAACACGTGGTTCGCACACGTGGAGCTCGCCACCTCCGCTCCCCCGCATGGAGAGTACCCCTCTACCAACGACTGTACCTCGATCTTATAGCTTTAATACTGGTTTCTGTATCTTTGTTCTTCTATATCGTTTGCAGTTTGTTCAAGAAGAGTCCTAAGAAGAATGATCAGAAGAAAAGAAATTAATTTGTGAATAAATGTTTGGCTGGTATGATACTGATGTTTTATCACCTGAAAAATGAGATTTTTAAAAAGGTGTGTATGTTCTTAGAAAAAAGGGCAGAAAACGGTTAAATGTTGTAAAAACTCACACCATCCTAGTATATAGACAGAATGTATTGACGTATTGTAAAAGGTGTTGTTGATTTAAATAAATAAAGATCTTTAACATTTTTTATACATAGTTTTTAATATTTCTTAAAATCTTACAAGAAAAAATCAATTTTGAAAAATACGATAATATCCGTCTGCGTTGGGACAGGGTTCAAAGTACCGGTGAGTAGGGTTCTAGAGATTGAAACCTTCTCACAATGCGAACCGAGATCCAACTGGACAACACCAGCTGTTTAAAGCCTGTATTAAAGTATCTACGTAAGCTTATGGTTTAAAGCAGAATATTATAAATCTAATAAACGACTTTAAGTATTTTGTGATACCTTAAGCTGGTTTTAGTACCTATTGAAGCTGTATAAAGGTTGTCTTTTGCACATCACTTCTTACTTTATTCGGCTCTAAGTGTTATTTTAGTATAACTTGATATGTATGGCTGTATAATCGTGTATGCAAACTCCATTCTAAATCTTATTCATTAGGCGTAATTGTATACTCATATAAGTACAGTGGTATTATGACCCCTGACTACAACGCTGTTTACGGCTATAAGAAGAAATGACCGCTATAGTACAGCGTCAGTCTTTATTACTAATGGAATTGGTTGGATTATGTTTCAGAAAAAAATCGGTCAAGTGCGAGTCTACCTACAGATAATAAATAAAAATAATAAAATTAAAATAAAATGAAAATCTTTTAATTAAGACAAAACAGTACATAAAAGTTGTTAGTAACAAGAAATTAACTTACAACTAATGTTAGTAATAATCCAGTATTTATAGAGTTAGACACACTATCTACCCCTGAACATTAGCCTCACCGGTCTCGCAACAACAACATGGAGTTCAGTGAACCTACTGAGCAGAACAGTGTCGGTTCTCTCGCCAATCATCCTCAAGACGCTGTTCGGGCTCCCCCGCACTCGTTGCACCACCGACGCCACTTTTTTGCGCACGGGCAAGGCATTGTAGTCTTTTTGTGTGAAGTTTGACCATAGGCCGCTCGTGTAGAATATACCCGTAGATTTTTTTCTGCAAATACCTACTGTTTTTCTACATCGTTGTATGTAAGAACCTTGAGTTGTTTAGGTAATACTAATATAACACAAAAAGTCCTTTGTTGATTTCCTGGTAGCTTGTTTTCAAATCAGGGTAATATTTTCTTAACAAAAACATGAATCGTGTTTTAGGTTCAAAGTGTATGATTTAACATGTTTGTACTCTGATTTGGCCTTGACATAACTTTGGTAACGTGTACCGTCAGAAGGAAAAGTTTGTTTGATATTAAATATTCAACATTTTATTTAAAATTGCCTAGGCGCCTACTCTTAAAAAAATATAAAACTTTATGAGACAAACAAATTAATTTTGTACCGTAATTTTGAAAAAAAAAGTAAGATTCTAATGCTCAAAACATTTATAACTTAGTAAAGCCATGTTTTGATGATTACTGGATCCGACACTGACCTGCAAAATGTAAAAAAACTTGAGAAAGTTTAAATTTCACGGGCTTTCACCAAAAGCCAAGAAAACTGTATAAATTGCTAAAATCAAATATACCACCACGGGAACACCCAAATACTCCGAAATATTTTATTCCGAATTTCGATGTTCCGATTTTCAAAAGTCCGAATTTCATAATACCTAAAAATTATAATGTCTATTATTAAAAATCACGAAATTTATTTTACCGAAAGTCGTAAATGCGATTTGTTAGTTTTCCGATTTTCATACGTTCGAAGGGTTCTCGGTCCGAAAAACGATATTCCGATTTTCAATACTTCGAATAAACTAAAAGTCAACACGTTGTGCTACAAAATTTAGTGACAGAAACGAATCGCTGCAAAACCGACTTCACGCAGTCTTGTTTGCCCTACCCCTAGAGTGTAATTTAAACCCGCGTAGGCGCGGAGGGGTAGGGCGGCCCGCGAGCTGAGGAGCAGGTGGTGAGCGTTAAAACCATCTGCGACGATAAGCTCGCGTAGGGCCGCCCAAACCCCGCAGCGCCGGAGCCGTGACAGAAACAATGCTTGCTGCATTTTGCATGTTTGCTTGCATGCTGCATGCCTGCTTTCATGCTGCATGCCTGCTTGCATGTTGCATGCTTGCTTGCATGTTGCATGCTTGCTTGCATGTTGCATGCCTGCTTGCATGTCGCATGCTTGCTTGCATGCTGCATGTCTGCTTGCACGCTGCATGCCTGCTTGTATGCTGCAATAAATCCCCTGCATGCTGGAAAACGCATCTGTCATGAGTTTTTTAATTCTACCCCCTCATACTACGACCTCTGACGAGCATTTATGTGTTTTGTCTTGTTATACAGTTTTATGAGGCGTTTTTATTTCGGAATTTTATTAATCGGTATTTTAATAATCGGAATTCGTATTTTTGATGTTTCGAATTATCATTAAGTCGGACTTTTCGTTATTCGATCTATTGAAACTCGGTATTTTGAGAATAGTAATTATAAAAGTTAGGAAAATTGAAATTTAGGAATTATAAAAATAGGAGTAATGATAAGTCGGAGTTGTTATATTCGGAATTTTGAACCATTCGGAATTATGAAAATCAGTATTTTGAAATTCGTATTTGTGACTGTCGGAATAAAGTTTTTCGTATTTATGTAGTGTACCCATACCACCACTTCATTGGGCTTAGTCTAATTAATGTTTCAATATCTTCCTATAGCCTGGTATAATAAATAATAATAATTATTATTATATTATTATTAGTTTACTCGTGTTAGGAAAATAGTGACACGGCAATTATACTATTGCAAAATAAAGGCGTATTCAAATCGGGGTAAAAATTAAACCATTAATAGTAAAGCAAGCTTTTTATTACTCAGTATTTTGAATTCTACTTATTTTTTATCAGAGTCATCAAAATTTCACTCAATTTACTTTTATTTTTACAAATCAGTGAGGTATTCATTCTTAGAAAAAAAACGCGTCCGTACTATCTGAAGGGCTTACTTCAACTGGTTAATGCCGGAATACTGGCTAAACTGAGAGACAATGATGAGTCACTATTTTCTTGACGGGAATACAGTGTAATAATGAATTTTCATGTGTATAACAGCTATAGTGCTTAGCAAAAAATAAACGAAATTATTGAATTTAGCGCCGCCAAACGAGAACAAGACCACGCTTTGATCCTTAGCTTTCCTTCCTTTACCTTAAACGCTGATCAAAATATATTTCAGCCGAAAGTCGTCAAGAGTGTGGCTCTTGACGACTTTCTGGCTGTAATAATTTTTGATAACATCCACCGGTTCTGAGCTTGCAGACTCCTTCGGCCCTCACCAGGTCATCGGCCAATTATGTAAGCAGCCTTCCAGTATTGCGTCTCCGGTACGCGGTTAATGGAACCCATCAAATGCTCACTTACACGATATTATTTTGCAGACGGTCGCTGTCTGTTAACAAGCCTAGATAACATCTCATAAAAATAATAATTCAATCGTACTTTTAGCTCTGAACGCCGCACACAGGCGTGTCTTGCCTTGAATATTACTTCTTTATTTATTGTGAAATAAAGCGGTATTTTCTATGTATTGGTGAATTAGAACTGTGTAACAATGAAGTTATTAGTGATAATATCTTTGGTCTACCTCCTTGGTAGTACGGAAGCATTAAAAGTGCTGGTCTTATTCCCTTATGCTGTAAAGAGCTTGAGTATATTGGGAACCGGAGTTGTTAGGCATTTGCTGAATGCTGGACATGAGGTATATACATTATATCATTATTTGCTTGTCCTCATCCCAATTTCCCTTGTTCAATTTCTCTAGTAAGTTTCAATTCAAACATGAGATACTTACAGAAAATACCATACGCACAGCTTTATATGTAGGTATAAATGAAAAGTTTGTATTCACACCCCTATTTTTTAATTAGTACAAAAATAAATGGGGCTCTATCCGTACCCGTTACTGATCATATTTTTGTAGTCAAAAGTAAAAAAAAAAAACAAAAATCCCAAATTGTCCACGAAAATTTGTCGTAATTGGTAAATTCATAATAGAATCAATAATTCATAACAATTGCTACTAGAAAATATTTCGAGCAGTGTTTTTCTATTTTGATCGTCATTTATTCATTCATAATCAATAAATAGCCTGTACAATATTTCCAAAAATTAAGTGACATTTTGGGATATAAACAAACGCTAATTTTGCTGCTTATGAATATTATTTATTGAGACTTTACTAAAATGATAACACCTTTTCTAATAAGCCCTTTAAATATTTGTACTAATTAAAAATTAGTGGTGTATATACATATATGATTTTGTTACTTCTTCACGCACTAACAACTACACGAATTGGGACGAAATTTGGCACACGAGTAAACCATGTCCTGGAATAACACATAGGATACTACTATTATTTGTCCTGAGATAATTATTATTTATTATATTCTTTATTGTACACCACATAAACAAAAATACAGGACAATCATAATTAAAAATAAGTGTACAATGGGCGGTCTTATCGCACAGGGCAATTCCTTACAGACAACCTTTGGATGGACTGAAAGAAAGAAGATGGATTGATTGATGGATGGATGGAATTGTGTACTTTATTGCCGGTAAAGCCGCCGTAATTTAGCATTTATGGCGGCTTTACCGGCTATAAAGTATTGTAGGTATATATTAGTGATAGGCCTATAAGCGATGATAAGAGTTCTCAACCTCGTCTGATAGAAAACGATAGATGGAGCCAGTTTTCATTAAAATCAGATATTTTCATATTTAGTAGCATAGCTGATGTATAACTATTAACTATTATATAAATTAATTTATGTAAAAAAGGTATGTAGATAAAATATGTTTTTGTTTGTATCTCATCTGAAATAATATCATCATCATCGTTTCAGCCGAAAGACGTCCACTGTTGGATATAGGCCTCCCCCAAATGTCGCCACAATGACCGGTCCTGTATGTCTCGTATCCATCGGATTCCCGTGACCCTCACCAGGTCATCGGTCCATCTTGTGGGAGGCCTTCCAACGCTGCGTCTTCCGGTACGTGGTCACCATTCCAGAACCTTTCGTCCCCATCGACCATCTGTTCTACGAGCAATGTGCCCTGGCCACTGCCACTTAAGTTTGGCGATTCTTCGGGCTATGTCTGTAACCTTGGTTCTCCTGCGGATATCTTCATTTCTGACGCGATCACGCAAGGAAACTCCGAGCATAACCCTTTGAGTGACTTTAAGCCTTCTGATGAGGCCCACTGGCACTGGTCATAGACTTTCGTCTTAAGACACTGTGGTATATTGGATGAGAAGACACCGCGCAGCTTCCTGAACGCGAAATAATATACGTATGAATAAATTATAGAATTAATCTATACTAATCTATACTAATATTATAAAGCTGCAGAGTTTGTTTGTTTGTTTGTTTGTTTGTTTGTTTGTTTGAACGCGCTAATCTCTGGAACTACTGGTCCGATTTGAATGATTCTTTAAGTGTTGGGTAGTCCATTTATCGAGGAAGGCTATAGGCTATGTTTTTTTTTTTCAAAATTAGGGATCCGTAATAAAATTGCTATTTTGTAACACAAGGTGTAAAATCGAAAACCTATTTTTGCGTGCGCTGCAAAAACTATTGACAATAGAACAAAATGATGTAGTACGGGTTTGTAGATCCCATTAAAACCTACAAAAAAGTCCGCGAGAACATATATCTAGCTATCATGGTTTAATCATCTTCTATACTAATACTAGCTGTGCCCCGCGGTTTCACCCGCGTTTTTCTCGTTTCCGTGGAAATACCGAGATAAATATAGCCTCCCTCAATAAATGGACTATTGAATATTTAAACAGTTTTCATATCAGATCAGTATTTCCCGAGATTACCGCGTTCATAACAAACAACCAAACTTTTCAGCTTTATAATATTAAGAAAAATATAGATTAAGTTAAATTGTATAAGTCGCAGGCAATAGCTGTCTATCTGTTCGACATTCAGCCAGACACATAAGAATTACGACTATAGGCGGAGTGTCCGTCCACTTTAAACCGGGTTAAAATATTATTTTAAAGTACTTCTGAGTAAATTATATTTTTCGTTTTATTTTCTTGTGGCAGAAGAATATATTGATTGTTTCCGCAACCTGATCTTGACAACGCGGCATATAGTTGGCCGTGCGAAAAACAGTTTTGCCGTAAATCTAATCCTACATATTTAAATGTTTGCCCCTGTGATTTATTTATCGTTACGGCAAAAGATAATTTAATTGGGAATTGGACTCTTTTAAAATGAAAAGGCAAACCATTTGGAATCATTGGGATCCGAGGTATAAGTACTGTTTGACCAACCGCTGGACCAGTCAAAACTGTTGCAACGATCACGTTATTGCGAAGAAATTTAACCTGAAGTCGAGTCCCGTTACATAAATTTGGTGGCTTAAGATTTCTAAGTAAAATAATTGGGGCACCAATTTTTAACTTGAGAGAATGTGGGGGGAGGCCACTCGGGTTTAAAGAATTAAAAAATTCCTGTGGATAATGGAATGCATCTTCTTGATCTCATCAACAAATATATTTTGAAAAAGATTATTACAGGATTTTAAGTTGATAAAAAACTCTATGGCCCATAACTCATTAATAGGTACCAACTCTTAACATCTTACACACGTGATAACTTTTAAACGAAATATCCGATTGAGATGAAACAAAAAGTATTTTACTTCTACATAAATACTCTTGATAACATATTGCTTAATTTCGATAAAGATTAATATTACGGTACATATTTAACGTAGTTTTTTTTCTTCAGACGATTTAATAATTATTTTGAACACGAAATCCGTTATTGTGATTAAACCATGATAGCTAGATATATGTTCTCGCGGACTTTTTTGTAGGTTTTAATGGGATCTACAAACCCGTACTACATCATTTTGTTCTATTGTCAATAGTTTTTGCAGCGCACGCAAAAATAGGTTTTCGATTTTACACCTTGTGTTACAAAATAGCAATTTTATTACGGATCCCTAATTTTGAAAAAAAAACATAGCCTATAGCCTTCCTCGATAAATGGACTACCCAACACTGAAAGAATCATTCAAATCGGACCAGTAGTTCCAGAGATTAGCGCGTTCAAACAAACAAACAAACAAACTCTGCAGCTTTATAATATTAGTATAGAAGATGATTAAACCATGATAGCTAGATATATGTTCTCGCGGACTTTTTTGTAGGTTTTAATGGGATCTACAAACCCGTACTACATCATTTTGTTCTATTGTCAATAGTTTTTGCAGCGCACGCAAAAATAGGTTTTCGATTTTACACCTTGTGTTACAAAATAGCAATTTTATTACGGATCCCTAATTTTGAAAAAAAAAAACATAGCCTATAGCCTTCCTCGATAAATGGACTACCCAACACTTAAAGAATCATTCAAATCGGACCAGTAGTTCCAGAGATTAGCGCGTTCAAACAAACAAACAAACAAACAAACAAACAAACAAACTCTGCAGCTTTATAATATTAGTATAGATTATAAAGCTGCAGAGTTTGTTTGTTTGTTTGTTTGAACGCGCTAATCTCTGGAACTACTGGTCCGATTTGAATGATTCTTTCAGTGTTGGGTAGTCCATTTATCGAGGAAGGCTATAGGCTATGTTTTTTTTTCAAAATTAGGGATCCGTAATAAAATTGCTATTTTGTAACACAAGGTGTAAAATCGAAAACCTATTTTTGCGTGCGCTGCAAAAACTATTGACAATAGAACAAAATGATGTAGTACGGGTTTGTAGATCCCATTAAAACCTACAAAAAAGTCCGCGAGAACATATATCTAGCTATCATGGTTTAATCACAATAACGGATTTCGTGTTCAAAATAATTATTAAATCGTCTGAAGAAAAAAAACTACGTTAAATATGTACCGTAATATTAATCTTTATCGAAATTAAGCAATATGTTATCAAGAGTATTTATGTAGAAGTAAAATACTTTTTGTTTCATCTCAATCGGATATTTCGTTTAAAAGTTATCACGTGTGTAAGATGTTAAGAGTTGGTACCTATTAATGAGTTATGGGCCATAGAGTTTTTTATCAACTTAAAATCCTGTAATAATCTTTTTCAAAATATATTTGTTGATGAGATCAAGAAGATGCATTCCATTATCCACAGGAATTTTTTAATTCTTTAAACCCGAGTGGCCTCCCCCCACATTCTCTCAAGTTAAAAATTGGTGCCCCAATTATTTTACTTAGAAATCTTAAGCCACCAAATTTATGTAACGGGACTCGACTTCAGGTTAAATTTCTTCGCAATAACGTGATCGTTGCAACAGTTTTGACTGGTCCAGCGGTTGGTCAAACAGTACTTATACCTCGGATCCCAATGATTCCAAATGGTTTGCCTTTTCATTTTAAAAGAGTCCAATTCCCAATTAAATTATCTTTTGCCGTAACGATAAATAAATCACAGGGGCAAACATTTAAATATGTAGGATTAGATTTACGGCAAAACTGTTTTTCGCACGGCCAACTATATGCCGCGTTGTCAAGATCAGGTTGCGGAAACAATCAATATATTCTTCTGCCACAAGAAAATAAAACGAAAAATATAATTTACTCAGAAGTACTTTAAAATAATATTTTAACCCGGTTTAAAGTGGACGGACACTCCGCCTATAGTCGTAATTCTTATGTGTCTGGCTGAATGTCGAACAGATAGACAGCTATTGCCTGCGACTTATACAATTTAACTTAATCTATATTTTTCTTAATATTATAAAGCTGAAAAGTTTGGTTGTTTGTTATGAACGCGGTAATCTCGGGAAATACTGATCTGATATGAAAACTGTTTAAATATTCAATAGTCCATTTATTGAGGGAGGCTATATTTATCTCGGTATTTCCACGGAAACGAGAAAAACGCGGGTGAAACCGCGGGGCACAGCTAGTATTTATTTAAAACTGTAGCAGACATATTCTGTCAAAAAGACCGTATATATGACGCGAATGTTAATAAGTAGTAAAAATATCTAATCTTAAAAAGGTACGTAAATAGTGAATAGATTATACATGGCACACAAGTTATCTATTATGCCGAAGGTCAACATAGGTAGGTATCAGCAGGTTACCATCGATTAAAGTCAGGCGTAACGAGATAACATTTATAGTACGAGTATGTAAACTTGTTGAGTTGGGTTAAACCTAGAGGAGCCGAGCACGAACTGAGCACAAACTGAACCGCTCTACTCACGGTGTCAAGTGTAGACATACTACGAGCCTCCAACGATCACTGTCCTCGAACGTGATGCAAAACCCTTTGTGTTCGTCAAAAAACCGACAATAGGCAAAGCACGCAGTCAAGTACGAACCAAACGCTTGAAGCGTGCTCGTTCGAGCCTTGTAAGTCAGTCCACACTAGGCAGGCAGGCTACTGCAGGCAAGCACTATACAATAATAATAATAATTATCTTTATTTCGAGCAACAAGACTCATTTAGTGTTTGTTAAAACAAAACAAACTTACAACTATGTTAGTGACACAAATACAACTAAAAATTACATACACACTCACAATAAAACAATCATATACACTGAGACGACGAAAGACGGCGAAATTATAGTAATTGTACTGCAGATAATATAATGGTCGGTAGGGCCGAAAGGATCTAGAGTGGCGACCACGCACTGGAAAACGCAGTGTTGAAAGCCCCCCCCCCCCACCAGGTAGACCAATGACCTGCTGAGAGTTGCGTGATTGCAATGGATGCAAGATGCACAGGACCGTTCGTTGTGGCGACACTTGGGAGAGGCTTATGTCCAAAAGTGGACGTCCATTGGCTGAAATGATGATGAGATAATGTAAGCGTAAAATAATATTTTTTTTGCGACAAAACACAACTACTGACAAACGTAAATAACGAAAACCAACCTCAATAGTGGGGATTACCAGAAAACACCAAAGCAATTTTGCTCATCAATCCGAAAAGAACAACAGAGGATAAAGAAAACCCATAATTTGTAGTAGTCAAGTAGAAGACGGAGCTAGACACAAAGGAACAGGACGTTTGAAAAGGGCCGTCGCAATGTGGCAACGCGCCTGCCTGCAAGAGCCTTTGTATTGTTATATATGTCGTGATAAAGCTGACCCAATGTCAAAGTCAAGACTGTCTAATAGACTACCGTTGTATGAAGACAATGATGCTGCTAATAACAGTCACAAATTGGACACTTTACTAAATGAAACGAATTAGTTTTGTATCAAACATGTCGACCTATTTTTGATGTAAGATGGTCGGCATAACAGTTCAAATACTGATATCTAGAATAGAAAATACAAGCGAGAGAGATACAATACACAGGGTCAAATTCAATTAGCAGAACTCCGTATAAATAATGGGTATTGAAAATATTCAAAGTTATCTTAGACGTTTATTTACTCAAACATGACGTTTAGTACACACATCACAAATTGTCAAATCTGTAATTACTTGGAAGCACAGAATTTGGCAGGGAATTAGGATTTGACCTAGATTAAAAGAATAAAGGATCTTTCCACCGTTTGATCATCCGTTTAATGGTATTACGTATTTTAATATTTTCAAGACTGATGTGCTCTTGGTTTAATAGCTTTCGTTTTGGTTTGCCGCACTGAGGAGAAAAGTTATTTGTGAGATAAAATTTCCCACGTGAAAGTGATTGAAACAAAAATAGACATCCTATTCATTAGCATTTTTAAGTCCATATACATCATCAATATTGCACACCGCTTGCAAGAGACAAATTGTTTCCACGGTAGAACTCATATTACAAAATAATGCGAGTTTTCTTATATTTCATACAAAAATAGTTACAAGTACTTCGATATTACAGAAAATACAAAACACAAAGAAACCAATAAACACCTAATTTTGAAAAAAAAAATAACGTACCTTTAATATAAATTTTATTTGAACCTATAGTTCCAAGTCAATCCAAAGATATTATAACACTTCAAAGCAACCCGTTTTAGAAAACATCAATTTCATACTTTAACCCCTGTTATTTAACGTACTATGATTATTTTTTTCAGGTGACCTACATTACTGTTTATCCTTTGAAGAACCCACCGACCAAGAACTTCCGTCAAATCGATATTAGTAGCAACACGGAAATGCTTAAAAGTAAGACGCCCTTTTAAATTTATTGCTTCAGGCAGGCCTTTTTATTAATTATTATTTTATATTCTATAATTAAGTTCTTACATATTGATATTATATGTTTATAAACTTCATAGATTTTTAGCTTTTTAACACTTATTTATAATACCGTTTGCATTCAAAGGTTATTTTCATGTTACTACATCAAAAGAAGCATAGCTCTATCTAGTTTCAGACAACTCACTTCAATTTATTAATCATATTCCTCATATTCAGTAAACTACTTTTTTTAACCGTATTTTTAGAGCCCTGACCACTAGTAGCCTGGACACTGTTCACAATACTGGTAGAGTTGCTATATTATTTTTTATATTTTTAAATGTTTTTCAATCATGTTCTTTTTTAATAATTATATTCCATCGTTGGCCACATCATCGCTTACCGTCAAGTGAGATAATGGTCAAAAGCTAGCCTATCCAATAATAATAATAAAAAAATATAATATATTAAAAATTAATAAAGGAAATGATATTAGATTCTTATAGCTCAATAATGAGACTACTAAATAATGTAGGTCAATAGATTAGCTAAATTACATTTAAAAAAAAATAACGCGATAAAAATGTTAACTCTAAATATCTTAAAACTGTGATTTTTGAGTAACGCATTTGTTGCAACGGACAACAAATGCAGGATTCCATTGTACTCATGCATGCAATTGATTCTTTTTTTCGTGGCTTCTTAATGATCATAGAGCAGTGGTGGCCGAGTAGCAACGGCCCCGACTTACGAATTGTAGTTACAAACCCAGCCAGACGCATTACTTTGTGTAATTTATTTCATCACCACTGCTCTCAAAACGATGAAGGGAAACATCGTGAGTAAACCGGCATGTCTTAGAACCAAAAATTCGAAAACATGTGACATCCACCAACCCGCACTGGGCCTTGTATTACGGCCCATTCTCTCTCCTACAGAGGAGGCCTGAGTCCCAGCAATAAGGCTGACTATTATGATCATCTGAAATACATTTTACGGATCTCAGCAACAATACTACTTTAATTATAATGCAACATATACAGTTTTCTTTTTCTTTTTTTAATTTCACTAGACTGCGGAAATGGTTGAAAGAGTCCCCGCGGTTCTGGAACGTAAAAATGCAACTGAAAGAACACGGGTGGGTCAGTCAGTAAAAATTTGACACTCCTCCCTCGACCCCAGTGGCAAAAGATCACCCCATGAACAACTAACCACTAACAACTGTACCTTTTTACAGATGACGATACTCTAACAATAGGATACGTTTTGGAGCACCAAGTGCAAAGAACTGATGCCCTACAAATCCAATTGTTTACTCAGGAAAGCGCAAGACTAACCTTCCTGAACGAAAACGTTAAAAAACTCATAGAAGACCCCAATGAGCACTTCGATGCTGTTATTGTTGATTTAGTAGAAACAGAAACATTTGCAGGGTGAGTCGAAAATAATAGTGTTTGTAATCCTAGATCATCAGTCACTACCTCCCAGTTCAGAAGTTGCGCCGTTTTTTGGGTTCCGTACTTCAGTCATTAGGGCCTGCACACACTTGAGACATGACTGTCTTAGACTTGTCTACGACATCGCAGACTTGTCTTTGACACCGCAGACTTGTCTGCGACAAGACTGTTTTGCTCTAATGAGACTACTAGAGAGGAGGTACGTCCAGTGTTGCCAACAGTTACACTAACTTACAACTAAAAAACCAACATACAAATTATTCAATAACAGCTATGTATTAATTCGTCTTCAGACGAATCATTTTTGTTTGCACCATCATCGTCGGTATTAGATTGATAATTATGGATTCTATGGTGCTGATTTACACTCGAGTGATCGCATTTTTAGTAAGAAATAGAATTTTACTAAAGCACTAGAAAAATCCACTAGCCATTAAAACCAATATTTCGCAATTAAAACCATCAGTTTTAGTGGAAAATCCACTAAGTTTGCAACACTGGCCGAACGCCGCTAGACTGTTTTGTCTTAAATGGTGTGCGCCGTATCGTAGACAAAACAGTATTGTCGCAGACAAGTCTGCGACGTCGTAGTCAAGTCTCTAAGACAGTCTTGTCTCATGTGTAAGGGCCTGCGCCCCTTAGAAACGAAAACCTTATAAGATATTTTTTTTATCCGTCTGTCAAAATCCTAAATATTGGTCGGCCAGATTTGAGTGAGATCGACACGAAAGAAGAAGATATAGATGAAAAAGTCAAAATCCTTTTTACCAGGATTGCGTGCGTAAATACCCAAGTCTGATACCCTTTGGATCAGTGAAAAAATTTAGCTTCTAAGTCAATGTAATCTTTAGATAAGAACGTAGACGCATATTTTGTCGCTAACAAAAGAATCAAACCTAGAAGAGACTTCGTGGACATTGATTCATGAAATCATAAATGTAAATAGCAATTTAATGTAGCACAAGCCTAAAAAAAATAATTAAAACCTTAGATTTGTAACTACATCACAAAGTAATTATTTTATGCGATTTGCTCCCAAAACGGTGAAAGAAAACATCGTGAGAAAACCGGCATATCCTAGAACCAAAAATTCGAAGACATGTGACATCCATCAATCCGCACTGGACCCGCGTGATGGATTACAACCCATTCCCTCTCCTAGAGAGGAGGCCTGAGTCCCAACAGTGGGAACATTTAAGGCTGATTATGCTATATACTTAAGTTTGTGCGGAACCCTATGTGCGCGAGTCTGACTCACACTTGACCTGTTTTTAACCTACATCGAGGTAAAAAACGTTATGAATACCGTAACTTCATAATATTCTAATTCTAACATTTTTATATCGATGATATTTAACAGATCAGCAATGTTAATATTAATTGTAATTTCCTATTTACATTCACCCCATGAAATCTAAATGACATAGTATTTTATTACACAGTCGGAGTTTCAACTTGAGCGCTGAATAGAACGTTTTGGTTTTATTTAGGCACGCACTAAGATATTGCCAAATGGTAGGTAGTATGTGGTGTGTGGTGTGTGTGTGGTATTATTATTATTATTATTTAAAAGTTTTATAAACTCTTTCTTACAGGTTAGCAGTATTGTACGACTGCCCGATGATATGGCTGTACTCCATGGGTGCTCATTGGCAGCCTCTAAGACTGATTGACCGTGCCACCAATCCTGCTTATGACCCTGACTATCTCTCTCCTGCTAGCACACCTTTATCCTTCCTGGAGAGAGTTGATGAATTATGGTCCAGGGTCAAGTGGCAATATCGTAAAACGTAAGTTCATATTAATGCTATAATCGTAAGTCTCGTTTCTATCATCTGTCCAGTTGTTTAGGTATTGTAAATCACAACCCTGTAACTATTGCCACTGCAACTGCAGTAAAATAACAAGGTCCTGCCATATATATAATCCTAACCAATTTATTTTATTTTATTGTTTTATGTAGATATAGGCTCGCGTTTGACCACAAACTCACCTAAGGGTAAGCAATGATGTGGCCAACGTTGGAGCACACTTGCCTAGAATTAACCTATTCACTCTTGACTTAAAGACACCAAGGTTGTAGCTATCAGGAAGCATCGACTCCAGCAGGGAATTCCACTCCTTAGCTGACGCATAATGAATGTGTTTCCAAAACGCTTTGTACGTATGGGTGGGATGTCCACCATGTACCGATGGCGCAACGCCGTACGTCTAGTGGTCCGATGATGGAACGGACTTGGTGGAATTATATTGTGCAGTTCCAATGCACACTCCCCGAAATGTAAACGATAGAAAACCGACAGGCTAGCAACTCAACGTCGTTGCTTAAGACTGGAGTTTTGACTCGACAAGTGCATCATTGCCGATGATCTTCTTAGCTCGCTTCTCAATCGACTCTAGTGTATCATATTCCTTAACCAACCGGTTTATTTCGTTATAAAACATACTCATCAGAAGGCTTAAAGTCGATAAAAAGGTGATGAAAGGAGCTATACTTACTCGAAATTTCTTTGTGTGATCAGAATTATAAGTAAAGAAATATGCAGGAAAACCAAGGTTCTACGTATTCCGAATAATCGCCAAACTTAAGTGACAGTGCGGTCAACATGGCGATACTTGAGTAGGTCTATGCCACTTTGAACAGTGGACGTTTTTCGATCGATTTCCAGGGCTATATAATGAGCAAGGTTGGTCACCGTCGCTTAATCTATCGAAATTCCTTCGTACCTCGGAAAGTACGTAAAGCCGTTGGTCGCGGCTGCTATTTGAAGCCAGAAAATCTGAAGCCATCTGCCCAGTTGTGTTTCCCAATTACTGGCTTTTAGAAGTCAGATAGGCAGTCATCATCATCATCATCGTCATTTCAGCCGAAAGACGTCCACTGTTGGACATAGGCCTCCCCCAAGTGTCGCCACAATGAACGGTCCTGTACGTCTCGCATCTATTGGATTTCCGCAACCCTTACCAGGTCATCGGTCCACCTTGTAGGAGGCCTTCCAACGCTACGTCTTCCCGTGCGTGGTCGCCACTCCAGAACCTTTCGGCCCCAATGGCCATCCGTTCTGCGAGCAATGTGCCCTGCCCATTGCCACTTAAGTTTGGCGATTCTTCGCTATGTCGGTAACCTTGGTTCTACTGCGGATATCCTCATTCCTGATTCGATCACGCAAGGAAACTCCGAGCATAGGCCTTTCCATTGCCCTTTGAGTGACTTTAAGTCTTCTAATGAGGCTTATTGTAAGCGACCACGTTTCGGAACTATATGTCATCACTGGTAAAACGCTCATAGACTTTCGTCTTGAGACACTGTGGTAAATTGGACGAGAAGATACCGCGCAGCTTCCCGAACAGTCCTAGGCAGTCCATATAAAAAACTGGTATTCAGCTGGTATCTGCTTACACTGGAAGCCGACTCCAACATAGTTGGGAATAGGCTAAGTAAATTAATTAATCTTTTTCTACTCAATTCTATAATTTCAGATTCATTATCCAACCCGAGGAACGCAAAATCTACGAGCAAACCTTCGGCCCGTTGGTTGCGAAACGTGGCAGAACACTTCCAGATTATGAAGAAGTCATCTTTAACGCTTCGTTGATCTTCGGGAATGAGCATGACGCTGTCCGTGACCGTCCGAGCACGCCTCAAAACTTCAAATTTATTGGTGGATTCCATATTGAAGAGCCTGTGAAACCTCTGCCTAAGGTATCTTGAGGGATATTTTTATTTATTTTTTTAAAATCAATAACATCTAGGGGATCAATAGGCCGATGCCTGCTAGGATCACGGGATTTTTTTGCCAGAGATACCATGGTCCTGGAAGGATACAGGATGGTTTAGCCAGTAAATGTCTGTCATGCACTGTCGCTCTAAATTAGAGTGGGAGTCATTACATGATTCCCTGCCTAAAAAAAATCCTCTGTTTACTTATCAAGGAGGAAAACAGTGAAATACAATCTTTGATTTCTTTTTCAGGAATTCCAAGACCTCATAGACAACTCCAAGCATGGTGTGATATATTTCAGCATGGGATCATTCTTACAGAGCAAATCTTTGCCGAAACCTCTGATCGCAGCGCTTTTGAGGATGTTTGGGGAACTCAAACAGACTGTCATTTGGAAATTCGAGACTGACTTGCCTGATGTGCCGAAGAACGTTCACATAGTGCACTGGGCACCACAGCCTAGCATTTTAGGTAACGTTATAACAGTGCCATTTATTTTTGAAGCCACTAGAAAAATGGTTCAAGTCAAATACAATACACATGTTTTGGGGTATGCGGAACAGAGTGCAAAGTTCCACATACCTGTGTATGTTTTGTCTGATCTGGGCAACAGCCCATTAGATGATTTCGGGATGTTGTACATGTTAAAATTGCTCGGAGAACTCTTTTTTGTGGGAAAATCACCCAATGATATCCTCGCTCTTGGGCGGGGCGGGAGATAGCGTCAAACTTTTACTGACTAAAAACCTACTCCTGTTCCTTCGTTGCCTTTCATACCAGGGCCGAGTCTTCCTTTCAGATTCAGACCCTTGGCCCCAGTAGGCTTCGACCCTGCTGGGCCCCTACGGTTGCTGAGTTCTCCTTGAGGCGCGCGTGGAACACTACGCGCCATCGACGACTTGGGCTCGATCCGGAAGGTTACCGGACGGTCGGACGGCGAGCTACCCATGGCTCGCAGTCCGCGAGCCCACGGCTACGGTGGCCGGAAATCGGAATCGGAATCCGGCGGCTGGGGCGCGAGGGCGCGGAGAACTCTAGTTGCGAAATGCATGATTTCGAATTTTAGTTCCTATGTGACGCCATAGATAACGCTACAATGTCAAGACAGTCAGACATTATTTTTTGTTCTGTCTCTTTGCAATAATGATGAAAAAATTGAAAGAAGTTCAAGCTTCACCTGGTTTAAGTTCGATATTTTTTTTTTTTCACTTTCAATTTTTTTATATCTAATAATTCGCTGGAAAAGTTATTCAGACGCTACATTTTAAAAAGAAATTTCGAACTACTTGTGCAAAAAAACTGATGATAACTTATACTTATAAACTCTTTCAGCCCACCCCAACGTCAGGATGTTCATTACACATGGTGGCTTACTGTCTTCTATAGAGGCTGTTCACTTCGGAATGCCAATCATAGGTGTACCTGTGTTCTTCGACCAGTTTACGAACATCAAGAAAGCAGTAGAAAATGGATACGCTCTGACAGTTCCATTGAGTCACAATCTGCCTAAGGACTTGAAAGTTGCCATTGATATTATGTTGAAGGATGATACGTAAGTTTTAACTTCGTAACTTAAAGCATCATGTGTATTTTTCATGGAGTAGACCTCAGGCTTTGTCGTATAGAACACGAGTGAGTTTCCTTTGTTCAAATACTTAGGGTTTTGAAGAGTGAGCCTATATTGCCATCAGCCGAACACTAATCCACGCTCCTAGCTGCTACTGAGAAGTTTCTGTTGGAAAACCCATCATCACTTTGCTCGACTTTAGAATCGAGACCAAGACTTCATGCTCAAAAGTCACATCAAACATTACTAAACCAATTAAGCTTCTCCAATTCTTTTTTTTTCCACAGCTTCCGCAAAAAAGCAAAGGAGCTGTCCTTCATATACCACGACCGTCTCACAAAGCCAGGAGCTGAGCTCGCGCACTGGGTTGAACACGTGGTTCGCACACGTGGCGCACGCCACCTCCGCTCCCCCGCTTGGAGAGTGCCTCTATACCAACGACTTTACCTCGATCTTATAGCTTTAATACTGGCTTCTGTATCTTTGTTCTTCTATATTGTCAGCAATTTGTTCAAGAAGACTCCTAAGAAAAATGATCAAAAGAAAAAGAATTAATTTTTGAGTAATGATACTGTTGTAAATGTATTTAGTAAAACTGAGATTGTTTAAAAATAAATGTTATTCGAGAAAAAAAGTTTTTTATAAAACGGTTATGATGATGAAACTCTTACCATCCTAGAATATAGATAGAATAATTATACTGATGTATCGTCTAAATAGCAATAGCGTCGATGTAGCTGCACGGTATTTTCTCGTCCAATATACCACAGTGTCTCAAGACGAAAGTCTATGACCAGTGCGTGTTGCCAGTGATGACATATGGCTCTGAAACGTGGTCGCTTACAATGGGCCTCATCAGAAGACTTAAAGTCACCCAAAGGGCAATGGAAAGGGCTATGCTCCGAGTTTCCTTGCGTGATCGAATCAGGAATGAGGATATCCGCAGGAGAACCAAGGTCACTGATATAGCACAAAGACTCGCTAAACTTAAGTGGCAATGGGCAGGGCACATTGCTCACAGAACAGATGGCCGTTGGGGCCGAAAGGTTCTGGAATGGCGACCACGTACCGAAAGACGTAGCGTTGGAAGGCCTCCTACAAGGTGGACCGATGACTTGGCAACAGTTGCGGGAGTCCGATGGATGCGAGACGCACAGGATCGTTCATTGCGACGACACTTGGGGGAGGCCTATGTCCAGCAGTGGACGTCTTTCGTGTGAAATGATGATGATGATGATGATCGTCTAAATGTATTGTTGGTTTTTAAAAATAAAGATTTTTATTTTTTGTCCATACATATTTATTTTATTTTCAAATATTTCTTAAAAAATATATAATATAAGATCCGCCTATGGCGAGAGCAGTTTTCAAGCTATCGGTGGTTAAGACTCTAAAGACAGGAACCTCTTCACAATGCGAGTCATATCAAGGTGTACTTCTTTCTGTACCAAGCCCTTGATCCAACCGTCTTGATCCCTTGATTCAATCGCGCAACGACAGCTTCGTTAAATGGTCCTCAAAGCTTTTGGCCACCAGGCCTAGAGGATATTTGATTTGTTTCTCTTTCTCAGCTTTCACGAGGTTTTCGTCATGTAGGATGGTGACATCGAATAATTATTATCATTCTGCAATACGCTAATCTTCTAAGCATTTAGGGGGGTTTTAAGTCAAAGGGCAATGGAAAAGGCTCGGAGTTTCCTTGCGTTATCGAATCAGAAATGAAGATATCCGCAGAAGAACCAAGGTTGCCGACATAGCACGAAGAATCGCCAAACGTAAGTGTAAATAGGCAGGGCACATTGCTCGCAGAACAGATAGCTGTTGGGGCCGAAAGGTTCTGGAGTGGCGACCACGTACCGGAAGACGCAGTGTTGGAAAGCCCCCTACAATGTGAACCGATGACCTGGTGAAGGTTGCGGGAATCCGATGGATGCGAGACCCACAGGACCGTTCATTGTGGTGACATTTGGCGCAGGCCTATGTCCAGCAGTGGACGTCTATCGGCTGAAATGATGATGAATACGCTAATTGGTCCAATATTACTATACTCGGCTTATTAATGACAATAATACCGTCGATAATGATAGGGTGATCTAAGTACTCATAAAGACAGACGAAGTCATCATTTACAGGTCCTACACTTGTTTTCTCTCACTAATATCGTAACAATAAATAATGAAGTCTACTGTTTATACGAAAATACTCCTAAATTCTAGTTAGCTAATCAAGCGTTAAAACGGTATGGTAATTGCGTTCAAAGCCCTTTGATGTGGCGGCTATACGAAAACATATGTTTAGTAGCGAACATACTGAACATACTCGTATACTGAATGCTTTCCGAATCAGTTTTTGAACACAGCAATGCTGCTTGGCTATATGATTATATACCTACCGATAATAATATAAATGACATGTCATGTGACATCCACCAACCCGCACTGGGCCCGCGTGGTGGATTACGGCCCATTCCCTCTCCTAGAGAGGAGGCCTGAGTCCTAACAGTGGGAACGTTATAAGGCCGACTATGCTATGCTATGCTATGCTAATAATATAAAAAATTGATAATAATAGGTACGGCCTCATTAGAAGGCAATGAAATGAAAAATGAATGAAAGGGCTATGCTCTGAGTTTATTTTCGTAATTGCATCAGTAATGAAAATATCCGCAGCAAAACCAAGGTTGCCGACATAACCCGAAGAAAAACCGCCAAACTTAAGGCCCTAGTTCCCGAGTAGTGATTTTTTTTTTTTTTTTTTTAAATAATAATTGCTCGGTCAATAGGTTTAAAAAAAATATATTTATTATAGATTCATATATAACATTATCAACATGATTTTTTCGTATGATTAATACTATTAACAAAAAAAAAATTAACAACATGATATTATTTCGCTTGTTTTCCCTACTCCTTTCAAACAACTTTTTTCCCATACTGAAAGATGCTGCGATGGACGCCCTCCTACAAAGTAAACCGATGACCTGGTGAGATCGCGAAAAAACGATGGATGTGAGACGCACAGGACCGGTCGTTATGGCGACACTTGGGGGAGGCCTGTGTGGGTGACCACAGTCGACGTCTTTCGGCTGAAATGATGATGATAATGAATACCCAAGTAGCACAACAAGCTGTACCTATAACAACTGTATAAAGGTTCAGTTACCGTAACAGGGACCGAAAAATTGCCTGCAAACTAATATAACATACTTCTTTATGTTTAAAAGTACATAGCAAAAAAGAAAATCATTAGCCGTGTACTCCTCCAAAATCACATAATGGATTTTGATGCAGTTTTCACTAAAAACAAAGAGCAATTATAGAGAGATTTATTTATATAATTTGTACATAAATCTCTTAAAAATTATTTGTAAAGCGAAAACTTTGCTAAAAGGCTTTTTACACTATAAAGGACTATGTTGAGGACCAAAAGGCTTGGGATTGACCTGCTCCAGTACGCACTGCAACTGTTGTCTTATTATTATTATTTTTTCTTTTGTTTTTATTTTTAATTGTGCTTTTTATTATTTATTACAATTCGATATTGTAGATTATTTTTATTTTGCAATTTGACTTTTTTTTTGTCTATTAATTTTTGACAACAATGTTTACTTTGCTAAAGTATTACATTTTATAAACTATTTTTCCTTTTATTATTGTGAACGTGAGGACTATGTTGATTGCTTTTTTTTCCTTTTCAGTAATTTTAATGTATGTCTGGCAATGTGAGTATTTTCTGCGGCCTACCCAAATGTCCTTTCCTTGGTATTGTTCGTCAAGTCGTTGAGCTCCTTAGTAGTCCTGAGTTGAGCTTTACGAATACTGACAAATGCTTGCACTGACTGGACAGGTCCACTCAAATTTGTATGGTTCTTTCTTCAAAAGACCATTTCAGACAAATCTGCATGGTTCTCATGTGATTTGAAAATTACATATTTACTGTATGGACTTTAAAAGAGACTTTGACCCCTGAGTTTGTTTCGGTGTTTCTTCTCAGGGTAGTCAGCTAGGAAACACCGGCCTCATCTAGTTTAAAAATGACGAAAAAAAAATTGACGTGTAAAAGTGTTTTTTAAACCTATTTACAAAATAAATATCATTTATCATTTGTAGCCCATGCAAAGTGGGGCCGTCACACGATGGATACACGACCATGATTGAAAAGACTTTTTAAAAATAAATTTTCATGAATTTTCTAATAGGCTTTTCTCCACAGTACCCGAAAAAAAACAAAAAAAAAACCCGCTATATTGCTTGTAAGTATATTTTTCTTTTAGATGAAGTACAAACTTATCACAGTGACTACTTCCTTCTCACTAAATTTTTGAGAGGTTTTTTTTCGGGTGGGAAAATCATCTAATGACATCCCCCGCTCTTGGGTGGAGCGCGAGATAGTGTCAGACTTTTACTGACTAAAAAAACCCACTCCTGTTCCTTCTTTGCTGTTTTTCCAGGGCCCCGGGGATCACTTTCGCATCACCCATGGCCCCAGTAGGCCTCGACCTTGCTGGGCCCCTACGGTTGCTGACATCTCCTTGAGGTGCGCGTGGAACACTGCGCGCCATCAACGACTTGGGCTCGGTCCGGACAGTTACCGGACGATCGGACGGCGAGCCACCCATTGCTCGCCGTCCGCCAATTCTTGAGAGGTTGGCTTTAGAAACCACTTTTATTAAATTTTGTTGGAATATAGGTAGAAAGCACAAGGACAGAAGTAATCTACAAGTATCAATGACACAGCAAAAAATGATCAACAATAATGACTCGTTTGTTGTTATCAAATTAACATAACTACCTAATGATATAACATTAACAATAATGGCTTGTTCCTTCAATTCATCATGAGTACTAACTCAAGTACGAGTAGGTATATCACAGACAGAAATAATAAAGAGCGTCCGGTAGTCCCTTTCATATCAATGCCAGTGCCAACAGCCGCCACAGAGTATTTTTAGAGATACGACGATATAATTAATTATGTTCGATATTATGTCCGATGTAAAAAAACTATATTCTAGTACATGTAACTGGAATAATGCATACTCGTATACATCCCAATTAGAAAATTATTTTACAATCATAATTCAAGCACTGAAATTTAACTTAATTACAGAAACTTTACACTCGAAGTTGTAGACGATTACATTTATTTGGGACAGACAATCAAGTCGGATAGGTCTAACTTTGAGAAAGAGGTCAATCGTCGAATCCGACTTGGCTGGGCAGCGTTCAGGAAGCTGTGCGGTATCTTCTCGACATTTGGCACTGAAACATGGTCGTTTACAATGGCCCTTATCAGAAGGCTTACAGTCACCCAAAGGGCAATGGAAAGGGCTATGCTCGGAGTTTCCTTGCGTGATCGCATCAGGAATGAAGATATCTGCAGGAGAACCAAGGTAGCCGACATAGCCCGAAGAATCGCCAAACTTAAGTGGCAGTGGGCAGGGCACAGGCACAGGGCAGGGTGGATTTTTTAGACGTTATCTCTCTTTTTCGCGTTGCCTTTTCGTCAAACATCGCGTTGGATTGCGTTAGATGAAGTAACAAGCTTTTAAACCATGCTCGATGTTGACGATAGGCGAGTGAAAAAGGACCCTCTTTAAGAATCTTGACAGACAGACAGACAGACAGATGGACAACAAAATGATCCTATAAGGGTTCCAGCAACCTTCTCCAAGTCATCGGTCTACCTTGTGGGAGGCCTTCTAACGCTGCATGTTCCGATACGTAGTCGCCACTACAGAACCTTTCAGCCCTATCGATCATCTGTTCTGCGAGCAATGTGCCCTACCCAATTCTACTTAAGTTTGTTGATTCTTCGGGCTGTGTCGGTAACCTTGGTTCTCTTGCGGATATCTTCATTGGGTCCCTTATTGGGCTAAAAGGATAATCACTTTTGCATGGGCCCCGTACCCAGTGCTGTATCAATTTGTGATACTTAGGAGGTACTTGTGATAATACTTACTGAAAATTTCTGGATTCTGATAAATAAGACTAGATATATCATACTTACGATACATTTATTAAAAACAATAAATGTATCGTAAGTCAAATGAAGAAATGTAATATACCTACTTTGGAAAACCAAACCAAGTCATGTGGTATCCATCTAGTGCAAAGTTTCCGAACCTTCAGATGCACATGTAAAACGTTTTGCACTTGGCTCATTCCAATGCCTACCTAACAAAACACAAATTTACTGGCAAGTAATTTTTTGTCAGTTTCAATAAGTTGTCGTACGGTGTCAATATTCGAGTCTGTAACCGCAGTCGCCAGCCGACCTTCACGTACCTCGTCATAGAGTTGATCCACGTCTAAATCCTCCAAACCACGAATGCACAGAGCTGCGACATGGCGCTTTATCAACAAATGCCAATTGAAGTCTCTGGCAACTCTCTTGTTGACTTGAGTCAAAACGAAAATCATAAAAAATCATTGAACGAAAATGTTCACGAGTTAAATTCATTTTGATAGCTACACACAATCTGCGAAAGGATGCCACAATGAAAAAACAAATGACAGTCTCGCAAATGAAAAAGTAACATGAACGCAAAGAGTTCCATTTTCGAATTCTATAATTGTTTTTTCATTCTTTTATTGTAAGTGACCAGATCCAGAAACTCAGTATACCCCCACGTACATGTCATTAGAAAGCTCATAACAAAAGCTTTATTTAATTGTACTACACTCAATCAGACATCCATAGAGGAAGAATTATAACTCGCTAACTGTGCCAGCGGTTTTGCCCGCGTCAAAATAAAAAATGGACCCAAGGAAACACACTACTGGGGTGAATAGTATCCTATGGTGCTATTGCAGGACATGGTTTACCCGTATACCAAATTTCATCGAAATCCGTTTAGCCGTTCGAGTGTGAAGATGTAACAAACATATACAGACATTCATCACTCTCAAACTTTCAGCTTTATAATATTAGTGTGATAATTTTACTGTAGTAGGACGTTTTTTTATACCTTTTTTAAAATTTAAAGTTGCTGTTCACTAGGAATAACTCGTGGGTGCGTTCACAAAAATGTAAACTTACATACACAAGACACCCAGACCCGGAACATTTATCTGTGCAGGAATCGAACCCGCGACAGGCAGCGAGCAGCCTCAACTTCTACGTCAACCGTGCCGTCAAAAGTAACTCGTATAAATACATTATGTAGAAAATGTTTTCATCACATCATTCAATCATGAGCGCCGCGCCTTGGTACAGGCCGTGGTCCGGAGCGAGGAGGAGTGGCAGGCGGTCGCCTCCTTCTGCGAAGCAGTAATGCTAGCAAAGGATGCGGCCGCACGCGCGAGGCAATGGCCCTCGCACCCCAGCCGGATGTCGATCCCGATTTCGGCGTGGGACCGTCCGGTAACCGTCCGGACCGAGCCCAAGTCGTCGACGGTGCGTAGTGTTTCACGCGCGCCTCTAGGCAACAATAAGGACACAGCAGGGTCGAAGCCTACTGGGGCCATGGGTAATGCGAAAGAGATCCCGGGGCCCTGGAACAATGACAAAGAAGGATCAGGAGTGGGTTTTAGTTAGTAAAAGTCTGACACGCCCTCTTGCCCCGCCCAAGAGCGGGGGATGTCATTAGATGATTTTCTCATCCAAAAAAAAAACATTCAATCATGAATAATTCACCATCGCACCTAAAAGTCGATCTATTTTCCATCAGCGCATAAAACATAACAAAAAAGCTAATCAACCAATATTTTTGAGAATTGACTCAAAATTATATCATATCTATGGTTTATTATTATATATCTATTCTTGTATTCACCTTCTTCTTTCTCTTTTATTGCACCTACCTATTTTTCTCTGCATCACCCAAAGGTTCACAGTTAGAAAATGCCTAAAGCCGGGTACAGATTGTAACGTAACATGCAATGCTCCAAAGAATTTGCCGTACACATTGTCGCAATGTATCATGCAATGTAACAGAATTCCCATAGTGTGGACGCCTTGCGCACGGGAACCGTACAGACTATTCGCGCGAACAGAGCATTTCCATTATGTAACAGGTACATGCTCGGTTCGTGCGCGCGCTGCGTCCACACTTATGAAACGCTCTTTTCATGTTACCTTGCATGTTACAACAGCCTGTACCCGGCTTAAGTAGCTCGCCGTCCGGCTGTTCGGTAATTAACTGGACCAAACCCAGTCGTCAGCAGCGCGTAGTGATCCACGCGCTCCTCAAAGAGATGTCAGCAAACCGTAGGGGCCCAGCAGGGCCGATGCCCGCTAGCTAGGACCGCGGATAATTTCTGAAAAGGGAAACTGAAGTCCTAGAACGCAAAGGGTAATTGGAGGAGATGTGGTTTTAGTCAGTAAAAGTCTGACACGCCCTTCCACTCCACCCAGAGCGCGAGAAGTCATTTGGATGATTTCACACCTTAAAAAAACCTTGCATGTTACATTACAGCAGTCTGTACTCGGCTTAAGGCATTAAGTCCGCCTCTGTACTTTTGTGTGCATAGAGCATTTAATAAATAATAAAATATTCTTTGATTAGCATCTTTATGTCAAGAAGTGTGAAGTAGCTACTTAAGACTGCATAAATAGCTAATTAATAGTTATTTATCCAATGTACACATACTGGTATATGTATCTGTGTATTATATTATCTAATGCATGTTACGTACTTCTATTTTTCTATGTAAGGTGGTAAAAACGGAAACCTTACAGAATCAGTTTGTTGTCCGTCTGACCATCTGACCGTCTGTCAACACCTTTTTTCTCAAGAACATGTGGAGGTATGAAGCTGAAATAAATATCAAATACCCCAGCCCCTTAGCCAAGTTACGATCGTTTCGTTTGCGTCGAACGCCAGTAGTCCACGCCTCCGATTCCTTTGTTCTGACCACGTGACTGAGCGTTGAGATGACGTCAGAACAAAGGAATCGGAGGCGTGTCCTACTCGAGGCGTTCGACGCAAACAAAACGATCGTAACTTGGCTAGGGGGGCAGGTCTAAGTGAAAAATCGAACTTCTAAGTTGACGCAATAGAAAGATAAGGCCGTTTATGGTCCGTTTATTATGCGCATATTTGGATACCCGCTAGGAAATCAAAACCTATAGGGTACTTCCCGTTGACCTCGAATCCTGAAATTTGGCATGAAGCAAGGTCTCTATAAGTATAGAAATAAATCTTAAGACTGTATTTGTTATTACATAACCAAAAACAAAATACTTTTTTTGCGGTTTGGAACAATCTTCGAGTATCGATTTGGGTATTGAACTATTTACATAGTTAACTTTGTATGAAACCCTCAGTGCGCGAGTCCGATGCACTTGCACTTACCCAGTTTTATTTATAAAGCATGACTCAATATACCTTATTCTCTATAGATAGCTTAATCCATTAAGATCTCTTTTTACCTTTTCAACGCAATTTATAACTAGATACCTCCGTATGTACACAAACTTTTTTTCAATCGTTACCCCACACTGGGAATAACTCGTGTCGTAGATGCATTCACAAACATGTGAACTCGTACATAACTACACAAGATATCTACCCGTAACTATATGTAGGCCATTCAAATATTTGTTCGAATCGAATCCGTGACACATTAGAATAGAATAGAATAGAATAGAATGGAATGGAATGGAATGGAATGGAATGGAATGGAATGGAATGGAATGGAATGGAATGGAATGGAATGGAATGGAATGGAATGGAATGGAATGGAATGGAATGGAATGGAATGGAATGGAATGGAATGGAATGGAATGGAATGGAATGGAATGGAATGGAATAGAATAGAATAGAATAGAATAGAATAGAATAGAATAGAATAGAATAGAATAGAATAGAATAGAATAGAATAGAATAGAATAGAATAGAATAGAATAGAATAGAATAGAATAGAATTTATTTTTATTGTAAAACATGAGTATAATTCATAATAATTATGTGCAAGGTCTTAAAGTAACAGGTAGATCTGCATGCCTGCATTGCGCAGCGGCCAATAGCCCAACCACTCAACCGTACATTGCTAGGCAGATTTATGTTTGCCAAACATATCTTACCTTTTTTTCGTTTGTTCCTCTGTTAAAGTATAATTTTGGTAATCAGTAGGTATCAGATCTTTCTATGTACGTGATGTGACCAAAATGCATAAAGTGAGAAGTTAGTATATTAGGGCAACTTTGAAAGTGTCGCCAGTGACTAAAAAAATTAAAAGGGAGTTATGAGTTGTAGGTATGTGTATGGATGGGGAGACCAAAACAAAAGACGTATAGATTGTGTGAGGGGTGATATGAAAGAAAATGGAGTTACCTAGTGAGAGCGTAACGGGTGACAGGATAGAATGGAAGAAGAAAACGTGTTGCGCCAACCCCAAATAACACGGGACAACATCAGGAAGATGCTGACGATGAGTATCAGAACTTTCTATCAGTATATATTCATGCTTAATGGTGGTTAGAGAATCCAACTCTGGATTAAGGTCATCTTTACACCTAAACTTAGCTACTGTAATATTGCGTAAAAAACTTTTGTGTACAATTGAAAGGATAAGAAATTTACACTACTTCCGAGAGTCAAAAGCTTCAATTTAGGAGACAGATAATTTATGTTTTTTATTTTTTATTTAAAGTGGTAGTTTCTTATAACTCAAAACAGCATTGAAGAATAGCACAGAAATTGGAACATGTTGCTTGAGAAGCCCATACGGAGTCTTTATTTTACAATAGAACTTTTCTGGGCACGACATTGTTATGGCGGTAAATCCCCTCTTTGAGGAGTGGCTGGAAAGACGTCACGACCTCCTTACTTTCCGCATGATGATGATGAAAAGGTAAAGCAAGATTGGGACGAACTACTCCAAAAAAAAGAGGCAAAAAGATTATGCGATTGAAAAAATATTAAATAATAAAAACCACATGGATTCATTAGAGTAGACGGAGAAGCGTCTCTAAAATTTAATAATTGTTGTTGAAATGTTTTTCTTGTTGTTCAAATAAAAGTATTCGGTATAATCATTATTTCGAATGAATGTGCGATGCGTTGACCGCACGAGCAAACAAACATTCGATATTTTGAACATTCGACGTATTGAGTGTTCGTTATATTGAACGTTCGATTTATTAACCATTCGATATTATGAACATTCGAGTCATATTTAGGTGTTCGATTTAAAGTGTTCGATTATTTGGAATTCGATTTGGTATAGTACACCCCTAATAAACTATGCGCCTTACCATCAATGACTGCATCACTGCTTACCGTCAGATGGGATCGCAGTCAAGCTCTATATCAATTTAAAAAAACGTATTCGTAACTCGTTAATGTTACAATTAATGTCAAGGGATCCCTGAAACAAATCAACAAAAGGCATACGCGGAGATCCACTCGTATATTGACCGCTGAGAATCAGGCGCAGCATTCTAAATTTAAACAGTTGAATAGATCACTTGCTCTGAATGAGACCAGTTTTAGCGCGCAGAAAACGATTTACGAACTTAATTGTTTATAAAAAATAGTAGTTTTGCTAAAGTTATAATATCCTAAAGCTGTTTTTATTTAAATAAAAATTAAAAAATAATCAGGAGTCATTAAAGAAACTCGTCCATTTATTTTTTAGAAAATGGATAAACTAAAGTGTATATTATTTAGTATATTACTAAGTTTTTCCATATGTGATGGAGCCAAGATCTTAGCAGTGTTTCCAGTTCCAAGTCCTAGCCATGGTATACTTGGAGACAATATGATCAAACATCTACTTGATGAAGGACACGAAGTAAGTATTTTAGAACCAATATGCATGCATATTTGTACCTATGGGACCATTAGATTCTCTCACTGTTTTATTTGTAATATTTAATGGGTTTTTATGTTTTTATTTTATTCTTGTTTATTATCAAATTATTTTTTGGCGTATTTAAGTTTAGTTTCTGATCGGATATAAATTGAGTGGTCATTCAACACGAAATAAAGATAAGATGAGACAAAATTGGCTATAAAAAATGGATACAAGCAGTAAACCTTGGTCTAAGCCCAGCAAGTGAGGCCCTGTATCCTGTGCTAGGTGGGAACACCACAAAAAGTGACCGTGTATTTCTTGTAAAGGTGCGATTTTCTATACAAACCTAAAACTATGGCTCTTGACGTGTTGATGGTGTTTGTATTGCCTTTAAAGGTTGATCATTACTTGGTCGAGTGTTAGCTTTAACATTAAAAACATACATCATTAAAAAAATGTTCAAATGTCAAGTCATCGTAGCTTTTATATTTATATTTTATTTTTGTACAATCAGTAATAACTTAAGTGGCAAAAACAGCTGTTTGTAATGTAAATGAGATAAAATTGGTGAAGTCTATGTATTTTATTCCTCAATTTTAAAAGAGTACATCAATGAAATTTATCGATAAATTAGACATCCGAAGTGTATTTTAACTCCACAAAATTAAAATGTGAAAATACCTCCTAACTAAACCAACATGGCTGTTTTATGGCATTAAGTGTGTACTAATAAACCAAATACCCACAACAGTATTATAACATAATATCTTAGTACAAAATAATCATCTAGGAATATCTGTCTATTTATTGAAGTTTGGTTTCCGCATTTCGCCCATGATAGACCATTGTACGGGAATAATTTATTACTTATTCTCAATAAATATCAAGTTCTAAAGAAATATACCTTTTCTTCATTTTTTATAAATATTTCGCCGTCAATATTACCATTTTTTAATTGATATAAACTAGTACTTGACTGCGATCCCATCTGATGGTAAACAGTGATACAATCGTTGATGGTGAAGCACACTAGTTTATTAAGAACTTATTCACTCTAGGCTCGACCACACTTAATTTATAATTAATCGAACGGGAAGACAGCTGCAGACAATTTGTTCTAGTCCTTCGATGTACGCGCTATAAACGACGTTCTTACTGGTTTTCGTCTCGCAATATTCCACATAATGCTATGTACTCGTTAGTCCTCTTTACCATATTCGGTAACAGTGACTAATTCCTTTATCTTTCGCTAGCTCTTTGACAACTAGCAAAGACAGACTAGATGCATAGTTCCGATAATGGTGTATCCACACGGTACAAATTACTTTTCGCCACAAACAAAACTTATATAAAAAATCTACGGAAGTAATAAATCTGTACCGTGTGGACGCTCCATAACCAATTACCCAAACAATATTTTTTATTATACATATTGCTAAAAATATTTATCAATTTTTTAAATTATTGATCATTTTACCAAAGACCAATTAAGTTTTAGACATTGTAATCATCACAATATAACAATTCTTAATTGAAAATTAACATTTCCGATAACATAATCTTTTAGTAATAACACTCTTAACATACTGATAAACTGATAAGCAAATTATTTAATAATTGTCTTCAGCTAGCGGCTTCGACCATTTGAAAGAAGAAAATATATTTATGGCCAATGTCACTAATAAAGTAACACTGTACTGGTAAGATTTTTTTAAAATCGGTTCCGTAGTTTTTGAGTTCATTCATTACAAATAAAAATCTTTCGTCTTTATAATATTAGACAAAGAACCCTAAAATCGTTTTCAACAAATCTATTTATTGAAAACCATTTTAGGGTTCTCTGTCTGTAAGCAAAAGAAAAACTAGTTAAGCTTGGGAACTATATAATAATATTATAAGGTGTCTTCAAGGCTAGAGTGAATAGGTTCTCAATAAATTAGTGCGCCTCACCATCAACGATTGCATTACTACTTACCATCAGGTGGGTTCACAGTCAAGCACTAGTTAATATCAATTAAAAAAACGGTTTTTTTGGGTTGAGAATTTGAGATATCATCAAACAAGATTCTCCCGCTCTGAGTGGAGCGACGGGGACTACTTTTGCTGAGTAATACCAGCTGTGTTTCTTCAGTCATCGCATTTGCATCAGCCTTAGCGGGCCCCAACAATTATGCTCACACCTCTTACGGCTCGCGTGGAACCCAACGCGCCGTAGACCCTGGCCTGAGTCCTTACCACAAGCCCTTAACACGTTCCATTTTACGACCTAAACTGAATTGTTAAAGGGATGGAGCTATATAGGATGTACAGCTCCATTCCCCTTTCTCGCTCGCACGCTTGACATTTTAACACGTCATAGTATGGCTCTTGGTCCTCAAGGGACGGCAAGCTACTCGTTGGTCACTTTGGGAAGTCCATGCCTTTTTACTACGGTGGCCAGGAATCACCCTGCGACTCCCAATGCTAGGGCGTCTTCTGCAGCAACCGGGGCGTGAGTATTGCCTCTCGGTCACGTTCTCCGTTACATTCAGATCCTCGCATTACTGCTTATAATAATAATAATGGTTTATTGTTCAGGAAAAAAATACACTTTTACATCAAATGCTTCACTGGTCTCCACACTAGGATTCCCTGTGTCGTGGAGAACAGTCTCTTTCATCATGGTTCAAGAAGAAATAAAACAAAAAAATAAAAATTCAATGTAACACATAGATTATGTAGAACATAGGGTATGTTAAACTAATAAATCAACATTTATAAGAGGTGTACATGGCATCTAGCAGAGTGTGTAAAATAGTAAGTTGTATGGTGTTGGTGCGTGTATGTGTAAGTGTGTGTGTGGTTGTGTGGGTGTGTGTATGTGAGGTGTATGGGTGCATGTGTGTACGCGTGTCATGTCTCCAAGAACTAATAGCATTATCACGACAGAGTATAACAAGTAGTTTATAGTGTTATTAAATAGTTAGTAGTTTCTCTGTGTCACCGTAGTTCAGATCTTTATGTCACCACTCATATCCTAAACATACTAATTGTATAAGCAATCAAAGCAATAAAGTAGATTTACAGGTATAATACTTAAAACAAATAATACGCAATACTAACTTGATGTTCCATGTTCAGAACCTTTATCCTACACTAGCTTCTTCCAGTGGTTTCGCCCACGTGAAAGAAGAAAATACATAATTATATAGTCTATGTCACTTAGTGGTAAAGTAGCTTTCAACTGGTGAAAGACTTTTTGAAATTGGTAAATGAGTTTTTGAGTTTATTCATTACAAACGAAAAAAAACAAAAATCTTTCCTGTTTATAATGTTTAAACATATATTATTATAATTCTGGCCTGGTGGTCTAGTGGTTAGTGGCCCTAGCTACTTCCCGTTGACCTAGAATCCTGAAATTTGGCATGAAGCAAGTTTACATAGCACATAATATAGCAAAAAATCTGAAAACTGTAAATTTGTAGTTACGTCACAAAAAAATTTTTTGCGATTCGGGAAAATTGAACTGTTTTCATAGGTAAGTTTATACGGAACCCTCAGTGCGCGATTCCGACTCGCACTTGCCTGGTTTTTTTTAAGCTAGGAAATCATCAAGTAACTTCTCCCGGTTTGGGTGGAGAGGAAGGGCGTTGCAGACTTTTACTTTAACTGTTCCTTCCTGTGTCCAAGGCAAGGGAACTTTTGGCGAACAATTCCGCAAAGCAAACTTTTCATTCTAAGACTACGATGTCCTGCCTTTTTCCCAATTTATTTTTTGTCGTAATCTTCTTCCATACATCTCTATTCATCATCATCAACTTTATAGTCACCTCCTACTCAGTCATATCATCTTCCATACAACCCATTCGTAGGTTTTTTGCATTCTTCTATTTCTACTAAATCAAAGTAATGCTCTTGGCTGGGTTCGAATCCGCGACCTACAACTTGTAAATCGGGGCCGTTACCATTGAGCCACCACTGCTCTATTCTATATTCAATTTATTGCATCGTCATTGCTTGTTCTCATAACGATGAAGAAAGACATCGTGAGGAAACCAGCATGGCCTAAATCCAAAAATTCGAAGATTGTGACATCCATCGAACTGCACTGGGCCCGCGTGGTGGTTATGGCCCATTCTCTCTCTTAGAGAGGAGGCTTGAGTCCCAGTAGTAGGAACATTAAAAGGCTGATTAAGCTTATTGTACTTATGTAGACGAATTTAAATCTTAAAAAAAATAATATTTTATTATTTTTTCAGGTGACATACATAACGCCTTTTGTCAGCAAGCAGCCAAAACATCCGAAATTGCGTATAATAGATGTGACTGATAACAACAAAGTTTTTAGCGGTAAGTAAAAAATACTCTTAAGAGGGTCCTTTTCCACTCGCCTATCGTCAATATCGAGCATGGTTTAAAAGCTGCTGCTTCACATAACGCAATCTAACGCGATATTTGACGAAGACGCAACGCGAAAAAAGAGAGATAACGCCTGGAAACTCTGTTAGCATGAAACCCTTAAAAGTTTTTGAAAAAAAATGTCGTCATTCAGAATCTCAATTAAATGTGCAAGGCTTCATATTAATATATGATTACATTATGGAGGGTCAAAGTTCACGTAAAATTTTCAGAAGTCTTTACTGGATTGGTTTTACACAAATTTATATTTTGACTTCCATAGAAGCCTAGATAATATCCACAAGATATCTGTATATCCAAAATATCTGGGGAAATATGTGTAATAACATCATAATCACGTAAGAGCGGATGTATGAAAATGTACCTCAAGTTGCCCGCTCTTAAAGGCTCCTATTAACCGATGACCTTGAGCATTTGTCTACCTCTCTTGCACTATATTATTACACTTGAACGATAACTCTACGTAAATACGGAAGCGTGGCGAGAAAAATGACGTACGTTCATCCGTTCAAAGGGCTAGGCGACCTATGATTTGACATTTTGACGTCCGCGCGCCGCGTGGCGGTCGTGATTTACAAAATCTATTACTGAGAATTGAAAAAATGATAAATCTCAAAAAAAATAAACTGTTAGTAAAAACGTAAAAAGTATTCGTGCAAAATTTACAATCATTATATTCTCTATAGACAGATATAAATTTCGTGTTCTTAATTGCTTAGGTAAAAAAGTTGAAACACGAACATTTGAAGACCATGAATCAAAGTATTGCATATATATATATATTGTTTTTTTTGGGTGGCCTTTTAAGGTACTATAAACCAGTTGAAAAACATACATTTTCAAAAGGAGCCCTCCTTTTGACTCCTCCGTTAGACTAATATATGTTACGAAACGCGGTCATAGGGTCCGAGTGCAAGTCATCTTTTTAAAGACATGTTTAATACACTTACTCGAAAATCAGCCCGTCTTATCCCTGCTGCTTAGGCACGCAATTTACCGGTCGCAGAAGGTGGTGACCGCCTTCCATTCCTTCTCGCTCAGGACCATAACCTGAACGAGGGCCCGGCGCGTAGATAATGATAGTGCATTGCGCATAATGTATTAAGACAGAAAATAGCATTAAACAAAATCGTTGGAAATAGATGCAAGGTCGTTGGAAACATTAGGATGGCCTAATGTTTCCAACGACCTTGCATCTATTTGCTGACGGTGTCGGTTGTTATCAGCTGTAATGGTGACAGTGACGTGATAGTCCAAAAATATGTTCGATAGATTTACGAGAATTAATATCAACAGATTTATCTAGTCACCAAGCTAGCTGCAACAGCTACTTAGCATGCTTTATCTTTAAAACCTTTAAGAGCATTCATCCGTTAAAACTACGCAGAAGCCAAAATCAATGATTTCCGACGGACAATATAACAATAATGTGTTTAATTTCTAGATAAGATATTGACGTCATATTATCGGGAATTTCATAATCTAGTGTATGTTCTAAAAACATTTTCAAATGATTGTATAGTTTTCCCATTAGAACAGTTCTTATCCAAGTCGTTTTTAAAACTAGCGGTCGACGGTCTACGCAGATGCGAGATAGTAGTTAAACCGTGTATGGTAAACTTACAACATTTTACTTAAAAAAAAAAAATGATAACATTGACTAGTACATGGCGCAAAAAGAAACACGATTGCTGTAAGTTTTCATTCAAGAAAAGTAATCTCAAAATTGTCATTTTTAGCCGTTTTTGGAGATATTAAACGTGTTAGTTTAGGATAATATATGAGGCATTTTTGTTTTTTTTTTAGACTTATTAATTGAACGCATTTACGATCTATGACATGGTACAATAATTTTTTTTAATAACTTATTTGTTTACACTACAATTAATTATTTAATATCACTTTTGTCTGGTCTGACACCATCTCCCGAAATTTCGTGTCCTAGCACCGAAATTGCATTATAGCCGAATATAAAAGACGCGAAATCGCGTCAGCGCTTTGTACCGGCCGAGGTCTTTCAGATTTTTAGTCTTTCTATTCTACAGTGATACTAAATAATTAATTGTATTGTAGTGCACATTATTGTTATATTTTCCGTCGGAAATCATTGATTTTGGTTTCTGCGTGGTTTTAACGGATGAATGCTCTTAAATGAAAACATTAATTAAGTGGATTTCTACGCAAATTCTAATCATAATCTTTAGTTACTACTCTCAATGTTGACAGAATATGTTTTATATTTACTTACTACTCTCAACGTTGACAGAATATGTTTTATATTTAGAGACTAGCTTCTGCCTCTGGCTTTGCTTGCGTGAAAGTAGGTTTCTCTATACAAACTTTGGACTGCCATTTCTTCTCCATAGGCGGTGAATTTTAAGATCCTCTCTTGCTCGCCTGCGACAAAAAAGGAAACCTAGTCCAACATTTCATGCTTCTAGACCCAGTAGTTTCAGCTGTGCGTTGATATATCAGTCAGTCAGTTTCTCCTTTTATATAAATAGATTTTATGAAACAAGAGTGTAAAGTTGACTACATGAGCTGCGCGATTGTTCGAAAGAGTAACCGCGGCTTTTTTTACTGTGTTTCCCTCCCCCCTCCTTGCGTCGTACTCCTCAATGCTGAGGGTCGTGACCTCCCTGCTTCATCACTTTCATTCGAACGATATTCCTTCATCTGTTTCTGTCTCTGGCGGTATGAAGGGCATTGTATAGCGTAGAGTCAAGGGCTTAGCTTTACTTTGTTTATATTGTTTTTATATAATAGTAGCGACAAGAAACATGTAATCGATGGTAATTGTAACACAAAACATGATTTAAAAGAGTGTCTTTGGAGTTTCTTGCACTTTTTTCTCCACAGAGATCTACGCTTTGGAATGTGCAATTAGCATCATTTATCTGACTGATTTCTTGACAATTCAAAAGTGCCTGTAAATGGTTTATTTAAAAAAAATATTTGAATCTTAAATTCTGGAACGCCAACGACAAAATAAGGAACTAGAGTGAGTTTTAGCCACTAAAAGGCTGAGACGTACGGAGCTGGAGGGACAGTGCCACCCAGAGTAAGAGAAGTCATTTGATGGTCTACCTCCAAAAAAATCATCAGACTACAACAGTCCTTTTCTCGACGTAGGTTTCAGTTTGGTGCATGAATTCTGCAGATTCCCGTAACCTTCATCGGGACGCACAGTAAATCACCACTTCATCCAGTACCGAACACAAGTCTATCTTTGTTTCCTCATCAAGGTTTTCGAAGGTTACTGATAAGCAAACATCTTTTTCAGATAAAATGTTGGACGTGAAACAAATATTGAATGGAGTGATAAACTTGCAAGACAACAAAGTCTTGTTTGAAATAATGGTGAACGTAGCAGCAATGACACTCGAAAACCAAAATGTCCAGAATCTTTTAAAGGACCGCACTTATAACTTCGATGTCATCATTGGCGAATATATGTTCAGTGATTTATATTCTTCGTAAGTATTATGCATCTTCTTATATATACGTCACCGGAAAATTGCAGTCCGTCTGATTGTTATAAATTATTAGATTATAATTTCTCGATAAGTTATGAAAATATCTTTTTGTTCTTGTTTAAGATAAATAACATCCAAATTCCATTAGTTTCCAACATAACCTTGTCATAATTTAGAAAAAAAATAGTTTACTAAATTATGACACGGTAATTTCTCGCGATATTTTACAATCTTGTTGACATATATATGTATACCTTTTATCATTAGCAACAAATAATAGTATAATAATAATAGTAATATAAGGGCATTGATGGCCCAGTGGTTACGGCCCCAACTTACGAGTTGTAGGTCGCCGGATCAAACCCTATTCGGTTATAACCCGGGGGTCTTGTTTATGTCAGTTTATATGTTTGGGTATGCGCCCACGTTATAAGAGTACTTCATTGTGCGAGTCAACTTTAAAAATTCAAATTGACAGTGAGACAGATTTTAGCTCTCAAAGCATACACTCATTCATATACCTTGATCCTTACGGTGACTGATTTCTGTGCAACTATGGGTTCCGATCATTTGCTCTAATATATCCAACATAGCACCTTTGCTGTGAAGGTGCATGCACAGTGAGGAGCATCTTTGCTATACAGGTTAACGGACACGTTAAAACACTATTATTGTAAAATTATTGGATGTAATCTCAAAAGGATAATATACCATTGTTTTTGCTATAAGTAATTTTACCCAACACAAAAATTACACATGCACAATTGTACACGCTTTCCCATAACTTTAATTGTTTAATGAAATTGGTCCAATATAAGAGTTCAAATAATAAATGTTTGCGAAATATAATCCTGTCTCAAGAACGACCAGTACTTAGACTAATCATGTACAAACTATGAGGATATAACTACTTGAAGATAACTGCAACTAATGCAAACAAACCAACCAATAAAGAATATTTTTAATACAAATATTGTTAATCTTGATTATATCTTTCGATAAGAATGAACAGCTATTGACTTTTTTCTTCATAAGGCTATGCTTTTTCAACTTCATACTTTAATTAATATTTTTTACAAATTTCATATAATTATATACAGCCATGTTAATAATTAAATCATATTTTTTTTAAAAAACCTGGATTTATGATTTATAATAATAGTTTATGTTTATTGTGTAATAATTATAGTGTTGCCCAAATGCAAGAACAAGACGAGACTTAGCCAGTCTTGGTCTTGGTCTTGCGCCAATACACCTGGTCTTGGTCTTGGTCTTGGTCTTGCGCTCCCAGTCTTGGTCTTGGTCTTGGTCTTGCAGCAAGAGTCTTGCAAGTCTTGCAATTACCTATTAGTCTATTACTATTTATTAAAGTTTACTTTAAATCTTAGAAAAACGTATTAGAATTGGAACATTGTGAGCTTGAATTAACATAGCCATAGTAAAGATCAAGCAGATTAATAAATAACTGAAGATTTGATAAGAAATTCGAAAAATCAACTGACCTATATGTCGTTTTCCATGGAAGTAACTGTTTCTTAATAAACATTTATGATTTATAAGCTTACATTTGCGTGATCAGTATAATGTATTCATTTTCATTCTAAGCACTCTGAAACTTATTTATTCTTTGGAACACCTGTAGGTACTCTTAAAAAAATTCGAAATTATTTTGCATGAGTATACCTACGCCCTATGGCGGCAATCAAATATGTAGTGTCACAAATGTTATGATTTCGGCGTGGCGGCAACGATTGTTTTAGATTTCAAAAGAAGCCGCCGGCGCGTGTATCATAACCATGTACTTCCGAAAAGCGGCAAATTTCTTTGAGAAGTAAGTACAAAACCTTTGATGCCGCATTATCAAAGTGCCGATGGTTAAAACATAACTATGCATGCACTCAGTTTGATTTTAATAGATATTTTTTTATTCGCTATGTTTATGGTATTAGTCGTAATGCGCATAGGTCCAGTTTTTCATATTCTTTGATACAGTTTTTTGCGTCTCATAGAATTCCTAAGCGTACCTACCTATACACCGAACTGTTACACCTAACTACTCAGTGAAATAGCGCTAAGTCCTAGCTGCAAGACGCAAGAGTCTTGCAGGCTATGTCTTGTTCTTGCTCAAGTCTTGCACGGTCAGTCTTGGTCTTGGTCTTGCTAAAAATACGCGGTCTTGTTCTTGGTCTTGGTCTTGCAAAAACGCAAGAACAAGACCAAGACTGAATTTGGGCAACACTAAATAATTATTGTAAGTTTTATTTATAACATCGCCAAGCACGCGATTGTAAAGGTGTTATTATATAATAAATAATAATGTTCCCTCTGCTGGGACTCAGGCTTCCTCTCTAGGTGAGCACTACCAATCCGCACTGGGCCCGTGTGGTTGAATACGGCCCATTTTTTCTCTTAGAGAGGAGGCCTGAAAGAAATAAATGTCTGATAAAAACAGAAGGAAAAATGTCTTCTAAGTCTTCATAATTCACCTCATCGCTATTATCAAAATTTCAGAAGCAATTCTCCTGATTAAATAGATATGCATATTTCCAGATTACCAGCAGTATTGCAATGTCCATTCATCTGGTTCTCAACCATCGAGCCACACTCGATGATACTAAACCTGGTGCATGGTCCTCCGAACCCTGCTTACTACGGTGACTATATTCGGGCTCAAATTGCTCCATACTCGTTCGAAGTACGAGTCAAAGAACTGTGGGCACTGTTGAAAGGACTTTATCAACATAATAGGTACGTCTTTCTTCTTCTTATATTTCAATGTCCATTTACTAGCTTGGTATTTAGAGGCAATGAGTTAGAATGGCAGTTTTATATTTTGACTGGCCTGTTGGTTGGTATTAATGGCTCTGACTGCTATGCCTATATGTATGAATCCACGACGTCCGTCGTGGATTCAATTCACATCCAGGAAAAATGTTTGTGTGATGAGCACGATCATTTGTTCTGTGTCTGGGTGTAATTTATCTATAATATGTATGTATTTAGAAATATATATTATGTTTATCAGTTGTCTAGTACTCAAACCACAAGCTCTGCTTAGTTTGGGACTAGATGGCGCTGTGTGATAGTTGTGGAATATTATTATATGCCTTTTTTTTGGTAAGTAATTGTCAGAAATAGCTTCTCTAGTTTTAGGTGAAGCTAGGTGGAGTGTGAGACTTATACCGACTAAAAACGTACTGTGATCCTTTATTTGCCCTTTGCGTTCCAAGGCCGCAGTTACTCTTTCAAAAATCCTGCAGCCCACTTTCACATGCTTAATTTAAAGTTCATATTTAATCTATTAGACAAATTCATCATCATCATTTCAGCCGAAAGACGTCCACTGTTAGACATAGGCTTCCCCCAAACGTCGCCACACTGACCGGCCCCATCGACCATCTTTTCTGCGTGCAATGTGCCCTACCCATTTAAGTTTGGCGATTCTTCGAACTATGTCGGTAACCTTGGTTCTCCTGCGGATATAAATTCGCCTCCAGGCAAATTTGTTTCTTTGTCATCATCATCTTCCTACCTAATTTCATGTAACTTAGGGTTGGAGCAACCGTTTTCGCGCTTTCGCGTTTTCTTCTGTTTGTCCCTGTCGATGATTTTAGCTTCAATGTTTGTAAAAAAAACGTACTGAGGCCCTACCACAAGCTCTCACCCAATCCATTTTTAGTAGACAACCTAAATTAAACTGTCAAAGGTGGGGCGTTCTATAGAGTCTACACGCTCCATCCGTCTTTTCGGTCACACGCTTGACATTTTATCGCGTCAAGGTAAGGACCTTAAACGTATAAAAAAATCACTGATACGAAGAAACTAGTAATCATCAAACTAAAACGTGCTTTTGCTTTTATCAAACTGTATTGATAAATATTAAATAATAGCCAAGGTTGTGAAACAAGTTATCAGACTGCAGATTATGTACATACGAGTTCATTAATCTCACCAAATAATGGGAAAAGTAGTAAAAACTGATCTTTATTTAATAATCTTATGATCCCATAATAAAAGAACGTTAAAACGTGCACTAAGTACATGAATATACATATTACTGCAAACTTAACTGTGTCAATGACGACGAAAGGTTCTAGAGTGATGACCACGTACCGGAAGAGGCAGCTTTTGTAAGCCTCCCACAATGGGATGGTCGCGGGAATTCGAAACTTGGGGGATGCTTCTGTCCAACGGTGGACGTCTTTCGACTGAAATGATGATGATGATGACATATTACTCCTACATTTAATCTGCAATTTTCACCCTTATCTATACTAAATATTTTATTATTAAACTGAAGAGTTTGTTTGAACGAACTAATCTTAGGAACTACATGTTTGAATTGAAACATTCTTGTTAGATAGCCCATTTATCGAGAAAGGTATAAAGACCATATAAAACCACGCTTTGACCCGCGGGAGTGGAGCAGTAACCAAAGAAGCGGATAAAACAGCGACGGACAGCTAGTATTATATACCTAAACTGACCATAAATTAATGGACACTAACGCACTAAAACAAAGTCACGATGACTCGACTCCAAAATATGTAATCTGTTTCCTTAGACCTTATTGATAACGACTAAGATAAATATATAAATACCTACACGAATATATTTTACTAGTACGATACGTATACCTAACTTTTGATTCATAAATACGTTTATCTGTAGTCATGATGACTTGCTAAAATTTATTATCAATTTTAGCAAGTCACTAATGATAATAGGGCAGGAAAGTATTGACTGGTTTATCTTTTTCTATAGCACGTTACACGTGTATTGGTAATACCGATACAAGGACATCATCGTCTGTCTAACCCTCTCCCAAATATGTCAGCTATCAACTTTCAGTTTATTGGAATGCAACTGAATACCAGTTTTTTTAAATGAAGCGACTACTAGCTATAACGATCGTAAAAGTCAACAATTTTTTGTCAAAGTGATATACACCACTATTTTTTAATTAGTACAAATATTTAAAGGACTTATTAGAAAAGGTCTTGTTATAATTTAAGTAAAGTCTGAATTAATAATAATCATAAACAGCAAAGTTATTAGCGTTTGTTTTTATCCCAAAATGTACTCAATTTATGAAAATATGGTACAGGATATGGCTATGGGATTATGAATGAATAATTGGTGATCAAAATGGAAAAACAACTGCGCGTAGTATTTTCTAGCAGCAATTGATAAGAATTATTGATTCAATTATGAATTTACCAAATATGAGAAATTTTCGTGGACAATTTTGAAATATTTTTTTTTACTTTTGCCTTCACAAATATGATCAGTAACGGGTACGGATAGAGCCCCATTTTTTTTTTAATAATTTAAAAATGGTGGTGTATTGTATAGTATAGGTTGGTGGAAGTATTTACATATTTAAAAAACTATTGTTATATATATATACTAGCGGTCGCAACCGACGTTTTCTGCCCGAAAGCTGTAGAAAAAAAAATGGAGAAACCGATTGAAGCGCTACCTACTAGATTCTATTGTATTTTAAACCATGCAGGGACCTCATTCTAATGTACACACAAATTTCATCCAAATCGGTCAAGCCGTTTAGGAGTAGTTGAGGGACAAAATCATGTACAGAAAAATTATATATATAAAAATACACTAAAGCATATAATAAAATAAAAACTAAAAGCAATCTAAAGCATAGCGTCGAAAAACTCCTCCGCATCGCCAACATCTGGTGGAAAACTCGAAACTTTTCGCATCACGCAGGATCGTCACAAACACACAAAGTATAGCTTTTACAATATTAGTCTGATTACAGCTACTTCTACGACAAGGAGGAGGAAATCTACATGAAGTCAATAGTTCCTATCGTAAAGGAACAAGGCAGGCCTGTACCAAACTACAATGAGCTAAAATATAATGCATCTTTATTATTGGGTAACACTCAAGTAGCTATTGGAAGCTCAGTTCCTTTACCACCAAGTTACAAGCATATTGGAGGATACCATATTGCTGAAACAGTCAAACCATTACCGGAGGTGAGTGTAGCTCATCATCACCATCATCATTTCAGCCGAAAGACGTCCACTGTTGGACACAGGCCTCGCATTCCCACGACTCTCGCCAGGTCATCGGTCCACCTTGTGGAAGGCCATCCAACGCCGCGTCTTCCGATGCGCGGTCGCCATTACAGAACTTTTTGCCCCATCGACCATCCGTTCTACGAGCAATGTGCCCTGCTCACTGCCACTTAAGTTTGGCGATTCTTCGGGCTATGTCGACAACCTTGGTTCTCCTGCGTATATCTTCATTCCTGATATGATCACGCAATGAAACTCCGAGCATAGCCCTTTCCATTGCCCTTTGGGTGTCTTTAAATCCTGGGCTTCGGTGAGTGTAGCTGTTTGCAGTTAATTGGTAAATGCTGGTCCTTAGGTCCGTGGTCCTTCAGCAGGGTTTTTTTTTTTGACAACAGAGTAAACATGTTCTTTATTTTTAATTTACATTGATGTCAATTGTGTTAACTTGATTTTAATCAGACTCTTTATTGGACAAAGTCATTATCTATTTGACCGGTCGATATGTTAGGCCTTTGTCCACTAATGTATTACTGCCAGCTTAAATAACGATGACGTAGATGTCTTACATCATTTTGTACACAGTTTAAAAATTGAACCTCTTCGTTATAAAAATATGAGTTTTTTAATTAATTTCTTATTCGTCCTTGTGCAGAAGTAATAAATTATTGTAATATTCTCAGGACTTGAAGAAAATTATGGACAATGCCAAAAATGGTGTAATTTACTTCAGCATGGGGTCAAACCTAAAAAGCAAAGACTTACCAGATGACTTAAAACAAGGCCTACTGAAGGTATTCGGAGGTCTGAAACAGACTGTGTTATGGAAATTCGAGGAAAAACTTCCTGGTGCGCCCAAAAATGTCCATATAGTGCAGTGGGCACCTCAGCAGAGCATTTTAGGTAAGATTTTACATACGCATAGCTAGCAATTAGCATAGTAAATGCGAAAATGATAAAAAATCACACTAACTCGCCTGAGATAAATCAGTACTGACATAAAGAAACAAACTAGAAGGAAGAGTGAATTTGGCAAATAGCGGTCATTTAGTAGTCTGCATTTGACACTAGACGAATTTAATGGGTAAATTATTATAAAGTAGACAAAATTAAATTCAGAACATCTTAGGTAAAAAAAAATTTACAATAAAAAATACAACCGATTTCAAAGTAAAAAAAAAACACAAAAAAGTGCAAAATAACGGAAAATTAAATAAAATATATGAAAATAATTGTATATTCCTTGCCGGAATCGGTTTTTCCTGATGACTACAACCCGGGAATCTTTAAGTCAAGAGTGAATAGGTTACTTCTAGGTAAGCGCGCTCCATCGTCGACCGCATCGTCGCTTTCTATCAGGTGAGATAGCGGTCAAGCGCGAACCTATCAAGAATATAAAAAAATATATATTATAATATAAAATTACTTTCGGAAGTCGGTATTTCTATATAATAGTTGAAAAAGTTTTTTATCTTACACTTTTTAGTTGTAGTACATTTTTAATAAAAAATAATTTTCAAAATCGGCTCACACTTAACCGAGAAATTGGTACATACATAAAAAAATACATTCAGCCGAACATAGAACCTCCTTATTTTTGAAGTCAATGTGTATAGTCTAAACGTCAAGGTTATATGTTATGGAACTAATGTTGTCAATGACAAACACACGTAATATACTACGCCACAAGAATTAGGTACCTACATTAGTAATTATATGGCAATTTAAAATAGTTAAAGATGATGTGTGTGTCTTTTTTGTGCTATCTGGCAGCAGATGGCTTTTGTCGTTAGTGTGTTACTAATGTTTAAAAAAAGACAATGCAAAGTAAATATCGGGTTGGTACAATACAATCTCCTGGTAATTTACGTTCCTTTGTATACAATATTGACCATAATGACTTTACGGGGGATATTATGTAATTGTAGTCCCATGTGTAGTTTTAATATTTTTTTCTCAAAATTTATATTTTTCATAATTATTTTTTACTCAATTTCAAAATTACACCTTAGCCTACTTGGGCACTTATTTTTCTGTTTTTACCCGTGAGAACATGTACTTGATTCATTGTCTCATATACAATTGTTATCGATTTTTATAGTTGTTGGGTCTCCTATGATTAAATAAAATGTCAGAAGCTAGTGCATGGTTCCAATTGGTCGTTTTTTTATGGAGAAGAACCGCCAAGTTACTACTCTTTAAAAAAAATGAGTTTTGCAATACGTATTAATATTGTTTATTACAGAGATGTTACAATGTTAATAGGTATAAGAGTGACTATAGACCAGTCAACATGAACCAAATAAGCAAAATAATTCGGAAGACCAGACTAAAGTCACAATCGACATTAATAAAATAAATAAGATTACAAATAAAATCGGAAGAACAAACAGAAGTCGCATTTTTAAAAAAGACTAAAAACAAATTCGGAAGAACAGACTAAAGTCGTAATCGACATGAACCAATTAAGTAAAATAAAAAAGATTACAAATAAAATCGAAAGAACAAACTAAAGTCGCAATTTTTTCCGTGAAAACAGTAGTTGCAATCGGCTACTGTTTTCTTGAATGTGTGAAACCTGAATGATGACACAGTTGATCATCATTATATCACTATAGCAGCCTCCATCTAAACGAAGTCCTCACAAAGGCCTTTAGCATACCACAAGCTAAACTAAACTGTTATATGATACTTACAAATAAATCGTGACATAGTTTGTAACTGTTTCTTATTCTTTCTCAAATTGTTCTTTGTCCTTAACACGAATTTCTTCTTTTTCAGCCCACCCTAACCTGGTTCTCTTCGTCACTCACGGTGGTCTCCTATCCGTCACCGAGGCTATCCACTTTGCTGCTCCCCTTATCGTCATCCCAGTCTTTGCAGACCAGTTCGTGAACGCCAACCGAGCTCAACATAAGGGCTTCGCTGTTAAAGTTAACCTATCCTACCATCTGCACGAGGATCTGAAGGTGGCTCTTGATAAAGTTCTTGGTGATCTTCCGAAGTAAGTAAAGAATAATGTTTGTGTTTCTTACCTGTTTAAAAATCATCTGATTTCATTTTTTAGCAATTACCTATGATTTGTGGAAATGTCATTGTAGAAATTTAAATCTACTTTTTAAAGACCACCCAAGGATAAAAAGATACAGAAGACACTGCAAGCAAATAAAAAAAATATTTTGTTAGCCTAGATTGCGCTACTTCTGGGCAAAGGCAGTCCATACTTTCCTAGACACTCTTTTTTGGGTCATCTCGAGTCGTCCTGATTCTCTCGCTACCGCTGTTCACCAAACTTATTAATATTAATTTCACTGTATGCACTCACCATGTTCTTCTCCTCTACAGATACGCAGCAAGAGTAAAAGAGCTATCAGTTGCATACCATGATAGTCCAATGAAACCAAAGGAAGCCCTCAACTTCTGGGTAAATCACGTAATAAAAACGAAAGGAGCCCCCCACTTGAAATCTGTGGCACTACAAGTACCAATTTACCAGAGAATGTACCTAGATCTATTAGCAGTGATTTTTGTAGCTTTAATAGTTCTATTGTTAGTAGTTAACAAGATTATTTGTTTAGTGACGGGAAATAAGAAGACAAAAGAAAAGACGAACTAAGTGGTTATTGCGGTTTAAAAAATGTTATTATTGTTATTTAAACAGATTCTTAGCTCAATACTTAAACATCGTTCCAATTCATTGTGTCAGAGGCTAGAGTAAATTACGATTGTAAAAGGCAGCAAAATAGGTGCTTTCATATATGCAGGCCTTATTTTGGGGACGTTTGAGATATATGACCTCAAAATTTCACTGCTTGTGCAATGTTGACTTAATAGATATCGGTATTATTAACCTATTTCCATAATGTGACATTTAAAATGAACTAGATAATATTTTGTTTACTAGAATTTGCTGAATCATGTGATTAAATTATGTTGATACGTCACCTGTGAAGGACAGTCCTATTATCTCTTATTTATATAGTATAGTTTATATGTTTGCAGATATCATGAATTGTGAAAAAACTGATAAACCACGGTTTTCATACCTTTAGAAGACACCGGCCTAGTTTTTAAAAATAGCATCATTAGGCTTACATTTAATGTTTGATATATCGATAGTTTGCTTCAAGAAACCGGGGTACAGTCATTCGTATCATGTTCTGTATTCTCTAAGCCGTGTGAGGATTCGCAAATTAATTTGATGAAACCCTATGATATACACTCCGTAGATTAAATACAAACGTATCTGTTTCCGAATTGTATTGTGCAGGATATGTAGTTAAATGTGTTAGAACGGTTTATGTTTTTTTTTTTAATTAATTTTGTTTGTATTGTTTGTTTGACTGAATTTGGGAAAATACAAGGCATGGAATAAAATGTTGTTATATTAAAAATTTGTTTTTTTTTTTTAAGCAGTTTTTAACAACTTCAAGAAAACGTTAATTTTTCAACAGACAACCTTTGATGCATTTATATGTAAATTGGTTCAATTTATCTCTTAAAGGACTATGTGTATAATTCTTTTTTTTCATTTTCAGGTATTAACATACCTGTTACGTCGCATTTTCCCATTTCAATTGATACACAATGACAGTTCGAGTTTAAAATTCAAAAGACGACCGCCAATTAGTCTATAACATATTCAATTCTTTTTATTTCATTTTTTCTCCTTTCCAGTGGTCCACCTTCTCACCTTTTCCCTTTAGGTCCACTCTACGCTGTGACAGTACTTGTCATTTTCGGGTCGTAATTTTTGCATATATAGCAAGCATAGCAACTATGCTATAATGTTCCCACTGTTGGGACTCAGGCCTCCTCTCTAGGAGAGGAAATGGGCCGTAATCCACCACGCGAGCCCAGTGCGGGTTCGTGGATGTCACATGTCTTCGAATTTTTGGTTCTAGGACATGCCGGTTTCCTCACGATGTTTTCCTTCACCGATTTGAGAGCAGTGGTGAGGAAATAAATTACACAAAGTAATGCGCCTGGCTAGGTTTGAACCCGCGACTCGTAAGTCGGGGCCGTTACCACTCGGCCACCACTGCTCTTCTTGTAATTCTTGCAATATTGCCTATTTACCACTTAATTTTTTACAATGATGTTGTTTGTGTTTTTTATTCAGTCCCTTCATATATAATATTAAGAATACTTGTATCTATAGCTCTTTAAAAAGAATAGCGGGAGACGGCTGGATCATTAAAGCAAAAAATAGACCCAACTGGAAAATCTTGGAGGAGGCCTTTACTCAAAATTTATTGAGATCCATGAATTTAAAGAAAAAAAAAGTCAGAATAGTTTAACCATGTTAGATAGTAAGTCAAGGGGCTCCCTTTGAAAATATACATTTTTCAACTTGTATAAAGAACTTTAAAAGTGCATCATAGAATATTAAAAAAAAAAATATATGCAATACTTTGATTCACGGTCTTCAATTTTGTAGAAATATAGTTTTTCATTTATTGTTCTACAAAGAATAAAAAAATGTCTATTTGCGTTTTTTGTTTGTGTTTCAACTTTTTTACCTAAGCAAAGCAAAAGCTAAAAAAAAATTATTTGTACATTATTTACAATCATTATATCTATCAATTTCGTGTAATTACCAATACGAAATTGATAGATATACAAATACTGTTTTTAGTAGCAGTACATAGTAGTTAAGTATCGATGATATTAGCATTTTTTAAATTCTCGGTAATAAATTTTGTAAATCACGACGTCAAAAGTCAAAAGCGACCTATGCTTAGCCCTTGGATGGGTGGACGTACGTCATTTGTCTCACCAAAACGCTCCTGTATTTACGTAGATTTATCGTTCAAGTGTAATATGACATATAAAAAGGGGTAGATATCACGTTTAAAGTTCCTTATCGATATAATTTTATAATTAACTGAGCTAATCTGTAATTAAACATAGATAAGATATTGATTACATCAGAAAACAAATTATGTATCCATCGTCTAAAATAACATCTAAGTATGACTAGGTAAATATATACATAACATACATAATCCGCCCTTGTTTTTAATGTTCCCACTACTGGGACTCAGGCTTCCTCTCTAAGAGAGGGAAAATGGTTAATATATAAGTAGAATAAAAAATGTTTACTGCAATACATGATAATAATTATATATCACGAAAGGTGAGTGAACACAGATATTGTTATTAAAAAGACGTATGGGAGACAAAAGATAATACCGATAAATTTTATAAGCAGAAAGATTATGAGGAGAACAAGCCCGGTGCTAAAGGGAGCCCTGGCTGCTAACCTGAACGAGTGAACATGTTTTGTGGTGAATAAAAAACGAGTACCTCATAATTATATATGTCACCAAATCGGGATTCCAATCTCGCATTAAAATCGCGATTCCGCAAGTCTGCAGGGTTGGGATTTTATAAATATTTGTTTTTTTTTTAAGTAGTAATATACAAAGAACCGATCCGAGCCACGGTTCAGGCCATGGTCGATGTCGAGAGAGAATGTGAGGCGGTCGCCTCCTTCCGCTAAGCACTAATGCTAACGAAGGACACGACCCTACGCGTGAGGTAATGGACATCCTCACGCCACAGCCACCACGACTGTGACCCCTGACTTCCAGCTACGACAGGCGCTGATTTACGGACGACGAGCAATGGGTAGCTCGCCGGCCGAACGTCCGGTAACCATCTGGACCGAGCCCGAATCGTCGACGTCGCATAGTGTTCCGCGCACCTCAAAGAGATGTCAGCAAAACCGTAGGGACCCAGTAGGGTCGATGCCCGCTGCAGCCGCAAAGAATTTTTGAAAAGGAAGCCTGAAGTCTCAAACCGCAAGGGCAACTAAAGAGAAGTCGTTGGATGATTTTCAACATCAAAAAAAAAAAATGTCACAGAATAGGTTCCTACCTAAACTGATATAGATCACGTTTTGTTCAACTTACGACAAAGGACTCACGAAATTTTAAAAAAAATTCTGTAAGGTAAAAATTGAGAAATTATTTTTCATAAGAATTCTATAGAAAAATCACGAATTCCATGTTACATCGCTGTGCTGAGTCTAACAATCATTTGAATTCAACAAAAAAAATCAATCCCGCAGACTTGCGGGATCCCGCATGGTAATCCCGCTTTCCTGATCCCGCAAAAAAGGTGCGGGATTGGATTCCCTATCACCAAATAACTACAAAAACTGTAAAATAACTGTAAGATTATAAAAAAAAAATCGAGAGCGTAAACTCTTATTATTATTATGAACAGATCTTTTCGAATACAATAAATTTCATTCTTTCATAGCTTTTAATATATCCGAGGTCTTGTTGAAAATAAAGAGTTCACAAACATGTTGTTTCCTCTCCTAAAGAGGAGGCCTGAGTCCCAGCAATGGGAACATTAAAACGCTGATTATGCTATTATGCTATGCTGTTTACTTTGATTTACCATCCCGGGCCAGTTTGATTCCAGTGCTTCGTAACCGGAAGCCCTACAGTTCTCGGCAAGTTGAAACTGTCTGAAGTGATGCCCCAATAAGTCAGGGTGATGCTGTCCCTGCGACATATAAACAGTATACTCGTACATCTAAACTAATATTGTAAGGAGATAATATTATTTATATAGAGGTATGCGGAACAGGACGTAAAGTCCTGCAAACCCCTGGTGAAAAGGCAGGATTCACTCTAATACCGCGATGTAGAATTTTGATTTTTAGTTCTTATGTGACGACATAATTGTCGCCATATTTCTTTGTATAATATTACATAACCTTTAGCCAAATACTCGGTTTCCAGAAAAAGCTAGTGTTCAATATCGCGTTTAGAACATTGGTACAAGAAAACTTGGTCCCTATAGAAAAAAAAACAGGGCAAGTGCGAGTCGGACTTGCGCACCGATGGTACCGTACAAGTTACCTATGAAAACAGTTCAATTCCCAAATGGGGGCATGGGGTCCGAGCGCTCATCGAGTTGTCCGTACATCAGCAAACAACTGGTCGACTCTTCGCGTGACCAGAGGGCTGGGCTTTTCTTCGGACAAAGAATCAGCATTGCTATCCAACGTGGCAATGCTGCCAGCGTTCTGGGCACTTTTCCCATTGATATCGATGTGTATGAATTTTTTGATGCCCAATAATTTCTTTTTCTACCCGTTTGTAAATATTATTATTTTTAGTTAGTATAAATTCCTATTTATTTATTAATATCTATTAGTTTTGATGTTCGTTAGTACAAAAAAATAAATTAATAATAATTATTACCTCAAAAAAAAAACCCCAAATTGAGTTACGAAGATTTTTCCGAATCGCAAAAAAAAATGTTTTTTTGTGACGTAACTACAAATTTACAGATTTCAGATTTTTTCCTATACTTGTTCTATGAGACCTTGCTTCATGCCAAATTTAGGATTCTAGGTCAACGGGAAGTACCCTATGAATTTTGATTCCTTTGAGAGTATCGAAATGTACGTTTTTTGCGAAATAAACGGCCGTATCTTTTTTTTTCGTTTACTTAGAATTTTTATTTTTTCACAGCTTCAAGGGACCGCAGACCTGAGTATATGGTTTTCATTTCAACTCGATACCTCCACGCGTTTCGGAGATAAAGGCTCTAGACAGACAGACAGACAGACGGACGGACAACAAAGTGATCCTATAAGGGTTCCGTTTTTTTCCTTTTGAGGTACGGAACCCTGAAAAGATATTGCCAAGACGTCACACCAGCCAATTCGTGACAGACTACTTACAAGTTGCTTTATATTGTAATGACAAACAAACAAAATTACTGAGACTCCAAAACTCAAAAAAACTCAATTGATAAGTACACATTGAAGCCAAGAGTGAAGAGGGTAACTTAAATTGGACTAAATAGTAGTAAAAAACTTAAATATTCTATTTATTTATGGGCATAAATAACATAGCACAATCAGCCTTTTAATGTTCCCTCTGCTGGGACTGAGGCCTCCTCTCTAGGAGAGGGAATAGGCCATAATCCACCACGCGGGCCCAGTGCGGGGCGTATTTACATTCTGTACATGGCCAGAACGCAAGAGTATGAAACTAGTTGCGTATAGATTGGAAATCACTTTTTAATCGAGTCTAGACAATCTATACAAGAGTAGTACGCAAATACTCGCGTATACTTCGTAGTGACCTAACTACCTAACCTTATTCCATAATATACAGTGCCAGTACGAATATGGACTAATCGTGCGTAGATCGGAATAATCGCGCCTGGATTAGGTCATGTTAGAATAGTGACCATTAGAATACGATGGCGAGCCAACGAAGCGATCATATGGGTTAGGTTAGGTTAGAACAGTGGCCATTAAAAGCGTGAAGGCGAGCGAGCACAGCGAGCGTGCCGCGGCAGCGGCCGCCGAGCGCCAGATCCCCTTCTAATGTTAGTGAATCATTTGGGTTTGGTTAAGTTAAAAGTCATTATTTTTTATCTAATTCCACATTAATAATGTTAAAACTTCATTCCATTACCATACCATACCATAGGATATATCCATAAATGATTTTATTAAACTATATCGCAGCTTTTGTTAGGCGTAAGTGATGTTAACTGTAGTATAGTCTGAAAACACGTTACAAACTATACAAGACCAGTGAGTAGAATTCGTTTATACATTGTAATTGCAGATTTAAAAATAGCGATACAAAATATACGCGAGCAGTTTCCTATGGCTGCGTTCTGGCCTTGTATACAATGGAAATACGCATGTGCGCGTCTAAGTTACAAACTATGTACACGAGTAGTACGCAAAATTCATGTATTTACAATGTATACATGAATTTTGCGTACTACTAAAACTCAAAAAAACTCAATTGATAAGTACACATTGAAGCCAAGAGTGAAGAGGGTAACTTAAATTGGACTAAACTATGTACACGAGTAGTACGCAAAATTCATGTATACATTGTAATCACAAATTTAAAAACTGCACTACAATGTATACGCGAGCAGTTTCCTATGGATGCGTTTTGGCTATGTACAGAATTTAAATACGCCAGTGCGGGTTGGTGGACGTCACAAATCTTCAAATTTTTGGTTCTTGGACATGCCGGTTTCCTCACGACTTTTTCTTTCACCGTTTTGAGAGCAGTGGTGTTGAAATAAATTGCACAAAGTAATGTTCCTGGTTGGCTTGAACCCATGACCTACCACTTGGACGTCAAGGCCAGTACCACTGCTCTTTATTATTTATGTATTAAATTATAATATATTTTAATTGTTATGGTAGTTATATATAATCCAGAAATTTATGAACACATTATTGCTTGAATGCGATCGCATCAACTATAATACTCAAAGTATCAATAGAATATTAAACAGATATTCTTTGCATTGTTGACAATATATAAATATTTAAGAACGAGGTCCGGCAAACAGACGCGGATATTATTTATAGTGTGGGTTGTGACAAGCATCTCAATTTGAATATATTGATTAAATCTGTCGATCAATATACATAATTCAAAAGAAGATTATAATCTATCGACGTAGAAAATTGAATTGAATGAGCCTACCACTGCTAACACTAAACCCTAAGATCATTATTAACTCACATAGATCTCTTTCATGTTACTGTTATAACAGGATTTAAATTTGATAGGAAAAGAATTTTATTGTTTTAAGACAGTTTTGATAGAAGATGTCATCATCATCATCTTCCAGCCTTTGTCCCGTGTTATTTGTGGTCGGTTTCAACATGTTTTTTTCTTCCATTCTGTTCTCTCACCCGTAATGCTATTAGTAACTCCCTTCACTCATAACACTCTTCACACAATTCATCCACCTTTTCTTTGGCCTCCTTCTTCCTCTCCAATTTGAATTAAATGGTTTAAACCATTTGCTCCACTCAAGGTTCATTGGAAGACCAGTATCAGAAAACACCAATTGGGCTACTTTGTTGATAGATGAAGTGATGATGCCGTAATTTATATAGTGTTGAAATATTATACTCCGATTTTATCGTGATCTCAGGAATCCACACCTCAATCTACCTCTCGTATCAATTAATTGGTACTATAGATACTCGCAGGCACTCAATGTTATAAAAAATGTGCACCAATCTATACACACACACACACGCACACATTTAAAACCAACCCGCTTTCTTGAAATGGAATATATATCTCTACATACCAAAAATAATCGTAACTCCTACTCGGAAAAAATAAAATACAATATGATACCATTAACTTAATATTTAATTCTTCTTTTTCTTTTTATCCACTTTCTGCTGCTTCTTTTTTGAACACAGAAGATTAAAAACAATTTTTAACAGTGTGAAAAACCCAATTACAGCCACACATAACAATCCTGCTAAGTCTAGATAAAGTCGTTGATACAGAGGTAATTCCAGTGCAGGAGAACGTAGATGAAGGGCACCACGGGTTGAGACGACATGTTGAACCCAGTGTAGCAGCTCTGCACCAGGTTTCACTGGACGATCGTGATAGATGAAGGACAGTTCCTTTACTTTTTGTCTGTATCTTTAAGAAAAGAGAAAAATATATCAATATGCATATGTCGATATCAGTATTAGCCGAGTTAAGTGGAGCGAAAGAGTGTAACAGAGAAAAAGAAGATTATAGTGATCTTGCTTTGATTGATTTCCTACATACATAAGTATTTAAAAGAAGGCAGCAAATTGAAAAAAAACATAAAAACTAAACGTTCACAGAAACGTAATCTCAATCTTGCACGATACTTAGATGAACCATCTCCCCTACCAATTCATAAAATTTTCTTTTTCAATTGTTGATTTTGCATTGTAGCAACAAACAGCTGTCGAGAAAGCCAATATTTAGTATATGAAATCATACAAGATTACAATAGACCTGGTCAAAGCCCTTTGCGTTATCATGGACTCATAAAAGTGTTGGCTCGTTGACAACTTACTTCGGGTTGTGAAGAATTTCTTCAATAGCTACTTTCAAATCTTTAGCCGTTTCAAGAGACAAGTTGACTTCCAAAGCGAAACCTTTGTTAACCGATCTCTTGACATTGATAGGCTGATCTCCGAAGACTGGTATACCAATAATAGGGACACCATAGTGGATCGTCTCTGTTGTAGACAGGAGACCTCCGTGGGTTATGAAGAGAACGCATTTTGGATGAGCTGAAAAATTAAGCACAAGAATTAAGAGTATGCCTAATTGCCTTAAAGGGCGTCATTTTATAAATTAAGATGTAACAACATTTTTATAAGGTACTAAAATAGCTAAAAGGGTTCTTGTTATAAAAACCCGTCAGTAAAGGAGTCATTTGAATATAAAGAAAATAATATTAGCTTTCCCAATGATATAAAACATCGATGGGGAATTAACCCAAAATATTTGGAATAACTGATGTTTTTACGAATCCATTATTGCTCCCATGAGGGTGCTTCCGCCCCATTTAAGTACTTCATGTGGAAAAAATGACCAATAACTCACACAAAATGCTTGGTTGTGGTGCCCATTTTAAGATATGAACATTTTTAGGCACATTGGGCAGATCCTCTTCGAATTTCCACAGTACAGTCTGTTTTAGTTCTCCAAACATTTTAAGAAGATCAGCTTTCACCTGCTCTGGCCAGTCCTTGCTCTTCAAGTTTGAACCCATACTGAAGTATATAACTCCATTTTTGGCACTCATCATAATTTTTTCTAAGTCCTAAAATAAAGCTGGCCCTTTTCATATTTCTATCTTGACTCATTAAATATATATAACTATCTTAATCATAAAATAAAAAAAATGAGTTCATTATAAGTTTCTGATCAAGCTCGATAAAATTGCTTTACCTGCGGTAAAGGTTTCACGTCCTCGTCGATATGGTATCCTCCAACCGGCTTGTAGTTCTGTGGCAGACCTAAAGCCAGTCCCATGGAGATATGTGAGTTGCCCAGTACCAAAGATGCATTATACCGAACGTCTGCGAATGAAGGAGGTTGACGACCTCTCTTCAATATAATAGGCGCTATTAGTCGTTCATATTCCTTAGTAAGCATTTCATCGTAGTACCTAAAAAAATAAAACATAAATTTTGAATTATTTTTTCCCTCTAATCACTAGGCGGTATTTTTTTTATTAAATAGCGTAAATAAGCATAGGCAATCTTGCTTCAGTTAACCTGTGGTAATTCGGCCCCTGTCTAAACTGGCTCCCCTTATAATTCGACATAGCTTATAAGTATGTAATGTTAATTTTATGAAAAGCTTTATTTAATCATTCTGTTCAATTCACAAAGTCTTACGTATTGTGGAGTACATATACATAGGTTTGGTCTAGCATAGTCGGCCATACAATGTTCCCACTGCTGGGACTCAGGCCTCCTCTGTAGGAGAGGGTATGGGCCGTAATCCACCATGCGGGCCCAGTGCGGGTTGGTGGATGTCACATGTCTTCAAATTTTTGGTTCTAGAAGATGCCGATTTCCCCACGATATTTTCCTTCACTGTTTTGAGAGCTGTGGTGATGAAATCAATTACACAAAGTAATGCGCCTGGCTGAGTTTGAACCCGCGACCTACAACTCGCAAGTCGGGGCCGTTACCACACGGCCACCACTGCTCTTATTGATCTTTGGTTTGGTCTAACTATTTTATAATTATGTATGTGTATAAGAGTTCGACAAATTCGTTTATTCAACACAACCGCACCAAGTGTTTGCCGGATTAACACTGTTCAACTGGATTACAGCTTATTCTACAATCCAAAATTATCATAAAATGTCAATATTTCAGGTCCAAAAAAACATTAGTCGATTTATTCTGGTTAATTCACATCAGTAGTTCATTATGTAAATACATTACAGCCATTATAATATGTGATAATTCCCAACCACTTCACAATTTTACGTTCATCCTGATCTACAGATACCATACCATTATATTTTCAATGCTTACGTCAAATTAAGTACAAAAAGTACAGTTAATATAATTTAACTGTACTTACATAAATGCATCATAGCGTGCCTTGACTCTTAACCATAACTCTTCCACTCGCTGTGTGAAAGTAAATGGTGGCATTTTTGTGGATAAAGCATCAGTGGAATAAGCAGGACTTGGAGCTGCGTCGATAAGGCTGAGGATACCCGAGTTGACTTCTACAGGAGACACCCAGATTAGTGGACAATCAAATAATGGTGCGAAACTGAAACAAAACAACATATATGTGTGTTTTAGAATTTCCTGAAAAAAAAGGAAGTTTAGAAATATGGAGTTTCTCATTTAAAAAAAAATATATATACATAATACGAGTACAAATCAAACCAAATAAATAATTGATACCCAGAGGGTTGGGCTTCGGTCAACGAATCAGCATTGCTATCCAACGTGGCAATGCTGCCAGCGTTTTGAGCACTTTTTCCATTGATATCGATGTGTATGAATTTTTTGATGCCGAATATTCTTTTTTTACCTGTTTGTACATATTATTATCAAAATATAATTTATATTTCTAAATACATACATATTATAGATAAATTACACCCAGACACAGAACAAATGATCGTGCTCATCACACAAACATTTGTCCTGGGTGGGAATCGAAGCCACGACCTCCGGCATAGCAGTCAGGGCCACTAACCACTAGACCAACAGGCCAGTCAACTTAAAACTCCATTTCATTAAACCTTGTATTTTTACGTGTAAGTACTTTTTTTTGGGGGTCCTTTGTCGTTAATAGTACTAATCAATATACTGGCCATTTGTATTATTATAAAAGTTATATTATTTTTAAATATTTTTATAAATCGCTGTCACAACTTTTCTCTTTGCTAGTACACTGGTATTTCTACCAAACACAATTTATCTTTTAATTATAGACTTTCTTGCCTGGTTGGTTTAGGTACTTACCTCTTCCACATTTATAAATAAATAATAGGGGTTAAAGTATGAAATAGCCGTTTTTTTGAAGCGGGTTGCTTTGAAGCGTTATATCTTTGGATTGACTTGGAATTATAAGTTCAAATAAACTTTATATTAAAGTTACGTTCTTTTTTAGAACTTAGGTATTTATTGGTTTTTTTGTGGTTTGTATTATCTAGCAACCCATTTTAAAAACGGCAATTTCATAGTTAAATTCCTAATAAAAACCCTAGTTACTTTCGGAGTGAATGATTTCAACTTACCCAGCAATAAGTTCAGAAAACATCCATTCAACAATCACAACGTCGAAATGTTCGTTCGGATCATTGAGCAGCTTTTGAACATCTTTATTCTCTACCGTCATTGCCGTCATTTTCAACATTAGCCTACTCACATAGTCTTGATGGTTCCTTGTAGGCACCACCTTATCCATGATCTTCTGTATATTGATTGAGTCAACTGTTAAATATTAAATGAACTGTTATTAACATTTTGACGTGACAACGTCTTATAAATTGGTTTGCCGGGTGACACTTCAAGAAACTGCGTTACGCTCCGCTCACGTTATGCGCTCACAATGAGAGCGAGTGAGAGGCACGCGTCCCTTCCACTCGGGCATGGTTAGCCCGCCTAAGAGCGAGAGAGACAGACATAAAAGTCGTTGTCACGTAAAACTTTCGCCCGTATACCGACTTTACAGGCAACCAATTTTTTTAATAGTTAAATTTATTTTTATTGTATGAGAGTGTTATTAAGTCAGGAAAATGGTATTGTTATAATTGAATATTCCATTTTATATTGAACTTAGTCAATAGCCATACTACACTTTAGCTCTAGCAATATACCTATACTATATGAATACTTAGAATTAGGTGGATTTTGAGGCAATAATTTGACTAAATTAAATAAAGTTTTATGTCCAATTTCCGCGGATATCATGTCCTTGATTTAATAATGCTTTGATTACACTACACGACGACAAAAGCATAATAAAATTATAATGTTGAGTTCAGCGCCATCTAGCGAGGACATGACCATGTAACTTTCACAACACAATCTCTCATATTAAATATTATATCAATTAAATGCAATATACCTCGCCTGGCCTGTCTCCCACAAGGTGGATCTAGATGACCTTGTAAGGGTCGTGGGAATCCGAAGGATGCGAGGCGCACAGGACCGGTCGTTATGGCGACACTTGGGGGATATGTAAGTCATATTTGTCCAACAGTGGACGTCTTTTGGCTGAAATGATGATGATGATGATGATAAATATACCTGGCAAAACAGCGATATTGCTGCTGACATCAATCTGCCGAAGGTTTGGTGGAGGATTCTTGTATTCAAACGTTGTGATATACGTCACCTGAAACATTACAAGATTTACTTGTAGTCTTGAAATTGAATTAGAAAGAAAGAAAAAAAGAAAGAAATAAAGAGATACAGAAAGAAAGAAAGAAAAAAATATTTTGCCCAAATAGATACACAAAGTGTCGAAACTTAAGATAAAAAAAACGGCAAGTGCGAGTCGGACTCGCGTACTGAGGGTTCCGTACAAACTACAATTCTCGAATAGAAAGTTTTTTTTTTCGTGACGTAGGTAACAACAAATTTACTGTTTTCAGATTTATTCCTATACCTGTGTTATAAGACCTTGCTTTATGCCCAATTTCAGGATTCTGAGTCAACGGGAAGTACCCTATGAATTTTGATTCCTTTGAGAGTATCATTTCGTTAACTTAGAAGTTTGATTTTTTTTTCACAGCTTCAAGGGACCGTAGACTTGAGTTTAATTTCAACTCGATACCTCCACGCGGTTCCGAGATAAAGGGTCTTAACAGACAGGCAGAACGACAGACAGACGGACAACAAAGTGATCCTTTAAAAGGGTTCCTTTTATCCTCTTGAGGTACAGAACCCTAAAAAGGAACACTAACTATATTCTAACTAGCCTTGTCTCACTTCACTCCTAAATAAATATCGATACCCTTTAGCAAGACTTTTTTTCGTTGGGAAAATCATCTTATGACATCACCCGCTCTTGGGCGGTGCGCGAGATAGTGCCAGACTTTTACTGACTAAAAACCCACTCCTGTTCTTTCGTTGCCTTTCATACCAGGGCCAAGTCTTCCTTTCAGAATCAGACCCTTGGCCCCAGTAGGCTTCGACCCTGCTGGGCCCCTACAATTGCTGACATCTCCTTGAGGCGCGCGTGGAACAGTACGCGCCGTCGACGATTTGGGCTCGGTCCGGACGGTTACCGGACGGCAAGCTACCCATTGCTCGCCGATCGGAATCCCGGCGACGGTTGGGGCGTGAGGACCGTTGCCTCACGCGATCGGCCGCCTCCCTTGCTAGCATTACTGCTTTGCAGAAGGAGGCGACCGCCTGCCACTCCTCCTCGCTCCGGACCGTGGCCTGTACCAAGGCCCGGCGCGAGAGATCGCCGCCGCCGATCGCTCCCACGAGGACACGGCATTGCTCTGCCCAAGCGGGGCACACCACCACCGTGTCCTGTGGGCAGTCCACACAATGGTGACACCCGAGCGTTTCTTCCGCACGAATTCGGTCCAGGAACCTCCCGAACTTACCATGTCCGGTGAGGACCTGCGTCATGCGGAAGGTAAGGACGCCGTGTTGCCTTTCCAGCCACTCCTCAAAGAGGGGACTTACCGCCATAATTATGGCGTGCCAAACCCCTTAGCAAGACTGGTGTCAGCTTTTCTGGCTTCTGCCTATCCGTAACGACTGTTAAAGATCTTTAAATGACAGCCGAAATTAACGGCTTAATGCGATTGCGGAGGCACGGACGAATCTTGATTTGTTATAGAAGGTCACTGCTTCACCATCGACCGCTAGAAGTACTCCTTGCAGATCGCCATTTCTCATAACCCTCCTCAGAAATATTAGTTTATTTACTTAGTTACCGCATTTTATGGGACAAACGCACGAACAAACATTAATTTCATTTAAACCCCTGGCAGTGCCTTTTTAACCTTTACTGCTGGAAGCTGCTCCACCAGTTTTCTTTACATCATTTTCCTCACAATAAAACTAAACTAGTACTTACCTCATGCCCTTCCTTCAGCAAATTTCTAACCACTCCTTCGCCCAGGATCGCGTGACTCTTTGATGGCATACCAAACACCACCAAGGCCTTGTAAGCCTCGCATGATGAACATATTAGGAGGCAGAGCAAAAAGTATATCGGCGCATTTGCTACCGCCATAGTCTAAAAAATAAATTGATATTTTATGTTAATTCTTTTTTGTTGTTTTGAGTAATTACGATTGCTGCTCAGTTCCTCGGGCAGTGAGATGAGTTTCTTAATCGACTTCAAAAAAAGGAGGAGGTTATCAATTCGGTTGTAATTTTTAATTATAACCATTTTTTTTTTTAGGTTTGTTACCTCAGAACTCCATCGTTTATGGACCGAATTGCATTTTTTTTTTCCTTAAAAGGATATGCTTCCAGATTGGTCTCATTTTTTTAAAAACCAGTTCTGATGATGGGATACATGAGGAATCGAGGGAACTCCTCAAATATATAGTGATTTTAGTATTTTCATCGAGAACTTAAGCATTTACATTCAAAAAGTAACATTTGATGAAGTGGAACTGATGAAGAAGACCAGAAATGGTCAACAGAACTTCATACTCGCATAGATAACACAATCAACGAAGATAGTTAAGCGACTATGACAATACAAATAAATGAATGGTTCTGAATAGTTACGTTGAAAATGGTATCATCGAAGTGATCTGATGATGATGATGGAGCCGGAAGGAACTCACTTCACTGGAACTCCGTAATTAATCAATATAACCTAGCCGTGTTTGAACTTATTAGAATTGTCATGAGATGCACTTTGGCTATAAGGTACTATCGAACTGATCTGATGATAGAGCCGGAAGGTAGGCACAGGAACTCCGTAATTAATCAATGTATCCTAGCCATGTTTGGGATTATTAGAATTGTCATGAGATGCACTTTGGCTATAAGGTACTATCGAACTGATCTGATGATGGAACCGGAAGGTGAAAGGTAGACACAGGAACATCATAATAAAACAATGTAACCTAGCAGTGTTTGGGTTAATTGGAATTGTCATGAGAAATAGGCACTTTGTTTATAAGTGTATCGCAACTAAAAAATGCGAAATAAAAAGCTTTTTACAAAAAAAAATAACCAATTTCACTAAAAAAACATTATATGGATCAAAATAATTTTAATTTCGGAAGTCGGTGTTAAATAAGAAACAAACAATACTGAGAAACACCGACTTCCAAAATTAAAGTTATTTTGATCTTTTAGTGTTTTTTTTTTTTGCCACTTTGTTTTCCATAGTACTAATATAAGCCCTACGTATTTACTTACGTTTTTCCCCAATAGTGGGAGTATACATAAGATAATGTACACTTTTACCTTATCCCATGCACAGATGTTATAAGTTTACCATTATTATTATTCCCTCTATTGTTTAAATTACAAATAAATTACTTGAATTATAAATTTATATTTAAAGTGTATAAACAATAAATATAATAAAGTAGTCCACTGGTGTCGCAAACAGAGTCTAAGCTACTGGTGGATAGGGCTCCAAAGACAGAAACTTCACCACAATGCGAGCGATCAACAATCAGCACTACGACAGCCAAGTCCGCAATCCACGTATCGAGATACTTTAATTTCTGTACTCTGTTATTATTTAATTCCTTTTTATATCAATCTTTGTATTGTAAAATTGTGCTGGAGTCACACAGAACTTCCTATTATTATTATTAAAAAATCGGTGAAATTTATGTTTTATTCAATAAAAATACTTAACTATACCTATATACACTAAAGGCAAAAACTACTAGCTAAAATATGACTTCATAAAACTCCTCCGCATTAATCGCTGTCGACTGGAAGTGTGCCCAAAAGGCTGGCGGCATTGCCACGTTGTATGGCAATGCTTAATCTCTGACCGAGGTAAAAGCCAGCCCTTAGGTTTTATATTCATTTATGTGACATTTTTAAACACTTTTTTTACAAAATCATTTGAAAATATAAAAAATAGTAGCCCACCGGCATCGAGAACAGCGTCCAAGCTAATGGTGGTCAGGGCTCCTGAGAGAGGAAATTCCGAACAGCGCGGTGTCCAGGATTAATACATTCTGGATAAGGCCCTTGATCCAACTGCCCAACGAGAGCCTACTCAGATGTTGGTCGAGGCTCTTGGCCTCGGAAATTATTATTATTACTTAATTTGTTTTTCTTTCTCAGCTTTCACAAGGTTCTCGTCATGTGGGATGGTAACATCGATTATCATCGTACTGGATAAAAGATAGGCCTGTTGTAAAGGTCGAGTCAGACTGTTCAGCTACAATAAACGTGTAGAACCGAAGGCACATATTTATCTATATATGTTATATACGTGATTAGAGTATTTACGCTTCTAGAGGTTGTATTGCGAGCTAAAAAATCTCTTGGAATATGTATGCTTAGAGATTTTTTCATTGAGGAGTAGCTTAGTTGTTTTTGAGGTCGACTTCAGGGGTACACAGTCCAAATTAGTAAAAACGAAGTAATACAGCTATTGATTTTACGAATACTAACATGTATGTTGGTGTGCTTTACAAATCTATCTAGTTTGCAGTGTGTATCCTATCTATCCTTGCCTTGGACAGACGGTCCTGTGGCCCTATCATAACGTCTTAAAATCACCATGATTCCGATGAAAGAAAGGGATAGTGATATTAATCCTGTATAATTCTGTCCCTCTCACACACCGAAATTAATTTGCTTTCTGTCTGGTCGACTCAATAAATAGTTCATGTCAATACGATTGCGGAAGGCGATTTATTGTATTATGAATATTAGAAAAGAAGAAGGCGTATGCTAACTAAAATGTTAAACATTGTACAGGTATTTTGTTTGTTTTGTTCACAATATGATACCCAAAACGTTTTTTTAAACATGTTTCCTCAAGAAATTAGCGCTTAGACTGGCGAATATGTACCTAAAGTAGGTAGGACTTGTTCGATAATAACACATAAATTATGTAAGTTATACTAAAGCCATCGATCACTTCTTTATTAGTGATCGATGACTAAAGCACTTCAAGAGTAAATTGTACCTATAACTATAAAATAATATGATGAATTATTATTCATCTTGTTACTCCAACGTGTTACTCCTACCGGGGCCACACATCGATCACTAATAAAGTACTTCCATGAAGTCTCAAATCATTATGAAACCAGTGTGAGAAAGAGATAGTGTTATAGCCTGTATAGTTCAATCCTTCTCTCACACTACAATTATTTATTGATTTATGAAAAATTCGTACACTAATAAAACACTGTTAAGGCGTAGGTACTTAATGCCTAAAGCATAAATTTCTTTTTTCTACCAGTCGACCCTAGGGTGGTAGGTACAGAAACATAACATGAGCGGAGCAGAATAATTATACATGAAACAAAGAATCTAAAAATAGCAGGTATTTGTAATCACGCGTGAGGGAACGGACATCCTCACGTCTCAACCGCCATGACTTTGACCCCGATTACCAGTCACGATAGGCGCGGGCTTGCGCACGACGAGCGCACAAATGTTTGGACTCGGTCATAGAGTTCCACGCGCGCCTAAAAGAGATGTCAGCAAAACCGTAGGGGCCCAGCAGGGTATTGCCCACTAGGGCCACAAACAATTTCTGAAAAAGAAGCCCGTGATCCTAAAACGCATAAGGCAACGAAAGAACACAGATGTGGTTTTAGTCAGTAAAACTCTGGCAAGGGAGGGCTACAGTGGTAAAAACAATTGAATGATTTACCATCTCAAAAAAAAGCAGATATGTATAATGTGTCTATGTATAGTGTTCTCAGAACGGTTTCCCTGTTTCACAGCTGTAAGACTTATGTGAACTGTACGTAGTTACGGAAAAACATCAATGACTTATTTAGCGTAGGTTACATAAATCAATTCTAATACTCTGCTGTGGTGTAAAGTTATCACATTCAAGCAAACTGATATTATAATCTCACGTAATAGATAGAATACTACACTATCTACGGTCTAACATTAAAAGAGTAATACAATATGTACATTAAAAATATATTATTTTATAAGATTTCGTTAAAACTTAATCATTTTCAAAATGTTGACACTGTTTTTATTTACTTACACTAATTAAAAATATACAAATTCATTGGCTAAAGATTAATTAAATTATTGAAACTTAACTAGTTTTAATTAATTTGCTAGCAGTACATCGTAGACTATACTCCCTTTTTATTTTTATTTCTTAAAGTCCATCCTAAGGTTATCTGGTAGGTATCTCTGTCAGCAATAAAACCACCATTGTACCGATAGATTTAAGTTTATGTAAAAGTTTTAAAATAAAGTTTATTCCATTCCGTTTTATTCTGTTAATTGAACCTTATTGATAATCAAAACACATTGTTGAGTAGGTACTATACTATAGATATGTAGTAATATACTATAAATAGATACTTACGATAACACAAACCGTTCACAAACAATTAAAATTATGATCACATCACTCGGTTCTAAGCTACTTGTAATAAGAACAAGTTCGAATAAAAAATATTCTGAACGTGAACACGACTTCAGTCCACCATAAGTTTGGTGCGACTGATAATTATTTTACATATTACACATAACTCTAAATAGTACAATTAACATGTTGTTTTGTATATTGTAACATAGAAAAGATAAACAACACATTCGTTCAAAACTTTAAGTCATATTGTAAACTAGCCAGGTCTTTGACACTCACAGCTATCCACCACACAGAAAACCGGTTTTAAAAATAATAAGAGTAAAACTATTTTGGATACACGCTGTTGTATGTGATTGACGGCGTCAGCGTCGCCGCGTCGTGGCTGTTTTGTATTTTTCGAACTACAATCGTTCAAACCGCCAATATTCTGTCAAGTTTTTTTTTTTTACAATGAACTCTAGTAAATTGTTTTGTTGTGTTATTGTTCGAAGAGTACTACAGTGATGATTGTGATCAAACCGTAGTTACTAATGAACTTGGCACCAATCGTGGTAATTTGTAATTTAATGTAGTAATTTAAATATAGGCACACTTACTTGTATTCTTCAATTTTTGTTTAATTTACTAAAAAAATAACTTTTATTTAATTATTTTCCTTGGCATTGATATAAACTTAAAAATATCTCAGGTTAACTAATACACTACGATCTCGTCCTAATCTTTGACCGCACTTCTATATGGTTCATCTATTACTGATAAAATATATTTGAATTTCATAAATTACTGATTAGATATACTAGATCGAGACACTATTATAATCTTCATCGACGTAGTAGATCTATTTACGGTATGATGTAACCCTTATCAAGTGTTTCATATCTAATAGTTTTACATTTACCATAATATCATCTGTTTGTAAAAGTTATGGCTTTTTAAATAATAATATATGTATTATCAGCGACGGTATTATATTTTACAAAATTCAAAACGAAATATTAAGCCTTTTTTTTAGGTGGGAAAATCATCTAATGACAAATCTCGCTCTTGGGCGGCGCGGGTGATAGTGTCAGAATTTTACTGACTAAAAACCCACTCCTGTTCCTTCTTTGCCTTTCATACCAGGACCGAGTCTTCCTTTCAGAATTAGACCCTTGACCCCAGCAAACTTCGACCCTGCTGGGCCGCTTACGGTTTGCTAACATCTCCTTGAGGCGCGCGTGGAACAGTACGCGCCGTCGACGACTTGGGCTCGGTCCGGACGGTTACCGGACGGTTACGGGTCGGACGGCGAGCTACCCATTGTTCGCCATCCGCAAGGCCGCGCCTACGGTGGCCGGAAATCGGAATACCGGCGGCGGTTCGGGCGTGAGGCCCGTTGCCACACGCGATCAGCCGCCACCTTTGCTAGCATTACTGCTTCGCAGAAGGAGGCGACCGCCTGCCACTCTTCCTCGCTCCGGACTATGTCCTGTACCAAGGCCCGGCGCGGGAGATCGCCGCCACCGATCGCCCCCACGAGGACACGGCGTTGCTCTGCCCAAGCGGGGCACACCTCCACCGTGTGCTCCACCATGTCCTCCGGGCGGTCCACACAGTGGCGACACCCGGGCGTTTCTTCCGCACGAATCCGGTGCAGGAACCTCCCGAACTTACCATGTCCGGTGAGAACCTGCCTCATGCGGAAGGTGAGGACACCGTGAGGCCTTTCCAGCCACGCCTCAAAGAGGGGATTTACCTTCGAGTGAAGTTGATAATTTTATGTTTTGAACCATAGAATAAACAAGAATGATTTTAAAATTGTATTCAATTAAAACAATGAACACTTGATTCTATACAATTATATCAAAAGTACCGCGACTAAAGTCACTAACGCGACAAGCTGCAAGCCCTGGTCAACGCTAGCAGTCAGCCTCAACTTAACACCCTAGCGAAAGACCCAGCACTATATCACATTCAACTTACTGAATCTTAAAACAGCGCTGTACCTCATCCAGCTACTAGAGCATAACAGCATTTACCACAATTCCCTGGAATATCACCGCAGGCAGTTCGGACACATTGGAACCAGCCTTGTAAAGACAAATCATCCGCTATCAACCTCCGCTCTCGGAGAAAATACAGACCTGACGTCACATAAATCCTACATCGCGATATTAAAGTAATGCACGCGATTAAAATAGATACAACAGCTCGATAGCAATCATGAGGAAGATATCCACCACTACCCACCAGACAACTCCCATCTGGTAGGAGGAATTCCGTTTCTACGAAGGTTCTGGGACTTTCCACATTCCTCTATAACTGCATTCAGATTAAAGGTTTCGTTTCAACCCAAGATTGATGGATGGAGGGAGTTATGGGCTGTAAAACTGATATCAAATACAGTTACCATGGTCTATCAAAACCATCATTCAGTCATGTCCATTAAATCGCATGAATATAGGCGAGAACAAAAAACGACAAAACAATAAATTTACTAAAACTACGTTTTTTTTTACAATTTACTTAAAATATTAAAAAAGACAATCTTGATTTTTCAGTTATTCTTCTTAGTTCCTATTTTTCCTTTTTTCGAACACTGAGAACAAATATAGACGCAGGCGCGCTTCAATAGAATGTATATAGCTAAGAGCAGAACTGTGATGAGCGCAACGAGATCTAGGAACTTTTTCTTATAGAACGGCAGATCCACCGCAGGAGAGCGCAGGTGCCGTGCCCCTCGAGTGTTCACCACGTGGTTCACCCAGTGCACCAGCTCCTGACCCGGTTTCACAGGACGATCGTGGTAAATAAAGGATAGCTCCTTCGCTTTTTCGGCGTACCTAATGAAAAAAAAAAACATCACATCCACCATTCATCTGACAAAATTCTGATGCTGGACTAATCTCACTGATAGACATCAAGCAACACAATAATCGGTTCTGATATCTGCTCGATTTCGACCTCCATTTAAGGTTCCTCTACATACCTTTTATTACTAGTGACTTCTACTATCTTTGTCTTGAGCTCGTCAGACATTGTATAACTAAGGTCGACTCTTAGCCCAAATCCTTTATTAATTGATTTTCCGACATTTACAAACTGATCACCATACACTGGAATACTAATGATTGGTACTCCAAAATGGATAGATTCAGTCGTTGACAGGAGACCACCATGTGTTATGAAGACGGCAAGATTAGGGTGAGCTGTAAATTTAAAACTGGATTAAATCATATATAAATATTTTTAAATAAGGTTTTGTTGAAAAAAAGTGAGCTGAATTCGGTGACTGTAAGGATAAATTTCAAACTATTCTAACCAAGGATCGCTTGCTGTGGAGCCCACTCCAGGATATAAACATTCTTAGGCAGGTTAGGTAGAACCTCCTCGAATTTCCACAACACAGTTTGCTTAAGACTTCCAAACATTTTCAAAAGACTGACCTTGACCTCATCGGGTAAGTCTTTACTCTTTAAGTTTGAGCCCATGCTGAAGTAAATCACTCCATCCTTCGCGTTGTCCATAAGTTTCTTCAAATTCTATAAAACCATAGTCATTAATTTTTGGATGTAGTTAGTTGAAAGACTAATCTAAATTATTTGTTGTTAAACAATAATTATCCTTACTTCTGGTAGAGGTGTCACTGTGTCATCAATATGGTAGCCACCGATAAACTTGTGGCTCTGTGCAAGAGATACCCCACCACTAGTAGTTACGTATGAGTTGGATAGTACTAGTGATGCATTATACCGGGCTTCATGGTAAGTTGGTAGCTTTTTTCCACGTTTTTCTAAAATTGGGGTGAATAAAGATGTGAACACTTTTTCTTCAATCCCATCTAGCCACCTGAAAATTCCAAAACATTGGGTTAAAGTTACCTTCGTTACTATTAGGTTTTGCGAATAGTTGATCAAAGCCTAATCCTTGATGTTATTATTTACTGGCAAATAAATATAACTTATGTCACTTAGTGATAAAGTAGCAGCAAAGCAGTTTAATTTTAACTATCTAGCAGTTATTTTTTATATCAATTGTGTTTTTTCAGTAGCCGAGTTTTGGTTTTTAACCAATAGTTTCTTAAATTTGTCTTGTCGTAGTAACCACTTTGGTATCGTTTCTTTGCTCACTCGTTACCTAACGCTTCACATAAGCTATTCTCTAGTTTATACCCAGCAGGTAATTTAAGTAATAATTATTTAAATTATCGTAACACTTACACATATCTCAAAAACTTCATTTTCAATTGATTCCACAGCTCACTCGCTCGCTTTAAAAAGCTCAATGGTGGAGAGTATGAAGACAATATATCTACAACATACGCGGGATTCGACGGTTCATCAATCAATTGCAGAACCAGCCAGTGAGGGTCCATGGATGACGACCAAATAAGTGGACATTGAAACACTGAAGCAAATCTGGAATTATTAAGCACAAGTAAAAAGACTTCACTGACGAGTGGCTCTCTACTATACCCCAAAAAATAAAGTATGTTTCAGTTTTATTCAATGTAGACAATATATCTACAGTATACGCAAAATTTGAGGGTTTATGAATCAAATGCAGAAGGCATGAATGTTCGAAGACTAGCAAATCTAAAATTAAATAAAATTATTTAGCATCAATCAAGAGAAGGCAGACCATCTCCTCTCTCGAATCTTATTCTCCTGATTGCATCCAGCCAAGATTCGATTAGCTTTGAGAAAAGGAAAGCCATCTCATTTATATTTTCAATAAAAGTATTAGTCAGTTTTGAATATCCCTGAAACCCAACTTAAATTTAGAAGAACTTTGCAGGCGTGACTTTCCTGGGTTCAATTTGATAACTTACCCTGCACCCACTTCACCAAACATCCACTCAACGATCACCGCGTCAAACTGTTCCTTGGGATCATTCAATAGCTTCTGAACATCTTTATTTGTAACTGTTTTCTTTGCTATCTCTAACATCAGGAATATAGAAAAAATAGCGGTCATTTCATCAGATTTTTTGTCCATAATACCTTTCAGGTTAATTAAGTCCGCTAAAATAATGAAATGGGTTTTATTATTATTTAATTTCTTGAACGTATTAAAATTTCTATAAATTATTTGACCAAAACAGATATTATGAGAGGTGAAATTGCTATAATAATTGTTAATTGAATTGTTATTTTTAATCCTCTTTATACAATAATTTTCTTCCTTCCGGATTTAGGTCGTTTACCGTAAAAAAGTAAAACTTACGAGGCAATAGTTCGCGGTTACTGCTGACATCAACTGTCCGAAGGTTGGCTGAAGGATTCTTGTATGTAAATGGAGTTATATATGTCACCTGTAAGAAAAAGTTAATAAATGTCATCTGTCGGTTTATTACAAAACTCTGCCTCTTAAATTATAACAAAAAGTTGTGCAAAATCAGAATGCAATGTTATTAAATGACATGTGCTCAATTTGTGTTATTTTTATGAATAGCACTGACCTCATGTCCGGCATTCAGCAAATGTCTAACATATCCATCTCCAAGGATTCCATGACTCTTTGCAGGCCTAGGGAACACCACCAAAATCTTAGCTGACTCAGAACAGGCCAGTATTGTGATAATTAGTAATAAAAATGCCATCATCTTTTCCATTTTCATCAGTACAAAAATAAAACAGTTTAATTTTTATTGGTGTTTGTTGTCCAAAAAGTAGGCAGTATATCAACTTGTAGTATATAACTAAAAAGCTTCATCGCCAGCTTTTCTGTATCTGATCTGTAAAAATAATAAAACCATAAACATGTATATTAGTTTTTCTATAATTGTTGTTATTCAATAAATGATGTTCTATAAAATATTGGCAAGGCAGTGACTACTTCTGTACATGTGGTTTTCTTGGTAGCTCATTAACTATATTATCGTGTAAACGTCTATTAACTGTTTCATCCTATGTATTAATAGGTTTATTATTATTATTACATAGCCTCTCTTTTATAATGTGAATATAAGAACACTGTAGACTCCGCAGAGTTATAGATTATTTTCCATTTCGATCCACTTTCTATTACTTTTTGGTAGGTACATGTTATCTGGTCTACTCTGTCCTCTTATTTCTATTAATATTATTATAAGGGAATATTTTAAAATCTATTCTATCTTCTGCATAGGGAACGAGCAATTGGAACCGAGCACTAGTTTCTCATGTTTTATAAGTGGCTATGAAGGTGAAATAAAATATTTTGAATTTTAATTCATTTGGAATATTATGAAAAAGTAATTGACTGAGTACACATTCTTGAAGTAATCCAGCCATATGATGTAATGAGCACTAACAATTTAAATTGGTTGAGCGAATTTTTACATTTTATCTGATTATATCAAAACTCTAATATTTTCATAAGTATTTAGAGCCATGTTCACTCGTTTATGCTTAAGCTGTGGTTACCTATAATTGAGTGTGCATTATAGGACAAGGTTACGTGTACCAATTTTAATTTCTAAGTTTTTTATTTTGTAACACTCGTTGGTGATCCTTAAATAAATAAATAAATAAATAAATAAACTATAATTATTTGTTTGTTTCAACATCTAGTGCATTTTTGTACCGTACTTAACCAATATTATTGTCAACGAATAAGCAATCATATCATAAATATTTTAATTCATTAACGCTCAGGCGGTAGCCGGCGCCCGCAAGCCATTGTCTTACTATTGTGTCTCTAATTACGCACGTCAAAAGGTTAATTTTACTACTTGTTTGAATAATTTTATATATTATATTATTCATAATCAATTAATCACGAAAACAAAACAGTATTTTGTTATCAGCTTTAATTGTAAAAAGCATAATTGATTGATTGATTGATTTCAGCATAATTTGTAAAAATCAATGAATCAACCATATCACAGTGAAAACTAAACGGATACGCTGACGAGTAATTAAAGACATTATTATTATTAATTAAAGACATTATGTTGAGATTTTTTTCATATTATATCGTACATTAAGTTAAAATTAGAAAACTTACCAATTTCACAGTAAAAAGAAAACAATCATCACACTTTCACACGTTCATAGAGAAATTGTATTTTTTAAACACTAAAACTGTACGTACCGATGCTTCAAAGAAATTTAATGGTATGTAAATCGTAATAATTATATTACATTTTGCTATCGTTTGTTTACTTAACTAGCTGTGCCAACAACATCGTTCGCGTGGTTATCGAAAACTAAAATTCGTCGCTTAGATAAGAGTTCAGTAAATGCCCAATGTTGCGTTACCTGACCGCCATATAAAATTATAAGAGATTATGCAACTAATGCAAAATGCATGCATGCTAATGCGATTATGTGACTATATCACTGCTTCCATCTATATATATAAAAGAAGTAACTGACTGACTGACGGGTTCCTTCTATTTGGCAGAATCTTGATACTCCGAAATTTATTCGACTTATTCTTCTTTAATCGAATATTTTTAAGGCATAAAAGTTATTTGGCATAACTATTGTATGGCAGAATGTTTACGTGTCCGAATTTACAATGGCATACTTTTAAAATGGCAGAATTTTATTTGGCATAATTACCTTTGCCATAATTTTGCGCATAATTTCGTTTAGCATAACGTTTATTAAGAGGGATGATTATTTGGGGAACCGATACTTTTCCGAATTTTTTTTGTTCGAATTTCTTTATACCGAGACCTATTGACCGACGTCTTTTTTGCTTTATGCATTATTTGACATATTTTTAGATCATCGAAGTATTATGTGTATTAGGTATTATTTTACCGAACTATTTTTCGCCGATTTACAAAATAACTTTTTGCTACTGGCCGAAGTCTCTTTTAAACTTCTTTCATTTGCCAAATTTGCCATATTTTCACCACACCGAAACAACATTTTACGGAATTTTGGTCACAAATATATAGACGGTTACTTGGTAGCATTTTCAATATTAATTTAAAATAGTGTCAAAAGTCAATATTTTGTGCTACAAAATTTAGTGACAGAAAAGAATCGCTGCAAAACCGACTTCACACAGTCTTGCATCTGCCCTACCCCAAGAGTGTAATTCAAGCCCGCGTAGGCGCAGAGGGGTACGGCGGCCCACGAGCTGAGGAGCAGGTGGTTTGAAGGCCCGCCGCCGCGGCTGAGCAAGCCGAAGCTGCGGTGGTGAGCGTTAAAACCATCTGCGACGATAAGCTCGCGTGGAGCCGCCCAAACCCCGCAGCGCCGGAGCCGTGACTGAAATAATGCTTGCTGCATGCTGCATGCTTGCTTGCATGCTGCATTCCTGCTTGCATGCTGCGTGCCTGCTGCATGTTACATGCCTGCTTCCATGCTGCATGCCTGCTTGCATACCACATGCCTGCTTGCATGCTATGTGCCTGCTGCATGTTGCATGCCTGATTGCATACTGCATGCCTGCGTGCATGCTGCATTCCTGCTTGCATGCTGCATGCCTGCTGCATGTTGCATGCCTGCTTCCATGCTGCATTTCTGCTTGCATGCTGCGTGCCTGCTTGTATCCTGCTTAATGGCGGGAGCTCCGCTCCGCTCCCGCCTTAGCCACCGTTGTTATTTTTTCCCAGAAATAGGAGGCCCCCGCAAGGTTCCTCCGTCGACCCTATTCAAGCCTACAGTGTTTTGTAATTAGGTTACCGTTTTGATATTAATAGTAATATATTACTGTCTTTTTGTTTGCATGTACATGGTCATAAGCGAGCGTAGCGAGCTCGGAATTTAAGGGCACCCCGACACGGACAGGTTGGGTTAGAAGTTGTTTCATGGATATATTTTTTGGTGGTTATATACCACCCAGAAATAGGAGGTATCGCAGGGGGCCTCCTTCGACCCTATATATATCAACAACAGGTTACCGTTTTGATATTACTTCCACCGCAACTAATGACATATCGATATAAAATATATGCCAAAAGACGATTCTGACTGTGAATTTTCTGCGATGTGATGGTTCTGCTTTTTAATAATTCTGGATATGAAAATTATGCCTAAAGATGATTCTGACTAACAAAATTATGAGTTTTGAATGTATGACAAGTGAGTGTATGCGAAACGATTTTCTGCGAAATGAAGTTTATGCTATCCGTTGTTATCGTTGCAAAATAATATTATGACATAAAAAGTTCTGTATAAAAGGTAGACCCCTGACTGACATATCAACACAAAGCCGTAACTACTGGGACTAGGATTCTGAAACTTTGCACAAGGCTTCCTTTTATGACGTAGGCGTTTACTAAAAGGAAGAAAGGATTTTCCAAAATTCACTCCGTAAGGGGATGAAACGGGGTCCAAAGTTTGTATGGAGAAACCTACTTTTACGCGGGCGAAGCCGCTGGCGGAAACTAGTATAAAATAAAGAATTTCGTAAGACAACGCTGTATACTAAGTCAAAACTCCCACTAGGTAGGCGTTTCTGATGCAAGAGTTCTGATGTACCTTACTCGGATATCTGTTAGGCTTACTTCACAATCTTCTTGTAATTCCTTAGACCTGCTTAGTCATATTATTTTTGCATTTCGGCTATATAACGAAATGTTTTTTTTTAATAAAGTTAGTAAGGGTACCCTTACTTTATTGTCCGTCTGTCTGTCCGTCTACAAACACCCTTTATCTCAATAATACAAATAAATTAATAAAACTTATACTTTAGTTACTTATTCTGTGCTGAGATAACATATAACAATAATAAACTAACAGGCAGTTCATTGCCTGATAATTGTTGCTGTTGTGTGTGTAACAGAGAAGATATTGCGCAGCTGGTCGAATGCCGAGTCGAATGAAAATTGTCGAATAATTTATGTACAATCGATCTACTTAAGGGTCCAGCCATTTGTCCTAGATAAACTTAATCATGAACTAAGTCGATTGTAAAACCACCGATCTTGGTGTTACAAGTCCCAAGAAGTCATCGAGCATTAAACTGAGATCGTCCATCGTAGATAATGTTCCAAAATGCCAATAAAAAAATATTGCATGTAATTTATAATTTAATATGTTAATAGCAAAATATTTACATAAAAAGTTATTTAACATTATAAGAAACACTTATAACAATCTTAATGTATTTAATTATTCTTCTTTTTACTTCCTGTTTTTCCTTTTTTCGAACACACTTGAGAACAAATAAACACGCAGGCCCGCTTCAACAGAATGTATACAGCTAAAAGTAGGACCGCAATGAGCGCAGCGAGATCTAGAAACTTTCTCTTGTAGAATGGCAAGTCCAGCGCAGGAGAGCGCAGGTGCGGGGCGCCGCGAGTGTTCACCACGTGATTCACCCAGTGCACCAGCTCCTGACCCGGCTTCACGGGACGATCGTGGTGAATGAAGGACAGCTCCTTTGCTTTTTCGGCGTACCTGATATCAAAAGGTTAACATTTTACAAAAGGTTCATCATCTTTCATCTGGAATATGCCCACCGTAGGGCTGACCCACACCGCAAACAACCTTCCAACCACCGGTACTGTTTCGCTTTCTCTTTCATCTTGTTGATTTCTACATTCTTTATATGTTAGTAATGTCTACAGATCCAATACACACCTTTTATTACTAGTGACTTCTACTATCTTTTTCTTGAGCTCGTCAGGCATTGCGTAAGTCAGGTCGACTCTTAGCGCAAATCCTTTATTAATGGACTTTTCGACATTCAAGAACTGATCACCATACACAGGAATACCAATGATTGGCACTCCAAAATGGATAGATTCAGTCGTTGACAGGAGACCACCATGTGTTATGAAGACGGCAAGATTAGGGTGAGCTGTAAATTTAAAACTAGATTAAGTCATATGAAGGCTATTTTTAAAAAAGGTTTTGTTGAAAGAAACTGGGTTGATTTCGGTATATTTCAAACATATTCTTACCAAGGATCGCTTGCTGTGGAGCCCACTCCAGGATGTGAACATTTTTAGGCAGGTTAGATAGAACCTCCTCGAATTTCCACAACACAATTTGTTTCAGACTTCCAAACATTTTCAAAAGACTAACTTTGAGCTCGTCAGGTAAGTCTTTACTCCTTAGGTTTGAGCCCATGCTGAAGTAAATCACTCCGTCCTTTGCGTTGTCCATAAGTTTTTTCAAATCCTATAAAACCATTGTCATTAATTTTTGAACATTACTCTTGTATGTGCCTATTTTAGTCTAAACTGTAGTTAAAAATATACTGGTCTAAATTATTTGTTGTTAAACAATAATTATCCTTACTTCTGGTAGAGGTATCACTGTGTCATCAATATGGTAGCCACCGATAAACTTGTGGCTCTGTGGGAGAGATGCGCCGCCACTCGTAGTTACGTATGAGTTAGATATTACTAGCGATGCATTATACCGGGCTTCATTGTAAGTTGGTAGTTTTCTCCCACGTTTTTCTAAAATTGGGGTGAATAGAGACGTAAACACTTTTTCTTCTTCCCCATCTATCCACCTAAAAATTCCAAAAATATTGGGTTAACTTTCGTTACTATAAGGTTTTGCGAATAGTCGTTAAAAGCCCAATTTTTTTTAAGGATTAGACCCTAATCCTTGATGTTATTATTTATTGGCTTCTTTCAGTGATTTCGCCTAGGTAGAAATAGAACATTAATATAACCTACGTCACTCAGTCACTCCTACCAAGATCAGAGACTCTACACTCGAATTTAAGAACTGGGCAGCGTTCGGGAAGCTGCGCGGTATCTTCTCGTCCAACATACCACAGTGTCTCAAGACTAAAGTCCAATGCGTGTTGCCGTAATGACATACGGCTCCGAAACGTGATCGCTAACAAAGGGCCGGTCGGCTATGGTCGGAGTTTCCCTGCGTGATAGAATCAGGAATGAATATATCCGCAGGAGAACCAAGGTTACCGACATAGTACGAAGAATCGCCAAACTTAAGTGGCAATGGGCAGGGCACATTGCTCTCAGAACAGATGGCCGTTGGGGCCGAAATGTTCTGAAGATGCAGCATTGTAAGGCCTCCTACTGTAAAGTGGATCGATGACCTGGTAAGGGTAGCGGGAATCCGATGGATGCGAGACACACAAGACCATTCATTGTGGTGACTCTTGGGGGAGGCCAATGTCAAAAAGTGGACGTCTTTCGGCTGAAATGATGATGATGATGATGATGACGTCACTTAGTGATAAAGTAGCAGTAAAAAATCTGTTCTCTAGTTAATGCCAAAGCAGCTAATTTAAAGTAATGATTACTTAAATTATCGTAACACTTACACATATCTCAAAAACTGAATTTTCAATTGATTCCACAACGCATTCAATCGCTCTAAAAAGCTCAATGGTGGAAAGTTTGCTGACATTACATCTACAGTATACGCAGGATTTGATGGTTCATCAATTAATTGTAGAATGTACCAGTGAGGGTCTACAGATGACGCCCAAATTAGTGGACACTCGAACACTGTAGCAAATCTGAAATCAAATAAAATGATTTAGCATCAATCAACAAAAGGTGGATCATCTCCTCTCTCAAATCTTAATTCCTTCATTCTTTGTTTACCTTTTCTTTTTTTTATTGTCTCAAGCTAAGATTCGATTTGATATTGTTTGGTTTGATTAGCTTTGAGAAAAAAAAGCCACCTCATTTATGTTTTCAATAAAAGTTATAGTCAATTTTGTATATTCTTAAAACCCAACATAATTTAGAATAACTTTTCAGTTGTGACTTTCCGAGGTTTAATTTGATAACTTACCCTGCACCTATATCACTAAACATCCACTCAACGATCACCGCATCAAACTGTTCATTAGGATCATTCAATAACTTCTGAACATTTTTATTTGTAATGGTTTTCTTTGCTATCTCTAACAACATGAATGTCATGAAAACAGCGGTCATTTCGACAGATTTTTTGTCCATAATTCCTTGCAAGTTAATTATGTCCGCTGAAAAAAGATTTATTAATATTTCATTTCTTGAATGTATTAACAAGTTCTATAAATTTATTTGACCAAAACGAATATTGTGAGATGTGAAATTACTATATGATACAGGATGTCCATGATTAATCTTCTTTATTAATTAAATTATTTTCTTTCTTTCAGATTAAGGTCGTTTAATGATCGTTTACCGTATTGTTAAGAATATAAGTTCTGGCAACACTGGCAGCTTCAATGTGGCTGTCGGCTTACATCAAGGGTCGGCTCTCAGCTCTTACTTCTTACTGATAATAATAAACGCTGTGACGTCGGACATCCAGAAAGAGTCTTCCTGGTGTATGCTATTGGCGATGGCATTGTGCAGGTTACCGAGAGTGACCTAGAGGTCCAGAGCAGATTGCAGGTATAGTGGCACAGACTGGAGAGTGTTGGCCTAAAATTGAGCAGAACGAAAACCAAATACTTGTTCTGCGATATCGGCGGTCTCTCCGGTCTTGTGCCCTTAGCTCTCGCTGGAACACCCATGCCGATCTGCTTCGAATTTTGTTTACCTCGGGTCGCTTATCCAAAGAGATAGCGAGGTAAACCGAAACGTAAAACATCGGATCAATTTAGGATAAATGGAATGGCGACAGGACACTGGAACAATTTGTGACCCGCAGGTGTTCCCCCTAGTTGAAGGGTAAAATCTACAAATTCGTAATAAGACCTGTCGCGTACTGTATGGATCAGACTGTTAGGCTGTGCAAAATACGGATGAAATAAGATTACATGTAGCGGAGATGAGAATGTTGAGATGGATGTGTGGTGTGACGAGAACAGATAAAGTGAGAAAGGAGTATATTAGAAGAAGTTTAAAAGTGGCGCTAGTAACTGAAAAGTTGAAGGGGAATCGTTTGTCGTAAACGTTAACGCATGTTACTAAAAGAGTTAAGAGTGACAGGTGACAAGACAAAATGGAAGAAAAAAATGTGTTGCACCGACCCCAAATAATACGGAACAAAGGCAGGAAGATGATGATGATGATGATAAATAAAACTTACGAGGCAATAGGTCGAAGTTACTGCTAACATCAACTGTCCGAAGGTTGGCTGGAGGGTTCTTATATGTCAATGGAGTTATATATGTTACCTGTAAGAGAACGTTTTTAAAGACATCTGTATATATTACACAAAGGTCTACTTTTTAAATTACAATAAAAAAATAGGCAAAATCAGAGCAAATTGCAAATAATGTAATTTTATAAAATCTGTGCTCAATTTGTGTTATTTTCATGAAACTCTACCAGCACTGACCTCATGTCCAGCATTCAGCAGATGTCTAACATATCCATCTCCTAGGATTCCATGACTTTTTGAAGGCGTAGGGAACACCACCAAAATCTTAGCTGACTCAGAACAGGCCAGTATTGCGCTAATTAGCAATAAAAACGCCATTATCTTTTCCATTTTCAGTACAAAAATAAAACAGTTTCTTTTAAAATTTTTATGGTTGTTGTTGTTCGAAGGTAGTATAATCAACTTATAGTATTTGAATACCAAGTTGCTTTCATCGCCAGCTTCTCCTCTCCGGCCAGCTCTCTGAACCTTATTTTTGTATCTATTAAAATAATAAAAAACCATAAACATGAATATTAGTTTTTCTATAATTTATGTTATTCAATAAATAATATTCTTAATATTAGCATGGCAATGACACATTGGGCAGGGCACATTGCTCGCAGAACAGATTCGATGGTCGATGGGGACGAAAGATTCTGGATTGGCGGCCACGTACCGGAAGACGCAGCGTTGCAAGGCCTCCCACCAGGTGGACTGATGACCTGGTGAGGGTCGTGGGAATCCGATGGATGCGAGACGCACAGAACCGGTCGTTATGGCGACACTTGGGGGAGGCCTATGTCCAATAGTGGACGTATTTCGACTGAAATGATGATGATGATGGCAGTGACTGCTTCTGTACATATGGTTTTCCTGGTAGCTACATTATCGTGTAAACGTATATTAACAGCTTCATCCCATTTATTAATAGGTTTATTATTATCGTTCTATAGCCTTTCTTTTATAATGTGAATAAGAAAACACTGTAGATTCCACAGAATCATCGATTATTTTCTATTTCGATACACTTTTCTATTACTTTTTATTTTACTCATTTGGCACATATTGTCTGGTCTACACTGTCCTGTCATGTATTTTTGATATTGAAATATTGTAAAATCTATTTTTTCGAAAGAGTAATTGCGAAGTTTTTTGCAGGTTCTTCTCCATAGGGAACAATTTTGAATCCGAGCACTAACTTCTGACGCTTTATAAATGCCTATGTGAATTTTTTTTATTTAATTCCACTTTGAATTTAATTAGCATAGCATAGTCGGCCTTATAATGTTCCCACTGTTGGGACTCAGGCCTCCTCTCTAGGAGAGGGAATGGGCCGTAATCCACCACGCGGGCCCAGTGCGTGTTGGTGGATGTCACATGTCTTCGAATTTTTTGTTCTAGGACATGCCGGTTTCCTCACGATGTTTTTCTTCACCGTTTTGAGAGCAGTGGTGATGAAATAAATTACACAAAGTAATGCGCCTTGCTGGGTTTGAACCCGCAACCTACAACTCGTAAGTCGGGGCCGTTACCACTCGGCCACCACTGCTCTTTATTTAATTATGAAAAAGTAATGGGCTAAGACACACACGACCGCACAGACCACACACACACCGACGCAAAGGACCGTTCATTGTGGCGACATTTGGGGGAGGCCTATGTCCAGCAGTGAACGTCTATCGGCTGAAATGATGACGATGATGAATGGGCTAAGTACACTTTCTTGGGGAATAAAACTAGACGATGTCCTGAATACTAACAATTTTAATATGTTGAGCAACAAATTTTACATTTTACCTGATATATGTCTAGTGACACTAACAAAATTTATTCGTTTATTTCCCTATATAGTGCATTTTTGTACAGTACCTACGCATTATTAATAGTCGAGAAAGTCAAAAGCTTTGCTCATGTTAAAGAAGATTAATATTGGAAGGTGTTATAGTGCGAATAAGCAATCATATCCTAAATATTTTTATTTTACTCTTTGTTTGAGAAATTTAAAAAGCATTTTTTATTAAAGCATTCATTCATTCATTCTTATTTATAATTTCAATTCATCACGAAAACAAAATATAATTTTTGTTAAAATGATTCGATTATTAATCGCAAACCACATTACCATTGTCCATAATGCCATACCATCCATAGTGCTACTGTTATTGACTATGTATGCTATCTCAAAAAAAAAACCTTTTTTCTTTTTAGATGTTTTGGTACACCAGTGTTTCATTTACGATTGCTTTTATATCCAGAAAATTAGATCACTAATCAGTAAATTATTAGCAGTAATTATCAATTTTGTTATCAGCCTAATTGCCTACCTACCAGCAGTAACTAAATTATTAGCAGTAATTATCAATTTTGTTATCAGCCTAATTGCCTACCTACCAGCAGTAACTAAATTATTAGCAGTAATTATCAATTTTGTTATCAGCCTAATTGCCTACCTACCTTATTGAGCATAATTTGTATAAATCAATGAGTCCAACATATCACAGTGAAAACTAAACAGACATGGTTACGACTGAGTTGTCCAGGGGGAGGCGGGTCTAGCCAATCTGGCATTCTATTAGCAAGAACAAATGTCGAGTATTTAACATTGACACTGTAATTAAAACTTTCAGTCTCGATACATTGTCGACTCCCGGGACTCAAAATTGAGTCCCGGACTAGTCTCGGGATTCCCGGGAAAACGAGACTTTCGAGACTGGTAAAAAAGAAAAAGATTTATATTCAAATGCCAGGCACTTAGGCAATCAATACAAGATTATAATAAAGAACTTTATTTAAAAAAAGTACTTATTTTAATCTTGTTTTTCTTCTGCCGTGGTTGCAAGTAATGCTTATCCACAAAATTTGAGCGCAAGCGTTACAATGTTATCAGTTTACTCCCTTATTTTAATACTGCCACTAATCCAGAATTACCCATGTGAGTTGTGCGAAAGATAACCCCGGGGCCCTGGAACGAAGGCAAAGAAGGAAAAGGAGTGGGTTTTAGTTAGTAAAAGTCTGACACGAAAAGAGCGGGAGAGTGTCATTAGATGATTTCCGACCTAAAAAAATAAATCCAGAATACAGGAGAGCCAGTTGACAGTTGACCAGTGCGCTAATGTGCTTATTTTAATGCAGCGATTGCGTTTAAAATATAGAGTTGGAGTGTATGATGTTTATGAAGAACTAGGCTATAGATTAATTGAAAAAAAATAATTACAGTGACAGTACCTTTTGGAATAAGAGTGAAAATTGATATCAAATTCAAAATCATTTATTTCAAGTAACAATACACTCATTTTTCGATTATTTACACCACGAACAGTGTTTCATGCATAGCATAGCATAATCAGCCTTTTAATGTTCCCACTGCTGGGACTCAGGCCTCCTCTCTCTAGGTGAGGGAATGGGCCGTAATTCACCACGCGGGCCCAGTGCGGATTGGTGCCGGTTTCCTCACGATGTTTTCCTTCACCGTTTTGAGAGCAGTGGTGATGAAATAAATTACACAAAGTAATGCGCCTGGCTGGGTTTGAACCCGCGACCTACAATTCTTAAGTCAGGGCCCTTACCACTCGGCCACCACTGCTCTCACAGATTTCCAATTACAATAAAATTATATCAAATATACTCGTATTATATCAAAAATATATAAAATTTGATAAAATTTAATTTATTAAAATTAAATGGCTAATATAATGAATGCTAAAAGAATGTCATTATGTCATGGCCCCAGAATACAAAGAGCAACTGAAAGACACAAGAGGGTCGCGCCCCTTACACGCCCTCTCGTTCTTGTTCGTTAGAGCAGGAGAAGTCACTTGAATCATCAAATGACTTCTCCTGCCGGTGGGTGATCCTACCAACCCCAAAAAAAAGGTTGCTACATACTGGTCGGTCACTTAGAAAAAACCGCGCGAGGGCGAGTCGGACTCACGTGAAGGTTCCGTACAAACTTACCTATGATGAAAACAGTTCACTTCCCGAATTGGGTTACAAAGATTTTTCCGAATCGCAAAAAAAGTTTATTTTTGTGACGTAACTACAAATTTACAGTTTTCAGATTTTTTACTATACTTGTGCTATGAGACCTAGCTTCATGCAAAATTTTAGGATTAAATTTTAGGATATATTATATTAAATTGCAAAATAATTTCAAATTTAGAAGTTCATATTAAAGATATCATGTATAATATTTAATTTAATATAACTATATCTTGAGATTTGCTAGATTATAGTATTTATACATACAGTTTAAATTAAAAACTTACCAGTTTCACAGTAAAAAAAACTATTATCACGCTTCACAAAAGAAATTGTATTTTTAAAAACAATGATTGCATATGGTAGTTTATTTAAACCGCTGCTACCATTTATTAAAAGTAAATTGTTCAACCCAAAACGTATCGAAAGTGTGCTTTAAAAAGTCGAATGAATTCTAATCGTAACATGTTCAAATTCGATATTATGTTATCGTTTGATTGCATAACGATAGATTACATGTGATAGCTGCGACGCCTCATTGCTGCGCTTTGCCATTGCATCACTGTGTGTGTGATGTTGTGTGTGTGTGTGTGTGTGTAGAGATAAATAAACGATTATTATTTTATTTATATATACTTTACTGTACACCAAGATAACAAATGTTACAATTTCAGCTTTTTTTGTTATTCACCTCCAGATTTTTTTTAACCTTTTTTACATATCACACGTTTGGGAACAAAGGGTTACTTCTGCATATTTTCCAACTTTACAGGAAGGGCATAATAAAGATAATTTAAATGCATTTTTAATAACTCTGTAGTTTTAGACTACTAAGGCGATTCTCACAGTCTTACATTGATTAGTTCTTCACGGATAATCATCAGATGACGTTTCTGAGAAACAAGCCGTAAACTGAAGAAAGGGTTGGTGCCCTTCCTTCAGTGACTTCCTGTCATAATTAAATTGCCAATCTTTACAAAAATAATTTATTTATTTATTTATTTACAAGCACTTGTACAACGTTACGGAGGAAGTCCAAGGTGTTGTACAGTAGAAACTTACAAACTAAAAAAAATACATTAAATAAAAACCATAATAACACATTACCACCATAAAAAGAAAATACGTATACATTACCACTAAAATAATAAATATCCCACAAAACAAATGAAACAATATTTTCTTATTTTTTATCCATCTTCTCACAAAACCTTAGACATTCACGACACACATCTATCCATCTCCCAGCAAACAAGTCTCACTCCGGTGTTAGAGTCAGGAGAGCATTAAGCACAGAAAGCGCACGAACGAGCGGCGAGTTAGCTCGTGATACTGTATGCGATAAAGGATCAGCTAACAATCGGTGTGTTCGCGGCCTTAGGTGTTGTTTAGGTACGAGAGGAACAAACAATCTCACCAGCTGAGCAACTAATTCAGGACAATCAGATTCACCACGAAGAACTTGACAAGCGAAGATAAGTAAAAAGTAATTGCGCCTTACTTCTAGAGAATTAAATTTCAGCATTCCGAGCAAAAATTTTGTCGGATATAAAAATGGATAGTATCCAAATAATTTCTTATACATAAATCTAAGGAATGTTTTTTGAACTTTCTCTAGAAGCAAGACGTAAGAAGCCTCATAGGGGTTCCAGATAATGGAAGCTGACTCTAATTTACTCCTGACTAAAGCCATATAGACCAGTTTAATTAGTTTAATAATGTAAGTTATAAATAGAAGTGAGTTTTGATTCCAATAAAAAGACAAGTTTTATGCTGAAATGCCATTTATAAAGAGACTAGCGACTCGCCCCGGCTTCGCAGGGATGCAATGCTGATATTAAATATTCTACAGAATGTCTTGTCATTTTTGTCATTAGACAATACAATTTTTTTTTCTTTTGAGGTTACTCTTGAAAGAGCGACATATAATTGGCCATGAAAAAACACTCAACGCTAAAATCTAAGCCTGCAACGTTGAAAGTTTGATCCTGCGATTTATTAACGGTCTTTATGGTATAATGGTATTTATAATTGCAAAATATATCTTTACCTGAAATTGTAGGCTTTTAAATTGGAACGGTAAATCCGATGGTATCAGAGGTTGTTACAACTTATGTTATCAATGTCGGGATAGACATTTTTATAGGCACTGCCCGGCCGGTACCAACACAACCGCTATGTCCCTGCATTTTAAATCTGTAATATCTTCGAAAATATTCATTTTAATTACATGCTGTAAAGGGCCATATTGATCTACATTTAATGCACAATGTATTTCAGGAACTTAATTAGATAAGGATTAATGCTGTATTGCTTCGTAAATAAGCCATTCTCGTAAAATTTATAAAATAAAAAATTGTTATTGTTATCCCTAAGAAATGGACATATACCATCTAGGACTTTTTATAGACCTTCTTAAGGTGTACAATACTGTAGTAGGTACATTATTTTGATCTATCTTGTAGGGTTCAGCCAGCGTTTGCAATGTAAGTGCAAAAAAAATGTGTTTATTTACGAATTCACATTAGAAACCTCTAAAATTATCAGTGTTTTATACTATATTATGCATGTATTATACATGTGTACTGTCCCACTTCGTCTGTCAACACACAAATAATGAGTCCAAAAAAAATGGGGCTCTATCTATACCTGTTACTGATCATATTTGTGTAGTCAAAAGTAAAAAAAAACGAAATCGAAATCCCAAAATTTTCCACGAAAATTTATCATAATTAGTAAATTCATAATTGAATCAATCATTCATAACAATTGCTTCTAGAAAATACTACGCGCAGTGTTTTTCCATTGTTTTTCATTTATAATCAATGGCTTGTACAATATTTCCATAGATTGAGTGACATTTCGGAATATAAACAAACGATAATAACTTTGCTGTTTGTGAATATTATTTATTGAGACTTTACTTAAATAATAACAAGACCTTTTCTAATAAGCCCTTTAAGTATTTGTACTAATTAAAAATTAGTGGTGTATATTTCAACACAAAGATCAACTGAAGGAACACCGGCAGGTTTTAGTCAGTAAAAGTCTGAAACTCCTCGCTTAACCCAGTACCGACAGTCATGACGGTTTTATGAGGAACTGTTAGACAGCAGCGACCCCATAGACCTGATCACCTGGCAGAAGTCTTGTTCATCATCTCCTGCTTACCTTTACTGGCGGACTGGAGTCAACATTAATAGAGAACAGAATTCTCACCTCTTTTTTACTTTAATTGGCTCGCTTGAGTGGAGATTCGCAAGAACAAATGTGCTCGGAGGAAGGAAGTAATCCAGTAAGGAATGGTAAGGTTAAGGACCATCTTCCGGTTTTTTTTTTATTAATTCAAAAGCCTAATACGAATAGGAGAGAAACATTCTGTAGCATAAAATCATATATTTAAGTTTAATCCTAATCGTGATTAAGCTAAATGTTAGTAGGAGCATATAACTTGAGGCTTTTAACACCTAAACTAGGACGTGTGCCCTATACCTTAGGTGTCAGCGTTCCTTCTCGAATATTCACAATATGCAACTAAAGTTAATTTCTGTTTCTTCTGGGATTGTTGTGATAGCCGTGGGATACCGCTGCACTCCTCAAGCTCCAGGCCAGTTAATGAATTGACCAAGCAGGAGCCAATTAATGAATTGAGAGTAGGAGTCACCTTTTGCCATTTTATAACATATGGTCTGGCAGGGGCGAAACGACTTCCACCGAATTAGCGATTAACTTAAAAAATCCAATTAAAAAAAAATATTGCATGTGATATTTAACTTTAACAAATTAACAATAAAATATGTTTGTACAACATTATATTAAATTAAAAGAATAATTATAACAAACTTAAATTATTTAATTATTCTTCTTCTTACTTCCTGTTTTTCCTTTTTTCGAACACACTTGAGAACAAATAAACGCGCAGACGCGCTTCAACAAAATGTATACAGCTAAAAGTAGGACTGCAATAAGCGCAGCGAGATCTAGGAACTTTCTCTTGTAGAATGGCAGGTCTAGCGCAGGAGAGCGCAGGTGTGGGGCGCCGCGAGTGTTGACCACGTGGTTCACCCAGTGCACCAGCTCCTGACCCGGCTTCACGGGACGATCGTGATGAATTAAAGATAGCTCCTTCGCTTTTTCGGCGTACCTGATGACAAAAGGTTGACGTTTACCAATAATTTCATCACTTTGCATTCGGAACATGTCATTTCATTTCACCTGTAGGACTGAACCATACCTTAAGCAGTCTATCACCCGTACGGTTTCGCCTTATCTTTCATCTTGTTGATTTCTACATTCTTTATAAGTAGTAATTGCTAAAAATCGAATACACACCTTTTATTACTAATGACTTCTACTATCTTTTTCTTGAGCTCGTCAGGCATTGTGTAAGTCAGGTCGACTCTTTGCGCAAATCCTTTGTTAACTGATTTTTCGACATTCATAAACTGATCACCAAACACAGGAATACCGATGATTGGCACTCCAAAGTGGATAGATTCAGTCGTGGACAGGAGACCACCATGTGTTACGAAGACAGCAAGATTAGGGTGAGCTTAAAATTTAAAACAAAGTTGACATCATGTATCATTTGTTTAAAGAAGTTGCATGTTTTGAATTCCATTCAAAATGGGCAAATGCTCATATAGTCCTATGTGAAATAAATAGTAATATTTTCACTAGTTTCTGACGTTCTACACTTGTAAAAATCAGTAACTAGTCAGAAACTAGTAATCGAAAATAGTGCACGGTTCCAATTGGTATAGAGAAGAAACGGCATGGAACTCAATGGCTACTCTTTTAAAAAAAAAAAAATTCCATACTACAATATTGATAACAATGACAGGACAGAGTAGACCAGTCAAGATGTACTAAATAATTAAATTGTAATAAATAGAAATCGAAATAGAAAACAATTTATGAGTCTGCAGAGTCCACAAGGTCCTCATATTCACAATATAAATTAGAATCTGAATAAAAATAAACTTATTCATAAATGAATAACAATAGTAAATCACTTATGAAGTTATATTGATATAATTACTGTAAAAAATATTTCAAAAACAATGATGTAGCAGTATACATATAGACGTTTGAACGATAATGCAGTTAATGTGCTACCAGGGAAGCCACATGTGCAGAAGCAGTAATTGTCAAACACGTTTGTCTTCAACATAGTCTTTAACCTTGTGATACGCATTTTTAGTAGGCCACGCTTGATGTGGGTTTTAAAATTTTCCTCGCTAAGGTCTGTAACCGACTTTGGCAGCTTGTTGTAAACTCGTATACTATTTTATTGATGAACGACTTCATTTGGGTATTACAATTTCATGTTTATAGTATATTTTTTGTTGATATAACGAAAATTGCTTCGAATTTTTAAAAGTCCTAAGTTTTTGCGAACATACAAAATACTTTATTATTATTAGATATAAAGAGACGCTAGAGTGAATATATCAATTTCTTTGAATTTATTTCACCCATTTTTTAAATAGCCTGAAATTACTCTCCTTTGGCAATATGAGAATTGATTCTACATTAAATGCATGTAACCGTGGAGGTAAGTCAGTTGCATTTATAAGTTAGAGTAGTAACTCACAGATAAATAAACCTAACACTGGCCAAGATACTAACAAGGTATGATAACCCACTAATCTCTTTATTGAGAGAAATTAAGGGAATGTCGTTGGTTAGAGAAAAGATAAAAATAAACAGAATATTACCAAGAATCGCCTGCTGCGGTGCCCACTCCAGAATGTGAACATTTTTAGGTAGATTGGGCAGAACCTCCTCGAATTTCCACAACACAGTTTGCTTCAAGCTCCCAAACATTTTTAAAAGGTTGACTTTGATCTCGTCGGGTAAGTCTTTACTCCTTAAGTGTGAGCCCATGCTGAAGTAAATCACTCCATCCTTTGCGCTGTCCATCAGTTTCTTCAAATCCTGTAAAACATTGTTATTATATTTTGTATGCTAGTCTCATACATGCGTGTTTTCATCTAAATTGTACTTATTTAAAATACTGGTCCTTTATTCATCCTTACTTCTGGTAAAGGTATCACTGTATCATCAATATGGTAACCTCCGATGAACTTGTGGCTCTGTGGAAGAGATGCGCCTCCACTCGTGGTTACGTATGCATTGGATAGTATCAAGGATGCGTTATACCGGGATTCGTCATAAGTTGGTAGTTTAATTCCACGATTTGCAGCAACCGGAGAGAAGATTGACGTATACGCCTCTTTTTCAACACTATCTAACCACCTGAAAATCCCAAAATAATTAGATTGCGTGTACCATTGTTGCTGAAGGGTTTACGAATAATTAATTGATAAAAACTTTATCTTTGATGTTTCTGTTTATTAATTTACCCATTTCTGCTAGCAACTTCAAAAGTTAAAAAATATTTCAATCATTAATTCAATTTTCGTCACACTTACACGAATCTCATAAACTGAACTTTCAATTGATTCCACAGCTCCTTCGCTCGCTGTGATAAGCTTAATGGTGGGAAGTACGGAGACATGGGATCTACAGCATATGCAGGATTCAATGGTTCGTCAATCCGTTGGATAATCTGCCAGTGAGGATCAACGGATGACGACCAAATAAGTGGTGATTGGAAAATTGAAGCAAATCTGAAATGAACAAGCACGAGTGTGAAAACAGAAAGTGAGTGACGAGTGATGCACAAATATTCCCTAGATAATTATAATAATAGGTTTTTTTATTTAGTTTATTAGTTTCAGAAGAAAAATTACTTCATTATTTTTGTGGATATCGAAAAGTTTAGATATCTTTAGTAGCTAGATTGTTAAATCGTACGCCTCCCCTTGCTACTGTATTTTTATTAAACTATATAAATCAGCTGTGTACTGTGAAAAATTCGTGATACCCAACCTAATTTAGAAACAGTAACAGTAAATTTAAAAGTTATAACTGAATAATTTACCCTGCAATCACGTCACTAAACATCCACTCAATGACCACCGCATCAAAATGTTCTTTGGGATCAATCAATAGCTTCTGAACTTCTTCATTCTCTACCGTGTTTTTTGCTAGCTCTACCATCATGAATGTCATTAAAGCAGGGTTTATATCAAAACCTCCTTCGTCCACAAAAGTTTTAAGAGACATCATGTCCTCTGAAATAATAATAAAAAATCTAGGATTTCATTTCTAGAAAGAAATAAAGTATCCAATAGCGTTTTCATTCAGATTATTTTTTAATTATTTGGTAGACTCGCGTTTAACCACTATCTCACCTGAATAATATAATAATGAATTAATATGAGTTTATAGTAAATGTAATGTCATACCATGAAAATGGCTATATCTGTAAAAAAAATAATAAAACTTACGAGGCAATATATTGAAGTTATCGCTGACATCGATTGTGCGAAGATTGGCAGGAGCATTCTTGTACGTAAATGGAGTTATGTACGTCACCTGAAAGAACAGATACAACAAAGATAGTAAAGAAGAAAAGAAGAACGAAGATAGTTTTCGCCTCGTCTGGCTGTTAGTTTGTTTGTCACAAGCCTTTTTAATTGCGATAGATCTAAATATACGTTTGAAGGAATACCACACACAAAACACCACAAACAACACACATATTAAATAAACCACTGACCTCATGACCAGCCTTCAAAAGATGTCTGACATAACCGTCTCCAAGATTTCCATGACTCCTCGAAGGCATGGGAAACACCACCAAGATCTTAGCAGCCTCCGAACATGCCAGTATCACACAGATCAGCAAGCAAACCGTTTTCATCTTCTCCATTTTCTATGCAAAACCTTTAAACAAATTAGTCTTCTATAATAATCTATATATTTTAAAGTTTTTTAATATCAATCTCACAACCTTTTTTCTGTTGTATAAGTAAACATTGGCCGTAAAAAGTACTGAAAGACTGTAAGTATGAAAAGGTAACGGGCTCAGTACGCTTCCTTGAGATACTCCAGATTTGATTACACGTTATTTAGCTATTAACTAATTGATACACATTATAATGGGATAATTTCTACTTTTTGTTTACAAGCATATAACTACGTTTAATAATATCGACAACTATTCCCCTGTTTATGTTTTGTAGTTAAAGTCATCCATGGTTAACAAAGTCAAATGCTTTGCTTGCGTCAAATAAGATGAATAATATTCGTAGACTTTACAATTTATTCGCTTCAGAATGCAAATACAACTTCATCTTTCTGACACATTTCACGACTATATGGTTACTTTTTGATTAATCGGAAATGTCTTTAAATGATTTTATTAACCGAAAAGTTTTGAATATTATATCAAACTAACAGTCCCAACAGACATTGTCCTGCTCGAAATCTGGCTTTTCGCCAGAAAAAATAATCGAGAATCCGATTGCAGCCCCAACTACCGGTTCCTATTGTATTTTTAAACCATCCGGAGACCCACTCAAATGTACACACAATATTTAATCCAGATTGGTTAAGCTACTTAGGAAGAGTTAGATGATAAACACATGTACACAAGAATTATATTTAAGCGTAAAGATATTTCACACTTTTTGTTTGAAGAATTATATTTATATAAATCTCAATTCACAACTATTATTTAATTATTGTATCGATGCTCAGCGCGATTAGAATGCTTACTTAGCACAATTCAAATTTATTAATTAATTATATCACTTAGATAACAACAAATTATGAGGCAGTCCTAGAGGAAGAAGAACAATTTATAAGCATTCTCTTAGTCGATAAAGAAATAAAAAATTACTACTTCAATACTTATTACTTCAACAAAAAAAAAATATTTTGATCACTAGAAGACTTACCTCAAGAATTCAAGATATTCTTTACGTAGAATATAACTTCCGTATAAATGAGGTTAAATATCACAACAATTTCAAAGTTAAAAATAACAATGTTCACTGACAATATAAAACTTTACACATAGATAAATAATTTTTAATAATCAAATAGACTAGTTGTAAAAATCGGCCTTTCGGCGAGACACGCACCGTAGATGCTCAAATATATTTTAATTAATGAAAATAGTTGTAAGTTTATAAGTAAGTTTAATTATATACCTAGTGCGATAACAGTTGATTACACGTCAGATATCTATCGACTTAGATATTATAATAAATGAGTTAGATATTTAAGATTTTAAAATAATTTTGTTTGTTCATGATGACTTTAATTTTTGGGTGATCACTAAATACTTAATATGTCATGGCGACATGTTTCTGTTGCAATACTTATATTTATTTGATCAAGGAGCTCGTGGTTACACATAAATCTGTTGGTTCCGGCTGTCATATGCAGATCTTTGATAAATTGTTATCAAGGTAGTACTGGTTTGACTGGCCTGCTGGTCTAGTGGTTAGTGGCCGTGACTGCTATGCCGAAGGGCGTGGGTTCGATTCCCACCCAGGACAAATGTTTGTGTGATGAGCACGATCATTGTTCTGTGTTTGGGTGTAATTTATCTATAAAATGTATGTATTTCGAAATATATAAGTATGTTTATCAGTTATCTAGTACTCATAACACAAGCTCCGCTTAGCTTGGGGCTAGACAGCGTTGTGTGATAGCTGTGGAATATTATATTATTATTATTATATTACTGGAATCAGTGAGAATAAGCCAAAGAACTTGACTTGGCTGCATTTTTTTTGGGAGGTGAGAAATTACCTAATAACTTCTTATGCTCTTAAAGTCGGTATTCTCATCGCTGATCGTCTCTCGCCGGGCTTCCTCCGGGTAACCGGAGGTCTCACCTGGCGGAGATTGACTGACGAGATGTCGTGAAGAAAACGGCACTGTTGGGATTGTGCTGCGGCGTTCCTACTGGGCACAGTGCGATCACACGCAAACTGCGTGCGCGCGTTTACCATGGTGTTGCTACTTAAAAGGCACCCCTAAGGCAAAGCCCGTGTTTACAGGCCCCAGTAACCTCGGGATTAAGGCAGTACCTACACTCCGCCTCCTTACGGGGACGCAGCGACGACTCATTACCAACTCATGTCGTGGTTAATCAGTGTCTGGTAAAGGCCTAGGTAGACTTGATGTATTTGAGCAAATAAAAAAAAACAAAATATGAACTAATATAAAATATTTATTTTATTTATTTATTTATTTATTTAGCGATTCCGAGTGGTAACGGCCCTGACTTACGAGTTGTAGGTCGCGGGTTCAAACCCAGCCAGGCGCATTACTTTGTGTAATTTATTTCATCACCACTGCTCTCAAAACGGTGAAGGAAAACATCGTGAGGAAACCGGCATGTCCTAGAACCAAAAATTCGAAGACATGTGACATCCACCAACCCGCACTGGGCCCGCGTGGTGGATTACGGCCCATTCCCTCTCCTAGAGAGGAGGCCTGAGTCCCAACAGTGGGAACATTATAAGGCCGACTATGCTATGCTATTTAGCGATTTATGTACACACAAAATAAAACATTAGAAGAAGGAAACAGAAAAATAGGTACAGAGGTAATGCTTATTTCTAAAGAAATCTCTTCCAGCATACCTGCGAAAGGAGAGTTGGAAGAAGAAAGAGATGTAGACACCGTGTGTAACATTAATAGGAAAATAAGTACATACAAAATAGTTATCAATGAAATAATATAACATGAAAAAAAAAAAAATACTGTACATTTTATTTTCACACAACTATGTAACTACTTATAAATTTCTAAACTAATTTGTTTAAAGGTTTTGCATAGAAAATGGAGAAGATGAAAACGGTTTGCTTGCTGATCTGTGTGATACTGGCATGTTCGGAGGCTGCTAAGATCTTGGTGGTGTTTCCCATGCCTTCGAGGAGTCATGGAAATCTTGGAGACGGTTGAACCCCCTCATGCCCTCAAGCCCAGTCCTCACGTCCCGAGCCAACACTCCGCCTTTTCGCCTTACGGCTCAGTTTCGCAAAGTTAAGTTTTCTAAAAATAATAATATTTACAAACGGGTAAAAAAGAACTTATTGAGCAACAAAAAATTCATCCACATCGATGTCGATGGGAAAAGTGCCCAGAACACTGGCAGCATTGCCACGTTGGATAGCAATGATGTTTCATTGACCGAAGAAAAGCCCAGCCCTCTGGTCACGCGAAGAGTCGACCAGCTGTTTGCTGATATCACGCACAACTCGATGAGCGCTCGGATCCCATATCCCTAGTGTTTCAACCCTAAACGGCTCAAACTTCCGATAAGGATTATATTTACGCCGTTTGAGGTTTTCTGCACTTGCAGCAGCCGCCCCAGCACAGCCTTCCGTACTCAGAAGATGGTGTGACTGTCTGTCATTTATTCCAAATTAATAACAAGAAATTATATTTATTTTTAAATACCACAAATGACGCCGGGCCACTTGGACCCTCATAAATTGTCCTTTTAATGAAAGGGTCGACAGGACTCTAAAGAAACGAGGAACTTATGCAATTTCTAATGGTAATACAAAGAAGAGCCACACCATATGCAGGCCAGACGGGTCGTTAAGAGCCAGGCAACCCAAACCTTTTAAGAGACAATTAAGAAAGTATACAAAAACGGAATCATAAAAACTTAACTTTGCGAAACTGAGCCGTAAGGCGAAAAGGCGGAGTGTTGGCTCGGGACGTGAGGACTGGGCTTGAGGGCATGAGGGGGTTCGGACGTTCGGAGGGAGCGGGAGCTAACTAACTCAGTAGATATCGTAGAACTACATAATGTCCCGTTGTAATTCTTAGAAGTGCTAGGATTGTGATACAGTATTAGATACAAGTGGGCTAAGTCCAGTTTAGGCTTGTATAATATATTTATAATACAGATCCGTGTGTGAGTTAGAGTACGAATGGATGGGCGTTGGTTGTGCGTAAGTAGTGCGTAAGTACGCGAGTGAATCTTAGCGACTGTGTTGGTGACCGAATGGGTGAGAGTTAACTCTTTAATCCTTTCTTATTCCATTCCATCACAAGGTGACCTAAGCTTGCGGTTGGTGTTAGGGACTCGGAGAAAGCCTTCCTTTGGAGTGAACTTGACATTAACTTCTTAGGAGTGGGCTCGATACTGACTTCCTTTGGGGTGGACTTGACCTTTGCCGGCCGGCGTACTTGACGCAACTATGACTGAGGCACTGCCGATTGAAGGCTAAACCGAATATATATTCGTTACATACTAGAGCCAGTTTAAGCTATAATAAGATCACAAACCACCAAACGTTAGCGACGGTTACCTCCTCCTATGGACTGACTGACAGCAGAATATTTTATATTGCTCTTGATATGCGCACACTTCCAAAAAGAAGGGGGTAGTCAAGCAATCTTACAACCACCGGTACTGTTTCACTTTCGCTTTCATCTTGTAAATTTCTACATTTTTATATGTAGTAATGTCTCAGTACACACCTTTTATTACTAGTGACTTCTACTATCTTTTTCTTGAGCTCGTCAGGCATTGCGTAAGTCAAGTCGACTCTTAGCGCAAATCCTTCCTTCATTGACTTCCTGTCATAATTAAATTGCTAATCTTTACGAAAATAATGTAAGTTGTACATAGAATTGAGTTTTGATTCCAATGAAAAGACAAGTTTTATGCTGAAATTACATTCATAAAGAGACTAGCGACTCGCCCCGGCTTCACACGGATGCAATGCTGACACTAAATATTCTACAGAATATATTTATAAGCAACGTTCACAGCTTTTTTGACATTAGACAATACAAACATGTTTTCTTTTGAGGTTATTCTTGAAAGAGCGACATATAAATTGGCCATGTGAAAAACACTCAACGCTCAAATATAAGCCTGCAACGTTGAAAGTTTGACCCTGCGATTTAATAATGGTCTTTACGGTATAATGGTATTTATTAAATAATGCAAAGTTAAGGTGGATTCAGAGTGCTTAATAAAATATTCGGACAACCTACTTTTAACACCATTTTACGAGGAGGGAATCCAAACAAGTTCAAAGAATTAAGAAATTCTGTAGGAAAACGAACAGCTTCTTTCAAATCGAGAACAGTATCGACCGAGTGTATATTTGCGTTGCCACATCAATCTTTGAAAGAATCAAGTTATTTACCTTATCTACTTGTTCGTTAGTTGGTAACAGAATCGCTTTTTCTTTAAACCAAGATATAGTCTTACAACTTAAGTTATCAATGTCGGGATAGACATTTTTATAGGCACAGCCCAAGGCTGGTACCAACTCAACCGCATTACCGCATTTAGCTTAACCGTGATTAAGCTAAATGTTAGTAGGAGCATATAACTTGAGGCTTTTAACACCTAAACTAGGACATGTGCCCTGTACCTTAGGTGTCAGCGTTCCTTCTCGAATATTATTCTGGGATTGATGCGATAGTCGTGGGATACCGCTTCACTCCTCAAGCTCCAGGCCAATTAATGGATTGACCAAGCAGGAGCCAATTAATGAATTGAGAGTAGGAGTCACCTTCTGCCATTTTATAACATATGGTCTGGCAGGGGCGAAACGACTTCCACCGAATTAGCGATTAACTTAAAAAGTCCAATAAGATAAATATTGCATGTAATATTTAACTTTAACAAATTAACAATAAAATATGTTTGTACAACATTATATTAAATTAAAATAATAATTATAACAAACTTAATGTATTTAATTATTCTTCTTCTTACTTCCTGTTTTTTCTTTTTTCGAACACACTTGAGAACAAATAAACGCGAAGACGCGCTTCAACAAAATGTATACAGCTAAAAGTAGGACCGCGATAAGAGCAGCGAGATCTAGGAACTTTCTCTTGTAGAATGGCAGGTCTAGCGCAGGAGAGCGCAGGTGTGGGGCGCCGCGAGTGTTGACCACGTGGTTCACCCAGTGCACCAGCTCCTGACCCGGCTTCACGGGACGATCGTGATGAATTAAAGATAGCTCCTTCGCTTTTTCGGCGTACCTGATGACAAAAGGTTGACGTTTACCAAAAATTTCATCACTTTGCATTCGGAACATGTCATTTCATTTCACCTGTAGGACTGAACCATACCTTAAGCAGTCTATCACCCGTACGGTTTCGCCTTATCTTTCATCTTGTTGATTTCTACATTCTTTATAAGTAGTAATTGCTAAAAATCGAATACACACCTTTTATTACTAATGACTTCTACTATCTTTTTCTTGAGCTCGTCAGGCATTGTGTAAGTCAGGTCGACTCTTTGCGCAAATCCTTTGTTAACTGATTTTTCGACATTCATGAACTGATCACCAAACACAGGAATACCGATGATTGGCACTCCAAAGTGGATAGATTCAGTTGTGGATAGGAGACCACCATGTGTTACGAAGACAGCAAGATTATGGTGAGCTGAAAATTTAAAACAAAGTTGACATCATGTATCATGCCGATATTTGTTTAAAGAAGTTGCATGTTTTGAATTCAATTCAAAATGGGCAAATGCTCGTATAGTCTTATGTGAAATAAATAGTAATATTTTTACTAGTTTCTGACGTTTTATACTTGTAAAAATCAGTAACTAGTCAGAAACTAGTAATCGAAACTAGTGCACGGTTGCAATTGGTATACTTATTTATTTATTTATTTATTCATTTCATCAACAAATTTACATTTGTGTCGAATGGTTGAAAATTGTACAATATAATAAAACATTCAAAAACCACAATACTAATATTTAAAAAAAATTAAATCAATTTATATAGACATGCTGGTACAGGAACTTGCCAGGTAAATAAATAAAAATACGTTCCACATTATTTGTCATCACATTAATATCATAGTTTAAATAGTTACAATAATAAAAAAGCTAAATGTCAATAGAATGTAAATAATGTCAATAAAATGTAAATAATGTCAATATAGTGTGAATAATGTCAATAAAATGTAAATAATGTCAAAAAAAAATAGCAAAAAATAAAATAAAAAATAATATAATGTCAATAAAATTCTAGTAATGTAATATCAATAAAATCCATTATGATGTAATGTCATGACAAAATGTCGAATATAAGTACACATAGTTGAAGTCAATAAAAATATAATAACATAAAGAATTAGTTTAACTATTACTATTTGGTACAATCTTTGAGAAATTCTTCTATGCTGTAATAACATTTCTCCAACAACAATGACTTTACTTTTCTCTTGAATTCGTTTGAATTCATAGCGTTTTTAAATTCTACAGGCAGTTTATTATATATATTTACTGACTGCACTCTTGAGGCATGTTTAACGACATTAAGCTTAGGCTGTATGAGATTAGGTAGATCCTTTCTTCGCGTTTTTATTCTGATATGTCTCTGTTCTTCTGTCTCAAATTTATGAAGATTTTTAACAAAAATGACTAAGCAAGACCAGAATATATATGCATGGTACTGTGAGAATTTGCAGTTTTCTGAAGTGATCTCTACAAGATTCAGTTTGTTCAATGCGAAGCATAGCCCTCATGGCTCTTTTTTGCATTACGAAAGCAGCATTAATGTTGTATTGGTAGCTATTGCCCCAGAACTTTATGCTATACCTAAGCCTAGACTCTATGAGGGCAAATATACCATTCTGAGGTGTGCAATGGTTAATTCATCCCTAAGACTCCTGAGAGCATAGCAAGCACTACTCATAGTGTTAGTGACCACTTCCAATTCCTTCTTCCAATTTAAAACTGCATCTATTTGTACTCCCAAAAATTTAACATTGTCAACAATATCTAATTTATTTCCTAAGAAATGTACGTTGACGGTGACGTGGTTTTTTACGGTCGATTTAAATAATAAACATTGCGTCTTTTTTACATTTAGTTTTAGATCGTTCATAGTGAACCATTTTTCAAGAGCACATAAAATAAAATTAATTTTCCTTTCTAAGTTTTTTATATTGTCGCTAGCTATAATAGCACTTGTGTCGTCAGCAAAAACTACGAGTTTAGTGTCATCTGAGATATTTTTCATATAAGCTATGAGATCGTTTATAAATATTATAAAGAAAACAGGGCCCAGAACAGAACCTTGTGGTACACCTTTATTTATAACAACTGTGTCCGATTTGTATATCTGTTCATGCCCATCTTCTTGAACCGTCTTAATTTCGACATATTGCGTTCTATTACGTAAGTAAGATCGAAATAGATTCAGCACATTTCCTCTAATGCCATAGAATTCTAACTTATCCAGAAGAATACAATGATCGCCTGTATCGAACGCAGAACTCAAGTCAAGGAAAAGACCCGCTACCTTTAGTTTAGCATTCAACTTACGTACTATATCATCAATTAACATATCAATAGCATCTATAGTACCTACATTATTTTGATATCCGAATTGTTGTTCATTTATTGTTGTGTTTATTTAAATGACGAACAAGCCTTATTTTCATAATTCTTTCAAATATTTTAGAACATACTGGCAAAAGATATATAGGCCTATAATTCCCTGGATCTGTTTTAGAGCCTTTCTTATGTATAGGTAGTATTTTAGCTAATTTAAATTCATCAGGAAAAACTCCTTGATTTACATTTTCGTTTATGAAACCGGCCAAAGGGCGAGCTATAAGATCAATGTTTTCTTTTATAACAGTCATAGGAATTTCATCGTGGCCAAAAGACTTTTTACTCTCCATGCTCTCAACAATTTTAAAAACTTCCATCGGTGTAACAGGTTCAAAGACCATGTCCTCCTCTACTCTAGTTCCATGATTTTTTAAAGACTCTTTTGCTTTATTAATGTCAGTCATGATTAAGTTCGACTTATTGCAGAACTTTTTCAATAGAATATTAGCCACTTCTGAGAGATTATGCACTATTTTATTATTGTCCATAAGCATCAAATTGTCATGTTTGTATTTTTTTGGATTCCTCTTACTATTTATAATTTTCCAAATAACTTTACCAGAATTCCGAGCTACATTTATTTCCGTTCTAACTACTAACCGTTTCGCATATCGTACTACTTTTTTATATATCCTAAAATAATTGCTACGATATTTTACTATTGAATCGTCACAATTTTCTTTGTCAACAAAATTTAGAAACCGTTTCATTTTACTAGCGACTTTTATTCCTGTCGTTAACCATTTAGATTTGTTGCTGTTTTTTCTATTTATTTTGATTTTTTTTAATTAAATGTGTTACAATGTAGTTCACTAAGTTTGTATAGAGAAGAACCGGCATGGAGCTCAATGGCTACTCTCTTAAAAAAAATATTTCCATATTACAATATTGATAAGAATGACAGGACAGAGTAGACCAGTCAAGATGTACTAAATAATTAAATTGTAATAAATAGAAAATCGGATCGAAATAGAAAACAATTTATGAGTATGACAGAGTCCACAAGGTCCTCATTGTGGTTTTCATTCACATTCACAATATAAATTAGAATCTGAATAAAAAATAAACTTATTCATAAATGAATAACAATAGTAAATCACTAATGAAGTTGTTGATATAATTACTGTAGAAAATATTTCAAAAACAATGACACCAGCTTGTTGTAAACTCGTATACTATTTTTGATGAATGACTTCATTTGAGTATTACAATTTCATGTTTATACTATATTTTTTGTTGATATCGCTTCGAATTTTTAAAAGTCCTAAGTTTTTGCGAACATACAAAATACTTTATTATTATTAGATATAAAGAGACGCTAGAGTGAATATATCGATTTCTTTGAATTTCTTTGACCTATTTTATACATAGCCTGAAATTAATCTCCTTTGGCAATATGAGAATTGATTCTACATTAAATGCATGTAACCGTGGAGGTAAGTCAGTTGCATTTATAAGTTAGAGTAGTAACTCACAGATAAATAAACCTAACACTGGCCAAGATACTAACAAGGTATGATAACCCACTAATCTCTTTATTGAGAGAAATTAAGGGAATGTCGTTGGTTAGAGAAAAGATAAAAATAAACAAAATATTACCAAGGATTGCTTGCTGCGGCGCCCACTCCAGAATGTGAACATTTTTAGGAAGGTTGGGCAAAACCTCCTCGAATTTCCACAACACAGTTTGCTTCAAGCTTCCAAACATTTTTAGAAGGTTGACTTTGATCTCGTCGGGTAAGTCTTTACTCCTTAAGTTTGAGCCCATGCTGAAGTAAACCACTCCGTCCTTTGCGCTGTCCATCAGTTTCTTCAAATCCTGTAAAACCATTGTCATTATTTTTAGTATGCTACTCTTATACATGCGTATTTTCATCTAAATTGTACTTATTTAAAATACTGGTCCTTTATTCATCCTTACTTCTGGTAAAGGTATCACTGTATCATCAATATGGTAACCTCCGATGAACTTGTGGCTCTGTGGAAGAGATGCGCCTCCACTCGTGGTTACGTATGCATTGGATAGTATCAAGGATGCGTTATACCGGGATTCGTCATAAGTTGGTAGTTTAATTCCACGTTTTGCAGCAACCGGAGAGAAGATTGACGTATACGCCTCTTTTTCAACACTATCTAGCCACCTGAAAATCCCAAAATAATTGGATTGAGTTTACCATTATTGCTGAAGGGTTTACGAATAATTAATTGATAAAAACTTTATCTTTGATGTTGTTGTTTATTAATTTACCCATTTCTGCTAGCAACTTCAAAAGTTAAAAAATATTTCAATCATTAATTCAATTTTCGTCACACTTACACGAATCTCATAAACTGAACTTTCAATTGATTCCACAGCTCCTTCACTCGCTGTGAAAAGCTTAATGGTGGGAAGTACGGAGACATGGCATCTACAGCATATGCAGGATTCAATGGTTCGTCAATCAGTTGGATAATCTGCCAATGAGGATCAACGGATGACGACCAAATAAGTGGTGATTGGAAAATTGAAGCAAATCTGAAATGAACAAGCACGAGTGTGAAAACAGAAAGTGAGTGACGAGTGATGCACAAATATTCCCTAGATAATTATAATAATAGGTTTTTTTATTTAGTTTATTAGTTTCAGAAGAAAAATTACTTCATTATTTTTGTGGATATCGAAAAGTTTAGATATCTTTAGTAGCCAGTTTATTAAATCGTACGCCTCCCCTTGCTACTGTATTTTTATTAAATTATAAAAATCAGCTGTGCACTGTGAAAAATCGTGATACCCAACCTAATTTAGAAACAGTAACATTAAATTTCAAAGTTATAACTGAATAATTTACCCTACAATCACGTCACTAAACATCCACTCAATGACCACCGCATCAAAATGTTCTTTGGGATCAATCAATAGCTTCTGAACTTCTTCATTCTCTACCGTGTTTCTTGCTAGCTCTACCATCATGAATATCATGAAAGCAGGGTTTATATCAAAACCTCCTTCGTCCACAAAAGTTTTAAGAGACATCATGTCCTCTGAAATAATAAAAAAAAACAGGATTTCATTTCTAGAAAGAAATAAAGTATCCAATAGTGTTTTCATTCCGATTATTTTTTATTATTGATAGGCTCGCGTTTGACCACTATCTCACCTGAATAATATAATAATGAATGAATATGAGTTTATAGTAAATGTAATGTCATACCATGAAAATGGCCATATCTGTAAAAAAATAAGAAAACTTACGAGGCAATACATTGAAGTTATCGCTGACATCGATTGTGCGAAGATTGGTAGGAGCATTCTTGTACGTAAATGGAGTTATGTACGTCACCTGAAAGAACAGATACAACAAAGATACATAAGTTTTCGCCTTGTCTGGCTGTTAGTTTGTTTGTCACAAGCCTTTTTAATGAGGATCAGTCATGTTTTTGTGGAGTATGCAGACTTATAGCGTAAAAAAAACAGTAAACACTGTGAAGAAATTATTTAAATCGGACCAAAAATGACGAAGATACAGCAATTTTAGTATATTAGTTCCAGAAACGCGCCCGAGAATAAAGCGAGTCGCTGTGACGTCATCTGTTGTGATCGGTCTCCACCGGCGAATGAATACTGGGGTATTTCACGTGAAGCGGACCACTAAAAAATTTCTATGTTTCTGATTTTAGTAATAAGTATTTGAGTATGTTATAATTATATGTATACTAGCGTCCCGGCCCGGCTTCGCACGGGTGCAATGTTGATCACTTCATAGTATAAAACAAAGCTCGCTTCCCGATGTTTGTCCCTATGTACACTTAGATACCAAACATACACAGGACCGGTAATTGTGGCGACATATGGGGGAGGCCTATGTCCAACAGTGGACGTCTTTCTGCTGAAATGATGATGATGACGCTTTTTTTTTAGGTGGGAAAATCATCTAATGACAAATCCTGCTCTTAGGCGTGATTAAAAACCCACTCCTGTTCCTTCGTTGCCTTCGTCCCAGGGCCCCGGGTTTCATTTTCACACTACCCATGGCCCCAGTATCTCAGTATCCCCCTGAGGCGCGCGTGGAACAATACACGCCGTCGACGACTTGGGCTCGGTCCGGACGGTTACCAGACAGCAAGCCCGCGCTTACGGTGGCCGGAAATCGGGATCGGAATCCCAGCGGCGGTTGGGGCGTGAGGACCGTTGCCTCACGCGATCGGCCGCCTTCTTTGCTAGCATTACTGCTTCGCAGAAGCAGGCGACCGCCTGCCACTCCTCCTCGCTCCGGACCATGGCCTGTACCAAGGCCCGGCGCGAGATATCGCCGCCGCCTATCGCCCCCACGGGGACACGGCGTTGCTCTGCCCAAGCGGGGCACACCTCCACCGTGTGCTCCACCGTGTCCTCCGGGCGGTCCACACAGTGGCGACACGTGGGCGTCGCTTCTGCACGAATCCGGTGCAGGAACTTCCCGAACTTACCGTGTTCGGTGAGAACCTGCGTCATGCGGAAGGTGAGGACGCCGTGAGGCCTTTCTAACCACGCCTCAAAGAGGGGACTTACCGCCATAATTGTGGCGTGCCCAATGATGATGTCTCTTAGATCTTTAAAACTACGCAACGGATTTAGATGCGGTTTTGATCAGCATTGCAACCGTGCGAAGCCGGGGCGGGTCACCAGTACTTAATTATACTACAGAATCACTACATAGTATAAAACAAAGTCGCTTTTCGTGTCTGTCTGTCCCTATGTATGCTTAGATCTTTAAAACTGCGCAAAGGAATTTGATGCGGTTTTTTTTAATAGATAGAATGATTCAAGAGGAAGGTTTATGTGTATAATGCATGCATAATAAAGTAGAGAAACACTGATAATTTTAGATGTTTCTAATGTGATGTCGTAAATAAACAATGTTTTTTGTGCTTACATTGCAAACGCTGGCTGAACTCTACGAGTTAGATCAAAATAATGTATTACAGTATTGTACACCTTAAAAAGGTCCACAAAAAAGTCCGCGATCGGATAAGTCCATCTCTTAGGGATAACCCACAATAACCATTTTTTATCCTTTACTTTTTACGAGAAATAATGACTTATATACTAAACGATTTTAAGCAATACAGCATTAATTTTTATCCATATACGTACCTTAAATACATTTTGCATTTAATATAGATCAATATAGCCCTTTACAGCGTGTAATTTAAATAAATATTTTCGAAGATATTACAGATTTAAAATGCAGGGACATAGCGGTTGCGGTAAATAACTTGATTCTACATTTGTTACCTTAGAACTCCGTCGTTTATGGACCGACTTCCTAAATTTTTTTTCCCTAATAGGATATGCTTCCAGATTGGTCCCATTTTTTTCAAAATCCAGTTCTGATGATGAGATCCATAAGGAAGCGAGGGAACTCCTCAAATATTCTAGGCAATCATTTACAGTCAAAAAGTAACATTTGATGAAGTGGAACTGATGAAAAAGACCAGAAATGGCCAACGGAACTTCACCCCTACATAGATATCACAATGAAGATAGTTAGGTAACTATGACAATGCAAATAAATAAATGGTTCTGAATAGTTATGTTGAAAATGGTAGTATCAAAGTGATCTGATGATGATGGAGCTGGAAGATAGGCACTGGTACTCCGTAATTAATCAATGTAACCTAGCCTTGTTTGGGCTTATTAGAATTGTCATTAGATGCACTTTGGCTATAAGGTATCTACTATTGAACTGACCTGATGATGGAGCTGGGAGGTGGATGGGGACTTCATAATAAAATAATGTATCCTAGCAGTGTTTGGGTTAATTCGAATTGTCATGAGAAATAGATACTCTGGCTATAAATGTACCACAACTAGAAAGTGTGAAATAAAATTTTTATTACAAAAAAAAAATAACCAGCTTCACTACAAAAAACAAAACACTAAAACGATCAAAATAACTTTAATTTCGAAAGTCGGTGTTAAATAACAAGCAAACAATACCGGAAACACTGAAAAAAAATTAAAGTTATTTTGATCGTTTTAGTGTTTTGTTTTTAGGGTTCCGTACCTAAAAAGGAAAAAACGGAACCCTTATAGGATCACTTTGTTGTTAGTCTGTCTATCTGTCTGTCAATACCCTTTATCACGGAAACGCGTGGAGGTATCGAGTTCAAATTAAAATTATATACTCAAGTCTGCGGTCCCTTGAAGCTGTGAAAAAATTAATCATCTGAGTTATCGGAAAAAAAAGATACGGCCGTTTATATCGCAAAAAACGTGTATTTCGACACTCTCAAGGGAATCAAATTTCATAGATAGGGTACTTGCCGTTGCCCTAGAATCCTGAAATTTGGCATTGAAGCAAGATCTCATAGTACAAGTATAGGAAAAAATTTTGAAAACTGTAAATTTGTAGTTACGTCACAAAAAAAAACTTTTTTTGCGATTCGGAAAAATCTTCGTACTTAACTCAATTTTGGAATTGAACTTTTTTCATAGGTACCTAAGTTTGTACGGAACCCTTAGTGCGCGAGCCGGCTCGCACTTGCCAACTTTTTGTAGTGAAGTCGGTTATTTTTTTTGTAAAAGTTTTTCCTACAGAATCTCATAATTCTTTGAAACCGTCTGGACTCCCTGCTCATAAAATGGTGTTGAAAGTAGGTTGTCCTGTTATTTTAATAAAAAACCTGAATCCATCTAAACTTTGCAATGGCACGCGTTTGCTGGTAAAATCACTAAAAACTGTCATAATAGAGTGCACAATATTCACTGGATGTGGTACTGGAGAAGATGTGTGTCCATGGAGTTTCTTGCACATTCTTCTCCATAGAGATCTACGCTTTGAAATATGCAATTAGCATAATTTTTTTTGACTGACTGACTTCTTGACATTTCAAAAGTGCCTGTAAATGGTTTATTTGAAATAAAATGCTTTGAATCTTTGATGTTTTGATTCCCCAAATTTTTCTGTTAACATCAAATTTACCGTTCCAATTTGAACGCCTACAATTGCCGGTAAAGATATTTTTTGCAATGACCAATAATAAATCGCAGGGTCAAACTTTCAACGTTGCAACGTTATTGATCGTTATTTGATCGTTGAGTGTTTTTCACATGTCCAATTATATGTCGCTCTTTCAAGAGTAATCTCAAAAGAAAACATGTTTGTATTATCTAATGACAAAAAAAAGCTGTTAAAGTTGTATATAAAGACATTCTGTAGTATAATTAAGTACTGGTGACCCGCCCCGGCTTCGCACGGTTGCAATGCTGATCAAAACCGCATCTAAATCCGTTGCGTAGTTTTAAAGATCTAAGAGACATCATCATTGGGCACGCCACAATTATGGCGGTAAGTCCCCTCTTTGAGGCGTGGTTAGAAAGGCCTCACGGCGTCCTCACCTTCCGCATGACGCAGGTTCTCACCGAACACGGTAAGTTCGGGAAGTTCCTGCACCGGATTCGTGCAGAAGCGACGCCCACGTGTCGCCACTGTGTGGACCGCCCGGAAGACACGGTGGAGCACACGGTGGAGGTGTGCCCCGCTTGGGCAGAGCAACGCCGTGTCCCCGTGGGGGCGATAGGCGGCGGCGATATCTCGCGCCGGGCCTTGGTACAGGCCATGGTCCGGAGCGAGGAGGAGTGGCAGGCGGTCGCCTGCTTCTGCGAAGCAGTAATGCTAGCAAAGAAGGCGGCCGATCGCGTGAGGCAACGGTCCTCACGCCCCAACCGCCGCTGGGATTCCGATCCCGATTTCCGGCCACCGTAAGCGCGGGCTTGCTGTCTGGTAACCGTCCGGACCGAGCCCAAGTCGTCGACGGCGTGTATTGTTCCACGCGCGCCTCAGGGGGATACTGAGATACTGGGGCCATGGGTAGTGTGAAAATGAAACCCGGGGCCCTGGGACGAAGGCAACGAAGGAACAGGAGTGGGTTTTTAATCACGCCTAAGAGCAGGATTTGTCATTAGATGATTTTCCCACCTAAAAAAAAAGCGTCATCATCATCATTTCAGCAGAAAGACGTCCACTGTTGGACATAGGCCTCCCCCATATGTCGCCACAATTACCGGTCCTGTGTATGTTTGGTATCTAAGTGTACATAGGGACAAACATCGGGAAGCGAGCTTTGTTTTATACTATGAAGTGATCAACATTGCACCCGTGCGAAGCCGGGCCGGGACGCCGGGAGGCGACCGCCTGCCACTCCTCCTCGCTCCGGACCATGGCCTGTACCAAGGCCCGGCGCGAGATATCGCCGCCGCCTATCGCCCCCACGGGGACACGGCGTTGCTCTGCCCAAGCGGGGCACACCTCCACCGTGTGCTCCACCGTGTCCTCCGGGCGGTCCACACAGTGGCGACACGTGGGCGTCGCTTCTGCACGAATCCGGTGCAGGAACTTCCCGAACTTACCGTGTTCGGTGAGAACCTGCGTCATGCGGAAGGTGAGGACGCCGTGAGGCCTTTCTAACCACGCCTCAAAGAGGGGACTTACCGCCATAATTGTGGCGTGCCCAATGATGATGTCTCTTAGATCTTTAAAACTACGCAACGGATTTAGATGCGGTTTTGATCAGCATTGCAACCGTGCGAAGCCGGGGCGGGTCACCAGTACTTAATTATACTACAGAATGTCTTTATATACAACTTTAACAGCTTTTTTTTGTCATTAGATAATACAAACATGTTTTCTTTTGAGATTACTCTTGAAAGAGCGACATATAATTGGACATGTGAAAAACACTCAACGATCAAATAACGATCAATAACGTTGCAACGTTGAAAGTTTGACCCTGCGATTTATTATTGGTCATTGCAAAAAATATCTTTACCGGCAATTGTAGGCGTTCAAATTGGAACGGTAAATTTGATGTTAACAGAAAAATTTGGGGAATCAAAACATCAAAGATTCAAAGCATTTTATTTCAAATAAACCATTTACAGGCACTTTTGAAATGTCAAGAAGTCAGTCAGTCAAAAAAAATTATGCTAATTGCATATTTCAAAGCGTAGATCTCTATGGAGAAGAATGTGCAAGAAACTCCATGGACACACATCTTCTCCAGTACCACATCCAGTGAATATTGTGCACTCTATTATGACAGTTTTTAGTGATTTTACCAGCAAACGCGTGCCATTGCAAAGTTTAGATGGATTCAGGTTTTTTATTAAAATAACAGGACAACCTACTTTCAACACCATTTTATGAGCAGGGAGTCCAGACGGTTTCAAAGAATTATGAGATTCTGTAGGAAAAACTTTTACAAAAAAAATAACCGACTTCACTACAAAAAGTTGGCAAGTGCGAGCCGGCTCGCGCACTAAGGGTTCCGTACAAACTTAGGTACCTATGAAAAAAGTTCAATTCCAAAATTGAGTTAAGTACGAAGATTTTTCCGAATCGCAAAAAAAGTTTTTTTTTGTGACGTAACTACAAATTTACAGTTTTCAAAATTTTTTCCTATACTTGTACTATGAGATCTTGCTTCAATGCCAAATTTCAGGATTCTAGGGCAACGGCAAGTACCCTATCTATGAAATTTGATTCCCTTGAGAGTGTCGAAATACACGTTTTTTGCGATATAAACGGCCGTATCTTTTTTTTTCCGTTAACTCAGATGATTAATTTTTTCACAGCTTCAAGGGACCGCAGACTTGAGTATATAATTTTAATTTGAACTCGATACCTCCACGCGTTTCCGTGATAAAGGGTATTGACAGACAGATAGACAGACTAACAACAAAGTGATCCTATAAGGGTTCCGTTTTTTCCTTTTTAGGTACGGAACCCTAAAAACAAAACACTAAAACGATCAAAATAACTTTAATTTTTTTTCAGTGTTTCCGGTATTGTTTGCTTGTTATTTAACACCGACTTTCGAAATTAAAGTTATTTTGATCGTTTTAGTGTTTTGTTTTTTGTAGTGAAGCTGGTTATTTTTTTTTTGTAATAAAAATTTTATTTCACACTTTCTAGTTGTGGTACATTTATAGCCAGAGTATCTATTTCTCATGACAATTCGAATTAACCCAAACACTGCTAGGATACATTATTTTATTATGAAGTCCCCATCCACCTCCCAGCTCCATCATCAGGTCAGTTCAATAGTAGATACCTTATAGCCAAAGTGCATCTAATGACAATTCTAATAAGCCCAAACAAGGCTAGGTTACATTGATTAATTACGGAGTACCAGTGCCTATCTTCCAGCTCCATCATCATCAGATCACTTTGATACTACCATTTTCAACATAACTATTCAGAACCATTTATTTATTTGCATTGTCATAGTTACCTAACTATCTTCATTGTGATATCTATGTAGGGGTGAAGTTCCGTTGGCCATTTCTGGTCTTTTTCATCAGTTCCACTTCATCAAATGTTACTTTTTGACTGTAAATGATTGCCTAGAATATTTGAGGAGTTCCCTCGATTCCTTATGGATCTCATCATCAGAACTGGATTTTGAAAAAAATGGGACCAATCTGGAAGCATATCCTATTAGGGAAAAAAAATTTAGGAAGTCGGTCCATAAACGACGGAGTTCTAAGGTAACAAATGTAGAATCAAGTTATTTACCGCAACCGCTATGTCCCTGCATTTTAAATCTGTAATATCTTCGAAAATATTTATTTAAATTACACGCTGTAAAGGGCTATATTGATCTATATTAAATGCAAAATGTATTTAAGGTACGTATATGGATAAAAATTAATGCTGTATTGCTTAAAATCGTTTAGTATATAAGCCATTATTTCTCGTAAAAAGTAAAGGATAAAAAATGGTTATTGTGGGTTATCCCTAAGAGATGGACTTATCCGATCGCGGACTTTTTTGTGGACCTTTTTAAGGTGTACAATACTGTAATACATTATTTTGATCTAACTCGTAGAGTTCAGCCAGCGTTTGCAATGTAAGCACAAAAAACATTGTTTATTTACGACATCACATTAGAAACATCTAAAATTATCAGTGTTTCTCTACTTTATTATGCATGCATTATACACATAAACCTTCCTCTTGAATCATTCTATCTATTAAAAAAAACCGCATCAAATTCCTTTGCGCAGTTTTAAAGATCTAAGCATACATAGGGACAGACAGACACGAAAAGCGACTTTGTTTTATACTATGTAGTGATGTTCCCAATATACATAATATTTTTATCGTGTTTTGTATGATTTACGAGTTATGAGGGTTTGAAAATTTGACGAACTCTCAGGTATGCGCTACTTCGAATGCCATTATCCAGCTTAAGAAAGTTGAAATTAAATAAATTAAGTAATGGATTTTATTCTTCATTTAATGAGGTTTTTAACTAAATATTCTATAACGATTTTTTTTTTTGTAGAAAAAAATCAGTTAATTTTTTTAAATTTTCAACTTCTGCTCCAAAATCTTGATTATAATGGAATCGGTTAGGTTAGTAATATATTTTTTTATGTTATATTTGGTCTTTTTTTAGGTGGGAAAATCATCTAACGACAAATCGCGCTCTTGGGCGGAGCGGGAAACAGTGTCTGACTTTTACTGACTAAAAACCCACTCCTGTTCTTTCGCTGCCGTCGTCCCAGGGCCCCGGGTTTCGCTTTCACTCTACCCATGGCCCCAGTAGGCTTCGACCCTGCTGGGCCTCTACAGTTGCTGACATCTCCTTGAGGCGCGCGTGGAACAGTACGCGCCGTCGACGACTTGGGCTCAGTCCGGATCGTTACCGGAAGTAAAAATGGTAAAAATCGAAAGTTGTAAAATATTGCAGTGTTGTATTTTAAATCGTCAGATATCATGACAATACTGCCGTGTTTAAACTCTTCTTCTTTTTTATAGTAATACTACAGATCTAAGGAAAGTGGCCTGGTCATTGTTCCAGTGAAACGATTGGGCAGCGTCAACCTCCCCCACTGTAATCGATCTGTCTCCTAAACGACTTTTAAGTCCATTGTGAAACTTAGCGATCGATATGTTAACACTAAAGGTTTTGATTACAAAGAAAATAAAATAATTAAAGTGGTCCAAGTTTGTGATTATTAAAAAAAAATTAAACAGTTTTTTTTGTATATTCACAAAAAAAAAATTCTTTATAGAATATTTATTTAAAAAACCTCATTAAATAAAGAATAAAATACATTACTTCATTTATTTAATTTCAACTTCCATAAGCTGGATTCGAAGTAGCGCATACCTGAGAGTTCGTCAAATCTTCAAACCCTCATAACTCGTAAATCATACGAAACACGATATAAATATTGTGTACACGTATAAATATCGGGAATATAGACATATATAACATACTCAAATATTACTAAAATCGGAAACATCGCAATTTTTTAATTGTTCACTTTATGTGAAATGCCCCTACGATCAAGCCGTACGTCGCCGTAATAGCCCAGCGAGAGCGCGCGTTTCTAAGTAACCGTTCAGAAAAACTTTAATAAATCCACCATTTCTTCAGTAAAAGTCTGACACTATCTCCCGCTCCGCCCAAGGGCGGGATTTGTCATAAGATGATTTTCCCACCTATAAAAAAAAAAAAAAAAAAAAACCATTTCTTGACGGTTTTTAATAATTTAAAAAATGTAATGCACAGTAAATTTTTAGACATACGGTGTACTTAGTAAAAATGGGATTTGCTATTATGTGATTGATCCTTTATTGTGATAGATCTAAATATACGTTTGAACGAATCCACATATTAAATAAACCACTGACCTCATGACCAGCCTTCAAAAGATGTCTGACATAACCGTCTCCAAGATTTCCATGACTTCTTGAAGGCATGGGAAACACCACCAAGATTTTAGCAGCCTCCGAACATGCCAGTATTACACAGATTAGCAAGCAAACCGTTTTCATCTTCTCCATTTTCTATGCAAAATATTGAAACAAATTAGTCTTCTTTATCTACTTATTATATAAATAGCGTGTAAAAAATGAATAGCTGTTCGTTAGTCTCGCTAAAACTCAAAAACGGCTGGACCGATTTGGTTAATATTGGTCTTGAAATATTCAAGACAGTCCAGGCAAGGTTTAAACGGTGAGAAAAATTGGAAAAAATCACTAAAAAAAAACCTAATACAACGCCATCTCTAATTAAAGCCTCCGAACATGCCAGTATGACACAGATCAGCAAGCAAATCGTTTTGATCTTCTCCATTTTCTATGCAAAACCTTTAAACAAATTAGTATTCTATAATAATCTATATATTTTAAAGAATATCAATCTTACAACCTTTTTTCTGATGTATAAGTAAACATTGGCCGTAAAAAGCTGTAAGTATGAAAGAAAAGGTAACGGGCTCAGTACGCTTCCTTGAGATACTCCAGATTTGATTTCACGTTATTTAGCTATTAACTAATTGATACACATTATAATGAGATAATTTCTACTTTTTGTTTACAAGTATATAACTACGTAGTAATAATATCGACAACTATTCCCCTGTTTATGTTTTGTAGTTAAAGTCATCCATGGTTAACAAAGTCAAATGCTTTGCTTGCGTCAAATAAGATGAATAATATTCGTAGACTTTACAATTTATTCGCTTCAGAATGCAAATACAACTTCATCTTTCTGACACATTTCACGACTATATGGTTACTTTTTGATTAATCGGAAATGGCTTTAAATGATTTAATTAACCGAAAAGTTTTGAATATTATATCAAACTAACAGTCCCAACAGACATTGTCCTGCTCGAAATCTGGCTTTTCGCCAGAAAAAATAATCGAGAATCCGATTGCAGCCCCAACTACCGGTTCCTATTGTATTTTTAAACCATCCAGAGACCCACTCAAATGTTCACACAATATTTCATCCAGATTGGTTAAGCTACTTAGGAAGAGTTAGATGATAAACACACGTACAGAAGAATTATATTTAAGTGTAAAGATATTTCACACTTTTTGTTTGAAGAATTATATTTATATGATAAATGATAAATGATATTTATTTTGTAAATAGGTTTAAAAAAAAACACTTTTACACGTCAATTTTTTTTTTCGTCATTTTTAAACTAGATGAGGCCAGTGTTTCCTAGCTGACTACCCTGAGAAGAAACACCGAAACAAACTCAGGGGTCAAAGTCTCTTTTAAAGTCCATACAGTAAATATGTAATGGTCAAATCACATGAGAACCATGCAGATTTGTCTGAAATGGTCTTTTGAAGAAAGAACCATACAGATTTGAGTGGACCTGTCCAGTCAGTGCAAGCATTTGTCAGTATTCGTAAAGCTCAACTCAGGACTACTAAGGAGCTCAACGACTTGACGAACAATACCAAGGAAAGGACATTTGGGTAGGCCGCAGAAAATACTCAAATTGCCAGACACATTAAAATTACTGAAAAGGAAAAAAAAAACAATCAACATAGTCCTCACGTTCACAATAATAAAAGGAAAAATATAGGTAGTTTACAAAATGTAATACTTTAGCAAAGTAAACATTTTTGTCAAAAATTAATAGAAGAAAAAAAAAAGTCAAATTGCAAAGTAAAAATAATCTACAATATCGAATTGTAATAAATAATAAAAAGCACAATTAAAAATAAAAACAAAAGAAAAAATAATAAGACAACAGTTGCAGTGCGTACCTACTGGAGCAGGTCAATCCCAAGCCTTTTGGTCCTCAACATAGTCCTTTATAGTGTAAAAAGCCTTTTGGCAAAGTTTTCGCTTTACAAATAATTTAAATTTATTAAGGCTTAGTTGTTGAATATGACTAGGAAGTTTATTATAGAAGTGTATACATTGGCATCTAAATGAGCCCCCTATTTTTTTCAGCCTGGTTGTAGGAACCACAAATTTGTGTTTGTTCCTAGTATTAAAATTATGAACATCACTGTATTTTTTAAATATGTTTATATTTTTATGTGCATACACAATATTCTCGTAAATATACTGTGAAGGTACAGTCATTATATTGATTTCTTTAAATTTATCTCTGAGGGAGTATCTGGGACTTAATTTGTAAATAGAACGAATAGCCCTTTTTTGCAATACAAAAATTGACTGTATTTCGGCGGCATTTCCCCACAGTAGAATACCGTACGACATGACACTATGGAAATAGCTAAAGTAAACTAAACGGGCAGTCTCTACATCAGTTAAATTTCGAATCTGTCTAACAGCGTATGCTGCAGAGCTAAGTTTTTTTGATAATTTGTCTATATGTGGGCCCCACTGCAGCTTAGCATCTAGAGTTATGCCCAAGAACACTGTATTATCTTCAGGACTCAACTCTTTACCTTTTATTTGCACACTAGTTTCTACTTGCCTAACCTGAGGCATGGTAAACTTTATACATTTAGTTTTTTTTTTCATTAAGAAGAAGGTTATTTACATCAAACCAGTGTACTATTTTTGAAAGTGCTATATTTATATCGTCAGTAACCGGCTGCTGACGTTTAAGTTTAAACAAAAGTGAAGTGTCGTCTGCAAACAACACTATGTTATGGTTATCCTTTATGAGGTAAGGTAAATCGTTTATATATATAAGAAACAAAAATGGGCCAAGAATTGAACCCTGAGGGACACCCATTTTTACTACAGATCCAGGAGATCTTTTTCCGTTTACATCAACTCTCTGAATCCTTTCACTCAGATAAGATGTAAGAAGATCCAGGGAGGAGTTCCGGATTCCGTAATGGTGTAGTTTCCTGATTAATGTTTCATGGAGAACGCAATCGAAGGCCTTTGACAAATCGCAAAAAATGCCCAAGGCATCGCATTTGTCTTCCCATGCATTATAAATATGTCCTAAAAGTTCGGCATCGGTTGTTGAACGACCCCTTGTAAAACCAAATTGTTTGGTATGCAATAATTTATGTCTGTTAAAAAATCTTTGTAGTTGCTCTAAAATAAGTTTCTCAAATATTTTACTAAAAGTGGGTAGCACTGAAATGGGTCTGTAATTCGTGGGGTCAGATATACTACCCGTTTTGAACAATGGAATTATTTTACTATTCTTCATTAGATCAGGAAACTCACCGCGATCAATACAATTATTAAACATAAAAGCTAAAGAAGGAGCTATAATGTGGATTATAGACTTAACAACGTCCACAGAATTACCCCATAAATCTGCAGTCTTTTTTAGATTCAAGGAGTTAAACGTCTTAATAATATCTACATAAGTCACATGTTCGAAATTAAAATCAGAATCGCAAACTTTAACATTTTCTTTAAGCAGAGACTCTGCAGCAGTGGGTGACGATTTTCTTCCTGTGGCAAACTCTGGCTGTATGGGAATGTGAACATCACAATTTTTCTTACACACAAGTTATTCAAAGTCCTATAATATTGGAGTAATTCTCCTTTGTTCACATTACCCCTATTTCCAACAAAAATTAAAAGTATGGCATCCTGGTTAAAATTACATTTAATTATTTTTTTCATTATATCAAATAAAGAACAGCCAGGCATACAGTCATTTATTATCGAGTGTCCCGGATATTCATTTGTCAAAAAGTGGCCTAAATCTTTTCCAATTTCATCACAAAAAATAACTATTTCCTTATTTATGAACTGTTGTGAAAAACAATCAGTAATTTCTACTGGCTCTATATATAAATCTCAATTCACAACTATTATTTAATTATTGTATCGATGCTCAGCGCGATTAGAATGCTTACTTAGCACACTTCAAATTTATTAATTAATTATATCACTTAGATAACAACAAATTATGAGGCAGTCCTAGAGGAAGAAGAACAATTTATAAGCATTCTCTTAGTCGATAAAGAAATAAAAAATTACTACTTCAATACTTATTACTTCAACAAAAAAAAATATTTTGATCACTAGAAGACTTACCTCAAGAATTCAAGATATTCTTTACGTAGAATATAACTTCCGTATAAATGAGGTTAAAATTCACAACAATTTCAAAGTTAAAAATAACAATTAACAATGTTCACTGACAATATAAAACTTTACACTTAAATAAATAATTTTTAATAATCTAATAGACTAGTTGTAAAAATCGGCCTTTCGGCGAGACACGCTCCGTAGATGCTCAAATATATTTTAATTAATGAAAATAGTTGTAAGTTTATAAGTAAGTTTAATTATATACCTAGTGCGATAACAGTTGATTACACGTCAGATAACTATCGACTTAGATATTATATAAATGAGTTAGATATTTAAGATTTTAAAATAATTTTGTTTGTTCATGATGACTTTAATTTTTGGGTGATCACTAAATACTTAATATGTCATGGCGACATGTTTCTGTTGCAATACTTATATTTATTTGATCAAGGAGCTCGTGGTTACACATAAATCTGTTGGTTCCGGCTGTCATATGCAGATCTTTGATAAATTGTTATCAAGGTAGTACTGGTTTGACTGGCCTGCTGGTCTAGTGGTTAGTGGCCGTGACTGCTATGCCGAAGGGCGTGGGTTCGATTCCCACCCAGGACAAATGTTTGTGTGATGAGCACGATCATTGTTCTGTGTTTGGGTGTAATTTATCTATAAAATGTATGTATTTCGAAATATATAAGTATGTTTATCAGTTATCTAGTACTCATAACACAAGCTCCGCTTAGCTTGGGGCTAGACAGCGTTGTGTGATAGCTGTGGAATATTATATTATTATTATTATATTACTGGAATCAGTGAGAATAAGCCAAAGAACTTGACTTGGCTGCATTTTTTTTGGGAGGTGAGAAATTACCTAATAACTTCTTATGCTCTTAAAGTCGGTATTCTCATCGCTGATCGTCTCTCGCCGGGCTTCCTCCGGGTAACCGGAGGTCTCACCTGGCGGAGATTGACTGACGAGATGTCGTGAAGAAAACGGCACTGTTGGGATTGTGCTGCGGCGTTCCTACTGGGCACAGTGCGATCACACGCAAACTGCGTGCGCGCGTTTACCATGGTGTTGCTACTTAAAAGGCACCCCTAAGGCAAAGCCCGTGTTTACAGGCCCCAGTAACCTCGGGATTAAGGCAGTACCTACACTCCGCCTCCTTACGGGGACGCAGCGACGACTCATTACCAACTCATGTCGTGGTTAATCAGTGTCTGGTAAAGGCCTAGGTAGACTTGATGTATTTGAGCAAATAAAAAAAACATAAAATATGAACTAATGTAAAATATTTATTTTATTTATTTATTTAACGATTTATGTACACACAAAATAAAACATTAGAAGAAGGAAACAGAAAAATAGGTACAGAGGTAATACTTATTTCTAAAGAAATCTCTTCCAGCATACCTGCGAAAGAAGAGTTGGAAGATGAAAGAGATGTAGACACCGTGTGTAACATTCATAGGAAAATAAGTTCATACAAAATAGTTATCAATGAAATAATATAACATGAAAAAAAATCTAAAATAATACTGTACATTTTTTTTTCACACAACTATCTAACTACTTATAAATTTCTAAACTAATAAATATTATAACTTAAAAGGTACATGTACATAAATATACAAACTAAAAATAATAATATTTAGAAACGGGTAAAAAAGAACTTATTGGGCAACAAACGATTCATCCACATCGATGTCGATGGGGAAAGTGCCCAGAACACTGGCAGCATTGCCACGTTGGATAGCAATGATGTTTCATTGACCGAAGAAAAGCCCAGCCCCTCTGGTCACGCGAAGAGTCGACCAGCTGTTTGCTGATATCACGCACAACTCGATAAGCGCTCGGACCCCATAGCCCTAGTGTTTCAACCCCAAACGGCTCAAACTTCCGATAAGGATTATATTCACTTGCAGCAGCCGCCCCAGCACAGCCTTCCGTACTCAGAAGATGGGATGGCGCAAGGGTGTCGACATTTGTCGTTGCATCCCTCACCAAAGCCCTACCCAATATCCAGGGCATTATGGTCATCCCGTCTGGCATCTTCCCATCGTCACGTGCCAAGCCGTTGGGTTCTAAACAGCATTGTACTGAGGTTGTCCATAGTAAATATTTTCAACATTCCCATTAAAAAAATATATTGCCTATAATATTTTACTTTAATAAATTAACATTAAAGTATGTTTTTACAAAATCATATTAAATTATTAAAAAAAACTTATAACAAGCTTAATGTAGGTATTTAATTATTCTTCTTACTTACTGTTTTTCCTTTTTTCGAACACACTTAAAAACAAATAAAAGCGTAGGCCCGCTTTAACAGAACATAAACAACTAAAATGAAGACCGCGATAAGCGCAGTGAGATCTAGGAACTTTCTCTTGTAGAATGGCAGGTCCAGCGCAGGAGAGCGCAGGTGCGGAGCGCCGCGAGTGTTCACCACGTGGTTCACCCAGTGCACCAGCTCCTGACCCGGTTTCACGAGACGATCGTGGTGAATGAAAGATAGCTCCTTCGCTTTTTCGGCGTAGCTGATGACAAAAGGTTAACATTTACCAAAAGCTTCATCACCTTTTATTCGGAACATGCCCATTGTAAGACTGAATCATATCCCAAGCAATCTTACAACCACCGGTACTGTTTCACTTTGGCTTTCATCTTGTAGATTTCTACATTTTTATATGTAGTAATGTATAAAGATCCAATACATACCTTTTATTACTAGTAACTTCTACTATCTTTTTCTTGAGCTCGTCAGGCATTGTGTAAGACAGGTCGACTTTTTGCGCAAATCCTTTATTAACTGATTTTTCGACATTCATGAACTGATCACCAAACACAGGAATACCGATGATTGGCACTCCAAAATGAATAGATTCGGTCGTTGACAGGAGACCACTATGTGTTACGAAGACAGCGAGATTACGATTTTGATTACAGTTTTAGTCAGTAAAAGTCTGACACGCCCTCGCGCTCCACTCAGAGCGCGAGAAGTCATTTTGATGATTTCCCACCTCAAAAAAAAAAAAAAAGCGAGATTACGATGAGCTGAAAATTTATAACCAAATTAAGTTGACATCATATTGTGTTTTGGCATCCCGTTTTATTTATTTCAATTCAAAAATATTGATCTCACATTTGCCTACATGGGCACTTGAGAAACTTCAGAAACGAGTGCACGGTTCCAATCGGTCGTTACCTATGGAGAAGAACCAGCAAGGAATTCCATGGCTACTCTTTTAAAAAAACTTGGCAAGTGTGAGTTAGACTCGCTCCCTGAGGGTTCCGTACAAACGTTGCTATGTAAACAGTTTAATTTCCGAATGTTGTGGAGTCTCGAAGATTTTTCCGAAACGCATTTTTTTTTGTTGTAACTTAACAACAAATTTACAGTTTTCAGATTTATTCCTATACCTGTGCTATAAGACCTTGCTTTATACTAAAATTTCAGGATTCTCGGACAACGGGAAGTATGAATTTTCCCTTTGAATTTTGATTTTCTCGAGAGTGTCGAAACATACGTTTATTGAGACATAAACGGTCGTATCTTTCTTTTTCATTAACTTAGAAATTTGATCTTTTCACAGCTTCATAGACCATAAATTTGAGTATATGGTTTTAATTTCAACTCAATACCTCCACGCGTTCCCGAGAAAAAGGGTCTTGACAGACAGACAGACGGACGGTCAACAAAGTGATACTATAAGGGTTCCGTCTTTCCTTTTAAGGTACGGAACCCTAAAAATGATTGAGTTTTATAATATTTCCATATCACAACATTATTAAATATGAGAGGATAGTGTAGACCAGTTAAGATGTACGAAATAAGTAAAATAAAAAAATGTAATAATTAAAAAAACTGGATCGAAATAGGAAACCATCCATGAGTTTGCAGAGTTCAGTGTCCCCACATTCACACTAAAAAACGAACTAAAAGCTATATAAAAATAAACTTATAAATAAATGAAAAACAATAATCAGTAATTAATTTATTGATATTGGTAAGACCATGCTTCATGTGGACGCACGCTGTAATCGACTTCGGTGGCTTTTATAAAGTCATATGATGTTTATGATTTACTTATTTATCAATCAATTGCTTGCTATACTTACATTATGCACCAAAGCGGTATAGCAAGCCAATAAACCAACAGTTTAGCTTAAAAATTACTTAATTACATAACTAATCTCCATTTGGGTATTACAATATCATGTTTATATAATATTTTTGGTTTATATTATGAAAACGCTTCTAATTTTAGAAAAGTCCTAAGACTTTGCGAACATGCAAAATACTTTCTAAGGTATCAAGTGAAACCATAAATATATGAATCATTATATCGATTTCTTTGATTACGTTTCTAAGGGACTCACGAGGACTCATTTTATAAATAGCCCGGATTGTTCTCTTTTGCAATATGAAAATTGATTCTACACCAGCTGCATGTAACCATGTAAATCAAAACCCTAACAATGGACAATATACTTACAAGGAAAAAACCCATAATATCCTTTTTGAGAGAAATTAGTCGGTCAGCGAAAAGATAAAGATAAATATAATCTTACCTAGAATTGCTTGCTGCGGTGCCCACTCCAGGATATGAACATTTTTAGGCAGGTTAGGTAGAACTTCCTCGAATTTCCACAACACAGTTTGCTTCGAGCTTCCAAACATTTTTAAAAGGTTTACTTTGATCTCGTCAGGTAAGTCTTTACTCTTTAAGCGTGAGCCCATGCTGAAGTAAATCACTCCATTATTGGCGCTATCCATATTTTTTTTCAAATCCTGTGACAAAACCATTGTTATTATTTTTAGTATGCTATACTCTTATACATACCTGTTTTCATCTAAATTGTAGTTCTTTAAATGACTGGTCCTTTATTCATCCTTACTTCTGGTAGGGGTTTCACTGTATCATCAATATGGTAACCTCCGATGAACTTGTGGCTCTGTGGAAGAGATGCGCCTCCACTCGTGGTTACGTATGCATTGGATAGTATCAAGGATACGTTATACCGGGATTCGTCGTAAGTTGGTAGTTTAATTCCCCGTTTTGCAGCAATCGGAGTGAAGATTGACATATACGCCTCATTTTCAACACTATCTAGCCACCTGAAAATCCCAAAACAATTAGATTAAATTTACCATTGTTGCAGAGAGGCTTACGAATAACTAATTAATTAAAACTTTATCTCTGATGTAATTATTTATTAATTTACCCATTTTTGCCAGTGGTTTCACCACGTGAAAGTAAAAATAATATTTCAATCATTAATTCAATTTTCATCACACTTACACGAATCTCAAAAACTGAACTTTCAATTGATTCCACAGCTCTTTGACTCGCTGTAAAAAGCTTAATGGTGGAAAGTACGGAGACATGGCGTCTACAGTATACGCGGGATTCAATGGTTCGTCAATCAATTGGACAATCTGCCAGTGAGGGTCTACGGATGATGACCAAATAAGTGGAGATTGGAATATTGAAGCAAATCTGAAATGAACAATTAAGAAAATAGAAAGTGAGCGACGAGTGATAGCACAAATATACTTTAGATAATGAGGTTTGTTTGTTTTTTATTTGGTTTATTAGTCTCAGAACAGAAATCACTTCATTATTTCTGAGGATACCGAAAAGTTTACATATCTTTGATTAGTAGCTAGTTTGTTTAATCCTACGCCTATGTAAAATCAACTGTGTACCTACTGTGAAAAATTGGTGACACCTAACCTAATTTAGAAAAAGTAACAGTAAATTTCAAAGTTATAACTGAATATTTTACCCTACAATCACGTCACAAAATATACACTCAATGACCACTGCATCAAACTGTTCTTTGGGATCAATCAATAGCTTCTGAACTTCTTCATTCTCTACCGTGTTTCTTACTAACTCTACCATCATGAATATCATGAAAGTAGGGTTTATATTAAAACCTTTTTCGTCCATAAAAGTCTTAAGAGTCATCATGTCCTCTGAAATTATCAAAAATAAATTCAAGTATTACATTTCTACAAAGAAAAAAAAGTAAAAAGCTAAAACCCGACTACGACAAAATAAAACTACGGTGAAAAAGTATGAAACAAGATTTTCAGGATGCTGAAATAAACAAGGTAACTGGAAAAACAAGAACTGAACCAAAAGAAAAGCCGTAGTCACACGTTATTAGTGTTTCGGTTGGTACCTATAACGTGTGAGTACATACATACATATACAGGTACAGACTTCAGGCTATGTATGTACATAGCTTGTCAAAATCATAACCCTCCTTTGCCGTAGTCGGGTAATAAAATATATAATAGTGTTTCAATTCCGAATTAATATGATTTTATAGTAAATGTAATGTCATACAACGAAATTGGCAATATCTGTAAAAAAATAATAAACCTTACGAGTAAATACTTTAAAGTTATCGCTGACAACGATTGTGCGAAGATTGGTAGGAGCGTCCTTGTACGTAAATGGAGTTATGTAGGTACGTCACCTGAAAGAACCGATACAACAAAGATACATAAGTTTTCGCCTCGTCTGGCCGTTAGTTTGCTTGTCACAAGCCTTTTTAATTGTGATAGATCTTAAAACGAATCCACACATAAAACAAACCACTGACCTCATGACCAGCCTTCAACAGATGTCTGACATAACCGTCTCCAAGATTTTCATGACTCCTTGAAGGTATGGGAAACACCACCAAGATCTTAGCAGCCTCCGAACATGCCACTATCACACAGATCAGGAAACAAACCGTTCTCACCTTCTCCATTTTCTATGCAAAACCTTTAAACAAATTAGTCTTCTTTATATATTTTTAAAGAATATCAACCTTACATCCTTTTTTCTGTTAAATAAGTAAATATTCGGTGTAAAAAGCTGTAAGTATGAAAAAGTAACGGGCTCAATACACTTCCATGAGATAGTCCAGACTTGATTTCACTTTATCTATAACTAATTGATACACATTATAATGAGCATGTCTGGCCTGTTGGTCTAGTGGTTAGTGGCCCTGACTGATATGCCGGAGGTCGTGGGTTTGATTCCCACGCAGGACATAATTATGGTGTACAATAAAGTATATAATAAATAAATAAAGGTTTGTGTGATGAGCACGATCATTTGTTCTGTGTCTAAGTGTAATTTATCTATAATATGCATGTATTTAGAAATATATAAGTATGTTTATCAATTTTTTAGTAGGTACCTACTCATAACACTCACTCACTCAACTTAGCTTGAGACTAGACGGCGTTGTGTGATAGTTGTGGAATATTATTTTACTTTAGCTTATTTTTACTTTTTCTTTTCGAGTTTATAACTACATAGTGAGAATATCTACAACTGTTTCCCTGTTTATGCTTTGTACTCGTAGTTAAGTCTATGGTTAACAAAGTCAAATGCTTTGCTCACGTCTAAGAAGATCTATGAGGTAGGCTTTACAATTTATTCACTTCAGAATGTACTACAAATTCATCTTTATTACTCATTTCTCGACGATACGGTTACTTTTTGACAAATAAATAAATGATTTTAAATAATTTAATTAGGACAAAAGTTTTGGGTTTAAGTTTTATACCAAACTAGCTGCCCCCCTAGCCAAGTTACAATCGTTTCGTTCGCGCCGGACGCCTCGAGTAGGCCACGCCTCCGATTCCTTTGTTCTGACCACGTGACTGAGCGTTGAGATGACGTCAGAACAAAGGAATTGGAGGCGTGGCCTACTCGAGGCGTTCGGCGCGAACGATACGATTGTAACTTGGCTAGGGGGGCTGACCCGGGGAACTTCGTATCGCCTAATAGTAAGGATAACGCCATCTACTGGCATTACCAGAACAGCATGATTTATTTTATAATGACATTTTAATAAGTGGTGGCGTTGTTTTCGGATTTTTTTTTCGTCATTTTTTCTTACCGGACCTTCCCTGAACTATCTTAAATATTTCAATACCAAAATTAGCCAAATCGGTCCAGCCGTTTTTGTGTTTTAACGAGACTAACGAACAGCTATTCATTTATATATATATAGATATCTCAATTCACAATTTTTATTTAATCATTGTTATAAACGTTTATTTAAAGTAAAACGTATATTTCATTTTAGCCTTTTTATCAGGGACGATTAAAAAAAAATACTTAGCACAATTCAAATTTATCAATCAATTTATTATATCACTGAGAAAACAACAAATTATGGAGCAGTCGGAGAGGAAACTGAACAATTTATAAGCATTCTCTTCTTCGATTAAATTGAAACCAAACATTACTACTTTAAAACTTATAGCATAGCATAGTCGGCCTTATAATGTTCCCACTGTTGGGACTCAGGCCTCCTCTCTAGGAGAGGGTATGGGCCGTAATGCACCACGCGGGCCCAGTGCGGGTTGGTGGATGTCACATGTCTTCGAATTTTTGGTTCTAGGACATGCCGGTTTCCTCACGATGTTTTCCTTCACCGTTTTGAGAGCAGTGGTGATGAAATAAATTACACAAACTAATGCGCCTGGCTGGGTTTGAACCCGCAACCTACAAGTCGTAAGTCGGGGCCGTTACCACTCGGCCACCACTGCTCGAAAACATTATACATATTTCAGGATTCAAAGCAGAGGCCTTACTGACAATAATTATAAAACTTTACACTTAATAATAATAATTACTTTTTAATAACCTATTAGACTACACACTAACATTAATAGATGTTCAAATATATTTTAATTAATGAAAATTGTGGTAAGTTTTATTATATACCTAGTGCGATAACAGTTGACACGTCAGATAACGATCGGTAGATATTATCATCTACGCAAAATAGACGACAGAGTTTAGACATGATAAATAGATATAATAAATGAGGAATGTAAGATTTTAAAACACATTTTTTTGCTTGTTCACGATGACTTCAATTTTTGCGTGATCACTAAATACTTAATATGTCATGGTGACATGTTTCTGTTGCAACACTAATAATAATTTGATCAAGGAGCTAATGGTTAAATAATAACAGCCACACAAATTAATCTTTAAGGGTAAGCAACGCTTATCGACGTTAGCCAGTAGCTGGGTCACCATTAATTACGTATACAGATAGGTACACATAAATCTATTGATAAATCAAATCTTTGATAAATCGTTATCAAGGTAGTACTGGTAATCAGAATAATTTATTTTAATTTTAATTTAATTTAATTCAAGATAAGACAACAATATGGTCCACTTTTTTAGTAAAATATCTTAAAATTAGTATTAGTATTACATAAACAAAAAAATAATAATAATAAAAACATACAGTGAAGTGTGAATCCGGGGCAAGATGTGCAGAGAGCGATATGGCAAGAAGCAAACTATCTGACCATTCTTTCCACATAGTGCCTCAGAATAGGGGAGTAAGGATTCTCAACCACTGTTTTCAGGATGCTATTGCCACTCACCCGCGTTCTGCGCATTAGTGATGCGACTTTCTTACGAATCACTGCATGGAAGCCGTCAGTTCGATTCTGAGCAAACATTTCCGACGCACTACAGAAACGGGGCAGTTTCAACAGCATCCTAAAAACATTGTTGTATTGGATACGTAGTACATCCAGCGATCTTTTGGTGTAGCTAACCCACAGACCCCCGCATACAGACCCTGACAATACGCCCTGAACAGGGTGACTTTGATTTGGTCCGTACAACGAGATAATCTACGGATCAACATGTTACCTCGAACCGCCAGTGCCCTACGCTCCCTTTCAATGTCTACATTATCTTTAAGGTCGTCGGTAAGTATATGCCCCAAGTATTTAAATTGGTAGACTTTATTTATTCTTGAGAGCAGTGGTGGCCAAGTGGTAACGGCTCCGACTTACGAGTTGTAGGTCGCGGGTTCAAACCCAGCCAGGCGCATTACTTTGTGTAATTTATTTCATCACCACTGCTCTCAAAACGGTGAAAGAAAACATCGTGAGGAAACCGGCATGTCCTAGAACCAAAAATTCGAAGACATGTGACATCCACCAACCCGCACTGGGCCCGCGTGGTGGATTACGGCCCATTCCCTCTCCTAGAGAGGAGGCCTGAGTCCCAACAGTGGGAACATTATAAGGCCGACTATGCTATGCTATGCTATTTATTCTTATACCATTTAACAAGACACTAGGTTCATGATTAGGACACTTACCGGCGGCCTTAAAGACCATGTATTCGCATTTGTGTACGTTGTACACAAGGCCGTGCGAGGCAGCATACTTGTCGCAGAGCTTCAGCATTTCTCTGATAAATCCTTCAGTCGGACCCAGCAGCACCATGTCATCTGCGTGACTAATACTGTTAATACTGACACCATCAACCCGGCAGCCGACACGCAAGCTGCTGAGCTCGACTATGAGATCATTAACATACAAGTTGAAGAGCCGTGGAGACGTCAACCCCCCTGCCTCACACCGCACTCCAACCTATATGACTCTGAGAACGTTCCGGCCCACTTTACACTATTGGTCTGTTTCGCATACCAATACTGCATGAGCTTTAGCACTGGTGCAGGTACATTTCTGTCACCCAGTTTTCTCCAGAGCACATCATATGACACCAGGTCAAAGGCTCTGGAGAAATCCAGGAAGCAGGCGTACACCGGGGTTTTTCAGTCTGTGTAATAAAAAAAAATAAAAAAAAAACTTTATTGCTTAACATATTGGCATTAAATTGCATGTCGAGGAGTCTCCATTTAGGCATATAAATGCCTGTAGTTGAAGGCTCCGCTCTTCCCTTACATTATAAATATTGAACTAAGCAGATGACAAAAAGAAAAACAAAAAATAAAATAAAATAAAATAAATAGAGCAAAAAGTAACAAAGAAAATAATAATAATAATAAACGATCAATTGCATATGTCGGTCTGTGTAATATTGGACAGTATTCTTCAAACTCAGCACAGCACTTTCAGTTGAGAGTTTAGGTTGAAAACCAAACTGTGCATCATAATAATAATATTTATAATAATAATATTTATTCTCAAAAAAAAAACTTAGTACCTACTATATTACATTTCATTTGGCAATATATTTAGTGACTAACAAATGAATTAAGCATCTGTAACTGAATTAGGCTAAGCCTGTATTTCAGTTATCAGCGCGAAATCCCTTCGTTTTAGAACAGCCAACAGTAAAAATGCAGAATTATTGTACTATGGTTCGAAGCATTTTTTTAAATAAAACTAGGTTAGTATTACAAAAGGCATTTTAGAATATATTAGTAAATTTAGAAGGTGTGTCCTCTTAGCTGTGTTTGGTGATGTGTACGTGGGTGAAATGTGTAAGAGGGTGTGTAAATGTATGTGTAATGTGAGATTTTGTGTGATAGTTTTGTTTCTAACTTTCATTTATTTAACCAACTCTAAGTAAGAGTTGCTCAGTTTCTTCATAATCAAGGGTCTGTAGGTATTGGTTTACTTTCACTTTGCATTGTTTTTTATTTAAGGAATATATGTCTAAAGTTTTGTTTATCTTATTATATAAATATGGTCCTAGAAATCCAGCAAAACTTAAACTAAACTTAGTTTTATAACACATTGGTTTTCTGCATACCATATGCCTCCGACGTTGCTCCAGCAAATGTGTATTATAGGTCAGTTCCGAGTGCTGTCGCAAAATAACATTAAGTATAAATAACTGTCTAACTGTTAAAACCTCGCATATATGATATAGGGTTTTAGTGGGAAAATAAATTGGCTTGAAATGACTAACCTTCAAGATTGCTCGCTGGGCGATCTCAATGGACTTCATCGTGGTTTTGCATACCCCACCCCAAGAAGATATGCAATACGTGAGGAGTGACTGACAGAGAGCAAAATATATCTGCTTCAGCAGCTTAGAGTCAGCAACACTACGTAAGGTTTTAAAAACAAAAATAAGTTTTCGTACTCTTGCACATAATATTCTGATGTGTTCTTTGAAGTTGAGATTACAGTCAACCGTAACGCCCAAGTACTTGATTGATCTAACACATTAAAGTGGCAAACATTTACAACTTTCATCAGAGAGACACTCGTGTGATATAATATTGTGGTTGCTGGTAAGGCCATTTGCTTTCCTAATACTGAAGCAGATGTATTTCGTCTTGTCCACATTTAGCGTTAATATATTTTTCTGAAGCCAAAGAAAAGTGCATCATGCAAACACAAATACTTTTTCAGGCACGAATCAAGCATACTGTCCAATATTTTAGCAGCTGTGGTTGCAAGGGAAATGGGACGGTAGTTTCCCTTGTCCGAAATATCCCCTGTCCTGTTCTTGACGATAGGCACTACAATAGTCTGCATCAGCTCAGCAGGTAAGTAAGAGTGACTGATGCACATTGTGTAAAACCAGGACAGGACCCTCGGCAGGTGAACCCCCGCATATTTGAAATGCTCGATGCTGAGTCCGTCGTGGCCGGGTGATTTACCGCTGCTCATGCTTAGAATGACAGATCTAACCTGTTTAGCTGAAAATAATGTGAGAGGTTCCACCCCCCCCCCCCCCCTGTCGCACTCACTTATAACATGTGTATATTTTTTTTTTAATGCACCGTCAATGCAACTCGCAGCAAGATTAGACAAACTGAGAAAACGCGTTCATAATCGCTCATTCGCGCACAGCTGCATGCAGCGCACTGGTGTGGGGGGAATGAGTAAATACACCGATTGCATCCTAACTCGTTCGAGATGTATCTTCCATCTACCCACATTTTGTATCTTTATTCTACCGTTTCTTCTTTTTTGTTTTCTCTCTGTCGTTGCATTTTGTTTTATTCGTCTATTATTTATTTTTCACACTTTTAACAAACACACTATCTTACACATATTTATTATAATTAACACAACATTATTTTGATGGTTTATATTATTTAAGTATGCGTCACCGATACATATATATATATATATTACACTCCAAAACTGTTTTACGTCCGTTGCGTCACAACCACAGGTTCAGTTGAAAACCAGCGTCAGGCACTAGTTGTCTGACATTCATGCTGAACTGGACCTATTTTGGTGCAGCCATGAGGCACACAACTACATTTTTTGTTTCTTGTTTTTATTTTTGTTTCGTGTTTACCTATATTGTGTTTGTGCCTTGTGCTGTACCAAATAAATTCTTTTTCTTTCTTTCTTTCTTCACTCAGCATCGGCCATTGCAACTAAAGACCCAGCGGAGACTGTACTTTTAAAATGTTCCATAAACATATTTGCTATTCCGCTCGGGTCATTTTTCCCTCCTACGCTCACCGGTAGACCAGGCCCAGTATCCAGTTTACGTGTGGACTTCCAAAATTTACTAAAATTTTTCGTGGCTCTTTGCTTTGCTATGGAGTCCATTTTGACCAGTTCTTCGTTTTTTTTGGCACCATTTCAAGCATCCCTTGATGATTTTACGGGCCTCACACATCTCTTTAAAAACTATTCCACTATTTGGTCTCTTAAGTTCAACCCATTTTTTATACTTAAGCCTGGCCGCTCATCGTGACGTCACGAACATAACTGTTCCATCTACACACCACTTTGCCTCGCCTTGGCCTATGACCTTCTACCATATTTGCTTGCACAGCAGCGTCCAAGATACATTTATGTTCTACTGAGCTGCATGACTCATAACTACACCCTGAGAACTCAGATGGAAAATCAATATCAGGAAACTTATCAAAAGCCAAAATAATAAGCCAAAGAACTTGGCTGCTTTTTTTTTGGGAGTTGGAAAATTACCTAATGACTTCTTACGCTCTTAAAGTCGGTATTCTCGTCGCTGACCGTTTCTCGCCGGGCCTCCTCCGGGTAACCAGAGATCTCACCTGGCGGAGATTGATCGACGAGATGTCGTGAAGAAAACAGCAATGTTGGGACAGTTTCGTGGCGCTCTTACTAGATACAGTGCGACCACACGCAAGCTGCGTGCGCGCGTTTACCATTGGGTTGCTACTTAAAAGGCCCCCTTAACGCAAAGCCCGTGTTTACAGGCCCCTACCCAGCAACCGCGGGATAAAGGCAGTATCTACACTCCGCCTCCTTACGTGTTACGGGGACGCAGCGACGACTCATTATCGACGCAAGTCGTGGTTGATCAGTGGCTGGATAACCATTCATTACATACAGAATCACCTTCCGCGCCTTGGAAAACACGTTAATATGTTGGTTCCGGATGTCATTTGCAGATCTTTGTTAATTGTTAGTCAGAATAAACTAAAAACTTAACATTGCTACATGTGACTTTTCCATGTGAAATACTGACAATCAACTGCATTGTGTTGGCCGACCTTACTGTTCCTGGTAAAGGTCTAGGTAGACTTGACGTATTTGAGCAAATAAAAAAAAAACATAAAATATAAACTAACATAAAATACTGTACATTTTATTTTGACACAACTATGTAACTACTTATAAATTTCTAAACTAGTGAATATTATAACTTAAAAGGTTATATACAAAATAAAAATAATAATATTTACAAGCGGGTAAAAATGAACTTATTGGGCAACACAAAATTCATCCACATCGATGTCGATGGGAAAAGGAACACTGGCAGCATTGCCACGTTGGATAACAATGCTGATTCGTTGACCGAAGAAAAGCCCAGCCCTCTGGTCACGCGAAGTGTCGACCAGCTGTTTGCTGATATCACGCACAACTCGATGAGCGCTCAGACCCCATAGCCCTAGTGTTTGAACCCTAAACGTCTCTTTAGATGCCAATGTATACACTTCTATAATAAACTTCCTAGTCATATTCAACAACTAAGCCTTAATAAATTCAAATTATTTGTAAAGCGAAAACTTTGCCAAAAGGCTTTTTATACTATAAAGGACTATGTTGAGGACCAAAAGGCTTGGGATTGACCTGCTCCAGTACGCACTGCAACTGTTGTCTTATTATTATTATTTTTTTCTTTTGTTTTTATTTTTAATTGTGTTTTTTATTATTTATTACAATTCGATATTGTAGATTATTTTTATTTTGCAATTGGACTTTTTTTTTCTATTAATTTTTGACAAAAATGTTTACTTTGCTAAAGTATTACATTTTGTAAACTATATTTTTCTTTTATTATTGTGAACGTGAGGACTATGTTGATTGTTTTTTTTTTTTTTTCCTTTTCAGTAATTTTAATGTATGTCTGGCAATTTGAGTATTTTCTGCGGCCTACCCAAATGTCCTTTCCTTGGTATTGTTCGTCAAGTCGTTGAGCTCCTTAGTAGTCCTGAGTTGAGCTTTACGAATACTGACAAATGCTTGCACTGACTGGACAGGTCCACTCAAATCTGTATGGTTCTTTCTTCAAAAGACCATTTCAGACAAATCTGCATGGTTCTCATGTGATTTGACCATTACAAATTTACTGTATGGACTTTAAAAGAGACTTTGACCCCTGAGTTTGTTTCGGTGTTTCTTCTCAGGGTAGTCAGCTAGGAAACACCGGCCTCATCTAGTTTAAAAATGACGAAAAAAAAAATTGACGTGTAAAAGTGTTTTTTAAACCTATTTACAAAATAAATATCATTTATCATTTATCATTTATCATTCTCAAAAGTATAACTTCCGATAAGAATTATATTTACGCCGTTTGAGGTTTTCTGCACTTGCAGCAGCCGCCCCAGCACAACCTACCGTACTCAGAAGATGGGATGGCGCAAGGGTGTCGACATTTGTCGTTGCATCCCTCACCAAAGGCCTACCTAACATCCAGGGCATTATGGTCATCCAGTCTGGCCTCTTCCCATCGTCACGTGCCAAGCCGTTGGGTTCTAAACAGCATTGTACTGAGGTTGTCCATAGTAAATGTTTTCAACATTCCACTAAATAAAATATATTGCATGTAATATTTTACTTTAATAATTTAACAATACAGTTTGTATGTTTTTACAAAACTATATTAAATTATAAAAAAAAAAACTTATAACAAGCTTAATGTAGGTAATTAATTATTCTTCTTACTTCCTGTTTTTCTTTTTTTCGAACACACTCGAGAATAAATAAAAGCGTAGGCCCGCTTTAACAGAACATAAACAGTTAAAAGTAAGACCGCGATAAGCGCAGCGAGATCTAGGAACTTTCTCTTGTAGAATGGCAGGTCCACCGCAGGAGAACGCAGGTGCGGGGCACCGCGAGTGTTCACCACGTGGTTTACCCAGTGCACCAGCTCCTGACCCGGCTTCACGGGACGATCGTGGTGAATGAAGGATAGCTCCTTCGCTTTTTCGGCGTACCTGATAGCAAAAGATTAACTAACATTTACTAAAAGCTTCATCACCTTTCATGTAAAAAACCTTACAACCACCGGTTCTGTTTCGTTTTCCCTTTCTTCTTGTTGATTTCTATATACATATATAAAAGCGAAATACCACTCACTGATTAATTACAAAATCTCAGAAACTACAACACCTACAAACTTATAATTTGGCAAGTAGGTTCCTTATAGGGTGTAGATATCCACTAAGAACGGATTTTACGAAACTCTACCCCTGAGAGGGTAAAATGGGTGTTGGAGGTTTATATAGAGAAATCGACTTTAGCGCGGGCGAAGCCGCTGGCAGAAGCTAGTTCTTTATATGTAGTAATATCTAAAGATCCAATACACACCTTTTATTATTAGTGACTTCTACTATATTTTTCTTGAGCTCATCAGGCATTGTGTAAGCCAGATCGACTCTCTGTGCAAATCCTTTATTAACAGATTTTTCAACATTCATGAACTGATCACCAAACACAGGAATACCGATGATTGGCACTCCAAAGTGGATAGATTCAGTCGTGGACAGTAGACCACCATGTGTTATGAAGACAGCAAGATTAGGGTGAGCTGAAAATTTAAAACTGAATTAAGTTGACATCATGTATCATGCCGGTTTTTTTTAAAGAAGTTTTATGTATTCAAATCAATTCAAAACTTTTTGTATTAGATTCGGACGTTTTACACTTGTAAAACGTAAGAAACTAGTAAACGAACTGAAGCGAACGAACTAGTGCACTGTTCCAATTTGTTGTTACTATAGAGAAGAACCGCCGAGGAACTCCATGGCTATTTTATTTAAAAAAATATTGAGTTCTACAAAATTTCCATATTACAATATTAATAGTAACGAGAGGAAGTATACTAAATAAAAAAAAAGTGTAATAAATTAATACCAGAGTCGAAATAGAAAACCATCCATGAGTCTGCAAGTCCCGTATACATTCACAATATAAAACAGAAGCTAAACAAAAATAAACTTATTTATAAATGAATAACAATAGTAAATACTAATGAAGTTATTGATATAATCACCGTAAAAATATTTCAAAAACAATACCATGTATATAATATTAAAATAAGAAATGACGGAGTAGTATACAGAAATTTACACGATAATGCAGTAAATGAGCTACTAGGGAAGCCACATGTGCAGAAGCATTCATTCATCTTTAGTCTTTAACCTTGTAATTTGCATTTTTGGTAAGACCACGCTTGATGTGAGTTTTGAACTTTCCCTGACTTTGCTCTGTAACCGATTTTGGTAGCTTGTCGTAAAGTCGTATGTGGTTTATGGGGAATGACTTGCTTGTCTTATTGAATCTCCATTTTAGGCATTATAATCACGTTTATATTATATTTTTTGCTGATATTAACAAAATCGCTTTGAATTTTGAAAAGTCCCTAAGTTTTTGCAAACTAGAATACTTTCTAAGATATAAAGTGAAGCCAGAGTCATAATATCGATTTCTTTGAATATTTTTTTAAGGGACTTGCGAGGACCCATTTTATAAATATCCCGGATTACAATTTGAGAATTGATTTTACATCTGCTGCAGCTGCAACAACATAACTTATAAATGCAGTCTTTGAGCTACTACCCTCAGATCAAAACCCTAACACTGACCAATATGCTTACAAGGAAAGATAACCCTTAATCTCCTTGTTTAGAGAAATTAAGGGGATGTCGTCAGTTAGTGAAAAGATAAAAATAAACAGAATCCTACCAAGGATCGCTTGCTGCGGGGCCCACTCCAAGATGTGAACGTTTTTAGGTAAGTTAGGAAGAACCTCCTCGAATTTCCACAACACAGTTTGCTTCAAGCTTCCAAACATTTTTAGAAGGTTGACTTTAATCTCGTCAGGTAAGTCTTTACTCCTTAAGTTTGAGCCCATGCTGAAGTAAATCACTCCGTCTTTTGCGCTGTCCATCAATTTCTTCAAATTCTGTAAAACCATTGTAATTGTTTATAGGATGCTACCCTCGTCCAAGCATGGTTTTATCTAACGTGTAGTTATTTAAAAGACTGAGACATCCTTACTTCTGGTAGAGGTGTCACTGTATCATCAATATGGTAACCTCCAATAAACTTGTGGCTCTGTGGAAGAGATGCACCACCGCTCGTGGTTACGTATGCATTGGATAGTATCAAGGATGCGTTATATCGTGATTCGTCGTAAGTTGGTAGTTTAATTCCCCTTTTCGCAGCAATTGGAGTGAAGATTGACTTATACGCATTATTTTCAACACTATCTAGCCACCTGAAAATCAAAAAACAAAAGTTGAGTTTACCATTGTTGCGGTGGTTTTACGAATAATTGATGAAAACTTTGTTTTTGATGTTGCTATTTATTAATTGACCCATTTCTGCTAGTAGCTTTACCCGCGTAAATGAAAACAATATACCATTAATTAATTCAATCTTCGTCACACTTACACGAATCTGAAAAACTGAACTTTCAATTGATTCCACAGCTCCTTCACTCGCTGTGAAAAGCTCAATGGTGGGTAGTACGGAGACATAGCGTCTACAGAATACGCAGGATTTAATGGTTCGTCAATCAATTGGACAATCTGCCAGTGAGGATCCACGGATGATGCCCAAATAAGTGGAGATTGGAACATTGAAGCGAATCTGGAATGAACAAGTACAAGTAAGAAAACAGAAAGTGAGCGTCGAGTGATGCACTAATTATATACCTTATATAATGAGGTTTGGTTTGTTTTGTTTTTGTGTCAGAAGAGTTTGAGACTAATAAACCTCATAAAAACAAAAACAGTACTTTTCGATATCCCCAGAAATAATGAAGTAATTTCTCTAAATTACTTCATTATTTCTGTGGATATCGAAAAGTTTACATATTTTTGATTAGTAGCTATTGTGTTAAATCTTACGCCTCCCCTTGCTACTGTATTTTAATTATACTATGTAAAATCAATTGTGTATTATGAAAAATTCGTGTCACCCTACCTAATTTAGAAAAAAATAAAGTAAAAAAACTAAAACCCGACTACGACAAAAAAAACGACGCTGAAAAAGTATGAAACAAGATTTTCATACTTCGAACAGAACAAAAAGAAAAGCCGCAGTCACACGTTATAGGTACCAACCGAAACACTTTAATAACGTGTGACTGCGGTTTTTCTACTTTTTTTTAGTAGTTTTTTTACTTTATTTTTATTTAAACAATTTTGGTGTTAAACTTAACACATGACTTTTTGTCCGCTAGAGGGCGTCACTTTAAATTTGAGCAATATTTTCGAAATTTACAAATGTAGCCCTATCAAATGATACCAAACACGGCGTATTTATCTCCATTTTTATTTTTTAACACATACTTTTTATCCGCTAGAGGGCGCCATGTCAACTTTTGTGACACGTCAAGTAGCCTATGTTCAGCGGACAATGAAGACGGTTCTAACGATACCTCATATGTCGAATTCCGATTGGTAGATTAGGAGCTATGAGGGAACAGATGAACATAATCACATACATACATAGCCTGTCAAAATCATAACCCTCCGTAGTCGGGTAAAAAATAACAGTAAATTTCAAAGTTATAACTGAATAATTTACCCTGCAATCACGTCACTAAATATCCACTCAATAACCACCACATCAAACTGTTCCTTGGGATCATTCAAAAGCGTCTGAACTTCTTTATTCTCTGCCGTATTTCTTGCTATCTCTACCATCATGAGTATCATGAAAGCAGGGTTTATGTCAAAACCTCCTTCGCCCATAAAAGTTTTAAGAGTCAACGTGTCCTCTGAAATAATGAAAAACAAATTAAAATATTACCTTTCTACACAGAAAAAATAAATCTAATAGGGCTTTCAATCCGAATTAATACGACTTAATAGTAAAAGTAATGTCATATCATGAAAATGACCATAACTGTAAAAAATAATAAATCTTACGGTTCATTATATCAAAGTTATTGCTGACATCGATTGTGCGAAGATTGGCAGGAGCATTCTTGTACTTAAATGGAGTTATATACGTCACCTGAAAGAAGAGATACAATAAAGATATATAAGGTTTCGCCATGTTCGAACGACGGTCGGCCGTTTGCTTGTTTGTCACAAACCTATTTAATTGAGATAGATCTAAACATAAGTTCCACACATTAAATTTATCACTGACCTCATGACCAGCCTTCAACAGATGTCTGACATAACCGTCTCCAAGATTTCCATGACTCCTTGATGGAATGGGAAACACGACCAAGATTTTAGCAGCCTCCGAACATGCCAGTATTACACAGATTAGCAAGCAAACCGTTTTCATCTTCTCCATTTTCTATGCAAAATATTTAAACAAATTAATCTTCTATATCTATATATATAAAAATGAAAAGCTGTTCGTTAGTCTCGCTAAAACTCAAAAACGGCTGGACCGATTTCGTTAATATTGGTCTTGAAATATTCGAGACAATCCAGGGAAGGTTTAAACTGTGAGAAAAATTGGAAAAAATCACGAAAAAAAAACCGAATACAACGCCATCTCTAATTTAAATGTCATTATAAAATGAATTATGCTGTTCTGGTAATGCCAGTAGATGGCGTTATCCTTACTATTAGGCGGTACGACGTTCGCCGAGTCAGCTAGTTATTTTATATATTTTAAAAAGTCTCAACCTCAGAATCTTTTTTTCTGATTTATAAGTAAACACTGGCCGTAAAAAGCTGTAAACTATATGAAAAGGTAACGGGCTAAGTACACTTCCTTGAGATACTCCAGATTTGATTTTACTTTATTTAGAACTAATTTATGCACTTAATAATGAGCTTATTTCTACTTTTTGTTTACGAGTATTTAAATACGTTGTGATAACATCGACAACTATTCCCATGTTGTTCCCTAGCGCTTTTATATTTTGTAGTTAAAGTCAATCATAATTGATTGACACAGTCAAATGCTTTGATCACGTCAAAGAAGATTAATGTTATTGACAGGCTTTACAATTTAATCACTTCAGAATGCACTTCAGTTTTATCTTGCTGACTTTCTGACCATTTCTCGACGATACGGTCAATTTTTGACTAATCATAAATGACTTAAAATTATTTAATTGGAATAAAAGTACTGACTACTAAAAACATATTAGCCTTATTATCAGGCGCAATTAGCAGAATTCCAATTTATCAATCAATTAATTATATCACTGAGAAAACAACAAATTATGTGTCGAAGAGGAAAATAAACAATCTGTAAGCATTCTCTAAGTCAATAAACTTTAAACCAAAAATGACTATTTCAATACTTATTCTCTCAATAAAGTTATTTTGAACACTGGAAGACTTAGCTCGTGATATTGTTGACTTAGATAGTAACTTCCGTTTAAATGAGATTAAAACTCACAAAAGTTTCAAAGTTTAAAATAATAACAATGTTCACTGACTGAAGCTTTACATTTAAAGAAATATTTTTTAATAATTTAATAGTTATTAAAAATCGGCCTTTCGGCAAGAGACGTACCGTAGATGCTCAGATTTATACGAATTACTCATAAAAAAAAAACCTCGTAAGTTATCTTATATACTATGATAACAGATGATTAAACGTTAGATTGGTAGATATTATGTAGGTACCTAAAGTAGACGACAGAATTAGAGGTTATAAAATAGATTATAAAATAGATGTTTTGTTTGTTCACGATGACTTTAATTTTTTCGTGGTCACTATTTTAAGTACATAGTCATAAATAAAAAATTGCAATTCATTTATTCACAAACAAATAGAGTCATTACATTCGATTGTTTCTTATGGTACATTACTGAATCTTATATTCGATTTAGCCTATGTATGGCATGTTTTTTTTAGGTGGAAAATCATCCAATGAGTTCTCCCGCACTAGGGAGGGCGTGTCAGACTTTAACTGACTAAAACCCACTCCTTTATTCCTTCTTTGGCGTGTGTTCCATGACCCTGGGTTTTCCTTTCAGAAGCGAACCCATGGCCCCAGTAGGCTTCGGCCCTGCTGGGCCCCTACGGTTTTGTTGACATCTCTTTGAGGCGCGCGTGGACCACTACGCGTCGTCGACGACTCGGGCTTGGTCCGGATGGTTACCGGACGGCCGGACGGCCACGCCTGCGGTGGTTGGAAACCGGGGTCGGGCTCCCAGCGGTTGGGGCGTGAGGAAATCCGTTCACTCACGCGTGCGGCCGCCTGTTTCGCTAGCATTACTACTTCGCAGAAGGAGGCGACCGCCTGTCATTCCTCCTCGCTCCGAACCATAGCCTGTACTAGGGAATGGCATGTGAAGTTATTTTTTAGGGTTTCGTACCTAAAAAGGAAAAAACGGAACCCTTATAGGATCATTTTGTTGTCCGTCTGTCTGTATGTCTGTCTATCTGTCTCTCTGTCAAGACCCTTTATCTCGGGAACACGTGGAGGTACCGAGTTGAAATTAAAAGTCCTCCTATTTGCATGAATCATTTCACCTTGTAAAACTATTTTGCTCAAAATAATATTTTTTTACAAGGGGTGGTCTATCTGAAACAGAATGTAATGAAGGTAAAATGTTTACGTCGTCAATTTCAAAGAATTACCAGTCATTATCGAGTAACACCGTTGTAGGTCAGTGCCCATCCTAGCGGTTCTTACATTAGTATTATTTGGGTGATTAATTATGTAGCTCGCTTTAAGTAATAACAGCCACTTTAACACACCAGATTAAGCAACAGCTTGATGAGGCTGGTTTGCAAATGGATAACCATCCTAACATGTCGAGATTCATTCCTGCTTCGGAAAGCCCGCTAGGCCCCGGCGGTCATTTGAAGATCTATGGCAGTCGTTACAGATAGTCAGAAGCCAGAAAATTGACACCAGTCTTCTTATCTTGTTAATAGGACCCAGTAATGGGGCTAAGGGGTATAATACACACTTCATCGAAAATATTACAGGATTATCCGGTTTGATTGAAAACAGATTCCAACAAAGTTGAAAAAATGCTAGGCTTTATTTTTTTGAATGAGCTTATTTTAGGAGGTCCTTATGTGGTACCTATCTTATATTAATTTACTTTATGCCTATTTCATTAAAATATTCTTAGAACAATTTATTTTTAATAATTATGAAACACACAACAACGAGCTTAATTTAATTATTCTTCTTCTTTTTACTTCCCGTTTTTTCTTTTGATGAACAAACTTGAGAACAAATATACGCAAGAGCGCGTTTCAACAGCATGTATACAGCTAAGAGTAGGACCGCGATGAGCGCAGCGAGATCTAGGAATCTTCTCTTGTAGAATGGCAGGTCCAGCGCAGGAGAACGCAGGTGCGGGGCACCGCGAGTGTTCACCACGTGGTTTATCCAGTGCACCAGCTCCTGACCTGGTTTCACGGGACGATCGTGGTGAATGAAGGATAGCTCCTTTGCTTTTTCTGCGTACCTGATAAATAATATGAATAATTTTTACCAAAAAAACACATCATCATCCAAGAGGTGTCCGCTCCAAGGCTGCATCAAGCAACAAAACAACTACCGATTCTGTTTTCCTCTTTATATTTTCGAGTTCAACATCCCCTTAAAGTAGTATCGTTTAAGGTTTCTTTACATACCTTTTATTACTAGTGATTTCTACTATCTTTTTCTTGAGTTCGTCGGACATTGTGTAAGAAAGATCGACTTTTAGTGCAAATCCTTTGTTAATTGATCTTTCAACATTCAAGAACTGATCACCAAACACTGGAATAGCGATGATTGGTACTCCAAAATGGATAGATTCTGTCGTTGACAGGAGACCACCATGTGTTATAAAGACAGCAAGATTAGGGTGAGCTGTAAATTTAAAACTAGATTAAGTTGATAACATATGAACACCTATTCTTTTAAAATAGTCCATGAAACCGTTAATGAACCTTTACTTAGAATATAAATGCAGGTTCTGAGTTCTAAGATCAAACCCTAATACTGGCCAAACTACCAACAAGGACAGGTGACCCATAATGTCCTTCTTGAAAAAAACTGAGCTGATTTCGATGATAAAAAAGATAAATATCAAAGATATATACTTACCAAGGATCGCTTGTTGTGGAGCCCACTGAAGGATATGAACATTTTTAGGCAGGTTAGGTGGAATCTCCTCGAATTTCCACAACACAGTTTGCTTCAAACTTCCAAACATTTTCAAAAGATTGATCTTAACCTCTTCGGGTAAGTCTTTACTCTTTAAAATTGAGCCCATACTGAAGTAAATCACTCCGTCCTTTGCGCTGTCCATTATTTTCTTCAAATTCTATAAAACAATTGTCATTATTTTTTGGATGCTGCTCTCTTAAATGCGTGTTTTGTGTGAATTCTGGTCATGCTTAAAACTGGTCTAAATTATTAGTTGTTCTACTATGATTATCATTTTACTGATTTATGATTTAAATTATTATCCTTACTTCTGATAAAGGTTCCACAGTATCATCAATATGGTAACCTCCGACAAATTTGTGGCTCTGTGGTAGAGATGCACCACCGCTCGTGGTAACGTATGCATTGGATAGTACCAGTGATGCGTTATACCGGGCTTCATTGAAAGATGGTAGTTTTCTGCCACGGTTTTCTAAAATTGGGGTGAACAGAGACGTGTACTCTTTTTCTAAAACCCCATCTAACCACCTGAAAATACCAAAAATTGGATTAAAAAGGACAACCTGATACACAAAAATGTTATTATTTATTGTGGTTATTATTATCATGATCAATTGCTGGTTTTATTGATGCAGTGCATTGTATTAGATATCTTAAACGAGAAGCGGTTTATGTACCTATGTTTCAATGATCCATCGTTCCTGTTACACTACTGAACTTATTTTGATAACTGAGTTGTCCGTCAATTCGTTATTATTATATATTTATAAATTTTATAAGAATTAGTGTTGGCGAATGTTATATATAAAACCCAACATGGGCTTAAAAAGAAAATAAATTCGGAGGAGAATCTTAGTTCATATATACTTTATTAGTAAATAAAGTATGAACCATGCGACAGAAAAACAAAATTACTTAAGTTTAGCTATCAAACGATTGTTTTTAATATCAATCGTGTTTTTCCCTCAGCCAAGTTTTAGTTTTTAACTTTTGGTTACTTAATCTTATCGGAGTAACAAATCTGGTGGTGTTGCTTTGTTTATTAACTACTTATTCTTCTCCGTGTCATGAGCTATTCTCTAGTATATACGGAGCAGCATAATTACTTAAATTGTCGTAACACTTACACATATCTCAAAAACTGAACTTTCAATTGATTCCACAGCTCATTCACTCGCTGTAAAAAGTTCAATGGTGGAGAGTATGTTGACATTATGTCTACAGCATACGCAGGGTTTGAGGGTTCGTCAATCAATTGTAGAATATTCCAGTGAGGGTCTAGAGTTAAAGACCAAATAAGTGGACATTCAAACACTGAAGCAAATCTGAAATTAAGCGAAATAAAATACAGAAAATCCAATCAAGGTAATAAATTTTGATTTGGTATTGTTTGGTTCGATTAGCTCTCAGAAAAGAAAAGCATTTATGTTTTCAATAAAAGTTTTAGTCTGTTTTAAATATTGCTAAAATACAACATAATTTAAAAGAATTTTAAAATTGTAACTTTCCGAGATTCAGTGTAACTTACCCTGCACCTATATCACTAAACATCCACTCAACGATCGCCGCATCAAACTGTTCCTTAGGATCATTCAATAGCTTTTGAACGTTTTCATTTGTAATCGTTTTTTGTACTATCTCTGACATCATGAATGTTAAATCAATAGTATTCTCATCGCCAAATTTTTTGTCCATAATATCTTTAATGTCAATTAAGATTGCTAAAATAATGAAAAAGTATTTATCATCTCTTGAACTTATTAAAACGGATATTTTGAGAAGTGAACATACTTATACCATCATGAAGATGTGTGGCCATTTTTTACCCTCTTTATAAAATATTTTTTCTCTTTCCAAAATAAGACGTCTACCGTATTGTTAAGAATAAAAATAAACTTACGAGGCGACAGTTCGAAGTTACTACTAGTATCAACTATCCGAAGATTGGCTGAATGATTTTTATATCTAAATGGCGTTATATATGTCACCTGTAAGAAAAAGTCAATAAACTTTTTATGTGCCAATCTCAAATTTATAAAAATGTGAGCATAATTTGTAATAGTTTCATGAAACTCTTGCCATTGTACCCATAGATTTAAGTTTATTTGTAAGTTATGTTAGTTTTTGGTGTAAAATAAGGTTTTATTCTATGTTATTTTTTCCCAGCACTAACCTCATGTCCGGCATTTAATAAATGTCTGACATATCCATCTCCAAGGATTCCATGACTCTTCGATGATCCAGGGGAGACTACTAAAATCTTGGCAGATTCAGTACAAGTCAGTATTACGCTGATCAGTAATAAAAACGGCATCGTCTTTTCCATTTTCTGTAGAGAAATAAAACAGTTTTTATTGATTCTAAGAGGACGACTTTTGGTTAACTAACAAGTTGCTGTCACTATGTTTTCTGTATCTTATTTCTGGATCTGGTAAAACAACAAAAAGTATAAACGTAAATATTACTTTTGTATAAAAGTTCTAAAAAAAAATCTATAAGTATATCATTTTTTTTTTGTTTTAATTATTAGAAATAACTTTTAGAAATCTACAAATTATGAATAAGTAATGGGCCAAGGACACTTTCTTGAGGTACTCCAGCCGATAATAATTGATGTTCTTAACACAAATCATTTGAATTTTTTAAAATATATATGTATATTTTCTCTGACAAATATCTAGTGATCCAAACAATAAATTATTCTTTTGTTGCCACAACTATTGCATTTTTGTTTACTTAAAATTCATAGTTAACAAAGTCGAAAGCTTTGCTCATGACAAAGACGAATGATATCGGTAGGCTTTATACACGTATCAATATATATAAATCAATATTTACAACGATATCAATCACCTCGTATCATATTTTGATCACACTACTAATGGGTAAAATCCTTAAGGTGAATAAAGCATTTTACAGTATTTTTATTTAAAATCCGTGAGTGCGACCGTGCATCACAGCGGGCCCTAACAGAATACCAGCGCTGCATTGTTTATCGTTTTAAATATCGCAGCATAAGCTGAGTTGGGCGCCTTTTTGGCCTCGAACAGATTTTAAAGTTTTTTTTTCCATACCTATTTTATATATGCCGTATGTGTGAGGTACGAATAAACGTGTCTTTCTATTTCGGAATTTCTGACAGATATTTAATCTAATGTCAGAAACAAAATAATGATGCCATGTTAATAATAAATACTTTATTACTGACTTTCACATATAAATTATATTTTTGCGATAATAGTTCTTGGTTTTGGTCTTTGTGATTGAACTAATATTATTACAGTCTTTTATTTTTTAGTTTTTTTGTTTTCAGTTTCAAAAATTTTCTGACTTAAAATTTTTTTGACCTACACTCAACCATGTTACTGTTCATTTCTATTATTTTTAAACATTATTAACTAACAATAAATCATATTTATTTTGACGTCAATTTAAACTAGACGAGGCTGGGTGTTTTCTACCTGACCAAAACAAACTGAAATGTCAAAGTCCCTTTTAAAGTCCTGGATACATTCAACTACTTTCCTGGATAAGGCCGATCGTCTATGGAATGCTTTGCCTATGAAAATAAACATACACTGCCTGTGTTTAAAAGGCTTGTGAAGGAAGCCACTGTGATAATGTTTTCGTTTAACCGTTTACTCTCTTGAATATATATATTTTGTATATATGTACACATGTATCTATTTTAGTACAAAGTACCTATTTAATTTCTGTTTCATTTTATATTTGCACCAAGTGCAACCCCACTTTGTGTCCAGGCAATCTCTGTCTATTCCAGATTGCCTGGAAGAAATCGCCGAGTGCGATAAGGCCGCCAATTGTATGTTTCTTTAAACCTTATAAAGGTTTCCTTTTTGTAAATAGAAATCTTAGTGTACAATTAAGTAGGTACCTATATATATAAAAAATATATTTTATATACATTTTATTTCCGATAAACCAATTACAAGCACTTTTGAAATGTCAAGAAAATAGTCATAAAAAAATGATGCTAATTGCACATTCCAAAGCGTAGATCTCTATGGAGAAGAATATGCAAGAAACTCCATGGACACTCTTTTCAATCATGTTATGTAATTACAAATATCTCTGTTACATGTTTTTTGTCGCTATCATGTGAGAACAATGTAAATAAGGTAAAAATAAAAACTAAACATAGATATTAAAATAGCAACTGGCAGCTAAGAGATGATATAATAAGAGAACCATTAAAATTATAAATACCTACATTTGTACACTGTCGGGTATAACATAGCGTACTTTTTTTATTACTTACATATATGATTTATATTATTATGATTGTTTACTTATGTTAAACAATTGAAGAAATGATTACTTAAACAATTTAAGAAACCTCGATTCACCATTATTATTCATAATTCTAATTCATCACAAAAAATAATTAGCTGTTTTTTATTTCAGTCGTAATTTTATTGTAATGCTTATTGATTACAATTTATACAAATCAATGAATCAATCGTATTTTTATGAAAATTAACAGATACGCTGATTGTCAGTCTATGATAATAAATATCATCTATATAGTAGATGCTGATCGAATAGTCGACAAGCGTGGTAATAGTTATTGGCAGTCGTTATCGCCAGAAGAATTTCATTTTGCCGGAACCCTTAGGTCGTTAGGTTAAGTTGGTAAAAAATCAGTACTAACTTCCCGTAGGCAAAATTCGTTACCAGCAATTTACTAATATAGAAGTGCCACACATATTAAGGTACAGTATTGAATTAAATCAAATAGATTACCTTAATATTTGTTACATATTTGCTCAAACTTTGAAAAATTTGTATTTTATTTTTGACTGGCTTGTTGGTCTAGTGGTTAGTGGCCCTGACTGCTATGCCGGAGGTCGCGGGGTCGATTCCCACCCAGGACAAATGTTTGTGTGATGAGTGCGATCATTTGTTCTGTGTCTGGGTGTAATTTATCTATATATGTATGTATTTAGAAATATGTAAGTATGTTTATCAGTTGTCTAGTACCCATAACACAAGCTCTGCTTAGCTTGGGACTAGACGGCGTTGTGTGAATATTATTATATTATTCTATTATTATTATTATTGCAAAGATTTCTAACAATATATGTTCATAAGATACTTACTAGTAAATATTAATTATTTAAACGAAACCTTACTACAATACATTTATACAGGGTGTAATTGACATCGACGCACAAACGAATACCATGGATCCAGTACACGATTCTGGACCGTCCAGTGGTGGAATTGTTCGTCAGTTTTTCAAATTTTTTTTTTTACTTTTTTTAATTTAAACTGTATAAAATCGTTATTGTAACATTTTTAATGAAAAAATAAATGAGTTACTTTTAAAAATAAAATTGTCATCGGGATTGATTAGAATAACGATTATATCTACCCCGATGACTTTTTAATTAATTGACTTTAATTTTTTTTTTTAATGTCATCGGGGTTGGTTAGAATAACGATTTTACTCCGTTCAAATTTTAAAAAGTACAGATTTTTTTAAAATTAGGAAAAAGCCGACGAAAATATAATGTATACATGACTCTGGATCCGTGGTATTCGTTTGTGGTTCGATGTCAAAGACACCGTGTACACAAAAACACAAAATTCACTCAAGTGTCGAAGTGTAGGTACATACACCTCTAAATCGCTGTCTTCCAGAAATGTGGCCAGAACACTGGCAGCATTACATATTATTAATGGGTCGAGCAATTCAGTTGAAATTAAAAACTCACCAGTTTTACAGTAAAAAAATAATCACACTTTACAAAAAATATATAATTTTTCAAAACACTTTTTATATATTGGCTACATATTTAAACCACTAGACCATTTATTAGAAATCTGCTTTTTCTTTTTAACTTGAGACGTACTAATACTCCAAAAAAGCCGAATTAATAGTAAATGTAATAAAGATATGTTATCTTTTCTTTACACACGAGATAGCTAGGAATTAAATTACCAGCTTCTACACGCGGCTTTGCCCGCGTAAATGTAGATAATTTATTAATTTTATTTATAGTTAATTAAAACGGTACATGCCCACTTACACTAATTAACATCCCAAAAACATAACAATTATTATCACAACGGGACATACCTCTCCCAAGATAAAAAGTATACGCTATTCCAGAAATGGTCTACCCATGTGTCTTTAATTTAAATCCACTCAGACGTTTGAGCATAAAGAAATAACATACACACATATGCAAAAACTTTCGATTTTTTATTTTTAAATTGTTTTTACTTCCGATACTTTTAACGAAGTCAAAGTCAAAGTCAAAGTCAAAAAGTTTTTATTTCACATAGGCCTACATGGGCACTTATAAAACGTCAGAAGCTAGTGCACGGTTCCAAATTGGTCGTTTCCTATGGAGAAGAACCGGCAAGAAACTCCATGGTTACTCTTTTAAAAAAGTGGTTGTTTACAATATTTTCATATTACAGTATTAATAGACATTATGTAAGAACAGTGTAGACCAGTCAATATTGTACCCAAAACCACAATAAAAATAAACATATTTAAAAAAAAAGTGAGTCGTAATAGGAAGTAACCTAAGAATTGGCGGAGACGATAACGTGCAAGTGTGTCTTACTACATCTTTTTCTAACATAATAAATGGGAGATTTTAATTAGACATTATATAATCACAAGTCCATCCTCAAATTGCCTTTGCACAATTAACTCATGAATGAAATTTGTTAAAATAAACCGTTCGAGCGTGAAGAAAACATAAACGCGTAACAAACACACACGCACACTAACAAACTTTTATATAATAATATTAGTGCCATCCCCAGATTTTTTCCAACCTTTTTTCTATATATGTTACACATACTCAACATTAGACAACAACATTACAATATTAGTTTTAGTATATGCGAGTCCCGAAACACGTGTCTAGTATTTTTATGTAAAGAATCTATCAATAAAAAAAATCGTCAACCGCAACGTAGCTTTCCATCAGGTATGATAGCGGTCAAGCGCGAACCTATCAACGTTAAAAAAAGCGAGTCAAATACACGTTTTTTTGCGGCATCAACGGCTGTAACTTTTATTTTCGTTAACTCAGAAGTTTGATTATTTCACAGCTTCAAAGGACCGCAAACCTGAGTATATGGTTTTAATTTCAACTCGATACCTCCATGCGTTCCCGAGATAAATGGGCTTGATAGACAGATAGACAGACGGACAGACGGACAACAAAGTGATCCTATAAGGGTTCCGTTTTTTCCTTTTGAGGTACGGAACCCTAAAAATAACAAAGTACTAGGCTGTGGCCTTGTTTATTGATAGTAGTTTAAGTAGGAAATTAGCTGTTACAGCTCATAGACCTGAGGCCCTACCAGGAGCTCTTAACGCGTTCCATTTTACCACTTACACTAAATTGCTAATGGGATAGAGCTATATAGGGTGTATAGCTTCATCCTTCTTTCTCGCTCGCACACCTGACTTTTCACATGAAAAGGCCATCATGGCATCATGGTTTTGATCATGGTAAGGGGCCCAAGTTTGCCATTACAATAGTGTCAGAATGGTCTATCATTGACTTCATAATTGTTGATTTTGACAAGTTTGGTAATCTACAAATATAATGGCATCATTATAACTTTATAATGGTCAACCACTGACACTCCATTGAAAGAAATGGCATAAAATAGTAATCTCGTACATAATGACAAATTAATGTCTGACGTACTTATGCAGTTATCTGCAAAAATTTTGAGAGTTCCTTTGATCAGTGTCCTACCATTAGAACGTCGTTGTGCAGTCATTGCCTAATTTTTTACGAGACAGCTCGATATTGTCATTGTACCACAATTCTATTACGAGACTAATGACTGACCAATGATCGACCATACTGAATTTAGCAGACTACGAACTTTTAGCAAAATGACAATGGGATCGTGTTGGAATGACGAATTTATAAAAATAACAGACTTGGGCCCCTGGACGGACACATTCCTTGTAAAATGTCTTCGTGCCTCATGAGAAAATCTACATCGCCTAATTATATGATTTGTGGCGTTACCTACATCACATGTTAATAGACTGTGTTCGTAAAGAGTTTGATAGAAATGATCAATTTGGGGTCTTAAGGTGATATAGACACCTTCCCTATCTATAATTCTGTTCTAGCTCTGTCTTTTTTGGCTGCTGCGCTGCATGTCGCGGTTCGATTCCCGCGCGGAATAATATTTTTATGGCCTGCAATTAGGTGTTCCTTGCGCCACTGAGCATGTAATTTTAAATACTCTGAATAATAATCCATGTTCGATTCAGCCTGTCCCTTGCTACCCTCCCCCAACGACGCCCTCAGCCGAGTTCCGTACCCCACAGGGGGTGCTCTTAGTGTGTAGTCACTTACTTTTAAGTTTTTACTAAGCCCTGGCTGGAGGCTTGAATTCATTAAGGCCGCCACAGGCTAGGTCTAAGCAGACGATGACGTTAACCTGCGAGAGGCCACTCATAAAAAAAAAATCATTCATTAATACTTAATCCCTGCAAAAAACAACACAGTTTGCAATTTAGAGCACTGCGTTGTGGATAAATTCCTTGTTAAAAAAGGAAATACATTACTTTTTGAAGATATGCAATTGGTTCTCCGGGATTTTAGAAGATGCAGACCTTCTTACACGATGGCAAAAAAATGGGCTCGGCTTTATCAAGAGAAAAGAGAGACCTTGAAAGACGACCTCTCTGAAATGCGCTCGGGCCGCATTTTCTGGGGTAGCGAAGAAATTAAGTATATTGATTCATAACTTGCCTAAGGGGATTACAATGAATGGCTGGCATTTCATTAATTTACTGAGTCAGGCATAGCAAGATCATGCATCGTTCTCATCTAATCGGACAATCCTTCCTTTTCAATAGATTTTTACGGGACTTTACACGACCCTCTGGAACGCGTATAGCTTAACCGCCGGTTGCTTCCCCGTGACAAATCGCGTCATGGCAAACAGAATTCCGGCAGGATCACATGGCAATATGACGACAACGACTGTCACAACCCAGCGCTAGGCGCACCATAATCATTGCGGTAACTCCCCTCTTCGAAGAGTGGCTGGAGAGGCGTCATGGCGTCCTCATCTGTAACATTATAATATATTAGGGCCCATACACAAAATTGCGGTACGATATCGCACCGAAATATCTACCAACTCGCACGACGCATCGCAAAAATTTGCAGACTCATTCGCATAACACGTGGTATTCTGCGATGCGGTGTCGTATCGCATCGCATCGCAATTTTGTGTGACCTCATATCGGGACTTCACAGCTCGATTTGGTATAAACCATCTTAGCTTCAATACGGATCGACAAAATCCGTGTTTCTTCAATATTGGATTGCTTCAAGTCTACGACAGTAGCAAAGGTGTTGGAGCTTATCGGTCACCACGGTATGTCATGCAACCGAAACACGGGTCGCACAGCGCGACACGTGAATATTAACAACTCCATACAAAACGCTTTCATTCCCGCCGGCGTTTCGGCTGTATTGGAACTCCATAGCCTGTCACGCGACCATGGTAAGAAACCAAACGGTATGTTTTTTATTTCCATGGAAGATGGGTACCTAGGCTTTTAATATGCAGTACAGGGTGCAGTATAACAATGCGTTCAGGATGCTGATGGGACTGCCGCGGTATTGCAGTGCCTCCGGCATGATTGCCGAGGCCAACTTGATAGTTTTGCGACAATCGTGCGTAAACGTTGAACCTTGACCCAAACTCGAGCTAGTTCCAACAGCATCTTGAGCGTATTGACGGCACGGGTCCGTCAATTCAGATTCTCCGATGCTTGAGGGCTGGATACGACTGCACGCAGTGAAATAGCATATGTTGTATGCGTTCTGGTGTGGAGAATCCGTCTCCTAAAATCTGTGTATTATTTTGTTTTGTTAAATTTTGTTTCATTTCATTTGTATACTAACATTAGCTCTTAAGTATTTTCGTGTTACTAACAATTTATATGGAGAAATCTGGATTAAATTATTATTATTATTTATAATAATATGGGACGATACTTGTTTCGGCACTCTTGTGCCATCCCATCTTTCTAGCTCGCCGTTTTGTGCTAGTACTGGTACCGCGGCTGCGGGGATTCTTAAGCTGTGGAAATTTAAACAACCTTCTGCCGTTTGCAGTTGAAACTCTTGGATCGTGGGGTCTAAGTGCTCACAAATTTTGAAAATGCCTTGCCGACACTTCTCGTGCCCAAAGGCTGGTTTTTACCCTGCACATTAGTGCCCATAGGATAAGCATTGACATACAGCGTGGTAATACCGCCAGTCGTGTTGGCATAATACAAGTTAACAACGATGCGGAGACGTTTTAGATTGTTTATAATTTATTTTAATTAGTTAAGTATCCATCTGACAATACTGGCCAAGTAAACGACTCTTTTGCATCTCCTGAACTTTTAATACTTTATGTCTGTTTATACGAAGGATTTTGGATAAATTTTCATGGTAATTCCGAAACATAACCTTAATACTATGAAATAAGAAACAATCTTCAGTACCTGCATGGAATATGTGTATTAATTTATAGTAATCCGGTTTGGGTAACTATTTATTCAAAACACACTCACACTAAGATAAACAGCTGATTCGAAGCTGTTTTGAAATTGCGCTTACGCATGATAAGCACACACACAACTAAATAACTAAGAAATAACGTCACTATTATTGACATTTCATTATGGCTGCGTTCAGTGGTGGCGCACTGATTGATATTTGAATTGCGAACAAATAGTTGCGTTCAAAAATAAATCATTTTATCTATTAATCGACTAACTGATTTCGATTTAAAATTAAAATGTTGAATTATGATCTAAGTCTACTTCAGGCGTCTTCCCCGTGTAATATGTTCTTAAAATCAGATGAAACCGCGCAACAAAATCCAAATAAGACCCATGACACTAATCACGTCGGTATAAACGGGAACGTGCCTATTGCTCACCGAATATCGATTACAATAAAGAAGAGATAAAGGTGATGCTTAATTCTTGGAAATTTAAGCATATTTCAACGCTTTTTATTATTAGTGTGGTTTTTATAATTCTTTTCTTTTAATACAATTAGTTCAACAAACAGTTTAATAAAAACATTTTCAATTTGTGCAAGTAATCTTATTACTGTGATCGTAGAGAATTTCCATTCAACTACTTATTGCTTTTTCTGTTTATCTTATCATTTAGGTCGTCTTAATACCAGACGACAACTCACAAATAACTTTTTTGTTATGACTTGACTGAGGGTAGTCCTAAGTTAAACACTAAAGATTTTGATTTCGTATATTTTAATTAAAAAAAAATATTAAAAGCAACTATTTTATGCAGAATTCTTATTAAGCTTCTTCATTAACCTTTGGTGCACTCACTCAGTTTATTAACTCTCCTTCACAACAATTCTACACTTCACTGCCAACACTGCAATAACTACTATGGACCTATAGTATACTCCAAATTATCAAACTGTGTGGAGGATCTTTCTGCTACATTTGCCACTAGAATGACACAGTACGAGGAGGAATTGAGGAATGCTAGCGGTGAAGCATCACATAAAACTATTGCCAGCCTCTCCAAAGATTTCATCGAGTTCAAGAGTCTGGTCTGGAAGGCGCTGAGTTCGTTGAAGTCCCAGATGGAGTGGCTTGTGGTGGGGCTGGATAGGCACGAGATGGCATCCCGTGGTAAGGTGCTTCTTTTGCACGGTTTGTCTGAGGACAAGGTAGCTGATCCTGGTACCCGTTTCCTGGGTATCTTGTCGGAGCGACTGGAGTTGAGGGATATCACTATGAAAGACGTAACGGCATGTCATCGCCTCGGAAGTAACACCAGCAAGCCTCGTCCCTTCTTAGTTCGCTTCGAAAGTCGCATCGTGCGGAACGAGGTGTGGCGTAGTAAGACCAAGCTGAAGGGATCCGGTCTGACGCTTTCCGAGTTTCTCACTAGGCCAAGACATGAGGTATTTATGAATGCTCGGAAACACTTCGGAATACACAAGTGCTGGACATCTGAGGGGAAAATTGTCATCCAAGTCACCGATAGTACGCGAAAGAAGATAGAGACTGCCTCGGAGTATCGAGAACTTGTTGCACAGTTCCCCGTCTCCGAGTCCTCAGCCGTAGCATCAAAACCAATTCCAGAAAAAAGAACTCGGAAACCAGCAAAATGACGGTGCAACATCACAATACTTTCTTTTGTTTCTGAGTATAGGTATTTATGATTATTCTTATGTATGTCGGTCACTCGATTTTCTTGTTAATTTTTTTTTTTTTCAATATCTTTATCTAACATTTTTGATTTGTTTTGAAGTTTTGTTTGACGTTTAACACAATTGTCACTAATGTCACTTTTAGTTTCGTTCAGAAACATACGTACGTGTTATTTATTAATTAATGTGGCATATTGGCTTTTCATCTTTTATTAATGTAAACAGAATAAAACTGTTGTCAGCGAGTGCACCGAGGTTTGAGTACCTAAATTAATTTTGTTTGTATTTTTATTAGTTTTTTAGTTTTATAGATTATTTATAATTTTAAATTATTTATTATGTCAAATAACCTCATAGATGACAGTTTCTTCTCGTGCTCATCCTCTTGTGCGTCAGATCAGAGCTTTGCCAGTGCTTCCAGCGATGACAATTCTCTGAATCTTCGGGACGAACTTTCTTCCACATTTTCAAATTGTCGCAAATTTTTCAACGTGGTTCATATAAATGCTCAAAGCGTTCCTTCCCATTACTCTGATCTGCTATCATCTTTTGACTCTGATCTTGTTCATGCTGTCCTTGTTTCCGAAACTTTTCTCAAGCCTGCACTTCCATCCACGCAATATTCTCTACCGGGATACAAGATTGTGCGTAATGACAGAACTGGCAAGGGATGTGGAGGGGTTGCCATTTATCTCCGTGGTGATATCGCCTACAGGATTGTTGACCAGTCTCCGAGTGTCTACTCAAAGTTTGCTGAACACCTATTCATTGAAATAGACTTTCAACACACAAAGCTGCTTTTAGGTGTTTATTATAGCCCGTCCTGCCAAATTGATTACTTTTCTTCGTTTGAAAACAAATTAGAAAATCTTTCATCTTGTTATGATCACACGCTTATTCTCGGAGATTTCAACACTTGTATACTTAAAGGAGATTCACGTAGCCGTAAACTCCAATCGCTTGTTTCTTCTGTCAATATGCACTTGCTCCCACTAAATGCTACTCACAGGGCTCCTCACTGTACTCCTTCTCTCTTAGATATCATTCTAGTTTCTGACCCTAATAAAGTAGCCACACATGGCCAGCTGCCTGCTCCTTTTTCCTACCATGACCTCATTTATCTTTCCTATAAGATTCGACCTCCTAAACGCAAGGCCAAATTTCTCGTTCTTCGCAGTTTTAAAAACATTGATTTGGAGCGTTTGAGGGCTGATGCGGGTGGGATCGATTGGTCACCTGTGTTCACCTGCGACGATGTGGACACTATGGTGTCGGTTTTCAGTAGTACTATATTGAGATTGTACGACTCACATGCTCCTCTTAAAAAGGTGAGGGTGAAGCACCTTCCTGCGCCATGGTTAACCCCAGCTATAAAAAAACAGATGGCTAAGCGTGACAAGGCCAAGCAGTTATACAGAAGGCGGCCCACCGAAGAAAACTGGGAGTTTTATAAGAAGATGCGAAATAGCTGCGGTCATTTGTGTAGGAATGCGAAAAGGCGTTTTCACAACTCAATTGATAATTTCAACCCAACACAAGTATGGCAATTTTTAAAAACTCTTGGTATTGGCAAAGCCACTAGCAAGAGTTCTCCTGATAAGATGGACCTCAATGCACTTAATGCGCACTTTTCTACGTCACCAATTATACTCGATGACGATGTTAAATCCTCCACTCTCAATGATCTTTCTAAACTTCCATTGCCAGCAAATACTTCTTTCTCCTTCCACCCAGTTACTGAACTAGATATTAAGAAATGTATCCAATCCATATCCACTAAGGCGGTAGGTGACGATGGCCTTCAAATCCAAATGTTCTTACCTATTATGAGTGAAATAGTTCCTGTCATAACTCATATAGTAAATTTTTCCCTATTCAATAACTCCTTTCCATCTGCTTGGAAGAAGGCTCACGTCTTACCGCTCCCTAAAGTCTCAAATCCTTCCTCACCATCCCAGTTCCGTCCAATATCCATCCTCCCAATCCTCTCCAAAGTCCTTGAGAGTGTTGTTCAAAAGCAACTTTCTTGTTATTTGTCCTCTAACAGCCTGCTGAGTCCTTACCAATCTGGTTTCAGACCTGGTCATAGCACTGTGACAACTCTTGTCAAAATAACTGACGATATAAGACTGGCCATGGATAATAAAAGTTTAACAATATTGGTCTTACTGGACTTCAGCAGTGCTTTTAACTCAGTTGACTTTGACATCCTCTTAGGAATTCTTTCCTCTCTTAATGTCTCAGTACCAGTAATTGAGTGGTTCAAATCTTATCTTCGGGGCCGCTCGCAGTCTGTTCGATCAGATGAGGATTCCTCTGATTGGTGTGAGTTGGCTGCGGGTGTTCCTCAGGGTGGCGTCCTCTCTCCTCTTCTCTTCTCGATTTTTATAAATGCTCTCACTAAGGTCCTAACTTCGAATTATCATCTCTATGCAGACGACTTGCAGTTATATCGTCATTGTAAAGTAGACGAACTCGCTGAAGCTGTGGCTGCCATCAACAATGACCTTGAAAACATTCACAAGTGGGCTAAATCCTTTGGACTTTTAGTAAACCCAGCTAAATCCCAAGCGCTCATTGTTGGTGGTAGATACATGCTCAACTTATTGGATCACCAGTCGCTCCCGACAGTAGTGTATGATTCTGTGCCCATATTTTACTCCAAAAGCGCTAAAAACCTTGGCGTGCATATGGAAACTAACCTCTCTTGGGAGGTTCATGTTGCTGATGTGAGTAGGAGGGTCTTTTACTCTTTTCAGTCTCTTAAACGTCTCCAAAAATTCCTACCATTTCACACTAAGGTTAATCTTGCTCAATCTCTTCTTCTACCGCTCATTGATTATGCGGATGTCTGTTATCTAGATGCTTCGGAGGTACTTCTAAACAAACTTGAACGACTGCAGAATTTGTGCATCCGCTTTATTTTTGGCCTCCGTAAATACGACCACGTGTCGGAGTTTCGGACCAGATTGGGGTGGCTGCCGATTCGGCGTCGGCGAGATACACATATACTATCTCTTCTCTACACTATCCTGCATAATCCTAAAGCTCCTCAATACCTTCGAGAACGCTTTGAGTATGTCGTCTCTAGGGGTAAACTCTGTCGCACTACCTCTTCTCTTCTCCTTCGTACGCCGCGTCACACTTCCAGCCGCTATGGCGGTTCCTTTTCTGTAACTGCAGTGCGTCTCTGGAACTCTCTGCCACACTCCCTTCGCGACAGCCCTTCTCTGGATGTCTTCAAGAGGAAACTTAAAGAGCACTTCCTTTCATTATTGACATAATATTAATATGTATATATTAGTATGTAATAGTATTTATATTATAATTATATATTAGACTTGTATAATAATTATATATTAGATTTAGTTATGTAAGGTTTATATTGTGCACTGGATCCTACCCTCGAATGTGTTCTCTCTCTGTAACTCAAGGGTTTGCTGGAAGAGAACTCATTGTTGAGTTAAGCTCGCCTTTGTACATAAACTGTATATGTCTCACCTTGTATTATGTATGTTTTGTGTGCAATAAAGAATTAAGAATTAAGAATGAAATTACAAGTGAGTCGCAGCTTTTTTTGTCTCCCCCTCTCCCCTCTTTTCGTTCGGTGACGTAAGAACATAATATTGTAAGTACATTACTGTTAGTGTGTCTTGCTAAATAATAATAATAATAAACGAACAGGCAACAGTTTGCCTGTTCATTTACTGTATGTATAAAATATAAGACATTGCGCACCTAGCCGCAACCGGTTTGAATCCGGCGATTAACTACTTCTCAAAGTTCTATTGCGAACAAATTCGAGTGTTCTTGGACCTTTGAACCTTGTTGTTCAAGTTCCAGTGAAGTCATCGATCAATGTACTGGAGTTCTCCATGATATTATATTTCCAATAAATTAAATCAATCAATCAAAATCTTTATTTACTACAATATAAATAAGGTGTTACAGCATATTCTGCTATAAAATGGCGTGCAAATATATTCAGTCACAGTGATGTTTTTTTTTTTTTTTAATTTATTTATTTAAGGAACTTTTAACAAATTGTTATATCAGTTCCATTTCCATTTCAACAAATTGTTATATCAGTTACATCACCACAGTGATGTTAATTAATCTAACTTACAAATTACAGATTCTATTGACTTGTCTTCTAAATAGTCCGTAATGGTAATATTTTAAATAACAATAGATTGAAAATTATTTTTTTAGTCAGCGTTAAGTCTTGAAAACTATTTGGTAAATATCTATACATATAACAAATCTGTAGAAATTTTTAGTTGTGCGCGCATCACGTAAAATGTACGAAATAGATGTAGATAAATTTTATATATTAAAATTGTGTGTAACTTGATGTATTACTTAGGATTGTTTTCATCGCAATCGGTTGACTATATTGAAAGATATACTATCTACATCAAATGTTAGGCGGTACGAAATTCGCTGGGTTAGCTAGTTATAAATATTATTCGACATACATACAGTAAACATATATATTTATCTAAAATGATTTCATTTTTTGCACACATTAATTTCTTTGGTGGCTGACGCATTCTATCTTTATACCGTGTTCGGCTATTCGGCACTAACAGGCAAAAATACATAAACATATGTATATATTGTAAATTAACAATAAAATATATTTTAATAATTTACATAAAATTAAAAGAAAATTTATAAAAAGCTTAAAGTATTTAATTATTCTTTTTCTTACTTCCTGTTTTTCCTTTTTTCGAACACACTTGAGAACAAATATACGCGCAGGCACGCTTCAACAGAATGTATACAGCTAAGAGTAGGACCGTGATGAGCGCAGCGAGATCTAGGAACTTTCTCTTGTAAAACGGCAGGTCTAGCGCAGGAGAGCGCAGATGTGGAGCGCCGCGAGTGTTCACCACGTGATTCACCCAGTGCACCAGCTCCTGACCCGGCTTCACGGGACGATCGTGGTGAATGAAGGATAGCTCCTTCGCTCTTTCGGCGTACCTGATGATAAAAGGTAAACATTCACCAAAAGCTTCATCACCTTTCATCCGAAACATAAAGTAGGCACTTTAGGGATGCCGCACACCTCAAGTAACCTAACAATCAGCGTTACTGTTTAGTTTTTTCTTTTATCTTCATGATTTCTACATTCTCCAAAATCAGTAGTGTCTAAAGTTCTAATACTCACCTTTTATTGCTAGTGACCTCTACTATCTTTTTCTTGAGCTCGTCAGGCATTGTGTAAGTCAGATCAACTCTTTGTGCAAATCCTTTCTTAACAGATTTTTCGACATTCATGAACTGATCGCCAAACACAGGAATACCGATGATTGGCACTCCAAAGTGGATAGATTCAGTCGTTGACAGGAGTCCACCATGTGTTACGAAGACGGCAAGATTAGGGTGCGCTGAAAAATTTATAACTAGATTAAGTTAAAATCATATGTCATAGCCTTTTTTTAAAAAAGGTTTCCCATGTAATCATGGAGGAAAGTCATAATCTCTTTGTAGAAAGAAACTAAGCTCATGTCGATTACACGAAATATATATATTAACATAATCTTACCAAGGATCGCTTGCTGCGGTGCCCACTGCAGGATGTGGACATTTTTTGGTAGATCAGGCAGAACCTCCTCAAATTTCCACAACACAGTTTGCTTCAAGCTTCCAAACATTTTTAGAAGGTTGACCTTGACCTCATCAGGTAAGTCTTTACTCCTTAAATTTGAGCCCATACTGAAGTAAATCACTCCGTCCTTTGCGTCGTCCATCAGTTTCTTCAAATTCTGTAAAATCATTGTTATTATTTTTAGGAAGCTACTCTCGTATGTGCGTGTTCTTGTCTAAATTGTAGTTATTGAAAAAACTCATCCTTCATTTATCCTTACTTCTGGTAGAGATGTCACTGTATCGTCAATATGGTAACCTCCGATAAACTTATGGCTCTGTGGAAGAGATGCGCCTCCACTCGTGGTTACGTATGCATTGGATAGTATCAAAGATGCGTTATACCGGGATTCATCGAAAGTTGGTAGTTTAATTCCTCGTTTTACAGCAATTGGAGTGAAGATTGACGTATACACTTTATCTTCAACAGTATCTAGCCACCTAGAAATTCCAGAACAATTAGGTTGGGTTTACCATCGAACGGAGACGACGGTTTAACGAATAAACTATATAAAAAACTTTATCTTTGACTTTGTTATTGATTAATTTACTAGTTTCTATCAGCGGTTTCGCCAGCGTGAAAATAGAAAAATGGATCAAAGTATCCAATGTGCTATCCAGGATATAGTCTACTCGTGTCCCAAATCAAGTCACAAACGCCTAAAGGAGTATCTAACCTACATACATACGTACAAACATTCGACTTCATTAGATTAGTGTGATATTTTTTTCTTGTCATTTCTGGAATTCTTTGTGATATAAAATGTAGTACAATTAGACGGCTTACATGAATAGCGCCATGACATAATTTCGTCCTAACGTACTGCCGAATGCTTCACTGCAGCACGAGCAATTCCCTAGTTTTTACCAGTATCATAACTTAAAATGTTGCCAAACTTACACGTATCTCAAAAACTGAACTTGCAATTGATTCCACAGCTCATTCGCTCGCTGTAAAAAGCTCAATGGTGGGAAGTACGAAGACATGGCGTCTACAGTATACGCGGGATTCATCGGTTCATCAATCAATTGCAGAACCAGCCAGTGAGGATCCATGGATGATGACCAAATAAGTGGGCATTGGAACACTGAAGCAAATCTGAAATTAGTATAAGAAGAAAAAATACCTCATTACTTCTGTGGATAAACCCAAACTTATTTAGAAGAAGTACCTAACAGTAAATTTTAAAGTTATAACTGAATAATTTACCCTGCTAACACGTCGCTATACATCCACTCAACGACTACCGCATCAAACTGTTCCTTGGGATCATTTAATAATGTTTGAACTCCTTCATTCTCTACTGTGTTCCTTGCTATCTCTACCATAAAAAAAAACATGAAAGCAGAGTTTACATCAAAAGTTCCGTCGTCCATAATACCTTTAAGACTCATCAGGTCCTCTGAAATAATGAAGAGTAAATATATATTACATTTCTTGAAAGAAACTAAATATACAATAATTATTTCAATCTAAATAGGTATTAAATGACTGTATTGTGACATTATGTGAATACACGTAAACCCTTAAAAAATAATAAATCTTACGAGGCAATAGATCGAAGTTATTACTGACATCGATTGTGCGAAGTTTGGCAGGAGCATTCTTGTACGTAAATGGAGTTATGTACGTCACCTGAAAGAAGAGATACAACCAATATACAAAAGTAGTCGCCGTTTATTTTTTTGACACAATAAATACGCCTGGAAATTCGATCTCATGTATGACGTGTTTAATACTCATTTAATCTTAAATTGAATCCAAACTTGTGCTGAATACCATACACACAGCTCACCCAGCACTGACCTCATGACCAGCCTTCAACAGATGTCTGACATATCCGTCTCCAAGATTTCCATGACTCTTCGAAGGCATGGGAAACACCACCAAGATCTTAGCAGCCTCAGAACATGCCATTATCACACTAATCAGCAAACAAACCGTTTTCATCTTCTCCATTATCTATGTAAATTAATTAAACTTATAAATTTTCTTTATTATTTATTATTTTAAAGAATCTTAACTTCACAAAACATTTTGTTTCATTGTTATCAATTAGTAAACAATGGTGGTTTGAAGCTGTACGTGGGATAAATAATGGGCTAAGTACACTTCCTTGAGGTACTCTAAATTTGATTTGACTGTATTAAATACTAATTGATGAAAATTTATGATAAGATGATGAGCTTATTCTTACTTTTTGTTCACGATTATAAAAATACGTAGCGATAGAATTGACAAATTTCTCAGTTCGCTAGTGCCCTGGTGGTCAATGCTTTATAGTTAAAGTCATTAATGGTTGACAAAGTCAAATGCTTTTCTCGGATCAAAAAAATGAATAATAATGACAAAGTTCATAATTTATTCGCTTTGGAATGTATAATTAATTAGTTTCACGTTTCTATATCACTTCTTGACAATTATTCACTTCTTGACTAACCGAAACTGCCTGTGAATGGTTTAATATTGAAATAAATGCTTTGAGTTTCAGTTTAATATTAAATATTTTGATCCCGTCTTTTATTTGAGCAATAAGGAAGACGCATGCAATTTTTTTATTTGCCAAATTAATTAATTGTTTGCTCTTGTTAACAAATATGAAATAATTATTTAAATATCGTCATCAATACCGAAGTTATAAAACTTTAAAGCTGGTAATACGAAAGAGAAGTCCGACTTTGACTTCAAAGTCCATCACGCCTACATAGCTGCCATAGAAGACAGCGTCTTGGTAAGAGAAACGTTTACATTTGTTCATAATTGTTTTATCTCATTTGTATTCTATTTTTGTATGTTATTGATAAATTTGTCACATATTTTTTTATTCATATTCCTTATCATAAAACATTCAATTCACGTTTATTATTTAAGTATCATACAAAATATATAAGCCTTTTTATTATAGTGATTATAACATTTACGAGGTACAGTTCACAATTTATTATCAATAAATTTGTCACCAAGAGAACGGCAAGTTATGGTGAACAGAAGGAGAATAATAGCCTCCTGGATGACAAATTAAAACAAACCAAAAAAAAAGATCTACTTCCAATACATTTAATAAAACTTATTGGTGACCTGTCTTCATTTCAAGACTTACTTCAAGATATTCGTTATATGAATAGGGGATATGCATGTAATTTTTTATTTGCTTAATTGAGAAATCTTTATAGTTCTAGTAAGCAAACATTTAAAAAAAATAATTTCATTGACAACGAAGTTATAAAGCTTAAAAGCTGCTATTATAAAAGAGAAGTCCGACATGGCCTTTGACGTCAAAGGCCATGACACAGAACACGGCGTCTTCGCGAGAGAGACGATATATTTGTTCAAAATTTTATTGTCATATCTCGTTTGCTTTCCAATAATTTTTATATTGTTTTCACAATTACTGTTCTATCTTTGTATATTTTGTGATAAACTGGTTATTTAATAAATATTTTCTCATGCATTTTCGCTGTTGTCACTTCCGAATGGATGCTAATGATGGCTAGTTTTAATCTCAAAACTAGACACGGTTTTAAAGTAAAATAACAATCTGCACTCACAATATAAAACTTTACACTTAAAGAAACACAATACTTTTAAATATATGATGTATCCCTTTTAACCTAATAAACTGGTTATTAAAAAACTGAGACGTGCTATAGACGCTCCAATACATTTGAATGAAAGAAAATCGTGGTAAATTGCAATATACTTATATAGTACGATAACGGTTGATTGTACGCTGGATATCTATCCGTAGATAAATATTATGTGGGTAAGGCAGACAGTAAGTAAAGACTGTCTGCCTTACCCACATAATATTTATGTATATATAGATATAATAAATTAAATTATTTCACTTATTAGGTATGATTTTAAAACAGATGTTTTATTGGTTCATGAAGACTAATTTTTACGTATTCACTAAATACATAACCTGCCGTGGTGACGTATTTCTATTGCAGAATTTCCATTCATCTGGACAAAGTACTCGTGGTTTCTTCTTCTTTCTTGTCGATTTGACTTAAATTTTGTCCAGCCAATATGTAGCCACCTGGATCGGTCTGTCGTTGGCCTCATTTAAGTCGTGGTAGGTGCAGGTGGTTCTACATGCCGAGCAGGAAAGGAAGTGACGCATATCCTAAGAGGGAGAGTAACCCCAAACTACACTTTGTTTGCGATGGGTCAAGCATACCCCATTTAAACAGATTGCTTCTGCAGCGTCCAACCTCAGTCCGCAAGTGGTTCACAAGTGGTTAAATAATTACAGTCACACTAATTTATATACAAAGATAAGCATCGCTTACAGAGGTCGGTCCGTGGCTTGGTGACAATTCATTATAAGCCGAAACTCCCTGCGTGCCTTGAAAAATACGCTAGAAATGAAGGAAGAAGATAAAGCATCAATGACAATTTGAGAATTGCCTAATAGTCTGGTAGTATGGAACGGTCACATAACTTTACACTCTATTCTGCATACCTCTAAACCATGAGTCTAAACTCAATGCCTAGGGTTTCGATATTTTATAACAGAGTTCCAGCCTACAGCCCCATCATAAGACTGTGGATACCATAACCAAAGAACCTATCTTGACGAATTTGAAAACCTCATACTCGAATCAATTAAGTCATTTGATAACAGATTTCCTAGGGTCACCTTCGGGCTCCATGATCAGACCCTGATTATCATCTAAAACAACGATGTTAATATGCCATCTGGCTAGGACTAACATTCTAAAGTTTGCCTCGTTGTCACAATCCATATTTATCAATCCTATAGCGCAGTCGGAAGACATACTCATATTTTACACTGGACACGATTATTACCTATAAATTTTTGTAACCAATTATTTAAAAATAATGTATTTTAAGTGTAAATTATTATATCGCCTTGGACTGTCTGCCAGCTGCCATAAAACCTAACTAAAAAGTTTCGCATCGCTGCTAATCACCGCAATCTAGGCTAAATCATCTCTGGACAAATCCAACTTTTTATTTTATTATAATTTTACTTACTTTATACTTGAATAAAATTTTATTATTATTATTATTTATTAAAACTTGCCTTCCGGCTATCAGATCCTGGACACCACATAAGGCAAGATTGTAGTCGAGACAAATCCAACGAGCCCAAACGCTATAGTTCGAGTTGGTAACAACCATTTCAGCTTCAATACTGACCGACGCAATCGGAGATTCTACAATATCGCACAATGCTTCAAGTCTAAGGAGTACTTCTGTGATTGCGTAATAGGCTCTTAATAAACTAGTGCGCCTCACCATCAATGATTGCATCGCTGCTTACCATCAGGTGGGATCGCAGTCAAGCACTGGTTTATATGAATTAAAAAAAAAAAAAAAAAAGGCGCCAGCGTTTGCGAAGGTGCTCGCTCGTGCTGTTGGTAAGTTCTGGCGCTCATTTCTTGATTCAATATCAACTGGCCTGAGCACTCGAACCTTTTCCTGCTGCTTGAGTACTTCTGTGATTGCGTAATATTATATGAAATTACTTACACTGAATTTGAGAATATCGCATAACTTTTCATTCGACTACTTATTGTTTTTGACTTTTCATTTTAATCCATTTTCATACCTTTACAACCACTTACAAATAAGATTCATGTAACTTTCTTCGTTACCAAATTTCAAATACGTCGGAGATTTTTTGGTCGACCCTCCTTCTCGTTCGTACGTAAGCACATAAAAGTGTCAATATATTACAGCTAGTGTGTTTTGCCAAATTATAATAAGAATAAACGAACAGGCATTAGCATGCCAGTAAATTTATTGAAAAATGTAACAAATAAGGTATTTAACGAATTTCTCTCGGCTGGGTAACCGGCAAGCTACGCATTGCTAGTTGCCCAACCGAGTTAAATTCCTTACCTTCTTCTCTAAGTTTTATCGTCAACAAATTCGAGTGTGAAAAATAATTTTTATTTAATTTTAAGAAAATTTATAACAAGAACGTATTTAATTATTCTTCTTCTTACTTCCTGTTTTTCCTTTTTTCGAACACACTTGAGAACAAATATATGCGCAGGCACGCTTCAACAGAATGTATACAGCTAAGAGTAGGACCGTGATGAGCGCAGCGAGATCTAAGAACTTTCTCTTGTAGAATGGCAGGTCCAGCGCAGGAGAGCGCAGGTGCGGGGCGCCGCGAGTGTTGACCACGTGGTTCACCCAGTGCACCAGCTCCTGACTCGGTTTCACGGGACGATCGTGGTAAATGAAGGATAGCTCCTTCGCTTTTTCGGCGTACCTGATGACAAAAGGTTAACATTCACCAAAAGCGTCATGGTCACCGCAGGACTGCCGCACACCCCAAACAGCCTAACAACCACCGGTGCTATTTCGTTTTCCCTTTCATCTTGTTAATTTCTACATTCTCTACACTTCTAAAATTCTAATACACACCTTTTATTACTAGTGACTTCTACTATCTTTTTCTTGAGCTCATCAGGCATTGTGTAAGCAAGGTCGACTCTCTGCGCAAATCCTTTGTTAATTGATTTTTCGACATTCATGAACTGATCACCAAAAACAGGAATACCGATGATTGGCACTCCAAAGTGGATAGATTCAGTCGTTGACAGCAGACCACCATGCGTTATGAAGACAGCAAGATTAGGGTGAGCTGAAAATTTAAAACTAGATTAAGTTGTTATCATATGCCATACCCATTTTTAAAGGGTTCATGTCACCTTAGAGGTGAGCCTGTTGTCTTTAAGTAACAAACGCTCTGAGCTGTTACTCTGAAATTAAAACCCTACCGAATACCAACAATGAAGGATAATCCACGACATTGTTGTTGAGAAAAAATAAGCCGGTGTCTATAAAAGTAAAGATAAAGATAAACATAATCTTACCAAGGATCGCTTGCTGCGGTGCCCACTGCAGGATGTGAACATTTTTAGGTAAGTTAGGCAGAACCTCCTCAAATTTCCACAACACAGTTTGCTTCAAGCTTCCAAACATTTTTAGAAGATTGACCTTGACCTCATCGGGTAAGTCTTTACTCTTTAAATTTGAGCCCATGCTGAAGTAAATCACTCCGTTCTTCGCGCTGTCCATAAGTTTCCTCAAATCCTATAAAACCATTGTCATTATATAGGGACGCTACTCTCGTACATGTGTGTTTTTATCTAAGTTGTAGTTATTTAAAAAACTGAGACATCCTTACCTCTGGTAGAGGTGTCACTGTCTCATCAATATGGTAACCTCCGATAAACTTATGGCTCTGTGGAAGAGATGCGCCTCCACTCGTGGTTACATATGCATTGGATAGTATCAAAGATGCGTTATACCGTAATTCGTCGTAAGTTGGTAGTTTGATTCCTCGTTTTGCAGCAATTGGAGTGAAGATTGACGTATACGCTGTTTCTTCAACACTATCTAGCCACCTGAAAATACCAAAACATTTGGTTGAGTTTACCATCGTCGCTGGAGGTTTTACGAATAATCTACAAAAAACTTTATCCTTGATTTGGTCATTTATGCCAGTGTCTTCACCCGTGTGAAATGAAAGTAATAAATTATCAATTATCCGAATCATTACTTAAATTACGCACTTACACGTATCTCAAAAACTGAACTTTTAATTGAGTCCACAGCTCATTAACTCGCTGGTAAAAGCTTAATGGTGGGAAGTACGGAGACAGGGCGTCTACAGCATATGCGGGATTTAACGGTTCATCAATCAATTGCAGAACTTGCCAGTGAGGATCCACGGATGACGACCAAATAAGCGGACATTGGAACACTGAAGCAAATCTGGAATTATTAAACACAAATTAGAAAACAGAAAGTACCTGATGATGATTCACAAAATATATACCCAAGACAATAATGTATATTTTAGTTTTATATGGTTTATTAGTATCAGAAGAAAACCTACCTCATTATTTCTGTAGGAATCGAAGTCTAAACCTTTCGATATCTACAGAAATAATGAAGTATCTTTGATTAGTAGCTGCAGTTTATTAAATCCACGCCTCCCTTTGCTGGTGTATTTAAATTGTAATTTAAATACACCACCAATTTCTATATACCGTGATATATTACTAAAAAAATTCAGTAAGACTTGAATATTCGTGAATTTCAACCTAATTTTGAAAAATAATAGTAAATATCCAAGTTACACAATAATTTACCCGGCAGTTACGTCGCTAAACGTCCACTCAACGACCACCGCATCAAACTGTTCATTGGGATTATTCAATAGCTTTTGAACTCCTTCATTCTCTACCGTGATCCTTACTAACTCTACCATAAAGAAAATTATGGAGGCTGAGCTCAAATCATTAGTTCCTTCATCCATAATACCTTTAAGACTTATCATGTTTTCTGAAATGATGAATAATACATTTTATAATTACATTTCTTGAAAGAAATTTTAATATCCAATAAATTAAAATATCCAAATAGATATTCAGTGAGGTGACTGTAAGTTGACATCATGAGAATGGCCATATCCTTGAAAATAATCAGTCTTACGAGGCAACAGATCGATGATATTGCTGATATCAATTGTGCGAAGATTGGCAGGAGCGTTCTTGTATGTAAATGGAGTTATGTACGTCACCTGAAAGAAGAGATACAACAAAGATATTTAAAAAAAAATGCCTCGTCCATTTGTTTGTTTTTCACAGAGTACCTTTTTATTGTAATAGATCTAAACGTCCGTTAGACCTAATCCACACATTAAATAATCTACATGATTCGATATAGTGTATGTGCTCAGTACGCATTCAATAATATAATTATAGTTACAGTGTTGTCTTTTTAACCCAAAGGTTGACTGGTAGAGAATGCCTTGTTACATTAAGTGGTTTATATCAATAAAAAAATAAAAAATAAATAAAAAAGTGCGCCTACTGTCCATGAAGTATAAATAAATAAATAATTTAATTAAATCAATAGATATTGTAGATTACCTGATTAATTTAATTTATTTTTGTGTGATTTGAATTGTATAGCTACTAACATAGTTAATATTGTTACTAACCCTTATATGAGTGCAAACTTGAATTAAATGGTATATATATATTAAAAACAAATTTGTGCATTCAGCTCAACCAGCACTGACCTCATGACCAGCCTTCAACAGATGTCTGACGTATCCATCTCCGAGATTTCCATGACTTCTTGAAGGCAACGGAAACACCACTAAGATCTTAGCAGCCTCAGAACATGCCAGTATCACACTGATCAGCAAACAAGCCGTTTTCATCTTCACCATTATCTAGGCAAATAAATTAAACAATTTTTTTATCATCATCATCATCATTTCAGCCGAAAGACGTCCACTGCTGGACATAGGCCTCCCCCAAGCGTCGCCACAGCGAACGGTCCTGTGCGTCTCGCATCCATCGGACCCCCGCAACCGTTACCAAGTCATCGGTCCACCTTGTAGGAGGCCTTCCAACGCTACGTCTTCCGGTACGTGGTCGCCATTCCAGAACCTTTCGGCCCCAACGGCCATCTGTTCTGCGAGCAATGTGCCCTGCCCATTGCCACTTTAGTTTGGCGATTCTTCGTGCTATGTCGGCAACCTTGGTTCTCCTGCGGATATCCTCATTCCTGATTCGATCACGCAAGGAAACTCCGAGCATAGCCCTCTCCATTGCCCTTTGGGTGACTTTAAGCCTTCTAATGAGGCCCATTGTAAGCGACCACGTTTCGGAGCCATATGTCATCACTGGCAACACGCACTGGTCATAGACTTTCGTCTTGAGACACTGTAGTATATTGGACGAGAAGACACCGCGCAGCTTCCCGAACGCTGCCCAGCCGAGTCGGATTCGACGATTGATCTCTTTCTCGAAGTTAGACCTTCCCAACTGGACCGTCTGTCCCAGGTAAACGTAGTCGTCTACAACTTCGAGTGTAGAGTCCCCGGCCTTGATAGGAGTGGGTGCTACATGGCTGTTTACCATGACTTTGGTTTTGTCCATGTTCATTTTAAGTCCCACTCTTTCGGAAGCTCTACTGAGGTCACCAAGCATTGTACTGAGCTCCTCCGTAGTCTCAGCCATGACTACTATGTCGTCGGCAAACCGAAGGTGAGTGATGTACTCGCCATTGACATTAATGCCTAGCCCTCTCCATTCCAAAACCTTGAAGACATCCTCCATTGCTGCCGTGAACAGTTTCGGAGAAATAACGTCTCCCTGCCTCACACCCCGCTGCAAGAGGATAGGTTTCGAGGTCTGGTCTTGTAGTCGGACTGACATAGTGGCGTTTTTGTACAAACACTTCAGCACTTCGATATACCGATAGTCAATTTGGCACCGTTGGAGAGACTGCAGTACAGCCCAAGTTTCAATCGAATCAAAGGCTTTCTCGTAGTCCACAAACGCTAAGCAGAGAGGCTGGTTATACTCCTCAGTCTTCTGTATAACCTGCCGCAGCGTATGTATGTGGTCCACGGTGCTGAAGCCTTTTCGAAATCCGGCTTGTTCGGGAGGCTGGAAGTCGTCGAACCTGCGCGCGAGACGATTCGTGATGACTCTGGAAAACAGCTTGTAGACATGGCTCAGAAGCGAGATGGGCCTATAATTCTTAAGCAGGGCATTATCGCCCTTCTTAAAGAAGAGTACCACCACGCCTCTGCTCCACGCCTGTGGCGTTTTCCCCTCGAGTATGACGGAATCAAATAGCTTCTGAAGGGCCTTAAGGACCGGTTTTCCACCCGCCTTCAGGAGTTCGGCCGTAATTCCGTCCTCACCCGACGCCTTGTTGTTTTTCAGCTGCTTCAGAGCCATCCTAATCTCGTACAGGCTGACGTCCGGGATATCTTCGGTATAGTGTCGAGTCAATCTAGCTCTTGGGTCGTTTACTAGATTTACAGCGGGTTTAGCGGTAGACGTGTATAACTGTCCATAAAAAGCCTCGATCTCTCCCAGAAGCTCCGATTTGGCGGATATGACTCTGCCATCGTCGGTCTTCAGTTTCGTGAGCTGGCTTTGCCCAATAGACAGATCTCGTGCAAATACTTTAGAGCCCTTATTATATTCCCAATTTTTTTATACTATAAAAAAAACTCCATCTCATAATCTTTTTTGTTTCATTGACATCAACAAGTAAAAACAGGCGGTAAAAAGATGAAAGTAGGTAGTAGTAGGCTACAATATGAAAAATAATAGACTTAGTACTCCTTCTTGAGTGACTCCAAATTTAATTTGACTGGATTTAGAACTAATTGATGCACTTTAATGACAAGATGTTGAGTTTATTTCTATTTTTATTCACTATTATATAAATACGTAGAGAGAGAATTGATAACTATTCCCCAGTTCTTTAGTTCCCTAGCGCTTTATGCTTTATAGTTGAAGTCATTTATGGTTGACAAAGTCAAATGCTTTTCTCGTGTCGAAAAAGATGAATGATAATGGTAAATTTTATAATTTATTCGCTTAGGAATGTATAATTAGTTTCATCTTTCTGACCCACTTCTTGAAAATTCAGTCACTTCTTGACTAATCAAAAGTGCATGTCAATGGTTTTATTGAGTTTTATATCAAATAATTTAATCACGCTTCTTGTTTGAATAATTATCAGGAACTCAATAAAATTTTCATTTCAGATTCAATAACAATTATGTTAATAATAATTTATTAACATAATTGAATCTTCGCAAAAATATACATTAACCTTTTTAACAAGCGTAATTGTAACGCTAACTATGCAAAATACAGAAAAAAAAATATGTGGGGCAGTCAGAACGGAAGAAGAACAATACAAAATCGCTCAAAGAAGCGATACACCTAAAACTTATTTTGAGGCCTCTTATCATTTTAAGATTTGTTATCTCAAGATATTTATTACATCGATTATATTATCATTTCATTATGGATGAGATTAAAGCTCATCACAGTTTAAAAGTAAAACAATTATCGATCTTTACTCACAATATAAAAGTTTACACTTAAAGAAATACTTTTAAACATCCCTTCAACATCAAAAAAATTAATCCCTTTTAACAAAAGTGATTAATAGAAATTGTATTTCTCCCCTTTAACCAAACTAGTTATTGAAAATCGACCGTCCGAACAGAAACGTACCATAAATGCTCCGATATATTCGAATTAACGAAAACCGTGATAAGCTGTATTATATAGTATAATATCGGTTATTACACTTAGATAATAATTGGTAAACATTGTGTCGGTTAGATAGATATAAATATCGCTAGAGTATATACTCGTACTTATTGATGTAATAAATAAAATTTATTGCATGTATTGGATTTTAAAATAGATGATTTGGTTGTTCACGATGACTTTAATTTTTGTGTGGTCACTAAGTACTTAATATGTCATGATGACGTGTTTCTATTGCAGTACTTACATTTATTTGAACAAGATATTGATCTTACAGGTCGAGCAACGCTTACTGAGGATGGTAGGTATATTTGTTTTAAATAATTTTGTCTCGTTTACTTTTCTACCAATTTTGTTTTTTTTTTTTCACAATTATTGAATACTAATTTTATTGTGTATTTATTGATAAACTGATTAGTTAACAAATATGTATTCATGAATATTCCGTATTGTCAATTCCGAGTGTAAAAGACTAAAACTAGCTAGGGTTTCAAAGTAAAATAACAATTATTAACAATCTGCACTCACAATATAAAACTTTACACCTCATGAAACACAATAATTTTTTATACATGTATCTCTTTTAACCTAATAGACTGGTTATTAAAAGACGGAGACGTGTTATAAATATACGCTCCAATACATTTGAATGAATAAAAACCGTGGTAAATTGTACTTAAATAATATGATAACGGTCGATTACACGCTGGATAACTATCGATAGATACATTTTATGTGCGTAAGGTTGACGACAGTCTTTACTTAGATGTAATAAATTATAGCACGTATTGCGTACGTATGATTTTAAAATAGATGTTTATGGGTTCAGGATGACTACTTTTTACGTGGTAATTACACTTAGTAATCTGCTATGGTGACATGTTTCTATTGCAGTATTTTCATTCATTTGGACAAGGAGCTCGTGGCTTCTTCTTTCGTGACGATTTCACTCAAATTTTGTCCGACCAATATGTAGTCACCTGGATGGTTCTGTCGTTGGCCTCATTTAAGTCGTGGTAGGTGCACTGACACTGTGTTTGTGATGGGTCAAGGATACTCCATTTGGCAAGATTGCTTCTGCAGCGGCCAACCTGAGCCCGCAATTGGTTCAGAGTTGGATAAATAATTACAGTCATACTGATTGATATTCAAGGGTATGCATCGCTTACAGAAGTGGGTGCGTGGCTGGGTGACCATTCATTATATTTATAACAGAGTTCCACCCTGCAGCTGGAGCAGCAGGGTAGGTGGTAGTGTAGGGTATCCACGGTTTCACGGTTTTACAATGGATCATAAAACCGTGGATACCAGAACCAAAGAACCTATTATGACGAATCTAAAAAGCTCAAACTCTTCAATGAAGTCATTTGATAACAGATTTCCTAAGACCACCTTCGGGCTCCATGGTCAGACCCTGATTATCATCTAAAACCGATGTTAATGTGTCATCTACTAAGACTAACCTCCTAAAGTTTACATCGTTGTCACAAGCCATATTTATCAATCCTATAGTGTAGTCGGAGGATATACTCGTAATTGGAAAGCCTGCCACAATTGGTTAAAGCAGCACTGGATGTATATATTTGTTAACTTACTCGTATATTCATTTTTATGATCATTTATTTAAAAATAATGTATTTTTCAACACACTTGTTCAGAAAGTGACTCTTATTGCACTGCACTTAGGTATATAATCGCACTCGTTACCAAACTGTTGATTACCATTACGCACTAGTGCTATAATGTAGTTAAAACCTTTTTGTTCAACCTCTTTGTTCGCAAAACAAATTTTGAATTCGAATAAAATACCCATTAAATTATTGCGTTCAATAGTATACAAATTAGTGTCTTACTTACTTATTTCATCCAATTTACAAGTTAAAATGGAGAAATTTAACTTGTGCAAACGATTTATTTAATAAAAAACATTTAGTAAATAAAGCGTACATTCAAATAAAATTTGTTTTTTTTTTGTGGGCTATGGCCGCCATTTCAAGATGCGCGCGGTTTTTGGCGTGATTTTTTTTATTCCAGTGAAGTTCAGTGGCTGTATTAATTTAATAAAATTAAATACTACAAATTTATTAGAAAATGTTACATCCGCATTCTATTGTCACTACGAAAGACATTATCGTAAAAACTTTTCACGAATAAAACATAAACGTAAGACTAGGCACTATGATTAAAATACCTTAGCCTTCTTCTAGGGGTAAATAAAAAAATGATGCGCTTATGAAAACAGATTTTTACCCCCATGTCACGGAGCACTTCCGACGTCTGGCTCCCAAACTAAATCGGACTGGGGCTGCCCTCGGGCGGCTCTTGCCCAACCTGGGAGGTCCAGACGCCTCCTGCCGGAGGCTCTACGCGGGAATCGTTCGGTCCATGGCCCTTTATGGCGCACCGGTATGGGCGCCGGCGCTGCGAAAGCGGCCGGCGGCCCAGCTGAACGCGTGCCAGAGGGTCATGGCCATACGGATGGTGCGAGGATACCGGACGATTTCCCACGAAGCGGCGAGTCTCCTTGCTGGGATCTGGAGGCAACAGTCCTTGCACACATGCACGATCTGCGCATGGAGATGCAACGCCGGGGCGAATCTCCGCTGCCGCGACAAGTCGCAGCATGGCGGACAGAGCTCCGGCGGGTTCTCATGGAGAAATGGCGACAGCGACTGCCGCAACCCAGTGCTGGGCACGCCACAATTATGGCGGTAAGTCCCCATCTTTGAGGCGTGGTTGGAAAGACCTCACGGCGTCCTCACCTTCCGCATGACGCAGGTTCTCACCGAACACGGTAAGTTCGGGAAGTTCCTGCACCGGATTCGTGCGGAAGCGACGCCCGGGTGTCGCCACTGTGTGGCCCGCCCGGAGGACACGGTGGAGCACACGGTGGAGGTGTGCCCCGCTTGGGCAGAGCAACGCCGTGTTCTCGTGGGGGTGATCGGCGGCGGCAGTCTCTCGCGCCGGGCCTTGGTACAGGCCATGGTTCGGAGCGAGGAGGAATGGCAGGCGGTCGCCTCCTTCTGCGAAGAAGTAATGCTAGCAAAGGAGGCGGCCGATCGCGTGAGGCAACGGTCCTCACGCCCTAACCGCCGCCGGGATTCCGATCCCGATTTCCGGCCACCGTAGGCGCGGGCTTGCGGACGGCGAGCAATGGGTGGCTCGCCGTCCGACCGTCCGGTAACCGTCCGGACCGAGCCCAAGTCGTCGACCGCGAGTATTGTTCCACGCGCGCCTCATGGAGATGTCAGCAAATCGTAGGGGCCCAGTAGGGTCGAAGCCTATTGGGGGCCATGGGTAGTGTGAAAACGAAACCTGGGACGAAGGCAACGAAGGAACAGGAGTGGGTTTTTAGTCAGTAAAAGTCTGACACTATCTCTCGCTCCGCCCAAGAGCGGGATTTGTCATTAGATGATTTTCCCACCTAAAAAAAAAAAAAAACCTCCATGTCACAGAAAATTTTACTAGTTTTACTGTTGTTTTCTTCACAAGTGTATAAAAAACGTCGTATGTCACACGTGAGTAATTAATGATCACCGTTCTTGGCTCTCTTAAGACCCTCGCCACGGCTCGGGTAATCACTAACATTACACACTTATATCATAATGTAGGTACCATTAAGTGTAAATTATGACATTACCTTAGACGTGTCTACAAGGGTGTTATAATACAAAGTAAAAAAAAAAAACTATTGTATAATATGTAACAGATAAGGTATTTGACGTAGGTATTTGACAGACAAGGTATTTGGCGAATTTAACTCGGCTGGGTAACCAGCAAACTACGCATTGCTGGTTGACCGAACGAGTTAAATTCGGCGATTACCTTCTTCTCTGAGTTCTATAGTCAACAAATTCGAGTGTGAAAAATAATTTATATTAAATTATAAGAAAAGTTATAATAAGCTTAACGTATTTAATTATTCTTTTTCTTAATTCCTATTTTTCCTTTTTTTGAACACACTTGAGAACAAATATATGCGCAGGCACGCTTCAACAGAATGTATAAAGCTACGAGTAGGACCGTGATGAGCGCAGCGAGATCTAGGAACTTTCTCTTGTAGAATGGCAGGTCCAGCGCAGGAGAACGCAGGTGCGGGGCGCCGCGAGTGTTCACCACGTGGTTCACCCAGTGCACCAGCTCCTGACCCGGCTTCACGGGACGATCGTGGTGAATGAAGGATAGCTCTTTCGCTTTTTCGGCGTACCTGATGACAAAAGGTTCACATTCACCAAAAGCTTTTTACTTTTATTATTTTATATTTTAGGTGAGAAAATCATTCAATGACATCCCGCGCTCTTGGGCGGAGTGAGAAAGCGTGTCAGGCATGCCACTCCTCCTCGCTTCGGACCATGGCCTGTATCTGCATCGTTGCCGCCGATCTCCCCCATGAGGACACGGTGGTGCTCTGCCTAAGCGGGGCACACCTCTACCATGTGCTCCACCGTATCCTCCGGGCGGTGCCAAAAGCTTAATCACCTTTCATCCAGGACATACCCATGCAGGACTGCCGCACATCTCAAGCAATCTTACAACCACCGGTACTGTTTCGTTTTGCCTTTCATCTTGTTGATTTCTAAATTCTCTATATATCTAAAGTTCTAATACACACCTTTTATTACTAGTGACTTCTACTATCTTTTTCTTGAGCTCATTAGGCATTGAGTAAGTCAGGTCGACTCTCTGCGCAAATCCTTTGTTAATTGATTTTTCGACATTCATGAACTGATCACCAAACACAGGAATACCGATGATTGGCACTCCAAAGTGGATAGATTCAGTCGTTGACAGGAGACCACCATGTGTTACGAAGACGGCAAGATTAGGGTGAGCTGAAAATTTAAAACTATATTAAGTTGACATCATTCTTCCAAACCCATTTGGAAAGGGATTTCTTTTCACCATGTACGCCCGTTGCCTTTACGTAACGCACGCTTTGAGCTGCTACTCTCAAATCGAAACTTAGAGTTTCGATTTGAGAGTAGCACTAACCAATATACCAACAATGAAGGATAATCCATAAAATCCTTGTTGAGAAAAAATAAGCCGGTGTCTGTGACAGTAAAGAATCCATCATAATCCTACCAAGGATGGCTTGCTGCGGAGCCCACTCCAGAATGTGAACATTTTTAGGCAAGTTAGGCAGAACCTCCTCGAATTTCCACAACACAGTTTGCTTCAAGCTTCCAAACATTTTTAGAAGATTGACCTTGACCTCATCGGGTAAGTCTTTACTCTTTAAGTTTGATCCCATGCTGAAGTAAATCACTCCGTCCTTCGCGCTGTCCATCAGTTTCTTCAAATCCTGTAAAACCATTGTCATTATTTATAGGGACGCTACTCTCGTACATGCGTGTTTTTTATCAAACCTGTAGTTATATAAAAGACTGAGACATCCTTACTTCTGGTAGAGGTGTCACTGTATCATCAATATGGTAACCTCCAATAAACTTATGGCTCTGTGGAAGAGATGCGCCACCACTCGTGGTTACGTATGCATTGGATAACATCAAGGATGCGTTATACCGGGATTCGTCATAAGTTGGTAGTTTGATTCCCCGTTTGGCAGCAATTGGAGTAAAGATTGACGTATACGCTTTTTCTTCAACACTATCTAGCCACCTGAAAATACCAAAACATTTGGTTGAGTTTACCATCGTCGCTGGAGGTTTAACGAATAATCGACAAAAAACTTTATCCTTGATTTTGTCATTTATTAATTTACTAACTTCCCACTTGCCAGTGCTTTCACCCACGTGAAAGTAATAAATTATCAATTATCCCAATCATTACTTAAATTACACACTTACACGTATCTCAAAAATTGGACTTTCAATTGTTTCCACAGCTCATTAACTCGTTGGTAAAAGCTCAATGGTGGAAAGTACGGAGATAGTGCGTCTACGGCATATGCGGGATTTAACGGTTCATCAATCAATTTCAGAACATGCCAGTGAGGATCCACGGATGACAACCAAATAAGCGAACTTTGGAACACTGAAGCAAATCTGGAATTATTAAGCGCAAATTAGAAAACAGAAATTAACTGAGTAACTGATGATGGTGCACAAATATACCCCAGATAATAAAGTATATTTTAGTTTTATTTGGTTCATTAGCCTCAGAAGAAAACCTAAACCTTTGATTAGTAGCTGCAGTTTGTTAAATACGCCTCCCCTTCCTACTTTATTTAAATTATAATTTATATATACCGTGTTGAATTAATAAAGGTTTTCAGTAAGACTTAAATATACGTGGAATCCATCCTAATTTAGAAGAAGTATATTAAATAAATTACACAATTATTAATTATTATTATTGTGTAAATTTCCAAGTTATAGACATTAATTTACCCTGCATTTATGTCGGTAAACATCCACTCAACGACCACCGCATCAAACTGTTCCTTGGGATTATTCAATAGCTTCTGAACTCCTTCATTCTCTACCGTATTTCTTGCTACTTCTAGCATAAAAAAAATCTTGAAAGCTGGGTTTATATCATAATTTCCGTCATCCATAATACCTTTGAGACTTCTCTTGTTTTCTAGAATGATGAATAATAAATTATATATAATTACATTTCGAAAAGTTAAAATATCTAATATATTGTGTGAGGTGACTGTAAATTGACATCACGAGAATTGCGATAAAAATAAATCAGTCTTACGAGGCAACAGATCGATGATAGCGCTGACATCAATTGTGCGAAGATTGGCAGGAGCGTTTTTGTACGTAAATGGAGTTATGTAAGTCACCTGAAGGTAGAGATACAACAAATATATAAAAAAAATAGCCTCATCTATTCGCTTGTTTGTCACAGAGTACCTTTTTAGTTTTTTATTTATTTATTTTTATTCCCAACAATATCCTTACAGACTAACACAAATCGATATTGAGGTTTCTTATTACTAAATTACAAACTAGATTCTGTAACAAATTAAATAAAGTGCTATCTTAGTGAATTCACTCAGAGCACAATAAAATATATTCACGTCGTCAGATATCAGGTTGAGCGTGCGCAACACGCGCATGAGAGGCGCCTCAATCAATAAATTAGTACGCGCGCGCGGTGCCGCCAGCAGGCGCGGCCGTCGCCGTCGCTTCACGTATTATGTATCCTCCCCCTAATTACCGTAAAGATATAGGTTACGAGTGTGAGTTCCCTCCTGACCCTCACAATATCATAATATCCGACCACACCTAGAACAAATAGTGTAGGATACATTAGCGGATAAAAAGGATAAACCCCTTACAGCTTCATGTAAATAAATCTAATGAACTTATTTTGCACACGCTCTAACATGAGGCTATATTTAGTCTCATGTGGGGCCCAGATAACTGCGTTACATTCTAGTTGGCTTCTAAAGTTCTAACTAAATAATTGTAATAGATCTAAACGTACGTTAGACCGAATCTACACATTAAAAAATCATGAAGATTATTCGATCTAATGTATGTATGTGCTTAGTACCTACGCATTCAATCTTAAATTAAAAACAAATTTGTAAAACCAGCACTGACCTCATGACCAGCCTTCAACAGATGTCTGACAAATCCATCTCCGAGATTTCCATGACTTCTCGAAGGCAAGGGAAACACCACTAAGATCTTAGCAGCCTCAGAACATGCCAGTATCATACTGACCAGCAAACAAACCGTTTTCATCTTCTCCATTATCTGGTTAAATTAATTAAATAAATAAATGTACTTTATTTTTTTTAAAGAATCTTTACCTCACAATCTTTTTTCTGTTTTATTGGCATCAATAAATAAACACAGGCGGTAAAAAGCAGTAAGTAGGTACAATATAAAAAATAGTGGGCTAAGTACATATTCTTGAGGTACTCCAAATTTGATTTGACTGGAATTAGAACTAATTGATACACTTTTGAGACAAGGTGATGAGTTTATTTCTAGTTTTTGTTCAGAATATATAAATACGTTGTAAGAGAATCGGTAACTATTCCCCAGTTTTCTAGCGCTCTACGCTTTATAGTTGAAGTCATTTATGGTTGACAAAGTCAAATGCTTTTATTGTGACGAAAAAGATGCATGATAATGGTATTTTTTTTTATTTTTTTTTATTGATTAGTAATGAGTTTCATCTTTCTGCCTCACTTCTTGACAATTCACTCACTTTTTGACTAATCAAAAGTGTAAGTTAATGATTTTATTAGAGTTTTTTATCTTTATTTAAATTTGAGTTTTATATCAAATAATTTAATCACGTTTCTTGTTTGAATAATTATCTCAAGGCACTCATTATTATTAACATAATATTATTGAATCTTCACAGAAATACACATAAACCTTTTTAATAAGCGTGATTGTAACGTTAACTATGCACAATTCAGAAAGAGAAAACAAAAAAATATGGTGCAGTCTGAACGGAAGAAGAACAATATAAACACGCTCAAAGGAGCGATACGCCTAAAACTTATTTTGAGACCTCATATCATTATAAGATATATTATCTCAAGCTATTTATTACATCGATTATCACTTCAGTATGGATGAGATTAAAGCTCATCACAGTTTAAAAGTAAAACAATTATCGATCTTCACTCACAATATAAAAGTTTACACTTAAAGAAATACTTTTAAACATGTTTCCCTTTTAACAAAAGGGATTCATATAAAATGGTATTTCTCCCCTTTAACCAAACTAGTTATTAAAAATCGAAACGTACCACAAATGCTCCGATATATTCGAATGAATGAAGACCGTGGTAAGCTGTATTATATAGATGTAGTATGATATCGGTTGATAAAGATACATTTTAGATAAAGATTGGTGAATATAGTGTCGGTAAGGTAGACGACTAATACAATCGGTATATACTTATAGATGTAATAAATGAAATTATTGCATGTATTGGGTACGTATGATTTTAAAATAGATGTTTATTTGTTCACGATGACTTAAATTTTTGCGTGGTCACTAAGTACTCAATATGTCATGGTGACGTGGTTCTGTTTTGTTGCAATGTTTTCATTTTTTTGGCCAAGAAGCTCGTGGCTAAATAATTATAACCGCACAGATTGATCTTCAAAGGTTAGCAACGCTTGCTAAGGTTGGACAGTGGCTAGGTGAATATTTATTACAAATCGAGACTACCTGCATACCTTACAAAGCACGATAATGTGCACGTTAAGCTGTTATTTCTAGCCGTCATTTGCAGATCTGTGATAGTTTTTATGGGTGACTACCGCACAAAAGGTAACTAAAGGACACGTGTGGTTTTAGTCAAGTCAAGTCATCAAATGATGAAAAAAATGGGTGACTGCAAAATTGAAATAAACACTTGGCTGAATGCGACTACTCCATGTAAATTACTGGCATCAAACTGCATCAGGTTAGACTGGAAGCCGACCCCAACATACTTGGGAAAAGGCTAACAGATTTGATGTATTAACCAAGTAAAATAAATCATAAGGTATATGCACTAACATATTTTTTTATTATCATTATTGATAGGTTTACGCTTGACCACTACTGTCGCCCACATCATCACTTTGAACTAAGATAGGAGCTAGAGACACTGTGAAATTAAGCAACCACCAAATATTCTTAGAAAAATTTATTTTTTATAATTATGAAACTAACATATAACTAGTACAATTAATTTAATTATGCTTCTTCTTGCTTCCTGTTTTTTGTTTTGTCGAACAAACTCGAGAACAAATATACGCGAAGGAGCGCTTCAACAGGATGTATATAGCTAAGAGAATGACCGCGAGAACCGCAGCGAGATCTAAGAACTTTCTCTTGTAGAATGGCAGGTCCACCGCAGGAGAACGCAGGTGCGGAGCCCCGCGAGTGTTCACCACATGGTTCACCCAGTGCACTAGCTCTTGACCTGGTTTCACGGGACGATCGTGGTGGATGAAGGATAACTCCTTCGCTTTTTCGGCGTACCTGAAAATAACGAGTTTTATTTTAATATAATTTAAGCTTTGTTTGGCTCCATAAAGCATGTGATGAGAGCTTCACTCGTTCACTAGCCTAGTCATTTCGAACCTAGCGGCTGTCCAGACCAAATCCTAGACTGGAATCCCCAAGGTAAGCGTAAACGTGGCCGCCCTAAGCAGACCTGGCGACAAACGGTCAACACAGAGGGGAAGTACATAGGGAAACCGGGAGCGAAATGAAGCGCGAAGCTTAAGGCCTAAGAAAAGGGATGGCGGCGCACTGTGGACGCCCTCTGCCCCATCTAGGGGACACAGGAACTTCAACTTTAAGTCAAGTAAGTCAAGCCTGTCCAGGCATACCCAAATTCTGTTTATTCGTTCAGCTTCAAGGGGCTCCTATATGCCAATGCATATTAAGAACTTCATCTCGCTTAGCTCGCTTGTATTGTTGATTCTCTCGGTAAGTGCAGGTGATTAATATAATATGGTTCGTTTACATTTTGGTCACCACATTCATAAATATGTCCAGCACCAATTACAAAGCCACTTTCAAAAAATTACACGTCCCAGTTTTCATCCAAAATATATTAAGCCACCATATTAAGTATCAGTCAAATCCTTTAAAAATGAAAATAAAAAATCAAATTTAGTTCATTTCTATTCTCAACTAGCTGACCCGGCGAACTTCGTACCGCCTTAGCGTAGCAATGATGCACTACTTTATTTTGTATAGCTGACCTATCTTAGGACAAACAATGCTCTTTTAATATAGTCTATGGCTGTGAATGATATTGACATTCGTTACGCGCGTTTTTTTAAATATGCAAAATTAAATGTATATTTTTCAATATTTCTGAGAGATTTTCTTAATATTTTTTTCCGTAAGAACCTTCTCCTAATAATAACAAATACAACAAAAAAAGAATTAGTGAAATCGGTCCAGCCATTCACGCGTGATGCCGTGACCAAGGAAAACGGGTTTCATTTTTATATATATAGATAGATATAACGTAGACAACAGCTACTTTATGTTCATATTCTGTACAGTCTGGAAAAAATACGGAATGGGAACATAAAAGGGGGTGTTTAAGTTCCTACTTCATACATACCTTTTGTTACTGACAACTTCAAGAATTTTTGTCTTGAGTGTATCAGCCATTGTGTAAGCAAGGTCTACTCTTAGCGCAAATCCTCTGCTGACTGCCTTCTCCACATTCATAAACTGGTCGGCGAAGACTGGAATACCGATGATTGGTACACCGAAGTGAACTGCCTCCGTTGTTGAGAGGAGACCACCATGAGTTACGAAGACGGCAAGGTTGGGGTGAGCTGAAAATAATAACAAATTAAAATCACTTAACTAATTAAAACTATTTATACTTACACTAAAGGCAAAAACTACTAGCTATAATATGGCGTCATAAAACTCCTCCGCATCGCTGTCGACTGGAAGTGTGCCCAAAAGGCTAGCGGCTTTGCCACGTTGTATGGCAATGCTTAATCTCTGACCGATAATTAATAATAAATAGGGTGACTGGCAATTAGTGTACGATACTTAAACTCGTGATTGTGCTCATGATAACAAACAATTTTTATTATGGGAGCAAAGCCGAAATCGCGAAAAAAATATCAGCTATTCAGTACATTAGGCAAACATAAATGTACTGAACAGCTGATTTTTTTTCGCGATTTCAGGTTTGTTCCCATAGTAAAAGTTGTTGGTTATCATGAGCACAATCACGAGTTTAAGTATCGTACACTAATTGCCAGTCACCCTATATATTATTAATAACTATAATAATAACATCAATAACAAATTAAGATAATTGACGAAAGGGTTGACAGGTGTTCTCATTTTGACCATGTGATTGAATGCGAGATTACTAAATAAGATAATACTTTTAGGAATAAATTAATGACTGCCATACGATAGTTAACATGATAAGGTCAATTGAATGAACTTAACTATCGCTCTACCCAGAACGGGATGATTTATTTATTTATTTGATGATATTGCATTTCCAAAAAAAGTTGTATTAGAAAGAAGAAAGAAACAAAAACAGTTTATTTACGCGAAATGACGCAATCTTAAAACTAGCTATCAAACATAATCAATAGATAGGGAAGATATGCGTCACATCCGCGGTAAATGGCCAAACGCTCAGCATAAAACTGCGGCCTCACGCATATTGAGATGATCTCACAGCGCTGGGTTTTCAGCGTGGGCCGGTGGCGGTGTCGACATAAAACACGCCGGAACGATGCAGTGTACAAAAAGACTTGGATAGAAAAAGGTAATAAAAATACATATGAACTATAAATTTAAAATAAAAAAAAAGGTGACAAATACATTTACATAAAGTGGCAACACCATATTATTGAGTATAACATTGCTATAACCTACAATCATAAACTATTTCATCGATCGATTTCATTATTGTAGTTCTTAATAGCTGAACTGAATTTATTTATTCAAATTAATAATCTATGTCCGTACAAAGGTAATATGTAAGTATAGGTACACTTATTATTATTATGCACATTACAGAAATATAAACAAAAGACGCATGTTTATCTGACGCTCGTTGCGGAGTAAGTGCAACCAATCACTGATATCTAGTCTCAGGGATAACTATGATCTTCCAAAGATCAAATTACAATCATTCATGTTATCAGTTCAGTGGCATATAGTAGAATGATAAGATAGGGTTTGTTGTTCAAAAGAGTTACCGTGGCAATGGAACGTGTTGTAATGGCTAATAGCCATTGTATTAAATCATAAACAAAAATGCAAGTTGGACAGCCCGCCTTGTGCGGCTTCACTTTGGTCTATGGAGTAGAAAATGAAAAGATGTTTTGTTGAGATTTACTTTAATTTTAATAAATTCTGTGAGTTTAATAGAAGATTTTCATTAATAAAACATGGTGGCAGCGCCATCATCTAGCAAAACTTGGACTCCTGAAATAATTGCAGATGTGCTTTCAGATCGTTCCTACTTAGTTGATGTGAATGATGCAACATATAGAAGAGACCTTATACACATTCGTCCACTTTCACCACAATCAACTGACATACCTGAGACATTACAGGCCACAGAAACAACACCTCAACTCCCTGTCGTTACTGAACAAGAAAATGTCACTTTAGCCAACACACAAAACGATGATAGCAATAAGATATCACTTCCTTATAATTCTTCAATTAATTTAGATAATAACTTCCTAGAGGATTCTGAAAGTCAAAATTGTTTGTTAGCTACCAATTCATCAACAAATTCTCAATGTCATACTAACACTCCTTCTGTTTGTAAGTCACCTAGCCCAGTAGCTAATGACAGCAGACCTAATAGACCTAGAAGAGACACAAAAACTCCAGCATATCTTAAAGACTATGTTTGTTAGAACTTATTTTTTTTTTAAGGAATATTTGTTTTAAGTACTTGCTGTAAAAGACGGCGTGTTGTAATGGCTAATAGCCATTGTGTTAAATCATAAACAAAATTGCAAGTTGGACAGCCCGCCTTCTGCGGCTTCACTTTGGTCTATGGAGTAGAAAATGAAAAGATGTTTTGTTGAGATTTACTTTAATTTTAATAAATTCTGTGAGTTTAATAGAAGATTTTCATTAATAAAACAGAACGCAAAGGGCAACTTAACGAACTCTGGTGGGTTTTAGTCAGTAAAAGAGTTACCGTGGCAATGGAACGCAAAGGGCAACTTAACGAACTCTGGTGGGTTTTAGTCAGTAAAAGAGTTACCGGGGCAATGGAACGCAAAGGGCAACTTAACGAACTCTGGTGGGTTTTAGTCAGTAAAAGAGTTACCGTGGCAATGGAACGCAAAGGGCAACTTAACGAACTCTGGTGGGTTTTAGTCAGTAAAAGAGTTACCGTGGCAATGGAACGCAAAGGGCAACTTAACGAACTCTGGTGGGTTTTAGTCAGTAAAAGAGTTACCGGGGCAATGGAACGCAAAGGGCAACTTAACGAACTCTGGTGGGTTTTAGTCAGTAAAAGAGTTACCGTGGCAATGGAACGCAAAGGGCAACTTAACGAACTCTGGTGGGTTTTAGTCAGTAAAAGAGTTACCGGGGCAATGGAACGCAAAGGGCAACTTAACGAACTCTGGTGGGTTTTAGTCAGTAAAAGAGTTACCGTGGCAATGGAACGCAAAGGGCAACTTAACGAACTCTGGTGAGTTTTAGTCAGTAAAAGAGTTACCGGGGCAATGGAACGCAAAGGGCAACTTAACGAACTCTGGTGGGTTTTAGTCAGTAAAAGAGTTACCGTGGCAATGGAACGCAAAGGGCAACTTAACGAACTCTGGTGGATTTTAGTCAGTAAAAGAGTTACCGTGGCAATGGAACGCAAAGGGCAACTTAACGAACTCTGGTGGGTTTTAGTCAGTAAAAGAGTTACCGGGGCAATGGAACGCAAAGGGCAACTTAACGAACTCTGGTGGGTTTTAGTCAGTAAAAGAGTTACCGTGGCAATGGAACGCAAAGAGCAACTTAACGAACTCTGGTGGGTTTTAGTCAGTAAAAGAGTTACCGGGGCAATGGAACGCAAAGGGCAACTTAACGAACTCTGGTGGGTTTTAGTCAGTAAAAGAGTTACCGGGGCAATGAAACGCAAAGGGCAACTTAACGAACTCTGGTGGGTTTTAGTCAGTAAAAGAGTTACCGGGGCAATGGAACGCAAAGGGCAACTTAACGAACTCTGGTGGGTTTTAGTCAGTAAAAGAGGGGGCAATGGAACGCAAAGGGCAACTTAACGAACTCTGGTGGGTTTTAGTCAGTAAAAGAGTTACCGTGGCAATGGAACGCAAAGGGCAACTTAACGAACTCTGGTGGGTTTTAGTCAGTAAAAGAGTTACCGGGGCAATGGAACGCAAAGGGCAACTTAACGAACTCTGGTGGGTTTTAGTCAGTAAAAGAGTTACCGTGGCAATGGAACGCAAAGGGCAACTTAACGAACTCTGGTGAGTTTTAGTCAGTAAAAGAGTTACCGGGGCAATGGAACGCAAAGGGCAACTTAACGAACTCTGGTGGGTTTTAGTCAGTAAAAGAGTTACCGTGGCAATGGAACGCAAAGGGCAACTTAACGAACTCTGGTGGATTTTAGTCAGTAAAAGAGTTACCGTGGCAATGGAACGCAAAGGGCAACTTAACGAACTCTGGTGGGTTTTAGTCAGTAAAAGAGTTACCGGGGCAATGGAACGCAAAGGGCAACTTAACGAACTCTGGTGGGTTTTAGTCAGTAAAAGAGTTACCGTGGCAATGGAACGCAAAGGGCAACTTAACGAACTCTGGTGGGTTTTAGTCAGTAAAAGAGTTACCGGGGCAATGGAACGCAAAGGGCAACTTAACGAACTCTGGTGGGTTTTAGTCAGTAAAAGAGTTACCGGGGCAATGAAACGCAAAGGGCAACTTAACGAACTCTGGTGGGTTTTAGTCAGTAAAAGAGTTACCGGGGCAATGGAACGCAAAGGGCAACTTAACGAACTCTGGTGGGTTTTAGTCAGTAAAAGAGGGGGCAATGGAACGCAAAGGGCAACTTAACGAACTCTGGTGGGTTTTAGTCAGTAAAAGAGTTACCGGGGCAATGGAACGCAAAGGGCAACTTAACGAACTCTGGTGGGTTTTAGTCAGTAAAAGAGGGGGCAATGGAACGCAAAGGGCAACTTAACGAACTCTGGTGGGTTTTAGTCAGTAAAAGAGTTACCGTGGCAATGGAACGCAAAGGGCAACTTAACGAACTCTGGTGGGTTTTAGTCAGTAAAAGAGTTACCGGGGCAATGGAACGCAAAGGGCAACTTAACGAACTCTGGTGGGTTTTAGTCAGTAAAAGAGTTACCGTGGCAATGGAACGCAAAGGGCAACTTAACGAACTCTGGTGGGTTTTAGTCAGTAAAAGAGTTACCGGGGCAATGGAACGCAAAGGGCAACTTAACGAACTCTGGTGGGTTTTAGTCAGTAAAAGAGTTACCGTGGCAATGGAACGCAAAGGGCAACTTAACGAACTCTGGTGAGTTTTAGTCAGTAAAAGAGTTACCGGGGCAATGGAACGCAAAGGGCAACTTAACGAACTCTGGTGGGTTTTAGTCAGTAAAAGTCTGACACTCCCTCTCGCTCTACCCAAAGAGGGAGGAGTTATTTTGATGATGTCACATCTCAAAAAAAATATTATATTGGTAAGATAACTTATACAAAAAATAATCGAATATTTTTAATTTTTTAAGGGTAAAGACTTATCATAACCATATTTGTTTGCTGATGAATGGCAGACGATATTATTAGAAAGTTTGCGATTCTATGAGAAGATAGAGTGAAAGGTTTTAGTGATTAGGAGGATTAGTGTTAATGGCTATTTTACTGTATTAAATAAATAAATAAATAATATTTGACAAGGTAGCTGATAAGACAAGGGTGCTGGGTGCTCATTAGCGAAAAGAAAGAAAGTGAAGAAGAAGAGAGAGTGAAGAAATGTGATGGAAGAATTCCATCACATTTCTCTCTTGTTTCCATCACAGTGTGTGTGTGATGTGGTGTGTTGTGTGTGATGTGTTTGTGTGTGTGTGTGTGATGTGTATGTGTGTGAGTGAGTTTGTGAGTTAACATTCATTAATGTAACGATAACGCAAAACACACTTTCGTCAAACTTACATAGGATTGCTTGTTGAGGTGCCCACTCCAGGATGTGAACATTTTTAGGTAGGTTAGGTAGAACCTCCTCGAATTTCCACAACACAGTCTGCTTCAGGGTTCCAAACATCTTTAGAAGACTAGTTTTGACCTCGTCGGGTAAGTCTTTACTCTTCAAGTTTGAGCCCATGCTGAAGTAAACCACTCCGTCTTTTGCATCGTCCATAAGTTTCTTCAAGTCCTATAAAAGCAATTTCATTTTTCTAAACTCTTAATCAGTTAAAACTAGTTTTGACAGAGTTCAATCAAAAACCTAAATATAATAAATAAAGTTAAAATACGTTTGCTTTATTAATAAAAAGAACTTGACAAGTGCAAGTCGGACTCGCGCACTGAGGGTTCCGTACAAATTTACCAATGTCAACAGTTCAATTTCTGAATGGAGTTTCGAAGATTTTTCCGAATCTTATTTTTTTATTGTGACGTATATCTATCGTATATCTCTTCTATAAGACCTTGCTTTGTGCCAAATTTCAGGATTCTGGGTCAATGTTTGATCCCTTTGAATTTCGATTCCCTTAAAAGTGTCGAAGTATACGTTTTTTGCGACCATATCATATGTGTATCATATGTGTGTACATAAATAATAAAATAAATAAATATCTTTTTTTTTTCGTTAACTTAGAAGTTTGATTTTTCACAGCATCAAAGGACCGAAGAGACAGATTTGAGTATATGGTTTTAATTTCAACTCGATACCTCCACGCTTTCCCGAGATAAAGGGTCTTGACAGACAGACAGACGGACAAAAAATGAACCCCGGTGGTTCCTGTTTTTTCCTTTTGAGGTACGGAACCCTAAAAACAAAATTACAAAACGTTCTGATCGCCTATAGGTAGCTAAAATTACTACAAAAAATATTTTTGAAAAGGTCACAAACAAAAAACCTACCAACCAGGTTTTTAGTAAAGGTCATTTTAAAGTAGTTTTGGATCAATTCTTGCTGTAAAAAGTGGTTTTGATTGTCACATAAATTAAGACAATTCGATACTATGAAATTCTTGAATTCAAAATGTATACATGTAGAAACTGTGAAATTTATAAATTCATAGTTTGATTTATAAATTTTGTGCCCATGAAGATGAGTTGGAAGCTATGTACATAATTTGCAGACTCTTATTTCACTAAGAAAATAACAAGATTTCTTACCGCAGGCAGAGGCTTCACAGTATCATCAATATGGTACCCTCCGATGTACTTGTGGCTCTGTGGCAGAGATATAGCTCCACACGTAGAAAGGTATGCATTGGACAGTATCATAGATGCGTTGTATCGAGCTTCATTGAATGTTGGTGGTTTTCTTCCACGTTTCGCAACTATAGGAATGAAAAGTGAATCGTACGCAGCTTCTTGAACTCCGTCCAGCCAGCTAAATATAACATAAATTGCTTTAATTTTCGGTGCTTTTGCATTTTCCATCTATAAACTTTATAACAAAGATTATTATTATTATTATTATTATTATAACACGGGAGCTACGTCTGCCAACAAACTGCTATACAGTTTAGCAGAAGTATTTATTGATTGTAAAATTTTTAAATATTTCAATTAAAAAAAAACATTAAAAAATATAAAAAATTCCCACCACCCACCCTGTTCCCACCGGTATCGGGAACAGTGTCCAAGCTACCGGCCTTCAGCCTTCTAAGGTGTTGTTGTTGCTGTCAAGGCTCTTGGCTATTAAGCCATTGGCTGACACGACTATCGGTACAATGATCGCCGAGTCTACATCCCACATGTCGACAACCTCGCGAGCCCCCTTTCTGTACTTCGTGCGCGAACCAAATCAATATACTTGAATTTGTTTTAAAGATTACTTGATTTTTTTATTATTATTCTCTTTATTCATTCAATATACATATTAATTAAATTTTTAAATATATTTTTTTTAAAAACCTTATAAAAAATATATATTATTTAACTTTTTTAGTTCACCTCCATTAGGTTATTAAATTATTAAATATACCTAATGTTTAAAAAAATCTTCTACTAAAAAACGGTATCATTAGTTATTCAATGAAACAGCAATTAGCATTACAAATATTGGTACAGGAAAAATTGGGGGCGTGGTGGGAATATCTCGTTAAATCTTTTGTACACACTTAGCCTAAAGGCGGTGACGTCACATTTTAGTTAGTGCATCATTAGTCTGTCACTCGACAGTCTCTTGTTCCACCATAATTGAAAGGTTTGTAACTTACTTAATATTGAACGATTTTGAAAAAAAATCTATATGCTATTTTGGATAATGTTACTTTTTTTTTATTCTTGATAGGTTCGCGCTTGACCGCTATCTCACCTGATGGAAAGCGACGATGCGATCGACGATGGAGTGCGCTTTTTGATGCCAACTAATTATAACAAATTGAGTCAACTACTGAATCAGTAGCAACTTTACTCTCGCTGTTAAATAATTTGCTAATAGTTCATTTAAAATCTTTTAGGTAGGTATATAATTTAATTATTAGGCAAATCATTTCTGTATAACTTGACTTATTCTTTAGTTGGTATCGATTTAAGATGTATAAGTTTAAACGCAATACTTACAAGTAATTCAAAAGCTGCATTTTTATTTGATTCCACAATTCTTTTGCTCTCTGGAAGAAATTCAGTGGTGGTGTGTACGTTGACATGATGTCCACTGAATACGAAGGATTCGTAGGCTCGTCGATCAATTGCAAAATCATCCAGTGAACTTCAACAGATGACAGCCAAATCAGTGGACAGTCGTACACTGAGGCAAATCTAAAATTAAAGACAATTATTAGGTTTAAATAAGAGGATAGAAAGTTTCTAATTCATAGAGTAGTTATGTCAGAGTTATTAGTTGGTTCATAGTTATTTTCTCTTCCTCTATCCTAGGTTGACTGGTAGAAAATGCCTAAGGCATAAGTCCGCCTTTGTTACTTTGTGTTGCATGAAGATTAAATAAATAGTTTACAGCATGTAGGTGCAGGAATAAATATGGCACAACCAACTTTAGAAATAGAATAGAATGGAATGGAATGGAATGGAATGGAATGGAATGGAATGGAATGGAATGGAATGGAATGGAATGGAATGGAATGGAATGGAATGGAATGGAATGGAATAGGATAGGATAGGATAGGGTTGGATAGGATTGGATTGGATAAGATTGGATTGGATAGGATAGGATTGGATAGGATAGGATAGGATTGGATTGGATAGGATTGGATAGGATTGGATAGGATTGGATAGGATTGGATAGGATTGGATAGGATTGGATAGGATTGGATAGGATTGGATAGGATTGGATAGGATTGGATAGGATTGGATAGGATTGGATAGGATTGGATAGGATTGGATAGGATTGGATAGGATTGGATAGGATTGGATAGGATTGGATAGGATTGGATAGGATTGGATAGGATTGGATAGGATTGGATAGGATTGGATAGGATTGGATAGGATTGGATAGGATTGGATAGGATTGGATAGGATTGGATAGGATTGGATAGGATTGGATAGGATTGGATTGGATTGGATTGGATAGGATTGGATTGGATTGGATTGGATTGGATAGGATTCGACTGGATAGGATTCGATTGGATAGGATTGGATTGGATAGGATTGGATTGGATTGGATTGGATTGGATTGGATAGGATAGGATTGGAATGGACAGGATTGGATAGGATTGGTTAGGATTGGATAGGATTGGATTGGATAGAATTGGATTGGATTGGATTGGATAGGATTGGACTGGATTGGATTGGATTGGATTGGATTGGATTGGATAGGATTGGATTGGAATGGATTGGATTGGATAGGATTGGATTGGATAGGATAGGATAGGATTGGATTGGATAGGATTGGATTGGATAGGATTGGATTGGATTGGATTGGATTGGATAGGATAGGATAGGATTGGAATGGACAGGATAGGATAGGATTGGAATGGACAGGATTGGATAGGATTGGTTAGGATTGGATAGGATTGGATTGGATAGAATTGGATTGGATTGGATTGGATAGGATTGGACTGGATTGGATTGGATTGGATTGGATTGGATAGGAATGGATTGGATTGGATAGGATTGGATTGGATAGGATAGGATAGGATTGGATTGGATTGGATAGGATTGGATTGGATTGGATTGGATTGGATTGGATTGGATAGGATTGGATTGGATTGGTTTGGATTGGATAGGATAGGATAGGATTGGATTGGATAGGATTGGATAGGATTGGATAGGATTGGATAGGATTGGATAGGATTGGATAGGATTGGATAGGATTGGATAGGATTGGATAGGATTGGATAGGATTGGATAGGATTGGATAGGATTGGATAGGATTGGATAGGATTGGATAGGATTGGATAGGATTGGATAGGATTGGATAGGATTGGATAGGATTGGATAGGATTGGATAGGATTGGATAGGATTGGATAGGATTGGATAGGATTGGATAGGATTGGATAGGATTGGATAGGATTGGATAGGATTGGATAGGATTGGATAGGATTGGATAGGATTGGATAGGATTGGATAGGATTGGATAGGATTGGATAGGATTGGATAGGATTGGATAGGATTGGATAGGATTGGATAGAATTGGATAGGATTGGATAGGATTGGATAGGATTGGATAGGATTGGATAGGATTGGATAGGATTGGATAGGATTGGATTGGGTTGGATAGGATTGGATTGGATTGGAATGGATTGGATTGGATTGGATTGGATTGGATTGGTTGGATTGGATTGGATTGGATTGGATTGGATTGGATTGGATTGGATTGGATTGGATTGGATAGGATAGGATAGGATAGGATTGGATAGGATTGGATTGGATAGGATTGGATAGGATAGGATAGGATTGGATTGGATAGGATTGGATAGGATAGGATAGGATAGGATAGGATTGGATTGGATAGGATTAGATAGGATTGGATTGGATTGGATTGGATTGGATTGGGTTGGATAGGATTGGATTGGATTGGAATGGATTGGATTGGATTGGATTGGATTGGATTGGATTGGATTGGTTGGATTGGATTGGATTAGATTGGATTGGATTGGATTGGATTGGATTGGATTGGATTGGATTGGATTGGATTGGATTGGATTGGATTGGATTGGATTGGATTGGATTGGATTGGATTGGATTGGATTGGATTGGATAGATTCGATTGGATAGGATTCGATTAGATAGGATTCGATTGGATAGGATTGGATTGGATTGGATTGGATTGGATTGGATTGGATTGGATTGGATTCGATTCGATTCGATTCGATTCGATTCGATTCGATTCGATTCGATTCGATTCGATTCGATTCGATTCGATTCGATTCGATTCGATTCGATTCGATTCGATTCGATTCGATTCGATTCGATTCGATTCGATTCGATTCGATTCGATTCGATTCGATTCGATTCGATTCGATTCGATTCGATTCGATTCGATTCGATTCGATTCGATTCGATTCGATTCGATTCGATTCGATTCGATTCGATTCGATTCGATTCGATTCGATTCGATTCGATTCGATTCGATTCGATTCGATTCGATTCGATTCGATTCGATTCGATTCGATTCGATTCGATTCGATTCGATTCGATTCGATTCGATTCGATTCGATTCGATTCGATTCGATTCGATTCGATTCGATTCGATTCGATTCGATTCGATTCGATTCGATTCGATTCGATTCGATTCGATTCGATTCGATTCGATTCGATTCGATTCGATTCGATTCGATTCGATTCGATTCGGGATTGGATTGGATTGGATTGGATTGGATTGGATTGGATTGGATTGGATTGGATTGGATTGGATTGGATTGGATTGGATTGGATTGGATTGGATTGGATTGGATTGGATTGGATTGGATTGGATTGGATTGGATTGGATTGGATTGGATTGGATTGGATTGGACAGGACAGGACAGGATAGGATAGGATAGGATAGGATAGGATAGGATAGGATAGGATAGGATAGGATAGGATTGGATTGGATAGGATTGGATAGGACAGAATAGAATAGAAAAAACTAAATATACTTATAAGTAAAATAGACCACTCAAAAGTCGCTCTGGAAGCCCCAAAAGCCGTTTTAAAACTCGATGTACCATATTTCAAGCATTTACCGTAACGAAAATAAGTAGCTTCATAATCATTAACATCATTATTCCCCGTAATTAAAAACTAAAAACAAACGTAAACGTAATTTAAACTTCGAATTACAAGCACAGTAGTGCTTGTAATTCCAAGTTTAAATTGAATAACTTACCCAGCAGGTAAATCGCTGAACATCCACTCAGCAACCACAACATCAAACTGCTCCTTAGGATCATTTAATATCTTCTGAACACCTTCGTTCAAAATTGTGTGCTTTATTATTTCAGTCATCATGAAAATCATGAGACCGATGCTCAGGTCGTCAGCTGTCTTGTCCATAATGCTCTTTATGCTCAAGATGTCCTCTGAAATAATATAAAAAATAATTTAAGATATATTTTTATAGCTAGCTGTAAGATATTTATACATATAAAAAAAGAAGAAATTGACTGACTGGCATATCAACGCACAGCCGAAAGTACCGGGACTAGAAGCGTGAAATTTTGATAAGATCTCCTTTTATAATGAAAACAAGCAATCAGAGAGGATTTTCCAAAAACTTACCCCCTAAGGGGATGAAACAGGGGTCTTAAGTTTGTATGGAGAAACCTACTTTTATGCGATCGAAGCCGCTGGCAGAAGCTAGTTTAGTATAAATGGCGATTGTAACATAGAGTTGACTAAAAAGACTTAACTTTTTTAGTCACCTGGAGGTTTTCTACCAAAATCTCTGGATCTTATGTCCTGTGTATGTCAGTTTATATGTTTGTGAACGCATCCATGATACAAAACTCATTCCTAAAGTAGTGGAACGTATTTGAAAAAAAAAACCATTCAAGAATAGTTTGTTTTTTTTTGAAAAGGTAAACTAAACGTTTAGTTCAATATCATGCCTGATATATCAATTGCCTAAGCCAATATGATATCCTATGCTACTGAGGGTCACCTTTATAAGAAATAAGGAATGTATGACCTAAATATTGATATGGAAGTTATAAAAATCTTACTAGGCATCAGGTCGAAGTTACTGCTGACATCGACTGTACGAAGGTTTGAAGGAGGATTCTTGTAAGCAAACGGTGAGATGTACGTCACCTGAAAAAATACAAAAAAGATTAAATATGTTTTGAAGCGAGAGAGCCTCAAAGAACTGTCAGCAAAATTTGCGGGCTGATGCCTGCCAGTGCTACGGGACTGTACCCCTTTTTTAAGGTAGAAAATCATATCATAACTTCTCTCGTTTTCCGAACATTCCCACAGCCCAAATCCAGTAGTCCAAATAGTGAATGGATATTCCATTATCTATACTATTGATCATGATCTCTAAACTTTGATATGGTATATTAATAACTCTGTTGATGCCTATGATAGCTCTATTAGTGTACCAGATTTAACTATAAAATACGTATAATTAAAATCATGGTATTATATAAGAGTTACCGTGAACCTAGAACGCAAACTTATTGGATGACTTAGTTCAAATTTGAAAAGGGGGTAAATACATAGTATATTCATAAAAAAAAAAAATAAGATAACAATTAGGAATCAATAATGATATAGCAGATATCATTATTGATAGCAAATATCATATTTGTTATTTCATTCAATATTGCAGTTACTTACAAAATAAAACTGCCCATTAATCAACAATTTTAGACATCAATAACCATTTCCAATAATTTAATAACATACTTTGTGGCATATGTTCAAAATCTAAATTTAACTGTACCAAATTCGAAATGGGTCAGGCCAAAGTAAAGACTTGTTCAGACTTTAGAGTTCAAAATGAGACTTTGACTTGAAAACGTGACATCATGTTCTACCCATTACTCTTAAGGACTAATTAGAACACTGTTGGAACTTCACCTTTTTATTTTAGACAAGTCGAAAGTCTTAACATGACTTTAAAAGAGAATTATAAAAGATGCGTTCTGAATTTAAATTTTAAAACTCTGGTTGTAAACTTATTTATGCATACACTGTGGTTACGTTACATAATTGTTTTTGTGATTATATAGCCGGTACCGTGAGTTTATCAAGGTGGGCAGTTTTCCAAGGTAACAAAAAATGAAGAATCGTAAAAAAGATACAAAGGTAGGTAGGTAAGTACCTATCTAAGTCACCATTAAATGCCTAATTAGTTTTATCTAATATTTATGCTGTACCTACGTAATATTTGTAACAATTATATAACTACGTAAGACCGCTATTGTACCTACCTATAGATTTAAGTTTATTTATAAGTTGTGTTACTTTTTTGTATACAATAAAGTTTATTATATTCTATTCTACGTGTGATAAGGCCCGGATTATATAAATGAGTAATGTAGTAACGAACATAGATAAACTGATGATTTAAATGATCAGGATTGATGGCACATCTATATCTAATAACAATAACATTAAATAGAAGAAAGATTTGTATTTTTGTTTGTTACTAATAAACTCAAAAAACTACTGAACCGATTTTAAAAGTTCTTCAATTCTAAACTCAAATCTCACAACACACTCCCCAGCAACATACCTGACTATAAATCTATTATAAAAACTATAAATAACTTTATTAGATACTGACCTCATGTCCAGCCTTCAGCAGATTCCTTACGATTCCGTCTCCTAGATTTCCATGACTCCTCGAAGGCATAGGGAAAACCACCAAGACCTTGGAAGCCTCAGAAAATGCCAGCATAATGCTGAGCAGCACCCAAAACGTCTTCATTTTCTCCATGATCTGCAAAATGTGAAACAAAATATTTAGATGTTACTCGTTAAATACAAGTAGAACCGCCTTATCAGAGATGTTCAACCCACGACCTTTAGAATTTATCACTATCAAAGAACAATGCTTATTTTTGTACTATTTTATTTTTAATTATAGACTAAATTAGATCATTAATGGGACCTCCGAATTATGTTATTGACGGCGAAATGAGTCGAACAGAAAAGGTGCCTATTAAAGTTTTAATCCATTAGATACGTTGTCTCATTAGGTAACTAGTGTCCGGCCGAAACTAGTTTTCACGGCCAAATCCAATTTTCGGCTTTGGTCTCATTTTCGGCTGAAACTGAACCCGAAACTTCTAAAAAAGGTCATGTTTTCGTGGGAGAAAAAATAGTCAATCTTAATCAGCCAGTCTCTTTTTATTTGCAAATCACATAAATAAGAAGCAACGCAAAAAAAGAAAGAACGCCAAGAAAGTTCTGTTGGCATTCGGTAATTCTGCTATTCACTTTTTTTTATTAAACCTAAAAGGTTTTGAAAAATATTTTCGTCATTCAGAATCTGGACTAAATGTGCAAGGTTTCTAAAGTTATCTATATTTTCTTTACTTTTTTTAAGTTTTTAAGTACATTATGAAGGGTAAAATAGCAGATTTTCAGAGGAGATCTGGATTAGTTTTACACTAATTTATGATTTGATTTCAATAGGACCTATAATATCTTCTCTAGAGAAAGAAGTACCATATAACGTCATAATCACGTAAAAGCGGTTGTATAAAAATCTATGTCAGGTTGGCCGCTCTTAACCTAATAAATAAGATGCAACGTGACGAAAACTCTTGAATTCAGATTCGGTACGGGCCGTAGTTTCGGCTGGATGGCAAGCTAAACTCAAACTAAGCCGAAACTAAGCCGAATTCGAAACTTCGGTCGAACACTAAAGGTAACACACATACTTATTACATCATTAGCAAAGAGCGCCTCGCTTATGACAATACCTGTGATTTCTTCAAGGCCATTGGCTTTAGCGGCTTAGGTATAGGAAGTGTCAAGTTCAAAGTACATACTTGTTTTCGAGTACAAGTACTTGTTTATCAGCTGATTATACACAAGACATTTGTTATTATTTAGTTTTAATTATTTAAACTATCTGTAATTAAGAATAGGTTGCTTCTAGATAAAAGTGCTCCGTCGTCGATCACATCTTGCAATGCCATCAGGTGAACACAATTTTGTAAAAAAAAAAACACAAATTAAAAAGGTTGGCTACCACTTTGGTTTTTGCCATTTTTTTTAATATTTGAACGTTATACCTACCTACCCACCCGTTGTGTGTGAATTTGATATTGTTCTTTAAATTTTCAATTGTTTAAAATGTTTGTAATAAACATACTTGTACCTTTGTAGGTACGTAATTAAATAATAATCATTACAAAACTTGACTTCAACTTTTCCCATGAGAAGTCATATTAACCACCACTAATGTTTTATATAATAAATTTTATAAATAAGTTTTTAATCAGATACGATAAATTTGAATGTTCGCTTCGAATACCGTAATTAGAGACAATAGAAAGACAATGAGAGAGCTAACGCCGGCGTTCGCTTAAGGTTTAATGAATTAAAATCAATCAGATAGTCTACCGTAGATATATAATACTAGCTGACTTCTGCGGTTTTACCCGCGTATTTGGTTACTACTCCGGGTCGTATACCCTGCAATATTTGTCATGAATCTGACTATCTTATATAGATAAAAAAACTTTTCAATCAGACTGGTAGTTCCAGAGATTAGCCCGTAAACAAAATGCATTTATTAAAATAAGTATAAGTAGTATAGATGTGACGTCATTAGCTACTATGTATGTATGTATTTATGGACAACCGGTTCTTAAGTCAATTTAACAAAACAAAAAAGTTCGCTGTTGGCAAGGTAATAATGGAATTAAAAAAAAAATACACATAGCAGTTGAAGTAATTACATGTTATTAAATATATGTACAAGTATTATATATACATAATTAGGTTTAGTGTAAATACTTAGTTCAGTTAATATTTAAGTTTTTTATGTAGGTACATATATAGATATAATATTATTTAATTTCTGATCGAAAATAAATTAATTCAATTACATATATATTATTTAAGTTTGGTTTCCATTCACCCCTGAGTTTCTATTCACTCTGTTTGACTGTACTTTATTGCATACCTCCTAACTAGGTATAAGGAAAACCACTAACACCAACAATACAAACCACGGAAATAAAATCAAACTTATTAAAATCACGAATTTACAGTAGTCTATTGTTAAAACAGGTTACTAATGTTAGACAACGTGTACAAAACAAAATTTAAAGCGCCCTTTTTGTAGATATTCTTCTGTAATTGACTGTGAATCCAATATACCTACCTATTTAATAAACCTACAACGGACTACAACTAAATTGGCGACAATTAGCAGCAAAGACGAAAACACGCTTATAGGTAAAAAAAACTATTTTGGACATCCACTTCACACATGTTTATTAAACCGTGAACAATTTGACCTTGGAACTAGAAACCTGATTAGACTTATTAATCCCGGCACACAACTCCGCTTGTATCGTCAAAAAAACTGAGCCCACTAAATACTCACCAAATTCAAACTAAAATAAAATAAAAACTCACTTCACTCACAAATGAATAATAAATTATTGATGTTACGTCTATAAAACAACACTTTATTATTTATTTAATAATTTTATTTATAATATATGACACTTTTATTTAAAAATCAGTGTTTCGGCTGACAAGAGACGCACCGCAGACGCCTCAAATACATTGAATGAGTCCAAACTGTGCGTATGAGTAATATATATATAGCATCATGTTATCGTTTAAATTAACATTAGATAAAGTACACACTATTAAATAGTCTCCATAATTAAAGTAGCTAGTTACGTCCCTTAGACGTAATAAATCAAATTATATGAGAAATATATTAAATTTTAAAACAAAGACTATGTCGTGAACTTATCCTAAATAAGTGTTTTAAGTTAGCAATGCGGTATTATTTTAAGTTACAAAACTACTACTATTGTTTATATTTTTTTAATTATTATATTTAAGAAATTATAAATATGTATATTAACTTCATAAATTTTATATTATTGTACCCAGCACTTTATTTGGCAATGGTTTACGTAATAATATTTAGTTTTAATTTATTTCAATCTCGGTAGATTCTAAGTATTTTCTCTTCGAACTAAAATGAGATAGTTTTATTTCTACGCACAATATTCTTAATCCAGTTTACGAATTGACTGTTGTACTTAACTGACCTAACAGGATGACAACCAATAATTAGGTTGCACAATGATTTCAAATTTCACTTACGGGCCCTGTCAAATGTATGATAAAACCTGTACCTGCTGTCCATAAAGTACTTACAATTTGTTGCATTATTTCATCAGCTATAAAAATGGAGGTATGGATATTTAGATTTGATTACTTTTGTTAATATTTTCCCTTTAAATTATCGTTTTTTTTTATTGTATTGTAGGATATATCTGGCTTTTTGATTCCTGCCAGTCAACTTGAGGTTTTCTTCAGAAAACTATGAAGTGGTCATTGAGCACTGTAATCTATAGTAGGGAACACCCAAATACTCCGAAATATTTTATTCCGAATTTCGATATTCCGATTTTCAAAAGTCCGAATTTCATAATACCTAAAAATTATAATGTCTATTATTAAAAATCACGAAATTTATTTTACCGAAAGTCGTAAATGCGATTTGTTAGTTTTCCGATTTTCATACGTTCGAAGAATCAAATGCTCGAAGGGTTCTCGGTCCGAAAAACGATATTCCGATTTTCAATACTTCGAATAAACTAAAAGTCAACATGTTGTGCTACAAAATTTAGTGTCAGAAACGAATCGCTGCAAAACCGACTTCACGCAGTCTTGTTTGCCCTACCCCTAGAGTGTAATTTAAAACCGCGTAGGCGCGGAGGGGTAGGGCGGCCCGCGAGCTGAGGAGCAGGTGGTTTGAAGGCCCGCCGCCGCGGCTGAGGCTGGCCGGCAAAGCCGGCCAGCAAGCCGAAGCTGCGGTGGTGAGCGTTAAAACCATCTGCGACGATAAGCTCGCGTGGGGCCGCCCAAACCCCGCAGCGCCGGAGCCGTGACAGAAACAATGCTTGCTGCATTTTGCATGCCTGCTTGCATGCTGCATGCCTGCTTTCATACTGCATGCCTGCTTGCATGTTGCATGCTTGCTTGCATGTTGCATGCTTGCTTGCATGTTGCATGCCTGCTTACATGTTGCAATAAATCCCCTGTATGCTGGAAAACGCATCTGTCATTAGTTTTTTAATTCTACCCCCTCATACTACGACCTCTGACGAGCATTTATGTGTTTATTTGTCTTGCTATACAGTTTTATGAGGCGTTTTTATTTCGGAATTTTATTAATCGGTATTTTAATAATCGGAATTCGTATTTTTGATGTTTCGAATTATCATTAAATCGGACTTTTCGTTATTCGATCTACTGAAACTCGGTATTTTGAGAATAGTAATTATAAAAGTTAGGAAAATTGAAATTTAGGAATTATAAAAATAGGAATAATGATTAGTCGGAGTTGTTATGTTCGGAATTTTGAACCATTCGGAATTATGAAAATCGGTATTTTGAAATTCGTATTTGTGACTGTCGGAATAAAGTTTTTCGTATTTATGTAGTGTACCCTCTACAGTAATGTTATAAAGAGGTAAAGTTTAATTTTTATTTTTTTTGAAGGAGGTAATCTCTGAAAGTCTTTGTCCGATTACAAACATTTTTTCACTGGTAGAAAGTTGCTTTATTATTTAGTGGCATCTTCCTGCCCTTGACCAGTTTTATTTGGGGTCGGCGCAACACGTTTTTTTCTTCCATTCTGTCCTGTCACTCGTCACTCTATCACTAACTCCCTTTTCTTTCATATCACTTCTTACACAATCCATCCATCTTTTCTTTGGTATCCCTCTCCCTGTCCATCCATCCACATGTAAACTCATAACTCTTTTAGTAACATGCGTTTCATCCCTTCTCTTCACATGACCATACCCAGACATACAATTCCCTTTCAACTTTTCAGTCACTGGCGCCACTTTCAAACTTCCCCTAATATACTCATTTCTCACTTTATCCATTCTCGTCACACCACACATCCATCTCATACGATCCACGCATATATTTATATATGTTATGTATAAAAATTTATGTTTACGTATTAAAATTACTACCTATATTTGTAAATCAAGTCGGATAAAAAATAGCCGTTTGGCAGCTTTATTGGCGTGCGCTGAGTAAACGATTTGAAATAAGTCAAAAATTCCGCGCATATATTTTATGTAACATAAGACACAATAATGCTTATAATATCTTTCTAAGGCTGAGCCCTAGAAAGATTTTTTTGCCATTTATCCATTCACTGTGTCATCGAGAATCAGAATCAGCTTACCTATTCATTTTACTCAGAGAATGCATTCAAGCACTTGTATTTGTATTTAGTTTGTAAGTCCTGTACAAAGGCCTGGCGAACTGCGAGGTTGTCCGAAATTGTATGCGAATGGACTAAGAACCTACTTTAATGAAGTACAAGTTTGAATTACATAGAATTCCAATTTAAATAGGATGGAAATCTAATCCTTATTCTCGTCGTAAACATCAGCAAAATTGTAATAGGAATCTACCTCGAATGAGTCCAAATTCATCTGTAAGGTCTTTTGGAAGAATAACTGTGGCCCTAGAACGCAAAGGGCAACTAAAGGAACACAGGTGGGTTTTAATCAGTAACTCCTCGCTCCACGGAAAGCGAGAGATTTTTTTATTGATATAAACTATTGCTTGACTGCGATCCCACCCGATGGTAAGCGGTGATGCAATCGTTGATGGTGAGGTGCACTAGTTTATTAAGAACCTATTCACTCTAGCCTTGAAAACACCTAAATTATAATCGGACAGGAAGACCGCAGCAGGCAAATTGTTCCAGTCCATCGATGTAGGAGGCGGTGTAAACGTTGAGGTGAAACGTGACTTGCCATACGTTGAAGTTCGGCGCCAAAGACTCGGGTCATACAATAATTTAAAAATCTAAGTATCATAAACACACTTAGAGTTGGACTCGTTAGGCATTTGATGATTTCCAAAAGAACTTTTCTTACTCAAATTAAATAACCGATAGTTACTATTGCGTAAGCTTACCCTAGCAACAATAAACCCAGCCGTAGTAAAAACCAAGCAAGATCTATTATTGCGTCACCATTCCACTAGTGGCTATTATTATCTAATCTAAACAACAAGGGCTTTTAGGATTAGATTAGTTTGTTACAACACCTGCGCTAGATTTGGCTAGTGTGAATAAACACTTCCTGTTAAAATCTAACACACACGATGGAAATCCTAAACTAAAAAAAAAACATACAATATGCCTTATCGCATTTCGCGATCTCTTCCAGGCATCCTGGAATGGAGCAACAACAATCAAACAACAATGAAACAATTGTTTAAAGGATCATGCTTAATACTAAAATAGATATATAAGTAACCACTAAATTGAATACAACTAAAAACGAAAACATGATTACATTAATTGTGCGTACAGCTAAGACGTTTAAAGTAAGATTGTTTCATTCTTTTTTCCAGTGTGGGTAAGAGATGGCGCTAGACAACCTGTATAGCTCTGTCTCTTACCCACTCTGAAATCTGGGCACGCCATAATTATGGCGATAAGTCCCCTCTTTGAGGAGTGGCTGGAAAGACCTCACGGCGTCCTTACCTACCGCATGACGCAGGTCCTCACCGGACATGGTAAGTTCGGGAGGTTCCTGCATCGGATTCGTGCAGAAGAGACGCCCGGGTGCCAACATTGTGTGGACCGCCCGGAGGACACGGTGGAGCATACGGTAGAGGTGTGCCCCGCTTGGGCAGAGCACCGCCGTGTCCTCGTGGGGGCGATCGGTGGCAGCGATCTCTCGCGCCGGGCCTTGGTACAGGCCATGGTCCGGAGCGAGGAGGAGTGGCAGGCAGTTGCCTCCTTCTGCGAAGCAGTAATGCTAGCAAAGGAGGCGGCCGATCGCGTGAGGCAACGGTCCTCACGCCCCAACCGCCGCCGGGATTCCGATCCCGATTTCCGGCCACCGTAGGCGCGGGCTTGTGGACGGTGAGCAATGGGTGGCTCGCCGTCCGATCGTCCGGTAACCGTCCGGACCGAGCCCAAGTCGTCGATGGCGCGTAGTGTTCCACGCGCGCCTCAAGGAGATGTCAGCAACCGTAGGGGCCCAGCAGGGTCGAAGCCTACTGTGGCCATGGGTGATGCGAAAGTGACCCCCGGGGCCCTGGAAAAAAATGGCAAAGAAGGAACAGGAGTGGGTTTTTAGTCAGTAAAAGTCTGACACTATCTCACGCTCCGCCCAAGAGCGAGGGATGTCATATTAGATGATTTTCCAACCCGAAAAAAAAAAAAAAAAAAAAAAAACCCACTCTGAAATAAGAATGAAACAATCTTACTTTGAACGTCATGGTAACCCCGAAGGAGTGAAATTCCTTGCCGGAAGCTGTGTTTCCTGATGGCTACAACGTGAATAGGTTACTTCTAGGTAAGTGCGCTCCATCGTCGTCCGCATCGTCGCTTCCCATCATGTGAGATAGCGGTCAAGCGCGAACCTATCAACAATAAAAAAAAGTGATAACAAGTAATGTTCCTTCACAAGTCAAATCAAAGATGGGTAAAAAAAGAAATTAAGCATGATGGCAGTCGACAGTAAATTACGCAGCTATCTTAAAGATGAGGCAGACACAAATAATTTGCGGCTGACTTCCTGTAACAGGGCAGTCCAAAAGAATTTCTTGTCGATAAATATCCTCAAGATCTTAACTTTCTCACTGAATAGAATAATTGAAATGTCAAAAGAAACTTGAGGAACAGTCGTCCAGTCGATCATTGAGACCGTCCTAGAACTGCCCATCACTACAACCTGCATCTTTATTAGGTTCACCTTAACTCTGTACCTCTTGCTTTATTCATATAATTATACGGGCCAGATCACGGTTTATGGTTACGATAGCCTTCGATAGATTTCTGACAGGAGCTAGTGAAATTTGAAGATCATCTGCTTAATGGTGGTAAGATAAAATTAATTCGTTGGAGATTGAGTTAATAAAATTTAAGGGAGATAGAATGCCACCCTGTAGTACTCCAGCCAGAAGCACTACATGGTCTTTCTGAAGTAAAAACTACGAAACCAGTCATTAACCAATGGAGATATATTAAGAGAAAAAAGAATTCCAAGCAAAACATCTAAATCTACAGTATTAAATGCGTTAACGAATCATCCACCTAGTTAAAAACTATTTCATCATCATCTATTCAGCGGATATCCGTAACCTTCACCAACATTGACTTTGGCTGCCACTTAAATTTGCCAATTATTAACCTTGGCTCTCCTACGGATCTCTATTGGATATAATTGAACATCATTAAGCCCTATATTCTGTCACTATCATACATATACGAACAATTATTGTTCCATCTAGCCCAAGTTATACCTACATTGCAATTAAAAACTGTTACAAATCCACAAGATAAAGGTCCACAAAATGATTCAAAATACCACCTGCGATCCGCACACAGATTTCCCACATGGAACCATATATTATTTGAAATTGACAGCTTCGACAATTTGTAGGGGATCGACGGACAAACAATTTATCACTGTCTGGAACTATTAGACGACGCTTGGACATTTTAGAGATATTTTATTATCTAAATGTATTGTTGGACAGCTGTAGCAGTAGCACTGGACCTTTTCCGACCAAGTAACATGAATGTGGTATTCCTGCCTTCAACTATAACGAATGATCGATAGGGCCGAAATGCCTTGACCCCCTAGCAAAGTTACAACAGTTTCGTGTCGAATTCCGTTCTCCAATCGGTAACGCCTCGGTGTCAGCAATTGTAGAAAACGATAAGTTGGTAGCCATGTTGACGCGCCTGAGTCGGCTGCTCGTTCTACAATAACAAAGGATGTAGCGTTGAACATTGTAGAAACGATAACATTCCATTCTATCATTTTGAATGATATGAACTTGGCTACGAATTTTCTATTCGTTTGTTCTGACCACGTGACTTAACGTTGAGATGATGTCATTCTAATACATTTGATTATTTTTCGACTAGCGTTAACGATTGCAGATTATCAACTTGGCTAGGGGTGCTGGAGTGGCGACCGTATACAGAAAGACGCAGCGTTGAATAACTTGCTACATGGTGAATCGGTGACCTGCCCCCCTAGCCAAGTTACAACCGTTTCGTTTCGATTCTTTTATATCGATTCTATGGTATTCCTGGTAAAGGTCGCCAAAGGCCGCTGGATGGTAGAAATACAGGACAGATAGATGTGGTGACGCTTGATAGAGGTAGACATAGTCTACCAGTGAGCGTCTGTTGGCTAAATGATAACAATGACTTCTACTTATCTGTTTTAATACGATTGAAACAGTGTTAACCAGCGACCTTTGAAAATTTAAATGAACTTACTATCGTCGTTTGAGGAGAAGGACCGTTGAACTGGAAAGAGTTGCGGGAATCCGATGGATCCTAGACGCACAAGAACGAGCGTTGTGGCGACACTTGGGGGAGGCCTATATCCAGCAGTAGACGACTTTCGGCTCAAATGATGATTATGAACCATCGCCGGACATTTTGACGATGCAGTAGGACAATTTCAAGATAATAATGGTAGGTCATGGTCATGTTTGTATTGAACTTGCTGTACTTGTGCATATCAAGATTTTTATAAAAATATAATAAATCTGATAAAGCCATATCTTTAACATAGCATATCTAAAATTCGCACAATGATGCAGGAGGTATCAATGAAAAGTCCTTTGCAGTGATTATATCTGTGTCAATTTATAGGTTTCCACTTTAGAACCATAATACACCACTAGTTAGGGTTCTGTACCCAAAGGGAACGGGACCAGGACCCTATTACTATCACTCCACTGTCCATCATTTTTTTTATTGTTGATAGGTTCGCGCTTGACCGCCATCTCATCTACCAGTCACCAGGCCGGCTGTATCTCATGAACCGTTATAGCTAAACAGTTGAAATTTTCACAGATGATCTATTTTTTTTTCTGCTGTAATAAGAAAATATTAAAAACAGAATAAAATAAATATTTAAGTAATATAATATAATAATCCACAACTTTCACTCAACGCCATCTAGTCCCAAGCTAAGCAGAGCTTGTGTTATGAGCACTAGACAACTGATAAACATACTTATATGTCTAAATACATACGAGTACATATTATAGATAAATTACACCCAGACACAGAACAAATGATCGTGCTCATCACACAAACATTTGTCCTGGGTGGGAATCGAACCCACGACCTCCGGCATAGCAGTCAAGGCCACTAACCACTAGACCCACAGGCCAGTCTAAAAAAGTGGGGCACCCATACAAGAAACGTGATTTTTTTTGCTGTTTTTTTGCTACAAACGGTACGGAACCCTTCGTGCGCGAATCCGGCTCGCACTTAGCGGTCTTTCTAGTTCAAACTATTGTAAATTATCATCAAGTTTGCACCTCATAAAACAGTACAAACTTAGGAGGCCCCTAAAATAGGCTCAGGGCTATTTGACTCTGCAGTATTGTTCGAAAAAGTTTATTTCCTAGACCAAAAGGACAACTAAACAAACACAGGAGGGTTTTAGTCAGTAAAAGTCTGACACTCCCTTTCGCTCCATCTAGAACGTGAGAAGTCATTTGATGATTCCCAGTAAAAAGTAAATAAAAATATATGTCTTTTGCATAAGCATTATATGCATAATCAGCCTTTTAATGTTCCCACTGCTGGGACTCAGGCCTCCTCTTTCTAGGAGAGCGAATGGGCCGTAGTCCACCACGCGGGCCCAGTGCGGGTTGATGAATGTATGTGACATTCACCAACCCGCTTCGCAGTCTTCGAATTTTTAGTTCTAGGACATGCCGGTTTCCTCACGATGTTTTCCTTCACCGTTTTGAGAGCATTGGTAATGAAATAAATTACACAAAGTAATGCGCCTGGCTGGGTTTGAACCCGCGACCTACAACCAGTAAGTCGGGGCCATCACTGCTCTCAAAAAAAATCCCCACACTAGAAATTTCTCCTGTATCGTAGGTGCGTTTACAAACATGTTTGGGGGTAGGCGGAACAGAGTGTAAAGTCCCGCAAACCTCCGTTGAAAAGGGAGGATCCTCCGACCAGACGGGTGTTATGTCTGGTGGGCAGCTGCCCGATAAATGATTTCGGGCTGTTCTATATGTTCCAATCGTGCGGAGAACTTTGATTGCGCGATGCAGGATTAGTTCTTATGTGACGCCATAGATGTCGCTACACATGTCATGTATCTAAACTCACAAACAGAAGACACCCAGACCCGAAACAACTATCTGTAAGCCAAACAAAAGTTTGTTCTGTGCGAGAAACGAACCGGCGACACCCAACGCACCAACCAATCGTTCAACCGTAGTGCCGTCAATTTCCAGTAAAAAGTAAATAACAATATGTGTGTTTCGCATGTTATCTTATCTATCAATCACGCTACTCAAAATCAAGTACTCATGCAAGCTTGCATTATTTTTATCTTCTTCATACATTCCTCATTCATTAAACTCGTAGTATCTAGACTACTTTGGCGATACTGATAGCAGACTGATAGCTGATGCAATACCAAATATTATTTTCAGATTACGGTTTTTTTATCCTGTACCTATCAACTGTGAAATAAATACCTGCTTTACTTAAATAGTAGTCATGAACAGTAGCGTAGCTAGGCATGGGCGAAGTGGCCCCACCCAACGCCTCGCACCTAAAAGGGCCTCTTTGAGAACGCGGGTTTTTTATAGTTTATAGGCTCGCCTTTGACCACTACTTCACCTAATGGTAAGCGACTATGTAGTTGAACACTGAGTTGAGATTAGTTGCTGTCTCGTTTTCGAATTTATGAAATTGTCATGCTCACTCAAATGTCTCGCTGATGGTGGTACGTGTTATTGGGTCATTCAGTTCCCTTCAAAATGGTTGAGCTGAGTGAGGCTGATGCACGCGTCATGCTCGTGAACGGGTGCCGTCAGTTGAGACTGGTCATCTCTTAGCTGCCAGTGGCTTAATTCAATTTCTATCTTTTTAATTAGTTTTTATTCTTATTTAATTACATTGTGCTCACATATTAGAAGCGACATGAAATATGTAACCAAGATTTATGTAACTCATAATATGATTTAAAAGAGTGTCCATGGAGTTTCTTGCACGTTCTTCTCCATAGAGATCTACGCTTTGGAACGTGCAATTTAGCTTCATTTCTTTTCTTTTTTTGACTGACTGACATTTTGACAATTCAAAAGTGCCTGTAATTGGTCTATTTGAAATAAACGTTTCTGATTTCTGAAAGGCCTCACTAATGCGCCTTCGCCCATGTCAAAATTAGTTCACGCTACGCCTCTGGTAATGAATGATGCAAGGCAACTTGTATCGACAACGATACTAGGTATTTACATCGATTTATCGCACCCTTAAAACTAAAGTAGCACTACAGGCATAAACGTGAGTTTTCAATTTACTTATTTACTCAATTAGTCCGGTCAATTTAGACATCCGGGGTTACAGAAAATCGCACCCAGCTGAAAATTGGTAGGACTGTTCAAAACACCATCATAAATGAAATCTAAATAGTCCTCATCAATCCGACACCTGAAAAAAAAATACCGTTACAAACTCAACTTGGAGAAGTGGGGGATTACAGACCCCTCCGACACTCCGTACCTACTCCTGACTGGTCAGGAGCACCGCTCTCGCACTTTGGAGACCTACATCTACACTTTGGAAACACCGCTATTAACGTGGCAACATACGGTGCCCAAAAACTTTGAGGGAACAGAAAACCAACGATTCGAGAAAAAGAAGAAGCATTTTGTTGCTTCTTCTTCTTCTCGAATCGTTGGTAGGCTACACTGATCAATTTCGATTTTTCAACGAGTTACAATCAGAGGTTGGAATTAGATAAAGTTATTCATGTACTTACACTGATTTCATACAGCGAAAGAATAAAGTGGATATGCCTCAAATACCGAGATTAATTTTAAAGAGCAGATTTTTTATGACACTATCAGATACAGCAGAAAAAAAAATCCAGCGACAATGACGAGGAAGAAGTGTATTTGTTAACCTCACCTCAGTTGACGTAGAGACAATGAAAAATACTAATAAAAATTCTTAGCAATATTGTTGGCCACATGGGATTTATCATTAGAAATCCCAGGAAGATCCATATTAATATCAACATTTCGATGCAAGTACATGAATAACTCTACCTAATTCCTACCTCTGGTTATAATCTACCATTACAAGTAAAAAAATGTTGAATAATAATCTGAAAATAGATAATATTCTACTAAATATTTTATTAGTACGAGACACATTTTATCAGCACTTATGGTTAGGTACTTATCAGGCTTAAGCCTATGATACGTGATATTTATTTTTTAAATTGGTTATAAATAGTACTTAGGTACATATCAGTTTTTTCTTTTGTCATATTAAACTTGATGAAGCTAGTGTCTCCTAGCCTCAGAGGTCAAAGTCTCTTAAAGTCCACATTAAATGTATGTAATACATGTAATGGTTCTATATGAGAACCATGTAGGTTAATGTCTGGGCTGGTCTTTAGAGCAAAGGAACACACAGAGTTGATTGGACCTATCCAGACAGTGCACCAACTGAGCAGTTCAATGATTTGACGAACAAAATAATGAATAGGCATTATATAATGCTTGGAGAGCAGTGGTGGCCGAGTGGTAATGGCCCCGACTTACGAGTTGTAGGTCGCGGTTTCAAACCCAGCTAGGCACATTACTTTGTGTAATTTATTTCATCACCACTGCTCTAAAAACGGTGAAGGAAAACATCGTGAGGAAACCGGCATGTCTTAGAACCAAAAATTCGAAGACATGTGACATCCACCAACCCGCACTGGGCCCGCGTGGTGGATTACGGCCCATTCCCTCTCCTAGAGAAAGGAGGCCTGAGTCCCAGCAGTGGGAACATTAAAAGGCTGAATATGCTATATGCTATGCTATATAATGCTTAAAGTGCCAGACTAAATACTACGAGTAGGAACTAAATACTAAATTTAAAATAAGGTAAACTAAATCTAAAATTATATGCTTCAGCTATCGAAAACGATATCTCATGCATTTAGGTTGTCTGCGGGAATGTTCAAAAAAGTTACCGTAGCCCTGGAACCCAAAGGGCCACTGAAGGAAAACTTGTGGCTTTTAGTCAGTAAAAAAAAAATAATTATTGTCTCTTTAAATTTTACAAATTTAGATGAAACCCTGAAAATCTGATACTAAACGGGCTAATCTCTGTAACTGCTAGTCGGATTGGATAAATCTTTATGTATAGCATAGCCAGATTCATGAAGAATAGTATCAATTGGCTATATCCAAAAACTTATCCAAAGACTTGAGTAAAACCGCAGGGGACCACTAGTTTATTATTAAAATATTTATTCTAAAACGATAAAAAGCGACAACCAAGGAGCTAACATTAATATGTTAGCTCCTTGGTTGTCACTTTTAAAACCCATTTTTTAAATCTAATCATATCGCATTTAGAAGAATATTCGAACTTATTTTCTTTTGTCTGAACTGAACGCCACAATGGATATAGGTCTCCCCAAAATGTCGCCACAATGAACAGTCCTGTGCGTCTCGCATCCATCGGATTCCCCCTTACCAGGTCATCGGTCCACAATTATGGAGGTAAGTCCCTTCTTTGAGGCGTGGTTGGAAAGACCTCACGGCGTCCTCACCTTCCGCATGACGCAGGTTCTCACCGAACACGGGAAGTTCGGGAAGTTCCTGCACCGGATTTGTGCGGAAGCGACGCCCGGGTGTCGCCACTGTGTGGACCGCCCGGTGGACACGGTGGAGCACACGGTGGAGGTGTGCCCCGCTTGGGAAGAGCAACGTCGTGTCCTCGTGGGGGCGATCGGCGGCGGCGATCTCTCGCGCCGGGCCTTGGTACAGGCCATGGTCCGGAGCGAGGAGGAGTGGCAGGCGGTCGCCTCTTTCTGCGAAGCAGTAATGCTAGCAAAGGAGGCGGCCGATCGCGTGAGGCAACGGCAACGGTCCTCACGCCCCAACCGCCGCCGGGATTCCGATCCCGATTTCCGGCCACCGCAGGCGCGGGCTTGCGGACGGCGGGCAATGGGTGGCCCGCCGTCCGACCGTCCGGTAACCGTCCGGACCGAGCCCAAGTCGTCGACGGCGCGTATTGTTCCGCGCGCGCCTCAGGGAGATGTCAGCAAATCGTAGGGGCCCAGCAGGGTCGAAACCTACTGGGGCTATGGGTAGTGTGAAAACGAAACCCGGGCCCTGGGACGAAGGCAACGAAGGAATAGGAGTGGGTTTTTAGTCAGTGAAAGTCTGACACTATCTCCCGCTCCGCCCAAGAGCGAGATTTGTCATAAGATGATTTTCCCGCCTATAAAAAAAAAAACCAGGTCATCGGTCCACTTTGTGGGAGGCCTTCCGACGCTACGTCTTCCGGTACGTGGACGCCATTCATGGGGCCCAAGTCTGCTATTTTTATAAATTCGTCAGTCCAACACGATCCCATTGTCATTTTGCTAAAAGTTTATAATCTGCTCATTCATAACGATCGATCATTGATCGGCCAATGGTCTTGTGGTAGAATGACAATATCGAGCTTACTAAAAGCAATTATTGCACAATAACGATCTAATGGTAGGTCACTGATCAAAGGAAATGTCAAAACTTTAGCAGATTACCGCATACGTCAGATATTATTCATTTGTCATTATGTACGAGATTACCATTCTATGCAATTTCTTTCAATGGAGTGTTAGTGGTTGACTATTGGAAAGTCATAATGACGCCATTATATTAGTAGATTACCAAACTTGTCAAAATCAACAATTATGAAATCAATGATAGACCATTCTGACAATATTGTAATAGCAGACTTGAGGCCCAGAACCTTTCGGCCCCAACGGCCATCCGTTCTGCGAGCAATGTTCCCTGCCCATTGCCACTTAAGTTTGGCGATTCTTCGTCGTGCTATGTCGGTAACCTTGGTTCTACTGCGAATATCCTCATTCCTGATTCGATCAAAGAAGATTCAAAAATGCTCATAAAAAGAAAACATAATCGGCCACAGAGACACTCACGGAACATTAAATTTATAGACTAGATGGGATATGACCTATGTCTACTTCATTTGTAGAAGAATCACAGAAAGCTTGGTTTTAATAGAATCAATAAAATTGCATATAGCATAGCATAATCAGCCTTTTAATGTTCCCACTGCTGGGACGCAGACCTCTGCTCTAGGAGAGGGAATGGGCCGTAATCTACCTCGCGGGCCCAGTGCGGGTTGGTGAATGTCACATGTCTTCGAATTTTGGGCACGCCATAATTATGGCGATAAGTTCCCTCTTTGAGGAGTGGCTGGAAAGACCTCGCGGCATCCTTACCTACCGCATGACGCAGGTCCTCACTGGACATGGTAAGTTCGGGAGGTTCTTGCACCGGATTCGTGCAGAAGAGACACCCGGGTGCCAACATTGTGTGGACCGCCCGGAAGACACGGTGGAGTATATGGTAGAGGTGTGCCCCGCTTGGGCAGAGCACCACCGTGTCCTCGTGGGGGCGATCAGTGGCAGCGATCTCTCGCGCCGGGCCTTGGTACAGGCCATGGTCTGGAGCGAGGAGGAGTGGCAGGCAGTTGCCTCCTTCTGCGAAGCAGTAATGCTAGCAAAGGAGGCGGCCGATCGCGTGAGGCAACGGTCCTCACGCCCCAACCGCCGCCGGGATTCCGATCCCGATTTCCGGCCACCGTAGGCGCGGGCTTGCGGACGGTGAGCAATGGGTGGCTCGCCGTCCGAACGTCCGGTAACCGTCCGGAAAAAAAATGGCAAAGAAAGAACAGGAGTGGGTTTTTAGTCAGTAAAAGTCTGACACTATCTCCCGCTCCGCCCAAGAGCGGGGGATGTCATTAGATGATTTTCCCAACCGAAAAAAAAAAAATGTCTTCGAATTTTTGGTTCTAGGACATGCCGGTTTCCTCACGATGTTTTCCTTCACCGTTTTGAGAGCAGTGGTGATGAAATAAATTACACAAAGTAATGCGCCTGGCTGGGTTTGAACCCGCGACCTACAACTCGTAAGTTGGGGCCGTTACCACTCGACCACCACTGCTCACTCTCTCTGTTCACATAAAAATGCAGGAGGTCCAAATCGTTTCTTCACTTTTATTGTACTAAAATCTCAGTTTAATGCATTTCAATTGATTTCATTCTTTCTCCGCTCGAAAATACTTAATTAATTTAGCAATATCCCTGAGATATCATGAAATAATTTCGAATGCAATAATATTAACTTCTATATCATAAGTGGAGCGATACCATCACTAACTAATTAATTTTTCGAGTGCTCCCCGTTTATAAAAGCTTCGAAAACGTACGAAATTAGTACATTTGTCATTCGAAAAACCATTAGCTGGCATAAATTTTCATGATATAACAGCTTGACTACCAAAATGAAGGCATTTATTGTGCTCTGCAGTGTAATATCCATAGTTTATTGCAAAACTTTGGGGGCACATTCTGGCTTTAACAGAGGTAAGTTTACCAAAGGTTTCTTTTTATTTAACTTTGACAATAACTTTGGCCTACACTGTAAACAAAAACTGTTATTATGAGTCTTCTCTTTTTTCTCCAAAGAGATCTACGTTTTGGAAAGTGCAAATATCTTTAAATTACTAACTAACCGACTTGGCAAAAAGAGTTTTTTTTTTTAATTTTGCGTTTCCTGGGCAAACCTTAAAAAAGCAAAGACTTTGCGGATAAACACGGAGAATGCGAAATTCTTACTTAACTAAAACCACCCCGGTGGTCGCTATAGAATAAGGCCCTTTGTGTTGGAAAGAAACCTTCAAAAGGTCCCCAAACTTTGGTGATAAAACCGGGGAGTGTGTCACTTAAACCACCCCGGTGATCACCACATTACTCCTTGTTCTCTTAAAAATCCACCCCGGAACCCCCTCTGTGTAACGCTTGTTAAGGCGCATCCCTCTTTTTTGAGTTGGAAAATCATCCAATGACTTCTCCCGGTCTGGGTGGAGCGAAAGGGAGTGTCAGACCTTAACTGACTGAAACCCAAATGTGTTCTACAGTTGCCCTTTGCGTTCCAAGGCCAGTTTCAAGTATTCCCACAGACCTAGCAGGCAGGCAGTATGAACGCCGTGGAGCCACTGCTCAAAGAGAGGACTTACGGCCGCGATTGTGGCATGCCCTAGAGCACATCTCTGAAAAGACTACTTGATCATTTATGTTTTAACTTAAGCATTTATTTTTAGGTGGCGAAAGAATTTGTATCAACATGTGGGATGAAGGGTGTTCTAATGGTCAACTCGGCGGGGCTGGTAAGTAGCTATTTACTTCCTTATAATAAACCCCACTATAGACATAATTATCTGTGCATACACAAGTCCATACAATCATGTTATACATTTCATGATATTATCATTGTTATTTATAAAAATTTATGTATTTCATTTTAACAATATTATACCCCAGTAGATACACAAATATCAATATTATTTGTGTGAACTCATCCGTGTGGGGTGCCTACTGAAAATCAGCGCTGGGTGCCTGACGCTTAGCAAATGCTGAGAGACCCTTTCGCACGGGCACACTCGGCGCATTCTGTACTTTTTAACCGACTTCAAAAAAAAGGAGGAGGTTATCAATTCGGTTATATTATTTTTTTTTTTTTTTTATCATTTTTTTTTTTTATGTTTGTTACCTCAGAGCTCCGTCGTTTATGGACCGATTTGCAAAATTTTTTTTTCCCTGTACAGGATATGCTTCCAGATTGGTCCCATTTTTTTCAAAATCCAGTTCTGATGATGGAATCCATGAGGAATCGAGGGAACTCCTCAAAAATTATAGGCAACCCTATGGTAATTTTAGTATTTTCATCAAGAACTTAAGCATTTACAGTCAAAAAGTAACATTTGATGAAGTGGAACTGATGAAGAAGACCAGAAATGGTCAACGGAACTTCATACACAAATAGATATTACAATGGAGATATACATAGTTAAGCGACTATGACAATACAAATAAATGAATGATTCTGAATAGTTACGTTAAAAATGGTATCATCGAAGTGATCTGATGATGATGATGGAGCCGGAAGGTAGGCACTGGAACTCCGTAATTAATCAATGTAACCTAGCCGTGTTTGGACTTATTAGAATTGTCATGAGATGCACTTTGGCTACAAGGTACTATCGAACTGATCTGATGATGGAGCCGGAAGGTAGGCACAGGAACTCCGTAATTAATCAATGTATCCTAGCCGTGTTTGGGCTTATTAGAATTGTCGTGAGATGCTCTTTGGCTATAAGGTACTATCGAACTGATCTGATGATGGAGCCGGAAGGAGGAAGGTAGACACAGGAACTTTATAATAAAACAATGTAACCTAGCAGTATTTGGGTTAATTGGAATTGTCATGAGAAATAGGCACTCTGTTTATAAGTGTATCGCAACTAAAAAGTGTGAAATAAAAACTTTTTAGAAAAAAAAAATAACCGACTTCACTAAAAAAAACACTAAAAGGATCAAAATAACTTTAATTTCGGAAGTCGGTGTTAAATAAGAAACAAACAATACCTAGAAACACCGACTTCCAAAATTAAAGTTATTTTGATCCTTTTAGTGTTTTTTTTAGTGAAGTCGGTTATTTTTTTTTTCTAAAAAGTTTTTATTGTTCCCTTTTTACTCGTGTTTGTGAGCTCTGTGCTGTGTCTGTCCCAAATAAAAGTTTTTCTGTTCTGTTCTATTTTTCGAGTGACGACTATAATAACTATGATGTTCTTCATTGATGCATTAAAGCACGAATACATTCAACATGTGACAACTCAAACCAGTTTATCCCTTGTACAAGAACATACAGTCAAATGAACGAAACCAAATAGCTAGTTCCTATTATGTCAACGCTAACTTCAGTAGTCAATTCAGCAACCATTATTAAGTCAGGGCATCACGACAAGGCTCATTCACGTCGTGATGCCCTGATTGCTAAAATTCCTGAAGGGGGTGACTGGTCAATTGAGGCCTACAGCGGAGCCAAAGAGCACACCATACTTAAAGCCTTGGAAATCTTGGTGACTTGGCTAAAGTCCTTTTTTTTCAGGGTGGATGTTCTCTTGGCTGTCCGCCGCCCTGGGGTAGGTGGAGGGGTCCGTCAGGCTTTTACTGACTATAACTACCCAGGTGTTCCCTCGTACACTTGTGTTGAAGGCTGCGGGGGCAGTTGGACTTCCGCTACCATGGACTTGTTATTGGGACGAAGAGAGGAGCGCTTCGAACTACGACCCTGTCACGACAACTAATTAGGACATAAAAGGGGTTTCTCTACGTTGTTAAACTGTTTCAATTTATTTCAGGCAATGATGATGACTATTTGAACGGGGGCTTCAACCCTGGTAAGCGTTGCGTCAACATGTGGGATGAAGGATGCATCAATGGACAACTTGGAGGGTCTGGTAAGTAACAACAGCACAGTTCAAGCCATTTGGTTCACTTTGATATGTACAGTCAGGGGTCAAAATTGCAGTTGCACCCTGCCAATGCTAGTGTCTAAAATTTATTTGTAGAAGAGTGTCAATGGTACATGATTAATTTAATTGGTAGCATAGAATCTAAAGTATTGAATAAACTAGTTGTGGACTATTGAACTTCTACAATAAAGAAATTTTAGACACTTTAGCATTGGTAGAGTGCAACTGCACTTTTGATCCCTGACTGAACATACATACATGACATACGCATGCCCACGTAAAGGAATGATTCACTGGGGTGAGTGAATGCTCAAAAAAGTTAAATTGGCCCTGGAACGCATAGAGTAACTGAAGGAACACAGGTGGATTTTACCCAAAGCCAGAATCAGAGAATCAGTTATTTCTATTATAGCTTTATTTATGACAGATTTTACATTTCTATTTTACTGGTTGTGTTAGGATTTTGTTTATTCTTGTCTTATACAATACTATATTCTTGTTATATAGTATTGTATTTAGTTGTAAGGACCGCTCTGGCGGTAAAAGCGTCCTCCATTTCCCTTCATCTCTTAAGCTATTCTTATTAGAAAGACTAAACGAAAAAACCTAATAGAAAGAAAGAAAGAAAAACAATTTATTCGCACATAGTGACGCAATCTTAAGACTAGCATACAATCATAATCATTATAATATAGGGAAAATACATCCGCGTAAAACGCTCAGCTTAACACCAGTTTTCAGCATGGGACGGTGCTGGTGTCGATGTCGTAGCCAAATCATAAAAATGTATCACTTCATGATATGGCCAAGTTAAACTGGCCAGCCCCCCTAGCCAAGTTACAATCGTATCGTTCGCGCCGAACGCCTTGAATAGGCCACGCCTCCGATTCCTTTGTTCTGACGTCATCTCATCGCTCAGTCAGAACAAAGGAATCGGAGGCGTGGCCTACTCGAGGCGTTCGGCGCGAATGAAACGATTGTAACTTGGCAAGGGGGGCTGGCCAGATCATTTTAAACATTAAACTTTGATGATATGTCAATCCTCGTTTGGCCTACTTTCTTTAGACTTTTCATTATCATAGAAATCCTACATCAATGATATGGCCAAACGAGGATTGACATATCATCAAATGTTAACGTTTAAACTATCTGGCCAGTTTTAGTTGGCGATATCATGAAGTGATCAATTTCTATGATCTGCACCCCTAGCCAAGTTGATAATCTGCAATCGTTAACACTAGTCGAAATGTATGGGAATCACATAATCTCAACGTTAAATCACGTGGTCAGAACAAATGAATAGAAAATTCGTAGCCAAGTTCACATCGTTCAAAATGATAGAATGAATTGTTATCGTTTCTACAATGTTCAACGCTACATCCTTTGTTATTGTAGAACGACATTGTAGAACGAGCGGCCGACTCAGGAGCGTCAACATGGCTACCAACTTATCGTTTTCTACAATTGCTGACACCGAGGCGTTACCGATTGGAGAACGAAATTCGACACGAAACGGTTGTAACTTGGCTAGGGGGGCTGGCCACAACATCGACACAAAGACAAGAACGGGGTAGTGGTGGTGATAGGTTTAATAGAGGTAAAAATGTTCATCCATGAAAAGTCAAAAGAAATCATAACCTAAGTAAAAGTACTAATAATACGGCATTTCAGTAGAGGACCTATTTTAGAGATTTCTTTATTCGCTCTTACATGAGGTGCCTTAAACTTAAGCAAAAGCAATATAACCGCTGTGCAATTCATTGCCAGTAAATAAATCATAATAGGTAACGATAGCCAACAATAGCATAATTTAGGTAAATAAGCGCTTATTGGTTGAAAGGATCACTGTATTTTGTACCTTAAGACCCTTCGACCGACTTACCTTAGAATTAGGGGTTAAAGTATGAAATTGCCGTTTTTTAAAATGGGTTGCTTTGAAGTGTTATATCTTTGGATTGACTCGGAATTATAAGTTTATATTAAAGTTATTCTTTTTTCAAAATTAGGTATTTATTGGTTTCTTTATGTTTTGTATTTTCTGTAATATCGCAGTACTTGTAAATATTTTTGTATGAAATATAAGAAAACTCGCATTATTTTGTAATATGAGTTCTACCGTGGAAACAATGTGTCTCAAGCGGTATGCAATATTGATGATGTAGGTATATAGACTTAAAACTGCTAATGAATGGGATGTCTATTTTTGTTTCAATCACTTTCACGTGGAAAGTTTTATTTCACGAATAACTTTTCTCCTCAGTGCGGCAACAAGACAAAATTTTCAAAACGAAAACGTTCTTTTGTTAGAAGAAAGTCGTAGGTATACGTAATTGATATTGCTTGCCCTTTGAAATGCATAGTTTCTACGCTGAAACTCTTATTAGCTTTCATGGTTATAAGAACTGCGATATTACAGAAAATACAAAACACAAAGAATCCAATAAATACCTTATTTTGAAAAAAAATAACGTACCTTTAATATAGAATTTATTTGATTTTTTATTTCCAAGTCAACCCAAAGATATAACACTTCTATCTTCTCTTCTTCTTTAATCCCTATAACTTGTATAAAAACATATACCTAAGCATAATCAGCCTTATATTTTTTTTTACTACTTGGTCTCAAGCTTCCCTACTTAAAAGGTATGAGCCGTAATCACATCTTCAAATTTTTGATTCTAGGACATACCGATTTCCTCATGATGTTTTCCTTTACCGTTATGAGATCATTGCTGATCGAATAAATTACACAAAGCAAAGCGCCTGCCGCCTGCTGCTAGAGAGCAGTGGTGGCCAAGTGGTAACGGCCCCGACTTACGAGTTGTAGGTCGCGGGTTCAAACCCAGCCAGGCGCATTACTTTGTGTAACTTATTTCATCACCACTGCTCTCAAAACGGTGAAGGAAAACATCGTGAGGAAACCGGCATGTTCTAGAACCAAAAATTCGAAGACATGTGACATCCACCAACCCGCACTGGGCCCGCGTGGTGGATTACGGCCCATTCCCTCTCCTAGAGAGGAGGCCTGAGTCCCAACAGTGGGAACATTATAAGGCCGACTATGCTATGCTAAAGCGCCTGCCAGGGTTTGGTCCGTTACCACTAGGCCATTACTAGTTTACTACTATCGCCTAAGACCTAAGTACCCACCTACTTAGGACGAATATATCAGACATACTGACTTTCAAGTAACCTAAATTCTTTCTAGGTAACGATGATAACTATCTCGGCGGTGGCTTCAACCCCGGCAAGCGTTGTATCAACATGTGGGATGAAGGGTGCAACAACGGACAACTTGGAGGGTCTGGTAAATAACGAGAACACAGCTGTTCAACCCTGATACTATTTTCTTGTATAAAATACTCCGGGGTAAAATTGATTGTCCCCAATTGCTGAGTAGGTTTCAGGCTCAAAGTCAAAGTCAAAGTCAAAAAGTTTTTATTTCACAGGCCTACATGGGCACTTATAAAACGTCAGAAGCTAGTGCACGGTTCCAAATTGGTCGTTTCCTATGGAGAAGAACCAGCAAGAAACTCCATGGTTACTCTTTTAAAAAAGTGGTTGCTTACAATATTTTCATATTACAGTATTAATAGACATTATGTAAGAACAGTGTAGACCAGTCGATATTGTACCGAAAAGCATATTAAAAAAATAAGTGAGTCGTAATAGAAGTAACCTAAGAATTCGCGGAGTCTACAGTGTTCTCACATTCACATTATAAAAAAGAGGCTATATAAAATAAAATAAGCAAAAAAAAAAAAATACAATTATCAATAAATGACATGTCAACAAAATAAATTACAAACGAATTTATGGTGGTTGGCGTCTAATAATATAAAAAATACTGCAAAAGCAATGTGTTAGAAGAGAGAAAAAAAGTATATATTACAACAAATGTGGAGCAGTTAATAGATACATGCTCCTGCTAGTATCCCTCGTGCTCCTGTTACGCCTTTGTAACCCCTCCTCGTAGAACAGTTCTCGGCACACGCTCAGTCGTCCCATAGCTTTGCAAATTGTTGAACAGTTATAGTAATTTTGTCGATGTGCATTTTGATTCATTTGGCAAGTTCCACAGAATAACTAGTAGCAATTTATGATTTTGATTTTACTTTTAAATAAATTTTCGGCCATTTTTTATTAATTCAATTTTGATGACTATTGTGTGTTTAATTGTGAATTCGATTTCAATTTGTAATTTGTTTTTAAATTGGTTTATAATTCTAATTTCAATTTTAATGTTTATTTTACGTCCAAATGTTTTGCTTATATTTAATTTATAAATTTTATAATCAACTAGCTCCTGCCAGTGGCTTCGCCCGCGTAAATATAGGTTTCCCTATACAAATTTTGGACCCCCATTTCATCCCCTTAGGGGTAGAGTTGCGTAAAATCCGTTCTTAGCGAATTTCTACACCCCCTATAAGGACCCTACCCGCCAAATTTTAAGTTTTTAGGTATTATAGTTTCAGAGATTTCGTGATTAATCAGTGAGTGGTATTTCGCTTTTATATATATATAGGGTGACTGGTAATTAGTGTACGATACTTAAACGCGTGATTGTGCTCATGATAACAAACAATTTTTATTATGAGAGCAAAGTCGGAATCGCGAAAAAAATATCAGCTGTTCAGTACATTAGGCAAACATAAATGTACTGAACAGCAGATTTTTTTTTTGGCGATTTCAGGTTTGTTCCCATAGTAAAAGTTGTTGGTTATCATGAGCACAATCACGTGTTTAAGTATCGTACACTAATTACCAGTCACCCTATATAGATTAAGTACTCGTAGCATATAGTTATTACTTTTATGGAGCATGCGGTGCTAACCTATAAGAAATTGTAACACTAACCTAGATTATAGTTTTTTTTTTAAACATGTTATACCTAGTGTAGGTATACAATTGTTGGTAGGCCAATCAAAATAAAATTAAAAAATAGAACTCAATTGGTTCACTTTGATATGTACAGACTACAGACAACTGCATCAATTGGGTACACGTTTCACATAATAGTTTAGAAAAGGAGGTAACCAGTTGATGACGCTGTTCGTAACAACGTAAGATAGTAAGGGAATGATTCACTTGGTTAATGTCGGATGGCGGATGACAAGACTAATTTCAATTATTACGGGTTGTCAATCTTGTCGGAGAAAGCAATCGGACAACATCGAAGAGATATCATGCACAACAGGATCACAAGCTCAACATGCTTTACGAGGCACGGGAGTAGATATTGTAGCACCAACTTCTAAACAGCCACTGAGAAATTCATTGTGAAAACCCAATAGCGTACTCGATAGGTAAACACAAAGCCTCACGCTCAGTAGGTTGATTTAAAAGAGTAAATAGAAAACATTCAAAACGGATAGGCACATTCAAACGGGGTGAATAGGAACGCTGGAGTGAATAGAGACAAAAATTTAAAGGGGATTTTCACGTTATTTAACAGTTTTTTTTTCGGCATTTAAGTACTTACTCCAATTTAATCATTAAATCGATGTTTTGATAGAAATCAAGAATATAAATATATAGCAAAGTGAAAATCCTAATGAAAGTTTTGTTTCTATTCACCCCTGCGTTCCTATTCGCCCCTGCGTTCCTATTTCCCCCGTTTGACGGTACTACAAACACTAACGATTACAAAGTTAAAGAAAATAATAGAAGAAAACATATAGAATTAAAGTTGCACTGAGCATGCTTAGTACTGAAAACTCTACCCTTATTAATTAGGTATATTCTTTATTTATCGTGCTTGTTAGTGATCCTAAGTTTTCTACCATTTTTTCTGTTTCAACCCGTGAGAACCTGTTATTGGCTCAATGTCTCATATACAATTGTTATCTTTTTGTTATAGCTGTTGGTTCTTCTACGATTAAAAAAATAAATAAATTATAGAAGGCAACAGCCAACAGAGTCTTTAGGTACCGGCTTGCGACTTGACTCAATATTCTACAGCGCTTTGTTACTAGGCCAACTACGACCATACTGAAAACCGGTATGTACCAATCAACAATCTATTGATACCTATATATATACATAAAAGGCAACCGTTATTATACGGACTTGACTCATCAACACACAACGGATTGCACTAAAATTTGGCACGCAGATCAGATAGTAATTATACTATATATGACATAGGTAGGAATGCGCCAAAGAGTATAGTAAATACCACACTATAGGGGAAGAATGCGCTAAGAAAGGATTTTCCAAAATTCACCGCCTAAGGGGATGAAACGGGGGTCCAAAGTTTATTTGGGGGGCTATTGGCTAACTTTTTCAATAACAATTGACAACTGGCATTCGTTGCACACTGAACTTAGTTGTCAACTGACAATTTCATAAAATTGGTATTACGTATCACACAAGTGACTAACAAACTACGGTGGAAATGTGGTGAATTATAAAAATTTACGGTGCCTATTGTGACCACTCTAAAATTTTATCGACTATTATACAGCTTCAAAAGCTTACACAATCGCAATTTTAAAAGTATCAATACAATAACATCTTTCAAAACGTGTTACGGTGCAGTTGGTCACTGAAGATAGGCAATACGAAACTAGCTGTTTGACAGTTCAATGATGCACATTGTTAACAAGTGATCATCACTTGAACTGTCAACAGAGTTACGCAATAGCCCCGCTGGAGAGACCTACTTTCACGTGAGCAAAGCCACTGGCAGAAGTTAGTAGGTATAATTTGTTAGTTCCTAATAGATAGGTACATCAGTAAACCAACTTTTGTCCTTGATGTAGGTAGGTATTGTTTTAGAATACCGCAGGATGTTCAAAGGTTCAAAGAATTTTATTTCAAATTAACCATTTACAGGCACTTTTGAAATGTCCAGAAGTCAGTCAGGCAGAAAAATGAGAGAGCTTCTCTATGGAGAAGAATGTGCAAGAAACTCCATAACGAAGTCCAAATCAGATCAGGCTGACTCAGACCCCATCGAACAAGATGAATGTTATATACTAAGATCCCAGAGCTGTCTGACATAACTTATTTTCAACCTATGCTTAGAAATTTCAAAATTAAGATCTATAGATGCAATACTGAAACTTGACTTAAGTATTTTTATTTCAGGCAATGATGACGACTATCTGAATGGCGGTTTCAATCCTGGCAAGAGATCCCTGCAAAGCCTGCTACAAAAATTAAAGAACATCAATCACGAGCAACACCATTAGGACATTTCATAACCGTAGACAATAGTTTTGTTTTTCTTCTTGTTTATTTTAAACGTATATTGGCTTTGGGTTTCTAAATATTTTAAACTGGTCTCATCACTGGCAAGTTAAATAAATTATTTAAAAAAAGAGACATTCTTTTTATTTTTATCCAATGCAATCCAACGCTTCATCCAATTGTCGTGATGGCCTTAGTGGTAAAGGTACCCGCCTCTTATGCATGAGGTTGCAGGTTCGAAACCGGGCAAGTACCAATGTGAATTTTTTAAATTCATAAATACTTTATAAGTTTATCTAGAAATTACTGACACCCCGTTGATCCCGGAGGACACGGTGGAGCACACGGTGGAGGTATGCCCCGCCTGGGCAGAGCAACGCCGTGCCATCGTGAGGGCGATCGCCGGCGGCGATCTCTCGCACCGGGCCTTGGTACAGGCCATGGTCCGGAGCGAGGAGTGGCAGGCAGTCGCCTCCTTCTGCGAAGCAGTAATGCTAGCAAAGGAGGAGGCCGCACGCATGAGGCAACGGTCCTCACGCCCCAACTGCCGCCGGGATTCCCATAAGGGAGGTCCGAAGTGGGAACATTATAAGGCTGATTATGCTATGCTACGATTACACTTTCTTGGATCCCGCAACGGAAATAATCAAAAAAGAACAGCAGATGAGTAAGATGACATCATAGTTGTGGAATATTATATTATATATATTATAAGTTCGGAAGGTTCCTGCACCGGATTCGTGCGGAAGAAACGCCCGGGTGTCACCACTCTCTCTCACTCTCTCTGTGGACACGGTGGAGCATACAGGGCAATCGGCGGCAACGACCTCTCGCGCCGGGCCCTGTTGCAGGCTATGATCCGGAGCGAGGAGGAATGGCAAGCGATCGCCTCCTTCTGTGAAGCAGTAATACTAGTGAAGGAGGCGGCTGCACGCGCGACGGCCCTCACGCCCCAGCCGCCTGGATCCCGGTCCCGATTTCCAGCCACCGTAGGCGTAGGCTTGTAGACGGCGAACAATGGGTAGCCCGCCGTACGGACCAAGCTCGAATCGTTGACGGCGCGGTGCGCCTCAAAGAGATGTCAGCTAACCGTAGGGGCCCAGAACCCGGGGCCTGGAACGAAGGTAATTAATTTTGGTAGGACACAAGAGACTGTTGATATGAAATCAAGTAGAGATGTATTATGGAACATGGACATGTAGCTGCGCCGACCCCAATTTCTTCATAAATTCCACCCATTAAATCCAAAAAAGATGAGGATTTTGATCTATATATCTATATACTAGCTTTTGCCCGCGGCTTCGCTCCCGTCAACTGACTACTATATCCTACTCTACCCAACTCTACCCAACTCTATCCTACTCTACCCTACTCAAAAAAAAAGTATCCTATGTCCGTCTCCTGGTTCTAAGCTACCTCCCCACCAACTTTCAGCCAAATCGGTTCAGCCGTTCTTGAGTTATAAATAGTGTGGGTAACTAACACGACTTTCTTTTATATATATGTATAGATAAATAAATAGATGTTCGTTAGTCTCTCTAAAACCCGAGAACGACTAGATCGATTTTAATAACTCTTTTTTGTTTTGTTCAGGTGCATACAAGGTTTAAAATCGAAAAAATGGGTAGGTAGGGTGAAGTAGGTAAGTAAAGTAAGTAGGTTAGGTAGGGGTGGGTAACTAGTTAAGGGCCTATTACACTACTCGATATTCAGACAGTCTTAGTCGATGTCGCGTAGTGTAATAAGGGTTAGACCGGTCTTATTCGGAACAAAAAATAAGAGTCTGAATATCGTGTGCTGAATATCGCGTAGTGTAATAGGCCCTTAAGTAAGTGGGTGGGTAGAGGGTAAGTGGTTTTATGGTAAGTGGGTTTGGGTAGGATAGGTAGTCAGTAGACGAGAGTGAACTGCGGGCGCAATAAATAGCTAGTTATGAATAAAACAGAGAGATTATACAAGGTAACTTAAATAAACATGTTCTAGTACTATAAAAACTTTATTAGTCCCAATAAACTTCTATGAGCACAATGCTTACATAGACACTTTATAAAAAATACTTTAGACCATGTTCCAGTGGCCACACTGTCTGTTTCTAAATCTAAATATATACTAAAATATATTTACAATGTTTAGTGAAATAGCTACCGAATATTTTATTACTGGACGAAGGTAATGGCAGTTTGTCTAAAATTTACTTGGCAAGTAAGATAAGTCTTTAGAGTACACATAGAAAACAGTCACATCTTAACTTCGAAAACATTAATTAATTAATGCATTGATTATATCAAAAAACCATAAAAATTTGCTAATTTCATGTTATAATGCGTTCCAAATAAGAATAGGATCGATGCCATGTTGTGACGTCACGTCATACTGTCAAATCGCAAGAAATTGGGCAAAATTGAAGAACTCAGAGATGAGCAAAATTGAAGAACTGGATTTTTATTAAACTATTTTCGTTCACAGTTTGAAAATAAATTAAATTTTAAAAATTTCGTGTTTTGCTCACCATAATAATTCTTTGATTTGACAGTATGACGTGACGTCACTACCTGGCAATCGATCCTATTCTTATTTGGAACGCATTGTAGGTACCTTTTTAGCTTAATAACATTAAATAGATATTGAAACAATTTCACTTTTACTAACTAGTCTTGAAACTATACATAAAAACTAGACAAGTGGACTCAAACATAATCATATTAAAAAAAGAAAAAATTATCACAAAAGCGGCGATGTTAAATAATGATAATGACAAAAATAGTTATTAATTTTGTATTTCTAAAAGCGGTGGGCAAAGCATTGAAATTACTTAAAATTAGGGCAAATTGCAACAAGTGGTAATACTAAAGGCTTGTACTTGTAACTGTCTAAAAGGCAATTAAACGAGATCAGAATAAAAAAGTCACGATTCTCATATGTCAGGCTGTTTACAAACATAAAATTCAGATAATCATATGTAATCTAATCTTTATTGTCACAATATAATTGAACAACTTGGACAGTGTTATCACAGCGCTAATCTTATCAATATTTAAACATCTGTTTCCATGAATCTTTCATTGTCATTTCATCACAATAATCTAGTAAAATAGAAATAACATTTCATTATTTTTCCTCCTCTCTTGTTCGTGTCACACACATTTTCTCATGATAAATATCAGACAAAGGCAAACTTCTTTACATTATTTTACCACTTTTATTATGAAGATAACAATTTTATATAAGTACATACTATGAGCTAAGAGTTTAAAATAAATTCTCACACCAATTCCAGTCAAAATAAGTTAATAGACAATAAAAGCTAATTTTACAATTTACAGATTGTTAATTAAAAGTTAAGGGGTGACCAGATGGTTGCAAACCAACGTCCCAACCAAGGTGACCTTGCTGGTTTCAATCCGTGTAGACAGCAGTTGTAATCTATGACCTTCAACGCCCTTGGTCAATCAAAAGTATTAGCGCGTGGTTTACATCCATGTAGCCACAACACAAACCAAACACATAAACTAAGGTCACCTTGGTTGGAACGCTGGTTTGCAACCGTCTGGTCACCCCTTTAGAGATTATTCAGTTAAGTTTGTCCATGCCAATGTTCTTGAGCATATTGTGGCAACTCCATGGGCAATTTATTATAACCTGAATTTAAACTAGGACCAGGGTTATTTGGGACACTTTTTGGAACATTACCTTGTCTAAATTTTGTAGAATATTTATAAAAATCAGACATTTCAAAAGGCTTTGTCTCCTCTCTATAAGGTATACATTTCCCCTGTTCAATCACGGTAAGGTTTTTCGGTGACTCTAAAGAAACCGCACCAGGGGATAATACAGGTGGACTCTGCGGAATTTGATTCGGACTTTGCATAGCTGAGTGTCGACCAGAAGAAATCATGATCTCATACGCTTGTGAGTTTCCTACACTAGAAGTCCGCTTCAAGCTTGAACTCTTTTTCAGAAGAGGTGCTTCAGACTTCGTTGGTGAATCTAATGATGTCTCATACCATTGCTTCTCTTTCACTTTCATGTCTGCTTGAGAGAGTGGTGAGAACTTACTCATGCTAATAGGGTCAAAATTATATGACTTTGTGCTGACTGGAGTTAATTGCTCTTGGTAGTGTCTCCGGTCTTCTCTAATATAGTCATCTGTAGACACTTGCAGTTGCATATGCATAGGATGTTTAATAGTATTATGTTCTCGTAATGGTAATGTATTTGGTACTACTGCTGTCCTTTCTATCGGGATATGAGGCTGTTCTTGGATGTCAGGTTGAGACCGATGCTGATAGATCATCATTGGTACTTCATGCTTCATGTTTTCTAAGTGCAATTGGTTATATTCACTGTGAGATGTTAAATGGTAAGTCTGGGTCCTTTGTAATGTGTTCCGACGGACACCTTCTGTGCGTCGTTTAGATTGTTGCATTTGATGCTGATGTGCTAAACCTGTCAAATGTTGGCTTTGAGCTTTCAAATGTGAGGCATATTGGTACAGTAATGGTGTGTTACGCATACCATTTTGTACTGGATGTGGAGCCATAGTTCCATGAGTATAATGTGTAGTTATATCAGGATGGCTAGAGCTAAAATGAGTTTCTCGTAATCTAGATACATTATGGGCTTCTGGAGTATTGTTGCAGTAGAGTTTGTTCACATAATCATTTGTCATGGTATGGTGTCTGAACATGGTTCCTTGCTGCATGTCATTATGTAGATTTTCGTTCATTGGTTCATGTCGGCCAGCCAGTGCTGGGTAAGTATGGGATGTATGTATGGAGAATGTATCAGTGTTTCTCTCTTGTGGAGGAGAAGGGAAGAAATTAGAACAGCTAGTTTCTGGACGTCGAACGTGTCTCGAATGTGCACTTTTTGTTGAAACTCCCGATATAGATGGAGTGGATAATCTATGAGAAAGATTTTTACGTAAATTAGCGTCCGATTCCATCGTACGGTCACCTGTGGCGGCTCTGAGCCGCCTGGATGAGTTATCGGATCCATCTTGGACGTCATTACCGTCTGTCGACCTATCAACACTTTTGATACTACCTAATCTTTCTCTTTGAGGCACTTCTGGGCTAAGGGGCGCTTCGGGCGGCATAATGCCCGTTAATTGCACTTCTTGAACACATAATTTGTAAAGCTCCTCGTTTTTAGCTGCCAGGATCTGCTCCAACTCCTTCTTTCGAGCTTGCAGCTTGAGCAATTTGTCCTGCTTATCAGAATGCAAATCGCTACCCATTGTGCTCGTACCCATATTTAACGTAACTTAAAACACACAAAACATAAGTCAAAACCACGTCCACGGAATTGAATAAAATTAGATTATAGTTGAAAGAGTCACTAGTTTCATTCTAGACAAAATAAACAAAGAAAATCATAAATTCTTGAGCGTTGACACATATTTTCACACGCACATCCGCACCCATGTTTGTTTGTAGAAAAAAAAATAAGTAGCGTTCTAATTAATCTTATTGAATCAACTGGATAACAACTCATAGTGTTTCAGTAAATTGTTGGACTTATTTTCAAAATGAGGTATTTTTTACACATTATTGTTAGAAACAAGAACATGTACCAGTGTATTCACAGGTATTTCTTTCATGGCTTCACAATGAAAATCAAATGTACGCATAAAATTCTTTAAAATGAACGCAGATTTTTACCTGTCCGTGACATGTTTACAAAGTAGGTACAACATTTTATATTGAAATCTATTCAGAATTATATTTATTTTTAGTAAATCTAAAATAAAAACGTTTTATTTAAAAGAATGATGACTTATTTTTTCTATAGTTGGTCGCCTTGTTGTACGCCTTGTTGCCTTACACTTAGAAGTACGTTCCAATATGTGACTTAAAAGTGGTGAAGAGGAATCGCACTGAAATCCATTGAACGATATTCTCGTTCTTTATCGTTTGAACGAACGTGTGATATCACTACTTACGTACCAAAGTTTTGACTTATATTAGGCCACATATCGTTAAATTGTAGCTACGAATAGTTAACCAAAGAAATAAAGTCGAGTAAACTAATTGAACGCATGCCAGAATGACAACTAGTTTTGGTTGACAATTTGAATTTGTGAGTTGTCTTGTCATTTTGACTTTGACATAATTATCTTATCAATCAAACGGGCTTGGGGCTTGCTTTCAGAGAGAGTTTCGCTTCGGCTGCTATCAGTGCCATGTAAATTTAGAAAAATATAAAAAGTAACTCCGTAACTATCTTCCTTCCCGTACCTCCAATCCTACTTAGAAAGGCTTTTACCATACTACACTAAAAATCCAGCAAAGATGTCGAGAGTGTACAAGTCAGTTGTAACCATCGCGGACAGATTCGTCCCCGGATCTATGCGTCCCATGTGGGAGCACCCAGCTGGTAATTATGATTATTATCTTACTTATCTGTTGGGGAGTAAAAAGGTTGTCTAATAAAAGTGGGTTGTTTCGTTCCAGGTCCCAAAACAATTTTCTTCTGGGCGCCTGCTTTCAAATGGGTAAGTAATGCGGAATTGCGGACGTAAATTCAAGGTCATACTATTTATACTTATAAGACCTTACGTAAGGGCAAATCTGCTGCGTATAAATATTACGAATAATTTACTAAATAATCTTTTACGAGAATTAGTGAAGAACCTATTTAAATTGAAAGTGTTCAAACTATCTCTCAAACGCAACTAAATTTTTTAGTCTCCATTATTGATCACGCATCTCTGTCACGTTATCGCATTTTGTAGAGACAGAAAACTCTGAAGAATGTCAGTAATTGGATTATATTTCAAGGTGTCTAATTACTATTACCAATACATTGAGTTAAAAACCTAATAAATGCTACTAATATAACAGTCAATATATCATAATATTCAAATAGCATGAACTTACACACCTAATCTAAGCACAGAAGCTAAACTTGATTGGATAGCAGGGTTATCAATCGCTTCATAAATCTAAACTAATCTAATAACAGTGACTGTAGTAAGTCTCCAGTCATAGTAAAGATTTATTTTTTTATGACACAGATAACATCCAAGTTCATACTTACTCTGTGGATAAAATGATAAGGCTTGAGACATTATGAAATCTCATGTTTCACGCTGAGACTACATGAACATTTTAATGTCATTCAAACAAATCCAGTTATCTTTTTATTTATTTAGCATCTGCTGCAAAGAAATGGGAGATAAAAAACAATCATACTTGTATCTATTAAAACAATTAAAAAAAACTTAGATACAAATTAACTTTTTAACCTCCTACAATTGATATATCCGACAAACACCCACATTTATTCCGCCAGGGTTGCACATCCACAACCAAATACTCCATCTCGTCAGCTCTTCTGTCACCGATTGGGATTGAAGAGCTAAATAAGATGGAGTACCCAGTCGCAAACACACGACCCTGGCAAATAAGACACAAAAACACTTGTAAGACCAATCAGGCGCAAGCTGTTAAAGAGTTAATAATAAATTAATATCATAGTAACCATAATAATACAACTTAAGTATATTATGAATAAAAAAATTGATTATATATACACAAATATATTTAAACAAAATATTTTTCGTAATTAAGTTCTATGCTCTTTAAAAAAAAATGTTTCTTGTTTGTTCATTCCTACTGACAAAATTCATTTTGTAATTGTGAGATTGTGTTACCATTCTAATACTTCATTCATCTGGGTTATGGGATTGTCTGAATAAAACTGACTTCTGGAATACATTATGATTTAATAGCATGAATATGGGTGAAAATGAAAATAAAATTAAACACTGGACTAAAGACTTGAGATAATTACGTACCTACCTACATGTATCTTATCTTATCTTATCTTATAGTGAGGCTGGCCCTAAGCCAGAGCACTTCGACCCTTCTGGATCTTTTGTGCTAATCCCCCTCCCTTCTACTCAACCCCCAGCCTTCCGTGCACCTTTTTCATGAGTCCCAGTATGGCCTTGATGGGGCTGAGCCTGTAGTCCTCTGGTCTTGGAAATGGTTGACCCAGATACTCTAGTCTCCTGGAGCCTAGTGCTGCACAGTCGCATAGTACGTGTAGCATATTCTCCTCTGCCTCTCCACAGATCCTGCAAGTCGGGTCGCTTGCTAGTCCCATGTTGTGGAGCTGTTTGTTGGTGGCATAGTGCCCCGTGAAGACTCCTGTGATTGTTCGGAGCTGTGATCTGCTGTACCTCCATAGTTTTTGGGTCCAGGCCTTATCTATGTCATTAAGAAATAGCTTTGCATGCTTCTGGCCTGTTGTGTTGCGCCAGTGTGTGCTGTGTATTTCCAACGCAGCCTTTTTCAATGCTTGGTTGATGACCCTTGGTGAGAGTCCTATGAAGGGTTCCGGTCCGTATAAGGGTGTCTCAGATCCTTTCCTTGCTAGAGTGTCGGCTCTTTCGTTGCCTTCTACTCCTGTATGACCTGGCACCCAGATCAATCTGACCTTGTTGCGCCTTCCTATCCGATTTAGTATTTTAATACAGTTTAGTACCAGCCCAGAATCCACTCTGTTGGACGTGAGTGCCTTGAGTGTTGCTTGGCTGTCGCTTAAAATGTAGACAGTGTCCCCTTCGGTGCCTCTGTCTAGTATTTCCTGCGCGCATGCGATTATAGCATAGGTCTCTGCTTGGAAGACCGTCGCCAGTTTGCCCATGCTTAGGCTGAGGTTGCAGTTGTCGCTATGTACCCCCGCTCCTGTACCGGTGTTCATTTTAGAACCATCCGTGTACCATACCTGGTTTTTCCCTTTGTGGGGTTTTATCCCACCTTTCCATTCCTCCCTGCTCGGAATACCTACATGTATACTTTACAGTTTGTGCAAATCATGTGCAGGCATTAAATGATTTTTTTAAATATAGACAATTTTTAATATATCTGTGAAATGTAATAACTCTAAAAACTTTCATACATCTACTGTCAAAATAATATCGATAATTTGGTAGGAAGTTCATTTTCGAATTTATTCCAGTTGTGTATGGTTAGGGCTGCCATCCGTCCGGGTTTCCCCGGATTTGTCCTAGTTTGAAGGTCGTCCGAGGGGCGTCCGGGCGGGGTTTTTAAAAGTGTCCGGGTGAAATCCGGACTACCGGACAGTTCGTGTTTTACAATTAACCCTGTATATTAGTGTTTAATTTTATTACTAAAAATGTCTATTGATTGTTTCGGTTACATACGTACCTAATTCGTTATTAACAACCTGTTTAAAAAATTAAAACGATGTTTTTATTTCTGTTTCAAAAAAACGATGTTTTTATTTCTGTTGCAAAAAATATTTTTTCTCACGTGTCCGGGGAAAAAACCATATTTCGCCCAAATGTCCGGGATTTTTGCCGTGTTTGTCCGGCATCGGCAAATTAGGCGATGGCAGCCCTATGCATGGTTTAACAGTACAAAACACATTTCACTTTACATATTACCTATAAGTTAACGTTTAAAAATCGCGGTGTGCACAGGCCTACTACACACACTTGTGTCGGTTAAGTCAGTTTACGAGTAGGTAGGTACCTAACCTACTTATATTATGACTCTACAACATTCAATATGGCAAATAAAGATGAGATGAGATGAATTAAACAATGGACTCATACTACTTGCAAAACAATAAATTCCATTGCTGAGTAAAACCCAGAAGTCAGTATTATTCATAACAAAGCAACTATGGCCTTGACTCATCACATTGTCACCACTTTCAGGCTTTGGTGATAGCTGGGTTGGGTGACTTGAAACGGCCTGTCGAGTCCTTGTCTATCGGCCAGTCCGCGTCGCTCGCGGCCACCGGCATTATCTGGTCCCGATACTCCTTAGTTATTATACCTAAAAATTACAGCCTCTTTGCTGTCAATGTATTTGTTGCCTGTACAAGTGTGTACCAGTTGAACAGAGCATACAGGTACAACAAGGAATTAAAATTAAAAGAATCAACGAAACCTCTGTTGGCTAAGTAATTTTTGTTATCGTATAAGTGTACAAATAGCCTTAAAAAACTATTTTTAGTTGGTAAGGTCGATAGTTACGGGATGTTACGCACTTTAGTAGTCTGGGCACCTAGTATCTAGTAATAGTAGTTTTTTTTTAAAAGAGCGTCTTTTAACGTCTCTCTCTCTCATAGGTAGAATCTACTTCAACATTGACAAAAATACAAATATTTTATTGTTATTTAATGATAGATATGGGTATTAAGACTAGCCAATATATTATTTATTTTATTTTTAGTAGGTAGACAAATATAAAATATATTTTGGGGATGGTAGTATTTTTTAAAGTTAGGCTACGATAGAAGTACAAGGCACTGTACAATCTTGGACTTAGATTGCTTTTTTATAATTGTTATTAAAAGCGATGGCTTACAGAAAAAGCTGTGCATTGAAGTGCAATGCAGTTACAAGATATTAATAGGTATTGAGTCTTAGAAAAATGAAGTTGCTACAGCACTGAGAAAATAGTGAAAACTTCTAAAAAAGTCTATTAGATTGCGACGACTATTCTTCATCTCATCGGCTTGAAGTATACGATACTATTAGGTATCTAGTTATATTAATAACTGATCAGCTCATTCCGTTTTAAAAGTACCTAATAGTCAATCAGCAATTGTGTCCATACTGACAGGGTAAATCGGGACATCTTGTTGTTGTCATATCCTTTCTTATTTTGTGACTGTATTGGAACTTTTAGTTCGTAATGTATGACATACGAATGTCTGGTACTACGTACAGTACGTACAAATATCATTTGTTAAAGCATCACTAGATGGCGCTGCTAGCAGTGGCGGATACAGGCTAGGCAGGCTATGTGGTTTGGGAGGAATGGGCCTTGCACGGTCTACGCATATTCTGAACTATACGCATGCTATGCTATATAAATCAAAAGGGCCTGTTCACTATATTGATGGTTTTTGATTCATTATTTTATTCGAATACCTACGAATTCGATGCCAACTAGAGTATATTTTTATTTAAATTTTTGAGCCTACAGATAGACATAAATATTATTCTCCTGTTCCTAATTCAATCTGAATCCGCCACTAGATCGTTTTGATCTAACATGTCTATTGGTTTCTGTTACAGCTAAATTACCATTTTAACTGTCCATGATCTTGTGACATTATATCGGTGTTGCCAATTTTTTAAATGCGCAGTGTCTCATAAATATTTTTAATCTACAATCGCACTGTGACAAAAATCAAAAGAGCAACATTAAAGCATAGTTTATCTAAATTAAAATGAATAGGTGCTTAAAGTTCTGATTAAATAATTTTCTCAACTGTGATAATCTAAACGTAAATGTGGTTACTGTTAACCAAGCAATGTTAAGTATTGTTATGTATATCACACCATTTAAATGTAAACATGGCGTTATTAAATCATAGTTTTGTAAAAACAACACTTTGTCTATTTTTGTAAAACCTTTTTTGATTATGGAAATATATATTTTTATATTTCGAACCTTTCTTGTTTGTATTTACTTTCTTCTTACTCATTTTCTTTCAGTCATCTTCTTATCGATTATGGCCTTCTGTTGAAATGTTGCATGTAATTTGTTTTGTGACATTTTATTCATACATACATACCTACTTACAAATGATATGTGGACAATCATTTGCATCGTAAGTTCTATTTCATGTTGATATCTTTATTATTTACTCGACATATCCACTAATTAGGTTAGAGTTACTTAATAAGAGCTGATTTTTCAATTGTCCCATAATTATTCGATGAATGGCGACACGCCCCAGCTTCCTAGGTGATCTTTGAAATTCTCGTTTTTTCTTTACTATAACATGCATGTATTATATAATACACCTGCTGTCATAAACCTTCGCTATGAATCACTGTATATTGGTGGAAAGCGCATGAAAATCTGTTTAGTAGTTTTTGAGTTTATCGCGTACAGATGGACAGACGCGGTGGGAGCCTTCGTTTTATAATATGTAAGGATACGGATGGTATACCATGATGCCATACATACATATATAATATATTTACTATATAAAAGCAGCCATTGCCAAATTGCTGGGTCCAATTGTGAATTGGGTAAGTTCGGGTGAAAATAGAACATCGATTGAAAAATCGGCTCTTAACTATGTAATTAATTTTATATGATTTAAAATGCATCGTGTTGTTTATTTGGTTTGGATGTGAGACAAAATATCATAGGTAGAAGAATTAGGTAGACTCTACCTTTGCTCTACCTAAAATTAAAAATTTGACTACGAGGTAACTTATGGTTTTTGATTGTATGCTACTAATGCATTATGGAGAAATGTGGTCGCTTACAATGGGCCTCATCAGAAGACTTAAAGTTACCCAAAGGGCAATGGAAAGGGATATCCGCAGGAGAACCAAGGTTATCGACATAGCACGAAGAATCGCCAAATTTTAGTGGCAATGGGCAGGGCACATCGCTCGCAGAACGGATGGCCGTTGGCGCCGAAAGGTTCTGGAATGGCCACCACGTACCGGAAGACGTAGCGTTGGAAGGCCTCCTACAAGGTGGACCGATGACTTGGTAACGGTTGCGGGAGTCCGATGGATGCGAGACGCACAGGACCGTTCATTGTGGCGACACTTGGGAGAGGCCTATGTCCAGCAGTGGACGTCTTTTGGCTGAAATGATGATGATGATGATAATGCATTATGCACAAGTTTGTGTAGAGCACTTTGCTTTATGGATTAATTTACGCAAGTGTTTATTATTGCATGCCTATTTATACTCTATTCGCAATATGAGTAGGCATTTAAACAAACATTTTTTTACTGTCCGCTCAACCGATTTTGACTTCTATTCCGTAGGCATACGGATGACATTAAAAACAAAAAACTGGGCAAGTGTGAGTCGGACTCGTGCACTGAGGGCTCCGTACAAACTTTAAAGGTAAATTGCGGTTTATGAAGTATTAAAAAAAAACTACTTACTAGGTCTCGTTCAAAACAATTTTCGGTAGAAATTTGTATGGTAATGTACATCATATATTTTTTTTATCATTCTCTTATTTTAGAAATTACAGGGGGGGACACACATTTTATCACTTTGGAAGAGTCTGTCGCGCAAACTATTCAGTTTAGAAAAAAATGATATTAGAAACCTCAATATCATTTTTGAAGACCTATCCATGGATACCCCACACGTATGGGTTTGATGAAAAAAAATTTTGAGTTTCAGTTCTAAGTTTGGGGAACCCCCGAAATTTATTGTTTTTTTTTTCTATTTTTGTGTGAAAATCTTAATGCGGTTCACAGAATACATCTACTTACCAAGTTTCAACAGTATAGTTCTTATAGTTTCGGAAAAAAGTGGCTGTGACATACGGACGGACAGACAGACAGACATGACGAATTTATAAGGGTTCCGTTTTTTGCCATTTGGCTACGGAACCCTAAAAAAGTGGTTACAATACCAACTATTTACTGCAGCCGCCATTTATCGTGCCACCAACACAATAAAAGTAAAATCGGTTCGTCAAAGTAAAAAAAAGGTTTGTTTATTTAATTTTACTGCGAATGGAGTATATACCTATAGATCTTTACAAAAACGAATCTTCAGTTATTAAGTCAAATAGCTGAAGCGCGTCAATAAATCTATTTACTACCTATACACATATGTAATAAAAAGGTAACGACTACTATTTTAAAATATGATGACAGTTAATGTATGATGTGCGATTTTGTACCTTGCGGGGTGACCGCATTTTAGGAACCTACCTAGAGTGAACGAAAACATTGCGAAAACGCCAGGACTTAAATGTCTCGGGATCTCATGGGTCATGATGAATGGCGACAGCGACTGTCGCAACCCAGTGCTGGGCACGCCACAATTATGGCAGTAAGTCCCCTCTTTGAGGAATGATTGGAAAGACCTCTCGGAGTCCTTACCTTCCGCATGACGCAGGTCCTCACCGGACATAGTAAGTTCGGAAGGTTCCTGCACCCGATTCGTGCGGAAGAAACGCCCGGGTGTCACCATTTTGTGGACCGCCCGGAGGACACGGTGGAACATACGGTAGAGGTCCGCAAGCCACCGCTGTCCGTCCGTCCGGTTACCGCCCGGACCGAACCCAAGTCGTAGACGGCGCGTAGTGTTCCACGCGCGCCTCTAGGAGATGTCAACAAACCGTAGGGGCCCAGCAGAGTCGAAGCCTACTGGGGCCATGGGTTGTGCGAAATGAACCCCGGGGCCCTGGAACAAAGGCAAAGAAGGAAGAGAAGTGGGTTTTAGTCAGTAAAAGCCTGACACGCACTCTCGCTCCGCCCAAGGGCGAGAGATGTCATTAGATGATTTCCCACCTAAAAAAAGGACTTAAATGTCTATGATTGGTTACGAATATCGTCTCTGCAGCATGGAAATTAATCAGACCTAAGACTATGAAGATCCATTCATTATTCAGAAATAAATGAGTCACGATCCAGATGAGTAATTACATTTTATTTAGGGGTAGGTGCAGACCTGGCCTGTCTTATATTACCATTTTGTAAAATAAAAGGAGAACCAAGGTTGCCGACATAGCACGAAGAATTGCCAAACTAAAGTGGCAATGGACAGGGCACATTGCTCGCAGAACAGATGGCCGTTGGGGCCGAAAGGTTCTGGAATGGCGACCACGTACCGGAAGACGTAGCGTTGGAAGGCCTCCTACAAGGTGGACCGATGACTTGGTAACGGTTGCGGGGGTCCGATGGATGCGAGACGCACAGGACCGTTCGCTGTGGCGACGCTTGGGGGAGGCCTATGTCCAGCAGTGGACGTCTTTCGGCTGAAATGATGATGATGATGATGATGAAAATAAATGGTGAAAATAAAGTCGAATTAGTCTGACTGAGTGGGCATCAAAGCGGAAAGAAGATATATTTATCTTCTTTTTTTTTTAGAAATGTAATGTTGCTAGTAGTTAATTGTTTGACGAAAAACCGCATTTACCGGCCCCAAAGAATAGGAGAAGTTTGAAGGAAGGATTTGGGAGAAGAATTAAACACACCTAATGCTAGAAGGTATTAATATTACATAGGTACTCTTGTTGAGATATTATAGAGAGTAGATGGCAACATGTACAGCATCATTAATGGAAATCGGATCTCAAAGGTGCAGGTGTATGAGCACTTGGGGCACTACCTACTGCATTTGGGATGTTTTGGATAGGAGTACCTACTGCACTTACATTTAGCATCAGAGGGGTCCATAAAAGCCCATGTTGCCAAGTTGTGCTTATAGCGGGTTATCAGTGGATTAACTGTGTAAACAGATTAAAGGGCTCCCACAGAAACCTGCAATGCAATTTCATGTGCAGCAAATCATCGATTCAGGTGACCACATAATATGCGATGCGAATCAATTCGCAAGTTCTTGCGATGCGTCGTGCAAACTCGCAGATTTTTCGATGTAACGGCATCGCAGTTTCCTGTTTGGACTCTAAATACTTAGGTAGGTAGGTACTTCTTTTCGTTTATGACAAAATTTAATCAGAACTTCTTAACAGATTTGACATAGAATCTGTATACTAAGACAGAACTTAGTCATATTGACAGAAAGCCAGACATGTCAATTTTGTGGGTGTCTTTTGGACGCTCAAAATTTTTCTAAAAATCAATTTTCAGTGCCATGTAACATCTAAATTTCATCACGTATTTTTATATAAAAACATAAAAAATGTCGTCATTTTACAAGGGTATCGTTAAGTTCGTGGACAACTTCGTCCCGAACAGCATGCGGCCTCTATGGGAACACCCAGCTGGTAAATATAGTGGTTTTCGAGCTTATTAGATAATAAGTTCAGAAAGTCTGTCTGATACTTCAGTTTCTTCGTTTTAGGTCCGAAAACTATATTCTTTTGGGCTCCCGTCGGCAAGTGGGTAAGTTCAAGTTTACACGGCCACAGGACCCCTTTTGATCTTTAGTCTGAAAATCTCATTCACCAGACATACCTACGAGATTAAGTAATCTAACCCTCGATTTCTGAATTAATATGTTGAAGTTGAGTATTTGTCAAAGTCTACTTTGCCCTATAAACTTTATAAACTTCCCCCGATTTCTAAGCAATTCTCAAACTGTACCTACTTTACCCTCAAAACCTGTAATTTAAGTAGGATAGTTTGAGACTTTCTTAATTCAAAATACTCAATTCTAAAACTCTCCCTTAGGCATTAAAGTAGGGTTTGACTCGTTCTTAATTCCAAATTTCTACTTGAATTAATTCAGAAACCAAACCTAACACTAAAGGCGTGACCAGACGGTTGCAAACTAGCGTTCCAACAAAGGTGACCATGGTTTATGTGTTTGGTTTGTGTTGCGGCTACATGGATGTAAACCACGCGCCAACACGTTCGATGGTTGGGAAAACACGCCTCCCAACCAAGGGCGTTGAAGGTCATGGATTACAACTGCTGTCTACACGGATTGAAACTAGCAAGGTCACCTTGGTTGGGACGTTGGTTTGGTTTGCAACCGTTTGATCACCCCTTTAGATTCAATACATAATAAACAATTTCAGAGTTTGGTGCTCGCTGGAGTGGGTGACATAAATCGGCCTGCCCCTAAATTGTCTGTGAAACAGTCCGGATCGCTAGCCCTTACCGGTTCCATTTGGGCGCGGTGGTCTCTGATTATTATACCGAAGAATTACAGTCTCTTTGCTGTCAATGTGTTCGTTGCTGCAACAGGAGTTTACCAACTAGCCAAAATATACTTCTACCAGAGACAGCTCGAACAACAGAAACAGGACGAAAAGAAAAAGAAGTAGAAAACTTGTTTGGCTAGTGATGTGATTTTTTAAAAATTGTTTATGTGTTATTAGGTACCTACAGCAGATTACAGCCTGTTTTTTTTTTGCCTGACAGGTGATGATAATTTATGCAACAATCAATTCACCAAAAGAATAAATAAATAAGTTTTCCCTATATTTTGTCAAAAATCTACTGTCTATTTTAAACTGATTCGACTGGCCTAATGGTCAAGTGGTTAATGGCCCTAACTGCTATGCCGGAGCCGGAGGTCGTGGGTTCGATTCCCACCCAGGAAGTTTGTTTATCAGTTGTCCTTTTTGATAGGAAAAATCATCTATTGACATCCTTCGGCCCCTTTCTTGTCAGACTTTTACTGACTAAAAACCCACTCCTGTTCCTTCTTTGCCTTGGTCCCAGGGCCCCGGGTTCACTTTCACACTATCCGTGGATCAGTTGTCTAGTACTCATAACACAAGCTCTGCTTAGCTATTGGGACTAGACGGCGTTGTGTGATAGTTGTGGAATAATAATATTGTAGTACTATTTAGACTAAAAAATCAGGTTGTACCACAGAAATCTTAACCTTTTGACGTGCGTAATTAGAGACACAATAGTAAGACAATGGCTTCCGGGCGCCGGCTACCGCCTGAGCGTTAATGAATTAATAATAATAATTATTAAGATTTCTGTGGGTTGTACCTTAATATAGACACTGAATGAATTGTTGTTATTTCCATTGTTCTTGCTTGTACTAATCGCAGACACTGAACTGATATTGTTTTTCTGATTAAATTCAAATTTGTGTTGTGTGTTTTGTACCGGTAAGGTTTTTGCAATATTTTTAGTTGATTCTTGATTTTTAGGCATAGTAAGGATCCAATTTTTCGGTCGATTTTAAAACTGGCTCTTTAATCACCTAAACGGCACGTTATCCAGTGTATCAAGACAATGAATTGATCAGCAAGTTTAACCAATAACTTACCGTGGCTGTGTAAAAATTGGCATATCGCATCATGAATCGGGATTATTAAACGCTACGATAAAAATATAGATATGCGAACATCGCAGCCACTCACAGGTTGTCATGATTTACTATACAAAAAAATACACAGTACAAGAGCCCGCTAACTCTGTGTATCACCCACGGCTTCAAGATGCTCCTTCCTGGCGCGATGCGTTTAGGAGGTTTTCTAACAAAGATGTGCGGGGTAGCAAGGCGGTGCACAAGGAAAAAATACACCATTGTGGTCACTTAACTTTCCAAGCCAGTCTTTGCGCAGCTCTAGTGAAAAAAGTTTAGCAGAACTAGGTTTTTATTTTTATTTAAGTACCTAAAATCGATCGATGTGGGCGAGGTATGTATGCAGGAAATGTGAACGCGTTTAGCTGAAAACAGTGCTACGCATCTTCCCACCAATCAGCTAAACACAGCTTCGCTGCGCATCCTCGTGCGTGCTGCCTCATTACGCATCTTTACGCCGCCTTGCTACGTACCCTCGCCCTGCCTCGTTGTCGCTAGTATCATCGCGCCGGCCGTCTCGCTACCTCCCTATATCTATGATGGAAAAACACCCTGTCGCATCACGCCAGCGAGACGCTTCTCGAAACCTGCGCAGCGCGTTCGTCGCGTCTCTGTATGAGCTGACCCTTAGGGTGTTTTTCCTCTAGATATGCGCTATGCTACGTTGCTATAGATGCGTTTGGTATCCACCAATCATAGTAATTGGACCACATCTCTGTTTTTTTATATGGATGGATGCGTGCTATGGATGGTTGCGAGTGGTGTAGCTATATAGGGTGACTGGTAATTAGTGTACGATACTTAAACACGTGATTGTGCTCACGATAACCAACAACTTTTACTATGGGAACAAACCTGAAATCGCGAAAAAAAAGCTGTTCAGTACATTTATGTTTGCCTAATGTAGGTACTGAACAGCTGATATTTTTTTCGCGATTTCGGCTTTGCTCCCATAATAAAAATTGTTTGTTATCATGAGCACAATCGCGTGTTTAAGTATCGTACACTAATTGCCAGTCACCCTATATGTGCAGAGCAGAGTACCTACAGTAGGCGCGCCTTCCCTACTGCCGATACATCGCACTGCACGAGCTGCACATCTTTCTCGCATAGCTACCTCGCGGCCGTGCATCTTTATAGCACATCTTACTCGCTCCGCTACGTAGCCCAGCATCAGTAGAAACGGTCACAATTTTGTAGCTTAGCTTTTAGCCGTTGGCCCCGATTGTCATGCATAGATCTTTGACAGTCGTTTAGGTAGTCAGACGCTAGAGACGCTAGACCCTAGAGCAGTCTATCAGAGGAGTATCCTTTTGCCCAGTAATTGAGTTGTTGATGTCTGATAGGCAGTAGCTCCATGTAAAACACTGGTAACCTGAAGCTGAAGACTGGAAGCTGACCTCAATGGATCATGAGCTTTCACATCTTCACAGTATAGCTGCATAGTACATTTCGGGTGGAAAAGCACCTTTGAAAAAATTCCAGAATCAGTTTTGGAGAAACCTATAAAACAAATACCTATTTTTCCCATAGTTTATAGGTACATAGATCAATTTGTTAAAGTTTACGCTTTGTTATTTATTTTCTATTCGTTTGATTGACTTTCCATGTTATTTTTGAGAGTCTAATCACCCGTTTCATCACCATGATAGAAACCAGTGCGTCGATTTAATAAGCCTTCCTATGTTATCTTTGCTAATCTATATTGTATGGTAATTGAAGTTCTGATTAGATATTTTTGTAAACTGTGATTTATTGAGTTCATATTGTGATGGACCCGTTAAATGTGCACACTTAACATGGCAAAGTTAATAAAAAATGTTTAGTTTTTCTTTGTTTTCATTCACACAATTAGGTACACTCAAATCACACTCTCACTAATATTATAAAGGTGAGTTCCTCCTTAGACTAAGAACTCACGAAGCGGTTTTCACCCGCGGCCGCCGCGGCTGCGGGCCCGCAGCTTCTGTAGAATGCAGATATATTCTAAGTAAAGAATCAAAGCACATTTCACGAAGCATTTTACGCCCGCGATGTTCGCGGCTCCCGCTGTATCGAACCTCGCGGGCCGCGGTCGCCCGCAGCCTCGGAGGTTTGCGCCCGGACGCTCTGCGGTCGGTTGGCGGGCGACCGGGCACCGATCATTTCACCGCGTCTTGCAACGCCAGGTTTGCGGGCAAAAATAGCAACCGCGGCGGCTGCGTAACCGCATAAATCTGCGGTCTCGTGAGTTTTGAAATAAAATAGCTGTTTCCTCTACCGTGGCGGGTGCGGGTGAAAACCGCTCCGGAGTTCTTCGACGCTCAAACGACTGAACGGATTTGGAAAGACACACAGTTGACCATTTCCTGGAATAGCATGTAAGATTCCCCTACTTTTTATCCTAGGAGAATGTTCCCTTTGGTTAATTTTCTGCTGTCACGCGGACGTAACCGCTGGCAAATGCTAGTAGAGTGTACACCCATATATTATGTAGGTAATACCTATGTGAAAATGTTTGAAAATGGTGTGACAAAACTATTTGATTTGATGGGTTTTAAAAAAATCAGGATCCCTCACAATGTTTTCGTTCATATAAGGTGGTAAGAATAGTATATTTTAAGTAGTAAAGAGTGAATTTTGCACATGCTGTAGTTTATACCAGATTTTTAACTGTATCAAGCAGATGACTGAAAAACTTCGATGAATGGGGCATGTTGTAGAATATTATACGAGTATAGTTCCTACGTATATAGGTAGGTGAATCACTTGTGCATAAAAAATCGAGCATCATCACGGGGGTGGCAAATGAAGACAGAACCTATGAAAAAAGTTGAAGCAATTTTATAAGACGAAAACGACCAATCAACGAATGTTATAATGAAGGTACTGCATGCGGTATGCTATGACCTTTGCATGTATCTATTGCACGCTAAACACTTATTGCATGGTTAGAAAAATCAGAATCCATCTTGAAAGTTAGTTGGTAGAATGTTGCCATAATCGCCAATAGTTGGTTAAATAAAATACTTGTGTCGGAACATTTGTATTGTCTTTAAACCTTATGGCCTTTTGGGACCGTAAGTAGGTATACTTATCAAAAATATATCTACATAAGCATCCAAACACAAAACTACGATGCGAAATCATATCAGAGCTCGCACGACGCAACGCAAGAGCTTGCGAATTGATTCGCATGAACATACATACTCTTTGCGCATGAATTCGTATCGCGCATCGTATGGTCAGAAATCGGATCGCAGCAATTCATATCGTAGTTTTGTGTGGGAGCCCTAGCCTAGGCATTACGAACCCCCATTTTCTGGAACCTAAATCATTTAAAAATCACTGATCAGTTGTCAAGCAGTTGTTAAAACTGGTGATTGGTGGTACAGCCAATCGCAGCATTAGTACCGAGCAAACTGAGTTACCTCATAACGCAATTGAAGTGTAATTTTAATTTTGTGATCATTTTTGTTCTAAAAACTGGGGGTCAAAATAATTACTAATAGGTAGGTACCTATCTCACTTTTTTAAGTAGATGTGTGTTTCAGATGGGTTAAAAAGAATACTGCTAATGAGTAACTAGGTAACTACTCATGTAAATGCGTTGATGCACAAATGCTGCCTTAAGGGCGGCGAAAGGATGTCCCTTATTAGATTCGAGTGTCGATTAAGAGGTCCCTAGCGGTCAACAAGAATCCTTGCAGCAGTCTTTTGAAGCATCTTACGTTACAATTTTTTTTCTTTTATGTTTTTGATATGTTACAATACTTTTTGTTTAAGGCCAATCCGTCATGAAAGTTTCTGTAGGTAGGTATCCTAAACCTAAATCTGTGTCTACCACAACTGTGCTTCAACGCTAACTCACTAGCCGTGTTCTTGAAACAGTCGGACTTAATTTAATCATTTTCTTGCAATATCCACAGGCCCTAGTCTTGACTTCGCTGGACGCTTACACCCGACCACTGGACAAGGTGTCAATTTCACAATCGGCTTCGCTGAGCGCCACTGGCCTCATTTGGACGAGATACTGCCTGGTCATTACGCCAGTCAACTACTCTTTGGCTATATGTAATTTTGCGTTAGGACTCGCGAATGGAGTGCAGACCGTTCGCGCTTACCGTTTCCAGAATCAGAAGGCTATTGCTTAAGTTGTAAAAAAGACAAGGTTTTTAACGCGTTTGCTACCGACCATGGCCATCTAACTATCTCATAGCCCATTATGTCCCACTTCAGGGCAAAGGCCTCCCTTTCCATGTTTTACATACGCCTGCCCCCAATCAGGCCAGTCCCCCTAGCCAAGTTACCACCATTTCGTTCCGCGTTCCACCTCCGATTTCTTTGTTCTGAAGTCATCTCAACGCTCAGTCATGTGGTCAGAACAAAGGAATAGGAGGCGTGGCCGACTCGAGGCGATCGACGAAAGAGTATTGAAACGAAACGGTCGTAACTTGGCTAGGCCTACTGATTGTGCAAGAGTTTAAAATATGCATTATGACGGATTCAGAGGGCCTATACCACGAGATCTTAACACGATCCATTTGACGAGAATGAGGGATGGAGTTATACACCCTATATAGCTCCATCCTTAACAGTTCGATTTAGGTGGTAAATTGGATCACGTTAAGAGGTCGCGGTAACATTGTAGACTTTCGGGCTTTCGGAAACTGACGTTTACCCAGAGGAGCCTTGAAAGAAAAAGTAACCTAATGGTGCGTTTACATGTGGGCCCAGCCTCGGCCAATCGCCATTGTTTAAACGGGGTTTCCCCGTTTACACAGTGGCTAGGTATGTCGATTGGCCGAGCCTGGGCACACGTGTAAACGGGGCATAACTCTCACGGGTGGCAGCAAACGCGTTAACGTCTTCAAATATCGAGGATAGACTCGAAGTTACGTCTCGATTCAAAACAAGAGTTTACTATGAAACCAACCGTTATACAGGGGCCTTAACATGACCTGTCAAAATGTCAGTCGTGCGAGCGAAGAAAGAGGGATGGAGCTATACACCCTATAGCATAGCATAGCATAATCAGCCTTATAATGTTCCCACTGTTGGGACTCAGGCCTCCTCTCTAGGAGAGGAAATGGGCCGTAATCCACCACGCGGGCCCAGTACGGGTTGGTTCAAATTTTTGGTTCTAGGACATGCCGGTTTCCTCACGATGTTTTCCTTTACCGTTTTGAGAGCAGTGGTGATGAAATAAATTACACAAAGTAATGCGCCTGGCTGGGTTTGAACCCGCGACCTACCTCGTAAGTCGGGGCCGTTACCACTCGGCCACCACTGCTCCGCATACACCCTATAATTTTTAATTAGTACAAGTACTTAGAGGGCTTATTAGAAAAGGTCTCGTTATAGTCTCAATAAATAATATTCATAAACAGCAAAGTTATTAGAGTTTATTTATATCCCAAAATGTCACTCAATTTATGGAAATATTGTAGGTACCTACAGGCTATTGATTATGAATGAAAAACAATGGAAAAACACTGCGCGTAGTATTTTCTAGTAGCAATAGTTATGAATAATTGATTCAATTGCGAATTTACCAATTATAACAAATTTTCGTGGAAAAACTTTGGGATTTCGTTTTTTTTTTACATTTTACACAAATATGATCAGTAACAGGTACGGATAGAGCCCCATTTTTTTTGTACTAATTAAATAAAAAATAGGGGTGTATAGCTCCATTCTTTTAACAATTCAGTTCAGGTCGTAAAATGGATCGCGCTAAGAGTTCGTGGTAGGGCCTCTGAGGACACTTAATCGTAGAACAGATACTAGATACTCTTTCGAGTGCCATGGCCACTTACGAGCCACGTAAACATACGCTGAAATTTTAGTGATAATGGATACTTAATTATATCGAATTTATTAGGTACCTACTTGTAGATGTGTTGTCCAAATATTCTTTATTGACTAGTCACAATTGCAATATAAAAAGCATTTCTTGCCAAAAATCTACCCACCCGGCAGCGAGGCATAATATTGAATTAGTTATTAGTGCTCCGTTACAATTGATTATTTTTTAAGAATGGTTTTCGCTTTATTTTCAACTTGTACTTAATCTTAATTCCTGACGTCAATTTACACTAGTAGCGCGAAGAGTTAAGCTGATTAATTTCCATAGCAAAATCACTATTTAATGCTCTATGCATATTATAAATTGGCTTGGCCCTCGCAGGGGGCGCCACCAGCGTAAACTGGGCCTCTACTCACGTCAAATAATTACGTTAACGAGACTCAAGGTCCATTTTATTATAGAACCTAATATACCACGATGTGTCGCCATGTCGAATCGCTTTATTCTTAGCAATAACATTGTAATATGTCACTAACCACCACAATAATACTTGTCAACTAACAAAAGCGAGGAATGTTAGTTGTTTAGATTTCCTGTTGACACTCACGTTATTTTCAAAGTTGCTTTGCAGTAGGTTGTTCATTATGTTGAACCTTGAAGGTCACGTATAGGTATACTAGATGACGCATAACTCATGATTAGACCCACCCGACATCCGACCAGCACCACCTCACCGCGAGCGGTTAGTATTCAATCTTTGTATAAAGTAGGTACCTACTATGGATATCATTATCATGGATACACCTACGCCCACCCATTCCGAAGCGCCTCGCCCGTGGGTTGACCGCGCGCGGACGGCGAGTGTACCACTCGGTGGTCACCCGTTCCTCGCACGCTTGTTTTGCTTTTCCCACGCGCTGTTCTCGGATCGATTCACGCGCGAAGACGATGCATTGGTTACCCACCGCACCCTTTCCCGTCATTCCTTGATAAACTACTCATCTATTCGCGGACAACGCAATGTCCACTCATTGACTACGTGACGTTTATTGGTTAACAACACTGCGTCAACCCGTGGACTGCTTTGTTACTGGTTGACACGCGGCGTCCAACCGTGGACCACCTGTCGACAACGAGTGGACACCGAGCGGTGAGGTGGTGCTGGTCGAGTGTCGGGTGGGTCTAATGATTTAAATTAATTTTGATTGAATAAAAGCTCTTTGATCGATTTTCCAATGCTTGGTCCAGAGCTGAGAGTTCAAAATCTAACGTGCAATAATATTTAGACTTTCAGTTTCTGAAAAAGGCAGTAGCCACTCAAGAAAAACTTTATTGCAATTCATTTAATCAACAATAGTGCAACAAGAAAATCTAACAGAGATTGACATTTCAAGTTACTAACAGTCAACCCCTTTCAAGAAACAATGGGGTCAGTATTTATAAAATAGATAAATATATTGCCTACTTCAGAAACATACTAACATAGTATCTAAGTAGGTATTAAACCAAGTAGAAATCTAGTGCCATTGATTGCCAGAACAAAATGTAATGATGCTATTTTTATTTACTAAGTAATATAATTTTGTGTTCATAACAAACTAATCTTATACCTAAATGTTTTTGTAGAAAATAGTTGTAGATTGTAGTGTAGTTTTACAGGTGCATGGACTGCTTTCTTTAACTTTTGATCCGATTTAAAAACGCGCTTTTTGAACGCGTTGCATAGCGCTAGTCATCAAACGCGATTTTAGTAGTTATGTTTTTCCTACTTCCCTAGCTTACCAGGCGGCACGCTAAGCTCTATGCAAGCCACTTGCCATTAAATTTTCGGCCTTAGATAGTTATAGTATATATTTTTCACAAACATTACTCAAAGTGACTATAATATTATTACGGGAATTTTAAAATTATGGCAACACCAAGTATTATCAACTTGAAGCGTTTTTATTAGATTGAATAATTATATTAGAGCACTTATGAGAACTTCCTGCAGTCCATGTATCTGTGTAGAATGTAGTTTTTAGTTTGCATGCACGCATGTAATTGTGTTGTCAATATTGCACGTTATGTTATTAAATCTTGCCACAATTTTACTTTTTTTTAAATGAAGCTTAAGCTTTGGCTTTTGAAACCCTGCCTTTTATTAAATAAACTGCCAATCTTGTCAGCTTTCAAAAGGGAGAGTGAACAGCCCCCCTAGCCAAGTTACAACCGTTTCGTTTCGATTCTCTTTTCGTTGATCGCCTCGAGTCGGCCACGTCTCCGATTCCTGTTTCTTTTTTCTTCTTTGTCTCAACGCTCAGTCACGTGGTCAGAACAAAGGAATAGGAGGCGTGGCCGACTCGAGGCGATCAACGAAAAGAGAATCGAAACGGTTGTATCGAGATAACTGAAGGGGCCCAGTAGGGCCGATGCTTGCTATGGCTGCGAGGACGTTTGTAAGAGTTACCGTGGCCCTAGAACGCAAAGGACAAATGAAGAAACATATGTGGGTTTTAGTCAGTAAAAGGCTGACAAGCCCTCCCTCAACCTTAGAGCTGGAGAAGTCATTGGATAATAACCCACATTAAAAAAAAGCGGCGACATCGAGAGCCTGAGCTGACTCATCAGGCAATAAAAAAAGTACCCAATTATTAACCCCAGCTTTCTGAAGCGTACACAAATCAAAATTCTCAATATAGAAACAGGCCGGGAACGTCTTTGAATTGAGACTGGGAAGAAATTCGTATCAGAAAGCGGAAATTGACAGTTTGCCAATAGTAATGACGCAACGGAAGTGCATCTCAATGGCTTACGCAATGATTCACAATGGTGCCAACTTTAAAACACCTTGGCAATGATATGAGGTTAATGTGTTTGTTTGTGTTGTTGCTCCGTTGGGTTAGGTATCTAATCGCGATTGCTAGCGTGAAGTCTTGTTTTTGATCCGACACGAGGCGAACTCAGGACCGTTCGTGTTTCTTGGCTTGTATAACGGATGCTATACATGTATTTTTATGAATTCCCTAGCTCCTGCGCTAGTGTACACTGTATGCTAGATACTAGAGCTAGTGTCTTCCCCTTATCACTAAAATATAATTATGTAATTTATGGCATATAAAGATATAAACCGAATTCAAGAAATGGGAATAATAAAATTGAAATAAGTACAAAATTTATATCAAAAATGAATACTAAATTAAATTAAAAATCAAAATTAAAATTAAAACTGAAATCATAATCAAAATTAATAACACTATCTAAATTAAAACTAAAATCATGATCAAAATTAAAACCAAATATCCACGCTATAACTTCGATTTTAAGTGATCCTCCGACTAATGCGGTGTCCTACGTAGGCAAATCAACGCGAACGCGAAGCGATGCGGCGCGATTAGAAAAAATCCAATTGGTAGTCTAATGCAGTGGCTTGACCAACCGCACGTGGGTGTGAGATGCGGCGACGAGCAAAGCGAAGCGGACGCGATCAGTTGGTTTGATATTTTTGCGCGAACTGTTGCGGTGCGGTGACTTGTTTCTGTCCATGCATATGCAAGTCACATGAGGGTCCATAACAGAGCAGCACATCTGAGCTTACTACCATGAGGAACCAAAGAATGCGGTCGCTGTGGCCGAAACCGGTTATGAATAGCAGCTGAAGCGGCAACTTGCGCGCACATAGGACTAAACCACCGCGTCGCATTGAATTCGCGTAAACCTCAGCAGATTGCTTCGCAATCGCATTCGCGATGCTGTGCCCACATAGGACACCGCGTGACCCTTCTAAGAAACTAGGCGTGATGATTCATCCATATTAATATTATATTATTATAGAGCTATGCGGAACAGGGTGTAAAGTTCCGCAAATCTCCGTTGAAAAGGGAGGATCCTCGGATCAGACGGGTGTTGTGCCCAGTCCGGGCAACTGCCCGAGAGTTGATTTCGGACAGTTCTATACATTTTAATCGCGCGGAAAACTGATACCGCGATGCACGATAGTTCCTATGTGGCGATATAGATGTCGCTACATTATAGATCAATATGAAAGTTTGTCTGTTACAAATTTATACTTAAACCAATGTACTAATTTTGATAAATTTTAGTGTAAAGATAGACTAGACTTCGAACAAGAACATAGGTTAATCCCGGGGTTAATCCGTACTAATATTATAACTAGTGTGAATGTAATTCTGTTTGTTACGTTTTCACGGTTAAATTACTGAACCGATTTTGATAAAGTTTTGAATGGAGTAAGATTGCACCATGCCATAAGCTAGTAAAAAAATAAAACATCAGGAATAAATACCAATTAATTTACTTTTTAATTCCCAAATCCTCAATCCTCCACCATACTCAACAACTTATCCATACTAATAGGATTGAAACTTCTCCCGTTATCATTAGAAAACATGATCACATTCCTTATAACATAACACTGAAGATCTCCAATTTTGTACAGAGGCCTTCCTTCTCTTGTCTTGCCAGCTATGGGCACAAAAGTGATTCCTTTCTCAATGCACCGACTTTCAAGTAATTCTGAAAAGCTCTTGGCTTGAGTAGCGGTGGCTAAGACTTCAGTTATACGGGATGTTTCCTTCACTTCTGGCATGGTGAAGCGGGGAGGAGGAGGCGGTTCTACTGAGTCTATGTCAGCACTTCGGTTCATCATGTCCAAGGCTTTGCGGAAGGCGTCCCGGACTGCAGGCTCTTTGAGGACCTCTTCAGGGAACATTTTCTGCAAGAATAATGGATAAATAAATTGTTTAGAACATTCTTTTGTTGTTTTAATTCTTTGACAATCTTGACAAAGGGTTTATTTAGTCAATTGAATTTTCACGCATAAACGCATACTAAACGAAACAAACTATATGCGTGTATCATAAATATACACTAACCTAGTTATAACCGAAACATCTAGGTACCTATACTGATTACGTACACCGATGGGTTTGCAAGCCGCGTGGGTGCTCTATCACTATTGTAGGTAACGTACAAAAAGTCATGAGACAACGGCTTTCACGGCTAACAGCTGAGCGGTCGCAAACGCGCGCACGCGAATTTCAAACAGCTGTTTTGTTATTGTCATAAAACTAATGAGTCTGAAAAAAAAGTTTCTTTGGGAAAGTTGTTTGTGATCATCAGTACAATCACGTGTCTAAGTATCGGTCACTAATTACCAGTCACCCTATATGTGGGACGATGACCACTTGTTTGTGACCTATACATACCAATAATGGTAACATGGTGTTGTGTACATATACCAATGTATGTACAGCTAGTTACCTTGAAGTCAGTGTAAGAGTTGAGCACGGTGGCGTGCGGCGGGTTGGTGTTGAGCCAGGCGGCCAGCGCGGCCAGCCAGCGCGGCAGCAGCGCGCGCGCCGCGATGGCCGCCACCGTGGCCGCGCCCAGCAGCTCCAGCCACTCCACGCACCACAGCCACGCAGCTGTACACAAAATAAACATTATAATAAACTATGTTTAGGGGAGCTTGGTGAGAATTAAAAGGCGAATAACGCTCTCGTGTGGTTTATCTGAAATCGCTGCATATATAGCGTGACTGGTAATTAGTGACCGATACTTAAACACGTGATTGTCCTTATGATTACAAACAACTTTCCCAAAGAAACTTTTTTATATACTCATTAGTTTTATGACAATAACAAAACAGCTATTTGAAAGTCGCAGTGCGCTCGGGAAAGGGCAATGAACTAGGTAGTCAGCGCCTCACGAGTCACGTTCCCCCCCTCCCCCACCCGCACCGCTGTAATAATAACAGTCAACTCGGAAAGCGCGTCGCAAGCACTTGTATATGATTCTTTTTTTTTTACACTCGCGCTTACGGTGCCATTCAATTATACAACGAGTGAGCGTGGTGAATACAGTGATATGGTGATGTCAGTGATGTGTTACTACTTGGAAGGGAGTAATGACGAAGCAGCAAGGACCAACTCTTGTACACAAGAAGAATGGAAACTTGAAATAACTTGAACAATGCCCAGTGTCAAGTAGGTATCGAGTCAGTTAATAATGTAGTGGTATCTTATAAGTCGCTTCTAAACATCGTAGATAAGTAACAAAACAAACCCAATTCCTGACGTTAGTTTGTTTAGAAAGATTATGGATTTATTTATTGTAGCGCGCGCACGTAAAGTACCAAAATACTAGATAATTTATTATTTATTTTAATTTCTTCATCGTGTCATAAACAGAGAAACTTTATGTAGGTATAACACTGTGTACCTAAATGGTCACATCTGCAGCGTAAGCCTATGTTCCGTGGCTCAGGATTAGGAATTTAAAGGCTCATGGTTCCTAGTTAACTGTCTTTGGATATTATTTAACCGAAACATGGTACCTACACTTATACATACACCGATGGGTTTGCAAGCCGCGCGGGTGCTCTATCACTATTGTATGTAAGGTACAAAATATGCATGAGACAAGGGCCTTACGTGGCTAACAGCTGAGCGGTCGCAAGCGCGCGCACGCGAATTTCAAACAAAAAGTTTCTTTGGGAAAGTTGTTTGTGATCATGAGTACAATCACGTGTTTAAGTATCGGTCACTAATTACCAGTCACCCTATATACAGTACTAGTCCAAGAATTATAATTAGAGAGGGTACATTAAACATAACTTAAAACTAAAACGATTTCATAATGACGATAGACTGTGCCGGGCTCCTTTCGACGAGCGAGCGCGATGGCACGGGCGGCCAGCCCGCATTCCTTTCATTTGGTCAGTTTAGTGTGTGAGGGCGCGCGGTGGCGGCCGGCCGTATGCTCTCCTCCGAATTGAATGTTTACATTCGTAAGTATGAGCCGCAACAATGTCTTTGTAGGATTTCAGTGAAACTGATATCATCTGGCATACCTTCGTGGGTGTTTTCGTCGACATCATCTTACGACAATTGCACACAGTGGGGCTAAAATAGTATCTAACATCAATGTAGTAGACTCTGAAGGAGATGGTGGGAAGAGTCACAAATCCACAATATTTTTTAAAGGCAAGACCTTCGCATTTCAGTGGGGTAACAGTTTGTTTACAAAAACAGGAATTTGTAAAAAGTAATTATACCAAAAACTCAGTTTTTGTCAAGCTGTTTGTTATGTCTAATCTACGAAACATCTGGATCGATTTTGACGGGACTTTTACTGGTAAATAGCACATATTTGGAGAACAAAATAAGATGCATTTATTTTTGAAAGACTCGAAGAATTGTCATTTTTACTGTTTTTTGAGTTCGACGCGGATGAAGTTGCTCGCAACAGGTAGTAACACAATATATACATGCACGTACTGTTCTCCCTGCCGACCAGCTCGAGCGGCGCGTGCTGCAGACAGTGGTCCAGCTTGGGCACGATGTGCTGGTGCAGCATGGCTTGCAGCGCGGGCCCCCAAGCACCCCGCCAGGCGCGCAGCACGCCGCGCGCGGACCCGTCGGTAGTAACACAATATATACATGCACGTACTGTTCTCCCTGCCGACCAGCTCGAGCGGCGCGTGCTGCAGACAGTGGTCCAGCTTGGGCACGATGTGCTGGTGCAGCATGGCTTGCAGCGCGGGCCCCCAAGCACCCCGCCAGGCGCGCAGCACGCCGCGCGCGGACCCGTCGGTAGTAACACAATATATACATGCACGTACTGTTCTCCCTGCCGACCAGCTCGAGCGGCGCGTGCTGCAGACAGTGGTCCAGCTTGGGCACGATGTGCTGGTGCAGCATGGCTTGCAGCGCGGGCCCCCAAGCACCCCGCCAGGCGCGCAGCACGCCGCGCGCGGACCCGTCGGTAGTAACACAATATATACATGCACGTACTGTTCTCCCTGCCGACCAGCTCGAGCGGCGCGTGCTGCAGACAGTGGTCCAGCTTGGGCACGATGTGCTGGTGCAGCATGGCTTGCAGCGCGGGCCCCCAAGCACCCCGCCAGGCGCGCAGCACGCCGCGCGCGGACCCGTCGGTAGTAACACAATATATACATGCACGTACTGTTCTCCCTGCCGACCAGCTCGAGCGGCGCGTGCTGCAGACAGTGGTCCAGCTTGGGCACGATGTGCTGGTGCAGCATGGCTTGCAGCGCGGGCCCCCAAGCACCCCGCCAGGCGCGCAGCACGCCGCGCGCGGACCCGTCGGTAGTAACACAATATATACATGCACGTACTGTTCTCCCTGCCGACCAGCTCGAGCGGCGCGTGCTGCAGACAGTGGTCCAGCTTGGGCACGATGTGCTGGTGCAGCATGGCTTGCAGCGCGGGCCCCCAAGCACCCCGCCAGGCGCGCAGCACGCCGCGCGCGGACCCGTTGGTAGTAACACAATATATACATGCACGTACTGTTCTCCCTGCCGACCAGCTCGAGCGGCGCGTGCTGCAGACAGTGGTCCAGCTTGGGCACGATGTGCTGGTGCAGCATGGCTTGCAGCGCGGGCCCCCAAGCCCCCCGCCAGGCGCGCAGCACGCCGCGCGCGGACCCGTCGGCCGGGTGCCAGGCCGCCAGCGCCGCCGCCAGCCGCGAGCGGATCAGCGGGTACACGGCGCTAGCTAAAGCTTCACCTGGAACAAGCAATACGATCACAAATATTCTTTTACTGTATTTCAAGACAAAAAAAAGTCCGCCCGTATGTGGTATACAGGTCCCAACTAGAATAAACATGTGCTATAATAGTCGACACTACGTTTCTGTTCAGCTTATAGTTCTACAATAGTAGCTGTAATAAGTCGTATAAAAGTGGAGTAAACGTTTTGACTCTTTAGTTCCTGTTTCGCGTCATAGACGTCGCTACAAACTTTAAACAAATGCTTACAACAGACTAAACCAATTTTCTGCAACTAACCTGCCATGTCATGCCACGGTAACACCCACTGGTGCAGCGGCTGCGTGTCGTTGGTGGGGTCCCAGGCGCGCACGGCGGCCAGCACCCTGGGCACGACGCAGCGCGTCACGCAGGCGCGAGTGAGCCACGCGGGCGACGCTGTCTGCCACGCGGACACGGCGCGCAGCATCGGGGTTGGCATGCGTGGGTTCCACGCCCTGGAAATGAAGGCTGAGTTAATACAAATCTGCTAGGGCTTTTTTTTCTGAGGTGAAAAATTATCCAATGACCTCTACCGCTCTAGGGCGTGTCAGACTTTTACTGACTAAAACCACACCTATGTTCTTTATGCGGGCCGCCACAGTCACGACTACATATCAGACTTATACGCTAAGAAAGTATTATTTTTCTTATTTGTATTATTAAAGGATGGAATAGCCGAGTTGCTCGTTGTGTAGAGTTGAGAGCGAGCTTTTGTTTTTTTAACGTTGCGGTCAAAAAGTTAAGAAAGACTAGACAGATTTATTTGTTATTTTAGCATTCGAGACTTAAAATCGAGTAAAAGAGCACTATATTTCCTCTCAACTGTGATAATTATTTAAGTATATGATTATATTATATAATGTATGATATCTATTTATGGTAGAAGATTTATAAAGTTACTAGCTTTTGCCCGCGGCTTCGCTCCCGTCAACTGACTACTCTACCCTACTACCAATTTTTTTATTTTTTTCTTTCATAAGATCCTTCTCCTGACAATAACAAACACAAAAAAAAAGAAAATAGTGAAATCGGTCCAGCCGTTCACGCGTGATGTCGTGATCAAGGGAAATAGGGATTCATTTATATATATATATATATATATATTTAAGCATTTTTTGTATTATTCGATACTTCAGATAAAGATTTCACACATTCTTCTTCTCTTGCTTCCTACACACTATTGTCTGTTATGTATTATTTTTTTCTATTTTTTCGTGTAAATAATAAAATAAATAAAGATTTTCGCCAATACTTACTCAGCAGCGGTAGTAAGAGCTGGCACAAAGTGTTGCCACAGCAGACTATTATAAGCCTCCTCGGTGAGTAGCTTCCTCCACTTCAGGAAGGTCGGTATGGGCTCGTCGGGAGCTGTCAGCGGCTCCCACGTCGCGAGTAAGGCACTTAGCAGCGGGCTCACGATGTTGCCCGCGATGGTACCTAGGCCGAACAACTCGTATTCCGCTGGGTAGGTATCCTGCAACAGAGGTTTCGGGTACACTGTTCTGTTTCAATTTCATATTATAATTTTTACAATATCTATACATATATAATATATCCATAAAAGTTATTAGATGTGCGCGCACCACGTAAAATGTACGAAATCGATGTAGATAACTTTTCTTATACTTACATTAAAATTGTTTGTAACTTGATATATTACTTATACTCCATTTGTTTAGGTAGTTAACTAAATGTAAACAATCTTAATGTCTATAAAAAATATATCTACCAAGATACAGGCTGTGCCTAGTTTGGGGCCCACAGCCACTTCTGTTGTGTCTTCTATTTATTTTCTAAATATTTGTATACTTTTCTTTTTTTTTCAAACTTGTGTGTGTGCTAATAAAGTATTATTATTATTATTATATTTATCTAAAAAATTGTCTAAACATTTTATCTAAAAATGTTTACAATTAGGTATTTTCTTACACCGATGTTTGGTAATTAACTAAATTTAAATCATCTTTGTATGTCTTTTATACGATATATTTTAAATAAAAAACCATATCAAGATTGTTTACGTTTAGTACCTAATCAGAAGGAGTATAGGCTTTGTTTCATCGCAATCGGTTGACTATATAGAAAGACATGCTACATTCATTGACTGTTAGGCGGTACGAAGTTCTCTGGATCAGCTAGTTTTATACTAAACCATAAATAACACTAATAATAAATCTATTTCTGAAAACAGCATCAAAAAGAAAAGCAAGAAAATTTACAGGCTAGCAACTCGGCGTCGATGCTCCCAAGTTATCTAGCGGGCTTTACAGTCACTCTTTCGTGCGTGAAACAGCACGCTTGTGAAAATATTGAAAGGGAACGAAAAAGACCACGCGTTCAGTGCTTGTCACTCTCTACAGTCGCGCGCGCAATCGTGTACGCTCCTGAAAATGCACGATAAAATTGCTGTGTAATAGCCCGTTCACGAACTTGCCACTGTGAGCGGGAGCAAAGCACGGGGCGGCAAGCGGTAAGATCAAAAGTATGAAAATGGTTGAAGCACGCGACGAGACGCCGCTCATAGCGGCGAGCGGTGCGGCATCGGTACACGGGCGCGCGAGAACGAAGAACGAAGTCGTGAGCAGCCCGTACAGGTGGTTACTGTTAAAACTTTATTATGGCTGTCGCGAAGTGCGTAAATCGCATACTTCAATGATGTTTTGCACAATTTTTTCTTTTCAGGAGTGAAGTCTTCAAATAACATCTCCCGATCTGAGTGGACCTCGGTTCTAAGACTTTTCCTGACTAAAAAACCTGTGTTTCTTCAGTTGTCTTTTGCGTTTCAAAGCTACGGTAACTCTTTCGAACATTTCCGCAGCCCGTGTGTATGAATACGAATAAAAACCAATTCTCATAACAACTCACCTTCAACTCGGCCAGCACATCGTGCGCGCGCTCCAGCGACACATCAGGCTTGTTGAGCATCTCCACGCGCTCCAGTATACCCTCCACCTTGTCGATCACCTTGTCTTGCTCCGAAAGCTTTATATTGCATTCTTCTAGGTCTCGTTCCAAGACCACGATCTCGTCTTCCGCTGATTGGAGCTCGCGGGCGTTTTGAATTATGTCCTGGGGAATAATTATGCAAGGTACAATTTTGAATTTGCTCAATTTTTTTTTTATTAACCTCGTAAATAATCATAATTATAAAAATACGATACCTAGTTAATAAATCAACAATATTTGTTAATTTAGTTTTTATATTTTGAGAGTTATTCAAAATAATAATATTATTCAAAATAATTTTATTTTGAACTCTTAATAAACCTTTTCAAATACAAAAAATCAGAGTCTCCCGTTGCGACTTATTATTGTATAGACACACGAGCCCTGCTCATCTAGCACACAGCACACTACCTGCTCGCAGCACTCCATCATGAGCTCCAGGTTGTGCACGAGCTGCGGCGCGGCGAAGTTGTCGCACTTCCTGCGCGGCTCGCTACACTACACTACTACTAGACACACGAGCCCTGCTCATCTAGCACACAGCACACTACCTGCTCGCAGCACTCCATCATGAGCTCCAGGTTGTGCACGAGCTGCGGCGCGGCGAAGTTGTCGCACTTCCTGCGCGGCTCGCTACACTACACTACTACTAGACACACGAGCCCTGCTCATCTAGCACACAGCACACTACCTGCTCGCAGCACTCCACCATGAGCTCCAGGTTGTGCACGAGCTGCGGCGCGGCGAAGTTGTCGCACTTCCTGCGCGGCTCGCTACACTACACTACTACTAGACACACGAGCCCTGCTCATCTAGCACACAGCACACTACCTGCTCGCAGCACTCCACCATGAGCTCCAGGTTGTGCACGAGCTGCGGCGCGGCGAAGTTGTCGCACTTCCTGCGCGGCTCGCTACACTACACTACTACTAGACACACGAGCCCTGGTCATCTAGCACACAGCACACTACCTGCTCGCAGCACTCCACCATGAGCTCCAGGTTGTGCACGAGCTGCGGCGCGGCGAAGTTGTCGCACTTCCTGCGCGGCTCGCTACACTACACTACTACTAGACACACGAGCCCTGCTCATCTAGCACACAGCACACTACCTGCTCGCAGCACTCCACCATGAGCTCCAGGTTGTGCACGAGCTGCGGCGCGGCGAAGTTGTCGCACTTCCTGCGCGGCTCGCTACACTACACTACTACTAGACACACGAGCCCTGCTCATCTAGCACACAGCACACTACCTGCTCGCAGCACTCCACCATGAGCTCCAGGTCGTGCACGAGCTGCGGCGCGGCGAAGTTGTCGCACTTCCTGCGCGGCTCGCTACACTACACTACTACTAGACACACGAGCCCTGCTCATCTAGCACACAGCACACTACCTGCTCGCAGCACTCCACCATGAGCTCTAGGTTGTGCACGAGCTGCGGCGCGGCGAAGTTGTCGCACTTCCTGCGCGGCTCGCTACACTACACTACTACTAGACACACGAGCCCTGCTCATCTAGCACACAGCACACTACCTGCTCGCAGCACTCCACCATGAGCTCCAGGTCGTGCACGAGCTGCGGCGCGGCGAAGTTGTCGCACTTCCTGCGCGGCTCGCTACACTACACTACTACTAGACACACGAGCCCTGCTCATCTAGCACACAGCACACTACCTGCTCGCAGCACTCCACCATGAGCTCCAGGTTGTGCACGAGCTGCGGCGCGGCGAAGTTGTCGCACTTCCTGCGCGGCTCGCTACACTACACTACTACTAGACACACGAGCCCTGCTCATCTAGCACACAGCACACTACCTGCTCGCAGCACTCCACCATGAGCTCCAGGTTGTGCACGAGCTGCGGCGCGGCGAAGTTGTCGCACTTCCTGCGCGGCTCGCTACACTACACTACTACTAGACACACGAGCCCTGCTCATCTAGCACACAGCACACTACCTGCTCGCAGCACTCCACCATGAGCTCCAGGTTGTGCACGAGCTGCGGCGCGGCGAAGTTGTCGCACTTCCTGCGCGGCTCGCTACACTACACTACTACTAGACACACGAGCCCTGCTCATCTAGCACACAGCACACTACCTGCTCGCAGCACTCCACCATGAGCTCCAGGTTGTGCACGAGCTGCGGCGCGGCGAAGTTGTCGCACTTCCTGCGCGGCTCGCTACACTACACTACTACTAGACACACGAGCCCTGGTCATCTAGCACACAGCACACTACCTGCTCGCAGCACTCCACCATGAGCTCCAGGTTGTGCACGAGCTGCGGCGCGGCGAAGTTGTCGCACTTCCTGCGCGGCTCGCTACACTACACTACTACTAGACACACGAGCCCTGCTCATCTAGCACACAGCACACTACCTGCTCGCAGCACTCCACCATGAGCTCCAGGTTGTGCACGAGCTGCGGCGCGGCGAAGTTGTCGCACTTCCTGCGCGGCTCGCTACACTACACTACTACTAGACACACGAGCCCTGCTCATCTAGCACACAGCACACTACCTGCTCGCAGCACTCCACCATGAGCTCCAGGTCGTGCACGAGCTGCGGCGCGGCGAAGTTGTCGCACTTCCTGCGCGGCTCGCTACACTACACTACTACTAGACACACGAGCCCTGCTCATCTAGCACACAGCACACTACCTGCTCGCAGCACTCCACCATGAGCTCTAGGTTGTGCACGAGCTGCGGCGCGGCGAAGTTGTCGCACTTCCTGCGCGGCTCGCTACACTACACTACTACTAGACACACGAGCCCTGCTCATCTAGCACACAGCACACTACCTGCTCGCAGCACTCCACCATGAGCTCCAGGTCGTGCACGAGCTGCGGCGCGGCGAAGTTGTCGCACTTCCTGCGCGGCTCGCTACACTACACTACTACTAGACACACGAGCCCTGCTCATCTAGCACACAGCACACTACCTGCTCGCAGCACTCCACCATGAGCTCCAGGTTGTGCACGAGCTGCGGCGCGGCGAAGTTGTCGCACTTCCTGCGCGGCTCGCTACACTACACTACTACTAGACACACGAGCCCTGCTCATCTAGCACACAGCACACTACCTGCTCGCAGCACTCCATCATGAGCTCCAGGTTGTGCACGAGCTGCGGCGCGGCGAAGTTGTCGCACTTCCTGCGCGGCTCGCTACACTACACTACTACTAGACACACGAGCCCTGCTCATCTAGCACACAGCACACTACCTGCTCGCAGCACTCCACCATGAGCTCCAGGTTGTGCACGAGCTGCGGCGCGGCGAAGTTGTCGCACTTCCTGCGCGGCTCGCTACACTACACTACTACTAGACACACGAGCCCTGCTCATCTAGCACACAGCACACTACCTGCTCGCAGCACTCCACCATGAGCTCCAGGTTGTGCACGAGCTGCGGCGCGGCGAAGTTGTCGCACTTCCTGCGCGGCTCGCTACACTACACTACTACTAGACGCACGAGCCCTGCTCATCTAGCACACAGCACACTACCTGCTCGCAGCACTCCACCATGAGCTCCAGGTTGTGCACGAGCTGCGGCGCGGCGAAGTTGTCGCACTTCCTGCGCGGCTCGCTACACTACACTACTACTAGACACACGAGCCCTGCTCATCTAGCACACAGCACACTACCTGCTCGCAGCACTCCACCATGAGCTCCAGGTTGTGCACGAGCTGCGGCGCGGCGAAGTTGTCGCACTTCCTGCGCGGCTCGCTACACTACACTACTACTAGACACACGAGCCCTGCTCATCTAGCACACAGCACACTACCTGCTCGCAGCACTCCACCATGAGCTCCAGGTTGTGCACGAGCTGCGGCGCGGCGAAGTTGTCGCACTTCCTGCGCGGCTCGCTACACTACACTACTACTAGACACACGAGCCCTGCTCATCTAGCACACAGCACACTACCTGCTCGCAGCACTCCACCATGAGCTCCAGGTTGTGCACGAGCTGCGGCGCGGCGAAGTTGTCGCACTTCCTGCGCGGCTCGCTACACTACACTACTACTAGACACACGAGCCCTGCTCATCTAGCACACAGCACACTACCTGCTCGCAGCACTCCACCATGAGCTCCAGGTTGTGCACGAGCTGCGGCGCGGCGAAGTTGTCGCACTTCCTGCGCGGCTCGCTACACTACACTACTACTAGACACACGAGCCCTGCTCATCTAGCACACAGCACACTACCTGCTCGCAGCACTCCACCATGAGCTCCAGGTTGTGCACGAGCTGCGGCGCGGCGAAGTTGTCGCACTTCCTGCGCGGCTCGCTACACTACACTACTACTAGACACACGAGCCCTGCTCATCTAGCACACAGCACACTACCTGCTCGCAGCACTCCACCATGAGCTCCAGGTTGTGCACGAGCTGCGGCGCGGCGAAGTTGTCGCACTTCCTGCGCGGCTCGCTACACTACACTACTACTAGACACACGAGCCCTGCTCATCTAGCACACAGCACACTACCTGCTCGCAGCACTCCACCATGAGCTCCAGGTTGTGCACGAGCTGCGGCGCTGCGAAGTTGTCGCACTTCCTGCGCGGCTCATGCTCGAAGCGCGGCGCGGCAGCTCGCAGCGCGTGGTAGCCGCTGAGCACTCGTTTCTCCTTGCCTGTCATGTCTATTACAGGCACGCGGGAGAGTTCGTTGCTGTGGAATTGTGAATAGCAGAATTAGTGGATGCTTTGGTGAAAACATTTTTATTATTATTATCTTTTGTAGACTTTACGCCACCTTCAAACAGCTGATAGAATCGTGAATCACTACTACTTGTAAAAAAAAAGAATTGAAGACTGTCATTCGTCATTCAATATTTTAGAACATTGTGTATGCTGGGCAGCACAGTGACTTTCTTGCCAGCCAGAATCCTATGATGCAGGCAGTCATCAACAGTCAAATCCTATAACCATATATCCTATAACCTATAGGTATTATGCCTTGGATGCGGCGTCCTACGAGAGCGATTGCGAAGCGATGCGGTTCACTAGAATTCAATACGACGGGGCAGCTCTATCGTTCGTGCGGGTAAAGTTGCCGCTTTAGCTATAATTTATTTTAACCAAAACCACCGCATCTTACGAGGTCACGCGAAAATATCAAGTGAAAGCGTCCACTTCGCGTTTCTCATCGCCGCATCGTAACCACGTGCGTTTGGTCACGTAGGTCACCGCAATATTGTTTGTTCTAACCACGCTGCTACGCTTCGTGATCGCGTTCGCATTAAAAATCGCAATTTTTACACCGCGTTAGAATTTATCACCAAAAAACCATCACCACCACAACAAGATTTTAAAGGTCGTGTGAGATCAAGTGAGAAGCTTCCTCTCTCAGAGAGGAAGCCTGACTCCCAGCAGTGGGAACATTAAAAGGCTGATTACGCTTAGGCTATAGTTTATGTAAGAAGCTAGTAAGAGGAAAAAACCATGAGATTATTCAACCCCAAAGTAAACAGTCCCCTGGTTATACAAATCCTGTATACCTGGTAATAGTATGCATCGTGGGTTTACCCTCTTGTATGACATCAGCGGCATCGCGGTAGAAGTAGCGTCCCTTGTGCGACTTCTTCCAGTTGTAGTTCTTTTCTTTTGTCCCTTTCTCGTCTTCTTTCTCTTTCAGGCGACGGAGCTCCTCTTCTTTTTTGGCTTTTTGCTGAAAAATTATTGTTAACTGATATCAGAGCAGCGGCATTTTGTATAACATGCCATATTACAAGTAGCGACGTTTTTAATATGGCGCGCCAACTTGTAATGCGGCGTGTTATACGAAATGACTACGACATAGACACCTATTTATGCAACTACAAATCATTTTTGTAAGCTCGAGATATGATCACTCCTTTTTAGCATATAAGAAGTTAAACCTGTGATAAACATCGCATTGCATTGAACACAAAGATTTTGATTAAGTAATTATTCTTACAGCTGCTTTCTCAGGTCCATAGGCACCAATAGCTCCCCTTCCTCTCCTAACGGTGGCCTCCACAGGTGCTGAGATACCCTGCAGGTCTTTACCTAAACCCATGCCTGGTTGGTAACCCATCTGTAAAAAAAATTATTTGTTGTACATATGTCATATAGAAAAAAATGTGAAATAGTTAGAGGTAGTAGTGAGTAGGGACATATTGTGATAAAGAAAAAAAAAAACTGAGACAGATTAAAGTTTTGAATCCGTCTAAAGATCTCAGAAGTCTCTTTTTTCTAAATAAAATTCAGAAAATAAATAAATATATATTTATAAATATAAATAAAAGGAGAAACTGACTGACTGACATATTAATGCACAGCCAAAAATACAGGGCACGAAAGCGTAAAATTACACACAAGGTTTCCTTTCATGACATAGGTAAGCACTTAGAATGGATTTTCCAAAATGTTTCCCCCTAAGGGGATAAAACGGGGGTTCAAAGTTTGTTAAGAGAAAACTACTATCACGCGGACGAAGCCGCTGGCTAGTAAATGAATAAAACTAAACTGCTCCCGAATGGCATGCCGAAGACGCTTATTGCAGAATTATAAAATAAGATTACCTTCAACAATAGCTTAGCTCCAATACCCTTAGTATGCTTCTCCCAAGTCCCCACATTGCCTCCAAGATTCACCGACCTCATGCCCTGTCCCTGTCTCCGGATGCCTGCGGTCTCACTTGCATCAGGCGCATTTTGCTCATCTTCATCAGAACTGTCAGCAGCAAACTTGGGACGGGAGGTAGAGGCTTCCGATGATTCTATTTCTGAAACTAAGAAAGTTAAGTGGTCATCATCTGCACAGTCAGCCAGTGTTCAGAGAGCTGGTCTAATTTCCGTGACAGTATTACATCTTTCTATACGCGTTTGTATCAATCTATACGTGGGGCAAACTGGAAGTCTCTGGATCTGGTCACTCACAATAAAAGAATTAAAAAAAAACAATTATAGAATTCGAAAATGGAACTCTTTGCGAGCATGTTACTTTTTAATTTGCGAGACTGTCATTTGTTTTTTCATTGTGGCGTCCTTTCGAAGATTGTGTGGCGCTATCAAAATGAATTTAACTCGTGAACATTTTTGTTCAATGATTTTTTATAATTTCTGTTGTGGATTAAGTCAACAAGCTAGAGACTTCACTTGGCATTTTGTGATGAAGCACCATGTCGCAGCTCTGTTTTTTTTATTATTATTATTGATATAAACCAGTGCTTGATTGCGATCCCACCTGATGGTAAGCAGTGATGCAATCATTGATAGTGAGGCGCACTAGTTTATGAGCCTATTCACTCTAGCCTTGAAGGCACCTAAATTATAGTTGGACGGGAAGACCGCAGCAGGCAAATTGTTCCAGTCCTTCGATGTACGCGGTATAAACGACGAAGCGAAACGCTTAGTCCGAACCGTTGAAGTTTCAACAACGTCAGGGTGGATACTCGCCGTTCGTCGGGTTGTCCGATGGTAGAAAGGAGATGGCGGAATCAAGTCATGCAATTCCCGCGCACACTCTCCAAAATGCAACCTGTAAAATACCGATAGGCTGGCTACCCTGCGCCTGTGCTCGAGGCTTTGTAGATTGGACTTAACCAAATCTGGATCCCCAATTAGCCTCTTCGCACGCCTTTCCACTGAGTCCAAAGCTGCTAGACGGCATTTTACAGCACCAGCCCATATGTGACTGCAGTACTCCACACACGATCGGCCCTGTGCTTTGAATAATATTAGAAGCTGTCCCGGTGTGAAGTACCGTCGGACCTTTGCAAGAACGCCTAGTTTTCTAGCAGCTACCTTGGCTTTGGACTCAATGAACCGCCCAAAATTGAGGTCTGAATAAATTTCAACTCCCAAGAGCTGAAGGCGGTCGGTGCACTCCAGGGATACATTCCGAAAAGCAGGAGCCAAGGTGAACGGGCTCCTTATGGCGGTGAACAGACACGCTTTTCTTTTGGCGGCGTTGAATTCTACCGGATTGGTTTCGCCCCACTTGGAGACTGCCTGAAGAGAGACATTCGTACGCTCTACCATAGCCTCTCGTTTGGACCGGATTTTCCTTACTAGCCCGAGCACCCGGAAGATATCACTCTACAACTGTGCTATCATCTGCATACCCATAGATACCGGGCAGCAGATCGTTAATAATAATAATCTGCATATTACTAGTTTAGAGAATTTTTGACGTGGACGTGATCATCTCTATGACGAGGTGCATGAAGGTCGGTCGGCGACTGCGGTTACAGACTCAAATATTGACACCACGGATATCGAGGGATATGCCTTAGGGGCATGGCACGTGCCGCCTCGATAGAACCAAATTGGTTGTATGATCGAACGGCGGCTGTACGCGTCATTCAGTCGCTTTGCAATTGCGCACAGTGCACTATTAATGCATAAAAAACCAAAATGCCGAGTTGTGCAGTATTTATATGTAAAAATAGGCCAAATACCATCAACCTGAAAACAACTGGCGTGTCCTACCACCGGTAAATAATCAATTAAGTCACTGTTTTATATTTTAAATCAATTTTTAAATATTTTACTAACTTACGTTCAGAGCGACACGAACTAGCCCGAAGTAGCCCGAATTTTCCCGAACGCAACGACCGTTTAAGATTTAGAGATGTGCAATCGAGTGTGTGTGGTCGATTTTATCGATATGCGTATTATTGCAATTCGATATTTTTTTTTTTCATTTGAATGGATATTGTCGTATTACATGTTAAATTAGTTATTAATTTAATGTTGTTTGAACCAAATTAAGACATTGTTATTTCAATACAATTACCCGTGAAGTGTAAAAACTTAAATTGACATTATACCTAAAAATTGAGATGATCAAAGTATTTTTTTACTTATAGTACAATAAGATAAGTAGCATGATAAACAAATATAATTTCATACAGTTCTTTTTTTAATTTTGGCCTCTAAGTTACGATAATTTGTGTTCGCTATACAAAAATATTCAATTATTATTTTCAAAAATCTGGCTATTTGGCGGTTTCGTAAGCTAGACCCTAAAAGAGTAATAATATTGCTGAATATTATTGACCGAGTAGGCAAGCCCACCTTAGTCAATCATAAGGCCGAGCAGCCGTCAATGTTCGAAGTTTGAATTAGAAAATTCGCGATTCATCGCTATTTTATTAAATCTTCGTTTATGAGGGTTTCACATTTTATTTCTTCGCAAATGTGGTAAAAATGTCGTACTTATAACTAGCGGGAGGATTGTATTATTACGCTTTCGGCTCTAATCCGGCCTCAGACATAGAAACAAACTTTTACAAAGTCATCACTGGTACCAAAAGCTCTTAACCACTTCATCGGATCAAATGTGTTTAAATCCATTGATTTTCATCAATTCGACCAGGAACCACTAGATAATCATATCATCCAGTTGATAAAATGTGTCATGGAAAAATACATTTACATATTATAAGACTTCAGTTTTTGGCAAAAAATGTGACACCAAAGCGTCAAATCTTATCCAAATATTTGCACTTTACTGGACAATAAATAATTCCATTAAAAGGTTTATTTATTGACATTGTGTTCACATAATAGAAGCGACAAAAATATATAAAGAAGATTTTTGTAACTCATAACATGATTTAAAAGAGTGCCCATGGAGGTTTCTTGCACGTTTTTCTCCATAGAGATCTACGCTTTCGAACGTGCAACTTAATTTCACTTTTTCTTTTTTGACTGACCGAAATTTTGACAATTCAAAAGTGCCTGTAAACCAGCCTACCCTGAATGTAGGTAGGCTTTCATGATTATTTTTTTTTAAGATTAAGTAATATGTATAATAATACAGCATGATATTTAACAGAGAACGTTCCCTTTAACCAGTAATACGATACTAAAAAAAAAATATTTTATTAAAAGTAAACTCTGTTTTCGGATAGGTACCTACTTATATAAAAAATAAATTATTTAAAGAAAATCAAACGAAGTAATTATATTACAAGAATATTTTGAAATACAATATCGATAAATATTATCGACCATCGCGTTCGACTCCCTAATTGCATGCGTGTGCATTGAATGTTTCCAAATAACAAGTGTTTACAAGTGCATGCTCCGCCCATTCTATTTATGTGTGCAGGTGCTATTAGAAATTGATTTAGTGTAGCTGCTTTCTTCTTAGTGTGCGTGTGCAAATTTTAAGTGTGTGTCGTAAATACACTATTTGTGAATGTTGTAATTATTTTGGTGGGAGATAAGCGGCATCACTAGGACTCCTTACTAATCGGCAATGAACGCATATCTCCGGATATCTATGATTGACACCGTACGACAACTTATTGAAACTGACAAAAAAATTACTTGCCAGCAAATGCGTGCTTTGTCTGCATCTGAAGGTTTGGAAGCTTTGCACTCGATGGATACCACATGACTAATGGAAGACCAGAAACGACTGCGTGTCCCGTAAAATGATAAAAATGTTTAATGGAGGGCAGTCATGGTGTCTATAATATCGTGGCAGGTTACGAAACCTGGGTGTACTGCTGAAAAAGCCAGTCGGTAGAGTGGGTCTTTTCTTTTGAAATGTGTGTGAAATGTGGGTAAAAAAAATGGTTGCTTCTTTTTTCGGCAAATTAGGACATTACACTGCAGTATCGCTTGAAGATCAAAGGACAGTGACTGCAGATTGGTACGTAAACACTTGCTTGCTCAGAGTCTTAGAAAAAGTTCGCAAAAACGTCCTCGAAGCAATGTACTCCTCCACCACGATATTGCATCCTCACATTCCGCTAAGGTAACAGAAGCCTATTTGAAGGCATTAAATGTGGAACTGACGACGCATCCGATCCTAGGATCATCCATCGACCTTTGTACCCCGCGACATCTGTTTCCAAAAATTAAAGACAACCTTAGAGGCACACGTTTTACGAGCCCTGAATCAGCGGTGAATGTGTTGCATAAAGCCATTGAAGAGGTCCCTAAACAAGACTGGCCCAACTGCTTGGCAGTGGTTTCATTAAGCAAATGCAAAAATGCATTAATTGCAAGGGAATATACTTTGTAAAACAATAAATGTACATAAGTCTTATATCTAGTCTTATTTATCAGAATCCAGAAACTTTCAGTATGCCCTAAGTACTATATTTGTTTAGGCACTTAACTAAATGTAAATAATCTTGACATGTCTTTTATCTAAAAGTTGTCTAAAAATTTTATCTAAAAATGTTTATAATTAGTTATTTACCTAAACCGATGTTAGGTAATTAACTAAATTTAAATAATCTTTGTATGTCTTTCAAACGTTTTAAAAAAAAACATATCAAGATTGTTTACTTTTAGCTAAGTACATACTTAAACAAATGGAATATAAATTGTTAAGTTTCATTTAATAGAAAAGAAAAGTAAAGAAAGAGAGAAGAGAGGGAAGTATCCTGGCCCCTACCCTATTCTTGATCTATATTAACGATTTGTGTAACCTAAATATTAAACAAGGCAAAATTGTTTCATATGCCGACGACACGGCCTTAATATTTACCGCTAAAACCAACAGCGAACTGTATGAATACGCTCAATTGGGTTTCAACACTGTGACTAATTGGCTTCAAAGCAATTTACTAACATTGAATGCTGACATGACAAAATATATTCACTTTTGCATGCGCAAGCCTCAATTTAACATTGGTTACTCTCATCTGTATGCCCATAAATGTGGATTCCGATCATCCAGCACGTGTGATTGTCCCTGTATCTTTAAAACACGCGACATCAAATATCTCGGGGTTATAATAGATGAAACACTCTCTTTTGGACCACACATTGAAGGTCTAATTAAAAGAGTACGCAAACTAATCTATGTTTTTAAGAAATTGCGAGTGATTGCAGATTCAAAATTGGTGACACAAATTTACTTAGCCCTAGGTCAATCTGTAATCCAATACTGTATCACTTCCTGGGGTGGAGCACTTAAAACTCACCTACTGCCCCTTGAAAGAGCTCAGAGAGCAATTTTAAAAGTAGCCAATTTCCTTCCCTTTTTCTATCCTACAGATCAGTTATACAAATCCTGTAACGTGCTTTCTGTTCGCCAGCTTTTCATAATGCACTTAGTATTAAAACAGCACACCATGCTTTCCTTCAACGCCGAAATTACTAATAAGAGACGGAATGATATTGTTTGTCATTCTAATGCATCCTCAAAATATGTATCTGTAAAAAGATTTTTTACTTTTTTAGGCCCATTTCTGTACAACAAATTAAATAAGTATAACTGTAAAAAGATGATTTTCCAATTTTTCCTAAGCATATCTTATGTAGAGACAGAAGACCTACTTACTGTTTGTAAATAAAACTCGCCGTTTAACTAAATTTAGTTAAGTTTTTTTTAATAGTCATATTTAGAGTTAATTTATTATTTTGTATTTAAGCACTCTCTCGCCTGAAGCACAGGTTCACCCTAGTTCAGGCATATAAGCAACTGTGTTCTTTTTAATATTTAATATACTTTATTGTAAATGTAAATGCCCTATGTTATAAATAAACGATTTATTATATTATTATTATTATTATATTTATTCATATTTAAATACATACTTTATACATTTTTAAATATTTCCTTAAAAAATCATATTAAAAAAAAAACATTTAAAAATATAATGAAAACTTTTTAGAAAAAAAAAATAACCGACTTCACTAAAAAAAACACTAAAAGGATCAAAATAACTTTAATTTCGGATGTCGGTGTTTCTCGGTATTGTTTGTTTCTTATTTAACACCGACTTCCGAAATTAAAGTTATTTTGATCCTTTTAGTGTTTTTTTTAGTGAAGTCGGTTATTTTTTTTTTCTAAAAAGTTTTTATTTCACACTTTTTAGTTGCGATACACTTATAAACAGAGTGCCTATTTCTAATGACAATTCCAATTAACCCAAATACTGCTAGGTTACATTGTTTTATTATAAAGTTGCTGTGCCTACCTTCCTCCTTCCGGCTCCATCATCAGATCAGTTCGATAGTACCTTATAGCCAAAGAGCATCTCACGACAATTCTAATAAGCCCAAACACGGCTAGGATACATTGATTAATTACGGAGTTCCTGTGCCTACCTTCCGGCTCCATCATCAGATCAGTTCGATAGTACCTTATAGCCAAAGTGCATCTCATGACAATTCTAATGAGTCCAAACACGGCTAGGTTACATTGATTAATTACGGAGTTCCAGTGCCTACCTTCCGGCTCCATCATCATCATCAGATCACTTCGATGATACCATTTTCAACGTAACTATTCAGAATCATTCATTTATTTGTATTGTCATAGTCGCTTAACTATATCTTCAATGTGATATCTATTTGAGTATGAAGTTCCGTTGACCATTTCTGGTCTTCTTCATCAGTTCCACTTCATCAAATGTTACTTTTTGACTGTAAATGCTTAAGTTCTTGATGAAAATACTAAAATTACCATAGGGTTGCCTATAATTTTTGAGGAGTTCCCTCGATTCCTCATGGATTCCATCATCAGAACTGGATTTTGAAAAAAATGGGACCAATCTGGAAGCATATCCTATAAAGGGAAAAAAAAATTTTGCAAATCGGTCCATAAACGACGGAGTTCTGAGGTAACAAACATAAAAAAAAAAAATAATGATGATAAAAAAAAAAAAAAAAAAAAAAAAAAAACAACCGAATTGATAACCTCCTCCTTTTTTTTGAAGTCGGTTAAAAAATAGTAGCCCACCGGCATCGGGAACAGGGTCCAAGCTACCGGTGGTCAGGGCTCCTGAGAGAGGAACCTCCGGACAATACGCGCCGTGTCTAAGAGTACTGCTTTCTGGATCAAGCCCTTGATCCAACTGCCTAACGAGAGCCTCCTTAGATGTTGATCGAGGCTCTTTGATATTAATCCATTGGCCGTCACGACTATCGGTACAATGACTGCTGTATCCACTTCCCACATGTCGACAACCTCGCGAGCCAAGTCAAGATACTTAGTTTGCTTATCTTTCTCAGCTTTCACGAGGTTGTCGTCATGAGGGACCGCTATATCAACAATCACTGTACGTCGCTCTAGTCGATCTATCACCACTATATCAGGCTTATTGGCAACAATAGTCCTGTCAGTGATGATAGATCGATCCCAATACAACGTGATACTGCCATTGTCGAGAACTGGGTCGGGCACATACTTATAGTACGGTACTTCTGATTCCACAAGATTGTATTTAAGAGCAAGTTGCTGGTGAATAATCCTGGCTACGAGGTTGTGTCTATGCAAATAGTCTCCGTTGGCTAGGTGAGAACACCCAGAAATAATGTGTCGGATTGATTCCCCGGGCCGGTGGCATGCCCGACAGATGTCAGCCGTACCATCCTTCACAATATATTTCCGGTAGTTGTTCGTCATCACAACTTCGTCCATTATCGCACAGACAAAACCTTATTATTATTATTATTATTTATTTTTTTTTATTCATTTCAGAAAATGGGAAAGATTTATTGAAATTTATTTATTTATTTATTTATTCTTTATGCACATAAAAGTACAGAGGCCGACTTAATGCCTTAAGGCATTTTCTACCAGTCAACCTAAAAATTGTTGAATTGTATCATAAGATATTTTTTTTTATTCTTAATAGGTTCGCGCTTGACCGTTATCTCACCTGATGGAAAGCGACGATGCGGTCGACGATGGAGCGCGCTTACCATAGATAGCTGATTTTTAGATTCAAAATTAGAAAAAATTACAATAATAATATAAAGCTGAAAGTTTGTGTGTTTGTTACTTCCTCACGCTCAAAACTTACATGGTATACGGGTAGACCATGTCCTGAAATATTGTTATTGTTTATGTTCCCTCGAGAAAATATTCTACTATCACAAGGGTGAAGCTGCTGACAACAGCTAGTAATGCACCCAGTGCATTAAATGTCTCATAATGCATTTATGTAGTATTGACTGTAATAAATTGCTGCATTAGCAGTTCCGTTGCTTGAACTGTACACATGTGTTAACATACCTTTATTTTCTTCCTTTTTCTTGCCAGCCTGTTGCACTCCTCCAGCCACAAACCCGATGGGTGCCGTGAAGTCTTTCTGTTTTCGAGACCTTTGTCTGACATTGTCTTCATTATCCTCTTCATCACTGTCCTTGGCCCAGACACCTAAACACAAAAGACTAGTAAATTATTACTAGTTAATTTTGTGTGCGTACGCGCAGCGGAATGTTGTTGAATTTAAAGATTTTAATTATGCAGATATTTAGTGTATGACGTGGTATAATTGTGTATGGTAAAAAAAAATTTGTGCACGCAACCATTGTGGAGAAATTCACCAAAAACTGATTCCGCTGGGCGAACGTTGTCCTGGCGGAACTTTTTTTAATCCATAGACTTTAGAAAAAAAGTGTGTTGTGTGTAATTGTGTATGTATGAATCTCAGACGAATAAATACTTTTTTATTCGTCTGAGGTATGAATAAAACTAGTGCATGCATAAACTTCGGAGAAATTCAAGTTTCCGCTACGCGAACGTTTGGCCATTAGCTAGTTTTCATATAAAGCGCTTACATAGAGAGCTGTAGATTTTTACATACGTTGTTTTGAATTTGTTTATATTTGTTTAAAAAACAGATTTAGAAAAAATCGTAGGGCTTAAAAGATAAAAATATAAACGTAAAATACACTTATTAGGTCTTAGTTCTTAAAGTATGCACTTTGGGGTCTAGATTTTCACGTTTATACAAACCTTGTAAGTGTCTGCAACATGTTGCCAAGTATCAATGATGTTCCGTTAGTAACTAAAGAGTTATAGGACAAATTTACCATGAACAGATCACTGTTTACAAAGCAGTCAAATATCACGACGTTCTGAAGGAATTGCATGGTAATATGTATGTCAATAATTAGTGTATTCATTCAACTATTCTTATGCAAAGTTTCATGTCATTAAATTCAGTAATTAAAGAAAAACAATTATAATACTGACGAAGCATCGAAAACCTACATAACCCGACCAAGTTCGGATGGCTACAAAAAAGCGGCCGTGCAATATATTTAGGTAACATCCCAAAATTTACAGTATAATACCGGTATTGAATTGGTATAGGTGATAACACAATTGTTGTTTCGATATAATTTATAGGTCATTTATTTTTGTACACCTACTTTTTTAAATGTATTTGACTATGACAGAAAGTAGGTACTATTTACGTAGGTACTTTATTTAAGTATGCGCTTACCCTAAGTTTCGTCATCCACGCGAACGAAGTCGCGGGCAAAAGCTAGTTCATAATCTATTTTAGTTAAAACACATTTAAGTCTATTGCTGTCATTGCAAGCGTTTGTTAACGTTATTATAATTACATAATTAAGTATTATATGTAATTAAAAATATTTTTTACGCGGATATTTAAATAGAGAAGTACTTGTTAATTGAAGATTTGTTTTTATCGTAGATAGTGGCGTTATTATTAAAAAAATATTTTTCATTCAAGAAATGCAATTGTTTTATTTTTTCCTAACGCTTGTGTACGCAACTGTACCATATTAATAAATACTATATTGGAAGGTTAAGAACGTTTCTTAGATATATGGCACGGCCGCTTTTTGGTAGCCATCCGATGACGAAGCATCGAAAACCTACATAACCCGACCAAGTGTCGGGTTATGTAGGTTTTCGATGCTTTGATGATAGTCTTATATGGTCTCTCGATAGGAATCTTCTATACTTGTGAAAGCTCGCACCAATATGAATCCGTTATGTAAATCACTAATGAGGGTTATCGACCCTCTTCCTTTTGAAATAAACACCTACAGTCCACTAGCACTGCATCTCCATCATTGCTGAACTGAACTAGCCTTTTATCTTAGTTTAGTCTTAACAAACTCTTCTTCTATCTTCTTTCTTTGGTGTTTATAAAAATGTTGCCCGTTGCCCCACATTATTTTAGGAATAACTCCTGTATTGTGGGTGCATTCACAAACATGTAAGCTCACATACACAAGACATTTAGATCCGGAACACCTATCTGTAAGCCATACAAATATTTGTTACGTGCGGGTATCTCAGCAGACGATCGCTCAACCACTGCTCACTGATTTCACGTTTGTGTTAATATATCTTCGTTAACTCGTAAAAAGGATGTTGTGTAATTAAAAGAAGGCAATTTTACCGTAAATCTGATGCTCTTTCTTGGCTCTCCTGGCTCTGTTTGGATTAAATTCATTATCCAAATCATAATCGGTGATTTCAAAACGCATTACTTCGTCGTCCGACATTGTTTTGCTAGGAATAATCCAGTTCTAAATTTGTCACTTTTTTATAACATTTAATTTAAATTTGTATGTTTGTATAAACTTGGTTTAAACACTTTTTAAAGCACAAATTATCCGAAAATCACTTTACTTTGCGAAAATGAAAACCAATGAATGAACCAAGCAACAACAATTCAACCTTTATTATTTTGACAATGACAGTAAAGACAAATGACAGTTGACAGTGAAGCTTCGTAACTAGAGCTTGTTTGCATTTATTTTATCAAATCGACTAATGAAATACTTATTAGTTTGATTGTGATTTCTGTAAAAACATATTGGGGAGATTAAACCAAAAAATCCTAAAGTTACATTAACAGTAATTATTTCTTTACACAAGCATTGAGGAAAAAAATCTACGCTAGCAGGCTTCTTTACCACATGATATGCGCCACAATCTATTAATAATTCTCCCTGCGGTTTTAGTTGCGTCTTTGTTTACTGCTCCGCTTCCACCTGTACTTAATATTCGTTACAAAATGCTAGCTTTCCCATAAAGAAAGATTTTTAATATCCGAATAGTAGTAGATTAGCGCGTTTAATAAAAAAAAAACGCTTTATTTCGACGGGGTGCTACGCTTCAAAGTTTCCAGCATAAAAGCTCAACCTCAAACTTATAGACGATATGAAAACTAATTTTTATCCCATTCTAATATTATTTTTGACAAGTGGCGGCTCCCTATCCGTCTTAGTAGGAACACTCGGTTATTATGTCTCTTGTACAACATCCTATTTAACCCTGCTTACTCTGGCTACTTGCGTGATCCTTTTTCGTTCACTCGTTCTCCCGATGCCCCATGCAGTCCCCACCATAAATACCATCTCAATTTCCTATCCCCTAAACCCTATATCTATTCCAATGCCTTCTTTTTTCATGCGGTACGACTAAGGAATTCACTTCCAGCTAAGATCCGTGACGCTAAAAATATTCAAAAAGCTAGCCAAATAACATTCATTACCTCTCTACTATCGCGTAAAGTTATATATTAATACTAAAAGTTTTTTTTTTGCTTTACAACCTTCCCTGTATGCTGGTGAAAACAACAAAAAAAGAATGATTAAAATTGGTCCAACTGTTCATAAGCTATAGGGTCGCGTCACCAGGAGAAATAGGGTTCATTTTTATATACACCGTGAAATTTTAGTAGTTGTTTTCCCGAAGCGAAATGAGTTTGTGTCGGTAATACAATCGATTAATATATATAAAAAAAATTAGACTCAATAAATGGCAGATTAACAATTGTGATACTTAAACAAAACTCGAAAGCGACTTGAACCAATGGTAATACATCGCGCGATATCTACGCGGAACGCGGGCTGGGCGCGCGGTTACCCCGAATGGCCGCGCGGTCGTTGCACTCGCGTATAAATCAGCTGATCACTACTCGTGACTTAATAAAACACAAAACCCAATAAGTTATTCCAATTTTCCCTTCATACTTTTACGGGCTTAGGACCGTCGCGGCGGCGCGTGCGTTTCGTGTAGGTACCTACTTTATGTCTAGTGAACTACTATTGATTCTCGCTCTATCGAGTTTATGAATACTTTTTTAATGATTTGAAAAAAAAAACATTCTTTTTTTAAGTTTAACTTTGTGTTTCGATAGTACTACTGATGGGTAGTCGTCCTGCCGCGGGAAAACAACCATTAAAATTTCAGCGTGTATATAGATTATAGATAATAATACATTATCATTTAAATGTATCTATTTATGTGTACATTTATTAACTGTTATTGATTGATTTACCTAAACCCGTCATACAGGTTGTCCTAGTTCAGGGGTTGAGACCACATCCAGTACTCTGTGATGCTGATCGCAGAGACCTTAAAATCGACTTCTGCGCGTCTAACGAATTAGGTGATTTTAATTTTTATGAATTATTTATGCACACTGTGTCGACATTGCTTACCCAACTCTCCTGTCGTAGGTCTGCTGGAACGTTTGAAATACCTAAGCAGCACCTTTGTACTCATATATCTGTATTTGTTATTTTCGTTTTTAAGTGTTTGTGTGTACATAAATAAATTAAAATTTCAGTAAGATCACAGTGAAATCTATTCTCCATAATATGAAGTTCCAATTTTCCAAACTCGTTTTCGGTTTGCTTCAATTTTTCAATCAAGAGAACAAGAAGAGAGCTAGAAAATAAAAAGAATAAAATATCCATATTTTGTATATTTCATTAAAAAAAAACCAAATGGTGAATAGTTATTATGAAATTCTGCACTTCCTTAGGACTAGTTACGCCATTGAGATTATCTTCCGCTAGCACCACGAGGAGTTTCTGAAAGGGATATCATGGTCCTGGAACACAAAGGGCACCAGGACACAGGTGGGTTTTAGTCAGTAGGCGAGTCTGACATGCCCTCGCGCTCTACCCTAAAACGGGAGAATACTTTGGGGAGAACTTATTGAATAATTTTCCACCTCAAAAAAAAGAAAGATTCCATGACGTCTACAATGCGTCCCAGAGCATGTAAACTCATCATCATCATCATCATTTCAGCCGATAGACGTCCACTGCTGGACATAGGCCTCCCCCAAACGTCGCCACAACGAACGATCCTGTGCGTCTCGCATCCATCGGATTCCCGCAACCTTCACCAGGTCATCGGTCCACCTTGTAGGGGGCCTTCCGACACTGCGTCTTCCGGTACGGAACCAGAACCTTTCGGCCCCAACGGCCATCCGTTCTGCGAGCAATGTGCCCTGCCCATTGCCACTTTAGTTTGGCGATTCTTCGCGCTATGTCGGCAACCTTGGTTCTCCTGCGGATATCTTCATTTCTGATTCGATCACGCAAGGAAACTCCGAGCATAGCCCTTTCCATTGCCCTTTGGGTAACTTTGAGCCTTCTGATGAGGCCCATTGTGAGCGTCCACGTTTCGGAACCATATGTCATCACTGGCAACACGCACTGGTCATAGACTTTCGTCTTGAGACACTGTGGTATATTGGATGAGAAGATACCGCGCAGCTTCCCGAACGCTGCCCAGCCGAGTTGGATTCGACGGTTGACCTCTTTCTCGAAATTAGACCTTTCCAACTGGACTGTCTGTCCAAGGTAGACGTAATCGTCTACAACTTCGAGTGCAGAGTCTCCGATCTTGATCGGAGTGGGTGCTACATGGTTATTTACCATGACTTTGGTTTTGTCCATGTTCATTTTAAGACCCACTCTTTCGGAAGCTCTACTGAGGTCATTGAGCATTGTGCTGAGCTCTTCCGTAGTTTCAGCCATGACTACTATGTCGTCGGCAAACCGAAGATGAGTGATGTACTCGCCATTGACATTAATGCCCAATCCACTCCAGTCCAGAACCTTGAAGACATCCTCCATTGCGGCCGTGAACAGTTTCGGAGAAATGACGTCTCCCTGCCTCACACCCCGCTGCAGGAGGATAGGTTTCGAGGTCTGGTCCTGCAGTCTGACTGACATAGTGGCGTTTTCGTACAAACACTTCAGCACCTCGATGTACCGATAGTCAATCTGGCACCGTTGGAGAGACTGCAGCACAGCCCAAGTCTCGATCGAATCAAAGGCTTTCTCGTAATCCACAAACGCTAAGCAGAGAGGCTGATTATACTCCTCGGTCTTCTGTATAACCTGCCGTAGCGTGTGTATGTGGTCTATGGTGCTAAAGCCTTTTCGGAATCCGGCTTGTTCGGGAGGCTGGAAGTCGTCGAACCTGCGCGCGAGACGGTTCGTGATGACTCTGGAAAACAGCTTGTAGACATGGCTCAGAAGTGAGATGGGCCTATAATTCTTGAGGGCCTTGTCGCCCTTCTTAAAGAAGAGTACCACCACACTTCCGCTCCATGCCTGTGGTGTTTTTCCCTAGAATATGACGGAATCAAACAGCTTCTGAAGGGCCTTAAGGATCGGTTTACCACCCGCCTTCAGGAGTTCGGCTGTAATTCCGTCATCACCCGGTGCCTTGTTGTTATTAAGCTGCTTCAGAGCCATCCTAATCTCGTACAGGCTGACGTCCGGGATATCTTCGGTATAGTGTCGGGTCAACCTAGCTCTTGGGTCGTTTGCTAGATTCGTAGTGGGTTTTGTGATTGACGTGTATAACTGTCCATAAAAAGCCTCGATCTCTCCCAGAAGCTCCGATTTGGCGGATATGACTCTGCCATCTTCGGTCTTCAGTTTCGTGAGCTGGCTCTGCCCAATAGACAGATCTCTTGCAAACACCTTGGAGCCCTTATTTCGCTCAATCGCGTCTTTAATTTTTCCAGTATTAAAGTGACGGATCTCGCGTTTCAAGGACTTAGAGATCCGTTTATTGAGCAGCCGATATGTGCACGCATCGTCTGAAGACTGCAGAATCATCTCACGCCTTTCCTTCATAAGCTGGAGAGTTCGATCTGTGAGCCTCTTGCTCTTATTTGTACGAGTCTTATAGAATTTAGACCCGACCGTATGGACAGTTTCCACGAACCCATCGTTGTATTCGTCCACAGAGCTTCCTAGGCTTTCGAAACGATTTTGGAGTTCGAGCTGAAAGCTCTCGGAGTTTTGGATCTGGATCTGTGCAGGACGGAGCGTAGACTTCATCAGTCGAGATCTTTCAAGCTTGACATTGATATTCAATGTGCCTCTTACCATGCGGTGATCACTTCCGGTTTTCACCGCATTGATCACAGAGACATCATTGAATACTTGCTTCTTCGTCGACATGATGAAGTCAATCTCATTTTTTGTTACACCATCAGGGCTTTGCCAGGTCCACTTCCTATGCTCACGCTTTCTGAAGAAGGAGTTCATCATGTAGAGGCCCTCCCTCTCCATAAAGCTGGCCAGTAGGTGTCCCCGGTGGTTCCTACGTCCAAATCCAAATTGCCCCACTCGCAGCTCGTCACCGTCTCGTTTGCCCAGTTTCGCATTAAAGTCCCCCATGACCACGGTGAAGTGAGTCTTATAACCATGTATGGCTCTGGATACATCCTCATACATGGTCTCTACTTCGTCATCGGGGTGTGTCGAGGTCGGAGCGTAAACCTGTATGACCTTCAGCGAATATCTTGATGATATTCTGAGTATAAGGTACGCCACCCTGGTCGACACGCTCTCGATCTTCACCACATTGTTCACAAGGGACCTGTGGACGATAAACCCGACACCACCTTGGGACTGCTGGTCCCCCTCCCGAAAATAGAGCAGGTTACCAGATTTTAGGATTATCGTGTCCTCCCCCTGTCTTCGGACTTCGGATAATCCCACAATACTCCATCGTAACCTGCTCAACTCCTCCTCAAGCTCGGCAATCTTCTCATCGGACCGGAGTGTACGCGTGTTGTACGTCGCCAGGTCCAGTCGTCGACGGTTGATCGATCCCGCCCGGAGATTCTTAGCACCCCAGACCCCAGGGCTGCGCCCACGCCCGTCCACGCTAGCACAACCGCTGGAGTCACCGGGCACTTGGGGCCTGTTTCTTGTTGCATTATGCATTTGAGGGGGTTTGGACCATAACCCGCCACGCTGGTCCAGTGCGTGTTGGCGGGTCGCCATAGCCTCGTTCGTTTATCAGCAGGGTGCACCACGTGCAGGTGAGGTTGGCTTGGGTCCCGATAGGTGTTGATTGGGACCCCGTATACACCGCATGTAAACTGTGATCTCGGAAATAAAAATAAAAAAAAAACAGTAAATGTTATTCACATTTCTTTATTTAAAATCATCAATATTTTTAGTTTAAGTATATAAAACTCACGTAACATAAGATTTCATACTATGTATTGTGCATCTAGTCGGAGGCATAAAAAATGTATGTAACGGTATTAATTCCATTGGCAAGCATTTATCTGATTATAAGAAACCGGCAAGGTTTGTCAAAATGGTCTATTCGGAATTCGAAATTCGGTTTCGCCATATTCGGTGTAACGGTTTTTTATCTGATTATTTCAAAAACTTATTTCACAACATACAGTATTGTATAAAAGATAACATGAACATCAATAAAAGATCGCAGTTACAACATAACCGCCAAACAAGGCTCGATGTTTCTCGAAATTAGTCGAATTCATGCAATTTAGTCTTACGATACGATCACAGAAAATGTTTCGATAAAAATTTTGTTTAAAACACGTCTTGTATAATTTTGCGCGAATGACTACTTGATTGACATTCGTTAAAAATATAAATAAAATATTTGCATCCTTGGGACGGAAACGGACGACTTTGAAACACTTTATTTAGGACGTTAATTAAAGGTAGGACCACACTTTTGAAAATAAAGCACATTCATCAAATATTTTTTTCGTAACCAAACAAATTGCACTTAAATCAAATGTGGAACTACCTTAATATTTTGAGCGAAATAGGTTCTACGAAAATCAAATAAATTGTATCAATTATTAGATATACAACAACTTGTATCAATAGTAATTTTTAAAACGTCAATAAACAAAATAAAATTATACATTAAAACACAAAATAATCGTTTCACGAAAATAACTATATAGAATATTACACTCAATATTGAATTATATATTTTTTAATCAAAACATTCAAAATCAAAAGTTAGTAAAACAATCTAAAAAAAATAGTAATGTCCAAATAATAAAATATTATTATAAATCAGATAGTTAGCATTTTTTATTCGTTTGTAGACACTGTTTATCACACCCGACAATTAAAGTTACCTATCAATGCAATTCAGTTCAATTTTTTTTTAATGCTAAACAATGTCTAAAAACATGAAATAGTTAAATAAAATTAATAAAACACACAGACAAAATCGGTACTTTTTTCGAAATAAATATTTACCAAATTTTTTGAACATTACAAAATCACAGTTCAAAATTACATTGATGGCAATCTAGTTAAAATGTTAAAAATAATTGCAACTAATCATTATTCTAGTAAAGTTAGGTACTTAGATTAAGTATGTGATGCTTACTAAATCTAAAAAAAGATGTACAGTTGGTACAATCTAAAATAATGCAACTTTATTTGCGTATTTTGTTCGATATCAAGTCTAAGACAGATGAACTATTACGAACATTAACGATTTTAATTTCATATTTTTGAAGACATTCTATCACTACTTGCGTGTACAGTGAGAAACCGAACACAAGTTTATAATAAATAAGTTATTTTACTTGTAAAAAAAATGCTTTTCTAAATCATCGACTGCTTTTTTTATACTTATCATTAAAACGCCAAATTGGCATTAAATACTGTTAATTGACACTAAACTAACATCAAAATTTGCATACAACAACCATGAGATATGCAAAAATGCATTGCGATAAAATCGTTAACGTTCTGATATCGTCACCTATACCATATAAAAACTGTCCGATCTTAATTTTAATATTTACATTACGTTGTAAACTTTCGCTATTCCTAGAAGGCAACTCTCAACACCCACGGTGGATCATCACAAATGTTTCAAAAACACTTCATGGACTTAGTGAGAAAACTCTCACACAATGTGCGACGAACAACGATTGCAATATAATTATGTCCCTACACAATTACCTAACATTAGTCGATTATCAAATTCACTCGAAAAAAAATCGACTAAAAAATCGTCGTTAAACTTTATTATGGCGGATCACGTTCGAAATTTTAAACGAATGTGTCAATTGTTTTCCCGCTGACGGCATTTTTTTTTACGTACATGCCTTCAGCGGCGTTGGCTCTCAGTCATAATGCCACAGCTTGTATGTAGCTTTCATCTTCGTAGCTTCCTGCTGAGAGTCTGAGGGCATGCTCCTCGCATAGTGAAGCTAGCTCTTTGAGCCATTCGTCGAGGATGACTGCGTTTAGAATGGAGCGGAGGGTGATGGATTGGTTCCAGTAGGAGTCTTGTGTGAAGACTGGTCTTTTCTGTGGACTAGCGTAGGCGTTGGGTTGCGGACTGAGCGCGTTGTGTTGTGAGGGTGATGATGCTGGAAAATAAATTTATAAATATCAGCAACTGAACTGACAATATCGGTAAGGTCGAAAACTAAAGATCTGTGAAGAACAAGTCGGTTTTCCAGAAAAGTGAACTAGTAAGGCAGAAAAATTATATAATTTACATTATTTCGGAATCTTTCGTGGACTTTTAAATACAAACGTTTCTCTTTCTGGTTTCTAAGTGACAAAATTATCCTTTCTAATCATTATCATTATGTCAGCCAAAAGACGTCCACTGTTGGACATAGGCCTCCCCCAAGTGTCGCCACAACTACCAGGGCTGTGCGTCTCGCATTCATCGGATCCCCGCAACCCTCACCGGGTCATCGGTCTACCTTGTGAGAGGCCTTCTAACGCTACGCCTTTCGATAAGCGGTCGCCCCTTCAGAGCTGCAATGTGCTCACTACCACTTAAGTTTGGCGGTTCTTCGGGCTATTGTAACTGATTCTCCTGCGAACATCTTCATTCCTGATTGGATCACACAAGGAACCTCCAAGCATAGTCCATTACCAAATGAATCTATTTATCGGATACTAGTGATCTTCGCCGGCTTCGCACGGGTGCAAATTAAACACATAACCTACGTTGTTCATCACTCTTTCTATTACTGTATATCGCATTATAATCCGCTATACAAAAAAAATCACAAAATCACAATCGCAATCCGTTGTGCTTTTACGTGGACTTAGCGGATAAATAGACAAATAGATGAAGAAAGCGACTTTGTTACTATGTAAAGATATCTGTGAACATATCAACTTACTAAAACGATTAATACGGTACGGTACTTACAAGACAATCTCCTTCCAAACATATTGGAAATACTGTTGGACAAGCTCCGTCGTTTAGCCTCCACGCGCCTGAACGGAGAGTCGTCTGGTTTTTGTGGTGAATCTTGGCTGTGACCTGAAAGATTAATTAAAATGTTCTCTATATGCCGTCTCTTTTTTTCGTTAATTTACAAGTTTAATTTTTTCACAGCTAGGACCGCAGACCTGAGTATATGGTTTTAATTTCAACTCGATAAATCCACGCAAGGGTCTTGACACACAGACATACAGGCAGACTGACAAACAGACACAGACAGACAGACGGACAACAAAGTGATTCTATAAGGGTTCCGTTTTATCTTTTTGAGGTACGGAACCCTAAAAATGCGCTAAGTACACTACTTCAAAGGTGGCGTGAAAACGTGTGCATATTATGACGATGACCTCTTTCAACTTTTTGAATCATTATATCTCAAAAACGGTGGCTCTTAGGAAAAAATGTATTGAGACATTTTTGTAGATAATTATTATCTGATCTACAATTTTTATCGAAGCTAATTTTATGATAAAACTTACCGTTTTGCTGAAAATTGAGAAAAACTCGTTTTTGTGACCTTTGATCACGAGTATTTTTTTTCCAGGTGTCGGATCGATGAGGACTTTTTAGGTTTCATTTATGATGGTTTTGAACAATCCTACCAATTTTCAGCTGGGTGCGAATTATCCTTGGATGTCTAAATTGACCGGACTAATATGCAACAGCCCGAAATATCTATCGGGCAGCTGCCCAGATCAGATATAACACCCGTCTGGTCAGAAGATCCTCCCTTTCCAACGGAGGTGAAGCTATGTGGGGGCTTTACACCCTGTTCCGCATACCTCTAAAGCAGTAATAGAGTCAGTCATAAAAAATATACAGCTTCTTTCGTAACCGTCAAGTTCCTAGCTTGAGCTATAGCGGAGCTGACTGCCCAGAGTATGCTTGTCTTGTGTATAAGTATTGTTACCAGTAAAAGCGAAATGACTTACTATCTTCGCTTGTCGGGCCTCGCGTCTTCACCAGCGCCATCTCTCGCTGTATGAGGTAAACTCGCGCCTTGTCCACTAACTCGCCACTGTTGTCTATACCTTCTGTCAGTTCATCCACTTCTTCTTTTAGCTTACTTAGGATCTGAAAAGTAAAGTGTTTATAAAGCAATGTAAACTCTGTGTGGAAGTTTGAAACTGGCTCCAGTGACTGAAAAGTTGAAAGAGAATCGTTTGTCTTGGAATGGCCATGTGAAGAAGAGGGATGAGACGCATGTTACTAAAAAAGTTATGAGTATACATGTGGATGAATGGAGAGGGAGGCCAAAGAAAAGATGGATGGATTGTGTGAGAAGTGATATGAAAGAAAGGGGAGTCAGTGTTAGCGTGACGGGTGGCAGGATACAATGCCGCCCCCTAGTAACATGGAAAAAAGGCGAGATGAGATAAAAACCACTTGATATTAAGAGCACTGGTATATAAAGGTGTCAATCATCATCATAATTTCAGCCGAAAGACGTCCACTGTTGGACATAGGCCTCCCCCAAGTGTCGCCACAACGACCGTTCCAGTGCGTCTCGCATCCATCGGATTCCCGCGACCTTCACCAGGTCATGTCCAACTTGTGGGAGGCCGCGCCAACGCTGCGTCTTTCGTTGCGTGAAACATATAGGTGTATGTGTTTCTATTATTTATTTTCGACATTTTTCTTTAGGTGGAAATCATCCAATTACTTCTCGCGCACTAGGGCGGAGCGCAAGGACGTGTCAGAGTTTTATTGACTAAAACCCACCCATATTTTCCTTTTTTGCCTTGCGTCTCAGGGCCCAGGGTTCCCTTTCAGACAACCCATGGTCCCAGTAGGCTTCGGCCCTGCTTGCCCCTGCAGTTTTGCTGATATCTCTTTGAGGCGCGCGAGGAACACTATGCGCCGTCGACGACTCGGGCTCGGTCCGGACGGCGAGCTACCCATTGCTCGTCGTACGCAAGGCTACGCCTACGATGGCTGGAAATTGGGATCGGGGTCTCGGCGACTAGGGCGTGAGGAAGTTCGTTCCCTCACGCGTGATTTTATTGACATTGGAGATCGACTTTACAAATAGACATTACTCACTTGAAACAATGAAGGCACATTCGGCTGTAACACGAATCCGGGGCACAGAAGTAGGGAGGTTAGCAGTGGAGTAGGTAGCGACGCTAGCTTGGACACCACGCTCGTGACGCGGCAGTTCACTATCACTTCCGACTCGAGGAGGACTGCGGTTTTCTTTAGAAGACTGGCTAGCAATGGTCCTGGAAACGTATAAAGGATTTTTTTGAAAATTTTCGTAATATCGTAAGTATGAAAGTATTGATCTTTTGTTTGACTGTCTCGTTGTATAGTCACAGATGTTTGATGAGAATCGACACTTTTACCACACTAGGTATCTATCGGTTTCTGATTTAAGCATTTGAAGTTGAGTATTTCTTAAAGAGTATTTATTTCTCAAGGTAACACCACCTCGGAGAGATGCGACCTCTAGCGGGAGAAGTTTAAACCTCCTGATGATTTTGTCGAGCCGTCGGAGAGCCTCTCTCCTGGACACGAGTTGCCATGGGCCACCTGGAAAATTCTAAACAGACTCCGCACCCAAGTTGGGCGCAGCAAAGACAATCTCCACAGATGGGGGTTCTCGGACGGTTCCGATCTTCAGTGTTAGTGCGGCGTCTCTCCGCAGACCATGTCCCACTTTCGATTCTGCATCACGTGCCCTGGTACCTGTTCATGTAGGGACCTAATGACAGCATCAGCGGACGGCATTGCAGTGGCCGAATACTGGGCCAGGCAAGGAATGTAACTAGTTTTGCCATCGATACGCTAAGAAGAAGATTTCTTAAAGTCTACTTTAGTCTGAAAACCTGTCAAAATTTGTCATTTAAGTAACGAGACACGTTTTAAATTAAAATTAATTCAGATACCCGCCACAAATTTATCTCCTTGTCTTGTGGTCTCAAGTACAACGGTTAAGTATTGGGTTCCAGATCCGATCCCCAGGTGAAATTATCAAGGTTTTCTATAGGGAAGTGCTTAAAAGCAGCATCGAGTCTCAATTTTCACCCAATGAAGGTTTTCTGTAATGATGAAACCTCTACGGTCCAAACTTTACCGTTTCGTCTCATCGTTTATATCGAAGGATTGGAACAATTTGCCTGCTGCGGTCTTCCCGTCCGATTATGATTTAGGTATCTTCAAGGCTAGTGAATAGGCTCCTAATAAATCAGTGCCTCACCATCAACGATTGCATCACTACTTACCATCACAGTCAAGCACTAGTTGATATTATTAAAAAAAAAAGTACAATGCATTCCAAATAAGAATAGGATCGATTGCCATGTTGTGACGTGACGTCATACTGTCAAATCGAAGATTTAATAGGGTGAGCAAAACAAGAAATTTTTAAAATTTAATTTATTTACGAACTGTAAACGGAAAAAGATTTTGCTCATCTCTGAGTTCTTCAATTTTGCCCAATTTCTTGCGATTTGACAGTATGACGTGACGTCACAGCATGGCAATCGATCCTATTCATATTTGGAACGCATTGTACACCAGGTAATACACTTAAATTGAAGTTGTCACCAGATAATTCCCCCCCCCCCCAAAGTTACCTATTTTTACGTCATAATATTCGCCCTTCGAAAAAGTCAAAGTCAAAACGTTTATTGCAAACCAAGTGTACAATGTTGACAACATATTTAAAAAAAAACACAACATGACAACATGATTGAAAACTTAATTGCAATTAAAATGAACACAAGTACATTACTAACACTTACCGATAATAGATTCAGCACTAGCCCGCCAGCTTCTAATTAAAGGCACTTCACCTTCGTACTCCCTCTCCTGCTTCGCAAAACTCCGCCTAAACAACTCCTCGGCAAACCCTTCATCCCCGTCAACATCTTTGTAAATCTTAAAGCTATCATAACCACTACTTTCCCCTGTAGACGTCAAAGAATCATGTTCCTTTCCTTCATTCACGATCTCCGTCTTCACTTCACTCTCTTGCTCGTTCATTTGTTCATTTAGAGACGTCAAACTGTGTTGTTCCTTTTCTGAACTGTCACTGGTTTTCGTTTCGTATCCACTGGTGCACGATATCAGGCTATCCTGCTCTTTCGCTAAGGGCACTATTTCTGTCTCTTTCGTATTGTTGTTCGTTTCCCTCTTCGGGTTTGTTATGCTGTCGTATCGCGAGCTCCAGTTGCTGCACGCTAGAACGCGGGAGACTATTTCGAACCTTGAGTCGCAGATGTAGGCGTGGTAGTTGCCATAGAGAGTGTCGTTGGGATTCTGGAAAGAAATTTCAATATAATTATGAATTGCGGTTACAGAATTGAAGAAGCATAACTAAGTCTAACTAAGCAAATCTTCTTCTTCTTATCGATTCGATGGTAAACTCGTCAGTAAACTAAGCAAATGGTTCCCTTATTGTCCCAGACTACCTGGGACAATAAGGGAACCATTTTTTAAGGTGAGAAATCATCCAATGACCTCCCGCTGTAGGGGGGAGGGGGGGCGTGTCAGACTGGCTAAAACCATATCCATATTCCTTCTTTGCCTAGCGTTCCAGAACCCCGGGGTTGGGAGGCCACTACAGTTTTACCGACATCTGTTTGAGGTGCGCATGGAACATGGTGCGACGACTTGGACTTGGTCTGGACGGTTACCGGACGGCGAGCTATCCTTTTGCTGGTCGTCCGCAAGCCCACGGTAAGGATGTCCGTTCCCTCACGCGTCCGGCCGCCTCCTTCGCTAGCATTACTTCCCAGAAGGAGGCGAGATAGGAGAGCCATGTGCGTATGGGACCCTGGTAGCAGTGCAATGTGTCTGCTTTTTGTACTGGGAAATCATCAAATAACTCCTCCCACTCTGTGTTAAACTTTTACTGACTAAAATCTACCTATGTTTCTTCAAATACCCTTTGCATTCTAGGGCCGCGGTAACTTTTTCAAAAGATCCTGCAGAGTCCCTTAAATTGGTATCACCAACATTGGCAAAATATTGTGTTGCTTCTCCAAACGAGATCAAAGATTCAAAGTATTTTATCTACACTAAAATTATAGAGAGGTGGAGGTGGTTATCTCTGAAAGTACTGGTTCGATTGCTAAAATCATTTTTCACCGATAGAAAGCTGCTTTATTCCTGAGTGACATAGGCTATATTTTATGTCCGCAGGCGAAACTGCGTGCAAAAGCTAGTTTCGAATAAACCATTTACAGGCACTTTTAAAATGTCAAGAAGTCAGTCAGAAAAATGATGCTAATTGCACATTCCAAAGCGTACATCTCTATGGAGAAGAATGTGCAAGAAACTACATGGATCATTCATGACCGATTCAATTCGACTGATATTGTATTTGGAAAGTCTTACCCCATAGTTAACTTTAATTTCATGTACTAAATGGCTCATCGCTATATCGTCGTGCACGCCGTTCATTCGTCTGTCGTGTTCACTCTTCAGGTCCAGCACGCGTCGACCGCTGAGAGCTAGCTCGTCTACCCATTGTTTTGTCTGTAAGTGAAATAAACAGGTTGTTAGCCCTAGTCAATCAAAAAGGAGATGTCAGCAAATCGTAGGGGCCCAGCAGGGTCGAACTACTGGGGATTAAGTGAAAGTGAACCCCAGGGTCCTAGAACAAAAGCAAAGAAAGAACAGGAGTGGGTTTTAGTCAGTAAAAGTCTGACACGCCCAGGTGCTCCGCCCAAAAGCGAGAGAAGTCATTAAATGATTTCCCACCTTAAAAAAAGCCTTATGTAATCAATACATTTTAAGTTAGTTTTGTGAGGCACTTTTGTAGAAGAGGAAGAATGTTTTATGTAATAATTGAGGACCCGCTTCCCTCATCTTACTGCTCCTGTCCTGTGTTATAGAGGGTAGGCGCATTCTCTTTTCTTTCATATCACTGGATTGAGAGGTAGAGTGAAGTCAAAGATGGATGGATTGATTGTGTGAGGAGTGATATGAAAGAAAAGGGAGTAAGTGATAGCGTGACGGGTGACAGGGCAGATAAAGAAAAAACGTGTTGCACCGACTCCAAATAAAACGGGACAAGGGCAGGAAGATGATGATGATTCAGTTCTATTCCTGGTTTTACTCCCCTCTACCAAAATTTTACGAACCCGTGCTTCTTACTTCCAGTTTTATACTACTTTGGCTCGCAGTTTGTCGGGTATGCGGTCAAAATAACAAACAGACAAATTGATGCTGAAATTATTGATACTGGCTAAATTGTTATACAAAGTATACATACCATCTCCATCGGCCTCGCACAGCACCTGGGCGAGAGCCCCAAGTACGCGATAGCCGCGTCCCTATAGGGTTCCGGGTCGGCTATCCGGTGCCTGTAGGACACGGAGAGGTGGTGTCCGTTCAGCAGGTGCTTGAATACCAGGTCCACCATCACATCCTCGCAGTTCAGATCGATTAGCGTTTCCATTAGCGCGAGGGAGACAAGGGACAGCTGGAACAGTGATGGTATCGAAGTTTGAATAGATTAAAAATAAAATTGTAGTTTTTGAATGTTCAAGTAAGCAAGTAAGTAGTAAGGATTACACCGTATTTTGGTACCTAGCGACTCATTTGACACGCCAGCACATTTCATTCGTCTTCAAGAAGGAGCAAATGCATGCATGTTTACGAATCAAATATTTGGATATTTCGTATTGGCATTTTTTGTACAGGTTACTTTTAGACAAGCGTGCCTATAGTCAGCCACATCATCGCTTACCATTAGGCGAGATAGGTGATCAAACACGTGCCTATCGATAGTAATAAAAAATAACATACGTGTGAAATTTATCACGATACCCTACCAAGAAAGTGACTAATTTAAAACTCAATTTTGAGTATTCTAGTCCTTTTAACTTTTTTTTTGGAAGTACTACACTTCATTTATTTGTATAATTTAATAAAAACCCTTAACTAATTAAAACTATATATACACTAAAGGCAAAAACTACTAGCTAAAATATGGCGTCATGAAACTCCTCCGCATCGCTGTCGACTGGAAGTGTGCCCAAGCCATATTAACTTAGTAAAACAAAAAAAAAAAAATTGATAAAAGGTCCACAGCCATTTTTAACTTTCTACTAACCTGAAAGATCATCTGAAACAGACGACAATATATTCATACATGAACAGGAAGTGTATACGGCCATTAGGAAAGGAACATTCTTGAGACACAGCACTGTAGCAGCTTTTTGAAGTGCGTTCCATAAGTGTCACTAACTAACCTGAGAGTTCTTCTCGAGTCTCGTGAGAGTACATCGACGACTCAGAGGCCTCTTCATGGCACACAGAACTGTATCATTTACACATTATATGTTCCAAAAGTGGCCCTCAAAAGAACCATTTTTGTCACACAGCGCAGTATGTTCCATAAGTGTCACTAACTAACTTGAGAGTACCTCTCGAGTCTCGTGAGAGTACATCGACGACTCTGACGCCGTCATATTCATACAAGAATAGGAAATGCAGTACTTCCCTCAGAGGCCTCTTCATGTCACACAGAACTGTAGCATCTACACATTATATGTTCCAGAAGTGTGACTAACTAATTAAAGAGTTTCCCTCGAGTCATCTTAGCAAGACATTGACGACTCTGACACCGTCATATTCATACACGAACAGGAAGTGTAGTATGGCCCTTAGAGGGTCATTCTTGTCACAAAATTCAGAGCGGCCCTCAGAAGGACTATTTTTGTCACACAGCGCAGTATGTTCCATAAGTGTCACAAACTAACCTGAGAGTTCCTTTCGAGTCTCGTGAGAGTACAGCGACGACTCTGACGCCGTCATATTCATACAGGAATAGGAAATGCAGTACTTCCCTCAGAGGCCTCTTCATGTCACACAGAGCTGTAGCATCTACACATTATATGTTCCAGAAGTGTCATTAATTAACCAGAGAGTTTCCCTCGAGTCATCTTAGCAGGACATTGACGACTGACACCGCCATATTACACGAACAAGAAGCCCAGTAAGTCCCTTAGAGGGTGATTCTTGTCACAAAAGCGCGGCCCTCAGAAGGAACATTTTTGTCACACAACGCAGTATGTTCCATAAGTGTCACTAACTAACCTGAGAGTTCCCCTCGAGTCTTCTCAGCAGCACATCGACGACTCTGACGCCGTCATATTCATACACGAACAGGAAGTGCAGCACGGCCCTCAGAAGGCCCCTTCTCGTCACACAGCGCAGTAGTAACTCTAAATACGCCATGGCCGCAGCTTGCTCGGCAGCTCCATTCTGCAAGGGCGCCCCTTTCGTCTACGGTTTGTTTCTCGTTAGTAGGCTTGTTATATGCAGGACGTGACGCGGTTGAGTGACAGTTTTTTTTTTTTAGGGTACGAACATAATCGGATGTAAAAATAAAGGGAATAAGGAAAAAGGAGGGTAAAATAATTGAGGGTGATAAAGACAAGGCCTGGTATAATTATCTGACAGAATAGAGCCTATTCAGATGCTGTGAAACAGGCCCTTATACAGAAGACTCTTTTTAATTTTCTTTATTTCATTTAGTTTTTAAAAGGTCTCCTAATTTTGCTAGCCTCTAAGCAGAGTTTTTTTGTTTAAGTTACAATAAAATAAAAAACATTGATTTTTTTTTTTGTAGTTTATACAATGTTTAGTAATAGAGGTGCTGGAAAAGAGAGACTGGAAGAGATGTTAGAGTTTTAAATAAAAGAAAGATTCGAGCCAAATTCAAGAACAAAACGATTTTAGGTTAAACTACTACCACCAAAAATGGGAGAATTTAATCGATTCATTGCTGCGTTATGAAACATAAAAACAAAACACTGACATAATCACGAATTTATGTCATAAATAAAATAAAAATACAATGATTTCATAAAATAAAATATTCCCACAATCAAACAAAAAGCAAAATTAAAAACAACCGTGTGACACATATGTCACCCGTCACCAAATATGTCACATGTCGTATCCAGGAATGAATCGATCAATGGATGGTATACCGTCACTAAACCGCTCGGCATGGCCCATACCTGTGCGTCCCTCGTGCAATGACAAGCCCACTTACGTGATTTTATGCCGTAGAACATGGTCTTAAGTCTATGGTTAAAGCACATTTCAGGATTATTTGAGAAAAAAATGCGAGTATTTCATAATATGATTTCTAAAAAGCCTGATTAACATAATCATACGTCTCTGATACGTATTTCAGTAAATATGCAGACAAAATATCACTGACCAGCGTGTTAGGTACGTTATATAGGGTGACTGGCATTTAGTGTACGATACTTAAACACGTGATTGTGCTCATGGTAACAAACAATTTTTATTATGGGAGCAACGCCGAAATCGCGAAAAAAATATCAACTGTTCAGTACATTAGGCAAACATAAATGTACTGAACAGCTGATTTTTTTTTCGCGATTTCAGGTTTGTTTCCATAGTAAAAGTTGTTGGTTATCATGAGCACAATCACGTGTTTAAGTATCGTACACTAAATGCCAGTCACCCTATATAAGTCGTAATTACGAGCGTTCAAATATTTAACTGTTTTGCACTACTTAAATAATAAACAACAACAATCAATCAAGGCGTTGTATATCCAGAGATTTGTAATGTTGAATTCAACTATCGGATAGTTTCACGGGGATTTTTAAATTCTTGGAATGTGCTTTTTATCAATGAATAAAATGTATTATGACTCGTATGCGAGCTTTATAAATAAATTGTATCAGTATATTATGGTGAATGCAATGGCTCCTGTAATACAGTTTACTTTATTACTCGACTGTCGAACCATAGCGGTTCAATAAAATTGATAATCCAACACCGCCTTGCAAGACGTTTGTAGAGAGACTTATCATATCTAAGCTCTATATTGAAGTCATAACACATTATAGTTACGGTAAAATTGTTCTTCCGCCTTCTTCAAACCTCACGTGTTGCAAAACGTGATAAAGATGCTGATTAATTTTTAAATGGAACAAACACACGGTTATGTGAACACACAAGATGCCAATTAATATTATATAAATAAATAAATAGACATAATAGTTTCACCTTACAATTATACACAGTTGTTTCGGCGATCTAACACAATTTTTTAACGTGTTACATGAGTTGCCACTTCAATAAAATAAAGCTCTGCGGAATTGTTCAAAAGAGTTACTGCGGACGTGGACCGAAAAATGCAACTTTAATTTTTTCTCCACAACTATCACACAACGCCATCTAGTCCCAAACTAAGCAGAGCTTGTGCTATGAGTACTAGACAACTGATAAACATACTTATATATTTATAAATACATACATATTATAGATAATTACACCCAGACACAGAGCAAAAGATCGTGCTCATAACACAAACATTAGTCTTGGGTGGGTATCGAACCCACGACTTCCGCAATAGCAGTCAGGGCCACTAACCATTAAACCAACTGGCCAGTAAAACTAAAGGAACACTGGTGGGTTTTAGTCAATAAAAGTCAGACACTCCCTCTTCACCCAGAGCGGGAGAAGTCATTTGTTGAATTCTCACGTAACAATTAGAATACTGGCAATACTAGTATTGGTAGAGAATGCCTCCTAGGGCATTACGTTCGTCTTTGTACCTTTGTGTTGCATGAAGTAAAAAAACAAGAATATTTAAAATTAGTTAAAAGGGTAATAGTGTTACTTGTTTATGTGCAACTCACAATGCAAGATTATTAATAGGTCTTTACCTATGAAATTGTCTTTTTTTAAAACGGGTTGCTTTGATGTGTTATATTTTTGGATTGACTTGGAATTATAAGTTCAAATAAACTTTATATTAAAGGTACGTTATTCTTTTTTCGAAATTAGGTATTTATTGGTTACTTTGTGTTTTGTACTTTCTGTAATATCGCAGTACAGTACGGCCGTTATATTTTGGCGAGCTCGAACTTTGCGCAGAAGGCTGCGCACGAACGTTTTTTAGGAACAAAATGGTGGCACGAGGCGACGTGCGCGGGGCGGAAGTCTAGGCTTAGAGATTGACTCTATGTAAACACAATCGACCGTTTATTCAATCAAATATCGCAATCGATTTTTATCGATTTGGGATTTATTAATTTTTGTTTCTATGAGATATTGAACGGAATAGATTTACAAACAGTGAATGTTGTCGTTAGTAAACGAGATTTCGACTTTAATGAAAAAAAAAAAACTAATAAAATTTTATTTTCTTGGTTAAAAGACATGATTTAGTTAAATATCAGTTATGTATAAACCACTACTAGAATAACGATTGTTTGAGAATATTTTAAACCTTCATAGAAAATCGAATATAAATATATTTTTATAACTTAATTTATATCGATTTGAAAAAAAAAATCGATTAAACAACACCATCAGACACACGTATTGGACATCTATCTCTCTTCGGTAACTTCGTAAAGTTTCGTACTTATTCGGCAATGTTCGGTACGCAGTAATATGTCTCACTCACACGTTAGCATTGGTGTTATTTTCGTGTCGCTGTCTCTGTCTTGAGCACAGGCGGTGACAAAAGTTTTCGTTGGTTGTTATTATTATATTGTTAAGTTTTTTGTGTAGTGTTAGGTTTGTTTCTTTAATTCATAAGTTATTTTTGTAGCTTTCTGTCTCAAAGTGTTTTAATATTTATTTTATTTGTACTTGGTCCCTGTATTAGTAAATTTTTATTCGTAATTTGGTTTAAAAAAAATAATATCAATAACAGTTTTTTTTACGAGTGTACATGCGCGAAAGTTCGCAGAGCCTATGTTCAGGGCCGTCAAGTTACATCGGCCGTACTATAAGTAGGTACTTATAACCATGAAAGCTAATAAAAAAACGTTTTTTCAGATTAAGAGTTCCAACGTAGAAACTATGCATTTCTAAGGGCAAGCAATATCAATGACGTATGCCTACGACTTTCTTCTAACAAAAGAATACTATGTTCTTGGTTTAATAGCTTTCGTTTTGGAAATTTTGTCTTGTAGCTGCCCTGAGAAGAAAAGTTATTCGTGAGATAAAATTTCCCATGTGAAAGTGATTGAAACAAAAATAGACATCCCATCCATTAGAAATTTTAAGTCCGTATAAATCATCAATATTGCATACCGCTTGAAACACACATCTTACCACTGTAGAACTCATATTACAAAATAATGCGAGTTTTCTTAGATTTCAAACAAAAATGGTTATAAGTACTGCGATATTACAGAAAATAAAAATCACAAAGAAACCAATAAATACATAATTTCGAGAAAAGAATAATGTACCTTTAACCCATTGTATGCCACGCAGATCTACGCGAGACACAATGGCTTTTTAATTGTCTCTAATTACAACATACGAAAGGTCAATATTAAGTTTATTTGAACTTATAATTCCAAGTCAATCCAAAGAAAGACAACACTTCAAAGCAACCCGTTTTAAAAAACGGCCATTTCATAGATATCAAAACTTATTCGGTGCAAGTCAAAATCGATTGAACGGATAGTAAAAAATGATTGCTTAAATGACTAATGTTATTGTGAATGGAGTATAGCTAGAAAAGGGGCAATCTCGAGCCTGTAGGTTTCACCTTAAGCACAAGATATTTAACAAAATCTATTCTAGTTATTCTCACCTTTCATAACTGAAATAAACACTTAGTAAACATTTGTGTTAAAAGTTTGTTAAAAAGAAACAAAAAAAAAATAACACTGAACAAAGATATTGTTTAACGTAGAACAATAATAAACAAAATTGAAAAGTATTATTTAATAATAATAATAATAAATAAACCATACTTTAATAAGATGAATTTTAATGCAAAATCAGATATATGTTGCTTGGGTTTTGATATGGACACGTATATTAAAAAAAAAATATTGTCCTACACTAGAAATTACTCCTGTATCGTGTAAACTCACATACACAAAACATCCAGACCAACAGATAGATATTAAGACCATGAAAATATTTGTTCCGCGCGGGAATCGAAACCGCATCACGCAGCGTTGCAGTTAATCGCGCAACCACTGTGCCTAGTAGCAAAGCTGGTAGGTTCGGTTCATCTAGTAGTTTTATTTTAGGTGTGCAATCAAACATGTCAATAACAAAACCCCGGTGAAACAAGAGACATCCGCATCGCAACGCATACAAAGGCTCACTCATCCCGCACCCAGTACTGTAGTAGTCTTTACCTGCAGCAGCGCCGGACCCATCACGGGGACCAGGAACCCTTGGTAGAGCAGGTCTAGTAAGTGCTTCTTTATTGAAGGATGGGCCACCTGACGAGAAAAGGAACTCATTTATAATAAAAAAAAATACGTGTGGCACTCGGGGACTGCCGCGGTAAAGCTATTGCATAGCATGTAGAGTCGTACAATACGGCTAGTTGCACGCACACAAACACCGTGTCGAAGACTGCCGAAAAGAAACGACGTTAGACAATGCACGGCCTTCAAGCCACACCTCCGTGCCCGTCGGAGTGGGGGGCGTGAGGTATTTTTTCGTTACGGAATTTCTGGATTCGGTCCCCGCGCTCAAGGCCCTCGATAGAAGCTATGCAATAGCTTAATAAAATTGTATCATACAAATGTTTTTTTTTTAATTCTTTGTTGTACACAAAAACATACATAGTACACGGTAATACAGACAGTTTATGTAAAATAGCGAAAAAAACTAAAAAAAAATCTGGGCAAGTGCGAGTCGGACTCGCACTCTAAGGGTTCCGTACAAATTCACCTATGAAAATAGTTCAATTCCCGTATCTCTCGAAGATTTTTCCGAATCGCAAAAAAGTTTTTTTTTGTTTTATACACCTAAATGTTCTGCATGAATCACTTTGCCTATTGGTAAAAATATCAAACGTCTGTAACTATGAGTTTATAGTTAAAATACAGACAGACGCCATGGGGACTTCGGGGCCGTACAAGTATTACGTAAGCAGATTTTTTGCAAATATTAATCCCCCTCCCCCCTTCGTTTCCAAAAGTAAGCAAAGCTCTCTCCTCTCTCCTTGCTTACGTAAACATTGCTGTATACATTTTTTAATGTGTTCTCGTTTCGTCATTAATTTAAGAGCAGTAGTAGACAAGCAGGGTTGCCAAACGTGTTCAAACTAATGTCTAAATTTTGTAGAAAATCCGAGAAACTAAAAAAATATATACTGCTGACCATCCAGACCTCCCATCTTCCATGTCATCAAAAATAAGCAAAGTAAAGACCCCAAAGTAAATGCCATTCAAGTATTACATAAACACTACAGGGGGCCCCTTAAATGGGCCCTTTGTTTTCTAATATAGGATTTGGTTTTTACCTGCGCCACAGCATTACAGAACTCCACCGAGTCAATAAACAGCGTCAGCTTATGAACATGATTGACGTCATCAGGCGTCAGACGGAAGATCTTTTCGCTTAGTGTTCGCGGCAGGAGGGAGTATAGACCGCTTAGACCTGTGGGAGAAAATAGACACTATGAGTTACAGTGTATGCACATGGTATTCATTGACCTCGAAAAGGCATACGACCGGGTACCTCGTGAGGTTCTATAGTGGGTCCTTAAGGAGAAAGGTGTGCCTGGGAAGTATGTGCAGTTGATCCGAGCGATGTACAGTCGATGCAGTACCCAAGTCTGGTCTACAGTGGGCACCACTGGCAGCTTCAATGTGGCTGTCGGCTTACATCGTGCTCTCAGCCCTTACCTCTTCCTGATGATAATGGACGCTTTGACGTCGGACATTCAGGAAGACTCCCTGGTGTATGCTGTTTGCCGATGACATTGTGTTGGTTGCCGAGAGTGGCCTAGAGGTCCAGAACAGATTGGAGGTGTGGTGGCACAGATTGGAGACTGTTGGCCTGAAATTGATTAGAACCAAAACGGAATACTTGTTCTGCGATATCGGCGGTCTCTCCAATCCAGTGCCTTTAGCTCTCGCTGGAACGCCCATACCGATTTGCTCCGACTTTCGGTACCTCGGGTCACTCGTCCAAGGGGATGGTGAGGTAGACCGGGACGTAACACATCGGATGAACGCAGGATGGATGAAATGGCGACAGGTCACGGGAACAACTTGTGACCCACGGATGCCCCTCAAGTTGAAGGGTAAAATCTACAAGTCCGTGATAAGGCCTGTCATACTGTATGGATTAGAATGTTGGGCTGTGAAAAAGACGGATAAAAAAAGATTGCACGTAGCGGAGATGAGAATGTTAAGATGGATGTGTGGTGTGACGAGAATGGATAAAGTGAGAAATGAGTATATTAGGGGAAGTTTGAAAGTGGCGCCAGTGACTGAAAAGTTGAAAGGGAATCGTTTGTCTTGGTATGGTCATGTGAAGAGGAGGGATGAAACGCATGTTACTAAAAGAGTTATCGAGTTTACAGTGGATGGATGGAGAGGGAGAGGGAGACCAAAGAAAAGGAGGATCATTGGCAATGATGCACTCGTTGAGTCGAGGCTTCAAAGTCTTGAGCATCGACGCCGAGTTGCTAGCCTGTCGGTTTTCTACCGGTTGCATTTCAGGGAGTGTGCGTCGGAATTGCATAACCTAATTCCGCCTAGCCCGTTCCATCATCGGACCACCAGGCGTACAGCAATGCGCCACCGGTACATGGTGGACATCCCACCTATACGCACAAAACGTTTTGGGAACACATTCATAGTGCGTACAGCTAAGGAGTGGAATTCCTTGCCGGAATCTGTTTTTCCCGATGGCTACAACCCGGGAATCTTTAAGTCAAGAGTGAATAGGTTACTTCTAGGTAAGCGCGCTCCATCGTCGACCGCATCGTCGCTTTCCATCAGGTGAGTTTGCGGTCAAGCGCGAACCTATCAAGAATAAAAAAAAAAAAAAAGATGGATAGATTGTGTGAAGAGTGATATGAAAGAAAAAAACGTGTTGCGCCGACCCCAAATAACACGGGACAAGGGCAGGAAGATGATGATGAGTTACAGTGTAGGATTGAATTTTGATTGATTATGGTTTAGGTTAGACTGGGGTTTGATAGCTGGATACATGAACTGTGAGTTGGATAGGACCATAACATTTATATTGGAGACCACTGCGTGCCTCGAAAAGACCCTCGTAAAACGTATTAATAATATTGATAATCTAATTTTGCATGCCAAAACTCAGGCAGAATCTACTTAGCTCACTATATTTTTATAACATCTGTATTGTACAATACCAACATTCTATGCAATTAAAGTATTTAATTTATTTTGATTTGATAGCTATCGGCTTTTCGTATCATTTGTTACAGGTAGGCGCCCGTCTGACCATCTGCCTTATAAGGGTTGAAACACATCAGCAAGAAAGAGAGCGTCAGAAACCAGAAACGTTTATTTCAAATAGACCAATTACAGGCACTTTTGAATTGTCAAAATGTCGGTCAGTCAAAAAAAAATTCAAGTGAAGCTAAATTGCACGTTCCAAAGCGTAGATCTCTATGGAGAAGAACGTGCAAGAAACTCCATGGACACTCTTTTAAATCATCTTATGAGTTACATAAATCTTGGTTACATATTTCTTGTCGCTTCTAATATGTGAGCACAATGTAGATAAGTAATAATAATTAAAGTTAAAAAAAAACTAATTAAAAAAAAATAGAAATTGAATTCAGTCACTGGGAGCGAGCGAAGAGATGACCAGTTTCAACTGACGGCACCCGTTCACGAGCATGACGCGTGCATCAGCCCCACTCAGCTCAACCATTTTGAAGGGAACTGAATGACCCAATAACACGTGCCACCATCAGCGAGACATTTGAGTGAGCATGACAAACTCTCAACTGCCATGCTCGTAATGTCAAACAAGTTGTAACCTAATAAAAATGCTCCATGGTACTTCACATTCACAAAACTTGAAAAGTGCTTCTACATTATACAATGCTATTGTTTCCAAATACAAAAGGTAATAAATTATCCATAAGCTCTATTGAAATAAACAAATAAAATAAAATAAAAATAAAAATTTCGAAAACAACAATACAAAAAGGGGAATAGTATCTCTTCCAATATTTAAAAAAAAAAAACTAATTTGAAGGTAAAAGTGGCTGTGGCTGCGGAGGGTCCTTAGACAAAGTAACATCGTTTCGTACCGAAACGATATCTAAATTCGTCATCGTCTCTGAGATAACGACAAACATTTCATAGCCAATGTAACAATATGGTCGCGATCGTTGTGTCGAACTGTTTGTTCGTTAGAAAACAATAATATTGGTTATGGTATCGAAAATTTAGCTGTCAGCGTCAGTCAAGAAGTTCAAATCGGATCAAACCCGCGAGTTATTGTTGTTTTCAAATTTTATTAATAAGAATAATAAGACAGTGAGTGTTGCGTTTAATTGTTTTTAAGTTATAATAAAAACGATATTTTTATAGTGGTAAGTGAATAGAGTGTTATTACTTTTAGATCGTCTCCAAAACTTAATGATAATCAAAATAGACTCATTTTTATAAGTGACTGGTGTTCAAACGATGATGGAGTAATCTATTTTAATTTTTAGTGATAAAACATGGAATCAAGAGTGCGAGCAAGTCCCGAACAATTGTCAACGCTGCTTGAGTATATGGAAACGTAAGTAAATCCAAGTTTTATTCATGAATATGTAATGTAAACAATGACGCGATCTTAATAATGAATCTTTGTTTGTTTATGTTACAGTCATGGTGCCCTGGCGAGGCCTCTTGCTGGATCACAAGGTCGGGTACGGTCAGACCGACTGTGGACTGAACTGACCAACATATTGAATGCTGTTGGTGGTGGTGTCAGCTATAATATAATCTATTTGATCTGCAGTAATGCCTCTAACACAATAAATACTAAGAGTATGTCATCAATCAATGTCAAAAATCAGCTGCCGAATGAAATCCGGCCATATTGTTTCGATAACTACAACGTTTTAGCATTCGTTTCGTTATCTTTTTTGGCGATCACGATCGAGGCGAAGGCGAACATGAAAGCGCTGCTTGTCTACGCATTTGTATAGGATAAACACGATAACGATTCGTTACTTTATGGTTTCGTTATGAAATATAACATTGTCTACCAAATTGCGATAACGATGTCGATTGACCACGTGACTTAACGCGACTTATGTCAATCCCATACATTTTAGTCTTTTCTAACTTCGTTATCGTTTTTAAATTGTTACTTTGTCTAAGCCCCCATTTAGCCAAGCGTTTTTATCAAGGATATAATCTTCCAGTTTATAATACGCTTGTCTACATAGTGTGCGTTTAATGCATGCTTTAAATTTGGACTCATTTAGTTGTAGAATCTCAACTGGTATCTTATTATAAAATTTTACACAGTACCCCATGAAAGAACTATGTACTTTAGCCAATCTGAGCCGAGGTTGATCTAATTTGTTCCTGTTCCTAGTATTAAAATTGTGCCTGTCACTTATCTTAGTAAAAAGATGAATATTTTTCCGAACATACATAATGTTTTCATAAATGTATTGACAAGGGACCGTCAGGATGTTTATTTCCTTAAATAGTTCCCTAAGAGAATCGCGTCTGCGAAGATTATATATGGCTCTGATAGCTCTTTTCTGCAGAATAAAAATAGACTCTATATCTGCAGCCCGTCCCCATAGCAAAATACCGTAAGACATGATACTATGAAAGTAACTAAAATAAACTAGTCGCGCAGTATCCACATCAGTAAATTGACGGATTTTTCTGACAGCATATGCTGCTGAACTAAGCCGACCTGCCAGAGATGTTAAATGAGGACCCCATTGTAGCCTCGAGTCAAGCGTGATCCCTAGGAAAACCGTATTCTCGACGAATTCAAGTTTCTCCTTGTTCAATACTATGTCGGAGTAATTACTTTTAACATTCGGTAACGCAAATCTTATGCACTTAGATTTTTTTCCATTTAATACTAAATTATTAACAGTAAACCAGTTTTGGATTTGCTGTAAAGCATTGTTTACGTCATCAAGATTTGTGGAACGTCTATTGATCTTAAAAATTAACGACGTATCGTCAGCAAACAGTACAATATGTGGTTGTTTTTTTAATAGATGCGGTAGATCATTTATATATACTAAAAAGAGGAAAGGACCTAATATTGAGCCTTGTGGTACACCCATTTTGACTTTCAAACCCGGAGAATTGACACCGTTTATCTGAACTTGCTGTTGCCTGTCAATTAAATAAGATCAAGCTGAGTGCAAGTTTACCTAGTCCATAATGTTCTAGCTTTAAAAGCAAGGTTTCGTGATTAACACAATCAAAAGCCTTTGAGAGGTCACAAAAAATTCCTATTGCATCTTGGGCTTCTTCCGACGCTGCAAATATATGTTTCAATAAAGTGACACCAGCGTCAGTCGTACAACGTCCTTTGGTGAAACCATACTGCTGATCATGAAATATTTTATTGCGGTTAAAATGGTAAAGCATTTGATTAAGCATAACTTTTTCAAACACCTTACTGAAAACCGGCAATACTGATACAGGTCTGTAATTATTAGTGTCATTATGGTCACCGGATTTAAAAAGTGGTATAACTTTACTGTACTTCATTATATCTGGAAAGACTCCTTGGTCCACACACAAATTAAATATTAAAGCTAAGTACGGTGCTATGGTCTCAATTATAGATGCGCATACTTTAACAGACATTCCCCATAGGTCTTCGGTTAATTTGACTTTTATTTGCCGGAAAGCCTTTATGACTGTCAAAGGGTTTATATGTTTGAATTGAAATTCAACCGGACAGCCTGGCAAGTTTGCTTTCAATAAAGCAACTGAAGCTTCAGGGGAGGAATTTAGAGCTTCCGTAGTCCTAAGAGGTATATCGGTGAAATAATTCACAAACTCTTGGGCTACTTCTATGTTAGAGCTTTTGGGTCCATGTGAAGTCTCCAATAAAAAATCCGTATTGCGTACTTTATTCCTACCAGTTTCACTATTAATAACTTTCCACACAGTTTTTATTTTATTGTCTGCCGATTTGATCTTATTGCTAATGTACAGGGCCTTTGCTACCTTGCAAATCTTTCTGAAAAGTTTAGAATATCTATTTACATTTATTTGCGTGTTGTCGAGTGCCTCGTCGAATCCACCGCGTGCGGTTGTACTCTCGCTCTCTTTCTCGCTCTAGTAAATTACAGTTCTAAGCGACAAAAAAGGATAGAATAGTTCAACCCTGAAGCGGTACAATGTTACTACAATGTCGTAAAGGCACAGAATAAGAAATAGTACAAGTACAGAAATTGCACTCCGTGATAGCCAACATACGAATTTAAACCTACTAACAACAGCGATAATGTCCATAATACATTGCACGGCACGGACACGACCTTGATTTTATTAGCCTACTAGATCCAGTGGCGCTCGTAACGAATCAAAATGCACCGTAAGTCCGCGTGACGAGAGTCTCTTTTATTATGCCCGTTATGCGCCTTTGAACAGGCCGCTCTTTTTATAGGGTTAGGACTTGTGTGTTTTTGAAAAATGTGAAATAGGTACTTACGTTTTATTACCTACATAAAATATAATCAGATTTTCTAAAATTATATGGTAGATAGGTACCTAATTGATTTCTACCTATTTACTTATATCCATACTTTAAAAAATATGTTTTTAAAAGTCATCTCATAGAAGTGTCAAGAGATTGTTTACATTTAGTTAGGTATCTAAACAAATGAAATAGGTATTTAAAATGAAGTGTATATGACTTTGTTGGTTTTGTATGTGCGTTAGCTTTGCGTTCATATGTAATTTTTAAAAGGTAGGTCGTTTAAGACGTTATTATGCATAATAATTAACATTTTGTAAGATATCATTCCAATTATGTTGACCTTGCATTAGTAAGGTAGTCACTAGTACTGGGAGGTCTACTATATGGAATGATTTTAAGGTCATTGACTCGTTTACGTGAAAAATGTCGCAAATACTTGAAATAAAAACTCGATAGAATATTCGGTAAAGAATTCAAAAATATTTTTTGTTAGCACGGGTCAAGCGGAAAATCGAACACGCGTGTGACACTCTACCGAAATAAGCCTCGCAAGAGAGGCCGCGGGCGTAGGCAGATTTCTATACCTATAGTTAGAAGTGCGCCAGGCCTGGTAAAGGTGAGATAGGCGGTCTTTTTTTCTCTTATTCACAATGGGCCCACCTTTGAAATCGATTTCAACTGATGGAAAGCGATGAATCATAATGAAATTATCCCGGGAGTATATTCCATGGCAGGCTGGCATAAGTCAGTGTATTTATAATTATAACGAACCTGTAGCCAATACAGGACAGGTATTCCCGGACAGCATAAAGTCGGCTAACTGAGCACAGCGGGCGGACATTTTGGCGCACAGCAGCAGAGCGTCGCGCGCGGCCGAACCTGTGCTGCCCTCGCGGTGCACTGATGATAGGAGGAGACGGACTATTATGAACCTGGAAATAAAAGAAATAGATAAATGTTACAGCCAATACTTTTTAGGGTTTCGTACCTCAAAAGGAAAAAACGGAACGTGTCTGTCTGTCTGTCTGTCGATTTGTCTGTCTGTCTGTCAAGACCCTTTATCTCGGGAACACGTGGAGGTAATGAGTTGAAATTAAAACCATTTACTCAAGTTTGCGGTCTCTTGAAGCTGTGAAAAAATCAAATTTCTAAGTTAACGAAAAAAAAGATACGGCGGTGTCTCAAAAAACGTATATTTCGATACTCTCAAAGGCATCAAAATTCAAGGTCTTATAGCACAAGTATAGGAAAAAACTGTAAATTTGCAGTTAACTCACTTCGGGATTCTCACTTCGGAGATTGAACTGTTTTCATAGGTAAGTTTGTACGGAACCCTCAATGCGCGAGTCCGACTCGCACTTGCCCGGTTTTTTTTTAATAGTTAGTATTAAAAAGTAACTTTATCCAAAATTGAAAATAGAAAGAAATTTTCAAATTCGTTCAATTCAAGTTAGTAAACTTTTAAATCTGTTGGAAGGGGAAACTGTCAAATAACACTTTAAAGATGTACATACTGAAATGTGACGTCATCACCGCCATTAGGTAACGTAGCACACGTTACCAGCTTTAAAATATACGATGTGTTCATTAACTTCAGCTCTAACAGCTTTTTCAAGTATTCCAAGTTAAAATAATAATAATAATAGATAATTCCTTTCAACTTACTCAGCCTGAGATCCTTTATGCGTGTGCGTGGTAAGGAAGAACAAATCTAGGAACTTGATGTTCTGCATCAGCGCCACGCACAGCTGGTTGAGGACTGTCACGAGCTGACCTAGAACACATAGATGGACAAATATTGAGAACATATTTCATGACATTTTGAATGAAAATGACAAAAAAATCATATTCGGTGTCTGTTATAAAGGAGAGTTACTGAGGGAGAGAGTTAAACATTAAGATCTATCAGCTCAAAACTGCTGATACATGTCTTTATGCTTCATCAATCTCTTGTTGATGCTAATATCCATTCTTCAATTAGTCATAATTTCAGTAGCTACCCGTTTTCTAAGTATACTATCATTTACACACATCGTCCTATTGCGGTATGCATTTGAATTTATGTAACTATTTTACTTATATACAAAGTTCTTTATTATAGATACAGTAGCAATAGCCTTATATGCATAGGCATAATCAGCCTTGTAATGTTTCTATTCCTCAGTTCATATTCAGACCTTCTCTCTGGGAGAGAGAATGGGCCATAATCTCAACGCGGTTGGGTATATCGTGCCCCGTTTACACGTGGGCCCAGCCTCGGCCAATCGCCATCCGTAGCCATTGTGTTAACGGGGAAACCCCGTTTAAACAACGGCGATTGGCCGAGGCTGGGCCCACGTGTAAACGCACCATTACATGTACTCCAATTTTTGGTCCCAGGACCGTTCCTAACGATATTTTCCTTCACAATTTTTAAAGGAGTGCTGAAGAAATAAATTACCTACAGTTTGAACCCACGGCGAACCACTCGTAAATCGGGACCATTACCATTGGCCCACCACTTATCAGGTTACCCTTTTTAACCGGTTACCAATCCGGTTTGACTTGTTATATCACCATGGCAGTGTTATTTATCAATCGCTGATGCACATTTATTTATTATATTTATCTAGATACGTGAAAGATATAGATAGAAATTCCAGAGATAAATTGTTACTCATCGCATATCTATAGTAATATCGTCGTTATAAGGAAGGAGAAAGAAAAAACGGCGCCCTGTAAAATTGTATTAACATAGCTTATAACGTTTATTTTACAAAATTACATTTCTGAGGTTTACATTTCAATACAACTATATCTCGTGTCAAAGAGATTCGAAATTTTCTTGGCTTGACCATTGAACTATACCTGATGTAGTGCAAAACTATCACACTATATAGTACTAAAACTAAACTTGTATAGTAAATATTAAAGCTACCTTACGCAGTTTTCTGATTGCTTTTCCACCGCTCTCTTCTATCGTACTTTTTCGATTACGAATGATAATTTAGCAGTATTATGCTAGGTTATTCCTTACTCCATTTAAAAAAAAAGTAAATACTGGTGACCATACCGATTTAAAAGCAGGTACTTACTCTCAAGATTAGGTGGAGGTAACTCATTTCTGAAACCGCTCAGTAATTTCAGAAGTGGTCTTAAGAAGGGTTCTGCTGCTATCACCTGTAAAGACAGAGAATTGTTTAAGGTGTGTTTGTTTCACTTAAAGTTTTATATTATTAAGTGCCTCTGCTATGCCACTGCAGGGTAAATGCCACCCTTCCCGCCTTCCACTTTTCTCTGTCTTCTGTCTGTCTGCAATATTCGGCTAGTCTTTTGAGGAGGAGTACAGGTCATGCCACCATCTCGTTCTGGGTCTGCCGCGTTGTCGTTTTCTAATGTTTGGGATCCACTGTGTAGTAATTTTCTTTCTTTGCTCCTCCGGCATGCATTCTTGTAAGAGTGCTAAAAATTATGGCTAAGGGAGTGCTAAGATTAACCTATTAACCGCCTATGTAGGATATACCCGACAAACACTCTAGCGTTCATTCCCTCAGCCAGGGTCGCACATTCACGACTAAATACTCCATCTCGTCAGCTCTTCTGTTACCTATGGGGATTGAAGAGCTAAACGAGATGGAATACCCAGTCGCAAAAACACGACCCTGGCAAATAGGACGCGATAACACTCGTTGGACCAATCCGAAGCGGGCGGTTATGGGGTTAAGATATTGTGCTCTGTATGATATTCGTATGGGTTAGTGAAGTCGTCCTACTATTTCATAGTGTTACATCTATGTTGCAACATAGGAACTGTCTTCCATAGCGGTGTATGGCCCCTCGCCCACGGCGACTTTTTGTAGCGATGCTGTAGCGCGTTCGCATCGATACAGTCGCGACAGTCGCTTGCAAATGCGTCTAACGCACGTTAGTAACGATGGTGTCGCACGTTTACGAAACGCGCGACAGCATTGCTACAAAAAGTCGTTGTGGGCGAGGGGCCTTAGTGTTATCAGCACGATTGCAACAAATACAACCGTACAAATTCAACTATCGGGCAGTTGCACGGACCAGACGCAATCAATATCCGTCTGGTCCGAGATCCTCCCTTTTCAACGGAGGTTTGCAGGGCTTTACATCCTATTCCGCATAACTCTACCTCTAACACTGTTACCTCCCCGCTTATAGTATTTTTTTTCTTTGGGAAAATCATCCAATGACATCCCCCGCACTTGGCCGGGCGGGAGGGTATGTCAGACTTTTACTGACTAAAAACCCACTCCTGTTCCTTCGTTGCCTTTCATACCAGGACCGAGTTTTCCTTTCAGAAGCAGACCCTTGGCCCCAGTAGGCTTCGACCCTGATGGGCCCCTACGGTTTGCTGACATCTCCTTGAGGCGCGCGTGGAACAGTACGCGCCGTCGACGCCCCCGCCTATAGTTGGATTCATAATAAACCGGTGTCATCTCTGTTTACAGCGCAAAATTCTCATCAGTGTTTACTTATATTTTTAGCATACTACTTGAATGATGTAAATATCGTGTAAGACCGCGGTTACGACTAGGTAACCCGTGCTAAATGTTCATTTGGTCATGCTTTCGCATTATTATTTGACCATTTTGCATTCACACAAATTAAAATCTTAGCTTAATGTCATAATTGTCTACATAGCAAAACAAAGTCGATTTCCGCGTCTGTCTGTATATTCGCTAACTTCTCCTAAGGGTGTTTTTAATATCGTGCGGATTTCATCACGCATGCGGGATTGGCCCGCATGCAGAAAATTACAAAATGCAAAAAAACGCGTACCGGGTGCGTATTACTCGCATTACAATAAATACTTGTACTTGTATTAGCAGGGGTTACGCTTGCAAGGCAATCCCGCATGCGTGATCAAAACCGCACGATATTAAAAACACCCTTAAAGACGAAATGGATTTTAATGCGGTTTTCATTAACAGAATGTTCTATTCTATCAATTCTTTCACGATTATGACATGAGTTGGGATACTCGGCTTCTCCGGTGTCTAACCTCCCTAGTTTGTATCGTAATTATTGTGAAATATTTCGTAGTCTCTGCTATCCAAAATAAATAAAATTAATCTCTAAAATTATGCGATAGGTACGCTAAGCCATTTTATCAAATCCCAGATAATGTAGATAGCTTAGTAAATAGAACTAATATAATTACCTGTGTACTGTAATGGCTGATAAGGTGCCCGAACAGCTTGAGTTGCTCCAAACGCACCGCATTCTCGTATCTGTAACAAAACAAAACATATATTGTGTTAAACGTGTGTAAACGTGTATTCTATTTCACACAAGCTGCTCGCGACTTCGTCCGTGTCAAGCTTGTAAAACAGCACACTGACATTTGGTCATAATTTCTAGATTATTTCACGCGGGAATCTAATTCTGTTCTAAAATACAAGTAGCCTAAGTTACTCCTTATAAAATCAACTATCTGCCAGTGAAAGTCCCGTGCAAATCGGTGCAGCTGTTTCAGAGATTTATTTTATCTTTCTTAATCCAAAGTTTGACAGGTAGAGAACGCCTTGTTGCATTTAGTCCGCCTATGTACAAGTACACTAATGAACATAAAGTTTAAATAAAAACACTAGTTTCAATAAAAAACGTACATGTACTCTTGTACAGTAACAATAGAAACACGTTTCATAAGTTGTTACACCTTTGCTCTTAAATCCTATATTTTATTGTTTAATTTATAGGGTTCCGTACCTCAAAAGGAAAAAACGGAACCCATATAGGATTACTTTGTTGTCCGTCTGTCTGTCAAGACCCTTTATTTCGGGAACGCGTGGAGGTATCGAGTTGAAATTAAAACCATATACTCAGGTCTGCAGTCTGCCTTGAAACTGTAAAAAATCAAACTTGTAAGTTAACGAAAAAACAGATCAAAAGAAGAAAGAAGACAAGATCAAAAGAAGGAGAAACATATACGCCTCTGTCTGGCTAAGTGAATCGTAAATATCACCTGTATTGTATATTTTGAGCTAAGTAAATGTTTATTTATTTAAACTTCATGTACAGTGGTACCACCACTAAACTACCTCTGCAACCCCTAAAAAATCAAAATGTGAATTAAAAAAGCATTTTTTGCAACTGAATGAATTAGTTTAGTCATACTAACTTATTTATAATATCTTTAAATGTAAAACTTACTACCTAACTTATTTGTAATTTATCCGAACTCACTAGCCATATATAAGCCAGTAAAGGCTTTTGTGGTTTTTAGTATTAAAAAAAAATGTATAAGTACTGCGATTTTGAAAAAAAAAAATAAAAAAAAAAACGCTACGCTAACGCGAAGCTAAACGAGATGGAATACCCAGTCGCAAATACACGACCCTGGCAAATAGGACACGAAAACAGTGGTGGTACATAGGCGGACTTCATGCCATAACTCCATAAGGCATTCTGTCAATGTCATTAAGGCAGTCAACCATTGGGTTAAAAAGACAACACTGTAGTAGGTGTGCAAAATAAATAATAGATATTTGAAATAGAATGTAGTATTGTTAAATTCAGTTGCATAAAATAATAAAATTCAAATCAATATAATTAAGAGAACTTATAATATAACAATTATGACGAAGACCAAACTAAGGTTGAGAGGATTTCAAGTAGTAGTTCCGAATTTTACTTTCAGCCTTTTTGATGTCAAGGGGAAGCACATTCCAGAGTTTTATGGTAGAGACAACGTAAGAATTAGCCATAAACCCAGTACGGTGAGAAGGAATATTAAGAAGTATGTTTTTGGATGCTCAAAGGTTGTTAATAATAGTTAGCTATTCTAGCGCTGTTTCTCCCAGATATTGTAGTCCAATAATAAATAAAGAACTGATAGCAGATAACGTCAGTCTAAACAGTGACTAACTGATAATAAGAATCCACAATGACGGTTATGGTCTAATTAATAAAGTATTTAATCAAACAGTTTCAAGTTGATTATATCTGAAGAGTTACTGATTAATGATATTATCGTATATGTATTGATAGTACCGAATTAATTAATTCGGTAGGTTACTGGTAACTGGTTTTTTTTATAAGGAAAATCATCTAATGACATCTCGTACCCTTTCATGTCAGACTTATACTGACTAAAACCCACTCCTGTTCCTTCTTTGAATTCGTTCCAGGGCGCCGGGGTTCTCTTTCGCACAACCCATGGCCCCACTAGGCTTCGACCCTGCTGGGCCCCTACACTGGTAGGCAAGTGATTTGTGTGTAGATTTTTTTAGTTGATATGTGAAAGGGGTATCCTCCTTCTTTCCCCAATTAACCTAATTGGGTTATGAAGGTCTGATAGACTGTCGCTCCATTTATTTATTTGTTTTACTTTAACAAAAACGGCTATCCGCCAATTACATTGGTTAAAGAATATCTATATTAATATAAACAAAATTCATACAATCATCTCACAGAACTCCAGACATAGTCTTCCATTCGTCCGCGAACACGTCACAGTCAGGGTGAGAGTCCAGAAGAGTGTTGAGCGCCAAGAGAGTGCGAGGGATAGGAGACTGGGCTCGCGCAACAGTGTGACTTGAGTCGCAGTAAAACACGGGTATTCAGCCGCATTCGGCTTGACTGGAAGCCGACCCCAAAGTAGTTGACAAAAGGCTAAAAAGATGATGTGAGAAAAGTGTGTTTAGATTCAGGTAGAGGCTTTCAAAAAGTCAATACAATGCAACTACCCACTCATGTTTTGAACAGGAGCACCGCACTCACATTGAATATCCGAGGGGTCTATAAAACCCCATTTTGCCAAGTTGTGTTTGCAGCGGCCTACCTGGGTTCGCAACCGATTTAGTGCTTTCCATACAGGCCACTGCAAATCTATTGGGCCCAAACAGTTTGACGAGTTTACCATCGAATCGAAAAGAAGAAGAAGAACTACCCACTGAAAGAGTTTTTAATGACTGTTCAATCTTGACTCTAAACGCATTAAGAACTTATAATCACAATTGACGAGGAGAACTGTTCCCATTTTTATGATGATACAACTAAAAACTGATCCACTTTTTTTTAGCGAAATCATCATCTATTCAAATTCTCTCGCCCCACCAAGAGCGGGAAGAGGTATTTACTAATTTCCCACATCAAAAAAATAAACATAATTGTTCCCACTAATTTTGTGATGACGTATTTACAACTATAAAATTGACCCTAAAACTGATGCCGGAATTTTATTACTCTGCAGCACGAACAATCTACAGAATGAATTTTATCTAATTGTCATTTCAGAGGGTGACAATACCTACCTAATTATAAACAACATGTACTATTTATATCCTCGGACTGAACGGCTTTGTTACATATCTCATAGCTGATCCCATAGTAATGTTTCTATGAGTAATTTCACATATTATTTTTTTTTTAAATTGGACATCAATTAAAAGTCACCCTGTATTTCAATCATGGGTAGTCCGAAAGGGAACACCGGAGTCCTGGAACACAAAGCAAAGAAGGAACATAGATGTGGTTTTAGTCAGTAAAAGTCTGACACGCCCTTACGCTCCGCCCTAGAACGTGAGAAGTCATTGGATGATTTCCCACCTTACAAAAAAATAAAAAACCCAGTATTTCAATATTTTTTTATTTTTGCTTCTTTACTTGACCGAACAAACAAAACTGATCTAATTAAATTCCTTCTCAATGCAAAAAAAAATATGAATAACACAACGATTTTAGTTTCAGTTCATGGTGTGTTCCATAAATAATTTAAAATCAATTTTTACGTGAGAAAAGTCACGATTATTGATCTACGAAGTTGTATTTTACACTCGATTTCGTTTATTATACTGAGAAAGTAACAAAAAAGCCATAGATAAATAGACTTTCTATTATTGTTAACGTTTACGTAATACTTTTCACATAATACAACTAGAGTAGTTGTATTATGTGAAAAGCGATTTTTGCATGTATTTACACGGTTGTTGTCAGAGAAAAGATTACTATGAATTGAACTGTCACAACGGTCACTGGTGGAATTAGAATGAGACGAGGTTCAAACAACTTAGATAAAGTTCTTATCTTAAATAGAACAGCAGTGCTGCCACGAATTTTTGACGTGATCCACTTGATGACCTAAACTGAACTGTTAAAGGGATGGATCTATTTATGGTGTATAGCTCCATCACTCTTTCTCGCTCGCACACTTAACTTCTTTTACACGTCATGTTAAGTCTATTGAAGTCAAAGACTACCAGAAGCTGCGGGAATGTTCGATAGAGTGGCAACTGAAGGAACACAAATTGGTTTTAGTCAGTAGAAGGACGATAATAATTGATGATTTCCGAACCCAAATAAAAAATAACCAATCACACGATAAAACAGTTTGGGTCAAAAAGATCACAAGATCCTCAGAAGAGTAACATTATCTGCCCCCCTAGCCAAGTTACAACCGTTTCGTTTCGATTCTCTTTTCGTTGATCGTCTCGAGTCGGCCACGCCTCCTATCCCTTTGTTCTGACTACGTGACTGAGCGTTCAGATGACGTCAGAACTAAGGAATAGGAGGCGTGGCCGACTCGAGGCGATCGACGAAAAGCGAAACGAAACGGTTTTAACTTGGCTAGGGGGGGCTGAGTTTGATGTGGAGATGGGTGGAAGCGAATATGATTTGTTACAATCTCTTGCCCGCGACTTCGCTCGCGTACATAAAATATAGCCTATGACACTCAGGAATAAAGCAGCTTTCTATCGGTGAAAAAATTTTAGCAATCGGACCAGTACTTTCAGAGATTAACTCCTACAAACAAAATAAAACAAACTTTACTTTACTCTTTATAATATTAGTGTAGATGAAGCTAAAAGCACATAAACATTACAACGTATAAACATTCTATTTGATTAATTGATTTGCGTTGAAATAACAAACGCATAACTCAAAAGTTTGATTCAAATTGTTACGCGCATTGAACACCAGAATGCAAACGATGGTAATGGTGGCCCAGTGGTAACGACTACCACTTACCAAATGTAAGCCGTGGGTTCAAACTCGATCAGACTAAATTACTTTACGTAATTTATTTTCATCCCGTTCCGATCCCGCCCGTCTCTTTAAACGGTGAAGGTAGGAAGGTACATCGTGACGAAAATTGGTCTGTCTAGAGCAAAAAATTAGAAGACTTGTGACATCCACCAACCCGCACTGTGCCCGACGTTCCCACTCTTAGAGAGGATGCCTGAGTCCCAGCACTGGGACTATTATAAGGTTGATTATGCGCATGAGGCCCAAAACGCGTGTCATCTCACAATTAACCCCAATACCTCATTCTTATATAACGCAAATTGACAACATGTATAATTATTTTCATTTAATATAGGAAATTAGAATCCATATCGCATTGTTTTGGTTAGCGCAATGAGTCAGAGAGGAAATTATAATGTTGACACTAAATGGCATGACCCGTGGCTGGTTATAATCATAATGATGTAGGCAATTATTGTTTAATTTTGTTAGTGGCAATAAATGTTTGGTTAGGCGTCTACTGCTGATAAGGGGTTTGCTTATTACGCTACAATTGTTATTTGCTGCAAAAAATTGCTAGCTATCCTTTTCTCTCATCTTAAAGATGCATATTTTCGTCCTTGTTATCCTACCCATGCTATGTAAAAAAGACCTCAACCCAGCTTCAATACCAGCTGATCACTGGACTCATAAAACAGCACAATGCATTTTTTGGTCACAAAGTCAAGAAGTTTTTATTTTTGAACGGAATCTTCTCTCTTTCCCTCCTTTTCTATAATGAAAACAGCAAATGTATGTGTGTCTCATAACATCAGCTATCCGATTTTGACAGGACTTTCACTAATAGAAGGTCCCGTCAAAATCGGTCTAAGCCGGAACAAAACGACATGCAGACAAAATTTTTATAAATTGCATTTTTAAATAATTATATAAGAATAAGGCGTTTGGTAAGCGACGATGAAGCCAGTGTAACTACTCTAATACTACTCTTTTAACTATATTATTTTACTTTTTTTTTGTGTTTGTGTGAGTGAGTAAATATATTTTATTCTATTGTACAACTTTGGTCATGAACAAATGACTTTATTAATACAAATCACCATGATTGTCTTACATAAAGCTTAGTTTAAAACTGAACGAATAATGTCTTAATATGTGAAGAAAACACTGGTCTTGCTAAAGTTTCCATACTCTTCGAGTCGTGCTTAAGAGTGGAATGCCCTGCTGGAGTCTAGCTATAACCTAGGGGTCTTTAAATCAAGAGTGAATAGTTTACTTCTAGGCAAACGTGATCTATCGTCAGAAACATCATCGCTTACCATCAGGTGTGATAGTGGTCAAACGCGAGCCTATGCATAATAAAAAAAAGTCAAGAGATTAGCACTTGAACGTCGTCATCGACCACCATGCGAGATCCCGTGATGTCACTCAGCATTCCAACGACACCGTCTATCATGTCGATCAACCTTAGCCTTGATAAGAAATCACAGCGATCGCCAACACAAGTTTGTCTAGAATTGGTTACTTCTAGACAGTTGACTTAAAGAGTCCAGGCCATCAGGAAACCGACTTCATCATCATCATCATTTCAGCCGAAAGACGTTCACTGTTGGACATAGGTCTCCCCCAAGCGTCGCCACAACGACCGATCCTGTGCGTATCGCATCCACCGCGCTCCCGCGACTCTCACCAGGTCGTCAGTCCACCTTGTGGGAGGCCTTCCAACGCTGCGTTTCCGTTGCGCGGTCGCCACTCTAGAACCTTTCGGCCCCATCGAATTTCCGTTTTACGGGCAATGTGCCCTGCCCACTGCCACTTTAGTTTGGCGATTCTTCGCTTTGCGATTGGCTATGCTTATAACGAAAGTATTACATAATTTCCTAAAGTTTAGAGAATTACGCTTCCTGCCAGCACAATGTGATGTATGTAGTACCTATCAGTGATGTAGCAGGATATAAAATATTTTTTCATGGAATATCTCTGTTCGCAAGTAATATGCGTCATAACTCATAGAACATAATAAATAAATTGTTATGTATTTGTAACAGTCTATTACGGTTTTTTTTTTTAAATTGATATAAATTGAATGCAATCCCACCTGATAGTAAGCAGTGATGCAATCGTTGAAGGTGAAGTGCACTAGTATTTTAAAAGCCATTTTTTGTTTTTGGGGTTCCGTACTTCCAAAGGAAAAAACGGAACCCTTATAGGATCACTTTGTTGACCGTCTGAAAGAAAGAAAAGAAACACAAACAACAATTGACAATTTTAACATCGTCTGTCTGTCAAGACCCTTTATCTCGGGAACGCGTGGAGGTATTGAGTTGAAATTAAAACCATATACTAAGATCTCAAGTCACTTGAAGCTGTGAAAAAATCAAACTTCTGAGTTAACGAAAAAAGAAAGATAAGGCCGTTTATGTCGCAAAAAAACGTGCACGACACTCTCAAGGGAATCAAAATTCATAGGGTACTTCCCTATGACTCAGAATCCTGAAATTTGACTTATTTCGAAAATCTCTTTAGCGGATTTTCGACTTTATTATAACAATCACAGTATCGATGTTTGTTTGACAGTGAAAACTGCGGCGCGTTGCTTCGCTAGGTTCATAAGTTTTCTAACAGTTTTATCACCACTTAAATACCTAAGTTGTTTCATACAGTAGTCTATCATTTGTACGCGCGTGGCACGAATTTCATTATAACAAGTGTCTTTATCTAATTTATTATCTTTGTTATTATTACATAGTATAAAACAAAGTCGCATTTCGCGTCTGTCCGTTTATTCACTAACTTCGCCTAAACCTAAGGGGCCTTACCAAGATTTGTTAAAATATCAGAAAAGCGAGCGTGAAAGAGAGATGCAGTATTTACGTTAATAGCTCTTTAACAGTTCAGTTTAGATCGTCAAATAGATTGCGTTAAGAACTCGTGGTAGGGCTCCAGGCAATGGGTTTTGATGCGGTTTTCATACAGTTTTTATTTTCAAATGGCAAGAAACGAGGAAGGTTTATGTGTATAATTTGTCCCCGTGCAAAGCCGGGGCGCATTACTAGTTAGTTATAATCACATTAATATTATAAAGGCGAATGTTGGTGAGTATGTGTAGTGTATGTTTGTTACTTTTTCATGCTCGAACGGCAGAACGGATTGGATTTGGATGTTTGGCACGCGGGTAGACCGATTTCAGGGGCCCAAGTCTGCTATTTTTCTATATTAGTAATTCCAACACGATCCCATTGTCATTTTGCTAAAAGTTCGTAATCTGCTATTAATTCATAATGATCGATCGCTGATCGGTAAATAGTCTCGTAATATTGTGGTAGAATGACCATATCGAGCTTATTAAAAGCAATGACTGCACAATGACATTCTAATGGTAGGTCACTGATCAAAGGAACTGTCAAAATTTTAGCAGATTACCGCATACGTCAGGCATTCATTTGTCACTATCTACTAGATTACCATTCTATGCCATTTCTTTCAATGGAGTGTCAGTGGTTGACCATTGGAAAGTCATAATGACGCCATTATATTAGTAGATTACCAAACTTGTCAAAATCAATAATTATGAAATCAATGATAGACCATTCTGACACTAATAGCAGACTTGAGGCCCTGGAATAACACAGGATAGGAGGGTTACCATAACGTTCAAAGTAAGATTGTTTCATTCTTATTTCAGTGTGGGTAAGAGACAGAGCTATACAGGTTGTCTAGCGCCATCTCTTACCCACAATGGAATAAGAATAAAACAATCTTACTTTAAACGTCATGGTAACCTTAGTTCTTATCACGGGAGTTTGTTTCCTTGATACAATTCTGTACTATCACGGGAGCGTAACCGATGTTAGAAGCTAGTACCTATGATACAAATGGCACACTTGTACAAAGTCGTACAATCAGCTTTGTTTCGCGTTATACCACTCACTCATTATCAGGAGATAATGAACGTCAAATTAAATACACAGAAGTAAAAATTGTTAATTTTGCACATTTAAAATGTTATGCTTTGCTGGCTACACACCTCATTAATACATTTTAAGATCAACGGCTCCAAAGAATAAGTGCTGTTGTTGAGAAATATCTAAGACGCTGCAAATGTCTCAAGTAGCGCTATTTGAGAAATTTGAACGGAGGTGACCTTCAGTCTGACAGGTTAAGTGAACTAAGTATTTAAAAATATTTTAAAGATAAGTAATGTAGCGTTGATTCCATTTTGAAATAAAGGATAGTTATTAAGCTAAAACTTCATTAGACCGACGCAAACGTGTAACACGCCTGATTTGTACGTAGAACGACGTCGCGTGGCGTGGATCAAGTGTAGCTCTACAAGTCTAGTTTCTATTTAAAATGTATGGAGACCGACGCGCCCAAATCGGCGTGTGTGGCACACGTGTCCGCAATGTAGTTCTAGCTTTATTTAGGGCCCAAACACAATACTGCAATGCGACGCCGATGAACAGCACGCTTCCACGGCGGTTTAAACGCTTACGTCAGATTGGTTCGACGAGTGTTTTCGTGTCCTATTCGCCAGGGTCGTGTGTTTGCGACTGGGTACTCCATTTCGTCTAGCTTCAATCCCCATAGGTGACAGAAGAGCTGACGAGATGGAGTATTCGTAAGATATATCGGACGTAGGCGGTTAAAAATTTCACCATTGGTATCTCAACGCAGACAGTTCAAAATCCAAGTCACAATCTTTACCACATACCGCTGCCCTGGAACGCAAAGGGCAATTGAAGGAACATCCTCTCTCACCCCCCCCCCCCCCCAATAGCGGAAGAAGTTCTTTGATGATTTTCCAAGCCAACGCCGTGGCACGATAGCTAAATTTACGTAATAAACGCTAGCTTTTTGTGGGAAAATCATCCAATGACATCTCACGCTCTTGGGCGGAGCGAAAGGGTGTGTCAGACTTTTACTGACTAAAAACCCACTCCTGTTCCTTCTTTGCCTTTCATACCAGGGTCGGGTTTACCTTTCAGAAGCGAAACTATGGCCCCAGTAGGCTTCGACCCTGCTGGGCCCCTACGGTTTGCTGACATATCCTTGAGACGCGCGTGGAACACTACGCGCCGTCGACGACTAGGGCTTGGTCCGGACTGATACCGGACGGTCGGACGGCGACCTACCCATTGCTCGCCGTCCGCAAGCCCGCGCCTACGGTGGCCGGGAATCGGAATCGGGATACCGGCGGCTGGGGCGTGAGGGCCGTGAGGTCTTTCCAGCCATTCCTCAAAAAGGGGTCTTACCGCCATAATTATGGCGTGCCCAGAACTCTGTTGGGATAGCCTTCCAGTCTGACCGGATACAGCTGAGTATCAGATTATGACATGAAGCTATAATGCCAGCCAGTTACTGAGAAACACGATACGGCTTGGCAAAACTGGTTTCTGATTTTCTGGCTTCTAACTACAGTCATTATGGTAGTTAGGAGCCAGAAAACCAAAGGGCTGCTGAACGTACTTTGCGAGGCGTGGAGGAGTCATGTTATGTAATGAATAATCACCCATCCACAGACAGGCGTCAGCAAGTGTAGCTAAACCTCGAAGATCAACCCATGTGGCTGTTATTTCTTAGCCAAGAGCTCATCCATGTTATATCCTCTAGCTTTCAGATAATAAATAGTTCATCCATTTCACATCCCACACAAACGCATGAAACGATTTAGGCACACAAAGAGAAAAGAGCAAAGAGTGGTTTTCCCTGCTGGAGTCTGTGTTTCCTGATAACTACAACCTGGAGGTATTTAAGTCAAGAGTGAATAGTTTACTTCTAGGCAAGTGTGCTCCAATGTCGACCACATCATTGCTTACCACCAAGTGAGATAGTGGTCGAATGTGAACCTGTAATATAATAATAATAATAATAAAAAAGAACTTACTTGCCAGTACAAATGGCCCACTCATAAAGTTTATCCAGCAGGTTCTCGCTCAGCAGGTACTCTAGGCAGGCGGCTGGACTGGTAGCAGTATTGATCTCCCTCGCTTTAGCCTCCAGAACTAGTAGGGTCGCTAGCTGCTCCAGGTGGTTCACTACGCCTAGGACATCGTCGTGGAGGTGGTTTGGCTGTAAGGATGAAGGCGTTTTAGACAGATCTTTTAGGTAGCTAAATTAAGAAGTTTACACAGAATTCAGCACCAGGAATTTGGTAACTTATTTATTTTATAATATTTGTATCACAAAAAAATACTTTATCCAAAATCGCACATAGAAAGAACTTTTCAAATCCGTTAAATATTAAGTAAATTAAAAAAAATACAAATCTGGTGGAAGGGGAAACTATCGGAAATAGGATGCACATGCTGAAATGTGACGTCACCTGCATTAGGTTATGTGTATGCAAAAGAGAGTTCCCTGTTTGTGACAGCTTGGCGATTGACAGAAAGGTATGTAAGCTCATTTTGAAAAATTAAAAGCTGTGCCTGTGGACATACATAGCTCATGGTTATTATTCTACTACTTAAGTACTTAATGCTCTGTATCTGATGTAAAGATAATCTCTCATGAACTGATTTTGAGTCGAATAAGTTTCGCAAAATTACTCCTTCATTCATTAAACAAGCGAACGCCGGCGTTACTCTCTCATTGTATTTCTATTGGGTCTCTAATTGGTATTCGAAAGGTTAAATTAGCGTTCAGCAACGCAACATACATAGATATCGAACCAACAGCACTATCGAAAAGTAAGGTTAAAAATAGCACAAAAATCAGGCATGAGCAATTTTTTGGTGACACATCTTCACACAGTATTTTAAACCTTACCAACCTGTGATTTAAGTATAATATCGTGCGCTTGCTGCCAGTGTTTGCAGAAGGAACTATAGCAGGCTTGCGGTTCGTAGTCGTGCCGAGGATCGAGCGACCTCGACAACTGACGGGCGAACGAGAGGCTCGTCGAACGAAGCCAGCTCATGGTTGCTGGTTATATTGGACGCATCTGTAACAAATGTTGGTGATGAGTTACGCGATGGCACTGTTGGCGCAGTGGTTGAGCGATTGACTGCTGCGCTGCGAATAATATAAATATAACTATTTGTATGGCCTACACTTAGATTAAATACCTACAGATGTAGCCACCTCATGGCCGCATATGAGACAGCACTATAAAACTTCAATGAGGTTATTACGTAAACTTTTCCATAAATATGACCACTGAAATATACTAAAAACTTAACTATTGGAGTCTATTTCTCATACTTAAACTAAAACTATTACTTTAATTGCCGAAATTATTCTAAAAATATAAAAATTTACTCGAGTCGACCTCTTCTCAGTGACAGTGACAGGCCTTTGGCAAAAAACCGGCACGTCGAATGAGACAGAGCATGTTATGTTTTGTCTCAATTTTCTTACTTATTTCGTATATGTGCTTCTCACTTCCGCACTTCCCTACAGTCTCATGGCTACATCTAGAGGTATATAATCTAAGGGCCTACAAATAGGTGTTCCGGGTCTGGGTGTCTTGTGTATGTGAATTTACATGTTTGTGAACGCACCCACGATACAGGCGTAACTCTCTCTCTCTCTCTCTCTCTCTCTCTAACTAACTAGTGTGGGGCAAAGTTTTTTATTTTGTAAATGAAAGAATTGAAGTTGGCCAATTCTGGTTAACCCGATATGCCGTACAACCTATAGCAGTTTACGCTTATTCATTCTATACGAATGCACCACACCATCTCCTTCGTGGTCTGCGTGGCCCCGTCTCGCGATACCAATTTTGTATTTTACGTGCCCACTGCATTGTAGATGGATTGAGAGGGAGGCCAAATAAATTATGGATAGATTGTGTGAGGAAAGAGTGTGATATGAAAGAAAAAGGAGTTAGTGACGGCGTGACGGACGACAGGTCAGAATGGAAAAAAAAACTTGTTGCACCGACCCCAGGTAATATGGGACAAGGGCGGGAAGATGATGACGTGCCTGCTGCTCGATGACCATGCGGCAGACATGTCCTACCCAGTCTCACTTAAGCTGGGTAGCCTTCTGAGCTGCGTCAACAAAAAACATAAACGGTAAAAACTAAGGCTATAAAATAGCACATTTGAATTACCTCTGACTCTTAAACTAAATAAGTTCCTGTAGTGTCATCAGTGTTTTTTTTTTCGGGTGGGAAAATCATCTAATGACATTCCGCGCTCTTGTGTGGGCGGGAGATAGTGTCAGACTTTTACTGACTAAAAACCCACTCCTGTTCCTTCTTTGCCATTTTTCCAGGGCCCTGGGGATCTTTCCGCATCACCTATGGCCCCAGTAGGCTTCGACCCTGCTGGGCCACTACGGTTGCTGACATCTCCTTAATGCACGTATGGAACAGTACGCGCCGTCGACGACTTGGGCCCGGTCCGGACGGTTACCGGACGATCGGACGGCGAACCACCCATTGCTCGCCGTCCGCCTACGAGTATCATTATATTTTACTTTTTAGCTTTTCTCATTATAAGTATCTACATATGGATGCCATGTCTTGTGTCTAAATTAACATATTGTGAACAATGAAATTAAAGTGATACTTTTTTATCAGTTTCCCTTTAAAGATAAGTGGCCGATTAGTTAATTTCATTCTTCTAATGATGAGCAGGCAATTATGACTCAATTAAGTTCCATAACAATAGCATTTCTATAATAACAAAGAAAATTGTTTCTGAAGGAAAACAAACTTATCAGAATTATCTATAACCAGGAATGATGAGGAATTCTATGCATTTGTTTATCGATATCAATATATAATACGATTGTAACTATATCGGTCTATTGTAACAAAATACTGATATATAGGTGCATTCAGTTAGACTGGAAACCGACCCCAGCATAGTTGGAAACTGCCGCGACTAGGCATGGCAGACAAAGTTCCGGCGGGATCTCTCATGGCGATATGGCGTTCGAAGCAGTAATGCTAGCGAAGAAGGTGGCCGCACACGTGAGGGAACGGACATCCTCACGCGCCAGGCTGTCCGGACCCCGACCCCGACTACCAGCCATCGTAGGCGTAGGCTTGCGGACGACAAGCAATGGGTAACTCGCCGACCGATCGTCCGGACCGAGCTCGAGTCATCGACGGCGCGTAGTGTTCCACGCACGCCTCAAAGAAATGTCAACTAAACCGTAGGGGCCCAGCAGGGCCAAAGCCGACTTGAGCCATGGGTCGACTTCTGAAAGAGAAACCCGTGTTTCTAGAACGCAAGGCACCCGAAGGAATGGTCCTTCGGTTTACTGGCTAAAATCACACCTATGTAGGTGTTGGGGCCATGGGTAGTGTGAATGGGGCCATGGGTAGTGTGAAAACGAAACCGTGGCCCTGGGACGAAGGCAACGAAGGAACAGGAGTGGGTTTTTAGTCAGTAAAAGTCTGACACTATCTCCCGCTCCGCCCAAGAGCCGGATTTGTCATAAGATGATTTTCCCACCTATAAAAAAAAAAACCTATGTAGGTGTGATTTTAATTTAAAAAAAATCAGTAAAAGTCTGACATGGCCTCTCGCTCCGCCCTAGGGTGGGAGAAGGCATAAGATTTTTCCCACCTCAAAAACCACATAGTTTGGAAAAGACTAGGCACATTTTGTATTTTGCTTTTTGCTTTTTTCTGGAGTACCAATTCTTATCCCGGGAGTACCTATATTCCTTTAGGATAATTTTATACGGTCACACGGGCGAAGTCGCTGGCAGAAGCTAGTTTGAAATAAGTAGCACTGTTCATACAACATTGAACTACACATCCTCTTGTATAATACGGCACGCATACTGATTGCTAAAAGTGACACAAACTGTAAAAGTTACATTTTTAGGGTTCCGAGGTTACTTTTGAGGTAGGTAAAAGGAAAAAACGGAACCCATATAGGATCACTTTGTTGTCCGTCTATCTGTCTGTCAAGACCCTTTATCTCGGGAACGCGTGGAGGTGTCGAGTTTAAATTAAAACCATATACTCAGGACTGCGGTCCTTTGAAACTGTGAAAAAATCAAACTTCTGAATTAACGAAAAAAAAAAATACGGCCGTTTATGTCGCAAAAACCGTATATTTCGACACTCTTAATGGAATCAAAATTCATAGGGTACTTCCCGTTGATCTACAATCCTGAAATTTGGCATAAAGCAAGGTCTTATAGCACAAGTATAGGAAAAAAATGTGAAAACTGTAAATTTGTAGTTACGTCACAAAAAAAAACTTTTTTTGCGATTCGGAAAAATCTTCGTAACTCAATTCGGGAATTGAACTGTTTTCATAAGTAAGTTTGTACAGAACCCTCAGTGCGAGAGTCCGACTCGCACTTGCTCAGTTTTTTAGTTCGACAATCGATTTGGTTACTTCGGAATAGATTAGCCTCTTTTGCCATGTAGTTCTGTGCGATTGCTGTTTAAGGCCGTAAACACTGCCAGATACGTTCGCAAATCGCCTAGTGCTATGCGCCAAGCGGGTTACGAACTCTGTTTCTACTTCGCTTCTCGCCAGACGAGTTCTCTTAGGCTCCTACGTCGATGTTTTATATTTTTAAGTTAGTTACATTAAATCCGGATGCCTGCCACACACAATAGTCCACATCTTAGAATTAAAGCTAGAACTACACTGCGCACACGTGTGCCACACACGCCGATCTGGTCGCGTCAGTCTCCTTACATTTTATATGGTAACTAGACTTCTAGAGCTGCACGATCCACGCTACGCGACGTCGTTCTACGTACAAATCAGGCGTGTTACACGTGTGCGTCGGTCTAAGAAACTAGACTCTAATAGATAGATAGATCCTGCCTGCTAAGGCTGCGGGAACACAGGTGGGTTTTAATCAGTAAAAGCCGGACACACCCTCTCGTTCCACCCACAACGGGAGGATGATTTCACACCTTAAGAGGGTCCTTTCCCACTTGCCTATCGTCAACGTCGAGCATGATTTAAAAGCTTGTTGCTTCATCTAACGCAATCCAACGCGATGTTCGATGAAGAGGCAATGCGAAAAAAGAGAGATAACGCCTGAAAACTCAGTTGGAATTCGGTAATTCCGTGATTTACTCAAATATTTCACAAAACTTTGTTGTGTGTGTGCGCTGTGCTGGCGAGGCTAAGGGTGATCGACGGACGGCGACGGCGTTGGAATGCTGGGTGACGTCACGAGATCGGCATGGCAGTTCAAGTGCTCGGGCTGCTGTACCCCGAGCCCCGACAAAAAAACATCCGTTAACCTCTTGACTTAAGCATGGGAACTGTAGCAAGACCCAGTGCTTCCATCAAATATTAAGATGTTATTCGTCCAGTTTTAAACTAACCTTTGTGTAAGACAGTCATTGTGATTTGTATTAATATAGTCTTGTTCATGACCCAAGTCGTTTCACTATACAGTTAAAGCATTGGATAATAACTTGTTCCAGAAAATACGTGTTTTTTGTTGTCATCATTCAGAATCTCCATTAAATGCAAGCAAGGCTTCTATGGATGTTCTTTTTTATATTATTAATACATGAGTACATATACATTATGGAGGGTCAAAGTTCACGAAAAATAGCGTAAATATATAAAAACAATTCGAAGTCGATCAAATGACTCATCAGGTTTTAGGACACATTTAAAATCGTAGAAAATCATCGCACGAAAATGTTCTCGATGCAGACTGATGCAGATCCATTCTTTAATAATCTATATATATAAAAGGAGAAACTGACTGACTGACATATCAACGCACAGCCGAAACTACTGGGACTAGGAGCGTGCAATTTTGCAATAGGTTTCCTTTTACGACGTAGACGAGCACTAAGAGAGGATTTTCTAAAATTCACCCCCTAAGGGGATGAAATGGGGGTCCAAAACTGGTATGGAGAAATGTATTTTCACGCGGGCGAAGCCGCTGGTAGCGGCTAGTATACGATAATTTGATTTAGCTCTCGAAAAAATGTGGAGGGAAATTCAAAATTCAAACAATGGTATTTTTACTTTTAAATAACCAAAGTTTTCAAAATAATTACAAGTGGCCAGTACCTTATACATAAAAACTTTTTTTCGCAGAGTGGCCTGGTAATATCGACAAGATAGTTGTGCATCCAAAATATCGTGTAATAGCGGTTGTATGGAAATGTACTTCGAGTTGGCCGCTCTTAAAACAAAGTTACATGTTGGATGATTAGCCTATCATCATCGCCCTAGTCTTTTCCCAACTAGCTTGGGTCTGCTTCCAGTGTAACCGGATGCGGCTGAATACCAGTGAGCGACTGCCTATCAGGCTTCCACAACCCAGATTCTGGACAACACGATACTCCTTAGATGAGACTGATGGTCAAACTCTCTGGCCTCTGACTACCTGTAAGGGGCCATTCAAGTATTACGTAAGCACTACAAGGGGGTGGGGGGGGGTCTTTGCTTTGCTTATTTTTGATGACATGGGGGATGGGAGGGTCTAGATGGTGATTACGTCAACAGTATTATGTTTTTTTTTGTTTTTTAAGAGAACGATGTCGATGTTCCAAAGTCGCATGAAAATGAGTTGACACGACACACATCACTAAGCAGCAAACATCTGACGATTTAGAGTCATGGACTGTGGACTGGTAATTTGAATTAATATGTCAAAATTTTAAATGAAGTTTGTTTTTCCTTTATTTCAAACCTATTCCTTATTTGTAGACTTACAACTGCTGCTCCTATATTAATAACGAAACCAACACATTGACAAATGCTTGTACCATGCAATGTTTACGTAAGCATGGGGGGGGGGGTGAGAGCTTTGCTTACTTTTGCTGACAAGGGGGAGGGGGGAGTTAATATTTGCAAAAAATCTGCTTACGTAATACTTGAACGGCCCCTAACGACTGTCAAAGACCTAGAAATGACAATCGGGACCAACGGCTTTAAAAGCTTTCCGAGGCACGGGGGTATCATAACACTAACTTCCAAACTTCGAACAGCTATAAAGTAATTCCTAATGAAAAAACCCAATAGCCCTTTTAACCCGACCTGGGAATCGAACTCAGGACCCCACGCTCAGCAGTCGCGCTTGCTACCACGAGACCAATGGCAGTCAAAGAGGCGGGCCTATTTGCCATCAAACGGGTGCTTCTAAGATATCTCAAATAGATTTCTATTCGAGGTGAGGGCGGCATTTGCCCAAAACACTTTCCCCGACCCGGGAATCAAATCCACTCATTCTTAGCAGCAGCATCTGCGACCACTCAACCAACGAGGCATCGAGGCGTTTATTATTATTTTATACACACACGAGCCATTAATGCCTTAGCTTTTGTTTAGGAACACGGCGCGTGCTATTGCATTGTTCAGACGAGATTGTACATCTATTTTATGTACATGCTTTCCGTCGCACGCGCTGCTTTATATTGTAGTAAACCTAGCTTTATACTGGACGCAGACCAGAACATTTAAGATGACATTGAATATTGCACTTTATTTGCGGCATCTTAAAGCTTAAAGTTGCACGAACTATCTACACAGACATTAAAAGGTTTCTCAGTCGCTCCTCAGCGTATTAATTTGCACTTTAAAATGCTTACTAAAAAGTCTATTATTCAATGTTGTCGGAAACTCATTTGCTTGGCCGTCTTTTTGGTCTGCATTGAGTCATATGCACTACTACTATGTGCCTTAGAAGCAATACTCATAGTACTTGTATACACGTATTATTTGAGTGACATTTGATTGACCATCCTTATTTGTCAGTCAAGGGCAGATGTGTTTATTTACATTTCATGTATACTGATTCTCTTGCAAATAAAACAATGGGTTAGTTATGGTTTAAGTGGGTTAATTATGAAGTGTAAAATCTGTTTTTTAATTAAAGATAATGATTTGACAATTCGAATGTTGCATGTTTTTTCCATTTCATAAATAGTGAGGTACCGCAACCGATATTGACCAAAAAAACCGAAAACATTCGTAAAAATCATTTCGTTTTAAAAAAAAATCATTTCGCGTTCTATTAAGGAACTGCTCATCAATTTGTAAATCATCATCACTGAAAATAGAATTAAACAAAGAGTTATTTTGTAATAAGTTGCTATAAAAAATCTCAAGTGAGTTTTCTTACAAAACCTTCACATTGAAGAGGTGACTATGTTTTAGTGATTTTCAAGGAAAAAGTTCAAGGTTTTGTGACCAGGTAACATAAAGGTATAGTCTTATTTTAAGAACTGCATCCACACATGGAAATGAGTAACTTTATGTAAGGAGGTTGTAGATAATTAAAATTGTACCTCACATACTAATTTTGAGTAGCTGATGATAACTTTGTATGGAATGTTTTGCCAATTTTAGTCAAAAACCGTTTTATACAATAAGAATACTCATTGCTGTTACACCCAGTATTAATACAATGTCTGCTGGACTGTCTACACTGATGACTCATAGTATTATGACACATGCTAAGTAGGTATTTTATGCAAAATTGAAACTTTTGTACTACTAACTTTTTTGTATATTTTAAACCTTCAAATATATAGGAACACCTATGATGATATAACAGATACATTAAAAAAATAGAAAATTGTAGATTCTAAGTTAATGAAATCAGGGTTTTGCAAATTAATTAGAAAACAACCAGAAGATCTTTAAAATAAATGTACAGCATGTGTCGTCTTTACTATTATAAAAAACTGAAATTTAGTGTTCTGAATATGTTTTCGGCATGCTGAATCTTGTATGTCAAAAAGCAATTGCTGTTCATTAGTCTCACTAATACTCAAAAATGGCTTGATTTGGGTATTTTTTTAAAGAAAAAATAAACTATTACTGGAGTAAAAAGAAAAAAAATTGGGAAAATAAATAAAAAAAGAAAATTGTTGATTTTGAACGGGTAATGGCAGCAGCTCAATAAAAATATAAAATAGGTTGTTTTCTATGTTTGTAAAGTATTATCTCTGGAAATACTAAATAGCGGTTCAGTCCCTCCAATAAGAATCAAGTTCATCTCTCTGTCTTCGCCATGGTTCATCGCAATGTTGAAATTATATTACATAATAAGATTTGAAGCCTCAACTATAGTATTGCTGGATATGAGTATTGCTGGATATGAAAGAATCAACATAAAATCATAACCCACCATAATTATAGACAGATACAATATACTTTTCCCTTTACAACTTTCACACCATAACGAGTACCCATCAGCTGTATCGAGTTGTATGGTGTGAATATTGTGGTGTATACCTGTGTGTGAATTCATGAACAATGTTGGATGTCAGTGAAACTTTGCCTAATTACCATTATTTTGTTAAGATTCCTTTGAATTGTGATGGAATAGTTATATGATGTAATAAGGTTTTAAGTACTGTGAATTGGCAGAATTAGTTTTAAAATACAAATCATTTAAAATTGAATGTTTTTCAGAATCAACAGCAGCTCAGTAGTTTTGTTTATTTCTTCTAAATGATAGTCAAGGCAAGAAATGTTGACTCATACAAATTTTATATTAAAAAAACTGGGCAAGTGCGAGTCGGACTTACGCACTGAGGGTTCCGTACAGACTTACCTATGTAAATGTGTAGTTCAATTCCCGAATGAAGTCTTAAAGATTTTTCCGAATCACAATTTTTTTTGGACCAATCTGACACAAGCCCTTAAAGGTTAAGTGGTTGCTGCAAAATATTGATTAGAATAAAATTGTAAGTACTATTCTAGAGTTAGTGCCGCAACAACTAAAATCAATTTCTCAATCCCAAGACAGACATACAACACAAGGTCACATATTGAAAAACTCATTAAAATTAAAACCTAGCATGCCAAACATGTAAATTTGAGAACATTATAGGCATTTGACCATGAGAAATAAGTGTATATTGGTTTCTTAAAGCTGTTTAATTAAGTAAATTGCCTGGCCTTAGAACATTGACCATCTGTTAATGTCAACATTAGAAACCACAACATTTTACTACTTTTTGAAGTTTTATTATCTTCTAACAAGACCTTATCTTAATGTAAGTCACTAATTTAACTTACGACACTATATCTACGAGGAAACCCTTTTAATTGTTGTTATTTTTGCATTAAGTCTTGTTGTATTATAAAGGTTTTAAATCCAAATAAAATAGTTACCTATAGGATATAGGAAGTGTTGTGGCATTTCCACTGGCGACACGGCGGAACTGGCTACTGGCTAAACGTTATATACTTCTAAGTATCAAGGTATAGAAGGAACCTTGACATTCGACATAATACTAAACCACTACAATACTAATAAATAATACCGTTGCCGTTGTTGTTGTAACTAACACACTAACTACTGACGTAAGAAATAACATAAATATACTTACGGCAAGGAGAATTCTCGAATTGGAAATAGATGCTTGAGGCCGCAAAATAAACCACAAAAGTTACATGATACGCAATTCACTTCTGAGAATAAGTCTATTGTCACTCGGGTGGCCCCTGTACAACACTTTTGAAATCAAGATGTTATTTCTACGACTGTCATTGCCTCTTTCAATATTGTTTAACTCAATAGCTGCAAATTGTGATAAAAACTTTAAAATCGCAGAAAAAAGAATGCAATTCCTAAAGACAACCATGCATGAATGACAAGTAGTGATGTATAATCTATGGATGATACACTACTACTGCTACAGATTATACAAATAGTCGATTATACTAAAAGTTTAGTCGATTTTATTGTATCCTAAAAAGGATAATATTGGTTCTGGTGACGTTGAAGTTATTTTATTTATTAGCCTTTCATCTTTCTGTACGTCCTGTCAAGCGCGTATACGATGCACGATAATAGAAAACGACAGTAATTAGGCCAATAATTTATTCTCGTTTGTTATTGACACATGTCAAGCCCATTAATTGTTTTTATTTTGAAGTTTTTTATCGTGCTTAGTGCAAAAATGGTATACAAGATCCTTGGCATCGTGTACGCGCTTGACAGGACGTACAGTAAAATGGATGGTTATACTTACGCAAGAATTGTTGGTCAGTAGGGTATCTCTAGGGTATACAAGATCCTTGTACTTATGGCGCTTACAGGCTATAACGCCGTACACGTTAGGATGTAGGTACCTGACAGGTTTGCCTGCACAGTTACTCCTGTCAGGTAAGCTTGAGCTGAGTAGAGGACATACACGTAGCGGTAAACCTGTACAAATTCTCAGTTGAAGCCATGGCCCGGCAGATCTCGACGCTGTAGCGATAATCGGTTTACCTCTCGCAGTCACCACACAACAGACGCCTGCGCAGGCGACCGCCACATACGTTTTGCCTGTACAGTTAAATTGCATAGGTATACCGACGGGCAAAAAATATCTAAATTCAAATTTTTCGTTTGCCTATTTAATGTACAGTTGTGGAAACATATTGCACAGTTGTGCAACACAGGTACACGCTCAGATTTACCTGTAAAACTCAACTGTAGTCTGTAGGTACTGGCAAACCTGTCAGGTAGGTACACCCTAATGTGTATGGCTTGCTACCATAAGGCACAGTATAAATATGGAATAGTACGGAAACTACGTACAAATGTTCGAAACGGCACACTCACACAAACATACGCTTCGACGAGACGCCTAAGCGTTTCTCACGGTACTGTCAGTCTTCGTTTCGAACATTTGTACGTAGTTTCCGTACTATTCCATATTTATACTGTGCCTGTGCTTAAGGCCAAAACCCTTCCTGGCTGGACGACGGGTTACACTTTTTTTTTTATAGATCTTCATGATCCTTGCCATAAACGACCAAAGAGTATGAAATGGTAAGTAATACCTATTGTCTTTCAAGTTTTGCGTTATTCCAAAGTACTCTGTGGCGTTATTCTTTCGAAAAATATATAGATAGTAAGAGTCACAGAGTACTGTAAGAGTGACACATGCCAAGTAATATCAGCACATGGATTATAATGAAAAAAACTGGGATAAAAAATAAAAGTGTTACAGTTGTTGGCAAAGCCAGCGCTGTTGACCACAAAGTTCACAATGGAAAGTCCAGGAAATATTCGGTTTCCACTGCCCAATTATCTGAAACTGAAACTGATTTTTCTCTTACTCCTATGGAATTTGACACTTTTATTCCTTGGGCTTGTAGACAATTGGCCGCTGCTTCAGTTGTCATAATGCGAAAGACTCAAGGTACCTACTTTTTTTCATACCTACCTATTTCAAGACGGTACAGTGCGTTCAGCAAAGCAAGAAATTTTTAAAACTTAATTTATTTACGAACTGTGAACGAAAACAGTTTAATCAGAAGCCAGTTCTTCAATTTTGCTCATCTCTGAGTTCTTCAATTTTGCCCAATTTCTTGCGATTTGACAGTATGACGTGACGTCACAACATGGCAATCGATCCTATTCTTATTTGGAACGCATTGTAGTTACATCCACATGCACATGCACCTTGCTGCCGTCTTATTTTTAAGTTATTTTAAGGATGCAACTAACTACCTAACTTCTTCGGCTGCGAAACATGAGGTCCCAATTTCAAATCCCGAACAAAGCAATCTACAAAACGAAATCGTAAGATTTATCTGACATGGGCAATTAACCTGAGTAGGAAACTTGGGGTTGCGACAGTCAGTGTGCCTCGGAGAGCAACTGAAGTTAGTCAGCCCTGCCCGCTATCTCTCACTTATTCCGGTGACAGCAACGGTCCTACACAGGACAAAATAACTAACTATCAGTATCCCATTCTCATACCGGAATTGTTAAGATTTTCAAGTCGTCATAGTTGTTGTCTTCAGACCCGCTAACATTCAAACTGAGAGGCAAATCTTTTTACTGTTAAGTAATTTGTACAAGATCCGATTATCAGCTGATATTAGCTAGTAGGCAACTCCTAAGTCTTCAATATTCATAAATACTCAGGAGTTTTTGGTTCACTCTGTAATTGTTCTACCTCCGCTCCTCCTAATATTTCACTATTTATGCTGAGAAACACCAATAGTAAAATAAGAATATTATTCGTAACCCTCAACGCATTTCTTTTTAAATTTAAAGATGAATATGTAAACGTCAGCGAAAAAAGGACCATCAAATTAAAGAAAAATAAAAAGAAAGACGAAATATCAATCGATGGTATTGATGAAAATTCGGACTGCCTTAACAAAACTTGTTTTACGGATAACTCCGAGGTCCCAATAACAGTGTACTACGACGTGAATCATCAACTCGTTGAAATATCAATAATCGGAAGTGTAAACAGGGTACCAAGAAAAGTTATCCGAGCCTTCAGCCTCTCTGTCCCTTACCAAACCTCGTTGAAACGATTCACTTTCCGAAGAAGTCATTTAACTGCGGCATTAGTGTACGAGATTAACAAATTACTACATATTTCAAATATCTGTGAAATAATTCTTGATGATTCATACGTGCCAGAAGGCAATTATTTTATTTTACTTGAACAATTATCACAATTGAAATATTTGTCTCTAAGTAGATGCAAGATAAATGATGAAGTCTGCAAGAATATATTTAAAAATATTCGTTTCGGTGCTCCTGCTGCAAACACTCTTCAATTATTAGATCTGGGCTCAAATGATATTACAGATGATGGGGCTACATTTATCGGATCCGTGCTTAGAGCAAATCGATGTTTATTACACCTCAATTTATCAGGAAACGGAATTACTGACAGCGGTTTCCAAAAAATCTTAGACAGCCTTATGGAGTTTCAATTGGATAAAGAAGAAAACAGTGCGGCGAAAGGCAGAAAATTCAGCTTTTTGCAATGTAAAATGGCAGTGTATGCACGATGTCTAAACGACATAAAAAGTGGAAATGCTGATGATTCAGATAACGCTATAACTGGAAGGAAGTTGTTAATGAAACGTATGCGCTTAAAAAAAACAGTATCAAAAAAGTCGGGACCATTACGAACTATTGAAGACGAAGCTGAAACTATAGCTAGAGGAATAGTAGGGGAATTTCATGATCCTTTCTCGCCTAAGAATGTGGTGCTAAAGAATGACTTAACCTACTGTAAAGGAAATTTCGTTTTGTGTTCTATTAATATAGCGTATAATCAATTAGAGTACTCATCAATTCGAAAGCTGAGCGAGGTTTTAGAGTATCAGGACGGCATATTTCCCATGACTGACGGTAAAGATACAGGACTAATTAGGATTATTTTAGATGGAAACAGAATCCCAGAAACTTGCATTGAACTTAACGTTATTGGTTTGTATCTAAGAAAAGCTGTAAACTCAAAAAAGGCATCAGATGGTAAAAAAAGGAAGACTATGTTTCAAAAGAAATCATTTTATCATCAAGATTCAAAACAAAATTCCCTCTCACAACTCATTTAGTTATTAAGTTTAGGTAACCAAAGTAAGTCATATTCTTTTTTCTCTTTTAAGTTAGATTTCTTTGTAGCGCCTACAATATTACGATTAGCAACGAGTCTAGGTGCAACCATTTTTTTTTAAGAATTAATAAAATAGGTAGGTTTAATAAAAAGAGAAACAAATTGTTTTTATTTAATTCTAAGTTTTCGTTTAGCCTGAAGTTCGTTTTAAGTTTTTTTAAGTATACTATAATATTTTGTTAAGATTCAACATGGCTACTGTACTATGTGCCTATGAAGATACAGGCTTCTTTTAATTCAAACGCGTGGCCTTAGGTGCCAAACTACTCTTTCGTAAAATGGCTACTGGGGCCTTACCATGATATGTTAATATGTCAGTCGTGCGAGCATGAAAGAGGGAGCTATACACCCTAATGCTCGATCCCTGCCCCCCCCCCCCAGCCAAGTTACAACCGTTTCGTTTCGATTCTCTTTTCGTCGGTCGCTTCGAGTCGGCCACTTCTCCGATTCCTTTGTTCTGACGTCATCTCAACGCTCAGTCACGTGGTCAGAATAAAGGAATAGGAGGCGTGGCCGACTCGAGGCGATCAACGAAAAGAGAATTGAAACGAAACGGTTGTAACTTGGCTAGGGGGTTTTAACATTTTAGTTTAGGTTAGCTTATCGACGACGTTAGCGACATTCTGCGAAAGTGATAAGAAAGAGACATTTTATGACCAGATGCCCTACCTCGAGGTCTTAACGCTATCTATTTCACAACCTAAACTGAACTGTTAAAGAGGTGGAGCTTTATAGGGTGTATAGCTCCATCCCTCTGACATTTTAACACGTAATGGTAAAGCCTTTTGCGCCTAAGCCAACGCGTGTTCCTATTTTCTTTCCTAGAAGTTATTTTTAGGGTTCCGTACCTCAAAAGGAAAAATCGGAACCCTTATAAGATCACTTTGTTGTCCGTCCGTCTGTCTGTCAAGACCTTTTATCTCGGGAACGTTTTTTTTTTCGCTTTTTTGTAATACTTGAAGAAATAATTTATTTTATTTTTACTTGACTACGGCAAAGCCAAAGGCGGGTTATGATTTTTTTTTTAGTTTGGTGTTCGCGCGACTGTTTTATCTTACCATCCTATGGTTTCTTTTGTTATATGGTTACGCGTATCGTATGGTTATTTATGCGTTTACCGTAGTTTAGTTATAAGTGGGAAGATGTTTTTTATTTTTAATGTTAGTAGGAACCTAGGTAAGATCTTATTTTATTTTACTTTTAAGTTCAAGAAGGCATGTTTATTATAATAAAGTTATGGAATGCTTGTGAAGATATTAATTCGACGGGTCACAATATTTTTTTTTCAATTCACAATCTTTTATCATTTTTATTTACTTTGTATTCATACTTATCTACCTATTTCATTATTAAGTTGTTATACGAGTGTAGCTTAGCAGTATGTCTGTGTGTCTTATCTTTTTATGTAGGTAACGACTGAACAGAATTGTACGAAAGAAGGCGCAACTTTGTATAGACTTTGGGCCCAGCACACCAATCCTTGGATGCCAGTCAGTCATTGCCTTACTTCACGTCAGGCTGGTTGGCAAGGTGAAATTTTAGTTAATAGAGCTACCGAAACTACCTTCTACAACTGATCTGCGTGTGTGGTGCATCCCATGTATGGGATGCACCACACACGCAGATAGTCAGTCAGTCCATGGTCCGAAGCGAGGAGGAGTAGCAGGCGGTCGCTTCCTTTTGCGAAGCAGTAATGCTAGCAAAGGAGGCGGACGCACGCGCGTGGGAACGGCCCTCACGCCCCAGCCGCCGGGACCCAGATCCCGATTTCCAGCCACCGTAGGCGTAGGCTTGCGAACGGCGAGCAATGGCTAGCACACCATCCGGTCGACCGGTTTCCCCGTAGTAGCCCAGGGTCTGGGTTTTGTGCCCGGTTTTCAACAGGCTTAATATCCTTTGTTATGTGGAGATAAAAACCAACGGGGAATGCTTTTTCTTTTTGGTTTGGGAAAACTTAAATAACTCCTCCCGCTCTGGGTGGAGCGAGACGAGAGGCAATCTCGCGATCCCTAACTGAGAATACTAACGTGATATTAGGTATGTTTAAAATTTAAAAGTGTGTGGCTGACATTTTATGACGTCACATTCGCAGATTTGAATTATGATATTTTTAAAGGCATTCAAGGTGGCTGTATCCATCACTCTCATTGATTTCGAAGCTATTTAATCTCGTCTGTTTATCATTGTTTGGAGATTTTGTTGCCTGATAAGATGCCGATGAGAGCAGTATCAGGGATATCGCTGAAACCAGCAAGACATTCCCACGAATATGAAAAGTCTCCAACTTCCTTTGATGATGGAAGTCTGATTGTGGGCTTTGATCATTTTGTAGAGGCTTCATGTAAAATATTTGAATGTCCAATATCGATCCATGTTCTAAGGAAGATTCAATACCGTAAGTTTTCTTCAACCTTCACTACATAGCTCACTAGTGGCCCGCCCCGGTTTCGCTCGGGTGCAAATTATACACAAACACCGTCCTCGTTTATTGTTCTTTCTATTTGTGAAAACTGTATCAAAATCTTGGTGTGCTTTAGAACGAGTTACAACTTTGTTTAAGGGCCTAAACACAAACTTGCGTTGCGACGACGTCGACGCGTCGTCAAAATCTGCGAGCGCGCACGACGACGCGTCAGAAGAACTTGCGAATTGATTCGCATCGCACATTGTATGGTTACCTGAACCAATGCTTTGCGGCACGAAATCGCATCGCAAGTTTCTGCAATGCGGCGTCGTTTCGCATCGCAGTTTTATGTGTAGAGATTTAAAACCGTAGGGGCCCAGCAGGGCCGAAGCCTACTGGGGCCATGGGTTGGCTTCCGAAAGGGAAACCCAGGGTCCTGGAACGCAATGCAAAGAAGGAACATAGGAGTGGGTTTTAGTTTGTAAAAGTCTGACACGCCCTCTCGCTCTGCCTTAGAGCGAGAGATGTCATTGGATGATTTCTCACCTCAATAAAAAAACCATGTAGAGATTCTTTGCTCTAACTCACTATGTAGTAAAGGTAATTCCTTTATTTATATTTTTAGCCTCCAAATATGCAAAGAGACATGGATCGAAAACCAAACGCAAGAGATCTACTGAACCGTCTGCAGGGGTTTCACCAAGCTCTCACCACGCATCTGATGAACTACAGCTTGAACCAGATAATAGCAGGCTAAGTATAACAGCAGTTTACGACCACCTACACGAACTGGTAGAGATACTTATGTTTAAATATCCTTATGCGCCAATACCAAGAACCCTGATGAAAGTTATAGCTCTAAAAGTCCCATTTACTCGACATTTGACCAAGTTCACCATAAGACAATGTTGCATCGACATGTACACCATTCATGAGTTGAATAAGATACTTGTGATTTCCAATATCACGGATATATGTTTAGATCACTCTCCACTAAAAGAAGCAAACTATGATATTCTTTTAAGTGATGCATCATCTCTCCAAAACCTATCGTTGTCGAGGTGCAATATAAACGATGCTGTCTGTCAGCGATTAGCTTCACGGTTGCATCAACTCGAACCAGCTGAACCAACTTTGTTGGTTTTAAATCTTTCGTCCAATCATATAACTGACGCTGGCATGAAATATTTAGCAAAAGCTCTCAGAAATAATAGACACTTGCGGTATTTGAATATATCCGATAACCATATCGGAGATGATGGTGCTAAATATATCTTCGAAGTGCTGGCAGAATTTCCGTTGAATACCGATGAGATTCAAGACAAAAATAGATGCTATATGGATTATTTGAAAAGTAAAGAAGAATTATATCGTAAATACATGGTGGATTTGGTTAAGATTGAAAATACAACTCTTCTGACGACACGTAAGAAGAGTTATACATTGAAAGGCAGACTGTCGGTTAAGAAATTTAAAACTAAACTGGAGTCAGATGAGGAAATTAAATTAAAGGCTCGAGCTATGGCTCTAGAAACAATAGGACCTTTCGAACATCCCTTCAGTCCAACGATGGTAACAGTAAAGGAAGGACAAAGTCATTGTATCGGTAATTTTACCCTCTGTTACTTAAACCTAAGATATAACAATTTAACATATCTGAGTGTCCAAAGATTGGCGAACGTTGTCCGTCACCAGAAGGTGTACAGGAATGAGAAATTGTGTGGGCTTGTGAATGTTTTTCTGGAAGGGAACTATGTACCTAAGGAAGCCTATGAGTACATAATGATCAATAAGGACGTGAACGGAGCCATGAGTAAGGGGAGTATTAAGGAAATAGGCAAAATTAAACCAACTGGTAAATATATAGGTGAACGTAACGTGTCGATATAGATATGCAAGTACGAATATTGGATTTTGTCGTCATGATTGAAAACTTCGGATAGGAAGTTGTCCAATTGCTTAGTTCTGTGCTATATATATTACATTTAGAATAAGCCTTTATAGCTTAATCCCATTGCTGGGACTCAGGCCTCCTCTCTAAGAGATGGAAAGGGCCACAATCCACCACGTGGTCTCAGTGCGGGTTAGTGGATGTCACATGTCATCGATTTTTTGGTGCTAAGATAGGCGTGTCTCCAAGGAAACCGGAGGGTTTCCTCACGATATTTTCCTTTAATGTTTCGAGAGCAGTGATGATGAAAATAAATTACGCAAAGAAATGCGCCTGGCTGGGTTTGAGTCCATAAACTCTGATGTGTAAGTCGGGGCCCCCTTACCACTGGACCACCACTACTCTTAGTATATTATTATTATTATGTAAGTAGGTATTATGTTAAAACAAGCATGTATTGCTGGGATATTTATTTGATTATTACAGATTAACATTATTTTGTGTATATACAAAGAAGTGTTATTAATGTAAAGCTTATTTTTTAGTGATCTTATTAGGATTTGTGGATGTAACTAATTTTAATTAAGTACAAATACTAGTTTTGGTAACTTTCGGTAAATAAACATCACATTTTCTAACCAATTGTGGTCCTAATATATGAAAACGAACTTGGTTAACTTATAACTATATTTTTATGAACAAGCTAACACTAATAAATAGTTACTAAAGTATACAATTTATTAATACCTACGTACTTAGTTTAAAAAGTCAGCACCAACTTTCATTTGTCAAAATTGTGCTTAATACTGGCTCCCAAGTTATTAGGGTAGGTCCTAATTTCTGGGTTATCATAATCTAAAGCTTTATTTGTACCAGAAATCCAAAGTACAGCTTCCCAAAAAGTGGTCAGCTACTTAAGTCATCAGGTAGTCTTGAAATTCTGGCTATTAATTTCTAGGTGGAAGATATTCTCTGTTGGGTTTTTGGGCTGGTCTTCCCCTACTACCAGAAGGATTGAAGCCTGGCCCACTGGGCCTGCCTGATGGATACCCTTGGCTACCTGGACTTGAACCAGGATAGGGTGTGCTCGAGCCTGGGTAGTTGGACCCTGGACCTCCTGGACCACCAGAAGGTCCTTGTGGACCGCTACCCGATCCTGGGTAGCCTGGATAGTTTCCAGAGGGTCCCTGAGAGCCTGGGTAGCTTCCTGAGGGACCTTGCGAGCCTGGGTAACTACCAGATGGACCTTGTGATCCCGGGTAGCCTCCAGATGGAACTTGTGGATAGCCTGATGGGCCTTGGGGTCCTGGGTATGAGGTGGTCGACTGGATGCCAGGATAAGGAGTTGATGGTCCGGAACCAGGGTAGCTTGAAGGCCGTGAAGTACCAGAACCTGGGTAAGATGAAGATCCTTGTGGTCCTCTACCTCCAGGGTAGGAAGAGCCTGAATAGTCGTTGAAACTATTATAGTCTGATCCTTTTATAGAGTAATCATAAAGTTTGGCATTTAATTCGAAAAGACCAGGAGCAGACTCGCAAGTGAATTGGTTCCACCACACGCAAACGAAGTCTTCTTGAGAGAAGATGGTTCCATTAGGACAGAGGAAATCATACGTTATGTTATTAGAGCAAACGTGAAATACTTGGCAACGGGTCTCGACATCAGCGTAGTATCCGGGCAGAGCTTGAGTCTTACAGTTAAAAGAAGTTTGAGGGATGTAGGATAGTACAGGATAATCTATATCCGGCTCTCCAGGAATAGCTGAATAGTCTCCACCTTCGTAGCTACCAGTGTCGCTGTCAGAGTAACTTGTAGTCCCGTAGTTAGGTCCAGATCCAGGATAGTTTTGACCTGATCCGGGATATCTTGCAGGGCCGCGGGAGCCTTGTGGGTAAGATGAGTCTGACTGGCCAGGGTAATTTCCAGATGGTCCGCTCGGTCCTTGTCCCGGGTAATTTCCAGATGGTCCGCTCGGTCCTTGTCCCGGGTAGTTTCCAGATGGTCCGCTGGGTCCTTGTCCTGGGTATGAAGAGCCAGGGTATCCTGAACCCTGGTTGCCTGATCCAGGGTATCCTGGTCTCTGGTTTCCTGAACCGGGGTAGTTATTTGGTCCTGTAGGGTAGCCAGTGGTTGGTCCTCCGGGTCCGCTGGTGTCATCGCTTTGTGGTCGGATAGGGTATGATGTGGTTGTGGAGCCGCTGTATCCTGGAGACGTGCCAGGCCGGCTGGATGAAGATCCCGGTCCAAATGGCCTGCTGGGCTTGTTGTAATCGTACCCATTTTGGGCGGCAGCGAGGGCCAGTAGCACTGAAACATAAAAGTGATCATGTTAAAAATTAATTTCTTTAGTTATCTTAATCTATCATTAACGTTGAGGCAGTAAAACACACGTGCCGAACTGACGACCATAAATTGATGATACGGAAATCAAATACGATCGTAGGGACATTTTTTGTGTAGGAAATCATTTCGAAATAACTTCTTTCGCTCTGAGTGGAGAGAGGGAGCATCAGACTTTCACTGATTAAAATCCACCCATGTTCCTTCAGTTGCCCTTAGCGTTCCAGGGCCACGGTAAATTTATCGAACAATCCCGCAGCCTTTAGAAACACTGGTCCGATCACGATTGTAGACTACTAAAGTGTAGTAATGCGAGCAACAGAGGCGGCAGAAACCGTAAGGCGGAGATAAGGCTCACGCCCCACCCCCACGCCGGTGTGAGCTTCTAGACGGCGAGCAATGGGTAGCTCGCCGTCCGGTAAAGACTAAACCCGGGTGGACTGCATTGTGTTTCACGCGCGCTTCGTATCAGCAAGATTGCGACAAGGCTAGTTAGGGCTGATGCCTGCCAGGGCTGCGGATTGTTCCTCCCTCTTGTTGCAACCAGAGAGGGAGAAGTCATTGTATGATTTCCCACGGAAAAAAAGTTACTATGCTATATAGTGCACTTTTCAGTCTGTAAAGCTTACATATTATGTTCAATGAACCTATTACAATATACGCCCGGTTTCCTAAAATGCAGAGAAGCATTGTGCATTCGCGTCTCAACTATTTACAGAAAGGTCGCCCTATCAAACGGTTTACAATGCGTTCCAAATAAGAATAGGATCGATTGCCATGTTGTGACGTCACGTCATACTGTAAAATCAAAGAATTATTATGGTGAGCAAAACAATAAATTTTTTTAAATTTATTTTATTTACGAACTGTGAACAAAAAATTTTTAATCAGAATCCGGTTCTTAAATTTTGCTCTGAATCTCTCGAGTTCTTCAATGTTGCCCATGCCATTGTGATTTGACAGAATGACGTGACTTCACAACATGGTAATCGATCCTATTCTTATTTAGAACGCATGTAACTATCTTGTCTTAACCCCATCGATTGTCCAATCTGCGCTCATTTACCGCGTAACATCAGATCTGATCCAATTGAGAGTACACCCTGTGGCACAATAGAGCGAGATGAGATCGCGTGAGACGTTCTGGTATCGACGAGGTTTCGCAAGATGGCCGCCTTTTTGGCGGGAAATAAATGGAGCGATTTGGAATTGAAACGTTTTTAATTGTTTTTTTTTGTTGATTGTAATCCTAGGTGGTCTTTTTTAAAACGATGTCAGAAAGAGTGAACGTCGAGGTCACGTCTAAAATATATGTAGTAGAAGATAAGACTCTGTATAATGTTATACAGAGTCTTATCTCGTCTCGTCTAATCTTATCTTATCACATGTGTGCATACGATGCTTTAATTGTCTCGGAGGTTTGTATTAATTCTCTTTTTCTCGTGTGTCCGTGGCATCACAGCGCGCTATATTTTTTTTTATTTACCGCTAAGGGAAAACTATGGTCTTTCGACATATTACTGCGTCAGAATACTTTTTTTTAGCATCAGAATATGAATGTAACACATTCTAATGTTTTTGTAGTATTTGGCAGCAAATATAATGAATCATCCTTTTTCGCTGAGGTAGTCAACACTACATTTAAATTCTTAGCTCCATTTTTACCAAGAACGCGCCTGTTTCAATGATCCCTTTATTGTGCATTATCCACTAAGAATCAATTTGGGAATAACTAAACAGTCACTGAAATTCACACAAATAAATCCCGCCAAAAATCCAGCGCTCTGTTATTTTGTTTTAAATATCGCCGTATATGCCGAGAAAAGCTCGTTTTGGCCTCGTGTAGATTTTTATTGGATTTTTTTTTCGTATGCATTTATACTTTCAAAACGTTGTGTGAAGCATATTTCTTTTTCTTTATTTCATTCCTTTTTTTGGTTAGCTATCTGGGATATTGCATAAAAACGTTGATCGTGGTACAAGTAAACCACCAAGTTACTTGTAATATTTCCACCAAGCATATAATAGGATGTCCGTCCGAATCCGTCTTAATAACATAAGTGACTGAAGCTATGCTTTGGCGGAGTTTAGTAGAAACGGATTTTTTTACAGACACAATAGAAAATGTTCAACCAGAAAGATCACAAGTTCAAACAATAGATACTGTAATCAGGAATAGGATATAATTTAACTTACAGTAATTTTGTTAGATGTACCGCAAAAGATTATCTCAGATCCGATCAGCAAATTGGTTTTACATGGAAGTGATTCAAAACAATTTAAAGTTATTACATAGGCGATTTACTTAGAAGAATTGAGCAATTTAAGTAATTTGTTAAGTTTTACACAGCGAACATTGCTAAGGTATGTTATACCATTTATTAAGTTCGAAGATTTCTGTTTATTTATAATAAGTGCTATTATGTTGAATTAGATAACATTTGTGAAGGTTACAGTTGAGATTCATCCTTTATTAACTATTATCATCTTAAATATTATAACATAATAGGTATTTAAACAAACTGAAAATAATAATATGTACAAACGGGTAGAAAAAGAACTCATAGGGCATCAAAAAATTCGTCCACATCGATGTCAATAGGAAAAGTGCCCAGAACGCTGGCAGTATTGCTACGCTGGATGGCAATGCTGATTCGTTGACCGAAGAAAAGCCCAGCCTTTATTTTAGAAATTAGAATAAATTGTGCCTGTGTGCTTCAGTTATCCTTTGCGTTCTAGGGCCACGGTCAGTCTTCCAAACGTTCCCGCAGAGTTGGCTGCATATATCTGAGGCCCTTCCGAGCTTTTAACGTGAACCATTTTACGACCTACACTGAACTGTTAAAGGGATGGAGCTATATAGGGTGTATAGATCCATCCCTCATTCTTGCTCGCAAGACTGATCTGATATTTTAACACGTTGTGGTAAGACCAAAGCAATGACTATATACATTACATATAGCTAGGAAGGAACTTATTCAGCAGATACATATGTATTATTGCGATATCTTTTCCACTATATGTATGTATATATTTATGTTAGTATATTTTTATATTGTATATTTCAATAAAAACTGTTATGTTTGTTTTTTTCTTTTTTTCCTATTACTCTTACACACGATGTCTACATCTCTTTTTTTCCTACTCTCCTTTTGCAGGTATGCTGGAAGAGATTTCTGTAGAAATAAGCATCACCTCTGTACCTATTTTCTTTCTGTTTCTTTCTTCTTTTCTTTTATTATAATATGTGTGTACATGAATTGTTAAATAAAATAAATAAATAAATAAACTTTAATATTCATTTCAGGAGGATAATATGATGTGGTGTTCCACAAGGGTTAATGTTTGGCCCGTTCTTGTGGACTTTGTGTCGAGTTATTTTGAACGTATATAATGCAGTAACGAAATGTTATAAATAAATAATTTAATCATTTAATTTTATAAAAGGAAAAATGGAGAGTCGAGATGACCCGATGGTTAAGGCCTCTATGCATGGGCTTGCAGGTTCGAAACCGGGCAAGTACCAAGGTGATTTTTTTTTTTTTTTATCCAAGGAGTATAATCGTGTGACCCAATAATTGGAATGTGAAGTTCTTATGGACAGTCACTTCATGTGAAACTGGAGTATTCAGCCACATCCGATTAAAGACGACTCCAATCTAGATGGGAAAAGGCTAGGGAGCTGATTAATAAAAAACTATAAAAAATAAATGGCTAAGTAATTTTAGCAGAAGGTACGAGTAAGTAAGTATAGATGAAATAGCATAAGCATAATCAGCCTTTTAATGTTCTCACTCCTGGGATTCAGGCCTCCTCTCTAGGACAGAGAATGGGCTGTAATCCACCTCGTGGGCCCAGTGCGATTTGGTGAATGTCACATGTCTTCGAATTTTTGGTTCTAGGACATGCCGGTTTCCTCACGATGTTTTTCTTCACCGTTTTGAGAGCAGTGGTGATGAAATAAATTACACAAAGTAATGCGCCTGGCTGGGTTTGAACCCGCGACCTACAACTCGTAAGACGGGGCCGTTACCACTCGACCACCACTGCTCGATGCTAGATGAAATGATAACATAAAATGCAAGATTAAATCTATTTCGCAAACGAAACACCTGACGTGACACCAACAATTTAGTGACAAACATTAGTTTGATTGTCCGCCTCGCAAATGGTCAATTGACATGGCCAAGTTACACAATATGGCTACTGCCTGTTACATTTAATGGTTTTAGATGCTTCGTTTTTTAGACCGCTAGGTCATTAGCTTTGATCATTATGTCAGGTCTTAACAGGGTCTTAGTATGACGTGGTAAAATGACGTTCGTGCGAGCGAGAAAAAGGGATGGAGCTATATACCCTATATAGCTTCATTATTTAATTATAAGTAATACATTGACTGGTGAGAGTCGCGGGAGTGCGGTGGATGCGAGACGCACAGCATCGGTCGTTGTGGAGACGCTTGGGGGAGGCCTATGTCCAGCACTGGACGTCTTTCGGCTGAAATGATGATGATGATGATGAATACATTGATATCGGAGTATCTCCTGAATCATAACTACACAGACACAGAGAAACTATTGGAAGTTTTAGTATGATTGTAGGTTTAGTTTGTAAGCTGTTATTCTGTAATTTCTGTATACATGCACCCGTAGTGATAGTCTTATAAGTGATGACCCGAAACACAGGTTTTTTAAACCTAGTTCGGGCAAGTCGCTAATAATTATACATAATTTTAGGTTAATAAAGTAAATCCGTAAAACGGGGTGAATAGAAACGCAGAGAATAGAAACAAAATTTTGGTTTGGTTTTTCACTTTGATACCATATTATCGGCTTCTAACAAAGTATCGACTTTTTATAAAAACAATTCATTAATAAATTTATACAGTTAAATACTGAAAAAAATATTCAAATATCGTGAAAATACCCATTGAAGTTTTGTTAGAAACAAAACTTTTTATAAAAACAATTCATTAATAAATTTATACAGTTAAATACTGAAAAAAATATTCAAATATCGTGAAAATACTCATTGAAGTTTTGTTAGAAACAAAACTTCACCCCTGAGTTTCTATTTGACTTATTTTCCTTTACTTCTTAAATATTGATAAGTTATAGTTATTCCTTGGGCACTAGCATAATTATTTGTTTAAGATTTACTTGTGGCTGTTACATGTAACTATTTTGTGTAAAATATGAAATAAAGATTATTATTACTATTATCCTTAGCAGTTCAGTTTAGATCGTAAAATGGGTCGCGTTAAGAGCTCGTGGCTCTGTTACTAAAGTGATATTTTTGAGAAGATAAAAAGGTTTATTGTAGGAGTTTATTTTTATTTTTGTTCATTTATGGCTTAACTAGTTTTTTCCACCAGCTTTGCCCACTTGTAAGTAGAAACATATCCTAAGAGAATATGCCCTGTGGGCTATTCCAGGACATGATCTACTCAGATACCAAATTTCATGCAAAATCGATCAGCCGTTTGTACGTTATGTAGTTACAAACCGATGGAGCTATGTGAAAGATGGAGCTATATAGGGTGTCGGCGAACAATGGGTAGCTCGCCATCCGACCGTCCGGTAACCGTCCGGTCCGAGCCCAAGTCGTCGACGGCGCGTACTGTTCCACGCGCGTCTCAAGGAGATGTCAGCAACTGTAGGGGCCCAGCAGGGTCGAAGCCTACTGGGGCCAAGTGTCTGATTCTGAAAGGAAGACTCGGCCCTGGTACGAGAGGCAACGAAGGAACAGGAGTGGGTTTTTAGTCGGCAAAAGTCTGACACTATCTCCCGCTCCGCCCATTCCTAATATATAATAATCCGCGGGATTTGTCACTATATGATTTTTCAACCTAAAAAACTTGGTGCAGTTATCCAATTTTTTTCTTTACTCAACTGATTCCAGGACCTCGTGGCTAAGTAGCAGAAGCTGCATGGGTCGAGCTTCAAAGTCAAGTTTAAAAGCTGATGATGATCTCGTTCCTTGGATGGGTAACCATTCATTACGTGCCGAGACTCAAGCACGTTAAGCCGTTTGTTCCGGCTATTATTTGTATATCTTCTACAGTCGTGACGGTCACAAGTCAAGAAGTCTGACTCCAGTTGTGCCAAGATGTATCGTTTTACACATCGAGATATAAGTACTAACGTACTAGAGAAGACACCGTAAATTCCTACTTTGTCTCGTTCAACTGCGGCGATCGCGCCGCACTTTGTCGAAGAAAACGCGTAAGTGCCGTGATTTATATGGCGCTTAAGACCTTTTTGCCGAGAATAAATACACTTCCGCAGCAAATCTAGCGCTGTTTAATTAGTTACGGTTTAGACGAATTGTTATTATTTTAGCGCTGCAGCGAACTAAAGATTCAAATTACGAAAATAGGACAATTCAGTTATTTGACGTAGCTTCTCTAGTACGTTAGTACTTATATCTCGATGGTTTTACACAGTTACTGGATTGCAAAGGTAGATAGGCAGTCACTTCATATATAGTGCTCAGCTTTTGTCTGACGTTAAAATGCTTCAGGAAAAGCTAGGCAGATTGATTGTAAAGTTCTTTGTAACCCTAACATGATATAGTTAAGTAATACAATTGGTCATTATAGACAATTGGAATACATGCTCGCTCATGCTCTCATGCTCGTGACTCCGAATCATGTATCACTTCCATTTTAGGCTTCAGAACTGCAAAACCCTTTAAGTAAAAAAGCGCGAACCGCAATCTCCTTGCAATAGACAAAGCTGCTCTAGTTTCTCTATGCTCAGTCGTGGGTGTTCGGAATTCAAATGGGGAAATGTTCTATATTCAAAATAGTTCGTTGCCGCAGTCACACCACTAGATGGCGCATCTCGTGCTTTCCGTCACGATCGCTATACAACAATGGAACAAGGAAGATTGCAATTATACCAACATAAATTTACCGTCAAACGACCGAACTGTGCATTTAAATTCGGTCTAACTTCAAAGACGTAAAGTTCATATTAGATTTGGTCTTAGTTTCACAGCTGTATTTGTTAAGTTGGTCGGATAACGTGCGAAGATGCTATTTAATTCAGAGTTCTAGGTGGTGTCGCCGTTTCTTCATTAGTTGTATAAGCTATTTTGCAAATAGGAAAGGCCATTGTAGATGTTCGTTTAGATAAGATACACGTGTTATGTGTTTTTTGGCAGGTTGTTAGATCACCAACTGGAATGTCTGTTTTCCTATTTATCTATATGCATGAGTAGGTATGTGAAAGGAGAATGCAAATGTCCGTTGATACGTAATTTACTATTGTTTTCATGAATGATTTAGGGAAAATTCTCAGCTTAGGTATATCGTTATACTGTGATATCAAAGGAGTTCGCATAGTGCTACTGCTCTAACACGAGCCTTAAAAAATGACAGCGAAACCGTAGGGGCCCAGCAGGACCGAAGCTTACCGGGGCCATGGGTTCGGTTTCGAAAGGGAAACCTGGAGTCCTGGAACGCAAGGTAAAGAAGGAGCATAGGAGTGAGTTTTGATTTCCCACCTAAAAAAATGTGCTACTGTTCTAATTAACTTGCGAGCTGTCAAGACAATTAAATATACTTTTTAAAGTTTAGCGACACTTGGGGGAGGCCTATGTCCAACAGTGGACGTTTTTCAGCTGAAATGAGGATCATGATGAAGTACGTTTTACGGTCGCAAATCATATTTTAATCAACGTTGACGTAATAATATGTAAAATGGAAAAAACTTAAGAAAATTTGAATTTTACGGGTTACGCGATCCAGTCTTACGACCTAAACTGAACTGTTAAAGGGATGGAGCTATATAGGGTGTATAGCTCCATCCCCCTTTTTCGCTCGCACGACTCATTTTAACACGTTATGTTAAGGCCATAGAAACTAATTTAATACGTCCATTAAGAAAAAACTCTACTAGTGCGTTATGCGCCCGCGCCGCTATTGCACAAGATGCATTAGATGATGTCCACAGTAATGATATGGTAAATAATCTCACGCAGGTCAAGCTGGTCGAGTAAATACTTGGGAACTAGTGACACTTGATCATGGATAGGTAATAATGGTTTGAGATCTACTCTCAAATGTTTTACACATATGGGCTGGTGCTGCAAAATGCCACCTGGCAGCTTTGACTGACTCGGTGGAAAGGCGTGCGAAGAGGCTTATTGGTGATCCAGATCTGGTTAAGTCCAATCTACAAAGCCTTGAGCACAGGCGTAGGGTAGCTAGCCTTTCGGTGTTTTACAGGATGCATTTTGGAGAGTGTGCGTGAGAATTGCATGACTTGATTCACCATCTCATTTCTACCATCGGACAACCCGACGGACGGCGAGTATCCACCCTTACGTTGTTAAAACCTCTACGGTCCGGACCAACCTTTTCGCCTCGTCGTTTATACCGCGTACATCGAGGGACTGGAACAACTTGCCTGCTGCAGTCTTCCCGTCCGATTATAATTTAGGTGTCTTCAAGGCTAGAGTGAATAGGCTTTTAATAAACTAGTGCGCCTTACCATCAACGATTGCATCACTACTTACCATCAGGTGGGATTGCAGTCAAGCACTAGTTTATAACAATAAAAAAATGATGTTATGTTATGTCTGAGTATGGTTTCCGCACTTAGTCCTATGCGGACTATTGTTCGTGGGCCATAGCGGCCATAACCATTGATGGGCTTATTCCAACCAGCCCACCCTCACCAAAAACAGATTAGGCCTCTTAGGTTTTCCAGTGCATCAATGAGGGAGTTCGGGGATCCTAAGGTTCTCGTGCGTGTTTCAGTGCAGTCTAGGAGCACATGCGCAATTGGCTCCTCCCCCTCCAAGCATGCTACTTACTTTTTTGATGTTTGGAGAATGAGTACTTATTAAGAGAAGGATTGGAACAATTTGTCTGTAGCGGTTTTCCCGTCCGATTATAATTTAGGTGTCTTCAAGGCTAGAGTGAATAGGCTCTTAATAAGCTGGTGCGATTCACCATCAACGGTTGTATCACTGTTCACCATCAGGTGGGATCGCAGTCAAGCACTAAAGTTTATATCATTAAAAAAAGGATGGACAGCTCAAAAAAAAGATCGACGAAAGAGCGAAAGACAATCGAAACGAAACGGTTGTAACTTGGCTAGGGGGGCAGATTCTTGAATTGAAAACAGACGACTTACGTGGAACGCATGTGACAGCATTGCGTATGCCAAGTATGTTTCTAAGTCATCTGCTTTCAAACAAATTTAAGAGTCTAGTTAGTCTCAGTTTGTCTTTATCGAACTTCAAATAAAAAGGGGTGTAATAGGAGTACCATAATTTAAATAGAATTTCAGTGTCAATTATATAGATGATTTGAGGTTAACTTTTAATGAATTTATTATAGTTTAATTCATAAAATAAAAATCCAATAGATTTTTAAGAAGAATCTCGCATGAATGAATTCGCTGTTAACTATTAAAATCGACAGCATCATCGAACGATTTAAAACTTTAATTAGGCAGTGAATTGTATATCTGTCCTACGTCATTGAGGTTCATTAAAGTATTAATTACAGTTATTTGTGACTATAAATCTTTACAGCTAAGACTATGCAAGCCGAAGGCTGTTGGAGAAATTGCATAGAATGCATACTGTGTCTGTTTCGTGACGTCATTTTCTGTAATTCCTTGATTATCCTAAGGTGAAGAGGTTGTGTGCGTACGTGTTGCTTTATAAGTGAATGTTTGGTGGTGAAGAAATCGTTATATTAGTTTATATCATCATATGTAACATAATAAACGCAAATCCTAAAAGTAGTATGTTCAGAATCGGCTGCTGAATCAATTTCAGCTATTTTGAAAGTATTTTAATAATCTATATATGTAAAAATGAATAGCTGTTCGTTCGTCTGGCTACAACTCAAAAGCGGCTGAACCGATTTGGCTAATTTTGGTCTTGAAATATTCGAGACAGTCCAGGGAAGATATAAACGGCGAGAAAAGTGGAAAAAATCAATCCGAATACAACGCCATCTCTAATTAAAATGTCATTATAAAATTAATTGTGCTGTTCTGGTAATGCCAGTATGTTATTCTTACTATTAGGCGGTACTAAGTTCGCCGGGTCAGCTAGTTATTGATAAACCTTGATTGTGTGTGTGTGTGTGTGCGTATCTACCAACACCGATGCGCTACCAGTGCAGTGCGTCGATTCTCATATTATTTGCTTACAATTAGAATAATTATTCCTTAAAAAAAACACTACCTAAGTGCATTTAAATAAAGTTTAAGTGCTTGAATTAAGATTGTAACTTAATGTTGTAATTGGGGAGTGCATTTTTCCAGTTAGATATTTTATATTTTAACTTACTACTTTAACTTTTACATTATGACAATAATCTTCAGTTAGGTACGAAAGCACGTGATTTTTTTGCTCATAATTCCGTTATTTACCTCGATATGATGATGGTTTACGATAGAACGGGTGAGCCAAAAAGATGCCTGTTCACTCTTCCTTTAAAGCCTGACGGGTCATAAGTAGTAGGAAATAAAGATTTGAACGTAGAGTTCCATAAATCATATATTACTAGCGACCCGCCGAAACGTTGGATTTCTTGGCTTTTCTCTGCTATAATATGCATGTTTGATACATATAAACCTTCTTCATGAATCACTCTGTCTATTGGTGAAAACTGCACGAAATTTTGTTTAGTACTTTTTGAGTATATTGTGTTTGTACATACAGATGCTGTGAGGGACTTTGTTTCATAATATTTAAGGATATACTTACTGCAAAAAGTTGACAAACGCAGCATGGTGTTGGTGCTGCACCTCTGAGCTTAAACTAAATCTGAAACAATTAAGTTACTGATTACTTTAAAATTTTAGTTAACTTGTTTCTCAATAGACCATGTCCTTGATTTCTGATTTGAGCATTTGAAGTTGAGTATTTCTCAAACTCTAGCCTGAAAACCTGTCACAATTTGGCATTTAAGTAGGATTTAAAACTTTCTTAAATCAAAATACTCAATTCAGAAACTCGCCTAAAATCTTAATAAGAAGTGCTTATAACACACGATCAACGAAACCCCGCTAACATACCAGGTATTGATTTATGAAGCCATGATTATTTTTTTAATATTTTTTTATTATTTACCCACTATCCCATTGTTGGGTAAAGGCTTCCCCCAAATTCCTCCAGGCAATCTTTTTTCGAGCCACCTCGAACCAGCCAGTTTTACTATAAAGCTCTTTCCAGGTCGGCCCTTGGCGGTATTATTTACCTATTTATAATTGCGAAACAACTAAACAAAATCTCTATGGTGATGTCGGCGACTTCGGTTCAACGGCCGCTGTTAATATTTAAGTAAGTACTTTATACGAAACATTCAGTTTTAATGCATTTTCACTAAATAATATTTATTTTAGTAAACACTAGTTTTAATGAACACATCTACACAGCTTCACTAGTTATAATAATAATAATATTCCACAACTATCACACAACGCCGTCTAGTCCCAAGCTAAGCAGAGCTTGTGTTATGGGTACTAGACAACTGATAAACATACTTACATATTTCTAAATATATACATATATAGATAAAGATAAATTGTCTGAATTCGACCTGGTACTTGTCAAGACAAAGCCTCCACATTTCAGAATTGATTGAATAGCTATCGACCCATAGCCCACGGCTTTGCTCATCCTTATTTAAGTAAACAATGATTACACAGACAAGTCCAGCTACCAACAGCCATGTAATAATCTAATCAAATGTAATAAAAACGCACGATTGCTTCAAATTACTATGTGTAAGTAAGGACGGGATGTTGTCTGTCTCGTTACGTTTTCTGTACATTATATCATTATAATGACCTAGTTCTGCGATGACTGATGAGCTGATATTTTTTTTTAAAGGTCACGATGACGATATGCCACACGCAAAGGTACTCTAAATGAGTCAAAACTTAATGAAATTTTTCTTTTCCTACTCATTCAGAACAGTTGCCATCTCGAATGAAATATGATTATCTAGCTACTCTGCCCGCGTGAAATTATTACCTCCCACCGGTATAAATGTGTTAATACAGAATATAAGCTGTCCTGCCGACTGCTGTGGCATGTGTACGTGTGTGTGTGTGTGGTGTGTGTGTGGAGCTGTGTGTGTGTTCGATTCTCTTGCGTCGAACGCCACGTCGAAGGCCACGCCTCCGATTCTTTTGTTCTGACCATGTGACTGAGCGTTGAGATGACGTCAGAACAAACTAATCGGAGACGTGGCCTACTCGAGGTGTTCGACATAAGAGAATCGAAACGAAACGGTCGTAACTTGGCTAGGGGACCCAATTTCATTCAATTGACGACATATTAGCGCAGTGGTTTTTTTTATGTGGGAAATCATCAAAATGACTTCTCGCGCTCTGGGTGCGGCGGGAGGGCGTGTCAGACTTTTACTGTTTAGCGTTGACTGCTGCGCTGCGTGTTGCGGGTTTAATTTCGGCACGGAATAAATATTTCTATGGTCTACAGTTAGTTATTCAAGGTCTGGGTGTCTTGTGTATGTGAGTTTATGTACATGTTTGTGAACGCTCTCACTATACAGGAGTGCCTAAGTCCTAAAGACAAGAGTGAATAGGTTACTTCTAGGTACTCTATCGTCGGCCACATCATCGCTTACCATCAGGTCAGATAGTGGTCAAACGCGAGTCTATGCATTATAAACAAAAGGAAGCAGTGTTTTTTTATTTAAATACGTACTGCTCTTTCATCAAGTAGGAGTAAAAAACATGTTTTAGTTTACAGTTTTGCCAAAGGGTACCTGGTCTATCAAGGGACTCCATGTAAAATACAGTAAGCTCTATGTACAAATTATGAGCTGTATTCATTTAGACTGGAAGTCGATCCCAACATATGGGAAAAAGTTATGTAGGTAGATTGATTGATTCTTTTGAGTATTATTTGAAAAGCGACTCAATTACTCAATTAAGTAGTGCTTTGAGTTTGAAATTATTTTTCCATCTGTGACTAAATAGTCGTCAAAATTGAAAAACTGTAAATTTTCGCAATTACCATCATCTTGGAACCACTTCATCACAGAATGAAATACATATGTACGTTGTATGTATGTGTCACGACTAAAACTATGTTATAGCCGGAATTCGTAAATAATATCCACGGTCCCAGCTATTACTCACGCCCTTTGCAATTTACCCGTAGCCCTGTAGACACTTAACTATCTTCGAGAAGAGCTGCATTAGTTAGTAAGTGTCTGCTTCAGGCTAAATCTGTTATTTGTGCTGTCTCCATCAGAATTTATGATGTATTACACTTATATATTTGCGACTTTATTATAGCATAATCAGCCTTATTAATATTAATATATGTATATTCCAACCACTATCACACAACGTCGCCTAGTCCCAAGCTAAGCTGAGCTTGTGTTATGAGTACTAGTCAACTGATAAACAAACTTATATATTTCTAAATACATACATATTATATATAAATTACACCCAGACACATAACAAATGACGGTGCTCATCCACTAACATTTTTCCTGGGTCGGAATCGAACCCACGACCTCCGATATAGCAGTCAGGGCCACTAACCACTAGACTAACAGGTCGGTCAAAAGTTTTTTTTATTAAGTTCCTACTGCTGGGACCTGCACTCTAGGAGTGAAAATGAGCCATAATCCATGACGTGGGCCCCGTGCGGGTTGGATGACCATTTGGGTCATCCAACCCGCACGTTTTCTCTGCTTTTCAGGTTTTGGTCCTAGGATACGCCAGTTGCGGGAACGTTTGAAAGAGTTACCGTGGCCATGAGACGCAAAGGATTACTGAAGAACTTAGGTGGGGTTTAGTCCGTAAAAGTCTGACTCCACCTCTCACTCCACTCTGGGGCAGGAGAAGTCATTTGAACGTCCCACCTCTAAAAGAAGATATTTCTGTTTCCTCATGAGGTTTTCCTTCACCGTTGTGTGGGCAATGGTGATGAAATAAATTACACAAAGTAAAGTGTCAATACGAAAGGTGTGATTTGTCAATTTTATTCCTAGGATAAATGACGTAGTTGGAAAAACAGTCCAAGTTGATAAATTGTTCTATTAAAATTTAGTGAACGCGTTGATGTCTTTAGTTTGCTACGAACTCTGGCTACGAACAATTCAATGTATGCCAAATTACTTTTTCAAATATTTCTGCTGTCAATCTTACGATGACTGGAAGGACCAAAAACTAAACGTCAACCATGCTGTTGCAAGTTGCAAGTCAGGAGCCTCTTGAGAGATAGAGAAGGCACGAGTATTTATTACTGCACGTGCGCTGCTTATAAGTCCGGGTCTCCTAACTAGTGTACTGGTAACAAATATTTCTCCTAGTGCTATGTTGTTAGTTAAAACTAATCTAGTACTTGGCACCTACATCGTGTACCCCGGGGTCACGTCTGTAACAGCGTGTTCTGAAACTGTCGAACGATGGAACGTGACCGACGCATCACTTCTCGCTGCAGCCTGCGGGCCATCCACGCAATGTGGCCTATTAGTACCAAATTGGTGATGGTAGGTCATTTCTTTGGAATTTAGATGCTTGTCACACTTAAGGTTAATCTTGGTGGGAAAGACGGAGTTCTTAAAAGTGAATTCCTGAAGTAAGAATTTGTAGTTTAGTATTTAACACAATCTAAACATGTTAAACTTTGGCATTAAAGTAGGATAGAGATGATATCGAAATACTCAATTCAGAAAGGCTTGTAGTACTTAATTCTGGCACTTTTTATAGGTGGGAAGTCATTAAATACCTAACTTCTCTCGATCTAGGTGGAGTGAGAAGGAGTATCTGATTTCTGCTTACTAAAACCTACCTTTTTTGAGGCGGGAAATCTAGGGTCCATCCTAGAATGAATGTCATCCATGGAACGATCTTGAATATCGACCCTCCCTCCGTCGAATAATAACAGCCGCACACTCTTATTATTATTTAGCAACGAGCTCTCTGAATAGGCTATCACCACTAAAACCACCATGAGAAGTAATGTTTCGAAATGGTTTACATACCAAGACAAATATAATTGCTATAAATCAAAGTAACTACTCCAAATACAACGTTGTGAACAACCGTTTTAGTGAAAACTCTTTAATTATAAATATTTAATTGGCATGCAGAGCTTTTATTGTTTTACACAATAATACAACGAATAAATGTGACTCGTGTGAATCAAGACGTAGGTCAACACGTAACGCGATGTGAAGACGATTTTCAGCGTTTTGAGAGTGATTTTGAATGAGTGAGTATTGTACAGTAGACTGCATTTCGGTGGTAACACTTTAACCTTGAGCTGGCCTAGCGTAATACGAACTTTTAATAGAATAACGGGCCAATTTGTAAAAAAATTATTATCACTCATGAGCAGCGCACTGTACACGGTAAATATATTTTTTTAATACTTAAAATCACAATTAAAGGTGATCTTTGTACAGCAGTGAAACATAAAAAAAGAAATTAAAAGCACACATTTAAGAAACAGTATTAAAACTCACAAATAAAAAAAAATGTAGTTTACCAATGATGCAAATAAATAAAATCAATGTGTATATGCAGAAAATTGAATAAATAATATATTGGAAATGACTTTTAGTACGCACGAGTACTTAATTACTTTATTTCCTTGTCAAGTAAATACTTAATAACTTTTATATTTTCGATCGTTACTTAATAATTATCAAGATTAACTTTTCAGCTTGGGTAGGCTTCCAGTCTAAACGGACACGGTTGTACACCCATTTAATACATGGAGCGACTGCCTACCAGACCTTCTCAACCCAGTAACTGGGCAAGGCAACAACGTACTCCTTGGATAGACTAATGGTCAGACTTTCTGGCATCTGACTAACTTAACGACTGTCAAAGATCTACGAATGACAACCGAGATCAACGGCTTTACGTGCTCAACGAAGCATGGGGTGGGAATAATGTCCCAGAAGAACTCAGAAAAGTATATGTATTGAAAAAATCACATTGGTAATTGCCCGGTTTCGAACACGCAACCTCATGCATGAGAGACGGGTGCCTTAACAACTGGGCCAATCTGAGACTACGTATCTAATATCTATATGTCTAAGTATTCGTGAGTATGACGAATCATCATGGGATTGAAACCCCCTGTCCTAGAAATTTATTTACTTTTATTTGCGTTAACAGCACGCGATCTTGTGAGATGCTAAATATAGTAGCTATGATATAACTGACCGTGTCAAAGTAATAATTTGTCTTGAGTAATTTATTTTTATATTCAAGTTCCATGAGAAAAGGCTCTCATCCTCAAAATTAGTAATTAAGTAATTCTCTTATTTTGTATGATGGAGAAACCTGACTCAAAAAATAATAATAATATTTATTTATCTTATACAAATAATAATTGTTATTTGTAGAAAATAAATAAATATTATTATATTCAGTAGGAAACTAAAACTTAGAATATTGAAGTGTCCTGTGTACCCACATCAGATGTCCTATTTTTATTCATTGTAAAAGTTATGTACAATAAAGAATATAAGAATGTATTATGGGAGAATTGTTCCTAAACTAAGCCGTGGCTTGTATTTTAGGACACCAGGGACTCCTCTCTACAGGGTAAGCAGCAATCAAAAACACTATATCATCTGTATAGATGGTGAAAACCTAACGAAAGTTAATAATTTTTCAGTTTCTATAAGTTATTTACATTTATTGGGAAAAGCTAAAAGGAAAACAAAATAAATTAAAACAGTTAAGTGTAATGAGGTTTTAGGTGCATGTGAGTGTGAGTTTAGGTTATTAAATGCTACTGCAACTTTGCCCACTTTTTATCTTCGCACGGTTTGCGTGTCAAGTTTAAAAAGTATTTAATTTCAAGAGGACTACAGCACTTAAATCGCGGTCACTCTCGGATTGTTTACAAAGTAAAGAGGTGCGCTAAGACACCATGCTTGCATTTTAGCGATTTGATTATAAAATTAAAACACTATAACGGTAAAACGTTGCTTGTCGAATAATCTGACAAACAATCAGAATGATTGCGTGTTATATTACGAGTAGTTCGTTTTTAATCGATAAAAGTAATGTTTATAGACATCTTCATGCTATTTTTTTTCTATCATACTAAATTAGTTTGTATTATGTTTTAAACACATTACCTATCTATTATCTATATATTTATAAGGAGAAACTGACTGACTGACATATCAACGCACAGCCAAAAGTACTGGGATTAGGAGCGTGAAATTTTGCACAATGTTTCCTTTTATGACGAAGGCGAGCACTAAGAGAGGGTTTTCTAAAATTCACTCCCTAACGGGATGAAACGGGGGTCTAAAGTTTGTATGGAGAATCCTACATTCACGCGGGCGAAGCCGCTGGCAGAAGCTAGTATACAATAATATACATATAGTATTTACGAGTATCCTGAAGAATAACATATATTTTTCTGATTTGGTTTACTGAAATGAATCATTATACTTTTGCGCATTATAAAACTCGCGATTAGCTCCTGCAGTCTCCTTAAGTTAGGTGCCAGGTAAATGAGATGTTCCATTTTTGTATGGGGCTCCGGCCATAACATGTACATTTTAGCGAAGCTGGGAAACTTACCCCTGAATAGAATAAAGTAATTTTTTTTTTCATAATATCAAATGGTTTTTATGTACAAAATAAAAATTAAAAATATTTGACGTTTGTCCTAAGAGTTATGACAGCCATGATAGGTCGTAGAGATAACGTTTACTTAACCTATAGAATTGTTTTGTTTTTGTTTATCAGAACTAAACTCATAAATAGTCTAAGATCAGATCTTTCTAATAGAATATTAAACAAAAGTGGCTCACCAAAGCACGATCAAATCTTTGAATCATTTCTTAAATAAAAAGGGACAAAAGTCACTTTGAGCGTTCGGGCGGTTATTTTGAATTCGTTTAGAAACACACTTCAAAAATGGAGACTAAAGATTTTTGTAACGATGAAATGGTCACATTTAATTATGTTTACTCAAAAATATGTATAAGAGAATAATACTAATTTATTGTAACACTACAAGAATACACACATTTTTTAATTATTTTCTACGTAACATTGATTTGATGAGACATGATTTCAGAACGAATGAAGTCTGCAAGCAAACGAGATGCCATGTTGATTAAAACATGGCAATAATTGAAAAACTATTATTTTTTGTACACATTGTTGTGTACAAAAAATAATAGTTCAGGCTCAAATTCACCAGAGAATATTTTTCCCCAATTTGTGGTATTTTTCCTCTTTTTCGATAAATGTACATCTGATGGCCGAAAATGAAACATCTCCTTTGCCTTAAAGTACTGTGACCCACCTACATCTATTAACAGACTTAATTTCGAAAACAGAAATAACGACATAAAGCTGTCCTTAATCGTCATCTATCGTGGTCCTTTTTATTTCCTAGTAATAAAAAAACGATACTATTATGGTACCTAAAAAGAAATGTTACAGAAAAATCAATGTCTATCGCCTATCATAGATACAGAATACAGTCTGTTTTTCCATCAGAACGCGGATGTTATACATTCTAATGTATTTTTAGTATTCCGCTGCAAATTTATCGAGTCAGCCTACACGCAAGCTTCGATGAAATCGTCAAAAGTATACAATACAATTTTCAGCTCCATTTTACCAAGATTGTGCCTGTTTTAATGATTCCACATATTTTCCAGTTGTACTTGAGACACAAGTGTCTACACAAATGTAGTACCAACACCAATTTCACATACACAAAATATCCACTATGAATCAATTTGTAAATAATTAAAACAGCTACTAAATAAATAATTAAAAGTTCAGTAACTTCACTTGAAAGAATCCAGTAGCAAAGCATAGTCGGCCTTATAATGTTCCCATTGTTGGGACTCAGGCTTCCTCTCTAGGAGAGGGAATGGGAAATAATCCACCACGCGGGCCCAGTGCGGGTTGGTGGATGTCACATGTCTTCGAATTTTTGGTTCTAGGACATAGTTTGTATAATCATAACTAGATAAGTGAGACGTAGGTAGATTTTTGACCGATGGCCTGGTGAGGGTTGCGGAATTCGATGGATGCGAGACGCACATGAGAATTTGTTGTGGTGACACTTGAAGGAGGCCTTTGTCCAGCAGTGAACATCTTTCGGCTTAAATGATGATGACGATAATGAGGTAATTTTTTATATTTTGTAATTGACCATTGCTACTGAAGAGCAGTGGTGGCCGAGTGGCAATGGCCCCGACTTAGGAGTTGGAGGTTGCGGGTTAAAACCCAGCCAGGCGCATTACTTTGTGTAATTTATCACCACTGCTCTCAAAACTGTGAAGGAAAACATCGTGAGGAAACCGGCATGTCATATAACCAAAAATCGAAGACATGTGATATTCACCAACCCGCACGTGGTGAATTACGGCCCATCCCCTCTCCTAGAGAGGAGGCTTGAGTCCCAGCAGTGGGAACATTTAAAGGCTTATTATGAACACTAAAAGAGGATTTTCCAAAATTCACCCCCTAAGGGGAGCCCGGAGGACACGGTGGAGCATACGGTAGAGGTGGGCCCCGCTTGGGCAGAGCACCGCCGTGTCCTCGTGGGGGCGATCGGTGGCAGCGATCTCTCGCGCCGGGCCTTGGTACAGGCCATGGTCCGGAGCGAGAAGGAGTGGCAGGCAGTTGCCTCCTTCTACGAAGCAGTAATGCTAGCAAAGGAGGCGGCCGATCACGTGAGGCAACGGTCCTCACGCCCCAACCGCCGCCGGGATTCCGATCCCGATTTCCGGCCACCGTAGGCGCGGGCTTGCGGACGGTGAGCAATGGGTGGCTCGCCGTCCGATCGTCCGGTAACCGTCCGGACCGAGCCCAAGTCTCCACGCGCGCCTCAAGGAGATGTCAGCAACCGTAGGGGCCCAGCAGGGTCAAAGCCTACTGGGGCCATGGGTGATGCGAAAGAGATCCCCGGGGCCCTGGAAAAAAAATGGCAAAGAAGGAACAGGAGTGGGTTTTTAGTCAGTAAAAGTCTGACACTATCTCCCGCTCCGCCCAAGAGCGCGGGATGTCATTAGATGATTTTCCCACCCTAAAAAAAAAACCCCCTAAGGGGAAGTTTGTAACCTACATTCACGCGGATGAAGCCGCTGGCTGAAGCTAGTACTTTATAAAGATGCACCTACAATCCTAGATTCTGCGGAAATGACCGACTGCAGAGATTCGTTGAGATTGGTGGCGGCGGAAACAAAGTGTGCGAATCTGACGCCGTAATTACGATACTAGTTAATTCATGAGATTAACGTGAAGAGCGAGTCTAATGAGGGGAGAGGTTCTGTCTATAATTTGTTGACTTAATTACTGAAATAGTAACTTTTCTAATTTTTTTTATCCATCTATCTATCTAACTACACTGTTCTGTCCAACTTTTGGTGTTGGTTGGGCTTTCTTGTCACTTATCCACATAATTGTGTTTATTCTCCACCATTTTTGTTTATATTAGTTTGTATTTTTGGTATTTTTTCTTGGTAAATAGGTATCTGCCGTTTTTATTTGTATTTTGCAAAATATGGTTAGATTTGTTGTTAGTTTTTCGCAACCATAAAACATAGTTTTGTTGCATTCAATAGCGAAAAGTGGTGGAACCTCAGTAGTGAATGGCATTATAAGCCTATTTTTCTACCTATGTGTATATATAAGCATAACCATAATCAGCCTTATACTGTTCACACTGCTGGGACTCAGGCCTCCTCTGTAGGAGAGGGAATATGTGCATGTGTGCATATGAGTATGTACATACAATATTAAATAAATCAACATTGAAATACTCCATATGTAGCTAAACAATACATTCTTTTACCAGTAATGAAAATTACAAAAACCACACAAAATTAATGACCTGTAGACCAAATATCTAAGATCGAATCTCGATATTTCAATGCGAAACAATACACAGAGATCCCTGAAACTGCCACCACCCATTCAACCGAACAGTGCAATGCTTCGATTGTTCATACATATTATTAACAAGAAAAACCCGTCATTGTCACCGCAGCCACACTTCGGAAAAACTATATGAATGTGAAAAGAATGTTGGCGACATTGTGTGGTATGAGACGCAACTTTTTGTGGCCGACATAATTATTATTGTGATTGTAATACGGTGCCGGTGTGGAAGCCGTTTTGTTAAGAATTTATCTCAGATTTATTGGGGCGATTTATAAGCGTTTTTTAACTAGATGAGATATATTAAATATGCAACTGATTTTATTTATTTCTTTTCTGTTTTAAGTTCGGATAATTTAGGCGGGTGGTCTTGAGAATATTTACGCATTGTTTAAAAAATTGCTGCATCCTTAGTTTTGAAGGTGAGAAATCATCAAATGGAGGAAAACGGTGTGTCAGAAATTGTTACACCCAGGTCCTAGGTTCCACAAACTTTTTTCAACAATAACCTCTCTTTAAATCAAGTGGCAATCGCCCTCTGTCGTCGACCATATATATATCATGTCATATGGCTACAAATAGAGATGATATTAAATGAGGTAATATCAATAGAAAATCACTAGATTAATAAATTATTTTGTGTCGCGGTCTTGGGCGGCTTTAATTTGTCTATTTGTTTATGCTTAATAAATTTTTCGCGGTACTATGTAAATAAGCTGAGCTACAGAATGATGGATTACCGAAGTCTATCGCATCCTTTGAGAACAGATAAGAAAATTGAAGGAGACAAAAAACATACTCATTAAATTTAAATTAAGATATAATAAAGGTTAATACCTTTCAATAATTAAACTTAGTAGACTCAGAAAGGTTACCTACCCCAATATTTTTTACTTACGTAACTATAACATACATTGTATCTTATTGATAAGTAAACTAGTGGAAAGTAGATTAAAATATGAAATATCATAAAGCGCGCAAACTATGGGCGGGCGGAAAAATTTGGGCGGTGAGTATTTTTAATTTATAAACTTGACTTATTACCATACAAATATTTATATGTTCCAGAATTTAAATAATTAGTGAATTAAAATTATCTAACTGAAATGCACTCTCAACTTCGACACACATAAAATTTCACCACTTAAAAACTAAACTACCAAGTCATCCCAAAAAAAATCCAATCAAAAATTCAGTTCACTTCAATAAACGAACTATTTTCAAAAAAAAAAAGAACTCACCGTGTGCGTACGGAGCGCTTGCGCGAGAGCGCGGACTGTGGATCGTTGCGCCCGCGCAGGCTTTTATGACCGTTGCTATAGCAACCACCACCGCTTACCAAGGGATGCGTACGATTTGCAAACGAGCAAACGTACCTTAGTAAAGTTTTGCAAACTAGGTCAGTTAGCTTCTGAGATGCTGTGGTTTACCGAACTTCCAACAGTAACTTACTGGTCGAACTTTTAATTGTTTGTCTCATTGTTTGTGGTTACCCGTAAGATTAATACTCAAAATTTTGAAATGAAATGAAATCATTTATTTTCTATGAATGTAGGTACAAAAATATAGTGTTAAGTAAGAGTAGGATCCAATACATTCTACCGTTAGGCGTGCAATTTTTTTTTTATATTATGCAATAAGTAATCTTAAAATACAAATATTTAACAAATGTCAAAAATTATTAAATAGTCATTAAAAATATAAATCATTCAATTTATTTAATCGTAAAAATTCATTTTAACTAGCTAGTTATTTTTAGGGTTCCGTATCTCAAAAGGTAAAAACGGAACCCTTATAGGATCATTTTGTTGTCCGTCTGTCTGTCTGTTGTCTATATGTCTGTCTGCCAATACCCTTTATCTTGGGAACGCGTGGAGGTATCGAGTTGAAATTAAAACCATTACATACTCAGATCTGCGGTCCCTTGAAGCTGTGAAAAAATCAAACTTCTAGGCTAACGAAAAAAAAAGATACGGCCGTTTATGTAGTAAATAACACTCCTTTTTTTGGGCAGTCGTGTAAAAACGTATATTTCGACACTCTCAAGGGAATTATAATTCATAGGGTACTTCCTGTTGACCTAGATTTCAAAAATTTGGCATAAAGCAAGGTCTTATAGCACAGATATAGGAATAAATCTGAAAACAGTACATTTGCTGTTACATCTAAAAAAAAACATTTTTTGTGATACGGAAAAAAATTCGAGACTCCATTCGGGAATTAAACTATTTACATAGGAAAGTTTGTACAGAACCCACAGTGCGCGAGTCCGACTCACACTTGCCCAGTTTTTTTGGATGTCGAGTAAGTTAAAAAAATTTTAACCGTCTTGTCTGGAAATCTGGATCAAAGCAGTTAAAGACAAAAAAGTTCTAACGTAATCCGGACTCTAGATCAATATAGACAAGATCAATTATAAACTCTCTGAATTGGATCCTAGAGAGTTTATAACTGATTTATTTATTTATGTACACACAAACACTTAAAAATGAAAAGAACAAAAGCAGATAGAAGAGCACAAAGGTACTGATGTAGACATAGTGTATACAAATATGTTAGAAAATTAAATTTTATCTAAATTAAATCAATCATATAATACATAATTATATATATCAATAACAGTATATAAAACATATAAACAATACATAAACACGCTTCACTATCTTGTCTATATTGATCTAGAGTCCGGATTAGTGTCATGGAGAAACTTCAGTAGGATTTTCAGGTTCATTTGAGCAGCAGTTCATTATGCCCAACCCCCATACCCATTAAGGGTAGTTGGAGTTTATGAAAGATAGGTTGCCTATTAAAGATCGCTCCTAACGATAAGACTGCTCATAGTTACACTTATTAGATTACGAATGTTCTTGAGTATTCTCCTTGTTATCGCATATAATAAAAAGAAGATACTAGAAGGACCATTTTTAATAAGACTTTTATTTATCTAATTTTAGACGAGGTGTACAGTCAGGGATCAAAAGTGCAGTTGCACTCTTGCAATGCTAAAGTGTGTAAAATTTCTTTGTTGTCGAAGTTTAATAGTCCACAACTAGTTTATTCAATAATTTAGATTCTATGCTACCAATTAAATCAGTCATGAACCATTGACCCTCTTTTACAAAGAAATTTTAGACATTTTACCATAAGTAAGAAGGAACTAAAATTTGACTCCTGACTGTACATCATCATGATCATCATCTTCCTGCCCTTGTCCCGTGTTGTTTGGGATCGGCGCAACACGTTTTTTTCTTCCATTCTGCCCTGTCACTCGTCATGCTATCACTAACTTCCTTTTCTTTCATATCAGTCTTCACACAATCCATCCATCTTTTCTTTGGTCTCCCTCTCCCTCTCCCTCTCCATCCATCCACATGTAAACTCTTGACTGTACATCGCGGCTAATTTTTAACAGGCTGTTTTTGACGATTGGCTGCCGTGCTATGTGTCGCTGGTTCGATTCCCGCTCGGAACAAATGTTTGTATGGCTATAGAAAGTTGTTCCGAGTCTGGGTATCTTGTTTGTGTATGTGAGTGATTATATTTGTGAATGCACCCACGATAGTGGGGTAATTATGAAAATAAATAAATTAGTGTGGCACTCGGGGACTGCCGCGGTAAAGCTATTGCATAGCATTTTGTATCAACTTAAGCAATTATAATTATTTATTTATTTTATTTATGCAGTATTTCTTTTTCTTTGATATTAATTCAAGTTAAACTTTTTGAGCGTGGTGACCGATAAGAAAACAATTTTTTTTCTTTCTTGTTTACTTCATAAATTGCTACAAGTATGTTCAGTTGTTATCATAGAACATTACTATAATCTATTATAATACAAAAAGACTATTTTGTTTGACCGAGATTTGAACTCGAGGCACGATGATAACATAGGTAGAACGCTGTATCAATGCGCCACACAAGTCGTTAACGACTTTCCTAAAATAGGTGTTCGGTCTCTGTCGGCCTCCAAGCCACACCTCCGTGCCCGTCGGAGTGGGGAGAGCGTGAGGTATATTTTTCGTTACGGAATTTCTGGATTCGGTCCCCGCGCTCAAGGCCCGCGATAGAAGCTATGCAATAGCTTAAAAACCGGTCAAATGCGAGTCGGATTCGCGCACTGTGGGTTCCGTACAAAACCTATGACAGCAACAGTACAATTACCGAATTGAGTTACGAAGATTTTTCCGAATCGCAAGAAAAGTTTATTTTTTTGTGACGTAACTACAAATTTTCAGTTTTCAGATTTTTGCTACACAATCGGTCGTACCTTCTTTTTTTTGTTAACTCAGAAGTTTGATTTTGTCACAGCTTCAAGAGACCTCAGACTTGAGTATATGGTTTTAATTTCAACTCGATACCTCCACGCGTTCCTGAGGTAAAGGGTGTTGACAGACACACAGACAAACAGACAGACGGACTGACAACAAAGTGATCCTATAAGAGTTCCGTTTTTTTCCTTATGAGGCAGGTAAGTAACCCTAATAAAAAAACACTATAAGTTTTCTTAATTCATTCGGAAGATATATGAACTGCATCGATCGGAATCTAACAATCTAAAAATCTAGAATTGCAATTTCGAAACTTCACCCAGAGTTGTATAATAAAGACACATCTTTTTGTCATCTCATTGTCTCAACAGCGAAGTTATCGCAATCTGAATCCTAGATAAGATCCTAAGATAGGCAATTAGAAATGATACCCGGTACTTTCTACAGATTGGCGGCTATTCCAGCAGACATTCGGAGTGCAATAGCATCGAATGTATCGATTAAGTTCTAGATACCACTTTAATGAGTAGTATTTTGAGGTACTTTTTTGCGAATTTCCTTTTTAAAAACTGTAGTATTGCTGCTTGCTACGTAGTATTCAATAACATTTTGTAGCAGATTACACAACTATAATCTACTGCAAGATATTAATTTATAGGTACTATAGTCTTTTTTTTATTTGGGAAAATCATCTAATGACATCCCTCGCTCTTGGGCGGGGCGAGAGGGCGTGCCAGACTTTTACTGACTAAAAACCCACTCCTGTTCCTTATTTGCCATTGTTCCAGGGCCCCGGGGATCTCTTTCGCATCACCCATGGCCCCAATAGGCTTCGACCCTGCTGGGCCCCTACGGTACTATATTCTGTGATGTATCCACTGCTGAGACGGCCTAAGCCTTCTCTCTGAAAGAGGGACTGGGCTATCATCAACCACACGAATTCAGTGCGGTTTGGGAGGATACCATCTGTTAATTGAATTAAGAGGGTATAGGTTACTTTTAGCAAAGCGTGGTCCATGTTCAACAAAAAAAAAAAAAAAATCATCACTCATATAAGCATAAGATGCTCACTGTTACAATACTGAGCAAGATCACTTGCATTATCCTACAAATTGACTGTACCTACCACAAAAAATATAAGTTCCTGAGAATAGATTCTACCTAACTTTTGATATATCCTTGAGGTCACTCCGTCTTATCTTTTGTCTATATATATACATATAGTAGACCTCTCCACATAGTCTAAAACAAAGTCTTCGCTTTTCGAGGCTGTTTGTCTGTTTATCCGCTCCTCCAAAACCACTCATCGGATTTTGATATATCTATAAAGATAAAGCGATAAATAGAAAAGGTTTGTGTATATAATTTGCATCCCTGCAAAACCGGAGCGGGTCACTAGTTATGAGTAATTTTAACCTAAATTACAGTAAACTATATTCTGATTTTTAATTGGCTGGACTAAACTGACAGTAGAGGTCAATGCCCAGCTGTCAATGAACAATGTCCCGCTGTCATTAAACCATTGTTATAGCTGTCACTTTGATCCATCTAATTAAAAAATATAGTATAAATAAGTAGCTGACTTTGCCAACATTCGATCTATTTCTCTACGGAATCTAGGACCACGCCACAAAGTTCATCTATGAGTCACTAACTATGCGAATAAAATAGCATACTGGAGTATTTGTGAACATACATAGTGCATTAAATGTGTACCAAACCTATTACTCCATATTGTGTTCATAGATCACTACAAAGGAGACAGGCCTATTCAGAGCCTTCTAAATGGTAATCCTGCAATCGTATGCAATGCGCAACTCATTCATGTACGAACATCTGTGAAGATGAGGTGTGTTGGCTAATGTGAACTGAATATTTCAGGCCTGAATACTTGTCTATGTTCATTGTTTACCTTTATTGGTAAACTGTGATTACGTGTTGAATGTAATTATGAAGCAGTTTGTAATCAGTCTTCAGTAATCAACTTCCGGACACAGGCCTCTCCAATCGTTTGCTATTCTTTGACTGGCCTGTTGGTCTAGTGCTTAGTGGCCCTGACTGCTATGCCGGAGATCGTGGGTTCGATCCCCACCAAAGACAAATGTTTGTGTGTTGAGCACGATCATTCGTTCTGTGTCTGAGTGTAATTTATCTATAATATGTATAGTATGTATTTAGAAATATGTTTATCACTTGTCTATAATACAAGCTTGCTTGCTTAGCTTGGGATTAGACGGCGTTGTGTGAAAGTTGTGGAATATTATTAAGTATTATTATAATTATTATTATTCATATCACTTCTCGGCAACTCTCATCCTACTGCTAGACACCACTATAGAGCAGAGATGATTTTTGAAGATTTTCTACATCAAAAAACATCAATTTTACGAAGATCGTCGCTCCACCTAGCCAGAGAGCGGCCCATCCACCTTACGTTTGACGATTCGGGTTCCTAAGTCAAGAACACACCTACTCTAATCATATTTTTTTGAGCACGGCAATGCGATCATTTTAATGCTAACCCTACTTGGAAAAAATGAGCGAAACCCTTTTTAACGGATATTGAGCAAAATCCATCAATACCTTGAACAGGGTCGTGTTGACGCTGTTTTATACAAAAACCTATACAAGCAGTCGATCTAAAATTACAGACCCCCAATAGACAAGCATATATTGATGAAAACCACAAACAATTGAATTGAACTTGAAGGCGTGTGGTAAAAGGTTGAGCTGATTCTGGATGGAAAGTAATGGACAACTCGAAAATAACAATAATATAATATTTCGCAACTTTCACAAAACGCAATCTAGTCCCAAATTAATCAGAACTTGTGCTATGAGTATATATTTCTAAATTCACACATATTATAGATAAATTACACCCAGGCACAGAAAAAAGGATCATGCTCATCACACAAACATTTGTCTTAAGTGGGAATCGAACCCACGACCTCCGGCGTAGCAGTCAGGGCCTCTAACCACTAGACAAAAAACAAAAATGAGTCGCATCAAAATTTTACAACCTAGTGACGAAGATATAATGCAGGAAGAAGTTGCAATTATGAATCAAACTGTTCGTCAATTTATTTACATTCTTTCGTGACGCTCCATCAAAAATTATGACAGGAACTTTACCAAGCCTGGTTTTGCTCTAAATATTTACCTAAGTCAAAGTAAAACATTTCAAAGATAAGGATGTCCATTTTGTTAACTAATCAAAATATCGAATTCAATTCATTTCTGCGACAATCATCGTGATAAGAGGTTTGACGAATTTATCACACGTTCATAAAAAGTCGAAAGTTTGCATAGGTATGTATGTTGGTATGTGTCTATCTTTATTTATTTATGTACACACAAACACTTAAAAATAAAAAGAACAAAAGCAGATAGAAGAGTACAAAGGTACTGCTTATTTCAAATGAAATTTCTTCCAGCAGACCTGCGACAGGACAGTTGGATGAGAGATGTAGACACAGGTGTATGCAAATAAATTAGAAAATTAAAAATATACTATATTATCTAAGTCTTTGTTACTTCTTCACGAACTTCTGAATGGACTTTACACATAGGTAAACCATGTCCTAAAATAAAAAAAAAACCTACTTTTTATCCCGTGAGTAAGTTTCCTAGGCATAATTTTCTACTTTTGAGCTCTCGAAGCCAGAAGCCAGTTATGACGACCACTCTTAAAGAAGACAGTTCATCATTTCAGCCGAAAGACGTCCACTGTTGGACATAGGCCTCCCAAGCATCGCCATAACGACCGGTCCACATACATCTGAGTTAGAAGAAATTTCACTGAAATATAATAACTATTATAACTAGATAATAATAGATAACGTCTTTTCAGTACCGGCTATTAAGAATTTAAGAATAAAAAAACTTTTTACAAAAAAAATACAACCGACTTCAATGTAAAAAAAACACTGAAAAGTGCAAAATAACTTTAATTTCGGAAGTCAGTGTTTCTATATTTTCAGTGTTTTTTTTACATTGAAGTCGGTTGTATTTTTTTTTTGTAAAAAGTATTTATTTTACACTTTTTAGTTATGGTACCACCACTGAAAAGTAACCCTCAGCCCTACTTAAATACCATAAAGCCAGAGTGCATCTCGTGACAATTCTAATAATACCAAACACGGTTAGATTAAATTAATTTATTACAGAGTTTCGGTGCCTAACTTCAGGCTTCATCATCAGATCATTTCGTTATCAGTTCGATTCCCCCTATTCTTTCAGTCAATCATCGGCTACACGTATAAATATACCAATTTTACTTGTTACGACAGTTCTGCTGTGATCCTATGAGAAGTTCTGTTCCATATCTTCGAAGTTCATGATCAGATCATAACAATATTTCTATGGGACCAACTTGGAAGCATAACCTTTCAATCAAAAAAAAAAAATTTTTAAATCGGTCCACAATTGACCAAGAAATCGGTGAACATACATAAAAAAAAAACATACATTCAGCCGAACATAGAACCTCCTCCTTTTTGAAGTCGGTTAAAAAGTAGATTTATGTTTGGAAAGAAAAACAAATTTGTTACACTTCCCTTAATCTCCTTAGCATAGGTCCAAGTGACCAACCCTAGTCTACAAGTACATAATACACACAAGAAGAATATCTGCCATATTGTAGCTAGCTAAATACAAATCGTTTCACGTCCGACTTGGGCAACAACTGTTCATGCTCATCTTATTTATTACTCAAACGAACACGAAACGGGATGAATATTTTGCAACTGACGTTGAACTTTGCCCCGAGATGATCCAATTTGCGAAGCATCGTGTGAGGTTAATTAAATAAAGAAACATGAGGAGAGATAGTTGAACAATTAGATTGATTAGGCCGATCTTCGTATAGTGCAGTTTGAATTAAACCAGAAGAAAATTCTGAGAACTCTGGAATGTGCTTCACCTTGACATCAAAAAAGCTGAAAGTAAATTTTCCTTCAAGCGTAAAATTCGGAACTACTACTTGAAGTCTTCTCAACCTTAGTTCGGTCTTCGTTGGAATTATTATTAAGTTCTCTTAATGATTTGATATTTTTCTTAGTATTTATTAGTGTATAATTTTAACATATATATGTATTTTATTATTATAAATAACTTATTTTTTTATTTTATTTTCTGTTTGAAGTATCTGTTATTTGTTTATTGTGCAAACCTACCACAGTGTTGTCTTTTTTAACCCAAAGGTTGACTGGTAGAGAATGCCCTGTTGCATTAAGTCCGCTTATGTACCACTACTGTACATGAAGTTTAAATAAATAAATAAATAAAATTGTACATCGTAATACCTAGTTACCAAACTCAAATTCAAAGCAATCATTGGACACAATTTTATTAACTTTTTAAACGCCTTTGTCGGATATATCCGACCACCCCTGCATTTATTTCGCCAGTATCGCATATTCACGACCATACTCTACTAGCTCTTCTGCAACCTATGGGAATTGAAGAGCTAAACGAGATAGAGTACCTCCTACCCAGTCGCAAACACACGACCCTGGTGAATAGGACACGAAAACACTCGTCGGAAAAATCCGAGGCAAGCGATTAAAGGGTTAAAGTGAGTTTTTTGACGCCATATTTTAGATTGTTGTTCGTCATCATCTTTCAGCCGAAAGACGTCCACTGTTGGACATGGGCCTCCCCCAAATGTCGCTATAACGATCAGTCCTGTGCGTCTCGCATCATCGGTCCACCTTTTAGGAGGCCTTCTAACGCTGTGTCTTCCGGTACGTGGTCGCCAATCTAGAACCTTTCGTCCCCATCGACCATCTATTCTGTGATTGTTGTTAGTTAGCTTTAATTAGTTAAGGCATATATTTATTTTTTGTTTTATTTTAGTGTTTAATTACAGTTTCTTGAATATTTTGTATGTAAAATAGTATTAAGCTCATAGTATTTTTTTTTATTTCTTTTTCGAATCAAAAACTATGTAATTTATAAGCATTTTATACTGTCGAGGAGGAAAAGCCAATTTCGTCAGAACTTTGATGTTACTCGCAGTTGCAAAACATAGACCTATATAGACAACATACTAAGAAGAATGGGCAAAAGTAGGATCAGACAATTTAGACCAATACTGCTGTCGCTATTTTTTTTATTTTTTGTAAACTGTTATTTCCAATTGCTGTCCTGCATTTGGACACGCGTGCTATATCCAAATGCGGGGCAGCTCTTCTTTACGCTATGGGCGTTTTTCTTTTTCCAGTATATTGTAAGATCTAAGCAAATCCTTTAGGAAGCAACTTAATTCATTACGCCATCTCCTTCTGGGTCTATCGCGCCGCCGGTTTCTGTTGTTCGGATCCAAATCAGTTAATACTGTCCAATCCTTATACCTTTTTTTCTTCTCTTCTTCTATTGACATAATTCAGCATATGTTGTGTTCAAATATAATGCTGTCATGCTTGGTATGCACCCACACTGGTGCACCCACATCAATCTGTTTTATGATAAATTCTACTGTCATAGTTACTTTGTAAAAAAATAACGTTGCACTGTCAAAAATATAACTGTGATGTAAGATGATTCGTGTCAAAGTGCATGCATCAGACTGACCTGCTGCAATTGGTTTTATCAGACAAACACAGAATACTCAAAACGCAAAAGTCTTCAGGTAGTATTTTAAGTGATACATCTCATTCATATTTCGCACACGTACCTACCTATAATAATTTGGTAGTTACCGTCCATTTAAAGTTAAACATGAGAAGATCCATCAAATAGGCCACAATAAGGTCAAGTTCATACGACGCAATGCGTAACCACCGTAATGACAGATTATAGAAAATTGTGATACATTTGACCTCTGGGTTTTAGCGTTCGGGAGCATTCTGTGAGTTAACAACAAAACATATCATGAGACTCTGTATGGATAAAAAAAATAGGAAGTGCCGCACCTGCCTGTATCGCGATGCACAGTGGTAAATTGTGTACTTTATGTAATTTAGTTTTTATTTACTTTGGTTTATTTCATTACCACTGTTCTTAAAATAGTGCGTCGTGAGGAAAACGGTATGTCCTAAAACTAATACTTCGAAGACATTAATTGACATCCACCAATCCGTACTAGGTCGGCGTGGATTACGGCCTATTCCCTCTCCTTGAGAGTGGAATCCCAACAGTGGGAAGTCTAGATAGAGAGACCACATGCCAGATAAATATGCTAGGAAGATAATTATGCTATGCTTTATACATGTAACATAACAGTAGTGTGTAGCCTATGTAGGCACTATTATCACTTTTCGATAGTTATATTTTGGAGTAAGTCTCATGTTACATATATTCAACATTAGTTAAACAAAATATTCTTTAATTCAGACCCAATAGTCCATACAATGTTTTTAATGAGTATAGTGTTAATATGTATACATTTGTTTTAGTATATGCGAAACCCCAAACACGTGTCTAGTATTTTTACGTAAAGAATCTATGTACAAATGAAAAAATCACAAAGTTATAAGCTGTTATGTTACCTGGTTGTCCACACAATTACATGGTCACCGGGCCATCTTGACGACTGAGGGGTGGTTTTGCTCCTGCACCCAGCTGTGCACTGGCTCCTAATACCGCTATGACCTGCCGTGACCTGTGTCGGTTGTGTCCAACTTGTGATCTTTTTAAATATTTTTGGGAAAAAATATAACATGATGTAAAAATTATTGGAATCGATTCAGTTACTGATTCTGAACAAACTATATTTAGGTTTCGCACTAAAAATAATCAGAGATACTATTATTAAAATTATCAAAAGGTGTAACTGTTATTGTCGAGTAAATACTTAGTATTCTGGTTAACTGAAGCTAGACTCAGAAAGACTGTCTGTAGGTCACACAATAATTTGACCGCCATATAATTAAAGTTACAAGCCGACCCGTAACGTAACACAGAAGCCAATGCAGAAATATTTTAACATCGTTATTTATTATTTTGCTTTGTCAGGTGATACTTATTTTGCTCTGATATTCACTGGGAACGATGACGTGCTGGAAAAGATAAGTATTTTTTAAGTAGATTTCTCCATGTCAAGTTTATTAAGGAGATGTTGGTTTTGCTCTAATTAAATCACTTGATGAGACTCAAGAAATCGTCAATCAATGTCTGTATTTTATTTATTTTGAAGTGGGAAATCGTCAAATAACACTTCCCGTTCTGGATGAAGCAAGAGGGAGTGTTTTTTTTTTGGTGTGAAAATCATTTAATGACAAATCTCGCTCTTGGGCAGAGCGGGAGATAGAATACCCTCTCCTGTTCCTTCGTTGCCTTTCGTACTAGGGCCGAGTCTTCCTTTCAGAATCAGACCCTTGGCTTTGACCCTGCTGGGCCACTACGATATGCTGACATCTCCTTGAGGCGCGCGTGGAAGAGTACGCACCGTCAACGACTTGGGCTCGGTTCGGACGGTTACTGGACGGCCGAACGGTGAGCTACCCATTGTTCGCCGTCCGCAAGCCCGCGCCTACGGTAGCAAGAGGGAGTGTCAAACTTTTACTGACTAAAACCTACCTGTGTTCCTTCTGTTACCCTTTACGTTCCAGGTCCGCGGTAACTCTATCAGGTATCTATCCTAGCGGGTCCCGTCACTTATGCTGACTTTTTTGGGCCATTTTTTTCATCAGTTCAACTCAATAAAACATTTACAAAACTTTTGTTTTCACATTGTGTCGTACTAACGTACATTAAATCATGCTTATGACCCCTGACGGGTCAGACGAGGTCACAATTAGTGCCAAAACATTACACGACATGGTACTGCCAACATTTTTATTAAACGTTGTTATTTGGTGAATAGTTTTTGAGGATTCTAGCCGACAGCAATTGAAATGGCAAAATATTTGTTTTACGAGTATTTTGTTTGTGTCAAGAGTGAATAGGTTACTTCTAGGCAAGCGTGCTTCATCGTCGACCACATCATCGATTACCATCAAGCGCAAGCCGGTCATAAGCATAGCATAATCAGACTTATATTGTTGGCACTGCTGGGGCTCAAACCTCCTTTCTAGGAGGGAGAATCAGCCGCAATCCACTACACGGGCCCAGTGCGGGTTGGAGGATTATCAAAAATATTTAAAAAAATTATTACAAAACTTATCTTAAAAATTTTTGGCATTATATTTGGCATTTTTTTTTCAAATATAGCTTTAAAGAATTTTTTTAGGCTACCTAATAATGAAATTGGGTAGTAGGTCCAGTCGACATATTCAAAATGAAATGAAAATAAATTAAAAATAAATTTAAATGAATGAATGTATTCGGTCGAGTGATCCCACGGGTCCATTTCGACTGGGTCCAGTTGACCAGACACACCGTAATACTGACCAAACTTCGGATGTAGGTACATAGGTAAATTAAATTTTCTTTGTTAATAGCACCAACACCTTATGCAAAATTAAAATGACAAATAGTTAAGCGTGCGTTACCTGCTATGATTGGTTGAGTTAATTTATTGTCAACAGCTAATTAGGTATTAGCTAATTAGGAACAGCAGCTTACGCAAGCTTGACGATTTGTCACATTCGTTTTATGATAAAATTTTCGTTGCAGAAACTGGGTCTATGAGTAGCATTGGTCTATTTGCACCAGTGACTATCACTCGAAGTTAACAATACCTACCTATCTTCGATCTTCTACAGCGACTACTCTCGAAAATTTCTGTATCTAAGATGGACCTTTTCTCAGTGCGTCATCATAGTCATAATTTCAGCCGAAAGACGTTTACATTAAGTGTCACCATAATGACCGGTCCTATGCGTCTCGCATCCTTCGGTTTCCCGCGACCCTCACCAGGTCTTTAGTCCACCTTATGGGAGGCCTTCCAAAGCTGGGTCTTGCGGTACGTGATCGCTACTCCAGAACTTTTCACACCTTTTACCTTTCTCAGTGCGAAATCATCAAATAACTCCTCCCTCTCTAGGTGGAGCGAGAAGAAGGGTAAGACTTTTACCGACTAAAACTCACAGATATTCCTTCAGTTGCGTTTGACGAGCTAGGGCCGTGGTGACTCTTTCGACAATCCCGAAAATCTAATAATGACCTTAAATTAAGAGCGGCCAACTCGAGGTACATTTCAATACAACCGCTTACGTGATTATGATGTTATTAGCACATCTTTCTCTAGATATTTTGGATACACAGCTATCTTGTGGACATTATCTAGGCTTCTATAGAAATCAAAATATAAATTTGTGGAAAACTAATCTAGTGAAGACCTCTGAAAATCTGCTATTTTACATGAACTTTGGAACTCCATAATGTGCTCATATATTAAAAATATAAAAAAATACATCCATAGAGGCCTTGCACATTTAATCGAGATTTTAAATGACGACAACTTTCTGAAAAACTTTTAAGGGTTTGAAAAAAACACGTATTTCCTAGAACAAGTTTTGAGAAACATTCGAGTAAATCACGAAATTACCGAATGCCAACAGAGTTTTCAGACGTTATCTCTCTTTTTTCGCATTGCCTCTTCATCAAACATCGCGTTGGATTGTGTTAGATGAAGCAACAAGCTTTTAAACTATGCTCGACGTTGACGACAGGCGAGTGGAAAAGGGCCCTCTTAAGTAAAGGAAGGCATCGCATTAAGGTTGCACTAATCGGTGGCTCGAACTCGTTAATGGGTGTAGTTAAAATGCATGCTTATTTCATCCAACATCATGTGCGACAGCTAAAAATGCTTTGATGAGCTATAAGAAGCTAGAGCACACACGAATACACAATACACAGTCCCATGACATATATGATGATTTATAAGAGCGCATAAAATTTTATGAACAGACCTTTGGGCGTCTAGATATTGTACCTTGTCATATATATTACTATTCTATATGTTACTTATTTACGCCTAAAGATGTGCAAATTAGTATTAAAATATGGAAGTTTCAACGTAAATAACTTCAAATTTTTTATTTTTTTAGGGTTCCGTACCTAAAAGGTATACGGAACCTTATTGCTAAGACTCCGCTGTCCGTCCGTCTGTCACCAGGCTGTATCTCATGAACTGTGATAGTTAGACAGTTAAAATTTTCAGATGGTCTATTTCTGTTGCCGCTATCGATATCGATAACAACAAATACTAAAAACAGCATAAAAGAAATATTTACGGCTCCCATATAACAAACGTGATTTTTTTGCTCGTTTTTATAGATAATGGTACGGAACCCTTCGGGCGCGAGTCCGACTTGGACTTGGCAGGTTTTTCACAGTTTTGTTTCCATACAGAGCTAGATAATGACGAAACAAATCGATATATCATTTTTTAACCGACTTCAAAAGGAGGAGGTTATATGTTCGGTTAAATGTATGTTTTTTTTCATGTCTGTTCACCGATTACTCGGTCAATTGTGGACCGATTTCGAAATTTTTTTTTTATTGGAAAGTTATACTTCCGAGTTGGTCCCATAGAAATATTGTTATGATTTGATCATGAACTTCGAAGATATGGAACAGAACTCCTCATATGATCACAGCAGAACCGTCGTAACAAGTTAAATTGCTTTGTTACGTATAAACAAAGCAATTTAACTTGTTACGACGGTTCTGCTGTGATCATGACATGTAGTCGGTGACTGACTGAAAGTAGAGGGGGAATATATCGAACTGATCTGATGATGAAGCCTGAAGTTAGGCACCGGAACTCTGTAATAAATTAATGTAATCTAACCGTGTTTGGGATTATTAGAATTGTCATGAGATGCACTCTGGCCATAAGGTATTTAAGTTTGGCTGAGGGGTACTTTTTAGTGGTGGTACCATATCTAAAAAGTGTAAAATAAAAAACTTTTTACAAAAAAAAAATACAACCGACTCAAAGTAAAAAAAAAACACTGAAAAGTGCAAAATAACTTTAATTTCGGAAGTCGGTGTTAAATAACGAAGAGACAAAACTATTATAGAAACACCGACTTCCGAAATTAAAGTTATTTTGCACTTTTCAGTGTTTTTTTTTTTACTTTGAAGTCGGTTGTATTTTTTTTTTGTAAAAAGTTTTTTATTGTTTTGAAATTATACCGTCAAACATCGCCATACTACGCTATCGCCATACTACGTTTGAAGAATGCGCGATTAATACCTACAACCTTTTTTTTAGGTTGGAAATAATCTAATGACATCTCACGCCCTTTTGTGTCAGACTTTTATTGACTAAAACCCACTCCTGTTCCTTCTTTGCCTTTGTTCCAGGGTACCGGTACACTTTTGCAGAACCCATGGCCCCAGTAGGCTTCAACCTTGCTGGACTCCTACGGTTTGCTGACATCTCCTTGAGGCGCACGTGGAACAATACGCGCCGTCGACGACCAGCCTTGCTATTCTGAAAAGTTTATTTGCGAAATCACTTCTGAATCCGCAGTGAAATCATGGTGAAATTAAAGTTTCGCATTCTGAAATGGAGTGAATTCGACACTGGCGCCACCGAGTGATGATCAAAGTGAGAGGAACTAAAACGGTTGAGTATTTTGACATTTATCTACAAATTTGTCTATAGGATTTGGTATTCTGAAATACAATTCGCTGAGTGTGACATTCGAGATGATTTGTGAAATGAGTTTCGAAATGATTTACCATTTACAGAATAGCACGGCTGGGCTCGGTCCGGACGGTTGTCGGACGGTCGGACGGCTAGCCACCCATTACTCGCCGTCCGCAAGCCCACGCCTACGGTGGGACTAAACCACCCTTAAGCGTACATTCCTAACTGCATGTTTACTATCAAAAATCTTAATAGCAAACTCGTTGGCAATATTTGAAACTAGCTTTCGCCCGCGGCTTCGCTCCCGTCAACTGACTACTATACCCTACTCTACCCTACTCTACCCTACTCTACCCTACTCTACCCTACTCTACCCTACTCTATCCTACTCTACCCTACTCTACCCTACTCTACCCTACTCAAAAAAAAAAAAGTATCCTATGTCCGTCTCCAGGTTCTAAGCTACCTCCCCACCAACTTTCAGCCAAATCGGTTCAGCCGTTCTTGAGTTATCCGCCAAGGATATACGCCATGCATTTAATTCAGACAAATAAAGCATTTGTTATGAAACGTGATCATTTTGTGAAACGGCTGAAGATGCAGTCATCTCTACACATAAAACAAAGTCGCTTTCTGCGTCTGTCTGTTTATCCGCTAAATCCTCCTAAACTAGCAAAGGAATTTTGATGCGGTTTTTATTAATAAATGGAACGATAAACAAGGAAGGTTTGTGTGTATAATTTGCATTAGTGCAAAGTCGGGGCGGGTCACAGTTGTCATTTAGAGAGTAACGTGTATGCGTGGACTTGCGGACGACGAATAATGGGTAGCTCGCCGTCCGGCCGCCCAGTAACCATTCGGACCGAATCCGAGTCGTCGACGCGTCGGTGCATAGTGTTCCACGCGTGCCTCAAAGGGTTGTCAGCAAAACCTTAAGGCCCAACAGGGCCGAAGCCTACTAGGGCCATGGGCCAACTTCAGAAAAGGTTACCCGTGGTCCTAGAACGCAAAGGTAACTGAAGGAATATAGGTATGGTTTTAGTCAGTAAAAGTCTAACGCGCCTTCCTGCTTCGCCCTAGAGCGTGAGAAGCCATTGGATGATGAAAAAAAATCAAATTAATCTGTCGTGCCATAAAAATTAAGGATTACGTAACTATGAACGTGTACAGTAACCCGCTCGTTAGTGGTAACAAAGCCTAATTCAAGCATAATAATGAAACTTCGTACTACTTACGCTGGACCATCTCGAGGTCAAAGTATCAGCACCGATGTGCGGTCTACTTTACCTAATATTGATTGATCATCATAAGAAAGTGACACGAAGGCACAAAATGAGTTTTTGTGTAGAGAGCCTGTGGGGCTACATTACCTATAAGACGCAGCCAAAACTACCAATATTTTTTTTTTGGAAGTGGAAAATCATGTAATGATTTCTCCCGCCCTAGGGTTGTGCGTGAGGGCGTGTCAAACTTTAACTGACTAAAACCTACCTATATTCCTTTAGTTGCCCTTTGCGGTCAAGGAATGGTTTCGTATTCGTAAATTCCCCTGCTGTTGAAACTCAAGCATCTCTAGGAGCGCGAAGGCCGTAATCCACCACGCAGGTGCAGTGCGCATTGGTAGATGACACATGCCTTCGAATTTTTGGTTCAAAAACATGCCGGTTTCCTCATAACGTTTTCCTTGACCTCTTTGAGAGCGGGGTGACGAAAATAAATTATACAAAGTATTGCTCGTGGCTGGGTTTGAACCCGCGACCTACAACTCGTAAGTCGTGGTTGTTACTACTGGGCCACCCATTGCTCTTCAATTTATAATATACCATCGGTACATAGTAGACATCCCACCCATACGTACAAAGCGTTTTGGGAACACATTTATTGTGCGTACAGCTAAGGAGTGGAATTCCCTGCCGGAGTCTGTTTCCTGATAGCTACTACTTAGGGGTCTTTAAGTCAAGAGTGAGTAGGTTACTTCTATCATCATCGCTTACCATCAGGTGAGATATTGGTCATGCGCGAGCCGGTCCATAATAGAAAAAAAAATTATGTGACAAGAATGGAAAATTATTCGGATTGAAAAGAAGCTTAACAAAGTTATCTAACTAAAATGTTTATATCCGTTTAGAATAGGATACGGATCGTGTTGCGTGATTGGCGTGAAACACCATTATAAGCGCAGCCTGCGATGCGACGCCTGATATCATCTCATGAGAATTGTTCCGATTAAACTCAGCTATGACTCCACTAGTTGTTACTTGTTACGTCACTATACGTTCTGTGAAAGGTTGCAGTTTTAGTGTTAAAGCTTATTTTTGTTAACACATCCGGGGGCATTTCTTCAACAATGCAAATATAGCAGCAATACAATGTGTTCAGAGCTAACGCAGACCGAGTTCCGGCGGGATCTCATGGTGATATGGCGCCAGCGACTGTCACAACAACTCATTGCTGGGCATGGCGGTAAGTACCCTCTTTGAGGAGTGGCTGGAAAGACGTCACGGCGTCCTCATCTCCCATATGACGCAGGTACTCACCGGATATGTTAAGTTCGGGTGGTTCCTGTCACCATTGTGATTACCGCTCGAAGACACGGTGGAGCATACGGTGGAGGTGTGCCCCGCTTGGGTGGAGCACTGCCGAAGCCTACTGGGGCCATGGGTTCGCTGAAAGGAAAATCCAGGGTCCTAGAACGCATAGGGTTTAACAGTAAAAGTCAGACACCCTTGGCAGTATCCGGGATTCCCGCACCACGATTACGTATTCACGCACTGGGTAACAGGTTTACAGAGGATGTCAAATAGCAACTACAAAGTGCACCTTATGAAGACAAAGAAAAACAACTACAAACAAAGTCAAAACAAAACATTCTAAATAATTAAATACAACTATAATTATAATAATAGACCTATCGATCAAGTCACCTGCGCGTGAGTCAACGCTTTTACTCATAGGTCAAAATTAGATCATGTTGAACAGTCACAGACTCCATGACGTCTAATGGTATGCCTGTCCTTAGGCTGTGACCTACTGGCTCATAATTATATGTATTTATAAATCGTTTAGTTCACAATCTAATTATGAAGCCCAAATGCCAAGCGGGTCAAGTGAAATTTTGGTTTATATTATGTCATCATCATTTAAATTATAAAATCGTCGTAGGTTTGTGAACTCTATTACTCTATTTTACAATGTGTTTAACTTGTTTATGAGTACAATGTAATTAAATAAAGAGAACATGAAATAATATGACTAAGAAATGTTTGATGATATCACCCAACAACATTCTACTCGACTAGGGAACCGAACCAAAAACCAGGCGCTTGTAATTACTACACGAAACCGTGAAAAATATTTTTTTTATCTCAAAATTTGATCTTTTGTAATTAGCCTTGTAACAAAAATATATCAGTATTCATTTCATAAAGTATCACACACAGAACAACATTTTTGAATAAACTCTCATTAGATAGAAAAACTAATACTGAATAGAAATAAAATTAGTAATTTCTAGTAAACAAGAGTAGTTTCGTTTAAGCGGTGCGATGGTCATCCTCTGAAAAACAGATTGTGGACGCGCCACCAAACTTAGAATTATGCTAAATAACTATTTTTTTTTCACTACAAAAATGTTATCTACTAAAATATTGACGGCCTGATCAAGATAAGTACGCCTTCTATCTTAAAAAAAATAACTTCGTTGTACGTTTACTTTAAGATATGATTTTCAGCCGCGCAGCTTAAACATTAGCTTAGCATAGCATAGCATAGTCGGCCTTATAATGTTCCCACTGCTGGGACTCAGCCCTCCTCTCTAGGAGAGGGAATGGGCCGTAATCCACCACGCGGGTCCAGTGCGGGTTGGTGGATGTCACATGTCTTCGAATTTTTGGTTCTAGGAGACGCAGGTTTCCTCACGATGTTAAAACATCCATGTCCGATGGATGTCATCCGATGTTGTGATTATGCTTGAGAAAATCACTTTAATATATAGATATATACAATAGGTCGACAAACCAACAAGTAAAAACATCATCATTGTTATACAAGTCTTGTTCACTTAAACCTGTTCGGTCAATAGTAACCCCGTAATCTGAATTACTCTGTCGACATAATTTTAATTACTAATTAATATCTTATCCCCTTTATAGTTTTAACAATTGAACAATAGATTCTATCCGTATCAGGTACTGTATCGATTTTTAGGGTTCCGTACAAGTCAATAAAAATATCGTTAGTAACGAAACAGTTTACATTAATTGTATACATTTTAGTTTTAATTTTGTTGAATAAATTGTTAATGTTCCACAAACGAGTGAAGACCCTGACTTCTAACTGAGGAGTCAGAGCTTCAATTGGATATGTATCAGACTCTTTATGTCAATAAAACATTATTATGTATTATTATATTGTTATTCATCATCATCATCATTTCAACCGATAGATGTCCACTGCTGGACATAGGCCTAACCCAAATGTCGCCACAATGAACGGAAGATGCAGTGTTGGAAGGCAAGACAAGGTGGACCGATGACCTAGTGAAGGTTGCGGGAATCCGATGGATGCGAGACGCACAGGATATTGTTATTATCTGAAATAAGTCAAGAGTGAATAGGCTACTTCTAGGCAAGCATTCTCCATCGTCGACCACATCATCCCTTATCAGGTGAGATGGTGGTCAAACGCGAGCCTATCATTCATAAAAAAATAAAACTAATTATTTTAAATTTTATGTAAATCATATCATCATCACCCTAGCCTTTTCCCAACTAGCTTGGGTCTGCATCCAGTCTTACCGGATGCGGCTGAATACCCTTGTTTTTTTCATGAAGCTACTGCTTATCAGACCTCCATAACCCAGGTACTAGGCAACGCGATACTTCTTGAATAGACTGATGGTCAGACTTTATGACGTCTGACTACATGTAACGACTTTACGTGCATGTGCTCTCCGAGGCATGGGGTGTTTGTCCTAGATAAACTTAGAAAAGTACATATGTCGTGGCCAGATCTTAGAATTTGATCACTTCATGATCTGGCCAAGTAAAACTGGCCAGATCGTTTTAAACGTTAAAGTTTGATGATATTTCAATCTTCGTTGGGCCTACTTTCTTCAGATCTTTTATTATAATTGAAATCCTACATCAATGATATGACCAAACAAGGATTGACATATCATCAAATGTCAACGTTTAAACGATCTGGCTAGTTTTAGTTGGCCATATCATGAAGTGATCAAGGCCACGACACATATATGAATTGAACATAGGTACTTGCATAGTTTCGAAGACTGAGAGGTGGGTGCTTTAACCACAGGGCACCACTGGGCTTCAAATTATGTGTAGAAAAATAAAACGATGTTATTAACCAGCACAGTTTTTAGTAATCAGTATAAACACTTTACTTATTAAAAAAAAAGTCTCATATAGAGTTCAGCTTTAGTGACAGAGGCCGCTAGGGCCAATGCCTCCTATGACTGCGAGATATTTTGAAAGAGTCATTACGGCTCTAGAACGCACACCTGTGGGTTTAAGTCAGTAAAAATCTGACACTCCACCTCACTCCACCCAGAGCGGGAGAAGTTATTTGATGATTTCCCACACCAAAAAAAAAGTTACGATTATAAATGTTATTTCTTACAGGGTACGGATCCTATGATAGACGCGTCCAACTCGCTCTTAGTCGGTTTTTATTCGATTATGAGTGTGTGTGAGCACACAATCGATTCAACAATCAATGCCGTATCGTTGTTGACGGGTTTTATGACATCAATGAACTTTGATAATAATCTACTATACGTACAGATTTATCTGGGAACTTCGAAAAAGAAACTAATTGAATATAATGTTATCGCGTGGTCCTCATTGTTGAACGAGGGAAAAATATTTTGGTCCTTAAAGATAGATACCTAGATACACTTTAATGTATGCTATAAAAAACACAGTAGGAGCTTAAAATTAATAGGGTGTAACAATGGGTTATTGACACTTGAGTATTTTCTGCGGTCTACCCACAGATATAAGAAATTTCTATGGGTCTACCCAAGTGTCCTTTTCCCTTGGTATTGTTCGTCAAGTCGTTGAGCTCCTTAGTAGTCCTGAGTTGAGCTTTGCGAATCCTGACAAATGCTTGCACTGACTAGACAGGTCCACTCAAATCTGTATGGTTCTTTCTTCAAAAGACCATCTCAGACTGCATGGTTCTCATGTAATTTGACCATTACATATTTACTGTATGGACTTTAAAAGAGACTTTGACCCTTGATTTTGTTTCGATGTTTCTTCTCAGGGTCGTCAGCTAGGAAACACCGGCGTCATCTAGTTTAAAAAAAAATTGACGTGTAAAAGTGTTTTTTTAAACCTATTTGCAAAATAAATATCATTTATCATTTACTTTACAGGCGCGATTGTAACATTTTCAATGGGCACTGGGTTGGTGGTGGTCACATAGGTAGTCGCTTTATGTGTTCAGCGAAGACTGTTTAGACTGGAACTAAACTAATGGAACTAAAACAGTTGGGAAAAGGCTTAGATTATTTGAACAGTCATAGCTTGACTGTGCGTCTTTAATTCAGGAACCAAACTGAGACATTAATTTTTAGAAAAGAAATCGTTGTAGCTGTATGTAGTAAAATACCTGTGTGTAGTAAAGTAACCTTTTTTTTTAATTCATATAAACCAGTGCTTGACTGCGATCCCACCTGATGGTAAGCAGAGATGCAATCATTGATGGTGAGGCGCACTAGTTTCGCATCACACCTTAGCCTACAGTACTTTAATTGGAAGAAAACACAATGCTTACCTAGCTGCTTTAGGCTTTAATCATCAGACAATATTAGCTACTGTTCCCTCTTCTTCTCTCTTCTTTCTATTTCTTCTTAATCTTACTAATCTATGGTTTTATATTTAGGTACTAGTATTTTATTGGTAAGGAAATCTTACAATTGGTATGTACATAAGCAGTCTTGGATATTATTAAATAAAAACTGCAATGAAACACAGTTCTCCAAAAAAAGTGCATAAAAAAGTTTATTTTACTTTCATCTTTTTCAGATCTGGTTGCTTAATGCGATTGCGGAATAAAGGACTATGATTCCTTACCAATCAACTTAGCCTATAGCCGTCCACTGCTGGACTAGACCTCTCCCAAGTTACATCACAACACTCCTCCACCTTCTGCATTCAGTCTATAAAAGGTAGAGCAGCTACCTTTTTGAGGTCGTTGTTGGCGATCCCTTCAAAATACAGTTCTTGAAGAAATCGCCGACAACGACCGTTTAAACCGACCAAAAAGATTTAGAGTCAATAATTTAGTGGATAACAAATTACCCCTTATAAAAAATTCGATGCTGGCCATCTAATTAGTTGAACACCAGTTTGGTCATCAATTTCCCAAGACCTCATCATGACACGACAAAAATAATAACATATCAAATAAATAATATAAAAATTGCGTAAACGTATTACGTTCACAAATAAGTAAGTTCACCTATGACATGACATGCGTAGGAAATCTCACATTATAGTATCGTTTGCAGTCAGCCTTATGGCCTTATGTAATTATCAATTATGTGTAAAAAAAAACTGGGCAAGTGCGAGTCGGACTCGCGCACTGAGGGTTCCGTACAAACTTGAAAGGTAAATTGCGGTTTACGATTTATGACGTACTAAAAAAAAACTACTGACCAGATCTCGTTCAAACCAATTTTCGTTGGCAGTTTTTATAGTAATGTACATCATATATTTTTTTTAGTTTTATCATTCTCTTATTTTAGAAGTTAGAGGGGGGGGGACACACATTTTACCACTTTGGAAGTGTCTCTCGCGCAAACTATTCAGTTTAGAAAAAAATGATATTAGAAACCTCAGTATCATTTTTGAAGACCTATCCATAGATATCCCACACGCATGGGTTTGATGAAAAAAAAAATTTTGAGTTTCAGTTCTAAGTATGGGGACCCCCAAAATTTATTGCTTTTTTTCTATTTTTGTATGAAAATCTTAATGCGGTTCACAGAATACATCTACTTACAAAGTTTCAACAGTATAGCTCTTATAGTTTCGGAAAAAAGTGGCTGTGACATACGGACGGACAGACGGACAGACAGACAGACAGACAGACAGACAGACAGACAGACAGACATGACGAATCTATAAGGGTTCCGTTTTTTGCCATTTGGCTACGGAACCCTAAAAAACTTTGATATTTCGTATAAGTACGAACAGTTTTCTGTGCAATCTAGAAAGATTGCAATTTTATTGCCTTATTGCGAAAAATGTCATCATCATAAACCTGGGCCTACCTTAAACTCTTTAGCAGCAGCCAAAGACTTCTAGGTCCATTACTTACCTACTTAATTAGTTTGACATTTTTTTCCAGGTCCGGAACTTTTATCTACGTTCGATTTTACTAGCAATAGTGCATGTTTTTTGTGCCTCAATAATGCTTTGAGTCCACCACAGACTTCGAGGTGCAAGGAGGCTAAGCGTTTGACTGTAGACTTCAGCCCCCCTAGCCAAGTTACAACCGTTTCGTTTCGATTCTCTTTTCGTTGATCGCCTCGAGTCGGCCACGCCTCCTATTCCTTTGTTCTGACCACGTGACTGAGCGTTGAGATGACGTCAGAACAAAGGAATCGGAGGCGTGGCCGACTCAAGGCGATCGACGAAAAGAGAATCGAAACGAAACGGTTGTAACTTGGCTAGGGGGGCAGCTTATAAGCGTCCATGTCGCTCGATGCCGAACTTGGTCGACTTTAACTGCAGATTGAGTCACGTCAGAAGCCCTAGTTTACAATTTTATAACGTAGATACTCGATCGCGATAACATAAACGTTCGCATAAGTCATAAACCATCATCTACACTAATATTATATAGAGGTAAAGTTTGTTTTTTTGTTTTTTTTGTTGAAGGGCGTATCTCTGAAAGTACTGGTCCGATTGCTACATTTTTTTCACCGATAGAAAGCTGCTTTATTCTTGAGTGACATAGGCATATTTTATGTACGCAGGCGAAGCCGCGGACAAAAGCTAGTATATAAAAAAGAGTTTTTTTTTAAGATCATAGATGACTAGGCGTTTTCAGTGGCTCGTTGTACAACGTTTTTTTTTTATATATTTGTCTTATATTTGTGTACATTGGTATCAACAATTAAAGTGTTCCACAAGGATGCTGTCTTTTAGTTTATTTCGACATCAGAAAAGGTTACAATTCTTCAAACTGCACCCGGCCTCATTTAAACTAGAAAAACTTATGATCAAATTAAGCTTACGGAAAAACAACAGGAGATTAGCGTGCAAATATTCTTCTACCGTATATTCCAGATTTCTTGAGTAAAACTTATTAACGAAAAAACATAGTAAATAGGCAATATCAGCGGGAATGTTCGAGAAAGTTCCCACGGTCCTGGAACACAAAGGGCAACTGAAAAAAAACACAGGTGGGTCTTAGTCAGTAAGAGTCTGACACTTCCTTTTGCTCCATCCAGAGTGGAAGGAATTATTTAATGACATCCCGCCGAAAAAGATACCTTCTAAAGTAAAACTAAAACTAATGAGCTATGAGCTTAAATCGTCGACAAATTCGAGTGTAGAGTCTCCGATCTTGAGGGGAGTGAGTACTACATGGTCGTATCAGTACAATGTATATCATTACAATGTGTATCAGTACAATGTATATCATTGTATCAGACTATGGAGGAGCCCAGGCTCCTCCATAGTCTCAGTCTCAGCCATGACTAACCATATCGTCGGTAAATCGAGAGTGAGTGATATAATCATCATTTACATTGATACCTAGCCTTTTCTAGTCCAGAATTTTGAAGACATCCTTCTTTGCGGCCGTGAACTGTTTCGGAAAAATGACCTCCCTGCCTCACACCCCACTGCAGAAAGATAGGTTTCAAGGTCTGGTCCTGAAGTCGAACTGACATGGTGGGCGCTTTCATACAAACAATGATGTTTGTGATGATACTGATGACGACGATGATGGTGAGCTTAAATAAACGGTATCTACTTACATCAAATTAGATTACATGAAATTAGGTAAAAAGGAATTAGGTAAGAAGGTACCTTAAATTGCCTAATTCACGAGTCATTATTACACATGACATGCGTCCAAGTTACACCTGTCATAACACTAACACCATCCGACAGGGAAAGCTTTAAACGCCTGCAATTATTTAATTACCTAATTAAACACACGATTTTCAATTACTGCAACATGCAACGTCGTATGTAACAATGTGTCAACATCAATCATTGTTAAAGGGCTTTAAATTAGTTCAACGTTTTGTGTGGTATAATCACACGCATGTGAGTAGTGGTCAGTAGTGCCCGAAGGGACAGTCAAAATGAGGTAAAAGTCATAGGTACTATATTTAGTCCTCATCCTCACGCCCCAGCCGCGCTGACCGAGACGCCCCAGGCGACAGGAGTCGCAGGGCGTTCCCCGGCCACCGTAGGTGCGTTGCGGACGACGAGCAATAGGTAGTTCACCGTTCGGCCATCCAGTAAAGACTGAGCCCAAGTCGTCGACGGCGCGTTGTGTTCCACTCGCGTCTTTAGAATATGTCAGTATAATCGTAGAGTAGCAAGGCCGATGCCCGCCAGGGCCACGGAGAATTTCTGAAAAGGAAACCAGTGGTCCTAGAACGCAAAGGACAACTAACACGCTCTCTCGCTCTACCCTAGAGCAGGAGAAGTCATTGGATGAATTCACACCTCAAAAAAAAAACACATTTAGTACATGCCGTAGAACCTACTTTTAGAACAATTAGCCGTGTTCAGGTTCGAAGAACTCGTGGTTAAAATAATAATAGCTGGACGGGTTGATCTTCAGGGTTAAGTGACGTTTAGTGGCTAGGGATGAGCGATATTTATCGATATTGGTGAAATATTGATATTAAAGTTAAAAATATCGATAATCACAACTCGTTGGTAAATATGGAAATATACCTATTTTTGCCAAGTTTTTTTTAGATATAAAAAAAAAACAATATTTTTTAGCTAGTCGTGGATATAAAAAACTTGTTAGACTCTGTTCCAGCAACAAAACCGGCCCCAAAGAAAACTACTCTCAAAATTAAACGGACAGGATTGCTGGTAGTGTAAAAGCTATAATTGCTTTATTCAAGTGATAAGATGTTGACTCATAGAACATCAGTAGGTAACCTCTGACATCCTTCGGACATAGAAAAATGAACGCGGATCAAAACATATTCGTAACGAACGAGGAACATAACAAAAGCATGATATTGAATGATGCCTGTCAAATCGGCGACCTTATCTTCAAATCAATCAAATTGCGAACTTTCATCTGAAGCTTTTACTATAATGCAAATCTAACACAAGCTGTAAAATAACGTGATACTGTGCTGCGACCATATGCGTCCCGCATCAATCAGATTCCCGCGACTCTCACCAAGTCACCAGGTCATCGATCCACTTTGTGGGAGGTCTTCCAACGCTGCATCTTCCGGTACGCGATCACTACTACGCAGGACCGATGACCTGGTGAGGATCGCGGGAATCCGAAGGATGCGAGACGCACAGGACAGTTCGTTGTAGCGAGACTTAGAGGAGGTTTATGTCCAACAGTGGACGTCATTCGGATGAAAAGATGATGATGGTGATAGAGAGATAGATGTATCTTCCGCGCATCTAGAAATGACTGAGTATCTACGTCCTAATTTTCAAATAGCGTGTGTATTAGTGATGCAACGGAAATGTCTTAACCGAAGCGGAACGGAAGTGGAAGCGGAAGCGGAAATAATAATAATAATAATAATAATTGTTTATTGATCAAAAAGGGTACAGATGATATGAAAAAACAAAAACCTAAACTACTAACAATCAAGATATACAAGCTTAAGTAAGCACATTATTTGGGAGAATACATTGGTGGAAATACATGGTACATCTGTTTACAAATTATGTTCCCCTGACTCCTAAACTAGGGTATACCTGTATCTTAAGAGACAGTGAAATGTGAAAATGTTAATACTATGAAGAAAAAGCGAAAGTGATGCGCAAAAAGAACCACAAAAAAATAATAATAAAGAAACTCTTAGCGACACGTTTGTGTAAAGCACCCTCGTCCCTCGGCTCCTCCGATGTGTCCAGTCGTCCACACGCCCCCCACCCCCGCACTCTTCGCTGTATTCTTCCGTTTAGAGTTCTGTTATCAATTTTGCGGAGAGAGAGAGAGAGATTTTATAGACCCGTCGGATACTCAATGTGAGTGCGGTGCTCCTGTTCAAAACATGAGCCACATACTGGAATGCCCCAAGTGCCCATACACCTGCACTTTGGAGGATTTGATGAGTGCTACCGATGCTGCTATTAATGTAGCCACCTATTGGGCCCAAACAGTTTGACGAGTTTACCATCGAATCGATAAGAAGAAGAAGAAGAAGAAGAATTTTGCGGAAGCAGAAGCGGAAACGGAAGTGAAAAAGTTTGCGGAACTTCTGCAGAATCGGAAGCGGAAGCAGAATTCTGTTGTAACACTAGTGTGTATATTCCTCACGTGACACGTGATAATTTTCTTTGTGAGATATTTTGTAGTTTTTGTACACATTTCGATCTTATTTTGCGTGATATTTGAGACACTTTAGCAAATTTATGAAAGATCTAAATAAAGTTATTATAAAGAGAGGTTTACATTATATCGTTCGGTGTTGGAAGAAAACCACTTTTAACATTTCACAGTTTATTAGTTCACGATACAAGGCACGTAAGTGTAACTAAGACATAACAAGAAACGAAATCGTAGGGGTCGCGAAGACGCAAGCGGCACACAATTGTGCGTGCGTACTATCCTTGAGTGTTTTCATGGCCGACTGGCGCGCGGCGCGAACGCATCACACCACCGCGTCGGCGGGGTGGAGGCGTTCCCGCCCTTCCCGCAGGCTTCCCACCCTCGCTGGCCTTACGTGTATTAAATTAGGGATGAGCGCGTTACAACATAAAATATTTTCAAACGAATATAAACTCTATCGCATCGAAATAAAGGTGATGTTTAATTATTTTTTTACCTACTGAATTTATGTGTTGCAAGCAATGACATTAACTCATCACAAGTAATGTTGCTTTTCAAGAAGAAGGTATTAAACTTTAACAAATGAGCAACATAGCATGGGAGACAAACTAAATTTTGCCAATTTTATTTATAGAATTACCTGCCTCTAACTAATGACTAGCAAAACTCATATACCTACCAATCACGCGATAAAACGGACATGTTTTAGTATCTACTCATCAACATCGCAGTTTTTACAAGTTATGTTCTTGTATTATTCTGTAGTGACAAAACGTAGTCATTCCTTTGAAGACATTAATCGAGTAGTCCAAAATACCCGCAGTATTCCCAATATGCTGCCTTTCCTCTGCCTACAACATCTCAGCGTCATTGACTTATTAAGTTTGACCTTGTGCCTATATCCGTAATAATCCGTATGCCTTAATACAAAGTTTTATCCACTTCTAGTGCACTAAAAAACACTTCTACACTACAATCACACCACTACAAAATTAATTACTATACTCAAGTATGCGCGGACACAAGTGAATGTGTGAGAAAATCATTATTTCATACCGAATGTGATTCTCGTATTCATAAGTAGTTAATTCAGTCCATTTGTTTGTCAATCATGAAGTTGTAATGTACTGGGAATTGCTTTTTTATTTACTACGGATGGTAAATAGTTTCTTTTTAATTTACACGGTGATGATGTGATAATGACTTGATGTTAAAGTCGTTAAACGTTTTTCACTCCAACCCGTGAGCTTGAAGCAATCGATTTCTTTGCTCACATTACTACTTCGCTTTAGGATATGGTGGAGCGAGAGGACATCCTCACACCACCATTCCCGGCCACCGTAGGTGTGCTTGTAGACGGGTAGCTTGCCATCCGATAAGAACCAAGCCGCAAGTTAATCAGAACTTCTCTAGATGCCTATAAAAGTCATGGCACATTAAAAAATAAATAAGCAATAATATGATCAGATGGCATTAGGACAGATGTCAAGGTGCAAGTGAGCGGATACACGGCTACTACACTAAAAAAATAGTTATTTTTTTTTGCACATCGGTTGGATTAGATGGTTTCAAATACATTTCAATTCTATACGGCGATAGGTAGAAACAATTTTTGTGTGTTAACGATAAAAGAGTAATTTCGTAGGAATAAATCTTATACTATTACTACACTAATAGGTACGCGAGTAAGCCTTTTTATGATTTCCGATCCCTACAGTATCCGATCTAAACCTAGAGTCCACCCCAGCTGCCGTAGCTAAGTTACAACCGTTTCGTTTCGATTCTCTTTTCGTTGATCGCCTCGAGTCGGCCACGCCTCCTATTCTTTTGTTCTGACCACGTGACTGAGCGTGGAGATGACGTCAGAACAAAGGAATCGGAGGCGTGGCCGACTCGAGGCAATCAACGAAAAGAGAATCGAAATGAAACGGTTGTAACTTGGCTAGGGGGGCTGAACCTGCTTCACCAAATCTTGTCTTGAAAAACTTTTTACAAAAAAAAAAAACCGACTTCACTAAAAAAACACTAAAAGGATCAAAATAACTTTAATTTTGGAAGTCGGTGTTTCTCGGTATTATTTGTTTCTTATTTAACACCGACTTCCAAAATTAAAGTTATTTTGATCCTTTTAGTGTTTTTTTAGTGAAGTCGGTTTTTTTTTTTGTAAAAAGTTTTTATTTTACACTTTTTAGTTGCGAACCATTTATAAACAGAGTGCCTATTTCTCATGACGATTCCAATTAACCCAAAACACTGCAAGGTTGCATTGTTTTATTACAAAGTTCCTGTGTCTACCTTCCACCTTCCGGCTCCATCACCAGATCAATTCGATAGTACCTTATAGCCAAAGTGCATCTCATGACAATTCTAATAAGCCCAAACACGGCTAGGATACATTGATTAATTACAGAGTTCCTATGCCTACCTTCCGGCTCCATCATCAGATCAGTTTGATAGTACCTTATAGCCAAAGTGCATCTCATGACGATTCTAATAAGTCCAAACACGGCTAGGTTACATTGATTAATTACGGAGTTCCAGTGCCTACCTTCCGGCTCCATCATCATCATCAGATCACTTCGATGATACCATTTTCAACGTAACTATTCAGAACCATTCATTTAATTGTATTGTCATACTCGCTTAACTATCTTCATTGATATCTATGTGAGTATGAAGTTCCGTTGACCATTTCTGGTCTTCTTCATCAGTTCCACTTCATCAAATGTTACTTTTCGACTGTAAATGCTTAAGTTCTCGATGAAAATACCAAAATTACTATATAGTTGCCTGTAATATTTGAGGAGTTCCCTCGATTCCTCATGGATCCCATCATCAGAACTGGATTTTGAAAATAAATGGGACCAATCTGGAAGCATATCCTACAAAGGGAAAAAAAATTTGCAAATCGGTCCATAAACAACGGAGTTCTGAGGTAACAAACATAAAAAAAATGACAAAAAAAAAAAAAAATACAACCGAATTGAATAACCTCCTCCTTTTTTGAAGTCGGTTAAAAATATCGCTTTTGTCGACATTACTTTATTAGTATAATCTGTTTCTCACAATGGTGTAGGTATACATCAAAACTAATACTAGATTCTGCCTGTGTAATCTCATAATCTATAGTATAGATTAGATATTATTTCGATTGAAAGATTTGTATTTTCGTTAGTAAAGAATAAACTCAAAAAGTATGAACCGTTTCTACCTAAAAATTTTTTCACCATTGGAATGCTACTTTATCACTGAGTGACTTAGGCCATATATTTTCTAGACACGCGGGCGAAACTGCTAACAGAAGTTAGTAACTACTAAAGAGTACCCTACGACCTATCTATCTTAAGAGTACTTTACGACCTATATATCTTAAGGCTGATGCTGTTTTACGTGGCAGAACAGAAACTTATGGACAGTTAAACTCTACCCAGACAAGAAGGTCATAGTAATTAAATAAAACAAAGTAAATTTTCATTACATATAAAATTTAATTATCAAGTCAAAGGTAAACTCATCGTTATCACTAATAACAAGAAATATACAGTGTGTTGGGAAAGAAGACACCAATACAATCATAGTTGACTCTTATTGCCAGAGCATAAAGTTTAAAGTACTTTAGCAAATTAACAAATTAAAGCTAGTTTTCCATTTGGCTGCTGTAGACTGAGCAACTGCCCCGTAATCTTGAAAACAGGTGAGCAATTCGAGGCTCAAATGAAGGAATAGCTTTAAAATCATTGCTAATACTACGGAAGCCAAAAATACAAAAATATTCAAATTTAAAATCTAACAATCCGATACAATATTTATTGCTATATTAATAACTGATTATTAAATAATAATATTACAGTATATGAACATTTTAAAACTACTAAATTGACTTACGGTATGGTAAGGCTTTTTATACCTAATCAAAATCGCAATATATGTTGACGGTGATTGTCATATTATCATTGCTTATTCCATCGCTTTGCTGGAGCAGTTTCGTAAATATGAAAGTCTTAACTGTACATTATTTCTTTCTAAACTTCATATCGTTCCATAATAAGTCTTTCACGCATATCACTCTTTCGCTTCAAAGTTCTACTACAAGAGATTCTGTAACAAATTTTATTTGGACGAGGCCTAACGCCAATGTGAAATCAACACTTTATGAAATATGGTTTACGATAACATGATTTTAATTATATCTAGCTCTCAAGGCTATATCTATGTTAAATTAGACGGTATAAGATTAAACAATAAACATGATTATTTAGATAACAAGACTAATTTCAACATTGGCAACAGACCTCCACTAAGAAATGAATAAGACTTAAAACTTTACGTATAACTTTAGCACCACTACTTACATCAAAATAAGGCTGAGTTGATATATAGGTGGGAATGCCAAATATGAAATAAAAGCAATTTTTAATACTATAGTTCGAAAATCACTTTGCACCGAAAAAATTGATCACTTTCAGTTCCTTTTTCAGACTTAAAAAATTTTTCGACAAGAAATGACAGCATAGACACGCAAATGCTACATTTTAAATGCGAGTTTTTACGTTTAGCCAATTAAATATTAAACATAAGACTAAAGAAAAATTTTCACTCACTTTCAAGTCTAAATCATTAAACTCCTAAAAGTGATCAACTTTAACAGCGACAGTATTCAAAGTGGTTGTCGCAGGGAGGTGTATTTGGTCCCAATCTGTGCTGAGATGTGCTTCGGTGTCAGTGGCCTTGATCGTGAGGCCTAATGAGGGCACGGCGTTCGCGCAATGAGGCAGACGTAGCGTCACGGGCCTCAGGAATACGAGGCCTTGAGGACCGCACATCACTAGTGGGGACAGCATCGCTTCACCTGTTTTTGGATTATAGTTTTAATATATGGAAAAGGATTATGTACAGTGTCGTTAGAGATTTTAATGTGCTATGTAAAAGTTTTGAATTTTGCAGACAGTTGTGTCAGAATTTTAATAGATTTAATTCGAAAGCTAGAACTTTATCTGAAAAAGAAAAATAAGACTATTGCGTTTAAGTTCACTTTATTGAAGTATGTAGTTGGATCTAAATGTGCAAAGGATAGTTTTAAAATTGGCAGCTAAGGCTGTGTTGGGTAGTTGTAATACGACATTGAGTTGAACACACAAACACAAATCGCAACACATTAATGCAGTTAGTTAACAAGCAAAGCATGAAAAAATGGCAGAAAAAGCAAAGGCACGACAGTAATGAAATAAAATAAGTACTGTTTTTGATGAATCTACGGAAAGATGATGAAGTATCGAAATGTGAAGACATATAAAGCAAAAAATATTTGAAAAAAACCAACAAAATAGACGTCATTGAACATAAAGTACAGTGCACAAATATCATCAAACATCTGTTCAAACATACTATTACGACGGATGTAAGTAGCACAGTCGTTTCCGTCTTCGCTCTTCGATCTCTAAGTACGAGTGTATTGTGTTGCAGAAACTGCGCAAATACAAATGCAATATGTTTTATACAACCAATGTTAGTCTTATAAGTTAGTTAATATAAATATGTATAATGATTGTGGTGTGGTATTGAAGCTACTAAAACTAATGTGTGAAGATAGATATTATGATAAAGAAGGCATTATAAACATAGGTTAACCAACCAAACCAACCGACTAAAATCTAGAAGAAGATACTTTTAATAAAATCTTAGTAGACATTGATGCTCTTCATGCAATATCGTGCAATATATATTTAAATATACATAAAAACATCAATTGTGTATCAAATCCAAAACATCGAATCTACTATTCGAGAAAAAATTTCGAACAACAATCACAATTCCCAGTCCTTGTGCAAAATTTCCAGATTCCAATCCATTCTCAAATATTAAAATGCCAATTAGTATGTGCAGACTACGACACTACAAGTTTTAACGCGTGCTTTGTTACAAAAGCCTTTACCGTTGTCCATATCGATGGGAGGTCCCCCCACTCGCTGGCTCAGTCGCGGATCAGACACCGTAAAGTAGATCTTTTGCTTGATGCCTGGAGCTATCGCTTTTGGCGGTATTATTAACGAAACGCCCCATTGTCTATCTTCTAACACCCCTCCTTCGCTATCAAATATTCCCCAGGTTGTATGTGGTCCATCAGGCTCAACCTCCTCTGGTTTACTTGAGCTAGAATCATTAGCCTCTGAAGTTGATGGTATGACTGTAGTGTTTTGCTGAATTACAGTAGTTTCATTCTGACTCGAAGACATATTTTGTGAGTTTTCTTCACTCGTCTCTAGGCTCTTTTCCAATATTTGTTCGCAAAATGTCACGCTTCTGCTCGGTTTAGTCCGGTCATGTAAATCTTGTGAAGTGTAAGGAGTACTTTGAGGCTTATTCTCAAAGTTCATACTACATTCTGATGCGTAATGTGTTTCCATAGATGTGGTCGATTCGTAAGGAACTGGTGCAGTGGTTACTTTTAGAGCGTTTGAAATGTGATCAGATTTGCCGTGCAATCTAGGAGCATACATGGGTTCTCCTTTCAAAATACTACTTTCTATATTTTTAGATTTTTGTTTTTCTGCGTCTGTCTTTGAATCCGTTAGACGGAGTTTCGAAAAATCAATTTCTTGGAATGTTTCACTTTCTATGCCACTCTCAGCTTCTGCTTTTGTCTGATACACAGGTTCTCTGCGAGATAAGTGATTAGCATCACCGAGCTCGTATGGGCTGCTTCTCGCACTACTACTACTACCATCATGTTCCTCGGGTTGTGCCACTTCTTTTGTTTCCTGTTGAGACTCGTATATTACACTCTCTTTCAAATCTCTTTTGGATACGTAAAGAGGTTCCCTAATTTTTGCTGAATCACTTTCATTAGCTTCCTTCCTTGTTTGATATATCATTTCCTTTTTAGCCTGATTTCTTTGCTTTATTATTTCAAGTTTTTCTTCCAGCCTTATACCGTAACTTGATTCTTTTTTAGCGAGTAACGCTGCTTTCTGTGACAATATTTCTTGTTTTGACACGTAAGTACATTCTGCAGATGCTGGTCTTACATCAGGTCTCATATCCATCATGTCGTGGTGAGTGCTATATTGCGTATCAGAACAACTCGATTTAACTTCAGCCCGAGTTGCGTAAGGTGAATCAGTTTGGCCTAGTCTTGCCATCATTTCTGTTCGTGTACCGTACGGAGGCTCACTCATACATTTACTCATAGGAGATATTCTTCCAGGGTAGTTCACTGGAGTCTGTAACCTCCTATCAGGCCTTACACCATAATGATGTTCATTCCAAGATGTGCTAGGTGGCGGATCGTATGTCCTTTTCCCATAGAGAGGTTCTTTACTTGAACCATCCATTCTGTGTTTTAGCATGTCTTCTTTTGTGCTGTAAGGAGATTCAGAAAATCTTTGTCGTAACATTTCCTCTTTAGTCGCATAAGGGCTATCGGGTGTTATTCTCGTTCGTAGCATGTGCTCTTTACTAGAATACGGTGATTCACTGTAAAGAGAATCAGATTGCTTGGCAATCTCTTGTTTGTTTATGTACGGACTTTCTGAAATCAATTCATTTCTTGTTGCGTAAGGACTTTCTCTGATACATTCTTCCCTTGATGCGTAAGGGCTTTCTCTTGCGCATTCTGCCCTCGTGGCGTATGGACTCTCCCTTATGCATTCGTTTCTAGTAGCATAAGGACTTTCTCTGACAGATTCTGCTCTTGTAGCGTAGGGACTTTCTCTGATACATTCAGCTCTTGTGGCATAAGGGCTTTCCCTTACACATTCAGCCCTCGTTGCATAAGGACTTTCTCTTATGCACTCAGCTCTAGTTGCATAAGGTGGATCCATTAGTGGCATTTCTAGAGTTTGTCGATTTCCATACGGATTTTCAAAACTCTGGTTGGACATTTCTGACCTACTCGTGTAAGGGTTTTCAGTAGAAGTATCATAAAGAGAAGTGTAAGTCCTTCGAGGTTTAGGAATAGGATCATAAACAAAATGTTCTTTACTTTGGTATAATGGTTCTGGGGGTAACGGTTGTGTGGGGTGAAATGGTTCATGTTTAACTTGCTGTTGTCTTTGGTAGATGGGGTCTATTTTGGTAATCATATTAAAGTTGGACGACTGTCCATAGATGCCTCTCCTGTTATATTCTATGAGAGAGTTCTGTCTACGCAACAGCGGGGTAACTTTCGGTTCTGTTTCTATGTCACACATGGAGTTCTGCCTTCTCAAGCTCTTCATGACGGGTTTGGCGTCATAATCTCTGACAGTACAGATAGATCCGTTTCTTTCATCACAAAACGAACTCTGTCGTTTCAAGATTGGCTTCAATACTGGCTTTTCGCAAGAGGCCGAGTTGCTTCTTTGCAACATCTGGTTCCTTATTTGCTGGTTTCTCATGTGTATACTCATGTCACTGAGGTCAGACTTCTCTCGTCGTAACATCGGCATTTGCGGTACGTTGTGTCTCTGTTGTAAGTCACTTTCACACAGTGACTTTTGTCGAGACACTTTTTGTGAATTTTTCGTTTTCGAACGGAATAGATCGAGGACGGCGTTTTTAATGAACGATGGCTTTTTAGATAATTTCTTTTTAGTTTTTGGTGAGAACGTCTCGTCGCGCTCCACACTTGAGTTCATGGCATCTGATGAACTGCGGACACCCACAACCAAACACCCTCTTAGTTACTCATGATAGATAGTTTGAGGACAAATCAGATGGTTCAACATAATCATGAAGCTCTGCTCTAAGAAGTTGCAGGGAAAGTCATACTAATAGATAAATGAAACAATATTGAAATCTCTGAAATGTCCCAATGAGCATGACAATATTCAAAAGATGAATTTTGTGATTCTAAAAAAAGCATATTGAAATAATGATCTGGAAATGTCTAAGAAAGAAATATTTCATAGAAATATGAGAAATTACTATTAGAAATTATTTCTTAAACAACTGATGAAGAATTAAAAAATAAAGAAAAGTTCAAAATATCTAATTAGACAGATCCATAAGAATACATATTGAATTGAATATAAGAAGGAGTGAAGATGATCAAGAACTTAATTCAATATGCTTTTAACATAATTATCAAGTTGCACTAAAATGCAGACACGCACTGCCAATAGTTTGTTCCGAAACAAACAACTAGATACTCTAATAGATTACAATGTTATTACAATTTACAGACTAACGCCCCGATATAGAGATATATGTTACAAAATATATGTATAAAACTGTTTATAATACCACATACAAAACCATAACTAATACTGTGGCCCGACAAGACATTGTTAGTCGTTGGAAGCGATTGGTGTTTGCATGTTAGAGCAAATTGTACAGGGGCTGATAATAAAACTAAGGAGGAAATGATAAATCTGATAGTCCGGTCAAATTGGACAAAAAACAGGAGTGAAGTTACAAAAATTCGCACCCAGCTGAAAATTGGTAGGATTGTTCAAAACACCGTTATAAATGAAATCTAAAAAGTCCTCGTCGATCCGACACCTGAAAAAAAATTACTCGGGGTCAAATGGGGAAAAAAGTATTTAGACATTTTTTATAGATAACTAGCTTTTGCCCGCGGATTCACTCACGTCAACTGACTACTATATTCTATTCTACCCCGCTCTACCCTACTCTACCCTACTCTACCCCACTTTACCCTACTCTACCCTACTCTACTCCACTCTACCCTACTGTACCCCACTCTACCCTACTGTACCCTACTCTATCCTGAGGACTTTTTAGATTTTATTTATGATAGTGTTTTGAACAATCCTACCAATTTTCAGCTGGGTGCGAATTTTTGTACCATGGGATGTCTAAAGCGACCAGACTATGAATGAGATTTCAGAAACATGCATTTTGTAAAGGAGAATCATTAATTTTGACATGTTTTGTGAGACTGTATTGGGACCTATAGTGTAGATACACGCAGATGGAAGTGCAGTATACTGAGCTTACCTTAAGTTATGCATGTGTTGAGGTTTCCTGTAGAGCTCGAACGCTGATCCGCGTTGTTCTCTACTGCCTGCTAGATCTGAAAGAGATGGTATGTTCAATAAAAAGGGAAAACCAAAGAAAAGAACAGATGAAAGTAGAATGAAAACAGAAGTTAACGGTAAAGAATTTCCGTAATAACAATTTATTTATATTACTACGACCTGCCCCAGCTGCAAATCATACACATAAACTCCTCCTTAATTATTGAAAATTCATAGTGTTCAGGTCAGTGTTATTTTTTTCTATTCTAGACATACCGAAGACTACCTCCTGTATTATTTATTCTTACGATCCATCCTAAGGGTGTCTGGTAGATATCGCTGTTAGCGATAAGACCGCCATTATACCCATAGATTTCAGTTTATTAATAATTTGTGTTACTTTTTTGGTGTACAAAAAGTTTATTGTATTCTAACAGACTATTAATATTATATTGTAGCGACATCTATTTCGCCAAATAGGAACTATCCTGCACCGCAGTATTAGCTATAATAGGGCGCGCGATTAAAATACAACAGTCTGAAATCAACTATCGGGTAGTTGCCTGAACGAGTTCAGTACCCTTACCATGAGTTACTGTCGAAAAACTACACCATCTTACCGTAGTCGATATCGAATAAACGTGCATCGAATAGATTACAATGGTCGGAGGATCCTTCTTTTCCCCTGTTCTGTATATCTCTAAACTATCTATGACCCCTGAATTTGTTTCGGTATTTCTTCGCAGCGTAGTCAGCTAGGAAACACCGGCTTCATCAAGTTTAAATTGACGAAAAAATTTACGTGTAAAAGTGTTTTTAAAAACCTATTTGCAAAATAAAAATCATTTATCAATGACTACATCTGGTGTATTATGTTTTATTGTTTTTTTATGTAATTAGTACTACGTACAATTTTAATTATTTTTTTTTACATTTTTATTCAATGTAATTCAATCAATCGTATATGTTTTATTATTCAAATGTTTTATTTTAATATTCTAATCGTCTTCAAGTGTTGCAGCACTTGAATTGTGCTAAGTTATGTACCTACTTTTAAACTCCAAGTGCCTGTAATGTTGACAATCTTAATAAATAAATTTTATCAAATGATTGACTTACCTATGAGATGTGGATTGTGTGGTAAGTTGATGGCTCGGTGGTGTGAGGGTGGTCCCGAGTATGGCGGGGACTGCGGAGGCATCTGACCACCGTACATGTTTTGCTGAAATTATACCAATCGATATGAAACATATTTTAAGTATATCTTACGCTTTGGCTACAAAAAATCAGATATTTTGTACAACTTTAGGTTCAGTGTGATTTGAGATTAATGATTTTCAATTTTTTTTAGGGATTTATGGTGGGACCGGTAATTGATAAGTTTGAACGATAAAGAAAATGATCGCTATCATCTTCATGTACGCAATCAAAATACTACGACTCCTAATTCGTTAATACACCAGCTTAAATATCTGTATCGGAGCGTGTTGCGAAGCTTCGGTAACAGTATTTATTTTTCCAGTGGGAAATGATTAAATGACTTTTCCAGCTCTGGGTCGAGCAAGAGGGAATGCAGATTCCTCCACCCATGTTCGCAACGTCAGTAACACTACGCTCATGAACCGCATATTGAATATTTTGATTGCCTTATCTATCACACTCACTAATCTACTATAAAGCCGCCTTTTTACTTAGGGATATGTCGCAGAGATATATCACCCAACATTCCCGTGGTAGGACTTTGCGACTTTGTAGAAAAACGTCGCTAGAAATTTGCCTTGTTCATACTACTCAGTATAGAACAGTATGTCGCCCGAGGAGGTAGACATACTACTGCCATTTCGGAACACAAATCGACCCAGGTCCTTGCTTTTCAAAGCTTGTCGGGCGACTATCGAGGAACACAGAGGTCGCTCAATAGCGCAAGCGACGGCGACGTCGGGCGACATTGCATAGGATACATAAATTTCGTGCCGAGAAACAAAATCGCGAGACAAATGTTCCCTAGTGAAAATATTCGCAATTGCTTTGTATTGTCCTAAAAGAAGTAAGTACAAAGTGCAACACACAGATGCAGAACTTACCTGTTGGTAATTATTGTGGTTATGCGGCCTATGTGCTGGTTGTGAGTGCGAGTGTTGGTGTGAGTAGTGCGGGGACCCGGGGAACCCGCCTGGTGCGGCTGCGCGGGGGCCCGGGGGCCCTGATGGAGGTGGGGGCTCCATGCTCTGCTGGGGCCACGTGAATAGTATGGTTAGGAAATTGCAAGTTATAGTTAGGGACTGTGCTAAAGAAATACATGCATTTTTTTAAACAGTACTTACGTGTGGTAACTACAAAAATAAATAAACAGGATTATGTTTTGTTTTGTTTAAAAACATGAAAATAGAATTTGTTTACCAAACTATCCTTCTTTGGATATAGACAAACAACCAACTTTAAGATATACGAGACAAAGTTCAATTTCCTTTACAACCCTTATAGTTTTAGGACCTTATTGATACAAGTGATCTATTAAAGCTTAATACTATTGTAATTGGTATTTGCAATAGTATATTAGCTAAGCCAACGTCAGACGAGGCAAGACTACAAAATATACTACAATCATATTTTAATATAAATTTAATAAAATCCAAAATTTGGCTATGATGGAGCGACATAGTCATTATTGACAAAGCTCCAAAATAAAGATTAAAAAAAAATGTGTCTGTAAACGGTGCCAACCAACAATTAATATAAAATACACACAAATTGCTTAATTACATCAATATAAAAAATCCAATCCACGAATATGCACACATTGCGTAATATAAAGCAAAAAACGTAAATCTAAAAAGCACGTATATAGACAATATTTTTCTTACCCCATTCCTAGGATGGTGTGAGTTGTCTGGAGGCCTATAATGCTTGGGCTTGGGAGGTGGCACTGGCTTATAGGGCGGCACGGGGGCTCCGCCGCGCCCTCCGTAGTCCGCTTGAGACGCAGAGTTTGTACGCCCACTACAGAAAGACGTCATGAATAAATACATTTTAAACCAGCTGATCTTGTATTTTAAATAATCCTTATCGTAAAATCACACGTGTATACTTCGAAAAATTAGGCAGAGGTACCACCTAGAGTACTCCCACGTTTTTTATGAGTTACTAGGTGACCCGGCGAACTTCGTACCGCCTAACATTCAATGAATGTAGTATATCTTTCGATATAGTCAACCGATTACAATGAAACAAAGCCTAAGTAATATATCAAGTTACATACAGTTTTAATTTATAAATGTTATCTACTTCGATTTCGCTCATTTTACGATTTATTATATGATTAGATTATTGCTCATGCAACACAACCTCCTGCAAAATGGGGGAATATAGATCCCTCCGACACCCAGTGCGGTGCTCCTGAAAAGACGATGACCTGACTTACTAGAGTATCCAAAGTGTCCCAACATCTGCAATTTGGAGGACCTAAACACCACTGACGCCACTGTAAACATCTGTAACTACTGGACCCAAATACTTTGAGGGAAAAGTAAACAATCGATTCGAGTAGAAGAAGAATGAGTTATTCAAAATAATAATAACCAATCAATTCACTACATAAACACCCGTAATCTAAAAAGCTAATCAACATAAATACACACTGTCACTGTGTGTACTTAACTGTCAGATTGTCACACTCTTATGGTTGGTTGTAATTTTTGTCAGCCAATCACATCAGCTAATAATGTGTTCAACGATCCACTACCTTGTTGTCTGCATAGCACAATCAGCCTTTTAATGTTCCCACTGCTGGGACTCAGGCCTCCTGTCTAGGAGAGGGAATGGGCCGTAATCCACCACGCGGACCCAGTGCGGATTGGTGAATGTCACATGTCTTCGAATCTTTGGTTCAAGGACATGCCGGTTTCCTCACGATGTTTTCCTTCACCGTTTTTAGAGCAGTGGTGATAAAATAAATTACACAAAGTAATGCTCCTGGCTGGGTTTGATTGAACCCGCGACCTACAACTCGGTAAGTCGGGGCCGTTACCACTCGGCCACCACTGCTCTCAAAGAAGAATGAGTTATTCAAAATAACAATAACCAATCATTTCACTATTAAATGCCCGTAATCTAAAAAGCTAATCAACAAACTGTCAGATTGTCAGTTTCGTACAGAGTGATTTGATTGGTTGTTGTAATTTTTGTCAGCCTATCACATCAGCAATGCGTTCAACGATCTACGTTGTTGTCTGCAATGGAGGATAATTTTGTTTTAGCATAGCATAGTCGGCCTTATAATGTTCCCACTGCTGGGACTCAGGCCTCAATTTTGTTTTGTAACCAAAAAAACTTTGCCCCACACTAATAAATCCTGTATCGTGGGTACATTTACAACATGCAAGTAAACTCAGTAGGCGTTACAAATATTTTTTTCCGTGCGGAACAAAGCTTTCATTTTTTTTTTCTTCTTTTATATGACACCTAGATTCCAGATATGTACGTACCTGTATTTGGCATGGTCATTGGTTGGCACATTGGGCAGCGACGGTCCCCGCGCGTGCAGGGGCGTGTGAGGACTGTTGCCGTTTATAGGCGGGGGGCGGTTTGTTTGAGGACTTCGGTATTCGGGCGGCCTGCTACAATAAACAGATGAAAATAAGTATCAACACGTTCACCAAGTAGATACTAGCGGTCCTCCCCTGATTTCTCACAGGCGGTAAGTCTAAAAACTGGGCAAGTGCGACTCGGACTCGCGCCCTGAGGATTCCGTACAAAGTCACCTTATGTAAATAGTTCAATTCCCGAATAGAATCTCAAAAAAAATTCCGGACCAATTTTTTTTTGTGATTTAACAATATATTTACTATTTTCAGATTTATTCCTATACTTGTGCTATAAGACCTTGCTTTATACCAATTTTCAGGTTTCTGGGTCAACAGAAAGTACCCTATGAATTTTGATTCCCTTGAGAGTGTCGAAATATACGTTTGTTGCGAAATAAACGGCCGTATCTTTTTTTTTCGTTAACTTAGAAGTTTGATTTTTTCACAGCTTCAAGGGACCGCAGACTTCAGTATGTGGTTTTAATTTCAATACGATACCTCCACGCGTTTCCGAGATAAAAGGTCTTGACAGACCGACAGACAGACGGACGGACAACAAAGTGATCCTATAAGGATTCCGTTTTTTCCTTTTGAGGTACGGAACCCTAAAAATGACTACTTTCATAAATTAATCTATCTAGCTTCTTAATCCAACTATAATGTGGTCATCTTCCAGTGTAACCAGATACCAGCATTTTACACGGAGCGACTGCTTGTCTGACCTCCGCAATCCATTAACCGAGTAACACAGTGAACAGGCTCCTAATAAACTAGTGCCCTTCGCCATCAACGATTGCATCACTGCTTACCATCAGGTGGGATCGCAGTCAAGCACTAGTTTATATCAATTAAAAAAAAAACACGACATCCCTGACCTAGTTTCTGACTAGGGTACAACGACTGTCAAAGATCTACAAATGACAGCCAGGAACAGCGGCTTAACGTGCTTACTGAGACACTGTAAGGTCTCGGTATGTAATGAATGGTCACCCATCCATGGACCGACCTCAGCATGCGTTGCTTAACTTTAAAGTTCGACCCATGAGGTTTTTTTTTTAAGGTGGGAAAATCATCTAATGACAAATCCCGCTCCTGGGCGGAGCGTGAGATAGTGTCAGACTTTTACTGACTAAAAACCCACTCCTGTTCCTTCGTTGCCTTCGTCCCAGGGCCCCTGGTTTCGTTTTCACACTACCCATGGCCCCAGTAGGCTTCGACCCTGCTGGGCCCCTACGATTTGCTGACATCACCCTGAGGCGCGCGTGGAACAATACGAGCCGTCGACGACTTGGGCTCGGTCCGGACGGTTACCGGCCGGTCGGACGACGACCCACCCATTGCTCGCCGTCGGCAAGCCTGCGCCTACGGTACCCATGGGGTAGTAGAAAATTGTCACAAAGGAATTGTCGAAATAAAAAGTAAGTATTCCATGACATGGTCTACTCGTGTGCCAAATTTCATCCAAATCCGTTCAGTTGTTTGAGCGTAAAGAAGAAACAAACGCACAAACAGACACACTCACAAACGTTCGCCTTTATAATATTATAGTGTGATTAGCTTGTCGATCCATAACTACTTGACATAATATAGTGATTATTAAGTAACACACACACCATCTCACACACACACTCACACACCATGTCCTTTTAAACTACGATATTTTAACTTATAACTACGTCTACGAGTATGCAACTTATAATAAACCACAAAGTTTAGTTTATACATACTTTCTCTTGTAATTAATCATTTTCAACACTTTTTAACGCCACTATTTCAACAGCACATTATTTTGTTTCACCACCATTTCTAACTTAGTTCAAACAACGCTAAACATTTGCATTTTAATAACTAAGCTAACACGAAATACAAAGACATTTTCGAAGATACTAAAATACAAAGATGATGAAGTAAGTAAACGAGACGTCCGACACTGTGAAAGTAGTAACAAGTTGCTGGACAATTGTGTGAAGTCTATTGTGTGTCAGTTTTGGTCACTAACTCGACCTTTTTTGGAATTAAAAGGTGGTCTATTGTGTTTTTTTTTTCGGAACTGCATGGTATTTAAAATAGGTTGAAATTGTGTTGCACATTGCAAATCTTTGTAACTATTGAATTTCTAAACAATTTACAGATGTTATTTTTTTTATTACGACTTTAGTGCACCACTGTTAGGCATTATAAATGATTAATTTGCCTAATTAATCATTTATAACAGTAATATAATTATGTATTATATGATTTAATTTAGATAATATGGTATATTTTTAATTTTCTAACTTATTTGTATACACTGTGTCTACATCTCTCATCCAACTCTCCTGTCGCAGGTCTGCTGAAAGAAATTTCATTTGAAATAAGCAGTACCTTTGTGCTTTTCTATCTGCTTTTGTTCTTTTCATTTTTAAGTGTTTGTGTGTACATAAATATATAATTATACGAAGTTTGTGAGAAGTAGTGTGCTATGCCGTTTAGCATGTTTCCAGATAGGATTTATCTACCGTATAAATTCCAAAATGGAAAATCATTATTTGTTTAAAACCAGTTGCTGTAATAGTGGAAGATTGTCCCAAGGGACCATACTCCCGGGATAAAAATCGTGCCTATGTTGCATCCTATGTGCTATTCCAGGACAGGATCTACCCGTGTACCAAGTTTCATCGAAATTCGTTCAGCCGTTCGAGCGTAAAGAAGTAATAAACATAGTCACACACTCATAAACTTTATGATATTAGTGTGATAATGTAAAAGAAATTAAAAAGTTGGACTTCACGCTAAATGTATCCATCAAATAATCTAAGCTAAAAATAAATTATCTACAAGTTAAAAACAAGCCACAACTATAATAAAACTAACCTGTAGTTCTGTTCTGGACTTCTGTAATCCAGGGAGTTGTGTTCGTGCGAGTTTGAATTCCGTTGAGGACTCTGTGTCATGTTACTCTGTGACATTGCCGTTGGGTTCGGAGGCGGTGGAGGTTCCATTTTGCTGCAAAAAGTAATCATTATTAAAAAATGAAATCATTTTGCTGCAAAAAGTAATAATTATTAAAAAAGTAATCATTTTGCTGCAAAAAGTAAATATTATTAAGAAACTAGCTGCTGCTGATTGTAGAAAATTATACCCAAGGGAATATATTCTCGGGATAAAAAGTATCCTATGTGCTATTCCAGGACATGGTCTACTCATGTACCAAGTTTCATCGAAATCCGTTCAGCCGTTCGAGTGTGAAGAAGTAACAAACGTTGTATATACACACACTCAGTCAAAAACTTTCGCCTTTATAATATAAACTGATTGATAGTCACGTGTGTCCAGTTAAACTTCAAACTGACTAAGCCAAATTCAATAGTAGTGCCAGCTGAAAGAGAAAAACATACATAACAGCCTGATTTTCCCCATTGTACATATACTGATACTCGCACTTCATAACTCGCGAAAGTGCCAGACGCTCAGTCTGCACGAGTTACGAACGTTTCAGTACCATCCTTTCACTTCACTACTCGCTAAGCTCGAAGCACAAAGTTAACCACTTGTCAGTGCGTTTTCATCCTGAGATCCTCTCTGTATACGCCTATGCCAATCGCATAGGCGTATACAGAGAGGGGGGGGGGGTACCCAGTATGGTCTTGCGGCCACCTCAGGATGTTACGTTATCGATTCGAAAATCAGAATTGTCAGGGTCCAGCCCCTCCCTAAAAAATAACCCTTACCACTATAACTACACTCTGTGCGGAGTGAGAGAGAGTTAGACTTTTACTGACTAAAACCAAACCGTATTCCTTCAGTTGCCCTTGATGTTGCAGGACCGCGGTAACTCTTTCGAATAATCCCACAGTCCAAGTTCAGTACACAAATAAGCCATTTAACCCTCCAAAAATCAATTAACATTTTTAACATTAACATCACACCATCACACACACACAGTACACACACACAATCATAAACGCATCTTAAATTTTTCTTTTTTCAGTAGTTAACTTTTTCAGTACTTATTATTTATTTCTTTTAAATTCGAAGAATAAAAAAATATATAACAAAATATACAGAAAAACTGCATTTATTAATTAATTTGTAAATTTACGGAAGGGACTGGACCTCACGACACAAGGTATCCTAGTGTGGGGGCCAGAGATATATTGTTTATTTTAGCATATAAGTCAAATGATGTACCTAATTTTGGGTATCTTGTACTAACGAACGTTTTGAACAAATAAAGTTTTTTTTTTTTCGAATGTACTTAAGTGTTGCGCCAGCTCTTTTAATTTCACCTTGTATAGTTCGGCTTAAAAAGTGTTACTAACACTGTTAAAGACAAATTCCTGTACTTACATAGAAGGAGGCGCCACCTTGAGGTCATCAGGTGCGTTAGGCGGAAGACGACATGACCCCACAGCTGAACCATTGTTGGAGGCACCGCTGTAGTCGTATGACGAAGTGCCGTCATACGAACTTTGCTGTTTAGGAAAAATAATTATTTTAATAATCTAAAAATTGGATACTTTTTAAAACGAAGCCGAGTGTAAAATCTGTTTGAATTTACAATAGACACGTCCAAAAAGTTTTCACCACCTGAAACAGCTCTACAGACATCAACGCACAATCATGTACTTACTCGTGATCCAGTTGATGTACACCGGTACATCGGTGCCAAACAAAAAAAAAAAAACAAAAGCTGACCAAAGACAGCAGATGATAAGCACTTCCTTATTTACCTGGACACAGGCATAATGGCACATCGATTTAACGTTACATAGAAGTAATTATTTAATCTGAATTTAAGCAGGCTGCAGGACGTAAAGTTCTAAAGCCAGAAGTCATTGAAGGAATATATTTAAAAGAAATCTTCACTAACTGGATTGGAAGGATGTCGATGCCTGTCCAGCGACCCCTGTCCCTGACTTGGCTGTATGATCATACTGGTCGGCCGCGCGGTGTACGTCGCCGCCTCGTCGCTGCCCGGGTCTTTGGTATGGCCGAACAGACGTTCTTGGGCGCTTGGACGATTTGCCTGAGAGAAGAAACATATCTCTTAAACATTACAAAAATATTGTAACAAAATTGCATTGCAATCCAATACGTAGGCGGACCACCATCATTAGTTGTTATTGGATACCTTGAATCAAAAGACCAACAATTCGCCGAAGTCGAATTTATTGATAGTTGTCCAAGAAAACTGTGTCTTGGTGAGGGAGAAACATTATTTTGTTATATCTCGTTTGATTTTATACCAATTTTGATATTGTTTTCACACTGTATTCTATTTTTGTGTATTTATTGATAAACTTGAGTAACAAATATATTTTAATACATATTCCCTATTATCAATTCATCATACATATTCCCTATTATAACTTCTACAATTCATGTATAGTTTTATAAGGTTGATTTGTGGAATAAATAAAATACTCACAGAGGTGTTGTGCCGTAGATTGTGTGGCGGTCTCCCGGGAGGAGGTGCGGGGAGCAACACTCCTCCGGCTGGTCGGCTCACAGTGCCGCGCGGGGGCAGCTCTGGTACTGACGAAAACAATACTTCATTATAAAGGTGAACGAGTATTTGGTGACTGAAAGAGTTTCTACGTGTATAAGGCTGGGGCCGTATTATGAGATATAATTTATATAAGATATAAGCATGATCATATGCTACTCCTATTAAGTAAATGCCGATATAATTGTATTGTATATCTACTGCTGTTTGTTGTTTCTAAAAAATAAAAAATATTCGGGTGCTATGGGACGGTGCTATCGGGCATGTATGTATAGCTACATCTCTCTCTAACATTTGAATAATGATAGTAGTATGTTGTTGTTGTTGTTGTTAGTATTTTAATGTCATATTAGAGAGAATAGAGAGAACATACAAGCTGTACTTTTAAACTAAACTTTTCGCTTTTAGCGATAAGACCACCCATTGTGACACCCTATTAATTTTAAGTTCCTAAAGTAATTTTTATTTTTGGTGTACAATAAAGAATAATATCTATCTATCTATCTATCTACAAGAGTACTACTAATTGGCTGGCTATTCCTTGAGCAGATGAATAATATTTTTCTGGTAAGGTTTAACAAAGTTAAATATTACAGTCAAATAAAGATACTGCCCCTATAGTTATTATACGGGATAACGAATCCATGAACGTTACTTGAATGTCAGCATCAAGCCAATTCGTAATAGCAATTAATGTACTGAAAAAATGTTCCAACCAGAGAAGTACATTCATATTAAGGGAAGCCCGCGAGTCTAATCTTATTGAAATACTTTTTCATGAAATTGCCATTCAAAAGGGTAAGAACTGAGAGGGTTGTATTTATGATTTTAATGATTATTTATTCCATAAATAAATACTGTAGAGGTTTTATTAATATATGTTTTTACAAAATATTCACAGTGTGTCAATAATGGTAACCTGGCGAGATCAGAGCGCGTGCGCGAGAAAGCGTCGTTTGTTTTTCGTTTTCGCTACCATTACGTTGGTGACAATGTGTCGCCAACCTAACAAGGATGTTGACCATACTACAATACTTATTACGGCCCCTTATCATATTTTAATCAATATACAACCTGACACTGACCTACAAAATGCGAAAAAAAAAAGAAAATTTGAACTTCGGGGGTTACCTCTGAGCATCGCCCTTAATACAAGAAACATTTATATATAGATCCATTGTAACAAACGCTCGTATTGGCCTTGGAAAATAAGAAAGAAGAGAAAAACAAAATTAAGCTCCTCATCCATCATCTGAGCGAGATCAATGTCAAGGGCTCATGAGCAGAAAAATGCTCATGTCCATTCAACTTACTGCTTATACCTGCTATCGTAACGAACTTACCCGTTCCATACAAAGGCGAGTGGGGTGGCGAGTGCGTCATAGGATTCAACTGGTACGGGGGTGCTTCATTATTACCCCCCATACTGTGGCTCTGACTGTGGTTGACACCGTTCGTGGGCGCACCGTTTGTGGTCGCCGAGAACCCGTACTTGCTGTCGCCGTAACCGCCTTGCTGCTTGTCGAAACAGGATGAATTATCATTCTACCCATAGCAGCAATCTTTAGGTGGATCTATAGGTGGCGGCTAAAAGAGCCGATCGAGCACTTGCGGAGCACGAGCCGAGCTCAAATTCGTATAGTGTTACTCGTGCTCGACTCATGCTCGGCTTTTCTAACGTAGACCCACCTTATACTAATGATATATAGAGGAAAGATATGTATTTTTGTTTGTAATGAATAAACTCAAAAATTACTGAACCGATTTTAAAAAATCTTTCAACTGTAGAATGCGTCTTTATCACTGAGTGAGAAAATATATAGAATAGGTTTATTCTATATATTTTCTAATTTCACGCGGACGAATCCGCTACCAGAAGTTAGTGTTGTCATAATTAGAATTGAATTCAGTAACAATAATGATAGTTGTTGTATCATGATTTACTTTGCAACTCGGAAAATCGTGTCCTTATTTTAGACCTCAAGGTCAAGACAGGGCTCGTCAGGAATTTAAAAAATAATTACTGGAATTTTATCTAGATTTGTAATATACCTACACCAATTCAGTAACCTTTGAATCTTCGAATATATATGGGTGAAGTTGTATTTACAAATTAATTAAGATCCTCCACTATTAATGAAGAAATATTTTTAGAGTGATTAGCACATGTCATGTAAAGCTGTATGGTAAGAAAAAATCCGTTTTAATGGTTTGAAAAACAAGAGGAGATGCTATTATTTATTCTGATCTTACAAATTGTATAGTTTTACTAGTTTCATCCACATCCTCGTCTTTATATTCCACATAATTAATTTTCCAATCTAAAATCAATTCGGCATCTACCAAATATGGCTAGAATGCAATAAATCACACACAACATAATACATGAAGCAGATACAAACCGTATAAGGAGGTGGTACAGCGTCGGCCATATGGTTGATATCATCGTCTCGATCCATATTATCTTGAGTCGTAGCTATTGAGGGGTCGGACGATGACTTGACGAGTCGCGGGGCCGGCGGAGGACTCACTTCCAAGTCACTTTCAGGACTCGAAGCGTATGACAGTCTATTCTCGGTACTCGACGACATTGAGAACAAAAAGTCGTCGGACAACGGCTCTGGCCTCTGTTCCGCCATTCCAGAAATTTCGATGTCGCGTCCAGGAGGTAGGTTATGGAATGGGGTGACAAGACAAGACAAATGAATGATTGCATTTAACACATCACAGAAACTAAAAACGGGGTTTAGCGTCTGTCAATGATTAATGGTTGTTCTAGGTTTTTACACACTGGAGAAACGATATTCAAAAACTAAGTTGACGATCGACATATTACGGCAAATGCAGTATACAAGGTGCTTGTATAAAAAATATGGAATTAGTGACTTTTTGAATATCGATTCAATAAAAACAGGTGGTATTTAACACTGGTAAATTGTGACAATATTTACAAAACAAAAACACACTGGCAGTAAATCTGTGGCTAAAATTAAACAATAAAACAAACAAAATACATATAATAAAATTGCTATAAGCAAATTAATATAAAGCAGTCAAGCAGCCAATATACAAATAATAAAGCATAGAAAATATAGAGATGAATACTTGTGCTAAATCTAAAATGGTAACTTCGGTTTACTTTGTTAAAACTAACATCTATTTTATTCTAGACGTAACCTAAATGCTGTTCAGAGATCGGTTTACTAATGACAGAATTATCTCTTTCTGCTTCTGACTTACTCTCATTCTCAATTTTCTCTATCTCTTCTAACTTAAGTGTAGGCAGAGATAAGTTTCTATACTTATTTAAGTTTCTACCGGAAGGTATTGGTAAGGTGCGTACTTCGCTAAATCTCCCTGGTTCAATTGCGGGCTTTTCACTACACTTGCAGTTAGGAATCCTACACGTTTGCCTCATCGGTCTTTCTAGAGTTTTGAATAACGGCTTCGGATTCTCTTTTTGAAGTCGTGCCTTCCATTCTGGAACTTCGTTTGTCTTTTTTATTTCGTTATCAGTTTGGAAGAATGAAGCTGGTCGGTATTGATCCGTCATTGGAACTACAGAAGATGGTCTCTGAACATTTTGAATTGGAGACTTGGTAGTCGTTTCAAGAACGCTGTAAGGTCGAAAACTCTGTGGTTGATAAACGTTACTTTTAGCAAATATGTGAGAGAGTTCAGGACTCGCATTTAAAGGAGTTTTTAACTTAGGTGGATTTATTTTTCTCTGATAATAATTCTGCCTGTCATCGTAAGGGTAGCTAGCTAAAGTATGTCTGTTTTTGTTATTAGCAAAGTAAGTATTTGGCACACTGTAAGCATTGTTAGGCATGCATGGGGTTAAAGTTTCAGAGTAGTAATAAGGTACTACATGATTTCTGTTAGCGTCATACAAATGGTCGTGATGTTTAGTGCTGGGGTTAAGATTCAGTGGTGGTAAATTCTGGGGGGAGCTGACAGGTCGTTGAGGAGAAGGGGGGTACATGTTCAAAGGATAGGAGATTGGGTAGAAGGCTGGGTACGGCGAAGGGGGAATCGGGAAGTATATGTCCGACACCATTTCAACGTGCTACACCGCCGCAAGACAGAACAGAAACGATATTGGTTAATATATAATGTTTTATGATCTTAGAAATGTGGATACAACCGAATAGAGTAAAAATGGTATTATAATGTTCAACTAAACAATGTCTTCGGGCAAAAAATCAGATAAATGCAAGTACATGACAGTCGTAATAAATTCCATCGATTAACTGTCTGTTATTTTTGAGGACATCTATGTCGACTTGTCAACAGTAATCGATTTCTATCTCGTTTCACTTTTACTAGAACTGATTTTCTACATTACATACTCAAATTATTAATAAATTTGTGATGGTATAAGTTGTATCCACATTTTAGACACCGATTAAATAAAGTATAAAGGTTCTAAGAGACATTGAGAGCACATAAAAATTTACCAAATGCACCAAATTGCCTTTACCAAGCAACCATCTTGAAGCATGATGCGTTTACTGTCGTAATATAGAATACGTTAACATTGAGAAATGAATCCCATAAAGAAATGGTTATACATATAATAAGAATATTATGTGTATATGAAATGAGTTTTGTTATGAAACAAGTGAAGAATATTAATTATTCTTGTCTATTTCATCAAAATGGAACAATTTGACTGCTGCGGTCTTCCCGTCCGCTTATAATTTAGGTGTCTTCAAGGCTAGAGTGAATAGCCTCGGAGAATAAACTAGTGTGCCTCGCCATCAACGATTGCATTACTGCTTACCGTCAGGTGGGATCGTATTCAAGCACTAGTTTATATTCACAGGTTTTCACAAGGCCTATACAATGTGTTATTTTTGATATCCCATAACTCAAGGTTTATATTCTATAAGGAAAAATAATACTAAAAGTCCTAGAATATGTGATCCAAAAATGCATTTTTTCGAAGATATCATCAATCATAATTAATTTAGGTCAAAAATTTACACCCGTATGACAAATCTTTACTTTTGTGACGTTGCCAGTAATCGGTGAAATGTATGGTAGTAGTAGTTTGCAAATAAACAAATGACATTGTGTCATATTTCACGTAAGGGTGTTTTACATAAAAAATCGCGATTTTATCGAATTATTTTGTATGGAAAATGAAAACAAAAAAAAAGGATAATTGAATAATAATTCATATGCCAGTTGATTCTTTGATATGGTCTCATTCATACCCTAGAGTTATGGGATATCAAAAAAAAACACGTTGTATATTATGTGAAAAGTCCCAATCATTTAAGACTTTTTGTAATCGTGGTTGCTAATAGAATGCCACTTTATGTAGAGCCCCAGACACTAATAAGTTTATCAAAAACTACACACAATTACCACAACAACAAAATCTTACAAAAAATTTACTATATTCTGAATTTTTTTTGCTACTTGTTTCATAACAAAACCCTCAACCAACATCCTGACATTTATATCCCAATTAATCCAAATATCATAAATTTTATTAAAATTTCATTCAAAATGCTCACCTTAGTCTCGGACACCCACAGCTGTTGCTGCTGCGTCCTCTGTATCAAGTCCATAAGCTTGCTAAACCATGTGTTTGCGTTCGCCTCACTCAATGTGATCGTGTGCGTGAACACGTGGCCCCATACCCTTTCCATGTGTTGGCACTGTTCTAGGAGTTTCTTTGATGATTTGTGAGCAGACCTATGGAAGAAATTTAAAAAATACTGACAAAAATTCTTTCACAAACACAGTAATTGTTTTTCTTGAAAGGTTATATTGTATGTAGGTACTATGACGTAACTGGCGAATCTTTTGCCATTCAAATATCACATTAAAACTACAACTAGCCTGCTTTGTCTAGTTCGGTATCCGTTGCTAACTTTTTAAAGTCGTTAATCTATATATATAAATATAAAAGGAGAAACTGACTGACTGACATATCAACGTTTGCTCAAGACTTTCTTGTATGATGTAGGTGAGCACTAAGAGAGGATATTCCAAAATTCACCCCCTAAGGGGATGAAACGGGGGTCCAAAGTTTTTGTGGAGAAAACGACTTTCACGCGGGCGAAGCCGCTTACAGTGGCTGGTAAAAAATAAATAATAATAATAATAACGGCTTGACCGATTTGAATGTCGTGTGTATATTTGAGTGGATGGTGCTGCAATCGTTCTTATTTTTTCCTGAAGAACTACATGTATCGGGACCGCTAGTATTAAATAAATTATTATTATTATTACAAGCAAGATTCTCTCGGACCTGAGAATCAAATCCAATAAGACCTCAAACTTTATAATAATAATGACATTTTACTTTGTCCTAAAACATGTCAACATATTGTTGTAAACTTTTAACGCATGATTTACTTACTTTGGTAACCCAGCCCTAAGCTGTTTAATGATATGTTTGTTATCTGCTTTCAAGAATATCACAATAGGGTAGAACTGGGCGTAGTTGAGCCTGTCCACGGCGTTGGGGGTGATGTCCAATAAGGCGTGCTTTCCCCTTTCCATGATGGTTCTAATGCTTGATAGGCGGATTATACCGGCGGACTTCGTTTTGGTATCTTCTAAAGTGCTGTCCATTTCTAAACCAAAAACAAATGAGATTAGATTAGATAGATAGATTTACTCTTTATTGTATACCAAAAATAACAGTAGGAGCTTAAAATTGATAACCCCTTAGCCCCTTTTTTAGTTTAAGCCCTTATAGTCCATCCTAAGGTTGTCTGGTAGATATCGATGTCAACGATAAGACCGCCATTGTACGCATAGATTTAAGTTTCTGTAAAATTGTTACTATTTTGGTGTACAATAAAGGTTATCCTATTCTAATAGGGTGTTAAAATGGGCGGTCTTATCGCTAAAAACGATTTTTATAAACAACCTTTAGATTAGATACATTGATAGTTGGATATGGCTCTTGGTTTCTATCAAGTTTCTACTCAAAGTCAAAATACATTTCGGATTGAGATATACAACTTTGTAAGCACTCACATAAAGGTATGTTTAAGAAACGAACATGTAAGTTTTGTAATTTAAAGTTTACTTTGAAGTACTGAATGAAATCAAGTTTCACTTATTTGGATGACTTTGTAATCTCATCCAACTCATGAATACCACTGTGAACATTTTTATTTTAGGATCATAATACATAGGAAACACCTAATATATTCTGTGCGGAAAGATGTGTCTGTAAATGTTGTGTTTACCCGTAATTGGCTAAAAAAATGGCGTAAATATTAGAACTGTACCTATGATTTATTTTTATGTGCCTGTATAGGTATACAAATCATAGGTAGGTATATGTGCTGTGGGCGAACCTAAATAAATAAGATAACCATAATAAGATTTGAAGGCGCAGCTATGTAAAAGTAACGTTTTTGTAATGTTGAGAACACTGTTACGTCATTATAGTGCGACTGTAACATCTTGATATTGTGCTAGTATGTTGGAGTATGTAAAAAATATAAAAAACCGCCACCATATAAAAAATAATGTAAAAAAATACAAGCGATACTTAGTTTGCGAACCAGTATCAGCAACTTCTGCATCCGCAGAACTGTACCTATTTTCTTAGAATTATAATAATGTGAATGATTATCCTGGTATCAATAAATAAAGTTAGTTCCATTTTACGCCACGACGATTCTCTTTCCACACAGACTCTACAATTGTATTAGGTCTTTTATCTGAGTTTTCAAAAACTGTATATACTATAAAAGAAGAACTAAAGCAACTGCACTTACTTGGCGACGAGAATTTATCAGGGCTCTCAGTCAACAGTCGCTCTCTGGCTATATCCGCGACTGCGCCCAGTACGATCACGGGTCGAACGAAGCCGGGCTGCTTGAGGACCACGCGTTCGTATGCTGGGAACTTGCTGATGCTGTCTGATAACACTACCTCGTCCCAATGTTCCTGTGGAAGAATTTGAAATAGGATTAATAAACGAGTGTTTTCGTGGGCAAATGTTCGGAGTAAAGCCCTCCCTGGGGGGGAGACTCCCCCCCTTTATTATTTTAAGTTCTTACAATCTATCCTAAGGTTGTCTGGTAGATGTCAGCGATAAGGCCACCATTGTACCCATACATTTAAGTTTATTTATAAGTTGTGTTACTTTTGTGGTGTACAATAAAGTTTATTCTATTCTAAAGCCTATATAATATGAGCAGAATGATACAAGTGTATAATGTTAGTGATTACCGTCGAGGCAGTATTTAGACCCGAGCCTTGGCGAGGGTCTTAAGAGAGCCAAGAACGGTAATCATACACCGGACACTCTCACGTGTGTCATACAACGTTTTTCAATACACTTGTGAAGAAAACAACAGTAAAACTAGTAAAATTTTCTGTGTCAATCTGTTTTTATAAGCGGGCGCATATTTTTTTTTTATTTACCCCTAGAGGAAGGCTAAGGTATTTTGATCATACTGCCTAGTCTTACGTTTTTGCCTACTCTTACGTTTTTGCCTAGTCTAAAATTTTTACGATAATGTGTTTCGTAGTGACAATAGAATACGGATGTAACATTTTGTAATGATTTTGTAGTATTTAATTTAAATAAAAAAAATCACGCCAAAAACCGCGAGTATCTTAAAATGGCGGCCATAGACCACAAAGAAAAAAAAAATTGAATGTACGATTTATTTACTAAATGTTTTTTTATTAAATAAATCGTTTGTACAAGTTAAATTGGTCCATTTTATCTTGTGAACGCAATAACTTAATGGGAATTTTAATCGAATTCAAAATTTGTTTCGCGAACAAAGAGGTTTTAACTACATTATTAAATAGCACTAGTGCGTTATGGTAGGTAATCAAAATGTCACAGTTTGGTAACGAGTGCCATTATATACCTAAGTGCAGTGCAATAAGAGTCACTTTCTGAGCAAGTGTGTTGAAAAAAGAATTATACATCTAATTCATCTCATCGTTCATATCTAGGAAGTTTGGTACAGACAGCAGCATTGATTGGGTACCCCTCTCACATTTAATATACCTTTGAAACAGGGTGTCATCATTATATGACAGCGTTTGTACCTACCGCAATTATTATAAAATCTTACAAAAAAAAATGAGGAGATAAATCTAAGTTTTGATCGGAATTGAAAAAAAAAGCAACTGAATGTATTGGTCTTGATTTTATCATCATCCTCATCATTTCAGCCAAAAGACGTCTAAGTGTCATGTGTAGCCGTAAAGAACGGTTCTGTGGTCTCACATCCATCGTATTCCTGCGACCCTCACAAAGTCATCGGTTCACCTTATGGGAGACCGCGCCAACGCTGCGTCATCCGGTACGCGTTGGCCACTCTCAGAACCTTTCACCCACGTCGACCATCATCTGTTCAGCGAGCAATGTGCCCCGTCCACTGCCACTTAAGTTTGGCGATTCTTCGGGCTATTTAGAGCTGGATTTTATAGCAACGATTTTTGCTTTAAAGAGCATTATCTCATCTTTTCATATAGGAAGATTTAACAATATGTTACCTTGCCAAGACTCTTGCTTCGTCGATGCGTGGAGCGACGTCTCCTAAAGAAGTTGTGTTTGCCATCGTTGCCGCTCATCTCTTTCTTGGTAGCGTTGAACTGCGCCGTCGCCAACTCTTCAGCGCGAGCCTTGTTGGGGATTGTGCCTTTTTGGACCTCTTGGTTGTTGCGACCTGAGGGAGATAATAATAATAATTCATTTATTTCTGAGTAAGTATACAGTACATTAAAGATCTTGATATTAAAAGGTCCTCACATAAACTGTCATTGCCGGTGTAGAAATTTTTTAAATTATATTGAAGATAAGAATTTTTTATATGATATCAAGACCCGGCATAATGTTGGTAAGGTGTACATAAAATCAATATCAAATAAAATCTTGCAAAGAAGCATAATAATCTATACATATAATAAATCTGTACAAGTTTTTAGTTGTGCGCGCATCACGTAAAATGTACGAAATCGACGTAGATAACTTTTATACATTAAAATGGTGTGTAACTGATATATTACTTAAGCTTAGTTTCATCGCAATCGGTTGACTATATCAAAAGATATACTACATTCACTAACTGTTAGGCGGTACGAAGTTCGCCGGGTCAGCTAGTTGTAGGAATAGTTCGATAAGATCATTCTAAAGTTAAAGTATGATCTTTAGCGAATGCTTTTGAATTGTCAAGAACTGGACTATGGATATAAATATATTAGCAAAGCCTACTCATCGATGGATACCAGCATCCCTGAAATTATTTTGTAAAATTTTATTCAAAGAGTTATTTTTATTCAAGCATGCACCGGCTCACGCTGAAAACCGGCGAGCGCTGGGGTCGTCGCATTATGCATGGGGCCACGGCATTTTGCTGAGCGTTGAGCCGTTTTACGTATATGTGACGCGTATTTTTCGTACAGAATGTTTTTTATAAGCTAATCTTAAGATTGCGTCATTTCGCATAAATAAATTGTTTATCTTTCTCTCTTTCTTTCATTTGGCCAACAATAGTCATAAGACTCTGTGATAATAACCTTGAAGCTCGATCGTAATAGCCAAATAAGGATAAGCCAAATTCTATAACATAATTATATTGTTGAACTAGCTGCCTCCGCGGCTTCATCCGCATTTTAGGTAACTGCTCGGATCCCGTGGGTCATAGCACGATGTCATATTGCCCATAGCCTTCCTCGTTACATGGGATATCCAACACTAAATTATTATGAACTGCCGGCTTATAATTATCCTTAATTTTATTTATGCTTTGTAATTGTATTTTTTCTTTTTTTTTTTTATTGTTTTGTTTGTTTTTTAAATTTTAATGTTTTTTTTTTCTTTCTTTTTTAATTATTAATGACTCTCTGCACGTGTTGATTTCGACTGTTAGTGCAGAGAGTGCCTGTAATAAAATAAATAAATAAAAGATCCTGAGATTAGCGTGTTCAAACAAAGTAACTCTTCAGCTTTTTAGCACTAGTATATGTAAACTCACCTATCCTATAGACCTGCCAGGCGCCCACAGTACCGTTGTGCAGCGTGTCCACGACATGGAACACGTCGCCGCACCGGAACGACATCTCGCCGTCCGTGGGCTCCGTGTAGTGGAAGTGCGTCTTTATGTGGAACGAGTCGCCCGCTGGAATGGTAAGGCTTAATGTTGTACTCAAAGGTATTATTCTTGTAAAAAATTTTGCTTGATAGACTTCGTGATTGGCATGGATTGACAAGGTCGAATTCCCAGTATTTTATTGGAATTAATCTTTTTTTTATTGTTACTTCATTTAGTGTTATGTGCCTAAATCTGTGCTTGATATTTTTTCTTCAGGATTTGACACGCATTGTTTTCATGTTAGTATTTATGTTTCAAACGAACATAAGTTTTCTAAAACTTCAGTTAGGAATTAATCAGAAAACTGAAAATTTATCTGAACTTCAAATCAATCCGAAGTTATTACAATATTATAAGTATGCAAACATAAAACGGTAATTATAGGTTTAAAGATAGAATAAAATTAATATGGATTAAACATACCTTGTAAATTGGGATAATTTCGCACTGGAGTATAACTTTGGCACAAGCTTATTAACCAATAGAAACACAGTAAACACAGTTTCTCATGTTCCTATTGGTCAACAGTACTTAGTAGTAACTTAGTGGTATATTGTGCTAAAGTTATACTCGAACCCTGCGTTCAAATTTGAGGTTGGAGTTAACTCTAATGACGTCATCAGAGTAGATACTCTACACTCGCATTTTCGAACGCGAACGTAGAGTTCGACTGTCAATGTCAAGCAAGTGTCATTTATGGCCGCTTACACCAACCTACCCTGCTCGGAGTTAGAGTTAGTTGGGTTAACTCTAGGGTAGCTACTCCAGTTATAAAAGAACGACCCTGGGTTGCAACTCGAAGCATTTTTGAACGGTTGGAGTAGCAACTCTACCTTACTCGGGTTATTTTTGAGCAGGGCCAAAGTAACCCCACATTAAAAAGCAAGATCTACTCACGCATCTGTCCACTAGCCACAGCATTGTATTCGTCAGGTGAATGTTGCACGATGAGGTCGATTCGTTCTTGCAGGCTTAGTAGAAACAGCACAGCTTCCTCCCGCGTCACGCCTTTCATCTCCATGTCGTTCACCTGTTCAACCGCACAAAACTAGGACTCAATGTTCATGTTATTCTGTAAACTGTCTCTCTCTTCATTTCAAGATAAATCTGACAATGATTTGGATAGATTGGTCATGGTTAGGGTTACCAGGTCTTAAAATCCAAGAATCAGCCAGATCAGCCAGCTTAGCCAGAAATTTAGGAAAATAAAGGCCGAACACCCTTAAATTCCTTGGTATTTATACTTTTTTTTTAGGTGAAAAATCAACCAATGGCTCCTCCCGTACTAGTGTGGAACAAAAGGGTGTGTCAGACTTTGACTGACTAAAAACCACATGTGTACGTTAGTTGCCCTTTGCGTTCCAGGACTTCGTATAAAAACTAGGTATAACCTCAGACCAACAAAAAAAGAAAGACGGAGCACCACGAACTTTAAAAGTAATGCCACACAAACCAAGCCGGTCCAAATAAATACACACGCTCACGCACACTCCGACACTACAACCAAGCTGGTCACTCTTAGTACAGCTCGAGTCGTTGTCAGGTTAACATCAATTTAAAAAATAGTATTATGCCTTCGTGTGTAGTGAAAAGTTGTAAATACAACACTATATCAAATAAAAAATCTCACGGAATTACTTTTCATTTGTAAGTTCTTGATATAAACATCGTTTCTTTATTATTTACACTATGACTTTAAGGTTATTTTATTCAAAAAACGTCAAACGTCAAACGTCAACAAACGAAAACAATGACATTAGTGACAAAGTTTGAGGGTTGCCGTAATATGATTTAAAATTTTCCCGATTCGATTAAATAAATAGTTCTTACTTCGAGCTATATACTTTTTATCATTTTTTACCTAGTTAATATTTAAGGTGGAAACTGATAATGAACAAAAAAAATGGTTGGTAGCTATAAGAAATAGTCATTTATAAATAGTCTTTTCATTATTATTATTTTTGTCGTGCTTTTGGGTGCAATGTTGACTGGTCTACACTGTCTTCTCGTAACTAGTATTAATATTGTATATGGATATATTATAATTTTTTTTTTTTAAAGAGTAGCCATGGAGTTTCTTACTGGTTCTTTTCCATAGAAAACAACCTATTAAATCCGTGTACTAGCTTCTGAAGTTTATAAGTTTCCATGTAGGCCTATGTGAAATAAAAATATTTTGTTTATCTGTATAACGCTCTTTAATTTATAGTTTACTTTTTCAATTGTACGATACTATACCATACTATAATGTATACAATACCATAAACAACAATGATTTCATTCTTGTAAATATTATTCTTCATAAACAATATTGTTACCCAAATTTTAGGGAAAAAATTTAACAAATGGCAACCCTTCTAATCACACATAGATAAAAATGTGGCTTCACTCTTGAAGTTCGTGGTGCTCCGTCTTTCTTTTTTTGTTGGTCTGAGGGTATAACATGATTTTTTTTCAAATTTCAAGAGGTTTCAGTGATAGTGAAAGTGTAAATTATATTAGTAATCTTTTGTTTTTCGTAGGTTTCGTAAAAGATGACAAATTTAATGAAAAGGAGAGCCTTCGTATCGTCACCACATATTACTTTCGAGGTTTCCACACATTACCTCCAAGGTAGAGGTAAATTAGGTCTTCCAGCAATCTGTGGTATGATAATAGTACATTATGATACAAGTGTGTAATGTTAGTGTTCGTTCTTGGCTCTCTTAAGACCCTCGCCACGGCTCGGGTCTAAATACCGCCTCGACGGTAATCATTAATTACTCACGTGTGTCATACGACGTTTTTCAATACACTTGTGAAGAAATAACAGTAAAACTAGTAAAATTTTCTATGACATGGCGGTAAAAATCTGTTTTCATAGGGGCGCGCAACATTTTTTTTATCATACTGCCTAGTCTTACGTTTATGTTTTCTTGCGTGAAAAGTTTTTACGATAATGTCTTTCGTAGTGACAATAGAATACGGATGTAACATTTTCCAATGATTTTGTAGTAAGTATTTAATTTTATTTAATTAATACAGCCACTGAACTTCACTGGAATAAAAAAAAATCACGCCAAAAACCGCGCGCTTAAATTGGCGGCCATAGACCATAAAAAAAAAATCAATTTTTATTTGAATGTACGATTTATTTACTAAATGTCTTTTATTAATTGAATCGTTTGTACAAGTTAAATTTGTCCATTTTAACTTTGAAATTGGTTGAAATAAGTAGGTAAGTAAGACACTAATTTATATACTATTGAACGCATTCGAATTCAAAATTTGTTTTGCGAACAAAGAGGTTGAACAAAAAGGTTTTAACTACATTATAGCACTAGTGCGTAATGGTAATCAAAATGTCACAGTTTGGTAACGAGTGCCATTATATACCTAAGTACAGTGCAATAAGAGCCACTTTCTGAGCAAGTGTGTTGAAAAATTACACAAAAGCAAAGACTGGCTGGGTAGATATAATCATTTAAACTTAATGGCGGTTTCATGTGTGTGTCCGCAGCGATTAACGTACTTCCCGGCCATAAAGTTTGAATTGAACTTTTCCAGTTTTTTTAGACCCTCAGAATTAACAAGGAAAAAAGAAATAAACACATACCTTAAGTATCTTGTCAGCAGGCTGCAAGCCCTGCAGCGCGGCCGGGCTGGTGGGCTGCACGCCCGACACGAACACGCCGGAGCGGTTGCCGCCGCACAGGCGCAGCCCCACCGAGCCCTCCTTCTGGAAACTTATCAGCCGCGGCTCGCTGCTGGAAATGGAACATACGGTAACTTTAGAGATTTGACCTTAGTAGTTTTTAACTAATAATATTAATATTTTTTTAACTAATTAAGCTTGCGAATCTTAAAGACTATTAGTAATGAGGGCAAAACGAATGAACGTCAAATATTTTTAACCGACTTCAAAAAGGAGGAGGTTCTATGTTAGGTTGAATGTATGTTTTTTTTTATTCACCGATTTCTCGGGCAATTGTAGACCGATTTTGAAATTTTTTTTTTTTTGTTTGAAAGGTTATGCTTCCAAATTGGTCCCATAGAAATATTGTTATGATCTGATCAAAGATATGGAACAGAACTCCTCATAGGATCAATGCAGAACTGTCGTAACAAGTAAAATGTTAAATAACGAAGAGACAAAACTATTATAGAAACACCGACTTCCGAAATTAAAGTTATTTTGCACTTTTCAGTGTTTTTTTACATTGAAGTCGGTTGTATTTTTTTTGTAAAAAGTTTTTTATTTTGTTTGATAGTCATTGGATTATATTGGATATCTACCTATGCATTTCACACCTATCACGTTTATTCATATTCACGTTCACGTATATTTATTTATTTAAAGATCACCAAAGAGTGTTACAAACAGTAAAACTTAAAGAAATAAAAATTGTTACCCCTAACATTATCCTATAATACACACTCAACACAGCAGACGGCGTATATTGAAAAATGAAAACAATTTAACTTACGATGGTTTATTTCTTTGATTATTCATTGCCTCTTCTTCGTATAGCTGCCTTCTACTGCTGTAGTAATCTGTAAAGTTAATGTCGATATTATTATTTCTAAGAGTTACAGTTTTTCCGTAGTCTTTACAATTGACTGAACAAATATTATATCAGATTCCTTGTCTTTATTACTTACATTATTAATGTTATTTAATTCAGGTTTAATACTATCATAATAATTCACAAATACACTAGACTCCGCGAATTCTTAAGTTACTTCCTATTACGACTCACTTTTTTTTTAATATGATTATTTTTATTGTGCTTTTGGGTACAATATTGACTGGTCTGCACTTTCTTACATAATATCTATTAATACTGTAATGTAAACATATTGTAAACAACCACTTTTTTAAAAGAGTAACCATGGAGTTTCTTGCCGGTTCTTCTCCATAGGAAACGACCAATTTGGAACCGTGCACTAGCTTCTGACGTTTTATAAATGCCCATGTAGGCCTATGTGAAATAAAAACCTTTGACTTTGACTTTGAATAGTTTTAAAATTGTAGGTACTTCATAGTCTTTCCGAACCCTTCATTTCGTTCTGAAACCTACGTTCCTGGGCACCAGCAAGAGCGGCTGGTGCAACATCGGACCTCTTCGTGCGTCTCCGCCTCTTACTAATGATAATCCATTTTATAGAACTTCACCACATACCTTCGTTCCTCGGCGGCGGCGGTCGGGGCGGCTGGTCGATTTGTTCGTGCGACATCGGGCCTCTTCGTGCATCTCCGCCTCTGACTGGAGCTGCTACATACAGGTTCTGCCCACTGCTTGAGTACCCTGGAGATGCTTCTGCAGCGCCATATACGTTGTGGGGACTGGCTTCTGTTAGGAAAGAAGAAAGATTCTTGATGAGGTTTCCTCGCAGAAAATTTTGGATTAAGAGCGAGTCTAGAATTAAGTCTGGCGATATAGAAGGAACACCTCACTTATGAAAAGTCATTATCATCATCCAGGTGGATTTTGTTGATGATTTTTGACGAGGCAAGGATCTTATCCCAGTACCTGCTTCTGTTTTCTTCTTTTTCTTAGAAAAACTTCTTTCATACATCGCTATTCCATGGAGGTCACTATTAAGACGTCATTAACTGAATTATAGGGCCTAGACACAAAATGGCAATGCGACGTCACGTAAAACTCTACGAGCTCGCAACGAGGCATGGCAAGAACTTGCGGATTGATTCGCTTTGCACATTGTATAGTCACCTGAACCGATGCTTTACCTCACGAAATAGCATCGCAGCAATTCGGATCGCAAGTTTCTGCGATGCTGCGTCGTATCGCATCGCATCGTAGTTTTGTGTGGGCCCATAAATATAATACATCACTACATAGTATAAAACAAAGTCACTTTTCGTGTCTGTCTGTCCCTATGTATGCTTAGATCTTTAATACTACGCAACGGATTCTGATGCAGTTTTTTTTAATAGATAGAGTAATTCAAGAGGAAGGTTTGTAAGTATAATACACGCACATTATAGTAGAGAAACACTGATGATTTTAGAGGTTTTTAATGTGATGTCGTAAATAACACATTTTTTTGCGCTTACATTGCAAACGCTGGCTGAACCCTAAGAGATAGATCAAAATAATGTACTACAGTATTGTACATCTTAAAAAGATCAACAAAAAAGTCCGCAATAGTATATGTCTATCTTTTAGGTATAACCCACAATAATCATTTTTTATCCTTTACTTTTTACGAGAAATAATGGCTTATTTACGAAGCGATTTTAAGCAATACAGCATTAATCTTTATCCAATTAAGTACCTTAAATAAATTGTGCATTTAATATAGATCAATATGGTCCTTTACAGCGTATAATTTAAGTGAATATTTTCGAAGATATTAAATATTTAAAATGCTGGGACATAGCGGTTGCGGTAAATAACTTGATTCTTTCAAAGATTGATACTCGGTTACTTCCAGATTGGTCCCATTTTTTTCAAATCCAGTTCTGATAATGGAATCCATGAGGAATCGACGGAACTCCTCAAATATTCTAGGAACTATATAGTGATTTTGGTATTTTAATCGAGAACTAAAGCATTTACAGTCAAAAAGTAACATTTGATGAAGTGGAACTGATGAAGAATACCAGAAATGGCCAACGGAACTTCACCCTCACATAGATATCACAATGAAGATAGTTAAGTAACTATGACAATATAAATAAATAAATGGTTCTGAATGGTTATGTTGAAAATAGTATCATCGAAGTGATCTGATGATGATGATGGAGCCGGAAGGTAGGCATTGGAACTCCGTAATTAATCAATTACAATGATTAGCCGTGTTTGGGCTTATTAGAATTGTCATGATATGCACTTTGGCTATCTATCTATCTATTTATGGTTATAGTATGGTTTCCGCACTTAGTCCTATGTGGACCATTGTACGTGAGCCATGGCGGTCACAACCTTTGGTGGGCTCATTCCAACCAGCCCACCTCTTTCCAAAAAATAGATTAGGCCTCTTAGGTTTTTCAGGGCATCAATAAGGAAGTTTGGGGATCCAAAGGTTCGTGTGCGTATTTCAGTGACACCTGTGCAGTCTAGGAGCACAAGTTGGCTATAAGGTACTATCGAACTAACCTGATGATGGTGCCGGGAGGTGGATGGGGACTTCATAATAAAATAATGATCCTAGCAGTGTTTGGGTTAATTCCGATAGTCATGAGAAATAGGTACTCTGGCTATACCTAAGTGCATCACAACTAAAAAGTGTGAAATAAAAAGCTTTTTACAAAAAATAAATAACCGACTTCACTATAAAAAAAAAACAAACACTAAAACGATCACAATAACTTTAATTTTGGAACTCGGTGTTAAATAACAAGCAAACAATACCAGAAACACCGACTTCCGAAATTAAAGTTATTTTGATCGTTTTAGTGTTTTTAACCGACTTCAAAAAAAGGAGGAGGTTATCGATTCAGTTGTATGTTTTTTTTTTTGTGTGTGTTGTCTCTGAACTCCGTCGTTTATGGACCGATTTGCAAAATTTTTTTGGGATCCATGATGAATCGAGAGAACTCCCCAAGTATTAAAGGTCCCATTTTTTTCAAAATCCAGTTCTGATGATGGGATCCATGAGAAATCGTGGGAACTCCTCAAATATTATAGGCAACCATATAGTGATTTTGGTATTTTCATCGAGAACATAAGTATTTACAGTCAAAAAGTAACATTTGATGAAGTGGAACTGATGAAGAAGACCAGGAATGGCCAACGGAACTTCATACTCACATAAATATCACAATGAAGACAGTTAAGCGACTATGACAATACAAATAAATAAATGGTTCTGAATAGTTATGTTGAAAATGGTATTGTAGCGACATCTATGGCGTCACATAAGAACTAATCATGCATCACGCAATCAAAGTTCTTCGCTCGATTAGAACTTAAAGAACAGCCCGAAATCATCTATCGGGCAGATGCCCACCAGACATAACACCAGTCTGGTCGGAGGATCCTCCCTTTTCAACGCAGGTTTGCGGGACTTTACACTCTGTTCCGCCTACCTCCAAACTGGTGACCCTCGACAAGGAACGTCAGCGCAGCCTTTGTGCAGCCACTACTTCGTGACGTCATCATCACTTCCTCAAGCTTTCGCGCAGCGAGCCATACAGCCAGCACCCACGGTTATAAAGGGTGTCCTGACCACCAGCTTGCATACCTGTTCATTGTCATCACCCTCAGCCTCATCAGCGACCTTGGCGAAGCACACTTCACCTTCGGCCAGTCACATGAAGAGCCACGAAGAACCTCTCCAGGTCGACGCAAGCAGTCAAGCCACTACGTCGCACAGCACCGCTCCGACTCACTAGAGCCAGCGGCACTACTCCGATTCACTGGAGCCTGCAGCATCATCCCGACTCACTGGGAAACCACCACCCCGACTCACTGGGGTATCATCCCGACTCACTGGGACATCATCACCCCGATTCACTGGGGCATCATCCCGACTCACTGAGATAGCACCACACCGAATCACTGGGGCATCACCGCAGACAGTTCCGGCTGGAAACCAACCTGCCACTGGCCTGGCACGCATCAAGAAGCATCAAGAACCATGCGATCTCCGATCTCTGGAGGGCAGTGATGTAGCGACATCTATGGCGTCACATAAGAACTAATCCTGCATCGCGCAATCAAAGTTCTCCGCGCGATTGGAACATATCTGAACAGCCCGAATTCATCTATCGGGCAGTAGCCCACCAAACATAACACCCGTCTGACCGGAGGATCCTCCCTTTTCAAAGGCGGTTTTCGGGACCTTACTCTCTGTTCCGCCTACCTCCAAAGTATCATCGAAGTGACCTGATGATAATGATGGAGCCGGAAGATAGACACCGAAACTCTAATTAATCAATGTATCCTAGCCGTGTTTGGGCTTATTAGAATTGTCATGAGATGCACTTTGGCTATAAGGTACTATCTAACTGATCTGATGATGGAGGAAGGTGGAAAGTAGACTCAGGAACTTCATAATAAAACAATGTAACCTAGCCGTGTTTGGGTTAATTGAAATTGAATTCTAATACCATCCAATTTACCGTTCCAATATAAACGCCTACAATTTCCGCTAAAGATATCTTTTGCAATGACCATCAATAAATCGCAGGGTCAAACTTTTAACGTTGCAGGTTTAGATTTGAGCGTTGAATGTTTTTCACATGGCCAATTTATATGTCACTCTTTCAAGAGTAACCTCAAAAGAAAACATATTTGTATTATCTAATGACAAAAAATCTATGAACGTTGTGTATAAAGACATTTTGTAGTATATTTAATACTAGCGCCCTGGTGCAATGCTGGACAAAACCGCATCAAAATCCGTTGCGTAGTTTTAAAGATCTAAGCGTGCATAGGGAAGGACAGCGGGAAGTGACTTTGTTTTATACTATGAAGTGATCAGCATTGCACCCGTGCGAAGCCGGGACGGGTCGCTAGTTTATATTAAAATAATTAATTTTTTACGGTTTCTAATATTTATTTTAGCAAGTAAACAAAATATTCTTTTTTTGTTCAAGAAAAAGTTAATAGCTACTCCATTACAAGATATCGGCACTAATCTTGAGCGCTCGGCGAAAGAAAGGGGATCGCTTTCCGCATCTCTATACAAGGATTACAATCTCCGCCCCCGCGTCTCACTTCATACCACTAAAGAGACCCGATATTTCACTTCTGCGCAAGTGGAAGTCAGCGCACAAGATCTAAAAATCTAAATTCTAAATAATGTGTTGTCAGAAAAAAATTGCTAATTCAAAATATTTGCTAAGGAGACAGACTCAATTTCCTTATTCTTATTTGCAGATTAAATAACAAGATTTACATACTCATGTATGTTATTTACGTTTACGAAATAAATAATTTTCTTATCTAAAAATCTTGAATAGAAATTACTATGGTTATAAAGATCTCTTGATTTTATTAGGTAACTAGATAAAAATCAAAAGCATACTTAAATGAAAATTTGTATAAAATGTTATTCAATACTACTATTTAGGTGCTAATTTATTTTGAACTAGCGACCCGCCCCGGCTTCGCACGGGTGCAATGCTGATAACACCGCAACCGCTATGTCCCTTCATTTTAAATCTGTAATATCTTCAAAAATATTCATTTAAATTACATGGTTTATAGGGCCATATTGATCTATATTAAATGCACAATGTAGATATTAAAGATACTTTATTGGATAAGGATTAATGCTGTATTGTTTAAAATCGCTTCGTAAATAAGCCATTATTTCTCGTAAAAAGTAAAAGATAAAAAATGGTTATTTTGGGTTATCCCTAAGACATATTATACCATCGCGGACTTTTTTGTAGACCTTCTTATGGTGTACAATACTGTAGTGCAATATTTTGATCTATCTCGTAAGGTTCAGCCAAGGTTTGCAATGTAAGCGCAAAAAAAATGTGTTTATTTACGACATTACATTAGAAACCTCTAAAATTATCAGTGTTTCTCTACCATATTATGCGATTATCTATATATATAAAAGGAGAAACTGACTGACTGACATATCAACGCACAGCCAAAACTACTGGGACTAGAAACGTGAAATTTTGCACATGGCTTCCTTTTATGACGTAGGTTAGCACTAAGAAAGGATTTTCCAAAATTCAGCCCTTAACGGGATGAAACGGGCGTCTAAAGTCTGTATAGAGACCTATGTTCACGCGGGCGAAGCCGCTGGCAAAAGCTAGTTATACATATAAACCTTCCTCTTGAATCACTCCATCTATTAAAGGTAAAGGTTTTTACAAACTAAGAAAGCAAAGCAGCAGAAACGAACAACTTACCAAGACTATTATAATTATTCTGATAATTCCCATTCGTGACTGTCTCCTCTCTGATCAGTTCCCTGGTCACCACCAGATTTAGGCGGTCCTTGCAGGACTCGATGAGTTTCCTGGCCTCCTTCAGGGTCATGGCATCTGTCACTGGGGTGTTGTTGATCCTGGTCACCATGTCCCCTTCGCAGAGACCCTGGCCGCCTTGGTTCAGCTGCTCTCTGGCTCGTAGGGTTAGTTCTTTGACGTATAGCTTGCATCCTAATACTATGCCGAAATCTGGAAGCATGAAATGTTAGGTTAGGTTAGGTTAAGTATTTTCTTCACAGTGGGGCAGATTCTGCCATTGCTCCATGAGTTCATGAGCATTGTGGCCGAGTGGTAACGGCCCCGACTTACGGGTTGTAGGTTGCGGGTTCAAACCCAGCCAGGCGCATTACTTTGTGTAATTTATTTCATCACCACTGCTCTCAAAACGGTGAAAAAGGAAAACATCGTGAGGAAACCGGCATTTCCTAGAACCAAAAATTCGAAGACATGTGACATCCACCAACCCGCACTGGGCCCGCGTGGTGGAGTACGGGTCATTCCCTCTCCTAGAGAGGAGGCCTGAGTCCCAACAGAGGGAATATTATGAGGCCGACTATGCTATGCTATGCCATGAGTTCTAGTTGTGCATAAAGTTTTAATAAACAAGTAAACTGAAACCAACCTTCTTTCTTCCCATTCCTAGTAAGAGACAGTTTGATAGTGGTGGGCGCGGTAGGAGGCGGCGCGGGCGCTCGTCGCCGCACCACCAGCGACACTGTGGCGCCACTGTCGCGCAACACTTGGACTGCTCGCGCGTACTCCACATTCTCTAGAGGCACGCCGTTCACTGATACTATTCTGTCGTTTACTCTGGAAAGATGAGACGTTTCATTGAATATATGGAGATTCTGGAGAAATATTGTCAGCTGGCTAGGTAGCCGGGGCAATTTGTGTCTCTGTGAGATTGACGGTCTAGGTTGAGATCGTTATCATTTTCGGACCAGTTATTATTTTAACTACAAGTTTTTTGGTTGGGAAAACAATCTTGGGCGGGGCGCGAGGTCAGACTTTTAAAGACTGACCAAAAACCCACTCCTGTTCCTTCTTTGCCATTGTTCCAGGGCCCCGGGGATCTCTTTCGCATCACCGATGGCCCCAGTAGGCTTCGACCCTGCTGGGCCCCTACGGTTAGCTTTGTACCGGGTTGAGACAGACTTGAGTAAAAAGTAGATACTCACTGCAGCTTATCCTCCGCTGGTCCTCCTCGTAACACATCAGACACTGCAATAGACGGGTCGCCGCTAGCGAAGTGAGGGTTGTCCCTGCCGCCGGAGACCGCGATACCGAAACCGTAGCCTGGTACCCGGTTGAGGCGGACTCGGTGGGTCTCCCACCCCGCGCTGCGTTCGGCTGTCTGTAAGGTAAAGTTTGAGGTTAGATATGTGGATGTTGTCACCAGTTCGATATTATTATAGTTGAGATTGGCGCAAACTGATAAAATTGATAGGCAGTAACTAAAATCTTGTCTTGGCTGAAATTATGTTGATGCTGATGACCTGGTAATATAAATTGCCATGTGTCAGTCAGTCCTCTCTTACTGTATTACCAGTTGGGGTGGAGCAGCGAAAACAATATTAAAACTTCTGGAAGTGGCACAAAGAGCCATCCTTAAGGTTGCTACCTTCCGCCCAATGCTCTACCCAACTTTTGACCTCTACCAAAAGTGTAAAATCCTTACGATTCGTCAATTATTCATTCTCAACACCATACTACATCAACACCTCTAGACGAAATTACGAAATTTGCAAAGTACCATTCACACGCTTTGCTTTTACTAAACGTTTCTTTTATTACCTAGATCCTTTCTTATACAACAAATTAAGTAAAGCTAGCCCTATTCATCAATCTTCTTATGGCATTTTTAAAAAGCAGATAACACTAGTAAATAAAAACAACGACGAAACTGAACTTCTGCTTACATCACTATCTTAGCGCTTTCCAAGTAACACTCCGTGTCTAATCTCAAAAAAAATAATTAAAAATATTAAAAATAGTAGCCCACCGGCATCGGGAACAGGGTTTATTATTATTATTAAATTGAGATAAAGAAAAGGCCTAAATACAATAATTTATACAGCTCAAATCAATTCAAAGTGCAATAGGACACATGCCTAGACGGTAATATCCAATTTATAGCGATGCTAGGCTATTCATATACAGCTAGAAATTTTAAGCACATCCAAAATCAAGCAAGCAAGAAAATGAAAACATTTCATCAAAATCGATCCATTTTATTTAAACGAGAGCATATTTGCTTAGCTATGGCTATGATCGTTCGAAAGAATCACTGCAGCCCTGGAACGCAAAAAGAAATACGGCTGGGTTTAAATCAGTTAAGTTCTGACAATCCCTCTCCACCTAGAGCAGGAGACCTTAGTTGATAATTTCCCACTCAAAAAATAACCATATTTGCATAACCAGAAAATTTTAAAACTGTACTACAAAACGACCTTTGCTACAAACATTAAACTAATAACTACTACAGTTAATCCTGCCGAAAGGTAAGGCCGTAATAATTCAATACTAGAACAACGATGTACTAGATTACAAGGCAAGCCTAGGTTTATGACTAGCTAGATTAATGAAGGCTGTTATCCTTAACCTGCTACGCGAACTACACGACGATGGATGACCGTACTTAGACCATAAGTTACCGAGTAATCACGGTAAAGCGCTGTCGAGTAATTATTTTGTTCAGTAAGTAATCTAATAAATTGTTGTTTTTATTTATTTACAACAGAATATAACTAAAATATACTTAATAGTTATGTGTAAGAGATTGTGTGAGGACTAGGTGTGATATAAAAGAAAAACGTGTAACGCCGACCCCAAATAACACGGGACAGGGGCAGGAAAATTATGGTGATGGGTATCAAAAAGTTTTTTAATACACTTACTCGACAACCCGCTCTTATTCCACCGCTTTTCGGCACGCAATAGACTGTTTTCCGCACTAGTGCAGAAAAGTACGCGTGATCTCTCCGCCAAAATTTTATTACATTTTTTGTATCAGGCTAGGCGCGCGTCGTCACCCACGAGTCGCCGGTCAACCCCCCGTTATTCATTTCTTCGTAAATGTATTAAAAAAAGTCGTTTGATACACATGCAAATTTGTCACAGCAGCCCTCGGCTCCATAACATACTCGCCTACGGCTCGTGCGAATTCCGCCTTCGTCACAATGTCAAACTTTCTGCACTTGTATCAAAATGTACTATATCCACATCGATAACAATGGGAAAAGTACCCAGAACGCTGGCAGCATTACCACGTAGATATTAGCAAAGAGGATTCGTTGGTCAAAAAAAGGTCCTCCGGTCACGTAATTCTTCCCATCACTTCATCGACTAGCTATTTGAAAAATACCCCGAACAGCTCAATAAGCACTTGGACCACATGGCCCCAATAACGTAATTAAATGAATATTATCATTATCTTTCGAGAGGCGTAGCAATTAACGAAATAACATTTCAAGATTTAAATAAACTAAATGTAATAGCATCGAATCGAAATCTGTCTTCCCAAACTCTTTATAAGTGTCCAACTGCAATTGTCAGTTTTACATTTCTGACGCCATAAGCACAAGTAGATATGCACAGTATAAGATAAATCTATTCATTTAAGTGACATTATTTTCGATTGCAATTTGGCTATGGCTTGGCCTTTACTCGGTCATAATAATCCCAAACACTTTGTTACGGATGCACTAAACATCATATTTTTTATTCCAAGATCCGTTTGGAAAGTTGTTGTTCCAGTCTTCTCGGCCCTGGCCTCACAAAGAATTCAAATATCTAAGGTATATAAAAGATAATATTCATACGCACAGCCTGACCATTGATTGCTGTTTATGTACAAGCTTTGCGCATACGCTTATACTATATATTGTAACTTGTACATGACTTTATGGACACAGGAGCCTTGAAGTGTCAGAGCATATCACAAAACTACTGATTTGAATACACAACCATATTATGGAGGCCCTACCACGAGCTCTCAACGCAATCCATTTTACGACCTAAATTGATCTGTTAAAGGAATGGAGCTATTCTAAGATTCAAAGCATTTTATTTCAAATAAACCATTTACAGGCACTTTTGAAATGTCAAGAAGTCAGTCAGTCAGAAAAAATGATGCTTATTGCACATTCCAAAGCGTAGATCTCTATGAAGAAGAATGTGCAAGAAACTCCATGGACACTCTTTTTAATCCATGTTATGTAATTACAAATATCTCTGTTAGATGTTTCTTGTCGCTATCATGAGGGAACAATGTAAATAAAGTAAAAATAAAAACTAAAAATAGATATTAAAATAGAAACTGGCAGCTATGAGATGACCAGTCTCAACTGACAGCGCCCGTTCACGGACATGACGCGAATATTAGCACCACTTAGCTCAAACATTTTGAAGGGAACCGAATGATCCAACACACGCGCCACCATCATTGAGACATTTGAGTGAGCATGACAAACTCAATATATAGGGTGTATAGCTGGATCCCTCTTTATGGCTCGAAAGACTGACATTTTAACATGTCTTGGTAAGGCCCCTGGTATATTCTAATTAATTAATGGAAATGTTAAAATAATAATTAATCTAAAGATGAAGATAACACTGCCGGAGTTTTAAAATGTTAAACTTATTTGTCTATTTGATAGATTCTTGCGATAAGGCGTGAGAACTGAATTCCTTAACGACTACATCACAATAATTTATTATCTTTTTTATCTTAGATCATCAATAACTGAGGAACTGATTTAGTATTTTCTTATTTATTTATTCAAATATTAAAGACCAAGTTGAAAACAATCTTTACACTTGCAAAATATGTCCCACAAAACCGCATTGCAAGTATGTTGTCCTATTCTGTAAGCTAGCTAATTCTTTAATCGGTAAATCTTTTGGATCCTGTATCTGTAGAAATTTGTTTTTTATTTACCTGTGTGTCATTAATTTGATGAACAAAGAATGTGATCAATATTCACCTCGGCCCCACGCCCACGGTCCTTTAGGGTGCAAGACCCTTAGGGATCTCACCCAAGCGTGGGTTCTTTAACAACAAGGGTCTTTTTATAACTGATAGGCTCTCGTTTGACCACTGTTTCAGCTGATGGTAAGCGACGAAGTGGTCAAACACTGGGTTGGGACAGTCATTGTCTCGTTTTCAAATTTATGAAAGAAAAAGGGCCTCGCTGATGCACCTCCAATAAAAAACTTTTTAGAAAAAAAAAATAACCGACTTCACTAAAAAAACACTAAAAGGATCAAAATAACTTTAATTTCGGATGTCGGTGTTTCTCGGTATTGTTTGTTTCTTATTTAACACCGACTTCCGAAATTAAAGTTATTTTGATCCTTTTAGTGTTTTTTTAGTGAAGTCGGTTATTTTTTTTTTCTAAAAAGTTTTTATTTCACACTTTTTAGTTGCGATACACTTATAAACAGAGTGCCTATTTCTAATGACAATTCCAATTAACCCAAATACTGCTAGGTTACATTGTTTTATTATAAAGTTGCTGTGCCTACCTTCCTCCTTCCGGCTGCATCATCAGATCAGTTCGATAGTACCTTATAGCCAAAGAGCATCTCACGACTATTCTAATAAGCCCAAACACGGCTAGGATACATTGATTAATTACGGAGTTCCTGTGCCTACCTTCCGGCTCCATCATCAGATCAGTTCGATAGTACCTTATAGCCAAAGTGCATCTCATGACAATTCTAATGAGTCCAAACACGGCTAGGTTACATTGATTAATTACGGAGTTCCAGTGCCTACCTTCCGGCTCCATCATCATCATCAGATCACTTCGATGATACCATTTTCAACGTAACTATTCAGAATCATTCATTTATTTGTATTGTCATAGTCGCTTAACTATATCTTCAATATGATATCTATTTGAGTATGAAGTTCCGTTGACCATTTCTGGTCTTCTTCATCAGTTCCACTTCATCAAATGTTACTTTTTGACTGTAAATGCTTAAGTTCTTGATGAAAATACTAAAATTACCATAGGGTTGCCTATAATTTTTGAGGAGTTCCCTCGATTCCTCATGGATTCCATCATCAGAACTGGATTTTGAAAAAAATGGGACCAATCTGGAAGCATATCCTATAAAGGGAAAAAAAAATTTTGCAAATCGGTCCATAAACGACGGAGTTCTGAGGTAACAAACATAAAAAAAAAAAATAATGATAAAAAAAAAAAAAAAAAAAAAAAAAAAAAAAAAAATACAACCGAATTGAGAACCTCCTCCTTTTTTTTGAAGTCGGTTAAAAATTGAACCCGCAACAACCAACAAAGATTTGCAATTTTTCCTTCGATAACGAACAGATTAACGTTGATTTCAAAGAAACTTGTTCCCAGTATCATCGTTTGGACAACAATGTTCATTGTTTACGCTATCAATCTACCGGTTTACAAACACTAATGCAACTGTTTACAATTACATCAATATGGTAGCAACAGTGTGTTCCTCTTACTTAGAAAACAGTGTAAATGACATTGTATCAATATCATATAGACGATAGAGAGCCATGATGTAACTATGAGGTTGTTAGTTCAATAAGCCCCAAGGACCAGCCTGTTGCATATGTTGATGGTGTCTCTAAAAAAAGTGATATGACTCAGAAGTAAGCAATGCGGTTGGCGAGCAAACACAGTCTTGCAAATGAAGTTGATCTTTTGAAATTAGTTGCTTATTAGATTATAGAATTAAACTAGAAGTTAGACGCAGAAGAAATGAATGAATAATACAATCAATTTCACTTAGTCAACGTTGAACAAAAAAATTACGTAGATCCCAAACAAATAATTAACTTCAATAATAAAGAGTAACAAAACAAATGGTTCTCTTAACCTCTCATTAAGACTAGTTGCGTCTATTTACTTAGCTTAAAGTGGATAAAGTTTACAGTAATTAAGCGCCATACAACGACCTAGTACCAACGACCTATAGCTACCGAGAAGTATCAAGGCAACATAACCATCAAGGCGTGATTCCCACGCGGTCAGGATAGGCCCGCCACTCCTTGATAAACTGCGAGAATTACGTTGGATTTGACTTGACTCACGCGCGTTCCCTTTCCTATTCAATTGATAGATGTTATTCGTCTTGAACTGATTTTGAAACATTATCGACTGATTTGACAGCAAATGCATTTGGTAAATCTTGTTTTTATGACTTCACTCCCATGACTTATCCCACAGAAACCGTCCATCTTTTCGATTTTTTTTTTTTTTAATTGTTATAAACTAGTGCTTGACTGCGATTCCACCTGATGGTAAGTGGTAATGCAATCGTTGATGGTGAGGCGCACTAATTTATTGAGAGCCTATTCACTCTAGCCTTGAAGAGACCCAAATTATAATCGGACGGGAAAATCGCAGCAGGCAAATTATTCCAGTCCCTCGATGTACGCGGTATAAACGACGAGGCAAAACGCTTGGTCCGGACCGTAGAGGTTTCAACAACGTAAGGGTGGATACTCGCCGTTCGTCGGCTTGTCCGATGGTAGAAATGAGATGGTGGAATCAAGTCATGCAATTCCTGCGCACACTCTCCAAAATGAATTCTGTAAAACACCGAAAGGCTGGCTATTATATATATCGATATTAAATAATGATACTTAATAGTTGTTTATTAATGGTAACAAGGCTCAAAAATTGTTAGTTACAGAATTCTTAAAAACTATATTAGTAAACAAGACAATAAATTAGGGTATTTTGACCAGCACCGCTATGGCGTGAGACAATCACGGTGCGTAGAACTTGTCAGGATGCTGTTCGAACTCGACCGCACCCTTGTCAGAATCGGAATAGGTCTATAAAAGTAGCTAGGCAGGTAGGGCTTTTTATCGATTAAGAATTTTGGTATTTAGATACCAGTAAAGAGAGAGATTAATCAGATTATTATGTGTCTTACAAACACACAATCAACTTTACCCCTTTACGATATTATTATATAATACTTTAGTTTGTTTATTATCTTCTATTATGAACGTTTACGCAGGTTATGCAAATAAAATTTCACCACGGAATCATGAACCATGCCACAGATACTCATCTATAACGCACAATAATTAGTGTATTCTTGCAATGTTGAGTAATACATACAGCTATACGAAATCAGATAAAGACCGTGACTGCAGATTATAATGTAGATTGTTGAAGACCATTATGTCATATAATAAAGATGTTACAGTAAAACCATCGTCCAAATACTCTTACATATAATAGGTATTATATATAGCTATGAAATTGCCGTTTTTTAAAACGGGTTGCTTTGAAGTGTTATCTTTGGATTGACTTGGAATTATAAACTTTATATTATAGGAACGTTATTTTTTTTTCTAAATTAGGTATTTATTGGTTTCTTTGTGTTTTGTATTTTCTGTAATATCGCAGTAATAATTTATAACCATGAAAGCTAATAAAAAATCAAAGGGCAAGCAATATCAATGACGTATATACCTACGACTTTCTTCTTGTCCGACCGAAACTGGTTTTTACGACCGAAACCGAATTTCGGCAATAGTCTCAGTTTCGGCGGAAGACCTATTATAAGAGTCTATAAAATAGTGTAACCAACAAAAACTCTAAATTCCACTGACGATAAGAGTTTTTTAGAAACATATTTACTATATTTTTTTCATTAGTAAACTATTTGATTTACTTACTTACGTTTAAGTTAGATAAAAATAAATAACTAATATCTTGACAAAATTTGATAGTAAGAATAACTTTTTACCTTCTACCTTTGTCCTTATCATAATCGTCCTGCCCTTGCTCAGTGTTACTTACGGTTAGCGCAATATGTTCTTCTATCCTGTCTACCGCCACGGTATCACCGACTCCGTGTTCTTTCATATCAGTCCTTACACAATCTTTGTCTTTGGGTTCCCTCTCCCTTTTCATCCATCCACATGTATTCTCATAAGTCAATTGCAGAGTTGGTAACCGCAAGAAAAATATTTCTTTAGGAGTATAACTTCTGTCGATAATATACCTTGATCCATCCCTACCATTGCATATTTACAATATAAATGAAACGTACATTCAAGTCATTAATATTCGTTTTGCGTGCATAAAAGAAGTAAATTATTCTATTGGTACCAACATAGCCTTGCTTCCTACGCTCGTCTGTCAAAGTTACGCATGTCTTAAGACAAAAAGACCACATTGTATTAATGTTATGCCTTCTGTAAGCCCACGTTAGGTACGCTTCAAAGGTGATTACCCAATTCCTATACAATGAGCCCATAAAAGTAGTTTACTGCTGAGAATAGAAGCCCAAAAACAATGTTGTAGAATTTGATGCCGTTGACTGAAACTGCTCTCAATTTGTAAAAAATTGCAATGCAGTAAAGTGTCTCTAGGAAGCGCTACTAAAATAACTTGAATTTAACAAGAGACGGAGTGGAACGAATCGTTTTTAATCCATTTTAAGTATGTACATACTTATTCATTTATTTATTGCATGTAACATGTTGTTTAAGGATGTTATAATATAACATCGTCATGAGACAACATAAGACACTAGATAGTGTCTCAAACATGAACCCTGTTAGGGCATAGCAACATATTGTTCTTATTTAAGTACCTGTGTCGTAGACCGGATGTAAAGTCTATTAATAGATCCAAGACCGATTAGGCTGAATAAAACTGCAACATGTCGATACCCGTCACAAGGAGTCAAGGACAAAATATTGAAGGGTCTTTGGAACTTCGAACACAGGTAGAGCTCTCGACAAGTTGCAACATGTTCAAACTCGAGACAGCACATGACTCGTGCAAGGAGTCGGATCCTGCCAGACAGACCAAATTAAATAACAGGTTCACAGGTCTGATAAAATTAAAACTCGGCATTTGGTATCAAACACAACCGGTCATAAAATGATAAAGAACGTAAAGATAATAATCATATTTTATTAATTAAGCTAATCAATACTTACGTATATCTATTACAGCAGACAAGGCAAAAAAACTATGAGAAAGAAACTAGAGATGGCCGATTCTAATACACAAAAAGCTTTAGCTAGCTTTGACTAAGATAAGTTAAACATAGGTGTAACACCACAGTTTTTCAGTCGAGGGTTAAGAAGAAGATTAAATTTAAAAGAGAACACATTAGAGCGAAAAATGGACATATCAGATCCAGATGCGGAAGCAATTACTGCTAAGGAGGATACGCAGGAGTACACAAAAAAAAAAAACAGTAATCAGCGATGCAACTGAATGGCAATAAGATAATTGAGTGCCAGCTAACCGATTATATCTTAACAGTTCAAGGAGGCTTTATTTTATCGTTTACTGCAATAAAATCTGTGCTGCATAATCATAAAATATTTATTGTATTACGCATTTAGCTAAAGGAGGTGATTGTGGCCAATTGATTATTACGATCTATGTAAGCAAACTTTTGCAATACATTGATACCATCATGGGCAGCTATAAGACCAGATAGGTGAGAAAGTAGAATGAAAAAAAAATGATGAAAGGGATACTAATAATCCTTCCAACCGAATTTCTGTCATGGTGGCCAATCTCAACGTAGATTAACCTAGGACGCAGGAGATAATATAGAGCACCAGTGTGTGCGCTAACATAGATGTACTCTCTGATCTTTCCAGGTCGGCTATCTCAAAGCCCGATGGGACAGTAATCCGACAGCCCGCAGAAAGATCAGGCGCACTTTACGTACTTTCCGAGGCACAACGAATTTTTTCAGTGAACAATAGATTTGAGAATTGGTGGAAGATTAGAAAAGAAACTTTAGGAACACAAGATAAAAAAACTTTTCGAAATAAGTATAATATAATTAGTAGAATTTACTAGAGGCCAAAATATGTTAGATGGAAGGGAAACTTGTGGTGCTAGATAAGATCAATTTTCCAGGTAAAAGACTCTGGACTAATGGACTAACATTTTAATAGTCTGGCTGTAATAACGTATGTGTAAAGAAGAACTATAGGATCGAGGGATTATTCGACAAAGATTACAGTGATTTTATATTACTTATACATTAAGCTGTGGAAATTCAAATCAGGCTAGTATTCAAATTAGGGCTGCGGTTGTGTGTGCCCCCATTTTAGCTTACGGAAATTAATAAGCAACTGGTCAAATAATCTGTCATGCTTATTTCAATATTAGACCCAAGTAAACTGACTAGACATAACATCGATACGAAAGAAGATTTCAATATCGAACAAATTACCTTAATAATAAATGATAAAAGAAACAAAAGTTATAGTGTACTTATAGCAAAAGCTTAAGATTTCTCAATAACTCCAAACGACAAATATCAACGTTTTCTTAACAAGCTTTTTGACACAACACAAATTATAATAAAAACGAGTCCCAAAATTTTGCCCATTTACGGAAAATCTTATAAAACGAAGAGCCACATTGGGCAACTTTAGGTCAAAATATGTTAAGACTTGTAAGTATATTGCTCCTACGCAGAACCAAACAGGTAGATATGTATTATGCAATAAAAATCACATTAACTCAAGCCATAAGTACTAATAGTACATTACCGTCTGATATATTTAATAGTGCGTAATATTTGTAGAGTGGATCGAATTTCTACTGCAACTCGAGTAAAAGGCGTTCCGCAAATACCAGGTCTTAGATATCAAGAATTTGTTGCCAAACAATGGGTAATTTCGAGAATATGTGTGAAGGGAGACGCGATTTTCGAAGAACGAAAACTCGCTTTTATCAAAAGAATTGCATAAAACGGAAGAATATTAATGACTTATTACGTGAAGATGTTAAACGTGGGAGGATAGATTTCTTTGGTCAAGAAACGTGGCTTTTTTGTGTCAACTTTGTAGGAAGTGTAGACAAAATCCCACATGATGTGGCATACTTTGTACGAGCATAGAAAATACCTCAATAGGTACGAAATACTTAATAAACAATCCAACGAAAAGAAGATATACCACATTTAGGTGAATTAATTCATACTGTTTATACATTAGTCATCACATTAAGCATCACCGAAGCTTAACTACGAAAATCACCTTTGACTTTAACTTTATGATATCTAATGACATCAACAAAGTCAATAAACACATGAACAGCGACATTCATGTATCAAGGAACAAAAATAAAACGAAGGAAAGATTCCAACGCCTCGTGTGACATGAGTCACTCGTTAGCCGGAACTTCTAAACGTGCAAAGTTTATTAGCTAAGAACTTAGCGGCAGGCAGTCGCTGATACATTTCGTGCCCTTTATAACCCTAGATCGTAATAGTAAATGTAATTGTCATGGCATATTTACAACATTAATTTAACTAATGGTAAACGACCTTTTGGTGAGGGGTGAACAGAAATATAAGCTGTAATATCTGCAGGTGTAACAAGACTATTATACAAATTTTAACGTGTTGAATAGAAAAACTAAAACTTCAAACTATATAGACGGTAAAGCATTAGTTCCAATAATCTTTTAAATTTGAATGAGGAGCCCATGTTATTCATTAATTTGGTGCTTAAGAGAGTTTATTAAAATTATTAATTATTATTCTAACCTAACCAGCAGTTTATGTGAAAAAATACATTAACTTCAGTAAGAATTCAACTTATTTTGCTTCGTAATGAGGCCCCTCTTTTGAGGTGGGAAATCATCAAATAAGACCTCGCGCTCTAGGTGGAGCGAGAGAGAAACAGACTTTTACTGGCTAAAACCCACCCGTGTTCCTTCACTTGCCCTTTGCGTTCTAGGGCCACGGTAATTCTTTCGAACAATCCCGAAGACGTGAGACTCCTTGACTATGCTTACTGCGGTTCGGAGTTCAGAGGAGTTATTTCAGACCATTTTTCAAGATAGGTACATATACCTAGCCTAAAGTTAAAGGTTCATACCTTTAACTTTAGGCTAGGTTGTCTTTAATTTATACAGCAAGTACCTATACCAAAAGTGACACTTCTTCTTTTCGTGTCGATAAGTGATTGAGAAACTAGAATTGGTGGGTGAATATGCTGTAAAGGATGGCGCCAATAAGTGCTTTAGTAGACAGGGTTTGAGTTCAAGTCATCGTGGTTAAAGGATGATTTCTGCATTTGAAGTTGAGTAATTTCTCAAACTCTTCTTTAGCCTGAAAACCTGTCAAAATTTGGCTTTAAAGTAAGGTTGAGAGGTGCATAACTCAAAATACTTCATTCAGAAACCCACCATTAGTCAGGACTCTAGTGTGAAAGGAGCCTACCCGAGCGGCGTTAAAAATACCGAACAGCGATTCTAAAAGCCCGGCGCACCCTGAACAGCCAGACTCTGTTATGTGACACTAAAACAGCTCCGGCCATTTCAGACATTTTGTTTTTCGAGCTGGGGAAATTATCAAGTAACTTCTACCGCTCTGGTTGGAGCGAGAGAGTTTGAAACTTTTACAGATAAAAACGCACCTGTGTTCCCTCAGTTAGTAATGTTATAATGAAACAGAAGACCTCTTGAGGTTATAATTTCAGTAATACACGATATGTTACACACATGAACACTCTGTGCGCAAATGTCACACTACTTCACAAAGTCACAACATCACATGCACCCGGATATCTATGCATGCACCACACTTGCACAAATGAAAGGCTCAATTTTGATTGTGACCTTTTGGCTTTTGGCTTTGGATTTTTTTGCCTTCTGATTTTCTTTTAATCTAAAAATAGCGTGAGAATCCTGGTACTCATAACACAAGTTAAATCTTTCCTTGGGTACCAGATTCATTACAAATACTTGTTACTTCTGCCTCTAGTTGTTCTTGTTCTTCAATATCTGTTTATTCTATGTGTTGTTTGTGTTTGAGTGTACAAAATGTTTTAATTCAATAAATTATTATTATTAGTTACAGTTATTGTTCCAGGGCTACGGCTACTCTTTCTCACGGCAGGGTATGTTTTCCGTAAATAATTGTAGTTTCCTTACTTATAGTCCCTACATAACAATTGGCGTACCATGAGGAAACTACCATATTGTTTTCTATACTAAACTTGTATTCTATTTACCCAACAGTCTCATGCTCTCATAACCACGGGATGGCGACTTTCCCTCACGTTTCATTACTAAATACGCTAAATAATTCATTCACAACGTAATGACGATTAGCCACGCGGGTGACAGCCATTGCACAAGCAATTATGAGTCTATGAAACGCATATGATTTGAATAATAGGTGTCGGCCAATTATTCAAATAACAGTTCACACATGTCTTACCCCTAATTTTATTCTGTCTTAATTAACAATTTGAAGTTGCGCATTTGTTAAACTGGTAAACTGGTTAACTGGTAGACATTCCACCCATACGCACAAAGCGTTTTGAGAACACATTTATTGTGCGTACAGCCAAGGAGTGGAATTCCTTGCGGAGCCTGTGTTGCCTGATAGCTACAACTTAGGGGTCTTTAAGTCAAGAGTGAATAGGCTACTTCTAGGCAAGCGTGCTCTATCGTCGACCACATCATCGCTTACCATCAGGTGAGATGGTGGTCAAACGCGAGCCTATCATTACTTAATTTAAAAAAAACTCTACTTCAGCCTAATTTTTTTTTTAATTTTATCATTTTAGTAGGTATAGTATTTTTTAAAATTATTATTGATTGACTCGCGTTTGTCCACTATCAAACCTGATGGCACACGATGATGTGGTCGACGATGAAGCACGCAATTGCTTATAATTAACTAACACACGGGTGACACGGGGTATAATGGCGAAGTTTCTCGCAAAATAATATGGATTAGTTATCTGTGCTCCTGACTTGTGCAGTTAGGTAAGTTGGTAGGTACCTAGAGGGTTGCCAACTGTTCTGAAGCAAAATAACAGTACTTTTTTAGTAGGGAAAAAAATAAAATTAAAAGAAAAAAAAGTTTTTAATCAATCAATTTTATTTATGTATTTGTTTCTTTTCTTAAAGACATTTTTTTATGTGCTTCTAGCATACACTAACAGTTTTTCATTAAGTACCCTTACATTTTTGGAAACGTAAGTATACGTATTTCGACTTAGAACCATCAATAATTAATAAATAGTTCAGTATTTTTTTTATTATGACTCACGTATGACCACATATCTCACCTGATGGAAAGCGATGATGTGGTCGACGATGGAGCACGCTTACGCCTAGAGGTAACTTATTCACTATTGACCTAAAACCTAGGGGAGGTTATAGCTAATAGGAAACACAGACTACGGCAGGGAATTCCACTCCTTAGTTATTCATATTAGTGTTTCATTTTACGCATCACAGTAAGAATTTAAAGTAGGGTACCTATTTTCATATACCTACTTTATTTTTATGCAAAAGTAGGTATATAAAGTATAATATTAACAATTAATAAAGTAAGATACGTTTTCATAAAGTATGGTTGGCAACCCGACATTCTTAGTGCGAACGAAGACTCACAAGTGATGTAGCGTTTTTACAGTAATGTTAGTTAGTTCAGATAAATAATGTGATGAAAAAAAAAAACAAAATGTCAAGTAAGTCCGCACCGTAGAAACACGGTAATATTATCGTAGAAATGAAGCCATTGATGCTTTTAATATAGGTAGGTATATTATAAAACTAATAACAAATCTAAAATAACCGTACCTAATTATAATTATGTACACCTGCGCAAATGATGTGTTTTTTTAAAGTAATCAGTACCTACCTATACTGATAGAACCAGCGGAATTATTCCGTTTTACTTAAATAAATAAATGTACTGAAATAGTTACAAATTATATTAGGCTAACACCTAGTAAAAGAAAGTCGGAAATGAAAACTAAGTATTCAGGCCAGAGATTCCTAAAATAATTCAAATAAAATTAAACAACATTAATAAAGTTGTTTCATTAGTAGCTTAGTAAGTACCTGTAACTTCTCAAATCCAAAGTTATCCAATTTCATGTTGAAATTATTTAGTTTAATGCCGTTTAACTCACTCATATGTCAGTAAACTTTGAAACAACAGCCTCAATTTCATTACCACAACACTTAAAAACATTCACTTGGATCTATTTATCCAATCACTATTTTAGTAACAAAAAAAACACATGAGAACACAGACAATTTAAAAAAAAAAGCTACTTTTTAAATACTATGGCACAAGCTTTTCGAATTTAGAATTCAAATGTCACGCCGAAGGTTGTGTAAGCGTCCAACGGAGACACCCGACTCGCGCCATATGAGATTACGAATGCGAACAGCCTTCCCAAACTTGAAGGCATTAAATACTTTACAGACGAGAATTAAAATGAACTCAACGCGAGTTAATATCTGTAACTAGCACTCGTTTTCCTAACGCGGCTGGTTAAACACCAGTAAAGTGCCATGTATTGCCGTGCACGAATGTACTGCTATGCAAATTGAGGTTTGTTTACTTGCAAGTTAGTTTAGTTAGTGCCCGGTGGCCCAAGATAGAGCGTCGAAGAAAGTATTGACCAAACATGACAAGTAGGTACATAGCTGGCTCTTTAACGAGAGCTAGGTTCTACAGGTAGTTTAAGTACCCAGTATCTACCCACTTTATGAGCTTACTTGGTTATTGAATATCGCTGTTTGCGACCATGTGCAGTTTTAACTCAGGATGTAGGTACCTAGACTAATAGCATAAGCATAATCAGCCTTTTAATGTTCCCACTGCTGGGACTCAGGCCTTCTCTCTAGGAGAGGGAATGGGCCGTAATCCACCACGCGGCCCCAGTGCGTGTTGGTGAATGTCACATGTCTTCGAATTTTTTGGTTCTAGGACATGCCGGTTTCCTCACGATGTTTTCCTTCACCGTTTTGAGAGATGATGAAATAAATTACACAAAGTAATGCGCCTGGCTGGGTTTGAACCCGCGACCTACAACTCGTAAGTCAGGGCCGTTACCACTTGGCCACCACTGCTCTCGACTCTTAGACTAATGTTTCCTAGATATTCTACAGTAGGTAATAGTGTTACCAAAAAACTAACCAATGTTGTCTGTGTCCAGAGACCCTACCACGAGCTCTAAACGTGATCCATTAAAAAAACCTACACTGAACTGTTAAAGGGATGGAGCTATATAGAGTGTATAGCTCCATATCCCTTCTTTCTCGCTCACACACTTGATATTTTAACACGTCATGGTAACGGGCTCCAGACGTGTGATGCTAAACAAGAGATCTATTTCTCATAATATATCTTCATATTCATAATTCACACACATATGAAGGCCCTCCAAAATGCCGTAACGAACAGCTGACACGGCCCTCTGAACTAGGACAAGTCCGGGGAAAGCATGGTGGTGCTATGCAAAAAGCGACCGTGTGCGCATGCGCATACTAAGTTATCTATCGGTACTTTTAATTAAAGCATTTGTACGCTTCGCTCGCACTTTTCCTCTTAGTTGAAAGCTTGGTTTATTATTGAGATCAATTGATTTAATGGTATGATTTTAGCACATGTTAGAAGAAAATTGCGCGAAGAGGTACTTTCAAAATAATTGAAACATTGAACCGGAATAACTGGAAGTCCTGGGGGAGGTCTTTGTCTAGCACTGATTTGATACAGGTCGACCATAACCAGTAACTAAAAGACTTAAAACAGCTTAATAATAATAAAAAAAAGATTTTATATTTTTCTTTACATGCGAACCTACTTAAAAATGTGGACGAAGAAGGATACAAAACTAAGTTTTAAGACGAAAGTTTTAAAGCTCTTAGCGCGCCAGCCAGTTGTGAGATAAAAAAAATCACTAAAGAAAGAAAGAAATAAAACAAGTTTATTTGGAACACAGATACACAAAACGTGTAAAAACTTAAAATTAAAACAATGACATTGTGTTCCTTACGACTGCGCCAGATAGGTTTAGTTCAGGAAAATGCAAAACACTACAAAGTAGTTGCCTGACGCTGCTTTTCCACTGGACGTTAAGTCGAATGTATGGATGAAAACCAATTTTAGTACTAACTAGCTGACCCGGCGAACTTCGTACCGCCTATCCTACTCTACCCAATTCTATCCTACTCTACCTTACTCTACCCTACTCAAAAAAAAAAAAGTATCCTATGTGTTTTTCCTGGTTCTAAGCTACCTCCCCACCAACTTTCAGCCAAATCGGTTCAGCCGTTCTTGAGTTATAAATAGTGTAACTAACACGACTTTCTTTTAAATATACATATAGATTGTAATTTGTGCCTTAATTATGAGACGAACTTCTAGCCGTTTGCAAACAGCTGTAGTTCTTTATAACTTGAGATGACGGTAACAGCTGGATCGACGGATGCTACACATTATTGACGAATCGGTAGCCAGTGAAAGGGTTATTGATCTTTGTCCGATTAATTCTAGGGTGTTACTTTTAACTTTAGTTTTTGGTTGAGCGAGAGATTGTGTCAGACTATTACTGACTAAAACCCACAGTGTGCCTTCAGTTACCCTTTGTGAGGGCCATAGTAACTCTTTCGAACAGTGCGCAGATCTACTAACTGGCCCCGTCAATTTTGCTGACATCTCATTGAAATGGCTTGGTACTTCCGGACGGCGAGCTACCCATTGCTCGCCGTCCGTAAGTCCTGCGACACCCGCCAGGGGCGTGCGTAACTTTAAACTAGTCTATATTCCTGTCTGCCTTCTCGAATATCGACATTCGCGATTCCACACCGATACGACAGTTCTCAAATTGAATTCCAGTTACAATTTGTATTTCACAAAGCTGTCGAGTTCACAGTAATGTGTAGGTATGCGGCCACATCATTATTCACCCAGCGATTCTCGTATACCAAAGCTACAAAAACCACTTGAATGTCACACGCATTCATCAAAAGATGACACCTTTATGTTAACTGAATAAGGTTTATAGTCGTATGACATGAGGGTTTCCCATCAGCTGTTGTAGTTTTGTTTCAGCGCAGAAACAATGGACATTCTATCCACACCGGATCGGTAACATTATCTGGGGCTTTTCAGTTTGTTTAGCCTTTGCATCAGAGGCACAGAGTTCAAAATTGCTTAGCAATGCATTCTGTATCCTAGAATGGAAATAATGCCGTCATTACGATGCGTCGCAGCGCCTATCGACAATGTGTTATTGAATATCAAGTATAGAGATTTGCTATAAAAGCTGATAAGTTTATTTTAGGTTTGTAACCAAATATGGGTGTTGGTATTCTGTGTTCGAGAAGAATAATTATGTACTCAAATTCACCCGACAATTATAATTACATAATTACATACTTCGTACTTCTTGCGTTCGGGAAGCTGCGCGGTATCTTCTCGTCCAACATACCACAGTGTCTCAAGACGAAAGTCTATGACTAGTCCGTGTTGCCAGTGATGACATATGGCACTGAAACATGGTCGCTTACAATGGGCCTCATCAGAAGGCTTACAGTACCCAAAGGGCAATGGAAAGGGCTATGCTCGGAGTTTCCTTGCGTGATCGCATAAAGAATGAAGATATTCGCAGGAGAACCAAGGTCGCCGACATAGCCCGAAGAATCGCCAAACTAAAGTGGCAGTGGGCAGGGCACATTGCTCGTAGAACGGATGTTCGATGGGGCCGAAAGGTATTAGAGTGGCGACCGCGCACCGGAAAGAGCCGCGTCGGAAGGCCGCCCACAAGGTGGACCGACGACCTGGTGAGAGTCGCAGGAGTGCGGTGGATGCGAGACGCACAGGATCGATCGTTGTGGAGACGCTTGGGGGAGGCCTATGTCCAGCAGTGGACGTCTTTCGGCTGAAATGATGATGATTTACATACTTTACATAATTATAATTGACTAATTATAAGTAACTAGCTTTTGCTTATCGTCGGTTGCCTCTTAGGGTTAAATCTTACTCCGTACCAAAATTTCTTCAAAAACGGTTTAGTAGTTTAACCGTGAATATGTAACCAGTTACTTTCACATTTATAATATTAGTATAGCTTGTGTGAAGTGTAGTGAGTGAAGGAAGGAAAGTTAGGAAGTGAAGTGTTTATTCTTACAAATCTGAGATGTGATGAATTACTAACTCTATATACTCAGCACCAGGTAGTTCTGGTAACAGGCTAAACGTAAAAAATGGTTTTATTCCAAAGTACATCATCTTTTTTCTCTGGTTGTATCTGCAATCAGCATGGCATAAGCTGATGCACTGTATGTTATGGTGCAGTTGAGTGTGCCACTCACTGTTGATGCCCTCTAGAGAAGACATCTCTTAAAGTACATCAAAATACTGCAGGAACATTTGTGTTACCATGGCCGTAGAACACAAAGGACACATGCAGAAATATAAGTGGGGTTTAGTCAGTAAGTCTAACACATTCTCTTGCTCCGCACTAGAACGGGAGAAGCCATTAATTAATATCCCATCTAAAAAATGTTTTTATATATTTGCATGCCAACTTATGGCAAAATGTGTCTTTGCGCTAATAAATTATAAGTTACCATCTCTTGTACCGCATTTAATGCAAATAAATGGCTTTGACTTTGACTGAGTTATAAATTAATACTAGTTTTTAATCATTTATTCTTTATATCAAAATTGGACTTCACTGAATCACTACTACTTATGAAAAATTCATTTAAATATTGTATGTTAATTCTCATGATTCAAATATTCATGTTAACTCTTATGTGGCTCAAAATTATCATTAGGCATCCATACCGTACCGTACCGCACCTACCTCCGCGCGTACCTTTTGAGTGCGTAATTAGAGACACAATAGTAAGACAATGGCGCGTGAACGCCGGCGTTAATGCGGGGATCAACAGCTTACGTTAGTTTAGGATATAACAGAGACCACATTTACAGAAAATACATAATATTTAATCAATAACATCATGTTATTATCAATAGAACACCTTATAAAACTAATTGAAGACATTCAAATTACAACTTAATAAATAATATCATGAATATCCAGGAATAGTGGATAGATTTGTACCCTTAAAATCTAATACCTCATCAGGGTTTGCTTTTATTTTTTCTATAATAGCATGTTTATTAAATCTTATATCATTAACATATTCTTGTTTTATCATCTTCATTTTCTCTATAATTTTGTTCCGGAGAGTTTTTTCTAAGTCTGGATTCTGTAGTAGACTGGCCAGTTCTGACAAATTGTCAGGTAAGGATACTTCTGTATCTGAATACTCTATTGCAATGGTTTTACTCCTTGTTTGCATTTCAGTGTGTCTTTTATTTGCTTTTTTAACACAAATATGCTTTTCCGGGACATTTTCAACTGTACACTGCTTACCTTCATCATCAAATACTATCTTTGTGTTCAATTTGCAATCGCAATCGTTGTCTGTCGACTCTCCATAATAATATTTCCGTTTTTTACACGAACTGGGTCCTGCTTCACTATCTAAATCCAGCAAATGACCATATTTCAACTCAATCTTTCCCATAACCTCTTTGCACTTATTGTAAACAGTTCTTAGCTCTTTTAAGTCATTTTTATCAATTTCTGTCGTAATCTTTGTATCGTCGACGCATTCCTCCGAGGTCACGGTTATTTGCGCAGTCTTTTTATGTTTTTTCGATTTTGACTTCTTTTTACTAACATTTTCTAATGGCTGTGGTGATTTTTCTTTGCTAGTCATAACGGGAGATATGTTTTCTTCTGTTTTGATAAGTTCTCGTACATGATTCTTCACAATAACATACGATTTTTGCTCCAAAAGCGGTTTCCGAATGATTGCAACTTCTACGGGCGTCTCGCTATCTTCATGAACCACCATCATTAAATAGTCTTTAACTCATTAAAGTAGGCTTTATTTATATGATTTTATACACTTTTATACACGATTTCTTGAAAATAATACATAAAACACGTGCTAACCCAACAAACATACGCCCCAGTAATTTTGACATTGACAGTTGTAGTGACGCGACACTGTGCGCGGAATGGCGCCGTCGCGTTAATCGGACGCCACACAATCTCTATGGCTCACGTAATCGATTCCTAGTTTTAGTAGTCGACTAAATAAAGAAAAACATAAATAGACTTACAATGTGTTTCAGAAAATGAGAATATGATCGATTGCCATGTTGTGACGTCACTTTTTTTTTTCTTTCATTCCTTGTGGAACAAGCTAGGGTCAGAGACCATGCTGCCTAGTCATCAGTTTTTGTTTCTTTTTGTTTTACATTAGAATGCAGGTGTAACACATTCTAATGTTTTTTAATGTATTTGGCAGCAAATGTATCGATTCAGCCTTCTCAGCAAACTTCGCTGAGGTAGCTAAAACTACAATAAAATTCTCAGCTCCATTTTACCGAGATCGCGCCTATTTCAATTATTCCACATATTATTCCAGTTGCGCAGACACTTGCGATACAAAACTACACCAATTTTACATCACAATATCCACTAGGATTCAATTTTATTATTATTATTACTTGATGGTAAGCAGCGATGCAATCATTGATGGTGGGCGCACTAGTTTATTAAGAGCCTATTTACGAGTTGTGAACGAAAAAAGTTTAATCAGAATTCAGTTCTTCAATTTTGCTAATCTCTGCATCACTGTGTGGAGTGTCTGAGTAGTGGCAAATGGAAAAAGAAGGCGAATTGTTCCTAACAATGAAAATAAGAAAGAAAATGGTTTTTTTTTAAACTAATTATGACTTTAAATAATATATATTTAGCTAATTTAGATTTAATAATGTTTTTACTTCAACTGTTATTAATACGCAAATAAGTTTTCATTGCAAACCGCACTTTTCAATCAAAAGACAGATGAAGGTTTCAACTGTTATTAATACGCAAATAAATTTTCTTTGCAAACCGCACTTTTCAATCAAAAGACAGATAAAGGTTATTGGCCTTCCTATTCTTATTTGGAACGCATGTAAACATTACATAGGTAGGTAATCAGTTATTAGATTCGCTTTTTTTTATTTAATTTGTAAACTTGCCCATCCTGGGCACAATAGCTTTATGGTTGTGTAAAAGTAATTTTCGCTTTCGCTTCAGTCTTCCCATAAAGAACCATAATTTCAGGCACTGAATTAAACATATTACTATAGATTTCAAGCGAGACTACAATTAATTCTGAAATAGAAAACAATAAAAATTACAAATGAAAAACTATGTACAGTATAAAAATATATTATAATATTTCATTCGGTAATATCCTCGTTTTTCCTTTTTTTCTTCTTCTTAGGCACATAATCTTCAGTAACATGATCTTCGACTGTTTTAATATCTTTTTTCTTTTTCTTATTTTTTATAACTACAGGTTCTTCAACAGATTCCTCAAAACCACTTTTCTTCTTTTTCTTTTTCGATTTCTTAGTTTTTTCTGATTCATCAATTTGTGTATCAATATTTTCTGAGTTATCTACAATTTCTTGTGTTACTGGTTCTTCATCTAAAAGTTTTTGTTTCTTCTTTTTCTTACTTTTCTTTTTACTTTCAACAATAACTTCTTCACATTCAGTGACTGTATTTTCATTTTCAACTGTTTCAGTGTCTTCTGCATTATTTAAAGAAAATGACTGGAAACCAAATCCTCGATGACTTTCTTCCTCATTGGCATCATTAGTTGCTCCAGAGAATCCTTTGAATGAATAGTCAGTGCTATCATCATAACTTCTATCATTACTGGTTATATTTAATTTGGTTTTAGATTTTATAGCCGCCAATTTACTTTTGAAATAATCTTCCATACTCCCTTTTTCTGTGAAAACTTTTTCAGTAGTTGTAATATCTGTATTTTCTGCAGCTTCGTGTTTCTCTTCTAGTTTAGGTTTTTCTTCATTTTTCAAACTTTTTTTTCCAAAAATATTAGCTAAATCTTTTTCACTGTAGCGTGTCAAATCTTTTCCACGAGTAAACTTATGATAATGAACTCTTGCTTTACTTTTCTTGGATTTAACTTCTAGAGATACACCACTGTGCAGTTTTTCGTCGTTATTATCACCTGAAATTTAAATTAAAAAATTAAATATAAAACAATATTGGAAAATGAAGACAAGGAAGGCCGACTCCAAATAAATGAGGCATAGCCAGAAGAGATAACTTGTAAACTGTTTTTTCACTTTTGAAAGGACGTATGGTGTATCACAATGTGTAATTAAATATATATTAATATGTGACTATTATCTCATGTCATTAGCAACAGATTTTAACAGCTTTTGAGCTGACAATAAAAGTTACTGAAACTACACTTGTAATTTACTAACTACAGATTTGCAGTTGGTACTCACCATTTGATAAATTAGCCAACAATGAATTGAAGTCATCTTCATGCTTAGTCCACTGGTCGTTCCTGTCCTCGAAACCCAATCCTCTATCATCGTTCTTGTATCTAGCCACAACATGTTCCACAATTCCATTTTCTTTAGCACCTAACCCCTTCCCTTCACTCCATCCCATTTTTTCCAACATTCGCTGGCCGAACTTCGTGGAATCATCGCTCCATGCATTATTTTTCGCACGTAAATTAATCACTTTTTGCTTACGACGGGGTGCCGCTAACATAGCCATGATTATTGTATTTTTATCAACATCGCACACGTGCAACACGATGTTATAAAAACATTAAAACAAGATGGACGGCTAGGTGGCAGGGCGTGCGGTTTGCGTACAGATACGATACGTGATTAGTCAAAAGCAAAGTGAAGTTCGTCCGCTTTGTAGTGGAAACAGCCGTGTGATTGGTCCGAGTATTGTTAAGTTGGCAATTCTGCTGGAGCGCGTTTCCGCGATTTAATAGTTCGTATTTTAAGCATCTATTTGAGTTCTGAGTGTATTTTGAGCATACGATCTATCTATCTTGAGATTGAGCCGAGTTGGGTGTGAAACCGATGAAGCATATCTACCCTTAGGATGCGACAAAACGGGGAACTACTCTGCGAGTTACGCTAAGCAAATAACGATGCTCGTAGCTTAGAGCTCTAGTATGCACTCAGTATATTTCATTGAAAAATCCGTATACTAAGCTAGAAAGTACCCAACACTATCCGTGGTGCCCACCCTCGCGGCAAGTTTAAAGCGCATTATGGGGTGGGTGAATATTTGAATAAATATGTCAACACGCCTGAACGTCAATACGCTAGTATTGACGTTCAGGCGTGTGTGGCTCGTTAGCAGCACGTAAGTTTCCTCTGAATAAAATGTGCATCCCAACGAAAAAAATAATAAAATTCGTTTGTAAAACAAAACAATGCTCTGCCTTCTTTGAGGGGTTTCGCTGCCTATATGGGCCCACCTCCTTCCCGTGTAGGTATGCCATTTATTATTCTGTAAGTAAGGATTACTTCAAGAGTTTTATTAAAATTAGATTTAAATGTAACTTAAATTATTACAATCGTGTAACTACCTTCTACCCAGGCGTGGCAGACGGAGTGGTTGTCGCGTAGTTCAAGTTTATTTTTCTGTTATGATGCGAACGTATTATATCTTACTGTTTAACCGCTTAAGCGAGCAAAAGAACGGAATGCACCCTTTAAATCTTCATTTCCCAGACAGAAGAACTTGCGAAATGGAGTATTTGGTAATTTTTATTTTGATTTACGTTTGTTATTTCTTAAAAACGTAATCTATGTTGTTTAGTTTTTAATTATAAGTAATGATATATATTTGCAAATATTTTTTTAAAAACACTTTTACACGTCAATTTTTTCGTCAGTCTAAACTAGATGAGGCCGGTGTTTCCTAGCTGACTACCCTGAGAAGAAAAACACCTGAAACAAACTCAATTTTGGGATAGATAATATTAATTTTAATTACATACTAGGTATATTTATTTTCCAGAACGGAAATTTACCTACTTACAGTTTATTGATTTGGTCTAATCAAATTATCGTTAAAATATTTAAAATTGCTTTGCCTATTTTGGTGCAGCCGTGAGGCACACAACTACATTTTTTGCTTCTTGTTTTTATTTTTGTTTCGTGTTTACCTATAATGTGCCTTGTGCTGTACCAAATAAATTCTTTTTCTTTCTTTCTTTCTTAGAGTATAACACACCGTGCTAAAACACCGTGTAATAATCTGAGGTCGGAATTAGGTAGAGTTATTCATGTACTTAAACTGACTTCATACAGCAAAAGAATAAAGTGGATATGCTTAAACTCCCGAGATTAATTTTAAAGAGCCGATTTTTTTTATGACACTCAGAAATATAGCAGAAAAATAGCAGAAAAAATTTCTTCCTGTATTAATGACGAGGGGGAGGAAGTGTATAAATTTTTTAACCTCACCTCAGGTGTACTATGTCTTATTGTGTGCCTCAGGTTGACGCGGAGAGATCATTTTCAATGAAAATTACTAATAAAAATTGTATGTTAATTATTGTTGTTTTGTTTGTCTTATTATCTATCTCTGAGGTTGGCGACAATTATGGCGGTAAGTCCCCACGGTTCGGGAGATTCCTGCATCGGATTCAGGCGGAAGAAACGCCCGGGAGTCATCATTGTGTGGACCGCCCGGAGGACACGGTGGAGCATACGGTGGAGGTGTACCCCGCTTGGGCGGAGCACCGCCATGTCCTCGTGGAGGCAATCGGCGGCAGCGACCTCGCGCGTCGGGCCCTGGATCGGACTATGGTCCGGAGCTAGAAGGAATGGCAGGCGGTGGCCTCCTTCTGCGAAGGAGTAATGCTTGCGTAGGAGGAGGCCGCACCGCGTGAGGGAACGAATGTCCCTCACGCCGCAGCCGCCGAGATTCTGATCCCGACTACCGGCTATGGTAGACGCGGGCTTGCGGACATCAAGCAATGGGTAGCTCGCCGTCCGGCCGTCCAGTAGTTGACCGAACCAAGCCCAGTCATCAACAGCGCGTAGTGATCCACGCGCTTCTCAAAGAGATGTCAGCATACTTTAGGGGCCCAGCAGGGCCGATGCCCGCTAGCTAGGACCGCGGGGAATATCTGAAAAGGATATCCGTAGTTCTAATCAGTAAAAGTCTGACACGCTCTCCCGCTCCGCCCAGAGCGGTAGAAGTCATTGGATGCTTTCCACCTTTAACAAATAAACTATATCTGAGGTTTTTATTATTATTTATTTGTAATATTGTTGGCCACATGGGATTTTTCATTAGAAATCCCGAGAAGATCCATATTCAATCAACATTTCGATGCAAGTACATGAATAACTCTACCTAATTCCGACCTCCGGTAATAATAGCAACAAAAAAGTAATAATATGGAACACAAGTCGATTCACTGATATCCATAATTTCCTACCCATTTTTTTTAAGTTGCTGTAATTTGCAAGTTACATTTTCTCTCAGATTACATTTTAAACCCAGCGATTAATCATTTACCCAACAACTTTTAAACTGCAGGACAGGAAAAAAGCAATCCACTGTTACCCAATCTCCCCTACCCATGATACACAACTCACGGCGTTGATGTAATTATTCAAACAATAAAAATATTGGTGTTACAATACATTTTACAAATAAATTAAGTGCAGAAACATAATTCCCGATAAACTGTATTATGACTAGCTTAATTTACATACAAAAACACCTGGGAGTTTTCCAAATAGTCGCTAGGGTTGTGTTGCAGCCATAAATCAAAACACGACTAATTACAATCCGGTGACAGCTGCATCACTAACCGATCAATAACGCAACCTTCAACTATTTTCCATAGTTCGAGACGCCCGGGCGGCTGTGACGTATCACGTACAAAAAACTATAACTGCTATTGTACTAAACTAGTACACCAAATCTAGCACTTGTTGAATAAACGCCGCAAAAATTTCTACTTTCGCTAGTTCCTGGACAGAGTTACGTCATGGCGGATTCTATATGCAAAGGGATACTAATCCCACGTGTAAGGCGCAAGATTTACAACGTAGCAACAAGGTTTCCGCTAATCGCACTACACCCGCCCCAGAGACGACAAGAGTGTGGGAGGCAGTTGGGGTGGCAAGCGACGCCACTGAAGGCAAATCCATACATTTTAAATTAATGTCTTACAACATATTAGCGCAGAGCCTCCTGGAAAGAAACTCGTATTTATTTAAAAATAATGAACCTTTGCATCAGGATTGGAACAAAAGGCTTGATATCTTGTTTAAACAAATGTTCGATCACTACCCAGATATACTCTGCCTCCAAGAGGTGGAGGTAAAAGATTTCAATATAATTAACGAAAGATTGGAAAACGGCGGTTATTATGGTAAATATAAAAAGAAGACTGGTGTCACGCAAATCGACGGCTGCGCAATCTACGTAAAGAAAGGTGTCTTTGAGATAGAAGAAGTTACTAATGTAGAGTTCTACCAGCCCAAACTATCGGCAATGGATCACCATCAGGTGGGGCTGATTCTGAAGGTGAAGCCGTGCAGCATGTCCAGAAGTATGGTAATCGCGAACACTCATCTTCTGTATCACCCGAAGAATTCCCTCACCAGACTGGCGCAGTTGAGGCTTTTTCTCGCTGAGATCGATCGAGTGTCTTATGAGTTTAACGGACGGAACTCTGGTCACCTGCCGATCATATTGGCGGGTGATCTAAACTCATACTCGGATAACATCATCAAGTTACTGGATGAAGGTCAAATCAGTAAATATAACGACTGGATCGACGAAGAGTGGAAGAACATAGGAATAACGGACAACTGCCAGCACTTGGCAGTTTACATGAACAGGATGCAAGGTTGGTCTACTAACTTTGATGAATTAGAAGTAAACCACTCGGAGTATCGTAAGCGCTCTAGCTTGCGCAGGGAAACAGTGTCCTCAGCTGCTAATAAGCTACATAACGCCATGTACAGTGATATGTTTACGAGTTATGTGCTCTCTCATTCCCTCCACTTCCAGTCAGTATACGATACTGGTAGCACCCACGGCAACCTCTTCTTTCAAGAGTGCTGCCATGACTTTTGGAACTGTATATGTATTCCAAGAGCCCACGTCGACTATATCTATTTTAACTTTCGCAGCGGATTGCGTCCATTGGAACGCCTGCGTCTCGGGGCTTATGGTAAACTCCCGAACGAGTACAATGGGTCTGACCATCAACCTCTCGTGGTTATCTTCGAGCTAAATGCTGAGAAGCCGTACTAATGATCGTGGCTTCTGAGATTCGTTTCAAATATTTATTATGCTGAACGAGCGATGATCTGAGTGATAGTAACAAATAACAATAATTTTATCCTGCTCAACCACGAAGTGATCACATCTAATTATTTTGTTGTGTAACTTTTTACAATATTTTCTATCCATTTACAATTGCAACAAAAATCTCTGCCGCCTGAAGATTCTCTTTTTCTCGCTCACTCGAATGTTGTTTGATATTTTTTAATGTCAATTAAATAGGGTAAGAGAGCTTTAATGTAAAGACCCTATCAATACAAAAAAATAAATAAACTAAAATAGAAACTAAATTTATAAAGAGGTATGTTTGTAAAAGGTAATCTCACAAAGTACTGAACTAAATTATGAAGATTATTTCACCATAATAGAAGCTACGTGCCATAGGCTACTTTTACTCCGGAATATGCATTGTTCCTGTAGGATTGGCCACGTAAGTTAGTATAACTGTTGGCAACACTGGACATCTCAAAACAGTCTTGTCGCAGACAAGTCTGCGGTGTTGTAGACAAGTCTGCGACGTCGTAGACAAGTCTGTCTAAGACAGTTTTGTCTCAAGTGTGCGCAGGCCTTATGCGAAGTCGCCGGAAAATATACCGAAACTGCTTTGTTTTTGATTTGAAGCGCGTCTTAGCACGCGATACGCCTATTACGTCACGACTTTGTGAACGCGTGATCCGGTTAGAATGATTGTTTCTTTTTTTGTGGAATCACTGTCGTGATGGGAAATTTTCGAAATTAGAATTACCTTAACTGAGTCTACAAAAACAAAGTTATAACTGTGCATTACGGGGTATTTTATATGGATTTTTATTTTCGTCTTTTTAATTTTATTTTTGCTAAAACATTTTACCTGTCCCACTATTATAAAATTTTTACTACCTACTTTTAATACCTACTTAACAATAGTGCTGCAAACATGTTTTTGCGCACTAATTAAATTATGTGCGCTGAGGGTTATTTCGTGCATTTTGAAAATTTTTTTTTCTTAAATTATCTTGTGATCTTTTTTACTGAAAGACGCGCTAAAATATTCTTCAGCGCCCTACAACCTACAAAAGAGACAATTGGAATTTAAAAGACTTTTTCTGAAATTATTAAAAAAAAAATCTATTATGTATTTGATGTACCTTTCTACTGTATACGATGTTATTGTCTCTTTAACGAGACAATAGTTTAATGTTTCTCGTTAATATAATTATGTATTTTAGAGTTGTTTAAATGTGTACTAATAAAGGATTAAATGATCAATTTTGATTGTCTATAGAATAAGTCGCATAAGCATTATTATTATTATACTCCATTCGAAATAATATTAGACACTTAAACAAAACTTTTTTACTGTCCGTTTAACCGATTTTGACTTTTATTGCGTTGGTGGCATGATAAATGATGGCTGCAGTAAATAGTTGGTATTATAACCGTTTTTAATACCATCCTTATGCCTGCGAAATAGAAGTCAAAATCAAATATAGAGTATAGGAATAAGTAAGTAGTAATAATGTAAGCAAATTTAAAAGTTGCCTAAATTTATTTTTTGCGAATTAAGTCGCTGTTGTTTTTGCTTAAGCTGTGTGATTATATCCATTGTTAAATTGATGTACATGTGATTAAAAATAAAATAAGTAAATGTCCATTTTGATATTTTAGGTAATCGACGGTCCATTATAAGTCCGTCTAAAATTGAAATGTAAGACTGTGTCATTGATGTCGTGTTTAAGTGTTTTCCGACCTATAAGGTCTTTTATAATAAATGTCTCTATGTTAGCATCTAATGGTGTTTTTTTCATGATTTCACAAACTCTACACTTTAATGAATTCATTTTGATATTTTATTTATTTATTTTGGCATTTATATAATTTCGCCTCAGGGTTGTCAGCAAATTGTAGGGGCCCAGCAGGGTCGAAGCCTATTGGGGCCACGGGTAGTGTGAAAGCGAAGGCCGGGGCCCCGGGATGAAGGCAAAGAAGGAACAGGAGTGGGTTTAGATTTTCCCACCTAAAAAAAACCTAGTTTATTATTGACGTTTTTTTTAATTTGATTTGTAATTTTTTAATTCCATTTATAAATTCCCCATGTGAACTTGTTAAATTATTTTAAGACTATATAAAACACATGCTATTTGAAATAAAGATTAAATTGAATTAAACTCTCTAAAATTCTTGGTTATTAGTTCTGGCCTCTCATACTTGAGGTCGTGATTTAAAATGTCGGTAAGTCAGTATCAATTTTTTTTGTCTTTAAAATTCATTTAGACTTTATAAAATTTTGGTAATCTGTGATGGAAAACACCGGTGAGGAAACTTTTACTTCAAATATGTCTGACATCGCCAAACTGTTCGGAGCAAGCGTTGTGATTAATGCTAGTGCCTTCTTTATATGAGAAGTGATATTTGTCCTACAGTGGTACAGACTGATTTCATTAACATGCAATCTACACTAATATAATAACGATGTAAAATTTGTTTCTTTGTTTTTTTTTTTTTTTTGTAGTAGGTAATCTCTGAAAGTACTGGTCCGATAGCTAAAATTTTTTGACCAAAGGAAAGCTGCTTCATTCCTGAGTGACATAGGCTATATTTTATGTAAGCGGGCGAAACCGCGGGCAAAAACTAGTAATTAAATATATGGTCACGTCGAAAGACGTAGTGAGGACTACATAGTTCACGCCTACCAGAACAAAAAAGAGGTAGAGGTCGCCAGCCATCGACCAGGTGGTCAAATATAGAGGGACCTAAACAAAGCCCAGTCGCCAAAATCGACAACCCAAGATAGCCACTTGGCGCAGGAAAGTGAGGAGTCCCAACCAGAAAGAAGAAGAACTTGATATTTCTGCCTGCAGACTGGGTACTGAACAAAGTAGCTTTCCTATAAATCAGTTTTAGTAAAACTACATTAGTCTACACATTCCTCCATCCCACTAATTTCCTTTATTGTCCTAGTGAAAGTAGCGGGAATGCGGTGGAGGCGAGACGCACAGGATCGTCGTTGTGGCGACGCTTGGGGGAGGCCTATGTCCAACAGTGGACGTCTTTCGGCTGAAATGATGATGATGAATATTATAAAGAGGTAAAGTTTGATTTTTTGTTTGTAGGAGGTACCTAATCTCTAAAAGTACTGGTCCGATTGCTAAAATTTTTTCACCGATAGAAAGCTGCTTTATTCCTGAGCGACATAGACTATATTTTATGGACGCGGGCGAAGCCGCGAGCAAAAGCTAGTTTATTAAAATGAGGAAAGATTTGTATTTTTGTTTGTAATGAATAAACATAAAAATTACTGGACCGATTTTTTAGTCTTTCACCAGTAGCATGCTACTTTATCACTGAGTGCCACAGACTATATATTTCCTACTTTCACGAGGGCGAAGCCACGGGCAGAAGCTCGTTAATTATAATTTAATACCTTTTAACTTAGTACAACATAATTATGTAAGTACAACATTCATTAAAAATATATAATAAATATTTTTATGTTTTGTATTTTTTTGTTAACAATAATTTATTATTGATTCCACAAATGTTTTATCATATTACTTTATTTATTGTATTACTTAAAATTAAATTAAATTTTGCTAAAAAAAATTTTTAGGATTAGGTGACCTGGTAACTATTACTTTGTTTAAGTACCATTAGAATATAGATCTACCATTATTCTAATGTTTTTGTAGTATTTAGCACCAAATGTATCGAATCAGTCTTCTTGGCAATATGCGCTTGTCTCAGCGAATATTATCAAGGCTGCGATTTTTTTGTTGACTACCCAGACAACATTACAAAAAAATCTCAGTTCCATTTTACTGAAATTCGGCCTGTTTCAATGATTTCACATTTTGTCCAGTTGTGCAGACACTGGAGATACAAAATTACACCAATTTTACATCACAATATCCACTAGAAATATATTTGCGAATAATTAAAACAGCCACTGATCTTCACTCGAAAATCCCGCCAAAAACAACAAACGTCTTTTATCGGTAGCCTGAAATAGTGAGGCGAAAGTGTTACAAATTTTGTCCGTATTTTTACGTAAATTTAAATATGATTTCTTTAAGATACCTATTCTAATACCTAAATTGGAATTTTTATTTTAGTTATAATAAATAGTAAGTGAAAATTGTATTGCATTCCATAGGTTTGCTGTGAGCACAAAAGTGTACCTACAAGAAAATTATTATCGAAGGGAAACAAGTTGTTATAGTCATTACGCCGGATGCCAATGCAAGCCACCTACAATAGGCATCTACGAGTATGTTGTAATTGTAGGAATCTCGAATCCTGTGAAATTCATACGATGACGATTTTTTGATATCCTAAACATGCGAAAAAAAATCGTACTTAAAGGACTGAAAAAGTGGACTTGACAGGTTTTTTTCCTTTGGTCATATCAGGGTTTACTTTACGTTATATGCAGCATCACTGTTATGATACCAGCCTCAAAAGTGTGCAAACCTGACAATTTAGTAGGATGTCATAATTACCAAGCTGTGTTCATTTAAATGAAATTGCGTAAAACCACAGGTGTCTGCTGCTTCTCACCGCTACTGACCTTATTTCCTGCTAGCTAAACTTTTATAATAACCAGACTTATAAGGAAAGAAAGGGATCCCTCTGCAACCGAAACCGTAAGTGAAATGCATTTTAATAACATGTTTAGTTCCATCTCGTTTACATAAAGCCGAGTATTTATGCATAAACACACTCAAACTTCACTACCATCCCCCATCAACCAACCACCATCCATCCTCCATCCATTCCAGTCCATTCCTACCTAATTGCATTTTTTCTTTACCTATAATTATAATATTGTAATAGTGAAAACGTAGCCATAGCAGGCGCGATATTTTCCACCGACACCGCGGTCTCGCTTGACCAAAGTGGTTTGAAGAAAGTCGCCAGTGAGAAGCATTCCTATGAAAACGAGTATACAGTACATTACAGATGGAACTATGTACAAGATCGTCTAGATATCTATTAGAACGGGACCATTTCCTTGATATAATTACCTTCAAGTCTTTAAGGAGTCCTTAAAGACAGGATGAAGTAATTTCACTGGACGCTTGCAATCGATTTAGTTACTCGCAATTACATAATCCATGAAAATATTTAGTAATATTGGGATTTTATTGAATTATTTGGTTTGACATAAAATGTTCTCAATTGATTAATTAATCAGTTACCAAATAACAATAAAATTATTACGTCGTAAAATTAAATTTTCATCGAGGCGGGTAAAATGGATAGAGTTGATATATAAACACCAAGGGAACGAAACCGGTTTATTATAATATACAATAATAACTTTTGTACTCCTGAAGCCCTAACGGCTTCAGGAGTCACAAATTTACATAAAGTCCATCAAGTTACATTTTTAATCATAATTAGAATGTGAGTGGAGGAACCATACATTATTTGCTAGGCACCTAGGTACCTACGTAACCAATAATAATAAAGCACTATCTATACCTACCAACGCAAAGCGACTGAGGATAACTGTACACATTGAAGTCGCATAAATTAAGATCTACGCGTAACTAGCTAGAAATAAAGTTCAACTTATCAATTACAAATTAAATCAAATCAGTACTACATCACAGTATCAAGATGAGATTATCTGTTAATCGATTTGCATTATTTATAAAATGCTAATCAAAATAAGAATCGACTAAATAGAGAGAGTTGATCTAGCCAGTGACTGGACGCGTTGTTTATGGTCAGTGAAAACGCGCGAAAACTCCGCGCTTGCGTGCGTGATGGCATCTATAAATGCGGGAAATAATGTTTCGCGACTAATTTCGTGTTGTACAGATTTTTATTGCTGTTACATGATTCTGTTCACTTTTCGAGTAATTGAACTCTGGATTTAAATTTTTATTTTATGGAGATACTTTGCTTGAACATGCTACCCAATACCACTAGTCTACAGCCAAAATGCAACAGAGTGGTCATTGGGGTTTTTATATTAATTAATGCATAGCCTGTACCAAATGTGATTTCGTATTTATGAAAGTCCGTAACTCGTACCATTTTTTAAAACTATTTTAGATATCCTGAGTAGATCAACATCAGAACCATAACAGAACTAAGATGCTGCTGAAAATCTAGACGTGATGAAATTTTTCTACTCACAAATTCAAACTAAGGAGCCTTCAAATATAACGAAACAGGTCATATCTGTTGCAATTTAAAAATAAAAACTTGTAGGTTAGTGTACTTTTTGATAGAGAAAACCCTTTACAGATATTGTAAATTTTGCGACCATTCATAATACTCATTATTCAATAGATCTACTGTTTATATTCCGATATCAAGATACTATCAAATCTATTTAAATCTCCTTCATTAAAGTGCTTATTGCTTAAGCAATAGCAACCATAAAGCAAAGATATTTACCAAGTATGCGGAATAACGTATTTCCCAAACAATGTCAAAATAGTGGCCAGCACTGAGACAAGCCTATCAAATCGACTCTTTACGAGGTGTTTCAGGAAACATGACACCTTATTCAAAGCAATATAAATGTTAATCTCTGGTCTATGGTATGTAGGTGAATGTCCATATCACCCGCATATTGCTTAGTCAACGTAGTCCTTTTGCATCTCGCAGTTATTTCGAGATTTAGACGGGAAGCACTGCAGACGACCTATATTGGTAGCCGGTACTTCAATGGAGTTTATATTTGTATGAATTGAACTTGTCAATTAGGTACCTACTTCAACAGTTCATATGTAAGGAAAAATTTTAAAACAGAAATAATTATAAGATTGATTGTTGATTGGTTGGATGGATGCTCGTTATTAACAAGGACTGAAAGAGAGCATGAATTTCGATTAGTGAAATGATACTCGTAAATGGAATGTTTAGTGATACGGCTAGAAATAAGGTGAACATTGTTGACGATGTAAGGGAGAAGAAGAAGAAATGGTGCGACGAACCTATAAGTTGGGATAAGAACTAAATCAAGAGAATGTCGACGATGTTAAAGATAATTTAAAACAACCTTATCGACCGTTGTATAAGGGATAATAATTATGTCGTATCATATAAAGTAGCATTTGCCATATCATCAGCAATTCAGCCGAAATACGGCTATACGTACATATTATTGGCCTTAAGGCCTCTACCATTTGCCATAAGCAATAGAGATAATAATTAGGTACTTGATTACCGTCTAGATTTTCAACACAATCCTTCAAGATAGGTACGTGAAGTCATTAAGTTCGCTTGGTGAGTGATGAAAATACCATGTAACAGTTTGTGTTGCTAAGTAAACAGCAAAGTTTGTTGCACTTCGGTGACTCATTTATCGTACAGAAATGTTTGGTTTATGATAACCAAGCTTTTGCTGGTAATACACACGTTGACTCAAGTTGACTGTGACTTTACTTAGTACATAATCAAAGATAGAGAATTCAAGAAGGGACAGAAACATTATTGGATATAACACTCGCTTCATTAGCGCACAATGGATCAAGTGTGGATGGAATATTTCTGCTTGGTAATGATAAACCCAACCTCTACATACCGGTGTCCGGTGTTAATAACTTAAAGGTCAGCTCAAACTATGAGAGAAATCTTTTAAAAGCTTCGACTCCAACAAATATTTGCTTTAATGAACGGATATTGTAGGTAAAGGCTGCCGGAGCCCTCAAACGTGGGAATATTTATGTGTGAGTCACTCCTTTTTATGCGAGCCAACAGCAACTGTGCAAAACTGCATATAAAATAAAAATATACAGAGAAAAAAATATCTTCAGTTTATTTTAGTCCTCTATTATAAGATACAACAGGAGCCAATAATTAGCGGAGTTAACGGTGTACCTTGGAGGCTGAACGACTGGGTTCGAGGCCAAGAAAAATAATAATAAAAAAGTAAATTATTGGCGACCCAACCACTTTGCCGTCGACAGCTGCGAATTGGCGCGAAACAGGTTTTTGGCGGGATCAGTGACGTCACCTGACATGTGCCTTCCTCCAGTTTTGGATGTTGGGGCAAAAAAACTAAGACTCTTTCATCTCGGAGGTCCATTCGATTTTACGGCTGCTTATTATTATGTCTCATTGTCTGCTTTGATTGTTATAACAAACAGGTGATACACGACTTTTTTGTAACATATATCACAAGATATAGTTTCCGTAAGTTTGCAACTGAACTTTAGGTAACTTAAACAGGATCTAACTTTAGTTCAGCCTGTTCAGAGCCTTCTTTGTCTAGTTTAAATTTCAAGTGGTTCTATTCTGTAACTTCTTGAAAACATAAGCAAGCAATATTGTAGATCTAGATAAGTTGTCTTTCTTCATATTACTTATTATTATTGTGTTGCTTTGTCACAGGTAGATTATTCACCTTTAAATAATCGTTACTTTTGACGACTGTTTTAACTTTCTAAACCACATTAGTAGTATACATAGCACAATGCATCAAGGTTCCTTTCCCAAATATGTTTGACCAGTTCATGGTTGATTATATTAACTTTTGCCTTGTCTAATTAGCTAAGATGTAGTCTTGAAGCAAAATAGTAAAAAGTATTAGAATGAAAAACTAAGTATTGACTGCTTTGATTGGTATATTGTTTTTTCTGTGTCCCTTAATCCCCATATTGTGTTACACTTGAGTCATCCATCGTACTAACTATTGCTGTAAGAAACATGTGATAATTGTAGACTTGACTCAATTAAATATTATTGTATTGCGATATTTTCCAATTAAGTTTAAATTGATCCATCTAATGAACTGTCTTCACTCGATCCAGTTACTTTCCAAGCATTGAAGTATAAATCACACGCACACAGCTATTTGATTCTGCAGTCTTATATAATTTGATATCAAATGTGCATGCAACGACTGCATAAATAACTCACTGGAGCTAGAAAACTCGTTTGTGCTCAAGAATTATTTTTATATAGTCGCACAATGACACAGTCACATTACTATGTAAATAGACCCATTGTTTAATGCAATTTTTTACAAAAATTTCTTTTGTTTGCTAATCAGTTGCAGTAACTTTTGGCCGATGTTCACAAGTTTCACAAGGCAACGTGAAAATTACTCGCATATTACAAGGCACCACTAACCGCAAATTAGTGGTAAACACAATATGAACTTTAACAATATCACAGGTTGCTCATGCGCCGCAAATAATGGCCTAAACATGAAACTAAAATGTATCAAATAATTGAGAAGTCATTGCACTTATTCATAGGTAGGTATGCAACAGCAAACGTGTTTTGCTTCATCGATACCTACTCCGAGAAGCGGTCGGCTTACCTGAGAGTCACTCCGGACGTGGTTCAAATTATTCACCACTAATCCGTTGTCTGTTGCTATTGGATCCATTTCTGTCACTTCATTATCCGTATAACTTTAAGTTTCAACCACACATTGCACTGAACACGTTCAAACTTCAAGCCACAGCCGAATACCACCGACTCCAGTCTTAGTCACTAAAGAAAAACGCATCTAGGCACAGAAACTAGCCAACACACAGGCGCCTGACCCTCCGGAGTAAGGCTTCACTGGCTTACTTTAAACAAACGAGTTACACCACCGACTTAAATCAATAAACCTCCGTAATAACATTACGATGTGAACTACAAAAGTTTTCTCGGAAACGAAAGAGTGTGTTACAAGTTTTGTTGAGCACAACGTCTGGCTGGCCGATCGTAAGGACGCCAGGCGAAAAGTTAACCGTGCGTGATTTCTGGGGGACTCTCAAAAGCAAATGGTCATATAAGCTATCAATCTTTGCATACCAGAGTGGTTAGGTGAAACGGACATTCTCGTTTTGGTGCGTAGCGCTACGAGAGTGAAAGGGACGAAGCGTGGGCAGGTACTCCGTCTCGAAGTGGGCGAACAGTATCTACAGGTTTTGCTCTCCCACTACAAGGAGGCACGGTGCGGACTCGAGAGCCTCGAGCTTGAAAGTTTAGTCGAAAAACACAACAAGCATTACATAGTCGTCTAATTGTCACTTAACATCACGCATTTTTAGTATTTTGGACACGTAAGACCATAACCCTCAAAAAGTACCGGTTTGTGGAAGTTCGGTGTTGATATGGTTGGAAATTAAGCACGTGTTACTTTTGCTTTTACATTCAAACTTTCAAATAAGTTTATTATGGAGATTAGAAGCTGTAATTTTAATGAAACTTTAAAATCGATAAAGTTCATATTGAAGAAACCGATTCAATCAGAGAAACGATCGATACATTTGATAAATCGAACGGAACCGGTCCCAATGCATCTCTGGTGAAGGCCGCTAGAGCTAACCTCTACACAGGACACTCCTGCGCAGGGACCCACGCACACTAGCACAACCTCTTATGAATACAAGGAACCACATTCAAGAGAGCTGTCAGTGAGTCGCACGCGGCTATAAAATAGGGATTATTCTTACCTGGTCTTTGCGTTTCACTGCAATTGGCGTTTTTTAGAGGTGCTATTTTTGTAAATACAGCGTTGTCTAGTTAGATAGGCAGGTGTGCTCACTTTTCTTCGATATTAATGCTCTAGGGATCGGAATTATTAATCACCTAACAATTTGTTTTATTCAATAAATTTCTTTCAAATTCTCTGACAGAAGAGTTTCTAATTTTGTTTTAGGCAGGTAGTTTTTATTTTCATCATGTTTGTGATTTTTTAGCGACTTTGATTTATTTACTTTGCTTCTGGTTTTAATACTCCGAGAAGGTCAAAGCGTTATTTGTATTTTCTTTACGTATTTAGTAAATTTCTTATTAGGAGCGTACAGAAATGCAACAGCATAATATTAGTTTAATCTTAGCTTTAATATTATAAGTAAACCTGTGTTTTCACTTTAGGTCAAAGACTAGAGGTCTGAATAGGTAGAGTACTTACTTAAGTAACATAGATTAGATAAAATCTCCTCTAAAATCCCGGAATCATAAACATTACGATTAAATCCCGACGAAGACAAACAGACACAGATGGTGTCGTATCGATATTCGCCCTTCGGCCTTTCATTGTAAATTACTGGTACTGAATTGCACGATAGTTGGGAAAAAGGCAAGCCATATTGGTTGCTGTCATTATCATTATAGGGTTACTGGTAAATCGACGTATTCTCGACATGACATGACACTCTGACCTATTTACAACAATTAAGTTTTAAAGTTTTAAGTTTAAAAGGTGTTTATTAACGAATGCTGAGCAAATAAACGTACAATTTTTCCTCGGTTGCTTAATTATAGCATAACTATTAAGTTCTGCAGGGAATATGTCGAGTTAAAAGACGTAAATCTGTATGTATCCATACACATTGCCAAGCCGAAAGTAAGAAGTAAACCTTCTTTATTTAAATTCACAAAGTTTCCTTTGTGAATTTAAATAAAAATCGCAATCTTTAAAAAAATATTCTTCAAAATCTATGGTCAGTCCAAACAAATTTATAAAAATGTAGACGTCAAGCAATATGTCATGAATAAACAGGAGTTACTTTTTATAATTACTGTTTCAGCGGTTGTGTCATTCGTCGCAAAAATCCTAGACCCATCTAGCGGGTCACGGCGAAGGCCATAATGGTAATACATTTCCTTTTTATCCAAACGAAGTTCATAATATTCTCAAAGATTTCCAACATTTTAAGCCATAACAATATGCTACAATCTTCAGTCTCTTCGCCTACTATTTCAGCCTGCAAATGGAAAACAAATGGTAACTAGAGGAACACGGTGGGTTTTAGTCAGTAAAAGTCTGGCACTCCTCGCTCTACCCTGGGCAAGAGGAGTTGTTTGATAATTACTCACTTAAAACAAAGGCTACAAACCTTTTGTCCCACTATAACACAAGAGGGAACGATCTTTTAGACTTCTACTGACGAAAAGAGCAGAGTGTGGAGCGTTTATTTATCACTGAAAATGGATCTACATTACCATTCATATTGTAAATACATTGAAAATCTTTGAGGAAATAGTGAGGAAACCGGCACGTCCTAGAACCAAAACTTCGAAGACTTGTAACATCCACCAATACGCACTGGGCCCGCGTGGTGGATTACAGCCCGTTCCCTCTCCTAGAGAGGGCCAAGGGTCTGATTCAGAAAGGAAGACTCGGCCCTGGTATGAAAGGCAACGAAGGAACAGGAGTGAGTTTTTAGTCAGTAAAAGTCTGACACTATCTCGCGCTCCGCCCAAGAGCGGGGAGGCCAAGGGTCTGATTCTGAAAGGAAGACTCGACCCTGGTATGAAAGGCAACGAAGGAACAGGAGTGGGTTTACAGTCAGTAAAAGTCTGACACTATCTCACGCTCCGCCCAAGCGCGGGGGATGTCATTGGATGAGTTTTCCCGCCGAAAAAAAAAAGGCGCTTGAGTCCCAGCAGTGGGAACATTAAAAAGCTGATTATGCCTATGCTTGGAAATCTTTGTACAGATTGTATAAATTTAATTCTACTATTATGTTATATTGATTGGAATCTGATTAAGATGTTTCATAACGCATTTCGAATTTCAGGCTTCTACACACCAAATTGGAAGTCAAACACCCGCAATGGCCAACCGCATTACAAGCCAACCACTTTCCGTGTCGATATGACTTCAACAACCAAAACTTCTTGTTGAAATCTAAAAATTAGAAGAACATAGTTAACATGTGGAATGGAATCAAACCGACGCGGCTCTGGCATAAGACGGGGAGGATACATATGAAGAATATGTTATTTTCTCGATACTCGGCCAGACTCGTCGCTGAGTGTGACAGGGTCTATAACGTGCGAAAGCGAGAAGACTTATACACTTTCGTTGGTATCATCCTCGGCAGCGCTGCTTTCGCGAATTATCTATTTGGGACCTTCAGTCCACCAAATGATTGTAAGCAGCAAGAAGCATTGGAAGTTGAAGATGATGTATGTAAGACCTCTGATGATCCGTGCCCTCCCATTACGCCGCCTCCTTGTCCAAAAAAGTGTCCCAAACGAAAAAAGTAAATACTAAGAAACATACCGAAATAGTCACATCAATTTCCAGAGTGCAAATATATCCACTGAAACAAATTTGAGTTTTATTTTAATCTGGGGCTGTAGTGCGAATATTATAACGTGCCTACTCGATCTTGTTTATGTGAATTTGTACAAAAACATGAACAAGGGTCGTCCGGTGGACAATAATGCAAAATCTCTTTACTTCTATATAATATTGGACTAAAGCAAACCTTTGTTTACGTTAGGCCATTGTTCACGCCACAATTGCGGTGGTTTCCTCTTTGAGCAGTGGCTAGAGAGGCCCCACAGGCACCACATGGCCAGTTCGAGAGATTCTTGTTTCGAATTCAGGAGGAAGAAACACCCGAATGACACCATTGCGCAGATTGCCCGGAGGACACGGGGGAGCATAAGGTGGGAGTCTGCCCCGCTTGGGCGGAGCAACGCTGTGTCCTCGAGGATACGATCGGCGGCGGCGACCTCTCGTGTCCGGCCTTAGTTCAGGCCATGGTCCGGAACGAGAGGGAATGAGAAGCGGTCGCCGGAAGCAGTAATGCGAGTGAGCAATCGTGAGGGACCGGCCTGGACACCCTCATGCCCACAGAGTACTTTGGTAATCTCATGCCTTAGCCACTGCCACAAGAAACGCTTAGTCGAGAGTCACAGGGCGATATCTGGCCACCGTAGGCGCGGTCTTGTGGACGACGAGCTATGGTTATCTAGTTTGCCGCCCGGAGACCAAGCCTGAGTCAACGGCGCGTAGTGTTCCATGCGCCTCAACAAACAACAACAAAAAAATATAATTATATTAAATGCTAGAGTTACGGATATTAGAGCAATAGAGAAGGAATAAGAGTGATTAGATTGCTCACATTGAGTAGTGCGTTGTAGATGGATTTCCCTCACAATCTGTTGTTAGTAACGCCATAAATACAGATCGCATTAGTACAGATCTCCTTCCAGAAACTTTTACATGATCACAATGACATTGACAGCTGTTTAGTTCGCGTGTTTACTGCGAACCCATTGTTTCAGTCGTTTTACGAAATTTTCGTCAATTCTTCTTATTTAATAAATATCTTCAATATGCGAGCTTCAAAAGTAGTCGTTGTTGCAGTCATAATGGCAGCAAGCTATTATGCTTTCAAGAAGTTTAGTTAAGTTTAGATTTCGAAAAAATAGTTGGTAAAAGTGAAACAATTTAATGTTTACGTAGTTGGGTTATCGACAAGGTTGTGCTTGAGAATGTAAAGGTGTGAGATATGTACACGATGCGCCAGTAATCCAGCTTCCCTTTACAGCCCATGACATAGACCGACAAGAACATGCTGAACATTCTGGCTGTATTTGGCTACTGGCTACCAATGATGTCGAAAACGATGGAGCACGCTTACCTAGAAAAAACCTATTCACTCGTGACTTAAACATCACCAGGTTAAAGCTTTCACAAAATATAAGGTACCAAATGGGAATTCCACTCCTTAGTTTAACGCACAACAGAAGTATTACCGAAACGATTGGTGTCTTAGGGTGGGATGTCCACCATGTATCGGTGGTGCACCGTCGTACGTCTTATTGTCCGATGATGGAACGGACGAACGGGTTTCGAAGAATTAAATTATGCAATTTCAACGCACACTTCTCCAAATGTGACTAGGAACTCGATGATGATATTTATAGTCATGAAAATAGATTACATCTAAGCATGCTTGCTCCATCGTTGACTAATCGATTACCATCAGATGAGGTAGTGGTTAAACGTGAGCATAATAAAAAAATATAAGGGTCTGGGAACTGACTAGAACATTGTTTTTGCATTGTTTCAGAAAAAATGGGATAAATTGTCTGTGATACGAAATGTCATGCGAAGAAAATGTTTGACAGCCGGCAACAAATACTGAGACAAGCATTTTTTTTTAACTATTTCAAGATATTTGAAATGATTTAAAATCAAATAAATCAGGATATTAAAATGGACAAACGGGAGCAGTTAAAGTTCTTTTGTTTGGTAATGTCGATGACTGCTGGCGTGGCGTATTCGTTTGGAATGTTTACACTTCCAGAATTTTCATTATGGAGTAGAAAAAGTAATAGCAGTACAACCACAACAGTAGAAAATGTGAGCAACGATGAGAGGACAGAAGCAAAGGTACCCCTTGCAGCCAGATCTGGCGCTATGCTGGATCTGGAGGTTCTTAATGGTGCTAGTAGCAATGTAGATAGTGAAAGTTCGTGAGACAAGGTCTTGGGACAGAATGGTGTTAAGCATACTACAAACCAATCGGAGGGTTAAGGTTTCCCCTAGCTTGGTGTTTTATTTTTGTTTTCGTTCTAATGTTCAAATGTATATTTTCGCCTGATTTTTGTATATTAACACTTACACTAGTATGGTAATTAAAGTGTTTTGATTTGTAATATTTGATTTATTATTGGAATTTCCTTTCAGCCGAGTTTTCCATTTCATAAATACTTAAATACCTACGCCTTTCCCCCATGAGGATAGGAATAACATACAGAGTGCCACCTGCTACGATCCTTAAAACATTATATTAACTTACCAATTAATCAACCTACGTATTGAAGAAGTCAATTGGATCTGCTTAAATGGATTTGTAGAATAGAAAATAGAATTCTGTGAATATATTTTTTTGTCTTATTTTAAAATATGCGGGGCCGATCCCCAATACAATACAAACTACGTGATGCTTCGATAATTTGTCGCAAAAGAAAGAGGTATTAGATTTAAAAAAAAAACATGTTTTATTTTTTAGAATTAGATGGATCTTTTAACAAATTGTTATACAATATATTCAAAATAATCATAGAATTAAAAAAAACAACTGACATTATACAGACAGATGTATGGCTGACTGTCTCAGTCAAATTGCTCCGAATCTGCTGTACCGATTCAGTTGAAAATTGGTACATATTTAGATTTCTATGACCCCAATCCGGACACGTAACGCAAAAAAAAATATATGAGATAACAGTTTCTGGCGACAAAATAAAAATACAAAAAAAAGTTTGTCAATCTGTATCATCATCATCATCATCATCATCATCTTCCTGCCCTTGTCCCGTGTTATTTGGGGTCGGCGCAACATGTTTTTTTCTTCCATTCTGCCCTGTCACTGTCCTCAATCTGTATCAAACATTTTTAATAATTTTAATAACAATATTTTTTAAGTCATGTAATAGCATAGAAATTATTATGCATCGGCCCTCAGGCCTCATGTCCAAAACTACAGAGCCTAAAATTTTAGTAAGTGGAATGAATTGGCAGAGTTAGATGCAGAAATTCCGACGCACACTCCCCGAAATGTACCTAACCGACAGACTAGCAATTCCAGGACCAAGTTCAAGACTTCGAGAACATTGCCAATGATCCTCTTGGCTCATTTCTTAATTGACTCAGCGCATTAAGCTGGGATCCGGCAGATCCACCTCATTACCCCATGCAGTTTCTCGATGGCCTTAGCTCGTCGTCTTCGCCTCCACAGCTTGGACAGGAACACCGGTGCCAGTATCGGCAGCACCCGGTGTCTCATCGTTTGAGGATTTATCTTGACTGATTAGGTTTATTGCTTGGTTGAAGATGTGATCTAGCTCAGGAGCTAGACCTTGGAATATTGAGTTAGAGATTTTTTTTTTGGGTGGGAAAATCATCCAATGACATCCCTCGCTCTTGGGCGGAGCGAGAAGGCGTGTCAGACTTTTACTGACTAAAAACCCACTCCTGTTCCTTCTTTTCCATTGTTCCAGGGCCCCGGGGATCTCTTTCGCATCACCCATAGCCCCCGTAGGCTTCGACCCTGCTGGGCCCCTACGGTTGCTGACATCTCCTTGAGGCGTGCGTGGAACACTACGCGCCGTCGACGACTTGGGCTCGGTCCGGACGGTTACCGGACGGCCGGACGGTGAGCTACCCATTGCTCGCCGTCCGCAAGCCCGCACCTACGGTGGCCGGAAATCGGGATCGGAATCCCGGCGGCTGGGGCGCGAGGGCCATTGGCTCGCGCGTGCGCGTGCTCCTCCTCTGTGACGACGTCGTGTTGCCTTTCTAGGCACTCCTCAAAGAGAAGACTTACCGCCATAATTATGGCGTGCCCATCCTCCTCAGAGATGGGAGCAGTACTCCATACATGATTAGGCTGAACGTTTGAAACAGTTACAGGAACGCTATAGGCAACTAAGATACAGGTGGGTTTTAGACAGTAAAAGTCTGACACGCCTTTTCGCTCTAACCAGAGCAAACCAAAAAAATCTCCAGATGCCATACACGATCGAACTTGCATTTGACTCTATCTTGAGTTTTCTTGTGTACGTGCCCATTTTGCCGAACCTAAATCTAAACTCCTTTTATTTATTTTATTTCTACCAGACATATCTGCCGCATGTCAGATGAACGAGAACGAGAACGAGGCTAAAAGAGTCACATAATATTGGGTCTCATTAAACGCAAGGTGACAAACGCGGCAGACCAAAGCTAAAGTGGAGAGATGAGCTTGACTCTTACCGGAGAAACGGGCCCGCAATGGCCCGCAATGATTGAGGATACGTGTGTGGAAAGGGAGACCTTCTCCCAGCAGTGGGACATAATAGGAAAATTAGTACTAGATTACTTATATTTATACTAGCAGTCCTGGCAGACATTTTCCAGCTCGAAAATCAGTATTTTGACAGAAAAAAATTGAGAACCCGATTGCAGCATTATCTTACCGGGTCCAATTGTATTTTCAGACCATCCAGATGTCCACTCAAATATATACGAAATTAAATCCAAATCGATCAAGCCGTTTAAGAGGATTAGGTAACAAACACACGTACAGAAGAATTTTATATATGTCGTGGCCAGATTATAGAAATTGATCATTTCATGATATGCCCAACTAAAACTGGCCAGATCGGTTAAACATTAGCACTTGATGATATGTCAATACTCGTTTGGCCATATCATTCATGTAGGATTTCTATGATAATGAAAAGACTAAAGAAAGTAGGCCAAACGAGGATTGACATATCATCTAAGTTTAACGTTTAAAATGATCATTAAGTTGGCCATATCATGAAGTGATCAATTTCTATGATCTCGCCAAGATATATATAAAGATAGGTAGGATTAAAAGATTCACATCAATATGAAAGAAAGAAAGAAAGAAAAATTATTTGTACCTCACACATACAGTAAAATTTTTTAAGAAAAAAAACAGTAGAATACATAGGAATTAAAATATTGTAGAATTAAGTACCTACATATAAAAAGAAAACAAAAAATAACTGTATGATCTGTGCAAGGTCAAAAAGGCGCCCAACTCAGCATATGCTGCGATATTTAAAACGATAAATATCGCAGCGCTGGTATTCTGTTAGGGCCCGCGATGATGCCATGGTCACACTCACGGAGGTTAAATAAAACGATATAAAGTATATCAGAGGTGGAGTCGTCAAAACAATAATAGAGGTTAATAATGCAACCTAAAATTAAAAATAACAAACCACGCATTGACTCGGTTCATTAGTTATCAACAGCATTGTGATTTGTGATTCATATCTGTGACAGAAATCGTTGACGCCCACAGTAAAACGAGATCAGACATCACAGGTGCTGGTTGATAGTGACAAATACGGAAATACCACATTATTGAACAAGTTTATTTTGGACATTCGTTTGTACTACGCTACACTTATAACTCGAGGATTACTGAGGCCTCTACCATGAGATCATATAATAATACATTTGACGAAATAAACTGGACTGTTAAAGGGATGGAGCTATAGGGTGTATAGCTCTTTTTCGCTCGCCCGACTGACTTTTAACACGTCATGGTACCCCTGATCCAATTCACTACACACGCGGTTTTTAATCATGGATCTCTCTGGCTAGACTAACTAAAGGTGTAGATGATACTCATATTTTCATACGTAAGTTTACGCACGTTACGGTGATTCACTCTACTATCAGTCTTTATTGAACAACGAAGGTGAAATCCCAGGACTTTAAATCAAGGCACAGAACCCAACGAACACAGTCGAACCAGGGCAAGTTGCAACAGGGCGGTAAGATCCGTCATAAAGGATTGGCAGGAAAGACTACATAAGCGTTACTTTCTGGTTCACACAGGGATATGAGTGCTTCAGAAAGCAACATACCTATCCAAACAACCAACAAACATAACCTATAGGCCGGCTATGGGAACGTTTCAAAGACTTACCTTGGTTCTAGAACACAAAGGGCAAATGAAGGAACATAGATGGATATTAGTCAGTAAATCTGACACGCCCTTTTTCTCTCCATTCTAGAGCAGGACAAGACATTTCAAGATTTGTCAACTTAAAAAAAATCCGTACAGGCCAGGAGCTAGACCCACTACTTGTTAAGTATCTTGATGTAACTTTAAACAAGTCCTACATGAAATAAAGTTTGCCGTTGTGAGTATGTTTTACGTTACCACGATCGACACGTTTATTACGTATGGCACTGACACTGATTGGCCCGCTCCAGGTTCTTAACCAATCAGTAAACGTTTCGATCGTGTTAACGTTTTAAACAACTTGCACACAGCGCACAGGCTGCTCCTATAAGCACGTTCGTTCCGTCGTAGACCTCGTCCATCGCTCATTATCAGGCGTGATTGAGGTCAAGAACGGGGATCATGAATAATAAAAAGGGCTAATTTCTTCATAGATTTTTTAAAAGGATTTACGAGTCATCTGTATTGTTTGATTATGTACTACCACACCATATCTTAACATATTGCTAGACGAAGAGCACAAGTTGTAAGCTGAACCTGTAAAAACTTCTTTACGAAAAGTGGAAATCTTTTTTACTGTCAAATGCCTGAAGCCTGACAGATGACACAAAAACATATATCAACTGTCCGTCACAACAGCAAACGGGATTTCATAAAAATTACAAAATAATAAAAACACCTGGGGAAATGTTGTACCAATAGATTAAAAAAAAAAGTATGGGAATGGTATGGGAAAAGGTATACGATTGTTTGTGGTTCGGTGGTTCGTTCATCGTCGGATACAATTTCATGGTATCCATCATAAACTACTATGGAACACATAAGGTCGATGGGACACCAATAAGAAGAAGAAAAGACGGATTGCCGATTGATGAAGACGAAGAATAAATGTGCGTACAGCCTACCGTTGTGCAGACAATACTGATTTCAGCCGAAAGACACCCACTGGTGGACATAGGTCTGCCCCCAAGCGTCTCGACATCTCTCTGATGAAAGTAATTTCAACTATTGTAACCTAATGTATGTTTTTGCAGACAGATTCCCCTTGCACATTACGAAAAACCAGAAACCAATGTCTCAAGACACCTGCACAAAGGCACTGCTAAATGCCACAGCTATTTGAAATTTTCGGCAATAGGACATGTCAATTCATGAAAAATTTGTTGTGACTGTGCTTATCGTCAAAAAAGGTACAAAGTGATGCAGCAAATATTACTGCTATAGTACCTTTACGAAATTGACGGCACAAGTCATCAGAAGAAGATGTGTTAGCCAGAAAGATTTAAATCTTCGTGTGACCCATTGCGTTGGAAATGAAAGAATTAACGCCCATATAAAGATTGCAGTGACATGGCAAATGCGGTCGATGTGTTAAATTTAGCCTTATCATTCTGGCTGTCGTACAAATTCTTTCAGTCTGTTATAGAGAGTTATGGGTCACACGGTGGTTGTTACGTTTATGAGCAGGACGAGGAAGAACTTAGCGAAGTAGATGATGATGATGACGACGACTATTAACCGTAAGTTTGTAAAATATTTATTTATTTAAACTTCTTGTATCCACATATTGTACTATTTTATCAGAGTATCAAAGGTTAGGAAATATAAAGTACAAGCAAGCCAATTGGGTTGGAAGGATAGCGGTAAGACAACTTATTCAAGGAATAATACACTCCTTAAAATAATGCACCTGTTTATTTCTTCAGATAAACTGTTTCTTAATAATTATTAGTACAAAATGCTAATTAGGTCACCACTAGAATTTACGTCCGAAAGCTACCAGTGCTCTGGTCAGACTGATTATACCCCAACCTAGGGCTTATTGCCTCCCCTCTTTAATATTTTATAACCGTACATATGTGAATAGTTCAGTCTCGAAGATTTTTCGAAACGCAAAAAAATGTTTTTTTTTTTTGTGACCTAACAACAAATTTTCTGTTTTCAAATTTATTCCTGTATCTATATGTACTATAATTTATGCCAAATTTCAGGATTCTGAGTCAACGGGAAGTACCCTATGAATTTTGATTGCTTTGAGCGTCGAAATGCACGTTTTTTTGCGACATTTATTTTTCGTTTTATTTTTGCTTTTATTTTTCGTTAACTTAGAAGTTTTATTTTTTCACATCTTCAAGGGACCGCAGATCTTAGTGTATGGTTTTAATTTTAACTCGATACCTCCACGCTTTACCGAGATAAAGGGTCTTGACAGACAGACAGACGGACGGACAACAAAGTGATCCTATAAGGGTCCCGTTTTTTTTTTTATTAATGATAGGCTCGCGTTTGACCACCATCTCACCTTTTTTTTTTTCTTTATTATTGATAGGCTCGCGTTTGACCACTATCTCACCTGATGGTAAGCGATGATGTGGCCGACGATGGAGCACGCTTGCCTAGAAGTAACCTATTCACTCTTGACTTAAAGACCCCTAGGTTGTAGCTATCAGGAAACACAGACTCCGGCAGGGAATTCCACTCCTTAGCTGTACGCATTATGAATGTGTTCCCAAAACGCTTTGTACGTATGGGTGGGATGTCCACCATGTACCGATGGCGCAACGCCGTACGTCTAGTGGTCCGATGATGGAATGGACTTGGTGGAATTAAATTGTGCAATTCCAACGCACACTCCCCGAAGTGTAATCGATAGAAAACCGACAGGCTAGCAACTCGGCGTCGGTGCTTAAGGCTTTGGAGTTTTGATTCGACAAGTGCATCATCACCGATGATCCTCTTGGCTCGCTTCTCAATCGACTCCAGAGCATCAAGCTGGTATTTGGCAGACCCATCCCAAAGATGAGAGCAGTATTCCATACACGATCGAACTTGAGCTTGATAAAGTTTGAGCAGCTGTTCCGCCGTGAAGTACCGTCTCACCTTAGCTAAGATCCCCAATTTTTTGGCAGCCTGTTGAGCTTTAGCCTCGATGTAAGAGCCGAAATTGAGGGTAGACGACAATGTTACCCCAAGAAGCTCAAGGCCGTCGGTTATCGGCACGATTACACCCCGGAATGATGGAGCCGGGTGGAATTGGCTCCGTTTGGCGGAAAAAAGACACGCCTGGGTTTTAGCAGTATTGAACTTGACCAGATTGGCATCGCCCCAATCGGATACTGCCTTCAAGGAGAAGTTCAAGCGTTCAACCATAGCCTCTCGGAAAGACTGCATCTGTGACCCACTAGCACGTGCACCGGGCACGTATCTCTCAGCAACAGTGCTATCGTCTGCATACCCAAAGGTACCGGGTTTAAGAAGGTCGTTTATGTGCAGCAAGAACAGTGTTGCCGAGAGCACCGACCCCTGAGGGACCCCGGCATTATATCACCTGATGGTAAGCGTTGATGTGGTCGACGATGGAGCACGCTTGCCTAGAAGTAGCCTATTCACTCTTGACTTAAAGACCCCTAAGTTGTAGCTATCTGGAAACACAGACTCCGGCAAGGAATTCCACTCCTTGGCTGTACCTACGCATAATAAATGTGTTCTTAAAACGTTTTGTGCGTATGGGTGGGATGTCTACCATGTACCGGTGGCGCAACGCCGTACGTCTAGTGGTCCGATGATGGAACGGACTTGGCGGAATTAGATTGTGCATTTCCAGTGCACACTCCCCGAAATGTAAACGATAGAAAACCGACAGGCTAGCAACTCGGCGGCGATGCCCAAGGCTTTGGAGCTTCGACTCAACAAGTGCATCATTGCCGATGATCCTCTTGGCTCGCCTCTCAATCGACTCTAGCGCATCAAGCTGGTGTATTTGGCAGACCCGTCCCAAAGATGAGAGCAGTACTCCATACACGATCGTACTTGCGCTTGATAAAGGTTGAGCAGCTGTTCCGGCGTGAAGCACCGTCAGTTGAGCCTTTGCCTCGATGTATGAGCCGAAATTGAGAGTAGACGTAACCCCGAGAAGCTCAAGGTGGTCGGTTATTGGCACGGTCACACCTCGGAAAGATGGAGCCGGTTGGAATTGACTCCGTTTAGCGGAAAAAAGACACGCTTGGGTTTTAGTTGCATTGAACTTGACCAGATTGGCATCGCGCCCCAATCGGAGACCGCCTTCAAGGACGAGTTCAAGCGTTCAACCATAGCCTCTCTTTTTTTTCTTTTTGAGGTACGGAACCCTAAAAAAAATACGGTCGAACAGAACAATGATTAACGATTAGGACCTATTTTGAAAAAAAGTGTCAGCAAACCTAATTCTATCGTATTTTCTCCACAAATAATGTTTTAGTTCTAAGCTGGCAATACTCTTGTAGAATTGACAGCACAAATCATCTCGTAAATGTCTTGGTAACCAAGAAGTCAGTGTCAAAGAACATGTAAATCATGGAAAATAAGCAGTATACAAAATCAAAACCAACATTACGATCTCAGAAATTAAAATAATGACACCCAAAAAAAAAATCTAGTGCAAGCTAGTGCAAGATGGCAAGGCTACTATTCTATGACTGGCTTCAACTGTCATTCTCATTTTGGATATCGTACAAATTCTTCCAGTCAGTCTTAGATAGATATGGGTCTCACGGTCGTTATGAGTATTACGAAGAAGAGGAATGCAAGTACACGTCGAGGAAAAGGAAGGAGAAAGATTGCGGACCAGATGATGGCGATGACTATTAACCGTTCGTAAAATATCAGCTTAGCATATCAGCATTTCTGTCCGCGGGAACGTTTAAAAGTTACCGTTGCCTTGGAACGCAAAGGGCAACTGAAGGATACAGGTGGGTGTAAGGCAATAAAAGTCTTGACACGCCCTCTCACGCCATCCAGAGCGTAAAAGGTTACTAAAAAAAAAGCATATTAGCCTTTAATGTTCTCACTGCTGGGATATTGTGTGTATAATCTGTGTTTTCTAATGGCTACAACCCGGGAATCTTTAAGTCAAGAGTGAATAGGTTACTTCTAGGTAAGCGCGCTCCATCGTCGACCGCATCGTCGCTTTCCATCAGGTGAGTGTCTATTAAGAATAAAAAAAAATATAGGCTTCCTTTCTGTAAGAGGGAGTAGAACGAAATATATCATACGGATCCGGTACCGGTTGGTAGATCACAGTTTTAATCTCCTTAATACAATGGCGAAGGTTATCTTCTCTTTCTATAGAGCTTTCATCACAAAAGTTCCATTCCTCTCCATGATACGTTCGGAACTTGACAACCGAATTCGATTTTAGGACTTTTATAATTGTTATTGATAGGCTCGCGCTTAGCTACCTAATGGTATGCCATGATGTGGTTGACGATGGAGCACGCTTGGTTTTAAGTAACTTTATTCACTCTTGAATAAAGACCCCCAGGTTGTAGCTATTAAGAAACACAGACTCTGGCAAGGAATTCCACTCCTTAGCAGTACGCATATGGGTTCCCAAAACGTATAGTTTATTTATTTATTTATTAAAACTTTATGCAACACAAAGGTACAAAGGCAGACTTAATGCCTTAGGCATTCTCTTCAAGTCCACCAAGTATCACCATGTACCAGTGGCGCATCGTCGTACGTCTGGTAGTCCAATGATGGAACGACTCTTAAGCTAGAACTACATTAGACCGACGCACACGTGTAACACGCCAGATTTCTACGTAGAACAACGTCACGTGGCGTGGATCAAGTGTAGCTCTACAAGTACAGTTTCCATATAAAATGTATGGAGACCGACGCGCCCAGATCGCCGTGTGTGGCACACGTGTGCGCAGTGTAGTTCTAGCATTATTGCCATTGCAGATATAATCTGAATGAGGTATAGGATAGGTATAGGTATAGGAGCGTGAGGACTGGCTCAACGAAATAGGATCGCTCTATTCTTGTACCAGTATGGACGATGATGATGCTTCTGATGACCTCCTAGAGGCACTGATGGCCACAAAGATGTACTAAACGACACAACTCATTTCACAGATAACGTGGCGACGCAATACAAATGATCCTGTCGACAACATGACGCCCTCGGAGTGAAGAACATCCTAGCTGTGGAAGGGAAACTGCTCAGGGATTGCTTATTCTGGTTCTCTTACTGGGTTTGAACTTTTTCTATACAAGCTTGCGTAGTAACTTGAGTGCCTAGTGCGAGTTAGTTTTACATTAACTCGATCGACACGTGTATGTGGTTCGGCGTTCTGATTGGCCCGCTCCAAGCCCTTAACCAATCAGAGAGCCAAACTCGATAAACGTTTCGATCGTGTTAACGTAAAAACAACTCGCACTCAGGCGTTTGATTGTTGTTTTGATTTTCTAAATACAATTAAACTAGAATATGAGTAGAGGCATACGTCTATAAGAACATAGAATAATAATAGAATAGAATAGAAAACTTTTATTCGGTACAGACACAGCACAACGGTCCAACAACAACAATATAAACAACCACAACAATCAACAACAACAATTAGCAACAACAACAACAATTAGCAACATCAACAACAATAATCAGCAACAACAATAACAAATAGCAACAACTATAACAATTAACAACAATGGGTCAACATCAAATTTCAAAGATATCAACGCGGCACTTTAAGAGTACTATTTTCCAGAATTGTTTTATTTGTCCAGGTGTCATCTAGCCATATAATCGAAGAGAAATAAGAATACCTAGGTCACCCGCGGTAGCCACAGATCCATAACAGATAGAAGCCAAGCCCAAGCAAAAAATTAACAAAAAGACGTAAATGTCTATGTAAAATACTGATAGTTACACAATGCAAATAAATTATTTAAACCAGTGCTGATGCTAATCATTAAAACAATCCCGCACGATATACGCTTCAATATGGCTCGAGCAAATCACAACCACACATTCTACTCGAAATCAAAACAATTCCGCACGGTATATGCTTCAATACGGCTCGAGCTTAAGGATTAGCAAATCACACCTACATAGACTGCTCGAATCAAAACTATTTCGCACGATATATGCTTCAATTGGCTCGAGCTTAAGGGTTAGCAAATCACACCTACATAGACTGCTCGAATCAAAACAATTCCGCACGGTATATATGCTTCAATATGGCTCGAGCTTAATGATTACCATATCGCACCTACATAAACTACTCGAATCAAAATAATTCCGCACGGTATATGCTTCAATATGGCCCGAGCTTAATGATTACCAAATCACACCTACATAGACTGCTCGAATCAAAACAAATCCGCACGGTATATGCTTTTATATGGCTCGAGATGATGATGATGATGATGGCTCGAGCTTAAGGATCGGCAAATCACATCCACACTGACTGTAAGGGCGGCAAGACGGAAAACACTTGGCCTACGGTTTGACTAGAGCTTCATGCTCATGTTCTCTTACACCTCGGTATCTGTCATCTTCCTAATCTTTTCTCTACTATATTGGGGTCGGCTTTCAATCTACCGGATGCGGCTGTTTACCAGTATTTTACATGGAGCTATAGCCAGTAATTTGGCAAAATGATACTCCTTAGATAGACTGATGCTCAGACAATCTAGCGTCTGACTACAATACTTGTAACGGCTGTCAAAGATCTACGAATTTACGTTTTTTTTTTTATCAGTTTGTAAATTTGTAATCTTGGTATGCAATAAAGTATAATTATATAGGGTGATTGGCAATTAGTGTACGATACTTAAACACGTGATTGTACTCATGATAACAAACAATTTTTATTATGGGAGCAAAGCCGAAATCGCGAAAAAAATATCAGGTGTTCAGTACATTAGGCAAACATAAATGTACCGAACAGCTGATTTTTTTTTCGCGATTTCAGGTTTGTTCCCATAGTAAAAGTTGATGGTTATCATGAGCACAATCACGTGTTTAAGTATCGTACACTAATTACCAGTCACCCTATATAAATAAATAAATTTCAACCGGAACCAATAGCTTTATGTGCTTTCCGAGGTACGGGGTGTCTCAGTAGTTAGAAAAACTTGAGAAAGTATATATGAATTGAAAAGTTCACATTGCCGTTTTCGAATCCGCAACCTCAAGCCTGAGAGACGGGTGCCTTAACCACTGGGCCATCACGACAGCACGGTCTTCGTATATTGTAAAATAGTCCTTGTCTTATCTTCGTGTACATGTACAGTCAGGGGTCAAAAGTGCAGTTGCACTCCATCAATGCTAAAGGGTCTAAAATGTCTTTGTAGAAGAGGGTCAGTGGTTCATGCCTGATTTGGTTCGTAGCATAGAGTCTATAGTATTTATTAAACTAGTTGTGGACTATGAAACTTCTACTACAATGAAATTTTAGACACTTTAGCATTGGTAGAGTGCTACTGCACTTTTGACCCCTGACTGTACATTCAATGCAATTCAGTAGCATTTGCATCTCTCGAAACTTATCTACACCATCATTCTCTCGGCCCTCGTTTTGTTTGAATTGGGAAACTATCAAATGAATTCTTTCATACTAGGGTAGAGCGAGAGGGCGTACCAGCTCTTTACTGACTAAAACCCAAAATATGTTCCTTCATTTGCCCTTTGCGTTCTAGGGCCACGGTAACTCTTTCAAATTTTCCCGTAGTTACCGCTCTAGGTGGAGCGAGAGGGAATGTCAGACTTTTATTAACTAAAACCCACCTGTGTTCCTTCATCTAGCCTTTGCGTTCCAGGACCGCGGTAACTCTTCCGAACAATCCCGTAGCAAGGTCTTACGTCCTATTCTATGTTTTACTGGATGTTAAGATCTTTCGTATCATTAGCAAATACAGCGTTTCTTGCGTAAAAATAATAGGATTGACTCCCTGACGATTAGATCAGGCTCATTTCCTAACTAAACCTAATAAACCTCAATCTGGGGATATGCATATCTGGTCATGCAGATCCCACTAAAAAAGCGCATCACCTCGCTGGCCCAGGCACAGCCTGAATCCAAACTGTGAGATGAACCCATGACAGTACAAAAAAAAGTGACCAAAAGCAAAACTTTACTATAAAAACCTCATAGAGACAAACGTGATAGCCTTTAACCATAAATAAAAGAATAAAAACATGCATCTGACACCTTTACGTCAAAGACATCAAAAGTCATCCGAAAGTGCTCACATCTTGAAAGAAATAGAAATCGCTGAGTGTTAAAAAATGTGGTAGAAGAATACAAATACGGAAAATCTTATTCAAAATTATAGTGATGATGTCGAGGACATTATTCCACGATGCGCTCTGGTTTTCTGTTTCTTTCTTCGTTTCGTACAAATTCATGGAGAATTTTATAAGGAAGCATCGGCATTGTGATCCACCTCAGAGGGACATTAAAGCCTCCATCGATTTTCCTACGACAACAGTCCCGCGAGGTATAAAAAGAAACCAGATTGAAGAAACGAGCTGCTATCTACCGTATCCAGATGATAATTAAATGTATGTATATATTTATCGGATTCCGTTTTCGAAAGATAACAAACACAACAACACTTGCATCACTGCTTACCATCAGGTGGGATCGCAGTCAAGCATTAGTATTTATATCAAATAAAAAAAAACAGCCCTATTACTAATAACCTCCTCTGTTGTGGGAACGTTTGAAAGAGTGACCGTGGACCTAGAACGCAAAGGGCAACTGAAGGACACAGGTGGGCTTTAGTCAGTACAAGCCTGACGCATCCTCTCGTTCCACCCTAGGGCGGGAGAAGTCTCCGATGATTTTCCCCCTCACAAACAAAGTAGCCTCTTCTGTCCGTCCTTCCGTCTGTCAGCGGGCTGTATCTGATGAACCATATTATGTACCTAGATGTTAGAGACGGTATACCAATTGCCATTATATTCAAAATAAAAGGGGAACTCCATACAAGAAACGTTTATGGTAACATCAGTAACGTGTATGGCAAGTCCTACTCGCTCTTAGCCGTAGTTACAGTTGTACCCTGTTACTGGTACATTTTTTTTTAAATCATCATCATCATCATTTCAGCCGAAAGACGTCCACTGTTGGACATAGGCCTCCCCCAAATGTCGCCACAATGACCGGTCCTGTGCGTCTCGCATCCATCGGATTCGATTTTTTTTAAATAAGTACTAGGGTGCAATTTTGATATTGCAAGATGCAGAAAAATTGATCTGATATTATAATTAAGATTTAAAGAGTAAAATGTAAGAGGTTACTGACCACACGAATAAATTAACCATTAGTTTGAAAATAGCAAACAAATAATAATAATTATATTCAGAATTACAAGATAATTTAAAACAACGGCTTATAAAGGTACAGTTTCGGCAAATTATAAAATTACCCATTGATTCTCTCTCAGGCTTAAAAGACCAATACTCCTATTAACACCTTAGCAAAAAAAGATTGTTATAATTTCCATCATTTATTTCTTGGTATGAAACGCACGGTAGTGATCATTCAGTTAAAACGACTGTTTCTCTTTGTAGCTGCCTTGTACATGCGTGCTACGGTTAGATCTATTACATTTCTACACTGTTGAGTTTTACTAGGTATCCAGGTTGTTATTTTATTACACCTAAATAGTTATTTTTTTAAGTTTTCTAACCCATTTATTTATACACAATGTCTACATCTCTCATCCAACTCTCCTGTCGCAGATCTATATGAAGTTCTTTTTTTTAATTACAGCGATTTGTGCTCATCTATATGTATTTGTTATTTTCGATGTTATGCTATGCTATGTGTTTTCGTGTAAATAAATCAATACATAAATACCTTTTTTCGTCTCTTCCTCCCAGGATATGTGTTCAAAGGCTGAGGTGGCGGTGGTATATGGTAGAAATAAGGAGGCGTGTAAACCATATCGTCCATCCCAGAGGCGATTGGCGTCCCCCGTGACGGTACCATGGACCGCACTGTCCCATACAGACTCCTGTTGCGTCCTTGTTTCCCGTACATGTTCATCATCACACCGAATTCGCACTGGCTCCACAGTTTTCTGCCTTTGCACGATCACGTTTAAGTTTCATGAAATACGCGCGAAAATGAAACAGATAATCGCGAGGGCCGCGCAAGACCGCAGTGTATGTAAGTACAACTTATTTTTTTTTAATAAAAAAATAAGCTACCGTAGTATGTTTTTTTTTAATTTGGTAACGAGGTTTTCTAATAGATAAATATTTTTAGAAATATTAAGATCTTCAGTTCCCCGTTTTTGGACGATTAAAATTCTTGTTGAATGAACGCGAGCGACCAGTGTTGTTGTCACGGTATCAAATGCGTGTTTCGTTGGAGAATGCAGAGTTCCATCATGAACACATTACATCTAATTATCATAGTTTATCTGCTTTTTCCAATAGGCTACGTGGAGCGCAACGTATCGACATAGTCATGTTTGAAAATGAACAAAAAACATGTGCGCACGCAGATCCGCGCGCCGATCCACATCGGTAGGTTTAAAAAGTCTGTCATAATTATATTTTATTCGTATTAAAATCAATTATTTTTTAATGTTATTACGTCACGCGTCGTTTGAAACTCGTAAAGATGTGAAGTAACATTTCTTCTACTTCTTCCTGCCCTTGTCCCGTGTTATTTGGGGTCGGCGCAACACGTTTTTTTCTTCCATTCTGCCCTGTCACTCGTCATACTATCACTAACTTCCTTTTCTTTCATATCACTCTTCACACAATCCATCCATCTTTTCTTTGGTCTCCCTCTCCCTCTCCATCCATCCACATGTAAACTCATAACTCTTTTAGTAACATGCGTTTCATCCTCTTCACATGACCAAGACAAACGATTCCCTTTCAACTTTTCAGTCACTGGCGCCACTTTCAAACTTCCCCTAATATACTCATTTCTCACTTTATCCATTCACGTCACACCACACATTTGTCAGTACATTTTAACATTTGTCGTTACTATTATTCATAAGATTTAGGTAAAATTTTATTGGATTCTCGTAAAAGATAAAAATAGAGTTTAAATCTTGCCTTTGAGCCTTTGGCATCAGTTTTTTATTAGTAATCAATCGTGCAATTATAATAAATACCATAATTAGCCTTATAATGTTTCCAATTCTGGGACATAAGTAGTTCTCCTCTCTAGGAGAGGGAATCGCGCAATTATTTAGTGGTAAATATATCACACTGTAGTTCTTAATATCATCAATTATTATCATGTATTTCCATACATGATAATTATTATTTGATATTATTAATTGCACTATACCTAATATAAATACCCACAGGTAGGTATTCCTAGCTACCTATAGGTATTTATATTATACTGGTTTAAACAATATTTGTTAATTATAATAAGTATTTTCGACGTAGCTACACTAGAAATGACGAGTGGCTACTTAGTATGTCTTTAAAAATAAATTACTTAAGTATGTACCATTTCACATATTTATATTTCATTTTATTTGGGTGGGACCTGACACGATACCAAATTACACAACTACTCATAATTATTTTTGAAAGATATTATCTCAGTAAAATCATAAAAACACATTTCAGAAAGTCGTATAAAAATAACTTTGGGGAGAAAATAAATGTGATGCCTGCCATCTAGGAGGTAAATCCGGTACCACAACTAACCAACACAACAGCCGCACGACTTGATTACAAGCCACACCTGTTTAGTTAGTTCGACCTGCGACTACTAGGTGGCGCTGCGTTGCGCGATAAGCCAACTCTTTTTGACGTGTTCAACCTTCTTGATTAACCGTGACAACCATTGACAAGGACGTGACAGTGCATATTCAAAATCGTTTTGTCAAAATGGCGGATCAAAAGAAAGTAACATAAAATCACCACCCTATTAAAATGTTTAAAAAAGCTTCTGGCATCAAGACCCTCAACGAAAAATAAATTCTAACTTTTACCGAAATTAACATGGCAGCTGGAAAAGTTGCCAAGGCGTTTTTCAACATCATTTTCGACACTGTGCATTGTGCTAGTGTGCATGGGAAGGACAATGGATTTGGGAACAACTATGTTTGGGCTGGATCGTTAGAATCGGGTCTCCAGATAGCTACTCACCACAGGAAACCTCTTATGGTGATAATCCACAAGTCATGGTGCACCGCTTGCAGAAACTTGAAGCCGAAATTCGCTAACTCCCCTGAGATTCAGACATTGAGCAAACACTTTGTAATGGTTAATCTGGTTGATGAAGATGAGCCAAAGAACAATATTTTTGCGCCCGACGGAACATATATACCGAGGTACAAGTTTGAATTTCTCGCGAAACTTCGACCAGGAATTTTTAGGCAGGTTATGGAATAAGGAAATTTTTGTTATACTCCCGATAATATTTGTAATTTAACTAATTGAATCAATAACACAAGTATCCCTTAATTTAATTAGAGCACACAGCAACAACTTCCTTGTTAATGCTGATCAACCAGCCTTTAACATCTGCTAACATAGGGATCTAACTATCTGGGGGTTTGTTCAACGGCAGCCCCTTTTACCAACTTCAATTTTCGTAACTTAAATATAGGTTCGCATATATTTAGGTGTCTTAGTCTGATATTTCCAATATTTCGAGAAGTAGTTCTTTGACAACATTCGTTAATAGTTCCCTTGAAAGTTGTTCCCTAATAGAAACGCTCGGGTTCAACTTTCCTCGTTTATTCTGAAATCTAATCTGTTCTTTATTCATATTGTTGTAAACCACATCAAAATCCGTCGCGTGGTTCAGAAGAAATTAGCGGATACAGACGCGGAAAGCGACTTCAAAAGACATTAAAGTTTAGCCTATCGTGGATATTCGTTACATACTTTATTATTATTGATAGGCTCGCGTTTGACCACTATCTCACCTGATGGTAAGCAATGATGTGGACAATGGAGCACGCTTGCCTAGAAGTAACCTATTCACTCTTAGCTTAAAAACCTCTAGGTTTTAGCTGTTAACAGTACTCCGTCGCTTGCCTTCCACGCCTAGTTCATCCTACGTTTTATTCTTCTGATATATTAGATACCATTTGAGCAAAGTAATAATAAAACTGCATGTGGGATGTGGACTCTGCCATCATTGTACAGATGGTGGTGTCAGATAATGTCTTAATAGCCACGAGCCTCAACCAACATCTTAGGAGGCTCTTGTTTGGCGACTGGGTCAAGAGCCTGATTCAGAAAGCAGTAGATATTTCTGGACACTGCTCGTATAGTTGAGGTTTCTGTCTCGGGAACCCTGACCATCGGTAGCTTAGAAGCTGTTCCCGATATCGATGGTATACTTACCTAAATTTTTTTATATCTTTAATCTATACTTTTATTGAAATATTTTAATCTACATGGTTGAAGAGAAGTGAATAGTTAGATGTTGGCTGATAAGGATGGTACAACAATTGATTGCTGTATTGTCTGATGGGCACACGGGCAGATCGTGCATGGGTTGCGGGATTGTTCGAAAGAACCACCCTGGAACGTAAAGGACAACTGAAGGAAAAGCTCCTTGAAGTCCTCTCCACCTTAGTTCGGTCTTCGTCATAATTGTTATTTTTTAAGTTCTCCTAATCATAATGTATTTAATAGTTTATTTATAATATTAGCATATATAAGTATTTTATGATTGTAACTTAATTTAATGATACTACATTCTACTTGATATATCCGTTATTTAATTATTGTCTACACCTACCACAGTGTTGTCTCTTTTAACCCAAAGGTAGAGAATGCCTTGTTGCATTAAGTCCGCCTATGTACCACTACTGTACATGAAGTCTTAGTTTAAATAAATAAATAACTAAATAACTGGTGGGCTTTTAAGCCAGAAAAACTCTGACATTACCTCTCGCTAAACCCAGAACACGAGGAGTTATTTAATAGTTTTCCATTTAAAAAAGGCTGTTGAATAATGAAGCATTACATAACAATAACATTCTCATTTCTTTCCCCAGAATCTTATTCATATCACCTACTGGCTTAGTGGACACCGACATTGTGAACGAGGAAGGCAGCACTCAACACAAGTACTTCTACAGTAAACCTGAACAAATTGCCAAGTCAATGAGAAAAGTGCTAGACAAGTACACGGAGGAACAATTTGACGTATGAAGAATTTATTAGATATTGATAGAAGAATAAATCTTACCAATTTAGACACAAACATGATCAAAAACGGAATCATCATAATTAATTTAATCGATTCTCTTCTGCATTTTCAATAAATTTTTGTTTGTAGATTAGGGAATTGACAAGTTTTAATTGGTTCCAGGGTCCTTAAAAACCTAAAAAATGACTCTTTGACAAACTGTGATAGAGATGAGTCTGTAACTGTATTTTGTGTCAATAAAATCAAAACCGCACAATGATAACAAATCGCGTTTCTTTTTTTTTTATTTCAATACCTTCTTTTTTTTCGGTGGGAAAATCATTCAATGACATCCCCCACCTTGGGCGGAGCGGGAGGGTGGGTATGTCAGACGTTTACTGACTAAAAACCCACTCCTGTTCCTTCGTTGCCTTTCATACCACGGCCAAGTCTTCCTTTCGGAAGCAGACCCTTGGCCCCAGTAGGCTTCGACCCTGCTGGGCCCCTACGGTTTGCTGACATCTCTTTTAACAAAGTGTATAATCAATTTACATCTTTGACATTATTTTTTCACAGTATCTCATATAATTTAATTTATCTTATATAATTTAATTTATCATAAATAATTTAAAATTATTATATTCAGTATTCTCATATAATTTAAAATATTGCTCACCGCAGAAACGCTCAAAGCTTGCAAACGGTGAGCAATAGGTAGCTCTCGTCCGATTAAGACGAAGCTCAGGTCAACGGCGCGTTGCATTCCACAAGCGCTCTAATAGAGTTGTCAGCAAGATTGACGGAGCCAGTTAAGGCCGATGCCTACCAGGGCGCTGCGGATTATTCGAAGACGTTACTATGGCTCTCGCAAAAGTCAACTGAAGGAACACTGTGGGTGTTATCACTGTCAGTAAAAGCCTGACACTCTCTCTCGCTCCACCCGAAAAGTCATTTGATCATTTCCCACGTAAAAAGGTTTTTTTTTTTCATGGATAGGCTCGCGTTTGATCCACATCTCACCTGATGGTAAGCGATGATGTGGCCGACGATTCAATCTTGACATAAAGACTAGTAGCTAAAACAAAACACACGACTCAGGCAGGGAATTCCACTCCTTAGCACAATAAATGTGTTCCCAAAACGCTTTGTACGTATGGGTAGAATGTCTACCATGCCCTCAAGCGGCTCCTGCCCAACCTTGGGGGTCCAAACGCCTCCTGCCGGAGGCTCTACGCAGGCATCGTACAGTCCATGGCCCTTTATGGGGCGCCGGTGTGGGCGCCGTCACTGCGAAAGCGACCGGCGGCCCAGCTGAACGCGTGCCAGAGGGTCATGGCCATACGGATGGTGCGGGGATACCGCACGGTTTCCCGCGAAGCGGCGAGCCTCCTTGCTGGCCAGCCACCATGGGATCTGGTGGCAACAGGCCTTGCACGCATGCACGATCTGCGCGTGGAGATGCAACGTCGGGGCGAAACTCCGCTGCCACGACAAGTCGCGGCATGGCGGACAGAGCTCCGGCGGGGTCTCATGGCGGGATGGCGACAGCGACTATCGCAACCCAGTGCTGGGCACGTCATAATTATGGCGGTAAGTCCCCTCTTTGAGGAGAAGGCAACACGGTGTCCTTACCTTCCGCATGACGCAGGTCCTCACCGGACATGGTAAGTTCGGGAGGTTCCTGCACCGAATTCGTGCGGAAGAAACGCCCGGGTGTCACCATTGTGTGGACCACCCGGAGGACACGGTGGAGCACACGGTGGAGGTGTGTCCCGCTTGGGCAGAGCAACGCCGTGTCCTCGTGGGGGCTATCGGCGGCGGCGATCTCTCGCACCGGGCCTTGGTACAGGCCATGGTCCGGAGCGAGGAGGAGTGGCAGGCGGTCGCCTCCTTCTGCGAAGCAGTAATGCTAGCAAAGGAGGCGGCCGATCGCGTGAGGCAACGGTCCTCACGCCCCAATCGCCGCCGGGATTCCGATCCCGATTTCCGGCCATCGTAGGCGCGGGCTTGCGGACGGCGAGCAATGGGTGGCTCGCCTTCCGACCGTCCGGTAACCGTCCGGACCGAGCCCAAGTCGTCGACGGCGCGTGCTGTTCCACGCGCGCCTCAAGGAGATGTCAGCAACTGTAGGGGCCTAGCAGGGTCGAAGCCTACTGGGGCCAAGGGTCTGATTCTGAAAGGAAGACTCGGCCCTGGTACGAAAGGCAATGAAGGAACAGGAGTGGGTTTTTAGTCAGTAAAAGTCTGACACTATCTCCCGCCCCGCCCAAGGGCGGGGGATGTCATAAGATGATTTTCCCGCCGAAAAAAAAAAAAAACCATGTACCAGCGGCGCAACGCCGTAGGTACATCTAGTGGTCCGATGACTGGCAGACAGACTTAGCGGAATTAGAAGCGTTTTCCAGTTTTAAAAAAAAGCACTTACATCTTCGACGACGGGCTCGACGTACATCTCCACGGTGTTGTTCAGTGGTGGCAGCGGCATAGGCATGGGTGATGCCGCTGCCGAGGACCTGCGTGATATGCTGTTGCAGGAGCATTGCGACACGGACCGACGGGAACGGGGAGATTCTCTGTGGACAATGGAAATATTCACTTAGTTATTGTATTACATAACAATACACAAACACTGATATATGTATCGTCCTTTGCTGGCTGTACCCTGAGGGAAACTTATAAGGAACGGCTAAAACAGAATCGGGGATGGTGGACGTTGAGAATCTCTCTTTTATTTAATTTGTGTGGCCTAACAGAAGATGCTTTACGTCGACGCCGACATATATTCACGCTGCTTGTTAGTGATTTCCAAAAAAGCTGAGGGCCATAAGCTAGAAACCCTTAACTAAAAAGAAGAGTGCTTTCAATCTGATTGAAGCACTTTTTAGTAGTTAGGCATAGATTATCGTTAGTTATTGATGAAGATGAGGATATAATATGTAGGTAAGTAATTAGGGCTGAACTGAGTCTTCGCGTAGATGTTGTTCATCATTGGCGTTGAATTTTCCGACTAGCTTTATCTACGCTTTTTTGGCCGCGTGTAGATACGATCACAGTTGTATGGATGCACAAGGTATAGGTATGTATGTATAACTCCATCTCTAAAGCGCGTATTTTGAGTACGGATGGGACAAGTGTGTCATTCAATACACCCTAGCTCCTGAAGGTTAGCAGCTCCTTGGTGTTACTGACAATTTCGCGGAGGGTACCTCGGTTTCCGTATTGACCACTGGGCAGCTTGGAACAACGGTACGGTGCAATCACCATGGTTTTTCATGGCAAAAAAACGTGTGTAAAGAATCTGTTCTTTAATAATTCAGGATAATTATGTTTATTTATAAGTCAGTCTGGTTGTTATGCGCATATTGTGCATGCTTAGTCAGGTGCAAATTACGGTAAACAGCGTTGTGAGGTCAACATTGGAATTGTGTTAGTTTTAGCTAGAACTCACGTACAGAGTAGGTTGTAACAATATGTCAGTAAGAATTATGATATGGCCTACCTTGATGAACGGGCGCTAATCTTGTAGAATACTTGCTTGCTCATAAATGCTGAATTATACAGAACCTATGCAAGGTGGGCGGCGATGTTGTGTCTATTCCTATTTATTTATTGAGTGTCGGATGTACATACAATTTGCAGTTCGTTTGCTCTGTGTTACAAAAGTAACAAAATATCCACAATGATGTCTAAGTCATAATCCAGAAGTTTTTTAATGTCTTGTCAATCTCATCCATTATCATAATTTCAAACAAAATACGTCGACTGTTGGACACAGGCCTCCTCTAAATGTCACCACAACGATCGTTCCTGTGCGTCTCGCATCCATCGTAGTCCCGCGACTTTCACCATGCCATCGGACCAGCCCTCCTAGCCAAGTTACAATCGTTTCGTTCGGCGCGAACGCCTCGAGTAGGCCACGCCTCCGAATCCTTTGTTCTGACCACGTGACTGAGCGTTGAGATGACGTCAGAACAAAGGAATCGGAGGAGTAGCCTACTCGAGGCGTTCGCGCCGAACGATACGATTGTAACTTGGCTAGGGGGGCAGACGCCTTCCAACGCTGCATCTTCCAGTGCGCGGTTGCTATTCCAGAAACTTTCTATCTGGTATCTTAAGCCCTTATTCTTTCTCGCCGTAGAGGTTTTCTCCTCTATGGAGGGGAAAACCGTAGCATAGCTAGCATAGCCGTACCGTATAGCTTTGCAATGATGATATTCTTAAAACATGCCTTCCTAATTTGTTGACTATTCTAGTCAATCTGTTATGATTTTTTTTTACCGGTGCCCATCTTCTCTCCAGAGCTTGTCGACTTGCGACTAATTTATATTTATAACTTGCTGTTTTTTTCTCATACGCACAGCAGTTTTTCTTGATGTAGTGTAAAAGAATTCAAAATAATTTCAATCCATCGCAAGCAAATCAAGTATCGGCTTTAGCTTTATATATTTTACGTTGATTTTCAAGTGACCATTTATCTTGAAATGGTCATACAAACAGAGTTACAATATAATTTAATCCTTGTTTTGTTTTGTTCCAAAATTTAACAATAATCTCTGTTTTGTTTTTTCAAATATGCTTTTGTTAGCACTGCTACTAAAATATTAGACCGTAGATATCGATTACATAAGTGTTGTGTGTACTAGTCTTTCTGGATCATATAAAGCTCTATTTGTAGCATTAGCATTCATTCATTCAACAAAGCTTCGGAATTAATTATACATTTGTAACCAGACATCCATTCGTTGTCATCGACAGAATATTAATTACTATAAAACTTTAATCAGCCAGCGGTCAACGACTGTGTGGGAACTGGGGCATAGAGAACAACTGATGGCAATTTGTTATTGTTACCTAGATATTATGAATGCTATAGTATTTATTTATAGTTCAAAAGCCTGTCCTGTTAAAGATAATCATCAGGTAGCGTAGCGTATACATGTAGCTATGAGTAAGGCTACCGACAAAATTGTGTCGACCGTGTTTCCCTGATTTCGAATTATTTCATTCATCAGGCGTCTATTATTATTATTCGGTTTATGGATAAACACTGAAAGATTTTTCACTGACATAATATTAGTGGCCCATCATCATAATCATTTCAGCCGAAAGACGTAGGCCTCCCCCAAATGTTGCCACAACGAACCGGTACGCGGTCGCTACCCCAGCACCTTTTGGCCCCAACGCCCATCTGTTCTGGGAGCAATGTGCCTTGCCTACTGCTCGGACTATGTCGGTAACCTTGGGTCTCCTGTGGATATCTTTTTCTGTGGCCTATAATCATTGATATCTCCATACATCTGGTGTAGCAGCACTGCCTGCTATGCCTTGTTTCAAAGAGCTGTCAGTATATTTTACGGGACCAACTGGGACCGAAGCCAGCCACGGCTACAAGATTATTCAAAAGAGTTACCGCAGCCCTGGAACTCAAAGGACAACTAAAGGAACACAAGTCAGTAAAAGTCTGACACTCTTGATGATTTTCAAATAACTCCTATGAAAAGAGCAATGCCTTGATGCACTTCCAAACAAGGTGCAAAGTGAGAATGGAATGATTGATATGAGAAAATTCGGAATGACATTATACAGATTCTGATGTCAGCTCCCGTATTAACAATATTTTAAGAAGGGGCACCAATACTGTTATATACTGATGCAAGTAGTCTGGGATTTGGTGCAGTACTTGTACAGATAATTGAAGGACGCTGCAAAAAACATTGACGTGCCCCCATAAAATATATCTGTAGTATCATCAATAGTATGTTCAAAAACTGCACAGCTAAATACTGCTGCCAATGATCTTCGCTTTTCTCTCTCACTACGATAAATGATAACTGATCTACTAACTTATAGTAAAGAAGATATTGATATGCTAGTTTGACGTTGCTGACGCTGTAATCCTTCTATAGTTAGGTACAGCATCGACTAGATCTTTCAAGTACGAACGTAGATGCTTTGAGGTTGAACAAGAATACTGCATCCCTTTTTCTTGTACTCTCAAAGATTTACTCTTTGTCAGCGTGTATAAATAGAGTGGGTGCGGACACGTTAATGAGTCCTTAAATCGAGCATTGGCACGAAAATTGGTTGTAAAAGTGACGAGTTGGGAGTTTAGGAGGCATAACTACAACACTTTTGAGTAACTTTAAATAATGTAGGGAGGTATTTTAAAACGAAGTTTACTTTAATAAATAAATATCTGAGAGACTTAATAAAGTCCTATAAAACTCCTTAAAATCTTAAAATACATCAATGAAATAGCCTTTAAATTTCTTGCAGACTGAATTGGAGATTTTGAAAAAGCATTTGAATGATTAAACTAGATCTTTTTACCAGTTCAAGACATTTATTAAATATTTCTTATGTGTAGCTCTAGTCTGCAATTCATACAGTCGCAATCAAGCTGCTCTAGAAAGCAAATGACTGCACATCTTTATAATTTTTTTTCTGCATGCTGGACGTATTAGTAATTTAAAGTTATTATACCACTAGCTGTTGCCCGCAACTTCGTCTGCGTTAAGTTTGTAAAAACGTACAATCATTCTGAGCTTGCAATACATTCTGAAAGCAACGCAATTATTTATTGTACTTTAACATAAAACGGTTAAAAGTAAAAACGCAAATTACCTTTAGGAAACATGTTATGTACTCGTCCAGATCCAAATGTATGAATGTTAATAAATGAAAGAGTATGTAAGGGTCGTAGCAGTTAATGAATAGAAAGAGTATGTAAGGGTCGTAGCAGTTGGCATTTCTGCCTACCCCAAAAGAAAAGAAATTAGTTTATGTATGTTTCTGGTTTATGTTCTGGTGAAACAACATTGTATGATTTTAACCCCTCGCCACAGTGAGCACGTCACAATCGCAGCGATAATGCCTGTCTTTGAAGAGTGTCTACAGAGGCGCCACGGCATCCTCTCTTTGTGCAGGACTCACCGGATGTGGGTGTTTTGGGAGGTATCTGTATCGAATTCAACGGGGAAGAAACACTCGGGTATCACCATTGTGCGAATCGCCTGGAGAATACGATGGAGCATACGGTGGAAGTCGGTCCCGCTTGGTGGGAGCGCCAGCACCGCTGTGTCCGCATGGAGGCGATTGGTGGAGAAAATGTCAACCAGTAGCCTCCTTCATTGAAGCACTACGATCGAAGAAGGTGGCTGAAACTATGACGGATAGGACATTCTGACTCCTTAACTGTCGCTGCAAGTGATGCTCCGGGTGTTGAAAGCCGCAGGGCGATTACCAGCCATCGCAAACCGGGATTGCGGTGGTGTCGTCCGGCCGTCTGGTCAAAGCAATCCTGAATCGACGGCGCGTTGTATTCTACACCGGACTCAAAGAGATGTCAGCAAATGGATAGGGCCCTCTAGGGCCGATGTCTGCGAGATTGTTTGAAAGAGTTACCTCCCGTAAAATTTTCGCCTCAATAATTTTTCACTGAAGAGTTTAAGCCGTTAGACAGCTTTGGTAGAGGTAAATGAAGGAGCATAATCGGGACACCGACCTTCAGCTGAATAAAGTGCACTGATAGTGCAAAACCAAAAAGCCAGTGAATCCAAAAACTACCATCATCATCATCAACTATCTTCCTCCACAACAGTACTTATGAAGAATTTGCGAGAGCATGCTTGCATTGATTGTTGCAGCTTGATCATTTTGGGCGTAAAAATTACTTGTTCATTTACCTAGGATTTTTTGGTGTGTATTTAACTGACGTCCCCGTTGAATGAATTTCGGCGAAAACTTGAGCGCGTGTATCCCCGTCCAATCAAACTCGCATATTGATGGCCAAACCGAGAGGTCACTGTCACCAATTGCCTCTATGGGGATACGGCGGTTCACCCAAATGTGATAGACCTCCACCGCATGTTACACCGGCTCCTCCGGACGATTTGCAAAATCGTAATATCAGGATACTTCCAACCGAATCCGGAACAGAAACCGTTCAAAACACCCTCAATAGTCCTAAGCTTGTGTATCCATAAAACAATGAAATTACGGTAAACAAATGTAGCAGCCGATTAGTGTTATCCCTGAGATTGGCCTCCCTCAGAGGGTTGTTCCAGTGTTGGTCACCACTCACTGCAAGGAGGTAACGTCCAGATGTCGACGTAAGGCTGCCAGGAATCTGAGATACATCAGTGATCAGGAACGTAAACCACTTTCGACCCCGTTTTATATGGAGCAAAAACTGCAAACAATAAATCACGCCATTATTAGGCCGCAAGGTGCCATCCCGGAGGACATAGTGGAGCATACAGAGGTGTGTCCCGCAAGGGCGGATCACCGCCGTGTGCTCGTGGAGGCAATCGGCGTCAGTCACCTCTCGCGCCGGGGCCCGGTTTGGGCTATAGTCCAGAGCGAGGAGGAATGGTAGGCGGTCGCCTCCTTCTGCAAAGCCGCAATGCTAGCGAAGGAGGAGGCCGCACGCGTGAGGGAACGAACGTCCTCACGCCGAGCCGAGATTCCGACCCCGACGACCAGCCACGGTAGACGCAGGCTTGCAAACATTGAACAATGGGTAGCTAGCCGTCCGGCCGTCCGGTAATTAACCGAACCGAGCCCAGTCGTCAACAGTACGTAGTGATCCACGCGCTCCTCAAAGAGATGTTTCAAAGCGCAACTGAAGGGCAAAAGTGTGATTTTAGTCAGTAAAAGTTTGACACGCCCTCTCGCTCCAACCAGAGAAGTCATTGGATGATTTCCACTCTTAAAAAAAGAAAAAAAAAATACCATCATTATCATTATCATGGACATAGGCCTCCCCAAGTGTCGCCATAATGACTGGTCCTGTGTGTCTCGCATCCATCGGATTCCCGCGACCCTCACCAGGTCATCGGTCTACCTGGGGGCCTTCCAACACAAGGTGCCATGCAACCCCTTCCGAAAATTTGGCCGTGTTATTTTAAAATCAATAATTAAATACATATACTTGTTTACTTTTATCGCCTTTTTTGGTTGGTATCCCTTGAATAATCATGGTCCATTATCTTGTTACAATCATGGAAAAAAAAAGCAGTAGGATTGTTAAAAATGCCTCCGTCTAACACCGGTTTAACCATAACTATTTTCCTCCAATTTTGAACAATAGAACTGTCTGCAAACGTGGGCGATGGTCATTCTTCCGCCATTCAGAAAATTACGTAAAATACACAATGCCATCTATCAAATATGAAGTTCAACTGTCATTGTCATCATTATTTCTACTTTGAGTCTTTAGATGGCGTTGCGAGTATCTGAATTGTGTGTGGTGCCATATTTTACTAATTTTACTAATTTATTTTATTATGTGTTTTGATTAGTTTTTACAATATATTTAGAAGATATCGAATAGAAATGTCAATTTTATTTTGAAAAAATGGTAAAAGTTATTTTATTACAAAAAGAAGATAAATTATTGACAAAAACTGGGAATCGAACTCGCGGCAAATGTCGTTCAACACCGACGTTTTGGATTATTGCTCACCCCCCATAGCAAATAGCGTGATAATTTATAGCCTAACAGATGCACTGACCTATAAGGATTATGTATGCAAAATTTGAACAGGATCGGTTCAGTAGTTTTTGCGCCAATTAATACCATCGCAAAATAATTTTACTGTTTTATTATATGTATACATTATCTTTCTTTTGCTATTCCAATGTATGTATTTGGGAATTTTGGATAACGTAATGGTTGACAGGACAGAGTCGGAGAATAAAACGTGTTGTGTCGACCCCGAGCGGGTCAAGAGTAGGAAAATGATGAAGCATTTGGGTTAACGCAACATACCTTTGTATTCAATACTTTCCTTTTAGTCTTATTCAAATTTGAGCCCCAGTTGTAGATATTAGTAGACATTGCTAGTTTGTTGCGCTGCAGTTCATACCGTTGTGCAAACCCAGTTCCCTGTCCCACGTATCTTCTCTACGCCCAACGCTCTCTTGGAAGCGAACACCCACTATGATTTGTTCGCGGACATGTGGAAGATTGTCATTGACAGTATGTCTAGACTTCTAGAGTTCTGTGAGATAAGCGTATGAATTTTGTTTATTGCGAGATAGTCGTTATTGTTAGTAAAGTAAAATATATTACCTTCTAATTGTTATCAACATTAGTTTAAAGTTATTTATTACCTTCTACTTCTCCGACACACGTGGTTCGAGGTCCGCTCACACCTGCACCTGACCGGCACGAAGTACCCCAGCTGGGGTAAAGGCCCGGGCTCCGTAGAGTCGCTGGAGTCGCTCCACTCCGGCTGGCTGAACGGTTCCAGGGCTGAAGGCATCGTGGAGAATACTTTTGCCTTTTTTGAAGACTTTCTTCTTTATTGAGTTTGGTTTTGGTTTTGTTTTTATGAGTTCCTTCTTTTGGTATTGGTTTTAGAATGATCGCAGTTTTGTTACGATTTTATTTGAGTTTGTTGTCGGTTTTTGTTTGTGAAGGTGTAATTTGTTAGACCGAATGAGTCGAGATAATTTGCTTACGATGGTCTCTCCTCAATTAGTTTATCAAAGTCTGCATCTACTTAAATATAATGTTTCTTTTGTATCTTCTCTTAAGATTGGCTAGTTTCACACACTTATTGGTTTTGACTTAAAATCTTTTCTCTGATAAAGCATAGATTCCCATTTCTTTCAATCTGATTTAGAAACACTAGGTACATAAGCAAAGTTCGTTGAGAAAAACACTACACTGTTATGAAGTTCAGTCTTGTAACACTGTTATAGAAAGTTTTTCTTATTATGTCCAATTAACAAGTAATAAAGTGTAGCTCTTACTGCTTCTAATTGCACTTTTTAGCACTGTTACAGAACACGTGTCGAAATTTATTTCAGAATTAGTGAAACACGACGTCAAACATTGCAAGGTGCCAGAGTTATAGTGTATAACTAAATTTGAGGTTAGTGTATAAACAAAATGATAAGGCCGTGGCGAGTTGCGACTACAATTAGATTGAAATAGTAATGATATGAGTGATAAGATTAGTTGTAATAATAATTGTTTTGAGGTTACAACGGCGCGAGTGAAAATTGGAGCGCCCAACCCAACCGTTATCAACGGTAGCCCAAAAAAATACAATTATTGATGGATTAAGTTATATAAGTACCTAATCTACCTATAGGTGTTATTGACCTGAGACGTTATTGTATTTAAGTAGTTACTCGTACCTATAAGTTTATCCATACTTATTTACTAATAAGTATATATTATTATAAATGTGAAAGTAAAGTAACTCTGTCTGTCTGTCTGTACGCTTTCACGGTTAAACAACTAAACCGATTTTGATCAAATGTAAGGAGCAAGCCTGAATTCCAAGCATAGACACAGGCTACTTATACTTTCATCTGTCTTCGACATAGCGTCCTCAATAACCAACATTCAGGCGTACGAAGCCGCTGGCAGAAGCAATTTTACAATAAGTGAAAAAAGATGAGAATTCATGAGAAGAAACTGCAGAACTTCTTTTTATTCATGAAAAGAAACTGCAGAACTTCTTTTTATTCATGAAAAGAAACTGCAGAACTTCTCTTCATTCATGAGAAGAAACTGCAGAACTTCTCTTCATTCATGAGAAGAAACTGCAGAACTTCTCTTCATTCATGAGAAAAAACCGCAGAACTTTTCTTCATTCATGAGAAGAAACTGCAGAACTTCTCTTCATTCATGAGAAGAAATTGCAGAACTTCTCTTCATTCATGAGAAGAAACTGCAGAACTTCTCTTCATTCATGAGAAGAAACTGCAGAACTTCTCTTCATTCATGAGAAGAAACTGCAGAACTTCTCTTCATTTTACAGAATCTTAGCATCATTCACACTTTCATTTATTTTCTGAACTAAATCTGGACTATTCAGAAAAATAATTCTAATCATTCTAATCTTTAATTATTCATTGTTCGTGATAATGTAGCGACATCTATGTCACCACATAGGAACTATCCTGTATCGCGGTATCAGATTTCTCCGCGCGATTAGACAGAACATATTATCTAACAGTCCAAAATGAACTACGGGCAGTTGTCGGACCAGACACAACACTCATCTGGTATTCTGGTCGGAGGAGATCGGAGGTTTTCGGGACTTTATACCCTATTCCGCGTGCCTTTAAAATAATCTTTTGTTAGTTTCATGATTATTGAAAAAAAAATTCTCATTAGCAAATTATTGTTTTGTCCCAAAAAAAAGAAACATACGCTTTTCAAGATCTTACTACATATTATTAGTTTTGAAAGTGCACCCGTGATACTAAACATTCCAACTCCTGAGCAGGAACAAATATTTGTACTGTACACAGAGCATGGAGTCTCGGTCTGTTAGAGGCGGCATTGCGAACACTTTCCATACAAACCAACCGTGCCACCGTTAACTCCCTGATCTATACTTACGCGTTTTATCGCCTACATCGGATATATAGGGTGACTAGTAATTAGTGTACGATACTTAAACACGTGATTGTGCTCATGATAACCAACAACTTTTACTATGAGAACAAACCTGAAATCGCGAAAAAAAATCAGCTGTTCAGTACATTTACGAGTATGTTCGCGTAATGTACTGAACAGCTGATATTTTTTTCGCGATTTCAGCTTTGCTCCCATAATAAAAATTGTTTGTTATCATGAGCACAATCACGTGTTTAAGTATCGTACACTAATTGCCTGTCTCCCTATATATATCCGACAAAAACACTTATTCCGCCAGGGTCGCACATCCACGACCAAAGACTCCATCTCGTCAGCTCTTCTGTCACCTATGGGGATTGAAGAGCTAAACGAGATACAGTACCCAGTCGCGAACACACGACAATGGCGATTAGGACATGAAAACACTCGTCGGACCAATGCGACGCAGGCGGTTAAAGGATTAATATTAAAAAGCTGAAGACTTTATTTGGATAGCCCATTCATCGAGAAAGACTATATAGGGTGACTGGCAATTAGTGTACGATACTTAAACACGTGATTGTGCTCATGATAACAAACAATTTTTATTATGGGAGCAAAGCCGAAATCGCGAAAAAAATATCAGCTGTTCAGTACATTAGGCAAACATAAATGTACTGAACAGCTGATTTTTTTTCGCGATTTCAGGTTTGTGCCCATAGTAAAAGTTGTTGGTTATCATGAGCACAATCACGTGTTTAAGTATAATTACCAGTCACCCTATATATAACTTCACACGCTGCGACGCGAGCGTAAAAAATTAGCGGAACAGTAACCAAAGACGCGGGTTAATTTGTATCAAAATCCGTTGCTTGGTTTAGGAGGAATTAGCGCATAAACAGACCACCATCTACTACTCTCTCTCTCTCTCTGATCTTGTACTAAGTATTTGCTATACCATTTATGAACATATGGAATGCAATAAAGTATTGAGTATTGAGACAGCTTCTCTAGACGCTGCCGAAGCGGTGAATACTAACTCTATGGTACCGTACTTGAGCGCACGAACCATAAAGGTGCGTTTCCACTGAAGCGGAGCTGGGTGGAGTGGAGCGTAGAAGAGCAGTGAAAAGTGTTTCCATTGATGCAGACCGGGGCAGAGTGGAGTTAAGCTACCCGCCGCTTCGTGCATTTTGACTCCGTTCTGTCCAGCTCGGTGCCGCGTGTTCATTAGTTTCATTTGAAAGTCCACCCAGCCACACTCCGCTCCACTTACACTGTTTCCGCTGATGCAGAGTAGAGATTTTGAGTACTGTGATTAACCAATTTACAGTCCGCTCGTCTCCACTCCGCCCAGCTTTGCGTCATTGGAAACGCATCCTAATACATCGAGATTCACCCGATGCACGATGTAAGAACGTTACTTACATCTCCTCACCTACCACTTAAGTGCTATGTATGTTGTAACAGTACCTACTTTACATAAGACAGTGAATATTTTTGGATCCGCTGCATGAAGGAATGTGTAAAGTACTTCAAGCTCTATAATTTTATGCAGTGTGGAACTTATATGTATAGAAATTAGTGATAATGTCATTAAGCTTTTCATCAGGCATGAATGGAACCCGTTGATTCATTGATTGATTGACACTGTGTGACCAGATGGTTAGCCCGTTCTTTACCCAAAAAATTTGAATTACCATTTAACGTGGCAATGTTGCCAGTGTTTTGGGCACGGTTCCAGATGACAGCAATGTGGAGGAGAACTACGACGCCTGAGTGTATTTTATTCATTTATTATAGTGTATTGTCTATATATATAAAAGGAGAAACTGACTGACATATCAACGCACAGCCGAAACTACTGGGACTGGGAGCGTGAAATTTTGCCTAAGGTTTCCTTTTATGACCTAGGCGAGCACTAAGAGAGGATTTTCGAAAATTCTTCCCCTAAGGGGATGAACGGACCCTGTTAAGCAGAAAAGATCCAGCCAACATTTTATTATTTTTGAGTAAATGAAGCTTAAAGTTAGGCAGATAATAAAAAAATCGTATGATACAGTACCTATTTCAAATTTAGTAGGGTAATAGGCCATAACATATACATTATTTTGAAAGTAATATTTAGTGTATTTTTATATGAAGAGTATTTATTATTCCTGAAAAACTATGCGTGGATCTTTTATGCAAAATACAATATTACAATATAATTGTATCGGTTTAATGTGTGGTTCATTTTAGAAGGAGAAGGAAATTAATATATGTACTAATATAAGAACAGTTTAATGACAAAAAATAATACAAATTGACCTTTGAGGTAAAAAAAATATAATAAAAACAATGAATCGGCAATCACTGGTTGGTTTTCCAACTTATTTAAGTAGTATCGCTTTCCTCAGCTTCATACTCTATCTCAAAATCAGGTTCAGCACCAAATCCATCAATATCATCTTCTACATTATTGTCACCTCTTAGATTTTTGTAGAATGTGTGAGCATCACGTGGAATCAAATGCATAAGGCTTTTGATATCGCTCAATTTCGCAGCTGCTATAGGTTTACCATTTGGCCAAAGCATATTCATCATATCTCTGGAAATGAAGGGTTGTCTTCCACGTTGACGTTTTTTCAGATCCACCTCTTCATAATCATCCTCTAAACTTTTTCGCATAAACAAGGAAAACATTGCTTCCTTTTTTAATAAAATTTCTTTGGTTTTAATCCAGGAAATTTTTTCACCAGTAATAGATGTTTTTCTATTGGTGATTGCTTTTTCAAGATTAGCTGATCCAAGAAAATCTTTGACTTCCATTCTGTGCACTTGAAGAGGTTTATTTTTTTTGCAGGTTCTCATTGTGTTCATATAATCTTCAGGTAGGTAAACTCTTTGTTGGTATTTCAGAGCACATTCTATTTTCCCGAAATCTGTGTCATTAGGCAAGAAACTGTGTCCAGACTCTAAAAATCTAATAAAAATTTGTTGTAATGTCGGGTGATCGTTTAAAAATGCTTTAAGCATAAGGGTGAGCTTAATATTCCTATTTTGGCCGCCGCAGGAATCGCTCCACAAAATAAGATTAGTCACTCCTTCTTTCAATCTTTCCGACAGGTGCTTAATCAGACAAGAACCTACTTCTTGGGAGCCTCTCCCAGCTTCACCTTCTACCCAAATGTTACAGTGCCCTTGATCATCTGATCCCGTATGTATGCCCATATTGTACATCCATATCTGCCTCTTATAAAATACAATATTCGTAGGAATGCGTGGAAGTGGCAATCTTTTTTCTAAATCGTATGTAATTGTTTCTGTGTAAGGATCAGTTTTTGCGAGAGCCAGGTCATTTTTCAGTCGTTTTTTAAGATCTTCTGCAGTTTTAAGATGGGCATTATGTTCCTCTATAAATTTTTTCTTAGCTTCTTCATCCGTAATCAAATTCTTTTTGTTTTCGTAAAAGTCACATTTGTTACAAGTATCTTTATTTAGGGGTTTGGTGCGAAGATTAAATTTGGTTAAGAAAATATGTTTTGCTTTTGGATATGACAAGACATTAATGCCTGCTGAATGTGCTTCTTCAGTGTAGATCTGGTAAATTTTCGAAAATGTCATATCTGATCTTAAGAATTTTGCAGCTCCTACTTTCTCACGACAGTAATGCGAAATGTACGTAGGGAGCTTTTTAACAATACTTATGAAAAATTGTTCGCTTTCCTCACTAATTTTATTGCGACCTCCATTTATTCCACGTTTATCCGAAATAGAATCCGACCTCATCTTTTTAAGTGCTGTATCAATCCTTTTTGGAGTTGTGTGAATGGTTTTTACAAACATTTCCCTACATACTGTAATACCTTTCAGGAAATACTGCCGTGAAAATGACCTATTCTTGGAGCTGTTTTGTGATTGTGATACGTATCGTCGTTTGATTGGAATTTCTTTAACATTAGCTACTATGAACATATTTTGAGCATGATACGAGCCTAATTCATAGAATTTCTCAAATTCAGTTTGCCGGTCTTGAAATGAAATCTTTTCACTACATTTTTTTACACAGTTACAGTTAAAATCAATAAAAATCTTAGGGCTTACTTCTTTTTTCTTATAATTAACGTAAGATAAGTTTTTATACTTTCTTTGTTTTCTTTCTTCTCTAGTCATTTGGCCAAATTTTCTTTTTCTTCCTTTTGAAGGCCTTCCATGTATTCCTTCATCCATAAGCATTTCTTTTTCCAGTCGCATGGGTTCTTCACCAATAGCAGTTTCCTGGTCCAAATCTACTCTACTACTCGTCTCCGGCTGTCCATTGTCATGAAAACCGGTTGATATTACATTTCCTGTTTTGACATTAGTAGATTCACCGTGGATAATTACTTGTGTCGTAATTATAGACGCTGATTTGTTCGAGCTATCGTCACTAGAACATGCTTCAGCAAAACCATCAATTACATAGTTTGGGTCTTGCACGGAATCATCACTGTCAAAATCTTCACATTCTTCTAATACATTGAATAGTTCTCTAGTTTTTGGAGACATTTGAGGCATTGGTGACGGAAGAGGTAGTGCTGGAATAGCAATTGGAGTTAACGGAGAAAAAGCGGGGGCTTCAATGCTCATCTCCCCGGCCATAAGCGGTGTTGTAGTAGTTATTGAAGGAACCTCCACCACATCATTATTACCATCACCACAGTTAACTATATTCATGCGCGGTGTTATGGGGGAATACGGCGGGGCTTCTATGCTCTGGTCACCAACTCCATAGCTGCCCACACTAGACATCTCTGTAGCCGAAAGCGGTTTGAAAGCAACAGGCATCAATGAATAGCATTCTTGGTTTTGCTGACTTCGAAAAAGCAGATTTGATGGTATTTTTGGTGTTGCATTTTTTTGTTTAGCCAAGTGAGTACCTAGGCAAACAAACAAACTTGTAAGCAAATTATTAACCAAAACGCGGCTCGTCAGTAGTTATCATAATTTGTTTAAAAAACAAATGTAACAAAGCAGTGACAAGACTTAGTAAAATAGATTGAATTATTTAGCCATGCGTAAAACTCATGCCATGCACTCGTTGTTGCCTTTCTTCGTGTAGGAGTTACAAACATACAAACCGACAAATTTTCGCATTTATAATATGAGTAGAATAATAACAGTATTCCAATATTACTACCAAACTTAATAGAGTTTAATAGACAAACCTGACTTTTGGGATCCAATTGGGCTGCTTTGAGGTGAGTTTTCTATAACATCTGCTGACAAGTTATCTGTGTAATACAAAAGTTAATTTAATTTTTTTAATGTAAAATTAATTACATCCTAAACATCCTTTATACTGCACGCCAAAAAAGCGCCGATTCGTGGAGTTGTGGACACTAGCCCGGTTTCAATACAATAGATTCTTTATAAACAATTGGAAATGTGTAATTCACCTACGACCAAAAATTAGGTACAAATAAAACTTAGCTCGGCATTTAGTTTTGAGCATGCCTCAACTTCAGAGACATTTTGGACTAACATAATAGATGTACTTTTTATTATCATCGCCATCATACTTTGAACATTCAGCATTTGAAAAAGATTGAAAGTCTTATTGAGGTTATATTTAGGAAGTTACTTACTGTCTTTGTTTTCATCTTGATCGTCGTCATCGGAACTATATCCCAAGTAGGCACCTCTTAAAACATTGTTCGCACGTTCCATATTCGAATAATAAAAAGGTTGAGCTATTATGAGCGCTAAACGAACGTTACACTACACAGACGTCACGTAGTTAATGACCATAGAGCAAGGAATTCTTTGAGTGTTACCAAGTAAAAAAAGATATCATAATCAAATAAACGGATATTACCAAAATAAAGTTAAATTTGTTTTATACTGAACAAAAAAACAAAAGCATATTGAATTCCAAAATATTTAAGTATCCTCAAATTTCACTTTGAATCTATTATTTTAAATAAAAATAAAAAATTATTCAAGCAGAATACATCCAAACATCATGAATGTGTGAAACAAAGGCAAAGGTTACATTTGATATTATGCAAAATAGATCCAAAGCACTTGGCTTTTTAAGTTTTTGAAATAAAGTGAGGTATCTATTATGCAAAAAGATCCAAACCGCATGGTATGAAAATTATACAACAATTATTGAGACTTTTAAATGTTTTAAAAAGATCCATGCAACATGAATCTTTTGAAAACTATAAATCTTATTAATATCTGTGTCCACGCAACGTGATACTTTTCTACATTTTTCAAAATTGGTGATTAGGAGATGGTATCTTTGACACAGTTAACTTTTGTTAGGTTAATGTGGTCAAAATGCCTGGATCTTTTGTGCATATATGAAACTTGATGAGTACTTTATGGATATGTAGATAACTCGATTTTAGAAAAAGTGTTGGTTGGATCTTTTCTGCTTAACAGGGTCCTTAAACGTAGGTCCAAAGTTTGTATGGAGAAACCTATTTTCACGCGGGCGAAGCCGCTGGCAGAAGCTAGTATTATATAAACGGTCATCTCGATGTACCCAACGCCTTTTTCCCCAAAGTTGTAAGCGATTAAACGGCTTTATTTTCAAGTAACAAGTATTTTATTGAGGATGCTTATACATTATAGCACCGATAGCACATATGCACATTTGAATCCCATTGTGCCAACAGATATTTATTTACTTTTTTGTTTTTTTTTTTAAATCTTTTTCCCACACTAGGATATATTACTCCTGTGTCGTGGGTGCGCTGCGCTCACAGACATGTAAACTTACATACACAAGAAGACACCCAGATCCGGAACACCTATCTGTAGGCCCTACAAATTAATCATTAATATTTGTTCCGTGCGGGGACCTGAGGGCTGAGACCCGCGAAAAAGCAGCGCGCCAACCGTGTCGTCAAAAAATACATTCAGCCGAACATAGAACCTCCTTTTTTGGAGTCGGTTAAAAATATGAATACTTCTTGCTAACGGCAATCAAAACTGCAGATCATTCAAATTCAAATTCCAAAAAAAATCGCTCTTTATTTCTCTTTTCTTGTTTTTGTCTATGATCATTTTTATGAACCCAGCAGCTGCTCTAGCCATTGTTTTTAAACAAATAAAGAGCTGTAGCAAGCTCGGGTTACGTCAAAAAACCATCCCAAGTCCAACCATCTCGAACGTGAGGGCACGCGCATTCCTCGGGAACCGAGTTTTTTTACTATAGTTTTTTTTTTGAGATCGTGACTCACAAAGGATCCGCCGTAATATAATTATGATTTGAACATTAACAATTTTGGTGGCTGTGGTATGTAGGAAGAAAGGGGTTCTTGGGAAGTAGTGAGTTAATTTTCTTTTCTTTTTCTCTGACGATTTTTGACTGATAATGTTCTGTGTTGTACTAAAATCTTAAGGTGTTGTAGAAAATCAACACTTAGAATTGTTGAATACTAAACTTTAAATTATAGTTGTGTAAGTACATGTGTACATGTCGTTACCGCAAATATATTTTTTGTTACCATACTATATAGGGTGACTGGTAATTAGTGTACGATACTTAAACACGTGATTGTGCTCATGATAACCAACAACTTTTACTATGGGAACAAACCTGAAATCGCGAAAAAAAATGAGCTGTTCAGTACATTTATGTTTGCCTAATGTACTGAACAGCTGATATTTTTTTCGCGATTTCGGCTTTGCTCCCATAGTAAAAATTTTTTGTTATCATGAGCACAATCACGTGTTTAAGTATCGTACACTAATTGCCAGTCACCCTATATAACAGATTGGTAATGTACAAAAGCGTCTTGAAGCCTGTCTGAATGTATGGTATACAACTCTGAGGCAGTGCCACTGACTCTAATATAATTATACTACAAAAATGATTCTGAGAAACCTGTGCAATATCCCATGGTTTATCATGAGCACTGTGAAGGAAGACACCCTCCAAACCGCAATGACATAGGTACCTGGGCAGGTTGGAAAATCATCCTAACCATGGCTGCTAACCTGACAACCAGAAGCTACATTAAAAGGCTAAAGCGAAAAGATATTATAGCCATATCAATAAATATAACCAATTAAGAGGAGATGCCTTCATTGGAGGGCATACTCGAATTGCCATAACATACAGAGCATCTACTTATAGCTAATGCTGATTGCAGATACAACCAAGGAAAAAAAATATTCTACCGGTGCTGCAGATTGCAAAAAACGTTCGGACATTTGAATTTAGCGTGTTACCTTGAAGCACTCATCGTAAAGGACTCCAAATTCACATTACACTATAAAATTTCATATAAAGAAAGCTTAGCTTTGAATTCTGAAAAAAGAACATAAAACCGAAAAACGCCTCAGCGCTTTCGAAACCCCTTTCTGCTCGAAATTCATTTGTTTAAGCTCTCAACTAAAGCCCTAGTTGGCACACAAAATGCGGGTCAGGCAACTGCATTTCCTTGGCCTATACTTGTAAGGCTTTGCTGATAATGACCGGTATTACGTGACCATTTAACCGAAATGTAGTCAGAGATTCACCGAGCCAATTTAGCTGTTACATGTCTACTTACTGGCATTCCGCATTACAAACCTTAGTTGGCTAAAATTAAAGAACTGCACATGGATTAGAATATTGATGTCTCCTACGCATACCATCATCATCATCATCATCATTACAGCCAAGTGTCGCCACAATGAACGGTCCTGTGCGTCTCGCACCCATCGCATTCCCGCGACTCTCACCAGGTCATCGGTCTACCTTGTGGGAGGCCTTCCAACGCTGCGTCTTCCAGTGCGCGGTCGCCACTCTAGTATCTTTCGGCCACATCAACCATCCGTTCTACGAGCAATGTGCTCTGCCTACTGCCACTACACGCATACAGTCGTAATAACATTGGTATTATTTGAGTTTAATTTGTATTATAAAAAAATATACCTAATAAATATTTCTATATTTTTTTTAGTTACATCCAACCCAGCCAAGCGCATTACTTTGTGTAATTTATTTCATCACCACTGCTCTCAAAACGATGACGGAAGCATCGTGAGGAAACCGGCATGTCTTAGAACCATAAATTCGGAGACATGTGACATCCACTAGTCCGCACTGGGCCCGCGTGGTGTATTACGGCCCATTCCCTCCCCTGGAGAGGAAGCTTGAGTTCCAGCAGAAGGAATATTATAAACCTGATTATGCCAGCGTCTGATACTACCAGCGCCGTAGACTCATCGCATTTTGCGTGTGGTCACGGCATTATGCTGAGCGTTCGGCCGTTTTGCGCGGATGTGGCGCATATTTCGTTCACATAATATACTTATACCTACTTTTTATTTGGCGCCTTGTTCCGCCAAATAAAAAGTTTTTCTTTCTATACTGTGATTATAGACTGATATTATTGATTACATAATGCAGAAACATCGGTTATAAGTGTTAAACAAACATACGAACAAAGCGTTTTGGGAACACATTCATTATGCGTACAGCTAAGGAGTGGAATTCCCTGATAGGTATAACCTAGGGGTCTTGAAATCAAGAGTGAATAAGTAGCTTCTAGGCAAGCGTGCTCCATCGTCGGCCACATCATCGCTTACCATCAGGTTAGATAGTGGTCAAACGCGAGCCTATCCATAATAATAAAAAAGTACTAATGTCATTAACAATTACACAAACGGCAAATCAGAAAAATCTTCCGAGAAATTTGTACGGAACCCTCTGTCCGCGAGTCCGACTCGCATTTGCCCGGTTTTTTTGTTATACAAAAATACAGCCTTTCAAAAACGTCACAAACATTTTTTGTCTTTCTACTCAAATACAACTATTTATCACTCAAAATTAATGATTCAACATCAACAGTTAAATAGAAATGTCTTCGTCTAGAACAAACAAACAGCCATACCTCCATTCATTAGTATATCTTAACGCTCGGACATACAGACACGCAGACATCCAAACATACATAGAATTCATAGTAAATCATCCTTTAAAGCTTTTAGTTAAACATAGCCAAGTATAGTCGAGCTCAGAAGTGATGGGGATGTGTTTTGGGAACTTTATCTGTCAGTGTATTGGTTTGTGTTTAAAATAGGTATGTCTAGGTATGTAACGGAAGTGCTTATATCGGAACCGAATTCGGAACAGGAAACGGAACCCAAATCGGAGGCAGAAACGTCAAATGCAAAAATACTAAAAATAATCAAAAAGTCGGTTCAGTATAAGGTATAAACACGAATTCACACACATGCCAAATACAAAACAAAATAACAAGTAAAAGAGTAGTCGACAGAAGGCACAGGGAGGGACGTTCCCCGCACGACAAGTTAAACTGGTTTTTTTTACGTCTAATATAATTTCCGATCATTTATCAGCACCGAAATCGGAATCGGAGGTGCAAATTTTTTTTTAGCTTCAAAGCTTCAAGCTTCAAATTTTATTTCAAATAAACCATTTACAGGCACTTTTAAAATGTCAAAAAGTCAGTCAGACAAAAAAAAATGATGCTAATTGCACATTCCAAAGCGTAGATCTCTATGGAGAAGAATGTGCAAGAAACTCCATGGACACTTTTTTCAATCGTGTTAAGTATTACAAATATCTCGGTTACATGTTTCTTGACGCTACTATCATGTGAGAACAATGTAAATAAAGTAAAAATAAAAACTAAATATAGATTTATTAAAATAGCAACTGGCAGCTAAACCAATCGGAAGTTCCGAACTTTCAAAATCGGAATTAAACCTCCGTAACATCTCTAGTTTAAAGTTCAGGTAATTGTGACTCACGATAAAACAGTCGATGTCGATTATTCATTAGATGGGAATAGAGAATACATGGTCAGAAACATATATTGGGTACTGATGAGCAGAAAAGCTATATTTATCTACATAAAATTAAGTTTTAACTTGATCGTCCTTCATGACGAAGGACGATCAAGTTAAAACTTAATTTTGGTTTGGACTTACGTAGTTTTCGTTTGGAGTTCTTAGGACTAACTGTCGTTAGAAGGGACACAGTTATTCGGTTTAGCGTTCTCTTAGCTAGAGTAAAAAAATATTATACAGCACTTTCCGCGATTTCATAAAATTGTACTTTCTCACAGAACTTTGTAACTGCCTCATCTGATAATTAATCCTGGGCTACCGATATGGCTACAGATATACTCGTAGGCCTGTAATTAGTTTATTTGAAATAAACGTTCCTGATTTCTGATAAGCTCTTCGCTCAAGGAGCTTGGAAATATAAATAAGACCATCATTTCGAACACTAAGTACTAAGACAGTATTGGTTTAGTTTTAAACTGACCTTTGTCAGCAATCTATTATAGTCCAGAAAACACAAAGAATACAATAATTTACACACAGCACAACGACTCAATCGTCGTTTTGCTGTGTTTAAGTATTATTGTATTCTTAAAACCAAGAGTTGTTTCAGTTAAAGTGATCTAAGTCTTTAGTTGAACACATGTAGGTACTATGCGTTCCAAATAAGAATAGGATCGACGCCATGTTGTGACGTCACGTCATACTGTCAAATCGCAAGAAATTGGGCAAAATTGAAGAACTCAGAGATGAGCAAAATTGAAGAACTGGATTCTGATTAAACTATTTTCGTTTACAGTTCGTAAATAAATTAAATTTTAAAATTTTCTTGTTTTGCTCACCATAATAATTCTTCGATTTGACAGTATGACGTGACGTCACTACCTGTCAGTCGATCCTATTCTTATTTGGAACGCATTGTATGCATGTTTTCGAATGATATCTCTTTTTAAATAAATCCATTTTTCCCCCACTTGTCTACCAACCAGTCCTTAGGCGTATTTGTCACAACGTCTAGACATTTGTATGCCGCGGCCGTAGTTCCGCTGTGTGCGCTGCGCTGCCACAGACCACTTAGAATAGACACATTGTAAGCATTTTAAACTTGGACATGTCAAGCTTCCTTTTTCGTTCAGTAAGAAAGTTTTACGTTGATTGTAACGTTTTGGTTCGGAATAAGAATAATACTTATTCTCAGAATAAGAGTAATAATCAATTTATTTATTTGCATCTTGTTTTGTTCGAGATTTCTCCTGTTGTCGTATATTTCGGTGATATTTTATGTATAATCAATGTTATTCAGATTCAGACCTGTTTGTCCTCAGCATCCTTTTCTATCTCTTTAATATTACTATAAGTCAATGCTTTAGGATCGTATATACATTTGAGTGTATCACAAGTCTTAGTTTTTTTTTCACATTTGCAGGAGTACCTAGTTTTATTCTTAGTTGAATGGACTTATCATTGTTGGAGCAAAGGTAACAATTTACCATCAGCAGTTCTTTAATAGCATCTTTCTTAAAACAATTTAATTTACTCGATAAAAACTTTGAGCCTACGCGTTATTTATTGTACGTTGTTTGTTTAGGTTTCTTGCCGGTGCCCAATGACCTAGTTTTAATAAAGTAACCTAACTCGTTGTAACAATACTAACTACTTCTTACTTCACAGCTTAGCTTTCGTATGGATCCATAGAGTAGTTGGCATGCAGAGTGTTCAGACCAGAATAATGAACAGCGCAATCGATATCAGTTTTAAAGAATTTGGGAGAACTATTATTTAGATTTGATGTCATAGAAATGTATTTAAATCTGTACCCCAATTGCGTAATACATTTTCTGTCACAATCCGAAAGATTTTGAAGGTAATTTCTGATCATATCGCACCTTTAAAGCAAAAGGGGCACTATACTGAGTTTTTTAGTTGCCATTTTTAGATAAACCTTTAACTTTTCAATCTAACTATTACAACCCATTTGTAATCTGATTGGCCAAAGTCTTTGTTCCAATAGTTGATGTTCCTCAGTGATTGATTCGCAACTTCTTATCGAGTAAATAAGTAAGTACATTGAAAACTTGATGACTGCTGAAAAATCACCTTTTTGGTATAGCGCCTTAAAACACACACCCTTAAAAGAAGAATGTTTTAAGGGTGCGATATGTTTAAAAAAAACGGTAAACGATAACGTAAAGAACACAAAGTTGTAATTGAACGAGTAAAATTAAAAATGCATTGCCATTGATCTATTACCCCGCACTGTAGAAATTTAATGAAACTGTCGCAATGATGTTGTTGGCAGAAACGCATAGATTTATGTTATAGACAACGGATTCAAATAATTCCTTCATTACTCATTGCCGAGGTATTGTTTCTAGCATTCCATTTGCTTCATACTCTCCGTCTTCAACTGCGTGTTATTTACAAAAGAAGCTCAAATGCAAGCCTCGGCGAGTCACGGGTCTGTGTGAGGTCCAAAAAAATAAACATCAGTCATCGAGGAGCGTGGGCGATGCTCGGAATCAGATGTTATGCTTTGAGTTCTACTGCTTGAGTTGCGTTTTTTTATGTTATTACAGTGAAGTCATCAGCATTGATTTTCCTTGACGCTAGTCACTCAAAATCATGCCGCTTGATCCAATGCCTTGATCAAGGCAAACTAACTGTGTGTTGGGAGAAATTTTGGAAGGACTTGCCAAAATTTGGTCAAGTGACAGGATGGCTTCATGATGGTAAGTGGTCTTAATATTGATAGATTAAGATAGCGTTTACTAATTGAATCTATTATTCAAATACTAAAGTACTGTATGTCTCTGTATGGCCTTAACTGCACATGGAAGGCAAAATATAGACTGAAATGACGCAATGGTAATTTAGAAGAAACTTATTAAAAAAAAATGTTCATATATTTGTTAGTACTTACATTACATGCTGCGATATGATAAATTAAAACATTGATTGGACTAAACGTAGATAGGCTGTCTATCAACTCTAACCATAAATAAAAAGTAAACTACACTTTACCAGTCTTCAAGATTGATCCCACAACTGGGAAGCATTTACACCAAACCAAGTTTACTAACAGTGAATAAAAAATAAAATGGGCTTTCTAGTTAGTGATGGTGGCCACTTTTTCTTTATCACCATCACTGCTTGGTGTGATAATTTCTCAATATCATAAATCGGATTGGAACTGGGTCATCTATTGAACCTTAAACGAATCGTGTCGAATCACATCTCGACTGGTCTCGATATCGTAATATTGTTTACAAGTTTTCCTATGAAATTACCAACATCATTTATTTTAACGAAAAATAAAGTAGGTCCTAAGATGATTCCTTGTGGAATTCCAAATGACCTGTTTACCTGGCCACTTCATAATGATTATGTAGAAAGTTCAGTAAGAGTATTGTACCGGTGTCTATGAATTATAAAAAGACCTGCTTTGAAACAAATCGTACATCAAAGTTCAAATCTATACTAATAAAAAACTGAAGAGATTGTTTGGTAAAAAAAAATCTTTTAGCGTTCATAGCCCATTTATTGAGGAAGACTTTAAGCTATATAACATAGAGCTGAGACCAATAAATAGCCTTACCATGACGTGTTAAATTGACAGACGTGTTTGCGAGAAAGAGGGATGGAGATATACACCCTATATAGCTCCAACCCTTTAACAGTTGAGTTTAGGTCGTCAATGGATCGTGTTAAGAACTTCTGGTAAGGCCTTAGTAAAAAAAACACGGAAGAAACCACAGGGGACACTTAGTTGACATACTCGTACATATATAACCGCCTGACCAGAACCATCCATCGCTGCATTGGGCAGTAGTCCACTAGCTACAACACCCGTCTGGTCGGAAGATCCTCCCTTTTTAATGGAGGTTCCGGGACTTTACGCTCTGTTCCGCATACCTCTACAGAATTAATTATATTTTTCTGGCTTTCTTCTTTCATATCAATTATTATTATTATTTCTTTCTTTTAACATAATACTTGCAAAGCTGCATATCCTTCGTTTTTCTATGGTATTGACAAGCGCTCCAACATCAGCATTAGGTGTCGGTCGATGGTTCAATATTTATTATTTAATGTATTATTTTTTAATATTGGTTTGATATTTATATTACACATTAACATAATTATGTATTTTTAGTATATACGATTGTCTAAGGCACATATAAACGTTTTTCTTTCATATTTATGTGTCTTTTTAGGCCATTCATCGCATTGTCACTTACCAACATCTGAAGAGATAATACTCAAAGGCCAGTTTAAGCACATTTGTATATGTATAAGCTTTCGTCCGAATCCTTATATGGTTTTGTGTCCTTATTAGTATTCAGTTCGCGCCTAGATTTTATCTAATGTTTAACATCTACCAAACCTGCCGCCGTTTTCAATTATTACTACGTGCTTACGTTTTGGATTATTTTTGGATTAAGTAGCTTAGCTTTATTGGTTCTCGTCTCTTGATGTTACATAATAGTTATGATTGTGCCGCCAATTTATTTTCATTTTCGTATTTGATTCTAGCACAGATTGTCGTTGAGAAGAAAAGCCAGGATTAAGAGTAGATATCTTCTAATCTTAGCTTTTGGTTTCTTTCTTGATACCCACTATCTTTCTTTTTAACGTTCAATATTAATTTACCCACTACCTTTCTTATTAATGTTCAATTGTTCAATATTAATTTGTACATCACTCTCCAAGGCCGGTGTTCGCTTCTCGCCTTTTTTTTATAACATTAAGATCTATTAGAAATTAGAAGGAATCTTAAATCTAAACTTCTATAATTACTAATCCGTTTCTGATTTCGATTATTGTTAGAAATTTATAATATCGCTAGCTAAGTATACTGACAAAATTCACGGTTCCTGTGGCATAGGCCAGGCCTTGACAGCGATGTTTCGAAAAAAGCTATTATTCAATATTTGAAGATACTCTTCATTATATAAGAACCCATACAATTATCGACTAAACACGATAAAAGCATTAAGGACATAAAAACTACAATAGCGTGGGTTTTTAAACGGACACAAAATTCTAATGTTTAAGGTAATTGCTTCATCTCTTACGATTTAATGGAGATAGCAAAGATTATATAATTTGTAGGTAATAATAGATAGTAATACCAACTTAACGGTAATTTGGTATTAGTGACTCTATTATTGGACATTGGGAACAAATTTTATTTAATGAAGAAATAGTTTGCTAAGATTCGCAAGCAGGAGTACTAGATATTCAATTATCTTTTAAAAATTGGTTCCATACTTTGACGTGTCAATTCCATTGTTATTCCGTTGTAAAGGTAGCGCTACTTATTTGTCCTGTATGACTGTTTCAAGCTGGAACAAGGACCAGGAATATGGCACCTGATCTGAACCAATGAAGGCTCCTAAGCAAGAATGAGATTCCAACATTGACGATGCTAAAAGTCCATTTATAAAAGGGTCTATTTAAGTACGTATATTAAATTGTTTATTGCATCAAAATGGCTAATCAACAATTGATTGGCCGCTATAAAACTATAAACGTAGCTGCCATAAACTAATCTGTGGCTTTAGTAAAACTGTCGACCATAACCTCGTTCTCAACAAACAACAAAGAAAACTTAAAACCAACATAGTTTACTTTATATCTCCATAAATTGTTCACACACAATTCTTCGCTGTAAGTCTTACACCACAAGTACATATAGGCTTATTCGTTGAACTGTGTTTCCGATTCTTAAACTCAATAACCCTCACTTTGTTAACAGATCGACTATCTTCTGCTGCATTTAGCTACACCCTTATTTCGAGCACATAAGATTCGAATTCTCTTCTTCCAGCTGTAAGTTGTGTTGTTGAGTAGATGATTCATCGAACATTGTCTTGTACTACGGCGACTCTTTGGCAATTGCTTTTGTAGGACAGTTGCAGTCCGACTGCCCTCTCTAATGAACGCGTGCTTTGCATAGGACTTAAGCTTTCAGGGACATGTTGAGAAAGCTGATTCTGAGCAAATGTGTTGTATAGGCAAATTAGCTGCACACAGTAATTCTTTGAACAAGAGACATGTGTCATAGAAATGGCTAATGGGTACGGATTCTTCGGAAAGGACTATTTTTAGCCGTGGAATGGGTGACAGATCTTTTCTATTATTGTTTCGATTGTCTTCTTAAAGGACTGGTTTATTTTAAGACCGATCAACGAAGTTACTGCGAAGAAACTTCCGGGAAACAGGACAAAATTGATGATACTATTGATAGCTAGCTATTTTTGGGAATCGGAGTGCCCTGAATTCTGGAACGAACGAATGTCGTTGCTGTTCGTGTAGTCCTTTTGCCTTCTTGAACACAAAGGCTCCTTTGTTGCCAACAGCTCGAAACTCAGCCGGACAATCAAATCACATAATTGCATAAATGCAGAGATTCTGACGATAAAATCCGTCAGAAACCACGTACACATAACTTCGTCCCACGTGTGTGCGGATAGTTGATTGCTCACCGAATTATTCTGAGATAGGTACCCGAACAAAAAAGCATGTGTCATCAGCCACCTTGGCAAGAGTAGGTGCAGTTTTTTGGACAAGTTTTTTTTCACTGCCAATACCTGTACAAGTAAACTTACGAACTCTTATTTGGTAATCTGTTATAACAATATTTTGTTGTGTGTAGGTTTACGAATGCATGTTTGAATGAAATATGAGTTTGAATTTTGGCAAGCTGTATTATGCAAATATCGTGTTTTTTTATGTTATTCTCTGAAACGGGAATCCTTTGCCATATCTTTTTAGGGTTCCGTAGCCAAATGGCAAAAAACGGAACCCTTATAGATTCGTCGTGTGTCTGTCTTTCCGTCCGTATGTCACAGCCACTTTTTTCTGAAGCTATAAGAACTATACTGTCGAAACTTGGTAAGTAAATGTATTCTGTGAACCGCATTAAGATTTTCACACAAAAATAGAAGAAAAACAATAAATTTTGGGGGTTCCCCATACTTAGAACTGAAACTCAATTTTTTTTTTTCATTAAACCTATACGCGTGGGGTATCTATGGATAGGTCTTCAAAAATGATATTGAGGTATCTAATATCATTTTTAGGGTTCCGTAGCCAAATGGCAAAAAACGGAACCCTTATAGATTCGTCATGTCTGTCTGTCTGTCTGTCTGTCTGTCTGTCTGTCCGTCTGTCCGTCCGTATGTCACAGTCACTTTTTTCCGAAACTATAAGAGCTATACTGTTGAAACTTTGTAAGTAGATGTATTCTGTGAACCGCATTAAGATTTTCATACAAAAATAGAAAAAAAGCAATAAATTTTGGGGGTCCCCATACTTAGAACTGAAACTCAAAATTTTTTTTTTCATCAAACCCATGCGTGTGGGGTATCTATGGATAGGTCTTCAAAAATGATACTGAGGTTTCTAATATCATTTTTTTCTAAACTGAATAGTTTGCGCGAGAGACACTTCCAAAGTGGTAAAATGTGTGTCCCCCCCCCTCTAACTTCTAAAATAAGAGAATGATAAAACTAAAAAAAATATATGATGTACATTACTATAAAAACTGCCAACGAAAATTGGTTTGAACGAGATCTGGTCAGTAGTTTTTTTTTAGTACGTCATAAATCGTAAACCGCATTTCTTGCTGCTACGGAACCCTCCATGGGCGAGTCCGACTCGCACTTGGCCGGTTTTTTTAATTAAACTGAATAGTTTGCGCGAGAGACACTTCCAAAGTGGTAAAATGTTCCCCCCCCCCCGTAACTTGTAAAATAAGAGAATGATAAAACTAAAAAAAAAAATATGATGTACATTACCATGCAAACTTTCACCGAAAAATGGGTTTGAATGAGATCTAGTAAGTAGTTTTTTTTTAATACGTCATAAATCGTAAACCGCAATTTATCTTTCAAGTTTGTACGGAACCCTCAGTGCACGAGTCCGACTCGCACTTGCCCAGTTTTTTTTTATTTGTATAGGATTTTTTCTACTTTCGAATTTTTAGCTCACACTAGCGTTCGCCAGCGGTTTTGCTCGCGTGAAAGTAGAAAGCTATCCCAAAGAAACATATTCCCGAGATAAAATTCCTATGTGCTATACCTGGACTTGGTCTACCCATATGCCACGTTCAAATCTATTCAGCCGATTGAGCGCAAAGAAGTAACAAACATACAAATATACACACACACACACTTACAAGTTTTCGCCTTTATAATATTTGTGTGATACTTTGATTACTTATTTGAAAGCTTTGAGATAATCAAAGGACAGTAACATCAATGTTTCAAATACTTTATTGTACCATTTACTTCCACAGTTAACAGCTTTCTGTGCACATCGATTCTGAGCAAAAACAGACATTTGTAGCAAGACCTGTTTTCGATTGTTCCTTTTGCCAATGTCGCCACGGAACACTAAAAATCTACAAAGCCAACAACAGAAACTGGTGTTTCTACCACGCAAGACGATTATATATTACCTACGTACATTTTTCAATCTTGTAATTGAAAACAGCAACGGTAAGTACAATAAGCCTTGGTACGTGACTCTGAACTCGCTCGTTACCGTCACAGCGGTTTTTTTAACCATAGTTAAGTGTGGCCCCTGTTTTATTTCGACGAACGTTGAAACGCGTGGGGCTCATTACTTCTGCTTTTTCTGCCTTGTAGTTTTAAAAAAGAATAGCTAGAATTTGTGGATATTCTTTTTTTTAAAACCCTTTGTGAATGATGTTGCACAAGTACGGGTTTCGAAAATAGAGCTTTTTGTCTTACTTTCAAAATGATTTTCTATGGTTTCTATTGTTTTTTTTTTAATCGTGGGAATCTCATGTTACATTAACGACTAATTTTAAAACTCGAATATTTTTTTTGACATTTGAAATCAGTAGCAGGTAAATATCGTCGGCTTACTGCAAGAACTCATTAACTGACATTATAAAACTTTGAATTCAGTCACTTTTAGTAACTAAAAGTTTCTCTATTCAAGGTTTCACGTATATATATCGTCGGCTGCCAGTTACTTACTTACTAACTGACAAATACAAAACTTTGAGTAAAGCCACTTTTATTAGCTAAAAGTAGTTTTATTTAAAGTTTTGTATTTGTCAGTTCATGAGTTCTTGCAGTAAGCCGACGATATTGTAAACTAAATGACCTACATAGTTTAAAGGCCTCTTCTCATAGGCGTCCCTTACACGATAGGTTTTGCTGTCAGTTTTGCCACAGTCAAATATTTTGATTGACGAAAAACCTACCGTTTAATGCGATGACTGACGTTTGCATGACGAAAACATAATGGCGATTAAATTCCGTCATTCAAACATCATTCATGATTGATGGAATTGATTGACGCTTGCATGACCGTGTAATGGACCCCTTATAGAGAAGACTTAGAGATAAACCACGTTGGTGATTTTAGATTTACTTCATCATCATCATCATCATTTCAGCCGAAAGACGTCCACTGCTGGACATAGACCTCCCCCAAGCGTCGCCACAGCGAACGGTCCTGTGCGTCTCGCATCCATCGGACTCCCGCAACCGTTACCAAAGTACCGTCCGTTACCGTTACTAAAGTGGCAATGGGCAGGGCACATTGCTCGCAGAACAGATGGCCGTTGGGGCCGGAAGGTTCTGGAATGGCGACCACGTACCGGAAGACGTAGCGTTGGAAGGCCTCCTACAAGGTGGACCGATGACTTGGTACATTTACTTACCCAACAATATTTCTAGTCAGTTTTAGTTTAAAGTCTGTGTTCCATGACAGCATTGTAGCTGTCTTGGACCTTTAGGTTGTCCTAAAGGTCTTTAAGTGTGAACATGTTTATTCTGGGTATACATACCCAGAATTAACATGCTCCATCCCCGACCACATCATCATTTACCATCAGGTGAGATAGTGGTTAAGCGTGAGTCTATTTATAATGAAAATAGACAAAGTTGAAGCTCTGTCATCGTCGTCGCCACATTCTAAGGCATTTCTTATTATAAGTGATCCCAGAAAGGGCCACAGGGTCATTGTATCAATCTCATTGTTTACTAAACTGACAATGTGGGATGCATTACTCATATTCGCAGGAACCCTTTCACTAACAGCAAATGTTTGTTTAAGAAAAGGGTTCTTCACAAAAGGGGTCGGATTGTACCCGCGACCTGTGAGGCTGTGAATCAGGAGTTGAGTGTATTTTTTAAGTAGGTTCCTACTAATCCTCATTCTAATAATATAAATGCGAAGAACAGACTTTTTTGGAACTTCAGTTTTGGAGCTTTATATTTTTGTTTGTATATTGCCAGCATAAGTGATAGGGAACTGCGTATTCACATAACATTCAGAAATTTATTGATTTATTATAATAATAACTATTGTTTTTTTTAAGCCTACTGTCTAGACCATGGTCAGGATTGAGATATATATGATAATTAGTTACTTACCTATTTTCTTTTAATATCAGTGGTCAGTACCTAGTATAACACATAAAAGAAATAATTATAACTTCAAACTATTCAAAAGTATACCACCGTGAAAAGGGCGCGTAATTCTGTGTTCGACTGTCAAAGATGCTAGTGCGGGAGCGATCAGACGCATTGACAATAGGGATGCACTCATTCATCGACTTTTTAGTCTAACAACTTATTATAATTTTCGATGTTCACACGGGCGACGCCACTGGTAAAACCTTATAAATTTTATTAGAAAGAATTTACAAGGAACTGGATGAGTATTTCAAACAGCACCGTTTTACAATTCTACTAACTGCTCTAGACGCCATTTTAAACATGTTTAGAACGACGGCTTTCCCGTCTTAAGTATTTCTGTATTTACGCCGTTTGTTATGTTAAACTAGGTGACAAACATTAACCGCTGAACAGTTATTTTCATTGTAGGTAGGTACAATTACTTTTTAACAATGAATAACTAGGTACCGGTAGTTTTTGACCATTATAAACAAGAACGGCAAAAACCGGACAAAAAAATTGTTCTTGAAAAACGGTATCCTGTATATAAGACTAGTTTATTCCCGCAAGAACGCTCCCGTGGCGTAATCTTACAGGAACCAATATTTTTTCTGGGATATAAATGAGCTGTTGACATTCTACAATAGTGTAGCTAACTCAGTGAAATGATTGGGTGGTTAACTCAGTATTTAATTTAAAATTATTTGTATCAAAAAGTAACTTTATTCAAAAACGCAAATAGAAATTATTTTTCAAGTCCGTTCAATATTAAGTTAATTATAAACCTTTCATCTCGCGGAAGGAGAAACTGTCAAGCAACCGAATAAGATTGCACATACTGAAATATGACGTCACCGCCATTTGAAAACGTATGTAAGTACAAAAGAGATAGCGAAATATTCCCACCACGCCCCCACTTTTCCTCATACTAATATTTGAAATGCTAATTGCTGCTTCATTTACTAACCAATTTTGACGCTAATTTTAGAAAAAGATTTCTTTTTACCCGTTTTTTTTTTAATAGATATAAACCAGTGCTTGACTGCGATCCCACCTGATGGTAAGCAGGGCCAAGTTATGAGGGAGGGATTTCAGTATTTTTTGTTGTTTATTATAAAATATTGTACAAAAATCAACACAAGTCCTACAATAATTTGATTGACTTTTCTGAACTTGACTTATTCACTACTAAGCCGCGTGTATTCAATCGAATACTTACCAAACATTGGTTCGATAACTGTTTTATGTCGTATTGTCGTGCATACCATCATTGTAATTAACTTTTTTTTTTCTCCATCAAGCATGCTCTTCATAGTTATTTAGAACCGAAAACATGTCATTGGTTAATAGTTCCATAATTTGTTGTTTTTGTTAGTTGTTAATGCTGTTTGTTTTCCGATTATAATATAATAAAATAAATAAATACAAAGAAATCTCTGTAAAATAGTTTAGAAGAGTCTATTATCGTTTGCTACTCTAAAGTTCATTGAACTGTTTATAAACAGCCGGACTCTTGTTAGATCATTGTTTTTCTAAGCATCAGAATCTGTTAGTTGCCAAAAAATGGCGAATGACGATACTTATTTTGTTTTGTCTGGACATTTTTGAGAATTGCGACATAGGTTGACAATGTTTATTAATTCACAGTATTTATTAGATACAGTGAAGTATATATTTTCAAATGTTTATCATAATTTATGATATCCTAAGAAATATTTTCTTTTTTTTATTGTGTCGACTTCGCACTGTTTGTGCATTTAGCCAGTGTCAAGTTTAGAAAGTATTTAGTAGTTTTCAGTCACTTTGAGGTACATTAGAATGCGGGTGTAACAGATTCTAATGTGTTTGAGTTATTTGGCACCAAATTTCGAGTCAGCCCTCTCGGAAAGCTGCGCTGAGGTAGTCAATACAATAACATTCTCAGCTCCATTCCGACCAAATCGCGCCGGTGTCAATTATTCCACATATTGTCCAGTTGCGCAGACATCTGAGATATAAAACCACACCAATTTTACATCACAATATCCACTAAGAAACAATTTGAGAATAATTAAAACAGCCGCTGCACTTGAAGAAATTTCGCCAAAAACCCTGAAAGGGCCCAAACTTTATATGTGATCTGAGTTCAAACCCACACCAATTTTATATAACAAAATCAATTATTATTCCCAAATAGGAATCAATTTTCGAATAATATTTATTTGTTCTTTCGATTTCATCGTCATAGTTACCTCAATTAAAAAAAAACAATTTGCGAATAATCAAAACAGCCACTAAACTTCACTCGGGAAGACGGGAAAATCGCTCCAAGAACTACGTCTCTTTTAAAGACGAAGTAAGACCGTAAGAAATTTTCTATTCGTGTGTAAAAAAATAGTCTTTTCAGCAATGTATAAATTCCTCGTGAAACGGAAACTGACTAATTTAGTGTGAAGAGTCATTAATGTCTACAATAAATTATTATAAAGGAACCGTAGCACGAATCCACATCAGTAGAACATCGTTTGAAAGGGACACTGGTGTATTTTTAGCTTGTGTGGCTATGAGACACTAAAAAGTCGATTTTACTTACGTTTCACGTTTGAGAAAGTGTCAACTAAAATAGAACTGGCTGAATCTAATAACAATGACTGATAATTTAATTCCAATTTCAAATGCTTTATTTTGTTTTTCTTAAAATTATTGCATGAGCAAAGGAAACTTCATTATAATGCCTTGTAAACATAATATACATATAATTAATCAAACTCCGTAGCCGTAGGTGCAAATAACATTGTTTGGTAAAGTAATTAATTTAATAAATAATGTAGGAGGAATTCTAACATGACTTATCTTTATGTAAATCTACTAAGCTTTATTAAAATGACTCCTACAGCATATAAAGATCAATAGATAATGTAAAGGTTATGCAGTAGCAAGTTTGTGGTTAGTAAAAGTAAACCGAAGGTTATTTTTGTTCCAACTAAACAATTCAATGTAGGTATTATTGGGATAGGGACAAAGTTTACTTTTAAATCTATTTTAAGATCTGTACGTTGTTAATACCATTCAGGTAAATAAAAAATTGTAAGCACATTCTTGGAATAAAACTTTGAAACAACCCACTATTAGAGAGTAGGTAAGTATTTATTATAATAGTGGGTTATGTTTGTACTCTAATTACCTAATAAAAAAATTATTGATTTCGGCCACCCATAAACTAAAGGTTCTAAGGGTCAACTTCCAACCGTTAGAACTCTGACAGTTATTTAAAGTACAAAAGCGGTGGTTTTGCAGCTTCTTTAAGAAAGTATGTCAAACCATGCGGTATTTTTTATTTAGTCAGACTAAAGTTGCCCGAAAAGAAAAGCCCGCTAGGAACACGGGGAATTTCTGAAAAGGAAACTAACGCAAAGGACGCACGTATGGTTTTAAGTTTGACACGCCTTCCCACTCCACACTAGAGCGCGAGAAGTCATTGGATGACTTTCCATCTCAAAGAAAAAATCTTTTACCTGACGATTGGTCGACTTTTTTTTTCAAGTTTTTTGTTGCCTCATTGCGAACTGCACATATGTGCATCACTGGAAATCAAACTTCCATCTTCTAGAAAAAATATTATCATACTTTCGAATGCTCCAGTTTCAAATTGCATGTAACATTTTTGATGTTTACACAAGCTCTTCTCGTTGCGTATTCCCATTTCCCTGTGCTAAAATAACTACATATTGATCCCACAAGACGTGGTAGAATTGCAAAGAGGACTTATCTACGGAGTAGTTAGTATAATAGTAACCTCCGACCTAGTAAGACACTTGTGACGTAAGCTTCCGTTCTACCTGTGCCAAGTTTTATCATAACCACCCATTGTTTGGCTCAGACTTGATTAAGTTCACCGCAAACAAGCCACATTGTACTTACTAAACACAGTATATACGGTAATAGTACTTACTTATTCCATGCAAACCGCAAACAAATTGGCGGTACTTAATTTAACGGCCATCTTTGATTTAAAGTAGTGATTTTTTAAATAGTCGATTTTTTAAACGAATAATGAAGGACTGATTGGGAACACTTGAAAAAAATATTGTAATTAAAAAGTTATAAGTTGTTAAGTAAAAATTGCTTGATATTTTTCAGGCCGTAACAATAACGTAATCGTAAGTAGAATTGTTTCTTAATCATTTTTATTATCATTGGATATAATTGTTTGTCAATTCTTTCGTCATTCGGTTTTCAATTTGTAACGGTCATTATTTTTAACTGCCATTAGTCTCACTGTATGCACCCGCATAAGTTGCATAATATAAATCTCCACAATTGATAACAACGAATGTTAGTCTGTATTGATGTCTGTTCGTCCGTTTATCTTGATCGTAATAAAACTTTATTGTCTTGTTATCAATGTCAACCATCAATCAGGAATCGGCTTTGTATGAATTTGTACTTTATTCCTTTAGCAGTAAGGATTTCTTTGAGGATTTTTTTCGTGAGAGCAATGAATCCATGGCGTTCAAGGCTTTCTGTGGCTCCGTGGCTACCATTTATAAAGATTTGAACTGTAATAGGAAATCTTTTGGGCTTCGCACGTGAAATAAGGTAAGGTTTATTTGGTCATTAACCTTTCAAGTTCGCGGCATGAAAAAACAATTTCCTACCTGTATGCTTTAATTTCACAGCTAATAAAACCTTTTTAGGCTGAATGTTGTGTACGTATTTCCTCTCTTTATACGTTTCAGGTGGCATGGCAAAGAAATAAAATCATTAACTCTGGTAATTTTTTTTTTCACTGTATCTTGCTTAGCACAGCAATCTGTCATAGACATTTAGCTATTCCGTTGTTTGAGCTATGTCTGAGCATTTGTTTCGAGGAGCACAGGGAGTCGTCCATTGAGCACTCTCACTATTCTTCGGGGATCGCTTTATAAGATTTGGAACGCTGTTCCTTCTCAGTCTTGAGTAAATTATACTTCCAGAATCTGTTAGTCTAGCAGCAAGAGCATTGTGTGTGTGTTGTTAATTTTTGTTGGTTGTTTAGGCTACGCGCAGCGATTTCTTGTTTCACAGTGTTGAGGCCCAGGTCGTGCAGAATATATTTGTTATGGATGCATTTTGGAATGTTGAACATGGATCTCATAGCTTTAGTCTGAAATCTTTCCAAGATTTCTATGTTGCTATTGCATGCTGTACCCCAAAGCTCTATTCCATATGTCCAAACTGGCTTTAAAATGGTTTTGTAAACTGCCATTTTACTTTCGTTAATGATTTTTTTTTATGGGAGCCTTAATAACAACTATTAAAACATTTGCTATTCTTTACTATCCTAGAGAGAGGAGGCTTGCATCTCAGCATAAGGCTGATAATGCTAATGCTAAAACATTTACAAATACTACAACAGGACAAAACCTTTGTTTGGGTTCAGCTTTGAGTGTTGTTTAAGTGGAATTCCTTGTCTGTGTTTCCTGATAGTTACAACCTGGGGGATCTTTAAGTCAAGAGTGAATAGGTGACTTTTAGGCACGCGTGCTCAACCTCATCGCTTGCCATCAAGTGAAATAGTGGTCAAACGCCAGCCTATCAATAAAAAAAAAGTTTAGTAGGTACATAATATATGCACATATTCAACAACTATCACACAACGCCGTCTAGTCCCAAGCTAAGCAGAGCTTGTGCCAGGAGTACTAGACAACTGATAAACATACTTATATATTTCTAAATACATACATATTACAGATAAATTACACCCAGACACAGAACAAATGATCGTGCTCATCACACAAACATTGTCCTGGGTGGGAATCGAACCCATGACCTCCGGCATAGCAGTCAGGGCCAGGGACTCAAACTGTAACCGTATTAAGTGTTTTTAACACTGTTTTTTAAAACAGTTTTAACAGAAAAACACTTTTAAATGTAACAGATACAATAATGTTACCGAATCAAACTGTAACCTTTTATATGTGTTAATATGTGTAACTGAAATAATCGGTTTTAGTAGGTATAGCTTTAGGTGTAAGTAATTGCACAGTACGGCAACAACGCGTGGCGGCCGTAAGAGTGTAAGACGCGCGTTGTTAAAGCCTACGACGATCTTCAGTACATACACACTAACGCATTAAACATAACATAATTATATTTGTTTTGTTTAGTTCCGATTCCGACATCCGGACGCGTGCACACGCCATTATTTTTTCTCTCAAGTCACCATCTCTTGCTTACAATACACTAAGTAACAGAAAGTATGCCTCGTAATAAAACCAATACCGTTCACAGATATCTTACATTTATTGGTATTGTCATGAGAAATAGGCACTCTAGTTATATAAAGGGTGTTTGGTGCATCGTGTGCCAAATTGAAATGGTCGACTGGAGGGGTCATCTGCTATCCTTTCAGACCCTTAAACACTTCTCATGGTCTGTGTTTTTTTTTTTTCATCGACTTTTTATTGCTTTATGAAAATAAGACCCAAATTTTTAATTCAAATACCAATTTAAAAAAATATATGAGGCGTAGACTCAATGCAATTTCATTTTTTTTTTATTTCTAGTTAAACCCAAAAAGAGAGATACGAGACAGATTTTACCTTAGAAGAGTGAGATAACATTTTTAATAGGTTTTTCAAGTATCATTTAAGCATAAATATTTTTTTTAAATCATAATTTTGAATATTAGTCTTATGTGACTAGATTCACAATTCTAGCGAATTCACAAAGTTATAAAAAAATATTTTTATAGCATGTGGCACATCACTAGCAAGAGGATAAACTAGAGAATTTTTGCGAGAGTTGGAAGATTTCGGTTGCATTTGATTTTTTTTTTATAGTCATGTATCTATCTGTAACATGGATAGCTTTAATTTAAGTCCAAAACTTTGCGAGTAAATTTAAAAAAACTAGATAGCTAATGTCACTCATTTTAAATTTAAAAGTACTCTAATACAATACACATCTAAAGAAAAATTTGGGTCTTATTTTCATAAAACAATAAAGAGTCGATGAAAAAAGATGCCCTATGGATCTTTTTTCATCGACTCTTTATTGTTTATAAGAAGTGTTTAGGGGTCTGAAAGGATAGCAGATGACCCCTCCAGTCGACCATTTCAATTTGGCACACGATGCACCAAACACCCTATATAAGTGTATCGCAACTAAAAAATGTGAAATAAATAACTTTTACAAAAAAAGAAAAACCGACTTCACTAAAAAAAAACACTAAGAGGATCAAAATAACATTCTATGTTGGAACTCTTAATATGAAAAAAATGTTTTTTTTATTAACTTTCATGGTTATAAGAACTGCGATATTACAGAAAATACAAAACACAAAGAAATCAATAAATACCTAATTTTGAAAAAAGAATAACGTACCTTTAATATAAAGTTTATTTCAACTTATAATTCCAAGTCAATCCAAAGATATATAATTAATATAATAATTTTTAATTAATTAGACGCACAACTTCTTGTTGAAGTGGTAAATATCTAGATTTAGGATAGTCTTCGTCCTTATCCATACGGGTTATTTTTCTCATAAGAAAGAAGTGATTCCGAATAATCCTCCGAATATACTTTCGGCTCTATCAAGATATCGGGACTATCAGGACGCATAACTTCTTGTTGAAGTGGTAAGCAGTTGATTTTAGGATGGTTGTCATCTTGATCCAAACGAGGTTTTTTTTTTTAAAGAAAGGGTTGATTGATTTGCACGTATACAACAGACTGCGACTGGATTTCGGCTATCTAATAATAATAATAATAAATTGCTATCAAATTGCTTTGATAACAGCAAAGACCTCACTGATACCCACTCAATCTTGTACTGTGCGGCTGTAGCGGCATGTCGTGTAGCTCATATTAAATTTCCTAATTGTGACAGAGCTACACGACCAGCTGTGCCAGCTTGGCAGTGCAGGATAGAGCACCGTATCGGTGAGGCTAGAGCACTCATCGGTAAGCTTATCTGCTTCAGGGAAGGCAACACTCGCCCTAGGGTGATGCGCTTTGTGAGGCGGGCATTCTCGGGGACTGATATTAGTCCTCGAGATATATATCTGCCCTGCGTCACAGAGCGTATCGACTTCCTGAAGCAGAAAATCTATGCATGGGCAAACCGTATTCGTCGGTACAAGCGGCGAGTGGAGCGGTACACTCGGAATCGTACATTCCAAAGCAACGAAAGGTGGGTTTGCAGGGATTGGGAGCGACCGGACCAAGGTGTGACTGATACGCGCCTGCCGGATGATGACGCCATGTGTTCATTTTGGCGCAGCATTTGGTCGGCGCCTTTCATTCACACCGAGGGTGATTGGATTCGAGAGGTCGAGCGCGCATGCGATCTTTTACCAGAAATGGGAAAAAAAATTACCATCAGCCCCCAAGATGTAGCCCGTGCAGTCCGTCCATTGCCTAACTGGAAAACTCCTGGGCCAGACGGGCTGCACAATTTCTGGGTTAAATGGTTCCAAAGGTCGCACGCTCGCTTAGTATCTCAGTTTCAGTCTGCCTTAGAGTCAGGGTCGCTGTCCAGTTTCTAACGACAGGAATAACCCACCTGCTCCATAAATCAGGTAGTACTGCGGAACCCAAAAATTATAGACCGATCACGTGTTTGCCGACGGTCTATAAAGTTCTTACATCCATTCTGAGAGCTAAAATCAATAGTCATATTGAGACAAATTCTATCATGTCTGCCTCTCAGAATGGATGTAGGAACGGGTCTCGCGGTACTAAGGAGCTGCTCCTCATCGATGTTGCCATTAGCCAACAGGTTCGACGTTCTCGGAAGAATCTGTCGGCATGTTGGATAGATGATAAGAAGGCATATGACTCTGTTCATCATACATGGCTCATGAGGGTGCTAGAACTGTATAAAATTGATGCAACTCTGCGCACCTTCCTGATGTCATGTATGGGGCAGTGGAGAACAGTCCTTCACTATCCGGGATGTCAACAGATTCAGGAGAACAGCGAACCGATAAGGATTCAGCGTGGCATATTCCAGGGTGACAGTCTGAGTCCACTGTGGTTTTGCCTAGCCTTAAACCCGCTCAGCACACTGCTGGAGGGTTCTGGCTTAGGTTACCGGTTCAAAAGAGGCGGTCAGGTCATATCTCTTTACCTGGACGATCTGAAACTCTTTGCCCCCAACAACTTGCAACTGGTGGAGCTACTGAAGCTACTGAAGGTAACTGAAATCTTCAGTAGTGCCATCAGGATGGAATTTGGTGTGGACAAATGTGCAGTCATACATGTAAAGAGAGGTGAGATTATGGAATCCGTTGGAATTCAACTTTCGGATTCCATACACCTTAGATCCTTCTGCTCAACCGAAACTTACAAGTATTTGGGTATGTCGGAATCGTTAGACATCAATACTGATGACGTGAAACAATCGTTGAAAGAGCGCTTCTTTGGCCGCCTGAATAAAGTACTGAATAGTCTTTTATCAGGCGGAAACAAGGTGCGCGCTTTCAACGGTTGGGTCATGCCAGTATTGATGTATTCTTTCGGCATACTCAAATGGACTCAGACAGAACTTGACGCCCTGGATAGGAGGGTCATCGGTGATGAGACTGTATATCCCGCGGAAGTGCGGGGGTCGTGGCTTCTTAAATGCTAAGACCCTGCACAACCGCGAGGTATGCAGTCTCAGGGAATACTTCCTAAAAACCGACGTGGGTATGCATCGAGATGTGGTAGCGGTGGACAAGGGCCTCACTCCGCTCTCCTTGGCTAACGAGAACTGGCGCAAACCTATAGTACTGAATACTAATGACCGCAGGGAAGTGTGGCAGAGCAAGGAGCTTCACGGACGCTTTTACCGGGCCTTACATGAGCCCGATGTAGACCTGTTAGCGTCCGTGACCTCTTCTGGGAAATTGAAGGTTTTGTCTTTGCGATTATGGACGAAGTTATGATGACGAACAACTACCGGAAATACATTGTGAAGGACGGTACGGTTGACATCTGTCGGGCATGCCACCGACCCGGGGAATCAATCTGACACATTATTTCTGGGTGTTCTCATCTAGCTAACTATTTGCATAGACACAACCTCGTAGCCAGGATTATCCACCAGCAACTTGCTCTTAAATACAATCTTGTGGAATCAGAGGTATCGTACTATAGGTATGAGCCCGACCCAGTTCTCGACAATGGCAATATCACGTTACATTGGGATCGATCTATCATCACTGACAGGACTATTGTTGCCAATAAACCTGATATAGTGGTGATAGATCGACTAGAGCGTCGCACAATGATTGTTAATATAGCGGTCCCTCATGACGAGAACCTCGTGAAAGCTGAGAAAGATAAGCAAACTAAGTATCTTGACTTAGCTCGCGAGGTTGTCGACATGTGGGAAGTGGACAATCATTGTGCCGATAGTCGTAACGGCCAATGGCTTAATAGCCAAGAGCCTCGAACAACATCTGAGGTGGCTCTCGTTAGGCGGCTGGATCAAGGGCCTGATCCAGAAAGCAGTACTCCTGGACACGGCGTGTATCGTTAGGAGATTCCTCTCTCAGGAGCCCTGACCGCCGGCAGCTTGGACCCTGTTCCCAATGCCGGTCGGCTACTATTTTTTATATTTTTTAATGTTTTTTTTTTAATGTGTTTTTTCTAAAGAAATATTTAAAAATATAAATGATATATATATAAAAATAAATAAATGTAATAATAATAATATTTATTTATTATAAAGTACATATTTGACATCAAATGTAAGTACAAAAAATATAACAGTCAATATAATTTGAATACCCTGACTCCTAAACTAGGAAGATCCTGTATCTTAGGAGCTAATGCTTTATTAACCATACAAAAGTACATTGTAAATTTGGCAACGCTGCGTTTACATGTTACACTTATTAACACTGTTAACACTTTTATATCTGTTACAGATATGTTACGGTTACACTTTTGTAAGTGTTTTGGGTTAACACATTGAAAACACATTTATAAGTGTTACATATTTGATTCTGTTACCAATTCAACATGTAACACTTATATTTCGACCGGACCAAGGTGTGACTGATACGCGCCTGCCGGATGATGACGCCATGTGTTCATTTTGGCGCAGCATTTGGTCGGCGCCTTTCATTCACACCGAGGGTGATTGGATTCGAGAGGTCGAGCGCGCATGCGATCTTTTACCAGAAATGGGAAAAAAAATTACCATCAGCCCCCAAGATGTAGCCCGTGCAGTCCGTCCATTGCCTAACTGGAAAACTCCTGGGCCAGACGGGCTGCACAATTTCTGGGTTAAATGGTTCCAAAGGTCGCACGCTCGCTTAGTATCTCAGTTTCAGTCTGCCTTAGAGTCAGGGTCGCTGTCCAGTTTCTAACGACAGGAATAACCCACCTGCTCCATAAATCAGGTAGTACTGCGGAACCCAAAAATTATAGACCGATCACGTGTTTGCCGACGGTCTATAAAGTTCTTACATCCATTCTGAGAGCTAAAATCAATAGTCATATTGAGACAAATTCTATCATGTCTGCCTCTCAGAATGGATGTAGGAACGGGTCTCGCGGTACTAAGGAGCTGCTCCTCATCGATGTTGCCATTAGCCAACAGGTTCGACGTTCTCGGAAGAATCTGTCGGCATGTTGGATAGATGATAAGAAGGCATATGACTCTGTTCATCATACATGGCTCATGAGGGTGCTAGAACTGTATAAAATTGATGCAACTCTGCGCACCTTCCTGATGTCATGTATGGGGCAGTGGAGAACAGTCCTTCACTATCCGGGATGTCAACAGATTCAGGAGAACAGCGAACCGATAAGGATTCAGCGTGGCATATTCCAGGGTGACAGTCTGAGTCCACTGTGGTTTTGCCTAGCCTTAAACCCGCTCAGCACACTGCTGGAGGGTTCTGGCTTAGGTTACCGGTTCAAAAGAGGCGGTCAGGTCATATCTCTTTACCTGGACGATCTGAAACTCTTTGCCCCCAACAACTTGCAACTGGTGGAGCTACTGAAGCTACTGAAGGTAACTGAAATCTTCAGTAGTGCCATCAGGATGGAATTTGGTGTGGACAAATGTGCAGTCATACATGTAAAGAGAGGTGAGATTATGGAATCCGTTGGAATTCAACTTTCGGATTCCATACACCTTAGATCCTTCTGCTCAACCGAAACTTACAAGTATTTGGGTATGTCGGAATCGTTAGACATCAATACTGATGACGTGAAACAATCGTTGAAAGAGCGCTTCTTTGGCCGCCTGAATAAAGTACTGAATAGTCTTTTATCAGGCGGAAACAAGGTGCGCGCTTTCAACGGTTGGGTCATGCCAGTATTGATGTATTCTTTCGGCATACTCAAATGGACTCAGACAGAACTTGACGCCCTGGATAGGAGGGTCATCGGTGATGAGACTGTATATCCCGCGGAAGTGCGGGGGTCGTGGCTTCTTAAATGCTAAGACCCTGCACAACCGCGAGGTATGCAGTCTCAGGGAATACTTCCTAAAAACCGACGTGGGTATGCATCGAGATGTGGTAGCGGTGGACAAGGGCCTCACTCCGCTCTCCTTGGCTAACGAGAACTGGCGCAAACCTATAGTACTGAATACTAATGACCGCAGGGAAGTGTGGCAGAGCAAGGAGCTTCACGGACGCTTTTACCGGGCCTTACATGAGCCCGATGTAGACCTGTTAGCGTCCGTGACCTCTTCTGGGAAATTGAAGGTTTTGTCTTTGCGATTATGGACGAAGTTATGATGACGAACAACTACCGGAAATACATTGTGAAGGACGGTACGGTTGACATCTGTCGGGCATGCCACCGACCCGGGGAATCAATCTGACACATTATTTCTGGGTGTTCTCATCTAGCTAACTATTTGCATAGACACAACCTCGTAGCCAGGATTATCCACCAGCAACTTGCTCTTAAATACAATCTTGTGGAATCAGAGGTATCGTACTATAGGTATGAGCCCGACCCAGTTCTCGACAATGGCAATATCACGTTACATTGGGATCGATCTATCATCACTGACAGGACTATTGTTGCCAATAAACCTGATATAGTGGTGATAGATCGACTAGAGCGTCGCACAATGATTGTTAATATAGCGGTCCCTCATGACGAGAACCTCGTGAAAGCTGAGAAAGATAAGCAAACTAAGTATCTTGACTTAGCTCGCGAGGTTGTCGACATGTGGGAAGTGGACAATCATTGTGCCGATAGTCGTAACGGCCAATGGCTTAATAGCCAAGAGCCTCGAACAACATCTGAGGTGGCTCTCGTTAGGCGGCTGGATCAAGGGCCTGATCCAGAAAGCAGTACTCCTGGACACGGCGTGTATCGTTAGGAGATTCCTCTCTCAGGAGCCCTGACCGCCGGCAGCTTGGACCCTGTTCCCAATGCCGGTCGGCTACTATTTTTTATATTTTTTAATGTTTTTTTTTTAATGTGTTTTTTCTAAAGAAATATTTAAAAATATAAATGATATATATATAAAAATAAATAAATGTAATAATAATAATATTTATTTATTATAAAGTACATATTTGACATCAAATGTAAGTACAAAAAATATAACAGTCAATATAATTTGAATACCCTGACTCCTAAACTAGGAAGATCCTGTATCTTAGGAGCTAATGCTTTATTAACCATACAAAAGTACATTGTAAATTTGGCAACGCTGCGTTTACATGTTACACTTATTAACACTGTTAACACTTTTATATCTGTTACAGATATGTTACGGTTACACTTTTGTAAGTGTTTTGGGTTAACACATTGAAAACACATTTATAAGTGTTACATATTTGATTCTGTTACCAATTCAACATGTAACACTTATATTTCTGTAACCTTTATGAAGGTGTTTTTAAGTCCCTGTTCAGGGCCACTAACCACTAGACCAACAGTCCAGTCAAGATATGACAGAGATCAGCCGTCTTCCCTACCATAACATCACCTTCAACTATATCCACCCATCTTTCCAGGTTTTTCTGCCACAATACCTCCTGTACCTACTCTAAAAGCATGCCATTTTCCATTCATATCCAAATATCAATCAATCTGTCATCTATCGCCGAAAATGTACTTGAAAATTATGAACCAATGCTGAATGAATTTCGCTCGGATATTGCACATGTAAATCCCATTTCGCTGCAGCTTCATTCAGTTAATCAGATCACACTCCGCACCGTACATTTGAATAAGCTACTTCAGTACCACATCTCTCTCTCTACTAACTAGTAGCGATAACAAGTAATCTGGATAATGGAAAGTACAGTCACAGTAAAATATGTTCGCCACCTTAGGGTGGTAGTATTTCCTTTTTTTTAGGTTTCCGTACCTCAAAAGGAAAAAAACGGAAACCTTATAGGATCACTTTGTTGTCCGTCTGTCTGTCTGTCTATCTGTCAAGACCCTTTATCTCGAGAACGCGTGGAGGTAAGTATAGGAAAAATTCTGAAAACTGTAAATGTGTAGTTACGTCACAATAAAAAATAAAAAAATTGCGATCCGGTAAAATCTTCGTAACTCAATTCGGGAATTGAACTGTTTTCATAGGTAAGTTTGTACGGAACCCTCAGTGCGCGCAGTTTTTTCTTAGACAACAATAATTAAAAATGCTGGCAATAGGTTGTCATCATTTTGGACAACTTTTACTTGGAACCAACTCTGAAATCCCGATAATATATTTATAATAACCTACAGTTAAATTGCTTATTAGTATTTTAGGCTAGTTTGTAACCAGTTATTAAGAATTTTGTTTTTAATTATCAAATACAAAAATAAATATTTATGTCAAATAATAACGCAATGTAAGACTGGTAATTAAAAAATGTTCAGTCCAAGGAAAAGATTTTAATTTTATTTAAATTAAACGTCGTCGGTGAAAGGTTAATGGTAATATCAACTTTGATTCCAAGGGATAAAATATAAGTTTCTTTACCGCAGTCTGCAGAGTGCTATTGTCCTGAATGGATAAAGAAAAAAAGTATAAAACTGACGAAGGTATTAACGACTAGACTGTACACTGTAGAAACTAACAACAAGTCTATTACAGAAATGTCGTGAGTTTCTTACTTGGGATGTTGGCATAAGTTTATTAAGTAGGCTCAACTTATGTCGCTTATTCTCATCATAATCACTATGGAGACGAGAGAACGTTATTTTGACTACGCGTGAGTTATTGGTACTTATGTCTAGTTCGGAAAGTTATTCACGTTCATTTCGATGTTTTTATGTGAGTTATAAATATTGAGATACGTAGATTGTCGCTTTTGATTTTTACGTCGCGCGTCGGCTACTATTTGCAGCATAGCTCTCAAAATGGTGAAAGAAAACATCGGAAGAAAGCAGTTTTCTAAGGTCAAAAATAAAGAGACATGTTTGTGACATCTACCAATCCGCATTAGGTTAGCCAAAAATATGACACTGATAATTTTAAAACCTTAAATTGTTCGTGATTATTTTTTAACATTTATTTTCAAATTAATGATGCGTACTTACATGTAACTATTTTAACTGTATTGTAGTCTTTTTAGGGTTCCGTACTTCAAAAGGAAAAAACGGAACCCTTAAAGGATCACTTTGTTGTCCTTCCGTCTGTCTGTCAAGACCCTTTATCTCGAGAACGCGTGGAGGTATCGAGTTAAATTAAAACCATAATTATACTCAGGTCTGCGGTCCCTTAAAGCTATAAAAAAATTAAACTTCCAAGTTGACGAAAAAAAAAGATACGGCCGTTTATATCACAAAAAAAAGTGTATTGACCTAGAATCCTGAAATTTGGCATGAAGCAAGGTCTCATAGAACAAGTATAGAAAAAAATCTGAAAACTGTAAATTTATAGTTACCTTCGTAACACAATTCGAGAATTGAACTGTTTTCTTAGATAAGTTTGTACGGAACCCTCAGTGCTCGAGACCGACTCGCACTTGCCTAGTTTTTTTTAAACATTAGCAGCCCAGAGCTCTATTCTTGATTCACTCAGGATAGCTTAAATACTGACACTTTATACAATTTAGTCTAATTATTGTCTCAAAATCCATCTAATTCGGACTGTTCATGGTTTTGACTATAATAGTGCCTAAGTAAGCACTACAGTTAAGATAGCCAACATGGCCACGCTCGTCTCATAGTTTTCCCTTTAATATTAATAACATTCACATGTAGCAATACGTCGACAAAATCTAAAATTAAGACTCTTGAACTCATTTCTATGAGTCCAAGCGTATGATGACAAATTCCTTGTTAACGTTTTTATTTATTATGAACTAAACTTCTAGTTTTAAAAATGATATATTTCATATTTCACGCCCTGTTTGACGTGAGATGAATTTCCGGGATATCTACGGTGAGAGGAACATTAAATGTAGTGTAAAACACATCAACATAACTTTTTTTTAAATTGTTATTATTTCTTTATTGTCAGGCAACTAAGGCCCATAGATAAAATACATAATATTGCAATCTTATAAAATACATAATAAACTAATACATATTAAAAATATTACAAGAAACAATAAACTATACGTAATATCGGCGTCGAGTTCCGCTGCATGGTGTCGCGTAACCGTCCTCGGAAACGTCGATACACGACACCTTTCGGTCAAAAGTCCTCTCTCAAAAAGGTCTGTAGATGGTGGGTTGGAACTAGTTTCACGAACGACTTGAAGTTGGTGTCGTGGCGCAAATCCAGTCTTTCGACCCTCAGAGTTCAGTTGCGTCGTAGGCACAGCAGGACGCAGTAGCATGTTTGGTCCACTCGGTGCGGTACCGCACTGGTTACGGGAACAGGGCTTCTTTTTCTTCTTTTCTACTCTAATGAAACCCTCTTCATCAACTTGGCCCGTTTTTGGTAATCTACGGACCCCAGTCAGGGTAGGTTGAGTACCCGTTTTGACTTTGTCCCCTATTTTCGCTGGTATTGTTGGTAGGCTCGCGCTCGACCATTATCTCACCTGATGGAAAGCGACGATGTGGTCTAAAATGGAGCGCGCTTGACTAGAAGTAACCTATTCACTCTTGACTTGACTTAAACATCTCCAGTTTATAGTATTTTTTTTTTGTAGTAAGTTTTTGATTAAGACAGTATGTCAATTTAGTATTGAAAATGCTACCAAGTAATCGTTTATATATTTGTGACCAAAAAACGTTGTTGTGTGGTGAAAATATGGCAAATAAATCATTTGGCGAAAGAAAAATGTTCAAAAAAGGCTTCGGCCAATAGCGAAAAGTTATTTTGTAAATCGGCAAAATATAGTTCGGTGAAATAATACATGATTCTTCGATGATCTAAAAATATGTCAAATAATGCATATAGCAAAAAAAAAAAGTAAAAAAAACTAAAACCCGACTACGACAAAAAAAACGACGAAACTAAAAGTATGAAACAAGATTTCCAGGATGCTGAAATAAACAAGGTAAAAAGAAAAGTCGCAGTCACACGTTATAGGTAACAACCGAAACACTTTAATAACGTGTGTCTACGGCTTTTCTTTTTACCTTGTTTATTTCAGCATCCTGGAAATCTTGTTTCATACTTTTAGTTTCGTCGTTTTTTTTTGTCGTAGTCGGGTTTTAGTTTTTTTACTTTTTTTTTATTTAAATTATTTTGGTGTTAAATCACTGTCATGTGCTTCTATACCATTTGCAAAAGCTAAATTTAAAATTTCTAATTAATAATGGTAAATTAATTTTTGTCCACCAGAGGGCGCCATATTGAATTTTGATGATATATTTTGATAAGTACCAGTGAAGCTCTTTCAAATGATATCAAACACGGTGTATTTATCTTAACATTTTTTTTAACACATGACTTCTTGTCCGCTAGAGGGCGTCACTTTAAATTTGAACAATATTTTGGAAATGTACAAGTAAAGCCCTTTCAAATGATACCAAACACGGCGTATTTATCTCCATTTTTATTTTTAACACATTACTTTTTGTCCGCTAGAGGGCGCCATATCAAGTTTTGTGACACGTCACGTAACCTATGTTCAGCGGACAATTAAGACGGTTCTAACGATACCTCATACGTCGAGTTCTGATAAGTAGATTAGGAGCTATGTGGGAACAGATGAACAAACTCACATACATACATAGCCTGTCAAAATCATAACCCTCCGTAGTCGGGTAAAAAAGACGTCGGTCAATAGATTTCGGTAAAATGAAATTTAAAAAAAATATATTTCGGAAAGTGGACAGGGACTAACATGCGCGAACAGTCAATTTTTACAGTCTATGAGTTCTAGAAAACTGATAAACATGCTTATATATTTCTAAATACATTCGTATTAAACATAAATTACGCCCAGACTCAGAACAAATTATCGTGCGCATCACACAAACATTTGTCTTGGGTGGGATCGAACCCACGACCTCCGGCATAGTAATCAGGGTCACTAAACACTAGACCAATATGCCAGTCAATGTATGAATCACCGGTACAACGCGGTCACTCCGTGTGCCAAACTGCGGACACGCCGTCTAGCTGTGTAAAAATGACAGATATAATTATCTGCTCACATGATCACGTGGCTAAGAAAGGTTCAATTACAAATCAACGTGAGGTTAGTCAAGTTTCAATATTACAAGAAATAAGTGCATAGGTAATTAATAGGTACTTCACAGATGCAGTGAAAAATCATAAGTACCTACATCACGAAGTCTCCCAAGTCCAATAAGGATTAAACAAGGGCCCAACTTTATATGCGACTAGCTTTTGCCAGCGGCTTCGCCCGCGTAAAAATAGGTTTCTCCATACAAATTTTTGACACCCATTTCATCCCCTTAGGGGTGCGGTTTCATAAAATCCGTTCTTAGCGGATGTCTACACCCTATAAGGAACCTACCTAAGTTTTTTATGTGGTATAGTTTTTGAGATTTCGTGATTTATCAGTGAATGGTATTTCGCTTTTATTTAAATATATATATGTCGGCTGAGGATGCCGATCATCATTGAAACTCTTTCCAGGGACTCTGTTTTGCGGGCGATATCGAGCAATAAACAAACTATTACAGATCACACAACTGATTTATTATGATGCAAGCTTTAGGTATTCACTTCACACAACGAGCCGTAAGACAGTCCCCGAGACTAGAGGTTGTTCGTACGGCTGCCGACAGAGGAAAGGGCCCCGTCAGCGCGGATTCTGTCAAAGTGACATGTGTCACTTTCACCGACATATAGATTTATTGTTGGGTCATACATAATCGATAATCAAATAAACAGGATAAATCGAAGCGATTGGTTGTCTGTAAAAAGTCACTTTAAGCGATAAGACCGCCCATTGTTACACCCTATTAACTTTAAGCTCCTACTGTATTTTTTTATGGTGTACAATAAAGAGTATATCTATCTATAAACTACTGTTGGATCAACGCTTCTTGATACTAGTGCATTGGTGCCATTGTGGAGAGTGGATGCCTACAAATAATACAGACTTATCCAAAAATAGACTGACACGAAAGCAATCCTGTCCGTCCATCTCAAATCTGAGACGGCGCTTCCATCAAGTCGTGTCAGTCCGTCCGGCGCCTAAGGGCCTGCGCACACTTGAGACAAGACAGACAACACACATTTTTTTAGTGGGAAATTCTTCGTTTTTGTGTTTGGGATAATTTTTTGTTAATGGTTTTCTGGTGGTTTTAAAAGTTAATTCTAGTGGTAAGTTAGTGTAACTGTTGGCAACACTGGACGTCTCAAAACAGTTTTGTCGCAGACAAGTCTGCGGTGTCGTAAACAAGTCTGCAACGTCGTAGATAAGTCTCAAGTGTGCGCAGGCCCTATTAAAGCCCGCGTTATTTACCACTGTTGTTGTATTAGACCGTAGTGACGTTACAGAACAATTCTGGAACACGGCGATTCCCGACATAAGACGGATCAGCGGAAACTAAAAGTATATTAAACAATAAACTAAAAAAAAGTGATCTAGTAGATGGGAAATCATCCAATGACTTCTCTCGCTCTAGGGTAGAGCACGAGGGCGTGTCAGACTTTTACTGACTAACCCACTCCTATATTCCTTCTTTGTGTTGCGTTCTAGGTCCCCGGGTCAATTCATGAAGCGGTCCCTTTCGGAAGTCAATTCATGAAGCGATCTAGTCTAGTGGTGCGTAATACAAACAAAAAAACACGATAAATTAAATAATCATACTCCACTACTGACTAAAGCATATATAAACTCTTGATGGCAGTTCAATACGGCCCTAAAATGAAGTGGAAGATTATAATAAACCTAAAGACTTAGCAAAACTCGTACAAACAATACCCATCATTATAATGTATGAGAAACAATAAAAACATTTTGGTTTGATTTTTAACCGACTTCAAAAAGGAGGAGGTTATATGTTCGGTTGAATGTATGTTTTTTATTTTTATTTTTTATGTATGTTCACCGATTTCTCGGTCAATTGTGCACCGATTTTGAAATTTTTTTTTTTGATTGAACGTTTATGCTTCCGAATTGGTCCCATAGAAATATTGTTATGATCTGATCATGAACTTCGAAGATATGGAACAGAACTCCTCATAGGATCACAGCAGAACCGTCGTAACAAGTAAAATTGCTTTGTTTATACGTGTAGTCGATGACTGACTGAAAGTAGAGGGGGAATATATCGAACTGATCTGATGATGAAGCCTGAAGTTAGGCACCGGAACTCTGTAATAAATTAATGTAATCTTATCGTGTTTAGGATTATTAGAATTGTCATGAGATGCACTCTGGCTATAAGGTATTTAAGTTTGGCTGAGGGGTACTTTTTAGTGGTGGTACCATAACTAAAAAGTGTAAAATAAAAACTTTTTACAAAAAAAATACAACCGACTTCAAAGTAAAATAAAACACTGAAAAAAGCAAAATAACTTTAATTTCGGAAGTCGGTGTTAAATAACGAATAGACAAAACTATTATAGAAACACCGACTTCCGAAATTAAAGTTATTTTGCTTTTTTCAGTGTTTTATTTTACTTTGAAGTCGGTTGTATTTTTTTTGTAAAAAGTTTTTTGCCGATTGAGTCGATTTATTGATTGAGTCGTACGTAACCCTAATAAAAACTTTTTACAAAAAAAATACAACCGACTTCAAAGTAAAATAAAACACTGAAAAAAGCAAAATAACTTTAATTTCGGAAGTCGGTGTTAAATAACGAATAGACAAAACTATTATAGAAACACCGACTTCCGAAATTAAAGTTATTTTGCTTTTTTCAGTGTTTTATTTTACTTTCAAGTCGGTTGTATTTTTTTTGTAAAAAGTTTTTATTAGGGTTACGTACGACTCAATCGGCAAAACGGAACCCTCTGAAGGGCCTATTACACTACGCGATATTCAGCACACGATATTCAGACTGTCTTATTTTTTGGTCCGAGTAAGACCAGTCTAATCCTTATTACACTACGCGACATCGACTAAGACTGTCTGAATATCGAATAGTGTAATAGGCCCTTTAGGATCATTTTGTTGTCCGTCTATCAAGACCGTTTTTGTAGGAACGCGTGGAGGTATGAAACTGAAATTGACATTGAATACTCAGGCCTGCTGCCCTAAACAGCATTGAAAAAATCAGACTTCTAAGTCAACGCAATCTAAAGATAAGACCGTTTATTCTCCGTTTAAGCGCATATATTGACACTGGCAAAAAAAATAAATCCTATAGGGTACTCCCCGCTGACCTAGAATCCTGTTTGGCAAGTAGCAAGGTCTCACGGCAAGTAAAATCGGAAAAATCTTTGATTCAATTCGTCGTCAGAAAATTCGGAAATATCTTCGAGACTCGATTCGAACTTATTACATTATGTAAGTTTATACGGAACCCTCGACACGCGAGTCCGACTCGCTGTTAACCGGCTTTTTTTCATTTGATCACGCTCCTGCACTTCCAATATAATTGAGGTTGGCTCCACATCAACCACACGTTTTCTTCCACACGATTAGTCTACAATCCTATAAAAAATACAGACCAGATCAATCTAAAAATAGTCACAGACACAGAAGCTGTCCTCAAACCGACTAAAATCCAAGGCTTTCCATCAAGCCGTGTCAGTGGGGAGCCGCGCGTGCAATGAAATCCGCGTTATTTAGTACTCTTGTTGTTTTAGTTCGTAGTGACGTGACAGACCAATTTCTGGAGCGCACGCGGCGACTTTAAAGTGATCTAGTATTGGGGCATCACACTACCTCACTATAGATATGTAATACTAACAGTCCCCCGCGGTTTCATCTGCGTATTTGGTTACTGCTCCGCTCTTTAGTCGCACGTGGTATTATTATATATTCTTGATAAATGGGCTATTCAACACTAAAATTATTTTTCTATTCGCTACCTTTGCTCGCATTACTGCTTCGCAGAAGGAAGTAATATCCTCTCATTTCTTCTCACTCCATACCATGACTTGAACCAGGTACAGACGCGAGAGGCCATCGCCGTCGATCGCCTCCAGAACACACGGTGGTTGTGACACTCGTGCGTTTCTTCACGTTAAATCCGACAGAAACCTCCCGAAACCACCAGGTCCAGTAAGGTTGAAAGCTCCTCTGCAGCCACTCATCAAAGAAGGGCGCGATAGTATAGCGTGCCCAAGATAATGACAAACCTAAAAACCCGTTTAGCAATAAATCCTAATCATCATCATCATTTCAGCCGAAAGACGTCCACTGTTGGACATAGGTCTCCCCCAAATGTCGCCATAATGATCGGTCCTGTGCGTCTCGTACTCTGTAACCTTGGTTCTCCTGCGGATATCATCATTTCTGAAGCGATCACGCAAGGAAACTCCAAACATAGCCCTTTCCATTGCCCTTTGAGTGACTTGAAGCCTCTGATGAGGCCCATTGTAAGCGACCACGTTTCGAAGCCATATGTCATCACTGGCAACACGCACTGGTCCTCCAATCCTAATGTAACAGTGAAATTCAAGGCTTTTCATCAAGTCGCGTCTGTCCCTACAGATACGACTCCCTAGCAGTGTGACCAATGAAACCCGCGTCATTTACCACTGCTGTTGTATCAGTCCGTTGTGACGTGACAACCATTTCTAGGGCACACGGCGATCCCGACGCCTACGTCTGCGTGGCCCGTGACCGATCTGTGTCTATGGTTGTCACTCGTTATTAATTGAAGCAAAAATCTTTCTGCTCTTTTAAAAAACAATGTAACTCACATTGTATTTTTTTTTTAAATTTTATTTCTTCATGAACCATGAAGATGATGACGTGGTCTCCACGACACAGGGAATCCTAGTGTGGAGACCAGTGAAATATCTGATATAAAAGTGTATTTTTATTCCTGAACAATAAACCATTATTATTATGAGAGAAATATTAGATTTGCTACGTATAAAAAGTTTTCACTCGGTGCGGTTACTAACTTATATAAATAATATAATCAAATCTAAGTTATGATAGATAGCTAAGATTATATTAGACAAGTTGCATTTGAAATTCTTGACGATGAATTTGGATGGACTATCTGCTATATATCTTTTATAATGAAAATTAGTTTATTAGAAAACTGCGATCAATAGAAAAAATAAATAATTAGAGTATTTTTTTTTAATAAAACTTTGCCACATACTAGGAATTATTCCTGTATCGTGGGCGCATTCAAACATGTAAACTCGTATACAGAAGACACTCAGACCAGAAACAACTATTTGTAGGCCATACTACATATTTGTTGCGTGCGGGAATTGAACCCGCAGAACGCAACGCAGAAGCCCATGGCTCGACCACTGCGCCAACAGTGCCGTAAAAGAAGAACCAGCAGTTTACTAAACAACTGAAAACTCTTAATTTTAACCTTTCGAATACCTTAATTAGAGACAATAGAAAGACAATGAGAGAGCGTTCGCTTGAGGCACAGTATCGTTTCTCGCGGTCCTGTCAGTAGCGAATGCCGCTTAGGAGTCTCGTCGATGCGTATGTTTGTGTGAGTGAGCCGTTTCGAACATTTGTAGGTAGTTTCCGTACTGTTCCATATATCTATACTGTGCTTGGGGTTTAATGAATTAAATTCACATAATACAAATACTAGCTGACTCCGCAAACGTTGGTCTGCCACATAATCAAAGAAAATAATGGGGGGTTGGGGTTAGAAGGGTAAAAAATAGCCTACGACATATTCTCAGACCTATCAAAGTGTGGTGAAGGTTGCGAGAATCCGATGGATGCGAGACGCACAGGACCGTTCATTGTGGCGACAGTTGGGGGAGGCCTATGTCCAGCAGTGGACGTCTATCGGCTGAAATGATGATGATGATGACCAAAATATAAACAAAAAAAATCATAAAATCGGTCAAGCAGTTTCGGAGGATTTCGATAACCAATACTGTACAGTGTACGATACTTAAACACGTGATTATGCTCATGATAACAAACAATTTTTACTATGGGAGCAAAGCCGAAATCGCGAAAAAAATATCAGCTGGTCTGTACATTAGGCAAACATAAATGTCCTGAACAGCTGATTTTTTTTCGCGATTTCAGGTTTGTTCTCATAGTAAAAGTTGTTGGTTATCATGAGCACAATCACGTGTTTAAGTATCGTACACTAATTACCAGTCACCCTATATATTAGAAGATGTCCGACAGCCCTGCCCGTCATATTTTGCATATCTATATCCGTTGGTTGCCGGCTGTCTAGCAGTTGACATCTATCGTATGGGTACAACACATCCATGGGGAAATATGAGCGTGGATGGGATGTCACAGACTCAAATATTTATAGAACGATGCCAGTTCCAGTCCGGGATTATAAGAGGCAGGTGGATTGGTGTTGAATGTCCCGTAAGATTAAAATATTGAGTTAGAAACTTGCGTTTATTTTGGAAACTTTAGTGCTGTCTGTCTCGTTTCAGAATTTATTGCCATTATAACCGTAGTTTACAAGATCTTTATACCCGAGCTGAAAATATTTACTAACCTAATTTTTATTATCTACTTTGTAAAGAAAACATTTTTTTTTTCAATGTGACATATCTTTATTTTGAATTTGAGGTGGGAAATCATCTAGTAACTTCACCCGTCATGGGTGAAGCAAGAGTGTCAGACTTTTATTGACTAAAGCCCACCTGGGTTCGTTCAGTTGCCGTTGCCTTTTGCTTTTCAGGGTCCTTTCAAACTTTCCCGCAGTTTTAAAATGTGGTATAAATGAATGTCAAACTTCAGCCACTTCGTAGGATTCCAGAAAAAAAAAATACCTTAAAAAAAAAGTGATGTGAAGAATTTCTCTGCTAAAATTTTATACTTGTCAACACTCAACATATCAAGGAAGATATGTGTAGATGAAAGTAAAAAATAATTCCAAGGGAACATAGGTAGAAAATAGTAAGTAAATTAAGTGACTAGGGGATAAAGCAGTGTCTTTAAGTCACGGGCGGCATGTTGAATTCCGAACGAAACGAAGGTTGCTAAGTTTTAATCCCGAACGCAGAACGCAGGATTTAATATAGAAACCTGAATGAAGTGAGGAATTCAAGCCGCCCAAGACAAATACAGCTTTATCCCTATGTTGGATACAATATACTGAAACAAATTATATATTATAGAAATATAAGTATTAATTTACCAATTCACGTTAGCTATCGACATATTTTAGATTTGAAACAAACAAAATTCACAATTAAATAAAACTATATTGTTAATTTTCTATAACGCTTTCGCTCTTTCATTATTTTTTTAGAGACACAACAGTAACTACATTTTAATCTTTTTTTTTGGTCTAGTGGCCAGTTTGATTTTTGAATAAACTCGTTTGATGCAGTTTCATGCACGTACATTTTAATTCACTAAATATTATGTAATTTTTTTCTTTCAAATGGTTTTGACATTCCAAATTCAAATCACATTATTCCCTAGGGAACGCCCATACTACATTAGTTAGATCCATAGGGGCAGAAAACTTGCTTTAGGTGAGGGTTGTAAGATATTATATAAAAGGGCTTTATCGAGCAGGTGGTGTAAAAAATATCTGATGTGCAAGACATGGTCTACCCGTGTGCCGACTTATTAATTAACTAACTAAAAAAAATCATCCAAATCTGTTCAGCCGTTGGAGCGTGAAGGAGTAACAAACATACATATACACACACATACGTGTGTTGCTTTAAAAAATTGCTCGAATATAAATATTAAATTCGAATAAATCGAATGTCGAATAAATATGGATAATCTAGTATTGAATCAGGCAGAAAAACCGCACACAATGACAGATTAATCGCTTCAGTGTTCAACATCAGCAGACTTTTGCTTTACCAAATTAATAATTATGTCTCTTTTGTCCATCGGTTAGGTGCCTGTACCTAATTTATCTACCTGTGAAAAATTATAAAAGTAAAACCGGGTACTAATTATAACTAATGATAGTCATTCCTGAAACTAATTAAACTCCTAATTATTTATTTAATGGGTTTTGTCAAAGACTTATTGTCTTGTTCTATATTTTATGTTTTAGATAACTATTTTCAATATAGCGGATTCATTTTAAAGGAGCTCTGGTACCTAACACACTTTTCTAACATCGTATTCCAATTTCAAAATATTCTCCATTAGGCACATCAAAGCAAATTTGACCTCTTTACCACGATTTGTTTTAATAGTTTAGTGTTTTAGTCGATTATGATTTCCATGAATGACATCATCGGGTTCATAAGACCGCGTGGTGTACTAGTGTTGTTCATTCATTAAATTGACGTGCGTATAAACACGACTCTTCATTGCTCCTTACATTGAATCTAACGAGGAGTGGGTAGCATGTGATGATGTGACTGACTATTGGGTCAGACTTGACAACTAAGTAAACAAACAACAAGTAATAGAATTTATGACAGCTGTCATTGACGCAACTGTCAAAATAAATGTAACAGAAATGATGAATCAATTAGGACTTCTAATTACTTCATCATCTCTTGTTAAAAAAATATGAGAGCGAGCAATAAAGTAAATATAATGTCACTGAATATGCACTGCAAAACAAACTTGAAGATTCTTTCGTATTAACCTACTAACGTAAAATTGAGCTTTTATTCAGCGTATAAAATAGTCCTATTAAACTAAAATATCGACGTCTAATTTGCACAAATATTGTCCACATTTATCCGTCATTAGCAAATTCCGGCAGCAAATGTTTTCACATCCGACGCCGTTTCATACAGGTCAATGCATTGTGCTTATATTTATAAATAAACTGTTTTGTCCAATTAACTCTTCGTTATATCAAAATTGGACCGAAACAATTTATCAATAGGTCAATCAATTAATATTTTATAAAATGACATTTTAAATGAAAGGCAACTGCAGTAACTTGACCTTCTTTTCAAATTATTCAACAGTTTTAAATACTTCTGGCACCTGCTATGAAATGTTTTTTAATAAGAACATGCACTTTTTAAAACTCGCCGGTGGCAAAATAATTTAAAAAAACTTTCATCACTATTTCACTCTCACTTTTCACACTCGTAGTCGATTATTCATGTTCGTAAATTGATTATTACGTCACTAACTATAAACCTATGTCACTATTTTTGGTGTCGCACAACTAAAGTTTTTAAAATATATTTTAATTCCAAAACATTTGAATTTCGAAAATTTTGATTCGTATGCGTCAGTCAGCGAGGTGAGCGCGTCGCGACGCTCGCGTCGACTGGCCGCTTTCGGCCGCCTGCCAAAGAATCCATGCCTGAAAATATATTTATGTGGATATGGTTATTTACCTCCTAACTGTCACGTCGTGTTTAATTTTTTAATTCATAGAATTTTAGTTTTACGTAGAGAGAAAGTTATGTTGTTTCGTGAAGTTCCGAAATTCCGCAATACAGCAAGACAAGGTTAGCGACCTCAAGAAAATTGATCGCATGTTTGACATAGTTGACGAAAAGAAATCTCGAACAAAAGGTTGTTACAAAGACAGCAGAATTACAACAAAGAAAATATCAAAATTCTCCACATGCTAAATAATTTGCGAGTACTAAATTATCTACACGTTATTGCGTAAAATTCTTTCATGTCACAGTACAATTTACTGAACACAACAACATAGCCATTTGCGGTTCATTACACTAAACGTCAGGCACTCCCAAACCAGGCAATAAAGATAATTTAAGCTCGTAACATCATAACTAGGCGGAAACCCGCGTATTTATATACATAAAATCTCATAAAATTATCTAATATAAAAGTTCTAAATGCAGGCGGTCTGCGAACTGCAACTAATAAGGCCAGTATAATTTGGCCTGAAGAAAATGTCATAATGAACCGTACTGCTATGGAAATAAGGATTTTTAATGTAGCTATGAAAGTAAGTATCAGTCAACGTGGGTGGGAATTAAGGCGAATTTAATACAGATATCGTTCGACCCAGCTTGCAGTAAGAACGACCCCAAAGTGAAGCGTCACAGTAATAATGGTCGAGAATTGGTATTAGTGCCAACTATACGACTATAATTCGCAATTTTTCTAAGTTTGCAAACTCAATAGCATCAGAGAGCGGTGCAGAATTTCAAGTAGAACATCCACTGAATTGCGGTAGATTTATGAGTGGAGGCTTTGAGTAGAATACTATATTGTAAAATGAAAAATAAAACGCTATCTAAGTGACAAAAGTCAATATCAACCCTCAAAAGCGAATTCGTAGAAATGTTTACTATATTATTTTCACACATCATTTATCATTTCACCTAAATAATGGTGATTACACGATGATCATCTTTTTATTGATATAAACTTGAGCTTGACTGCGATCCCACCTGATGGTAAGCAGTGATGCAATCGTTGATGGTGAATCGCACTAGTTTATTAATAAGCCTCTAGCCTTGAAGATACCTAAATTACTTATAAGCGGACGGGAAGACTGCTGCAGGGAAATTGTTCCAAACCTTGATGTACGCGGTATAAACGACGAGGTGAAACGCTAAGTCCAGACCGTAGAGATGTTAACAACGCTGTAAAATTCACACATTATAGTCAAACAGCATGTAAATTAGAATAAAAAACAAAATTAGACAATTTTGTTCGAAACGTTAAAGAATCCTAAAGTAAAGACAACCAGCCAAATACAAGACAATGATAGGACCCTTGGAAGCTTGCGGTGTAGGTACTGTAAGAAATATTCAAGCAAAACAAAACAGTGATCAAAGGACTAAGCCCAGTGCCCATCCGTTGGCAACAAAAACTAATTGACATCCTTTGACGGCAACCTACTGTCTTGTGTGTCCCAGATATGAGCCTTACGCTATCACAATTCTGTTTACGCACAAGATTGGAATTTCTTAAAAAAAAACTCATGGATAACTTTAAACTTTTATAATATTCAATAGTTTCTTTTGCGGAGCAGAAATGAACAGTGCAAAATTTTCTAGGCGTCTCCTTCCACCATCGAAATACAAAAAATAAACTGCTGTAGACGCAAAACACGCCGGTGAAAATTTGCTTTGAAGTTTTGAGCGAACAAATACGCTTATCTGGTAGTAAAGATATTCATTTTCTATTCAGTAGTTCTTGAAAACTTGGATCTGAAAATCTTCGATCGGATATAAATAAAATTTGCGAGTCTCTCAACGATGCCACCTGCGAGCAATCAAAAAGAATATATAACAATCATCAACGTCATTGTAAGAGAAAATAACTACATTTTTCTTTATGGCAAAGCGATAAACGGCTGACGAGACTTGAGACGTCTATTATGAGACGGGAGTTTTTTCATAGAATAAGATCATGATGAACATAAGCGTAGCCGAAGTACAATTCGAGGTGACGCCCTGCTGTAAGCTATTGATGCAGATGTCATAGTAGTAAGTTACTTTTAATACACACATATCGCAGCATCCTTAAAAGGTAAGTGACCTTTATTTAAAGGTTGGAAATTATCATATAATTCTCCCTCTCTGGGTGGATCGATAAGGCGTGTCAGACTCTTAGGCCTGAAACTGTGTAAAGCGGGCGCCCGCGCGGTTCTATACAAAAGTACCCGCACGAGTCCCCACAACGGAGCACTTTTTTATGGAACCGCGCGGACGCCCGTTATACGCAGTTTCAGCCCTTACTGACTAATCCCCACCTATGGTCCTTCAGCTGCCTTTTGAGCTCCAGGGCCAGGGATGATTTAACAACTAAAAGAAAAAAAAACGGTAACTCTTTCAAACAATTACGCAGAGCTTACTCTGAATAAAAAGCCTGCTCTGTGGCCTGTGGCGAAAAACTGCCCGAATTATGAGAAAGAAAGAAATACGGGAGAGTTTACTCATATCAACATTTTGAAGACATTCTTGTTCATTTTTTTTCCATAACTTTCAATCTTTGAAATAGACCACTTTTATTTGAACTTTTTGACTGCCACGTCAAACAAGCAAAAGCATGCTCTCGGTACCAAGCTACGGTTTCCACTTTTAATTTTAGGTTACTAAAATAATTTTGAAGTATAATTACTAACAAAAATATGGATGTGCTGTATATGAGACAAATAAATTATTATTATTAATCTGTCGTGTAGTCGTGACCATGGCGTGCTGGACACATTTTGCTTTGTCATGTATATATGACTGTAGTGGTAAAGGTCAAAGGTGGTTTAATAATAATTATTAATCATTTCAGATTTCTCCATATAAATTGTTTGTAACACGAAAATACCAAATCACATGACACAAAATATAATAAAACACAAATTTTAGGACAATCCAACACCAGAATGCAGGTAGTATGTTTCACTGCGTGCAGTCGTATCCAGCGCTAAAGCATCGGAGAATCCCACCGGTCCGTCAATACGCTCAATGCTTTTGGAACCAGCTCGAATGCGAGTTAGGGTCGAGGTGCAACGTTTAAAAGGTATATATGTACTTTATTAAGCAACAAACACACAGTTACGTTAAGTAACACAATACAGATTGTTTAAACAACATTGAAAGTTGATACACGTGCAGCGAGGCTGGACTCGCAATCAGCTGCACTATCGATAAACGCATGTTCACCTTTATAGTGTTCGCTCATAAAGAAACCGTTTACTTTCTCGAGACTATAGGTATGATTAGGAAATAAGTGTTTGGATTACGTAGTTCATTTGTTTGAGTATGTTTTCCGGATACTGCTTGAATTAGAAGCCTTTAGCTGTTTCCTGCAGCTTCACTTAGCCTAAAACAGCATTGCATAATCAGCCTTATTTTGTTCAATTGCTGTGACTCAGGCCTCTTCTATAGGACAGGGAACAGACTGTAATCCACTATGTTGGCCCAGTGCAGGTTGATGGATGTTACATGTCTCCGAAATTTTGGTAGGAAATGCCAGTTTCCTCACTGATATTTTCCTTCACCATTTTGAGAGCAGTGCTCATGAAATAAATTCCACAAAGTAAAGCACCTGCTTTGGGTTTGAACTTACCACGTACAACTTGTAAAACGAGGCTGTTACAACTGGGCTACCATTGAAAAATGAAAAAATATCAATCAATATCATCATTTCAATATCATTGAAATTATGTATTATAATTAGTTATGTATGTCAGTCTATAAGGTATTTATGATATGGGTACATGTTGCCTGAAATAAATTGATTATTATTATTGCTCTCTTCCTTTAGCCTTATTACACAGAAACCAGGAGTTAATTCGGGATAAAAAGTCATACAAGATCTATTAGTGAAAGAATTTTTGCAATCGGAGCAGTACTTCAAGACTTAACTTCAAAAATACATAATTATATGTTTAAGCAAACTAGCTTCAGCTAGCGGCTTCGCATTCGTGGAAGACCACAATTATCCCAAGTGAATGTCCTATAGTTTGCAGTTTTATCCAAATCCGTTTTGTCGTTTATTTATTTAAACTGCATGTACAGTAGTGGTACATAGGCGAACTTAATGCAACAAGGCATTGTCTACCAGTCAACCTTTGGATTAAAAAAGATAACACTGTATCACAGATACAACAGATATTTCAAATAGAATATAGTATCATTCAATTAAGTTTCTTATAATAATAAAAAAACATATGTATATGTATAAATAAGCTAATATTATAAATTAATAAATACTTTGATAAATATCAAATCATGAAGAAGTAACAAACAAACATAATTATGTTCATACCCATGTACAAACACGGAAACAATTTTACCTCTTTATAATAAGTATTCTATCTTTCAATAACTATTCAGATTTTTCAAAGTGTAGTTTCGATAAATAATATAATTTATAATTAGAACATGTTTTCATGAGCACATATGATACGTAATGCGATGATTTTAAACAGTATCTACCTAAGCAATGATGTCATCTTGCTGCCTCGACTGTTGAAATGCTGATTAATCGTATTTTTCAGGTCAACATCACTATACTGCGTTGTGGCTTGTAGCATTCAAACGTAGCACAATAAAACTACCTCATCTATTATCTATTCTATCTTTTTCGAATTTATTTGAGCTCGGCGCTACATATCTTCTTCTACTTCTATTAGTCATTGTCTTTAGTCACTAGTCACCCTTCCTTTCTAGCTTTCTAGATTGATATTGAGCAATTCAGAACCTCAGAAGTTCTGACTTAAAGTGAAAGCGCCAAGGTAGCCTGCGAAATACATTTTTTCTTGATTCTTCTTTCTATTCTTGGTAGTAATTGAATAGGGTAAAATGAACTGATAGGGTCGTATTAATAATTTTTATGATTATACTTCCATAAACACATACGTACTAAGTTCGCTAATCGTATTTTAATCAACATACAACTTGACACTAACATGTAAAAAACATGATAAAATTTTAATTTCGCGGGCTACTTTTGAGCATTCTTCTTAAGACGCTGTTCGTGATAGATCTGACTTAAACATTAGGTATTTTTTAACATCGCGGGACTGGAACAACTTGCCTGCTGCGGTCTACCCGTCTGATTATAATTTAGGTGTCTTCAAGGCTAGAGTGAATAGGCTCTCAATAAACTAGTGCGCCTCACTATCAACGATAGCATCACTACTTACCATCAGGTGGGATCGCAGTCAAGCACTAGTTTAAAAAATAAATAAATAATAATATTTGGTACATCTAGACCTTCATTCAGTCAGCTACAGGATTGTCCGAAAGCGTTACCGTGACGCTGGAACGCAAAGGTCAACTGAAGGAACACAGTTTTGTTTTAGTCAGTAATTTAGTCTGATACTCTCTCTTGCTCCACCCAGAGCAGGAGGAGGTATTTAATGATTACCCACCTCGACAAAAAATTAATCTTTCAGGCTGGTAAACTCGAAGTCTCTTCTTCACTGAACCGTTAAGTGACTAGCTTAGTCTTAACCAATCCATAGTCAGCACCAAATGAAAGATTGAAAGACCATCATCATTGATTTCAGATGAAAGACATCCACACCTGCTTCAAGCGTCACCACATCGAGAGAGAAAGAAATTCATTTTCCCCTTTTGGCAATGGCTTAAAATGCAATGATAGTTACTTATTTAGTGGCTATTATAACAAAGATGGCGCTAGAGAACTCTTAATCCAGATGCCTGCTCTTTGTGTGCCAACTTCACTGTTAGCGAAATTCACCCAAACTATTTCATTTAATTATATTTGCTTTATTGAACACCAAAATAATAATTTTCAGTTTGTCTCTGTATCATTCAAAGGTTCATTAATAGCTAAGGCTTTAAGTCAACCTCTCTTGTATACAGAAATAAAAATAATTATTTCTTCTAAGCAACATTTCTTTTCAAGAATGGACAAAGATCGCGGTCAATATTGCAAATATCCGAAACTCCTCAATACCTAGTTACTAATCTATTGTTTATTTATTAAGTACATAGCATTATATAAACCTCCATGACTACAGTACAACTGTACAATGCACATCGTCGTCCCTGGCACAATTAATTGTTCTGCGCAACCTTCCGTTATTTATTTAAAATCTGATACGCTGCCTTACGTAATGAGTTTGCGGTGGAAAAGCGAAATATCAACATAGAGAAGCAACGTGGAATAAAAATAAAGAAGGATGAAAAATTGTCATGGCGGGCTACTAATCTTCTGTCAATGTCAGGAAACCCCACAAATCACCATACTTAGGTGCAAACAATTAAAATCAATATTTAATATTATACAAGAGCTATATATAAATATAGATGGATTGAGTGAGGAGTGACATGAAAGAAAAGGGAGTCGCTCGCGGGAGTCGTTGTCGCTTATTGAGCTCATTGAGAGCGAGAAAAAACTTCTGCACGGATTTTCATAGACAGAATTATTCATGAGGAAGGTTTAGATGATAGATGCATATCATAGTAGCGACAGAACAGAATACCAGATTTACGTTATTAATTTATTGTATTACATATCGCAGCGCCTAGTCAACATATGCTTACTTAGGCGCCTTTTTGGCCTTGGACAGATTATAATTTTAGGTTTTATACGATTGTGTGAGGTATAAGTAAACATTTTTGCTTTGATTCGTTAGAGAAAAACCAAGAAATCCGAAGATTTCTACCACACATGCGAGTTTTGGCAAGTCGGTAGTAGGTTAGTAATATGACGACTAGGAGAGAAGTATAGATCAAGCTGAACAATACATATTAATACTTTTCCTAAATGAATTGGGACATCCCTTGGGAACGATGTTGATAATGTCCTTTGCAATAATAGAATTAAAAAAGCAATACAAATTATTTATTGGCAGAAAAAAAAAATACAAAAGAAACGAACTAACCTGTGTATATTATGGTTCATTACCATATTTTCTTTAGTATGATCACCGTATCCTGAAACAAAGATAAACATCGTTAATATCCAAGGCCTGCAGATAATAGTTAATGAACAGTTCCGAGGAAGTTTCTAGTGAATAATTAATTAGCTCTTCCTAGACTATTTGCTGAAAAGTCAAGTCTTTACGTAACACTTAGGAAGATACTTCCGTTGACTAAATAATTCAAGGAAAGGGACTTTGTAGAGATTAAGATGTCCTTTTTTACACGCTTTTCTTAACTTGCAATGTTTGTATGGTATGTTTATCCAAAGAATGTTGTTTTGCCCAGTAACTGGGTTGTGGAGGTCTGATAGGCAGTTCAATATAGTGGAGCTGGTCTAATGATGGAGTCGAATAGTGGCCATAGGAACTACCATGCAAAAAAATAACCCTATCATGAAAATTATTTGTTTATTTAAAATTTTCATTATTACATACCATAAATTCTACCAATCTGTGGGTGAGGCCTTTGAGCAGCAGTGGGACTGCACAGGTTAAACAAAAAAATATTGGATCAGAACCTACTTCCACAGATTAACTCCTACAAAAAATATTTTTCCCTTTTTTATTATTTAGTTATCATAATCAGCATTTTAATGTTCCCACTGCAGGAACTCAGACCTCTTCTGTAAGAGACGGTATGGCCTGTAATCCACTACGCGGGCCCCGTCGAATTTTTCGTACTTACTAGGACATGTCGGTTTCCTCACGATGTTTTACTTCATCGTTTTGAGAGCAGTGGTGATAAATTAAATCACACAAAGTAATGCACCTGGCTGGATTTGAACCCACAAGTAACAACTCGTAAGTCGGGGCCGTTACCGCTGCTTCACACTCACAGCTTAGTTAGTTAAATCGAGGAAAATTATACATATATTCTAGTTTTAGTACCGGGAAATTCTACTTAAGACATGTAGCGTCCCCAAACCGCAGTGGGCTCTCGTGTTGGCAAGATTACGGGCACACATCCTCTCACGAGTGCGGAGACTGGAGTCCCATGAGTGAGACCATAATAAACTGATTATATTAGTATATATAACTGATGATAGATTTAACGTATAACTTAAGATAATAGACTCTGAAGAGATTTTGTTTCACTTTGCGTAGCAATAATGTAAAGATTGCAGGATGTCCAATCTTCATCTCGATAATATGCAGCGGATGTCGTCAAATCGTTTTTGTGACCACAAATTGTCACCATAATGTGAACACATCCTTTATGTAGGTAGTAACATATTTTTTTTCTTGACGACGTGCAGTGCTTTTTTAATTTTATAGGCCTTTAAATGTATTTTAATGATTTCGACGTTCTTAAGTCTGAAGCCACCAGTCAAAAACTTTTCTAAACACTCCTTGCGAACTAGACAAATCAATAATGCGTCTAAGGTAAAGGTAAATTTGAAATAGTGATCATTGATCCTCCTATATTTATTGACATTTTTAATTTAAAAAAACTGGGCAAGTGTGAGTCGGACTTGCACACTGAGGGTTCCGTACAAACTAACTTATGTAAATAGTTCAATTTCCGAATCGAGTGTCGAAGATTTTTCCGAATAGAAAAAAGTTTTTTTTATGACGTAACTACAAATTTTCAGTTTTCAGATTTATTCCTATACTTGTGCTATAAGTTCTTGCTTCATGCCAAATATCAGGGTTCTGGATTAACGGGAAATACCCTATGAATTTTGATTCCCTTGAGAGTGTCGAAATATCCGTTTTTTGCGACCTAAACGGCCGTATCTTTTTTTTTTAAGTAACTTAGAAGTTTGATTTTTTCACAGCTTTGAGGGACCGCAAACCTGTATATACTTTCAACTCGATACCTCCACGCGTTCTCGAAATAAAGGGTCTTGACAGACAGACAGACGGACAACAAAGTGATCCTATAAGGGTTCCGTTTTCTCCTTTTGAGGTACGGAACCCTAAAAACGGAAATAAAGTCATAAAGCTGTCTTGAATCGACATCTATCGTGATGCTTTACCTTTTCTAGTAATGAAATACAGTTCATTGTTTATTTTCGGTGTGCATGCAGAAGAGATATTAGGAAAAGGTCACTGTACTTTATTGCAAATTTATCCTGTGCCTATCATACTTACCTACACGGTCAATAAAACATTTAGTAAATTGATTGCATACTAAAAGGTTTTGGTACTCATCATCATTCACATTACTCATCAGTACTTTCACCCTCCAAAACCTTAGTAATTAGTTAAGACACCTCTGTGTCACACCTTTTTTTCGAGACTAGCTCCAAAATATACATGTAGTTAATCCTTCTTACTTATTTTTAACACTGTCAACCTTCCTGTCAACGAAGAAAATTAGGAGAACACCCCGCATACCCCGGCAAATGTTTTGATTACCGTCTAATTCAGACATTAATCTTTTCAATTTATTTTCGAAGCTTTCAACGAATTAATACAAAAGTTCGTATTGTTATGAACTTCTTGATAATGCTTTCTGAATACTTCTCCGAGTTAATTTATAACGTTTGTGACACGAAGGGAATGTTGAAGACTGTTTTGTCGGACATTAATTTAATGAGCATGCTCCTTTATAGCTTGATGTTTAATAAAATTTTAACAATAGAATTATGAGAAACGTTTTATTTTCGTTTTTTCAGTCTTATCAGCATTCCGTCTTTTGCTTTGATATTCAAAACCTTTTTAATTTTTTCGCAAAATGCGACCGTTGACGACAAATGAATTAACTAACCCCAAAATGTAGGATAATTTTCTTTTTTTTTTTTGTTGGTAACACCCGCTGTGGGTAGAGAGGAAATGATAAACTTTTACTGTTTAAAACCCAGCCGTGAACCTTCCGTTGCGTTGTTTCCGTTGTTGCGTTGCGTTAGAGCCGCGATAACTCTTTCAAACAATCACGTGGTTCAAAATATAGGTCATGCGATCTAAATGAGATCTTTGTTTACTTGGATTTTTTTAACCTATATTGTGTCTCACTACTGGGCAAAGGCCTCCCCTTTCTCCTTCTAAAGCTCAGGTCTAGGGCGCTCTCAAGCCAAGTTAGCGCCGCGAACATGATCTGATCGTCATACCAAATTCGCCGCGGTCGACCTCGGGGTGTGAAAAAGTGGAAGTGGGCTGGCCACGTTGCACGAATGCACCTGGATAGATGAACGAGGATTGTCACTCCTCACTGACGCTTGAGGCTGATCGAATTATTATATACTACAAGCTGCTGACTGCGGTTTCGCCCGCGTGAATTTAGAAAATAATCTCAAAGAAACATACTCCCGGGATAAAAAATGTAATGTATGTATTCTAAGTGCTAGTTCAGAACTCGGTCTATCCATGAGCCAAATTCCATCCAAATCCGTTCAGCCGTTCAAGCGTGAAGAAGTAACAAACACACACACCAACATTAGCCTTTATAATATTGGTGTGATGCTTACTTAAAAACCAAAAACGACACCAAGTGGGATTTTTTATATATAAAAAAAATATTAAAAATAATTAATATTAAATATAATATTGCGCAGTGGTGGCCGAGTGGTAAGGGCCCCGACTTACGAGTTGTAGGTCGCGGGTTCAAACCCAGCCAGGGGCATTACTTTGTGTAATTTATTTCATCACCACTGCTCTCAAAACGGTGAAGGAAAACATCGTGAGGAAACCGGCATGTCCTACAACCAAAAAATTCGAAGACATGTGACATTCACCAACCCGCACTGGGCCCGCGTGGTGGATTACGGCCCATTCCCTCTCCTAGAGAGAGGAGGCCTGAGTCCCAGTAGTGGGAACATTAAAAGGCTGATTATGCTTATGCTTATGCTTAATAATATTAAATAATAAATAAATTAAATAATTAATATTTTATTAATATTAAATATTAATAATTATTATAAATATATTGCCTATTTGGCGCAGCCGTGAGACACACAATGTTGATGTATTTTTAAGTTTTAGTATTTAAGTTTCTATTATAATTGTTATCTCATTGTGTGTACCTGTGAGCCAAATAAACGTGTTTTCTTTCTTTCCTTCTTTCTTTTAAATCTACTAATAGGTTTCTACCATGGCTTCAATGGTTTTTCCTCAAAAATAAAACCGTCGTATCGTCGTCTTTGCGCGTCTAATATACATAATTATAACATCTAGGATGAGGTTGGGGACTTCCTCGTTTCTGCAGTGTCTCCGAGATATTCACGCAGGCTCGTACCTACTGACGGCTTTTATGCCGTTGCCGTCATTCGGAAAATGTTGGGGCGCTTATGAGGAGGGTGCGGGGAAGTCACAATAGCATCCTGAAAACCACCTATACGCACAAAACGCTTTGAGAATACATTCATTGTGCGTACAGCTAAGGAGTGGAATTCCCTGCCGAAGTCTGTTGTTTCCTGATGACTACAACCTGGGGATCTTTAAGTTAAGAGTGAAAAGGTAACTTCTAGGTAAGCGCGCTCCATCGTCGACCGCATCATCGCTTTTCATCAGGTGAGATAGCGCGAACCTATCAACAAGAAAAAAAACCAGGCATATGCGAGTCGGACTCGCGTATTGAGGGTTCCGTACAAACTTACCTACAAAAACAGTTCAATTCCCGAATTGAGTTTTCCGAATCGCAATTTTTTTTTTGTGGCGTATCTACAAATTTACAGTTTTCAGATTTTTTCGTATACTTGTGCTATGAGACCTTGCTTCATGCCAAATTTCAGGATTCTAGGTCTACAGGAAGTACGCTATGAATTTTGATTCACTTGAGAGTGTCGATATACACGTTTTTTGCGACATAAACGGCCGTATCTTTTATTTCTGTTAACTCAGAAGTCACAGCTTCAAAGGACTTTAGTATATGGTTTTAATTTCAACTCGATACCTCCACGCGTTCCCCGGGTTCTTGACAGACAGACAGACAGACAGACGGACAACAAAGTAATCCTATGAGGGTTCCGTTTTTTCCTTTTGAGGTACGGAACCCTACAATCCATAGCTGAGGATGTGCGAACTCCTGTGTTGAGATATTTCGTTCGTCTGATAATCAATTAGGGAGGTATCTCTCTGTTGGTTATCATCATTACAAAGTAAGGAATATCCGAATACCCGTGAGGTCTCAAACTAACTTAAATTTACAAGTTCACGGTTACTTTACGGTATACCGTGATTTAACGCTCTCCATCGTAGGATAGAATTTAAAATTTGGTATTTCACACACAATAGCTTAACTTTTAACATCGATTACAGTATTTAGTCACACTGCACCGTCTGTGAAAAGAACAAAATGGAAACTTAATTCCATTCCATTTATGTTTAAAATGTCATTAGAAAGCATTTGGATGCCAGTTTACGTTTAGATTGACTTGATTCGATTGCCTCCATCGCAAATCTGATGGTCTCTAGGGTGCTTGGCAGAAGTGGGTTAGCTCGATCTTCAAACTGAAATGATCGAATTTCCATCATGCTCCAAATATTCACAACGATTTGGCACATATTTTTGAGTATCATAAGATCGAATTACACTTTGCACGAGATGCAATATGCAGTATAATTTTGCTTATTCTATCAACCCTTTTAAGGAAGAACTTCGTAAGCAACAAAGTTCGATCGAGATCGTTTTATAAGTGCCCATGTAGGCCTATGAAATAAAAACATTTGACTTTGACTTTGAGTTTGCGTTTTTCGCAGGGCCCATCCCTGCAAAAAACGCCATAAATTCGTTAGTAGTTTATTTTGTTAACGTCTCATTTATTGATAATAGTAATTATTTATTTTTCTTGTTTTTTTTTTATATACTTACTTAGACTCTTTTTTTTATAATGTGAATGTGAGAACACTGTAGACTCCGCGAATTCTTAGGTTACTTCATGTACTTCATGTTACGACTCACTTTTTATTACGATTATTTTTATTGTACTTTTTTTTTAGTACAATATTCACTGGTCTACACTGTCCTTACATAATATCTACACATACTGTAATATGGAAATATTGTAAGAACAACAATTTATTTAAAAGAGTAACCATAGAGTTTCTTGCCGGTTCTTCTCCATAGGAAAGGACCAAATTGGAACCGTGCACCAGCTTCTGACGTTTTATAACTGCCCATGTAGGCCTATGTGAAATAAAAAACTTTTGAATTTTGAATTTTTTTTTGAAATGTGAAGATAGAACTAGTTTTTTTTTTTAAATAATTTGACAGCTGTCAGATGAAAGCGAATATCCCTAGGGATGAAAAGTATTACTTTCAATCCGCTCCTCAGGCAACTTCAGACCTACTTTCAGAGTATAGTATGAGTAATGAAAAGGTATATTATCATCTTGATAACTGCACTTGAGTGTAATCACCACATTCCATGTCAAGTACTAGGATCGCAAAAGATGCGCATTTTCTCACAGAGCTCATGAACGAAGCCAGTCATGATCCGCTGACATTGCTGCCGCGTCTCGGGAAGAATTCTGATTAATTCTTATAATTACACTTGATTCGCTGAGAGTAATGCCAACTGTCTTGTGTGAAGGTCGATCAGATACATCTTACTTCTATAAGTCTTCGAAGTATTTATTGTTTTTTTAAGGCTGTATCCCATGAACAGTGATAGTTAGACAGTTGAAATTTTTACAGATGATGTATTTCTGTTGCCGCTATAACAACAAATAGTAAAAACTGAACTAAATAAAAGTACGGAACACTTCGTGCGCGAGTCCCGACTCGCACTTGGCCAGTTTTATAGAAAAGACATTGAGAACAAAGTACATTGATCTTTTCCTAATAATAATATAGTCTAAGTAGCTACCAGAAAAAAACAAACAATGAACTTTTGTCATTATTAGAAAATGTAAAGGATCGCGATACATATCGATTCAAGACAGTTTTATAGGCATAGGCGCGGGCTTGCGGACGGCGAGTAATGCGTAGCTCGCCGTCCGGACCGAGCCCAAGACGTCGACGGCGCGTACTGATCCACGTGCGCCTCAGGGAGGGCTGGGCCCCAGCAGGGTCGAAGCCTACTGGGGCCACGGGTAGTGTGAAAGCGAAACCCGGGGCCCCGGGATGAAGGCAAAGAAGAAACAGCAGTGGGTTTTTAGTCAGTAAAAGTCTGACACTATCTCACACTCCGCCCAAGAGCGGGATTGTCATTAGAAGATTTTCCCACATAAAAAAAAGACAGTTTTATATCTATACAATGTAAAGTTCGAAAACCAAAACCGATAGTTTTTAATTAGTTACGTATGTACATATTCCATAGCCGACGCCCGACACTCATTCAAACGTAACATGCAACCTATTGACAGAAAATCCATTAAAACTTTAACCAATCTAGTAGTTTAATCGATTTGGTCTATAGATTCGTCCCGAGAGTTCCAAAATTGAAGCAATATTCAACGGGATCTGTGCCACAGATAACATATCGCTTACAGATGTAAAACGATCTTTTGACACGTGGCTAAAATTGGAACTAATGCCGCCATCTTACATTTACCATAGATTTTAACTTTTTTTTGTGTGAAGTCATCAACAGAAAGGGAAATAAAAATTTGTTAACCGAATAGTGAAGAAGGGAATTCAAGGTTATTTGCCTGAAAGTCTTTTTTTGTTGTCTGGGTAATCATCAAACAGCCCTTTTCGGTCTGGGTGGAGCGAGATCCCTATCAGATTATTACCGACTAGCTGTTGCCCGCGACTTCGTCTGCGTTAAGTTCGTAAAACTGTACAATCATTCTGTGCTTGCAATTCATTCTGAAAGCATCGTGATTATTTATTGTACTTTCACATAAAACGGTTAAAGGTAAAAACGCAATTTACCTTCAGGATACATGTTATGTACTCGTCCAGATCCAGATGTATGAACGTCAATGAATAGAAAGAGTAGGTAAGGGTCGTAGCAGTTGGCATTTCTGCCTACCCCAAGGGAAAAGGCACTAGTTTATGTATGTTTCTGGTTTATGTTCTGGTAAAACAACATTGTCACAGTGAGCACGTCATAATCGCGGTGCGGATCGCCCGGAGAATACGATGGAGCTTACGGTGGAAGTCAGTCCCGCTTGGTAGGAGCGCCGGCGTCGCCGTGTCCTCATGAAGGCGATTAGTGGAAAAAATTCCAACCAGTAGCCTGCTTCAGTGAAGCACTACGATCGAAGAAGGTGGCTGAAACTATGAGGGATAATGAGGGAAGTGATGCTCCAGGTGTTGAAAGCCGCAGGGCGATTGCGGTGGCGCCGTCCGGTCATCTGGTCAAAGCAATCCTGAATCGACGGCGCGCAGTAATCTACGCGCGACACATAGAGATGTCAGCAAATGGATAGGGGCCTCTAGGGCCAATGTCTGCTAAGGCTGCGAGATTGTTCGAAAGAGTTACCTCCTGTAAAATTTTCGCCTCAATAATGTTTCACTGAAGAGTTTAAGCCGTCAGACAGCTTTGGTAGAGGTAAACGAAGGAGCATAATCGGGACACCGACCTTCAGCTGGATAACGTGCACTGATAGTGCAAAGCCAAAAAGCCAGTGAGTCCAAAAATTACCATCATCATCAACTATCTTCCTCCACAACAGTACTTATGAAGAATTTGCGAGAGCATGCTTAAATTGATTGTTGCAGCTTGATCATTTGGGGCGTAAAAATTACTTGTTCATTTACCTAGGATTTTCTGGTGTGTATTTGACTAACGTCCTCGTATATCAGACAAATGTTATTCCATAGTGGGAACTACCCTATGAAGAGTCTCCAACTTATGAATGAATTTCGGTGAAATCTTGAACGCGTGTATCCCCGTCCAATCGAACTCGCATATTGATGGCCAAACCGAGAGGTCACTGACGCCGATTGCTTCTATGAAGACACGGCGGTTCACCCAAGCAGGATAGACCTCCACCGCATGCTACAACGGGTCCTCCGGGCGATTCGCAAAATGGTAATATCAGGGTACTTCCAACCGAATCCGAAACAGAAACCGCGTGAAACACCCTCAACAGTCCTGAGGTTGTCTATCATAACAATGAAATTCCGGTAAACAAAGGTAGCAGCCGATTAGTGTTATCCCTGAGACTGGCCTCCCTCAGAGGGTTGTTCCAGTGTTGGCCACCACTCACTGCAAGGAGGTAACGTACGGATGTCAACGTAAGGCTGCAAGGAATCTGAGATACATCATACGTTGTCGAACTGTGATTAGGAACGCAAACCTTTCGACCCCGTTTTATATAACAAAACACACCATTATTAGGCCGCAAGGTGCCATCATCCCGGAGGACACAGTGGAGCACACAGAGGTGTGCCCCGCAAGGCAATCGAAATGGCAATCCCGAATAGCAGGCGGTTGCCTCCTTCTGCAAAGCCGTATTGCTAGCGAAGGAGGAGGCCGCACGCGTGAGGGAACGAACGTCCTCACGCCGAGCCGAGATTCCGACCCCGACGACCAGCCACGGTAAACGCGGACTTGCGGACATCCAGCAATGGGTCGTCCACAGCTGTCCGGCCGTCCGGTAATTGACCGGACCGAGCCCAGTCGTCAACAGCGCGTAGTGACCCACGCTCTCCTCAAAGAGATGTCGCAAAGGGCAACTGAAGGACACAGGTGTGGTTTTAGTCAGTAAAAGTTTGACACGCCTTCCCGCTGCAACCAGAGTGGGAAAAGTGGATGACTTCCACCCTTAAAAAAAGAAAAATAAAGGTGCCATCATTATCATTATCATTTCAGCTGAAAGACGTCCACTGTTGGACATAGGCCTCCCCAAGTGTCACCATAATTAACGGTCCTGTGCGTCTCGCATCCATCGGATTCCCGCGACCCTCACCAGGTCATCGGTCCACCTGGGGGCCTTCCAACGCAAGGTGCCATGCTACCCCTTCCGAAAATTTACCGTGTTATTTTAAAGTCAATAATTAATACTTAAAAGTATTTATTTTTATCGCCTTTGGTTGGTATCCCTTGAATAATCACGGTCAATTAGCTTGTTATAATCACGGGGGAAAAAAAGCAGTAAGATTAAAAATGCCTCCGTCTAACTCCAGTTTAACCATAACGGTTTTCGTCCAATTTTAAACAATAAAACTGTCTGCAAACTTGGGCGATGGTCATTCTTCCGCCACTCAGAAAATTACGTAAAATACACAATGCCATCTATCAAATATGAAGTTCAACTATCATTGTCATCATTATTGCTACTTTCAGTCTTTAGATGGCGTTGCGAGTATCTGAATTGCGTGTGGTGCCATATTTACAACATTTTAGTACGTGATTTTACTCGCCGCTTTGATTTTATTATGTGTTTTGATTAGTTTTTACAAAATATTTAGAAGATATCGAATAGAAATGTCAATTTTATTTTGAAAAAATGGTAAAAGTTATTTTATTACAAAAAAGAAGATAAAATAATGACAAAATTTTTAACTGTAGCTGAGGATCGAACTCGTGGCAAATGTCGTTCAACATCGACATTTTGGATTATTGCTCACCCCCCATAGCAAATAGCGTGATAATTTATAGCCTATAAGTTGCCCTGACCTATAAGGATTATGTATGCAAAATTTGAACAGGATCGGTTCAGTAGTTTTTGCGCCAACTAATACCATCGCAAAATAATTTTACTGTTTTATTATATGTATAGAATAGATATAGATTAAACCATACCTGCGTTTCTTCAGATACCCTTTGCGTTCCAGATAACTCTTTCGAATAATCACGAAGCCTTGGCGGGCATCGTAATGGGCTCCGTCCGTTTTACTGAGACGAGCCTGGTTCTTATCGGACGGCGAACTACCAACTAACAGCGTCCCAGGTCAATAATAATAATAATTTAAATTTTATTTCAGACGAAAGTCCATAGTATTAGTAGTCTAGTCACAATTCTCACCTATTGAGTAGCGTAATTAGAGACACAATAGAAAGACAATGACGTTCGAACGCCGGCGTTCGCTCGGGGTTTAATGAACTAATAAGTACCAAATGTTAGTTTAAGGTACATAATTTTAAAATTGAATTGTATTACTTAATGTCATTAAAGTGACAAAAGATCCGTAGACAGCGCGGCAAATCAACACCACAGATTATAAACGTCCATAGTACATTGGGTCTTCCGTCAAATGATTTGTAACAAATCGTTGTTGATGCATAGTTTCCGGATCAAATAGAGACTGTTGTGGGTTACGTTTTATTAATCGTGTGAGTAGCACTTTATTATAGTCCATTGGTGTTTGTTGATTTTATTACCTACATCAGGAAAGTAAAGCGTAGAAACTATCTACACACGGCAGTGTATCAGCCGAGTTCGTTAAGCAAAAGGCGACACACCAGCCGCGGGTATGAACCATTTCTTGCCACTTTCGATCCCTTATAACTTAAAATCTACTAGATCTACTACACACTTGAAATTTAGCATATCTAGTAAGACCCTCTTTTAGTATTATAAAATTTAATTTATTTAAAGTCTTACCTTTTACGAGATAATTACGTTATGTATATCTTTTATGGTAATGTTATAATTTTTTGCTACTTATTAGTCCAACTTAGCAAGTAGAACCACACGTTCACACGATTGAAGTTGGTTGGTAGACTTGCCAAATCGCACTATTACGAAGCAAAGCACACTGACTACATTTTTTTTTCGTCGTTCATTGTTTAACAGGAACTATGATTTAAGGAGCTTCTAGAGAACTTGGTACACAGGATTTGACTTTTTTTATACATAGAAGCCAAACCAGAGACTTGGCAAATTTTCACATTTAAATTTTGGGTGGTGTTTTGTTCTTTTTTTGAGGTGGTAAAATATCAATTATCCGCTCCCGCTCTGGGTGGAGTGAGAAGAACTGTCAGACTTTTAATAAAACCCACCTGTGTTACTTCAGTTGCCCTTTGCGATCAGGGACCGCGGTAACTCTGCAAGACTAATACTTAATAAAAACCAGGAAGCAACTCATCTCCCAGTTTATATTAAGCCATAAAGGAGCTTCATTGATAAGCATGCAACTGCAGAGCGGCGATCAATCACCTCAATGACAACTGCTCCGTTGGTCTCGTGATCGTGAGCGCGTCCGCCGACCGTGGGGTCATAAGTTCCATTCCCAGGTCGGGTAAGAAGGGTACCTATATAGAGTTTTTGGGTTTATCCATTAAAAAATTGTCAGTAGCAACCCCAATTTTGGAAGTTGGTGAAGTGACACCCCCATGCCTCAGAAAGCATGTAAAGCCGTTCGCCCTGCGCCTGGTCTCTCCCTGACCCCTAGCTAAGTTACAACCGTTTCGTTTTGATTCTCTTCTCGTTGATCGCCTCAAGTCGGGCACGCCTCCTATTCCTTTTTTCTGACCACGTGACTGAGTGTTCAGATGACGTCAGAACAAAGGAATCGGAGGCGTGGCCGACTCGAGGCCATCGACGAAAAGAGAATCGAAATGAAACGGTTGTAACTTGGCTAGGGGGGCTGGTCGTGTCGGATTGTCGTCCCATCGAACTAGGAGTTATTTTTTTGCCTTTTTTCGCACTTTTTGGGGGTAAAAGTATTGTTCGTAGTAGTTCGTATGGCACTCCTAGTTAGCTTTCTAATAGTGAAAAAAAACTGATTGTATGTATAGAGTCGTTATTGTTATTTGTTTTATTTTTTAAGGTATACACCATGTTTGCCGTAAATAAACTCTTTTTCTTTCTTTTGATATAAACTAGTGCTTGACTGCGATCCCACCTGATGGTAAGCAGTAATGTAATCGTTGATGGTGAGGCGCACTAGTTTATTAAGAGCCTATTCACTCTAGCCTTGAAGACACCCAAATTATAATCGGACGCGAAGACCGCTACAGGCAAATTGTTCCAGTCCTTCGATGTATGCGGTATAAACGACGAGGCGAAACGCTTAGGCCGGTCCGTCGTTTATATTGTATCAGTATTTTCAGAGATTTTCCATCTTTTATAAACATTATAAACAAAATGACGGGACGGTAGGCGTAGTGGTTCAGCAGCCAATCGCTGCTGCTCTGCGCGTCGCGGGTTTGATTCTCAAACAGAAAAAATATTTCTATGGCCTACAGATGGTTGTCCTGGGTCTGCATGTTTTGTATATGTGAGTTTAAATGTTTGAGAAGGCGCCTACAATACAGGAGTAATTCCTATAGAGGGCGGAAACAACAAAAAATAATACATAAAGTGTTTATTTTGTAATCATCATCTATCAACCCTTATCCCAAAATATTTCGGGTCGGTGAAGTGTTTATCTTCTTCTCCCACACATTTTTTGCCATTAATTTAATACTTTTTATTAATTATTACATAATAATTAGATTAGATTTATCAACGGTATTTAGCAAAAAAAAGCAGTAGGTATATTACTTACAAGTACAACCCAAAATCAACAAAACGAGAGGACACAAACATAACCAATGAAGAGTTGAGGAATAGATTATAGAGCAGTTCGACTCGTTTGTAAATAGAACAATTTGCTTTTTTATCTGATCGTTACTTTTTATCGCGTGTAGTTTACCTAATTAAAGCTGCTAAAGCTGCCAAGAATAATAAATCAATCATCCCCGTACCTATCTAGGTACTCTAAATTACATTAAAAAAAAAAATGAAAGAAAACACAAATTCGAAAATAGAATTTGCACATCAGTTTTCTGAAAATGCGTTCTTTATAGGAACACGAGTCGTGACACAATCCCTTACGGTTACTATTCATCCAGGAAAACGTCTCATATGAGATTGGATATGAAAGGGAAGCTAAGTAAAAGTTTTTTACTAGGTACTAATTCAAATCCTGAAATTTTCATTTATTCATTGATTTGATCTAAGTACACTTAGTTTTTAAGTATTATTCTTTGTCCATAGACTAACTTCAAAGTAACATAAAAGTTCCAAATCTTAACAATCTCTATCAAAACTGCAGTGCTTCCGTACAAAAACTCGAACTAACAAATCATTACTACCAGAACCATATTTACTCATTAATCAATATCAAGCTGTTAAAAAGTTCACATCATATACTAGCTTAGCATTGCACCTGAAAGGCCAATGACCCGCACTAACAAGCGTAGTGTAAACAGAAACAAACGCAGCTAGTCTATGGTCTGTGTTCTGTGGTCGGTGTGAGGCTTTGTTTGGGAGTTACTTTGACCGTTTTTAGTTAATAAAGAATGAAATATTTGAGTATTTGAATGAAATATTTCATTATAAATTACTTGATTTGAGTACTTTTTTTTTTTAGGTGGGAAAATCATCTTATGACAAATCTCGCTCTTGGGCGGAGCGGAAAATAGAGTCAGACTTTTACTGACTAAAAACCCACTCCTGTTCCTTCTTTGCCTTCGTCCCAGGGCCCCGGGTTTCACTTTCACACTACCCGTGGAATTTGAGTACTTACAGTAAGTCACACCAAAATTAATGATGATATGAATGCCTAAATACAAACGGGTGGCTTAAAACCCCCAAAAATCCAATAAATATTAAGACATCTTTGTTTAGGGTGATTGTTAGTTGCGGTTACAAGTTCGCAACAATGAAAACACTGAGCATCTTGATTCGTATTTCAGTTCGATGATAGCAATCACGTCATCACATTCCTACTGCTAGCTTGATATTTATTTATTTATTTATTAAAACTTAATGCACTAGTAATAAATACTGTACAAAGGCGGACTTAATGCCTTAGGCATTTTCTACCAGTCGACCTTAGGGTGGTGCAGAAACAAAACATAGTAGGTGCAGCTTAATGGTAAAGAAAAAGAAAAGGAATACAATAATAAATATATACTTAGATACATACATACAAATTATAAATGTAATTATGAAAAACGAATCCAACAAATCAACGCAGTGATGATTGTAACACCAACTTCCTGCGAATGTGCTCACGTGCCATCACCTTAAAAGTGAACCGACTGGACGCCATCCTGATGTTCAGCGGGAGCGCATTCCAAAGAAAGATCGCCTGGACAAAGAAGGAGGATTGGATAAACCCAGAACGGTGTGTGGGACATCGTAGAAGACGATTATTGGTAGATCGGAGATTTTTATTATGACCAGAGCAAAGAAATTGGATTTGAGAAGTCAAATAAGAAGGAGAAGAAGGTTTATCCAGAAAAGAAAACAAGGTAGTCAAGGCTCTTAGCGCTCTACGCTGTCGGATGGGTAACCATTTTAAAAGAGCACGCTGCTCAGATACATGATCATACTTACGAAGGTTGAAGACAAATCGAATGCAGTTATTCAGAAGGCGGTCAAGTTTATTGAGGAGATCTGCATTCAGGTCATAGTAGCACACATCACCATAGTCAATTATAGGAAAAATTAGGGATTGTACAAGCAGTGCTTTAATGTGAGCTGGCAGAAGATTTTTTCGTCGATAGAGCGACCGTAACGTTCCGGTAACTCTCTGACTGACACTGCCAACCTGCTTCCTCCAGTCGAGACAGGTGTCGACATGCAGACCCAGATCCTTAACGTTGGAGCTAAAAGGAATCACTGTGTCATCAAATAATACAGGTGGAACAGTTAGGCCATCAAGCTTTCTCAAATTATGGGGGCTCCCTACAACGATAGCCTGACATTTTAAAGGGTTAACAGCCACCCCAAAACGGTCAGACCAGCTTTTTATTGCTCTTAAGTCCTGATTTAGCTTCTCGATCGCATCCGATATATTGTCAACACCTGACTGACAGTAAAGCTGCAGATCGTCGGCGTAGAGATGATACGCACACTGAAGCTCAGTGGTTATAAGATTAATAAAAACAGAAAACAAAAGAGGAGATAAAATACCGCCTTGAGGGACGCCAGCTGTAAGGTCACACCACTTTGATGAAGACTCTCCAGCGCGAACCAATTGCTGACGACCCCGAAGATAGGAGGAAAACCACTCCAGCACCTCCGGAGAGACCATAAGATAGGACAGGATAGACAAGAGGACATCGTGACTGACGGTATTAAAAGCGTTGGAGAAGTCGATTAACACCAAAGTAGTGACTTTAGTGTCTTCCATTCCCCGCCTAATATCGTCAGTCACTTTAAGAAGAGCTGTCATGGTACTGTGCCCGGGCCTGAAACCGGATTGGAATGGGCTGATGAGGGAATTATGGTAAATGAAATTGGAGAATTGTTTGTGAACACAGGCCTCGAGCACTTTGGAAAGGAAGGGAAGGATGGAAATTGGACGAAAGTGACTGGGAAGAGTGGGATTGGAAATCTTAGGTAAAGGACGAACATAAGCTTTACGCCACAGGGAAGGAAACACTCCAGAGCAAAGGGAAAAGTTGACGATATGGGATATAGCAGGAAGAAGTTGATCCAGGGCAGACACGATCATATGTCGACTAATGTTGTCGCAGCCCACGGCTTTGGATTTAATAGATAGGATAATCTTTTTGATCTCTCCCGGGTCGACCGGAGTGAAAACAAAAGGGGTAATATTGGGACGCGTCAGACCAGCAAGGTAATCAATAGTTTGACGTTTGGTTAGACTGTCAAGTGTAGGTACGGTGGAGAAATGACAGTTTAACTCGTCCAAACCAATTGTGTTAGGAAGGTCTGAATGCCGCGATTTGCCGATACCTAGAGTTCCAAGGAATTTCCAGATATCGGCAGAAGAAGAAGAAGTAATATTACTGAGAATGTGGCGGCGTTTAGCGTTGCGTATCATCTGGTTACACCGATTTCTAGCAGTCTTGAAACAGACCCAGTTATCCTCAGAGCGATCCCTTTTAAATTTTCGAAACGCACGGTCCCTCCGTCGCATTGCCAACCGAATTTCATTGTTCATCCATGGTGCAGGCGGACGCTTCAGTTTAACTTTTCTGATAGGAGCATGTGTGTCATATAACTTTGTCACAATACTATTGAAAATGCAAATTTTGTCATCCACTGTTATGGCTTCCCGCAGGGGTGACCAATCAATACTCAAGGCATCTTTCAGGAGTTGCTCACTACTCATACGTGCAAAAGCACGCCTGTACTGGAACGTGGGTTTGGGTTTAGGAGGTTTAAGGACATAGGACAAGTAAAGGAGATCGTGATGGGAAAAGCCAGGAGCATCAAATTGACCATGTGAGGACACTAGAGAAGGATTAGAGGTGAGGATCAAGTCGAGCCAAGTATCATCACCAACTTTATTATGGTGAGTCGGTTGGAGAGGCAATACATGGAGATTGGCTGACTCAACAAGATGTAGGAGTTTTCGGGATGATATTGTATATAGGTAGATAGGTTGACTAGGTAGGTACTACACACAAGGACTGCGGGGGAACGCAAAGGGCGCCTGAAGGAACACAGGTGGGTTTTAGTCAGTAAAAGTCTCACTCGCGCACCACACAGAGCGTGAAAAGTTATTTGATGATTTCCAACCTCAAAAAAAGGTAGGTACACTACATACCCAAATTACCAAAACATAATACTTTATTTTAATGTACATTTCTTAGTTTAGATAATAATAGGGGTTAAAGTATGAAATTGCCGTTTTATTGTAATAGGTCCTTCGAATTGACATAGAACCTTCATGGTTTGAGATTTTTGAGTGATACTTTTTTCACATGGTACCTCTGAAGTTCTTCTTTTAAAAAATGTGCAGCATCCGATTATCGACTTTCAGTTGTTTTTTTTTTTGAAAAAAAAACGTGTTGCGCCGACCCCAAATAACACGGGACAAGGGCAGGAAGATGATGATGATGATGAGTTGTTTTTTTTTTATTCAGCTTAGACAAGATGGATACTTCGAAAATTCCAGTGATTTTTTAATACGATTTCCGACGCGTAACTAACGCGGCAGAAACAGCTCGCTATATTAATGTTGCATTTAGAGAGGTTACTGCTAATGAACGCACCGTACGATTTTGGTTTAAACGCTTTCGTGATAGAAACTTTGATTTGAAGAACGAACCAAGTGGAAGACCACCCACACAGATGAATAACAAGGAATTGAAAGAGATGATGGATGTCGATCCGAGCCAAACTACCCAGGAATTAGCGGCATGGTTTAACGTTACCTTTACGATAACCGTAAGCGAAAAATGCAATGACTGACCCCAGGTCAAACGCCGCAACAATGTCCTAAAGCAAAGCTTACCAATAAAAAGGTAATGATAACTGTTTGGTGGTCAGCATGGTGTTATTCACTATTGCTTTCTCCGATCTGGTCAAGCAATAACGGCAGATGTCTACTGTGCCGAACTCCGAACAATGACAGCAAAACCAGCAGTGTAACAGCCCCGACTTATGAATCGATCTTCACTATTATTGCTCCATGATAACGCGAGACCTCATACAGCACGAGAAACCGTTTTAACTCTACAGGAACTGCAATTAGAAACCATTCGTCACCCTCCGTATTTGCCAAACCTTGCTCCAACGGACTACCATTTTTTTCGTGATTTGGACAATTTTCTACGTGACAAAAAGTTTTCTTCTCAGGAGGCAGTACAAAATGCTTTCACACAGTTTGTCGAATCTAGATCACCAGAGTTCTATCGCAAAGGCATAAATGACCTTCCTCTTAGATGGCAGCAATGTATAGATAATAATGGTAATTATTTTGATTAAATAAATATGTAAAATTAAAAAAAAAAAAAAAAACATTTTTTTTTGTAGAAATCGGCAATTTCATACTTTAACCCCTAATATTTTACGTGTCTAACTGCGGCAACAAATGCTTTCAATACACGTTCCTTATTCAAACTATTTTCTAGACCATAAGTAGGTACTTTTGCGTGTAAAAGTAAGATCTTTAGTATACAACGACCATTGTCCAAAACAGATCTTAATATAATTAGTCCTTGTCATCAAATGAATGCTTAATGCTTATTATTTTTAGCCTTTACAAGAATCTTGGAACAAAACACGTGTCAAGCCATCCGTCTTGTTCAAAGACAACTAAATACGGCTGGAGCAAAACAATATGGCGCCTGAACTTAAGACTTTATGCTTGACAAACTTATTGTATTGTTGGTAATTAGTCTTTCGTTTGACACTGTTTTCAAGTTGGTATTTCTGTTATTAATTTGGTGAAAATTTTGTAATAAAATGTAATAATATACCTAATATCAAAGAATTACTGATTCACAGTGTCCCCATTAGTAACAGCTTCGATATTAGAAATAACGATAAGGTAAAAGCGCCAGGATAAGTAAAGGGTAATAGAAATAATTAATAATATTTTCATATGTTTAAAAAATATTATTTATTAATTATTATCATTAGATGGTTTTTGAAATTTTTACATAATTATACTTATATTTTATTCCTCATATTTTAATTTTTTTGTTTGGTAAATCGTTTTTGTACTGTTTTTAACATATTCATTAATATGAAAGATGCTGGTGCCTGTGATACAATATTTTTCATTCGTATAGATAGGTGTACCATCGAAACTGTATCTACTACTTATTATTTGGTAAAACTGTTTTATTAATTAAACCTTCTGTATGTGTATTGTTTAAAAGCAGAATAAAAATAAGTTTCTTGCATTTTGCAAGTCTGTATTATAAGGTTCTATGTTCATTAAAATATAATTTGCGGCCGTTACACGTATTTATTTATTACCTTATTGAATGGCTAATAATATAGTATTTTAATAATTTTATAATATATAAAATTGCAGTGCCTTTACATGTTTTAATACTGTGTCATGAAATTTTAATGCATGCCTAATATCCAGTGTTTTACATGTCAGCAAATTAATTAATAAAAAAATAATATTTCATAAAAGTCATTCAAAAGGAATAGCTGAAGTGAGAGGGTTCTATTGATGATTTTAATGATTATAACTCAATGAAACCATATTTGTAACGGTCGAAAATCATATTTAACAGATGCAAAATCAAGTTAGTTCGTAAGTAAGCAAACAACAACAGTAGAGGTAAAGTAAAGAGTATCAATATATTACCATTCGCCAACCCATCGGCGTTCTCACCTTCCGCATGACGCAGGTTCTCACCGGACATGGTCAGTTCGCGAGGTTTCTGCACCGTATTCGTGTGGACGAATCGCCCGGGTGTCACCACTGTGTGGACCACCCGGAGGACACGGTAGAGCATACGGTAGAGGTGTGCCCCGCATGGGCAGAGCGACGCCGTGTCCTCGTGGGGGCGATTGGTGGCAACGATCTCTCGCGCCGGGCCTTGGTACAGGCCATGGTCCGAAGCGAGGAGGAGTGGCAGGCTGTCGCCTCCTTCTGCGAAACAGTAATGCTAGCAAAGGAGGCGGCAGCACGCGCAAGGCAACGGCCTGGGACGTGATCCCAGCCACCGGGATCCCGATTCCGATTTCCGGCCACCGTAGGCGCGGGCTTGCAGACGGCGAGCAATGGGTAGGTCACCGTCCGATAACCGTTCAGACTGAACCTAAGTCGTCGATGGCGCGTAGTGTTCCACGCGCGCCTAAAGGGGATGTCAGCAAACCCCAGCAGGGTCGAAGCTTATTGGGGCTATGGGTTCGCTTCTGAAAGGGAAACCCGGCCCTGGAATGCAAGGCAAAGAAGGAAATAGGAGTAGGTTTTAGTCAGTAAAAGTCTGACACGCCTTCTCGCTCCGCCCAAGGGCGGGAGATGTCATTAGATCATTAGATAATACCCACCTAAAAAAAAAAACCACCTCCCATAATTTCAAGCAACAACCTCTGTTCTTTGACTCCGTTTTCTGCTGTAGAGTTCAATTCAATTTTTTCAGGAGCAATTTACATTGTGTTTGAAATGATAAATAAAATCAACATTTATTACAAAATATATTAATAACTATTAAATACTATTAATTTAATTACCTACTCAGTCGCTACATTAATTAATATCATATATTATTCATCTACTGAATAGACACATTTCTCCAATAGGAAAGCTTTGTGTTTTGACCTATACGAGCTCGTGTAAATTATACTTTTTAAGTCCATTTATATAATAGGCTCGCGTTTGTCCAGTGTAAGCGATGTGATCTACGATGGAGCACACTTGCCTAGAAGTAACCCATTATACACTGCTTGATATTGAAGACTATGTTGAACAATATTGTTTTTTAAATCTTTCCTATGCGTACTTTCAACGCGTACGCGTACTTTGATTGTTTAGTTTGACAATAAAAATAAAAAAAAAATCACTTTAGAATTTTACCTTATTGCAGTTATTGCTGTGTGTAATTTCAAAGTCTACTAAGTATTTAATCCGGTTCATCTAAATAAGAGTACACTTTGCAGATCTAATGCCACCCTCCATCTATCGTACTTCCCGTATCGTGTTCCTGTAACCCGAGATAGATGTTACTATGTGGTTCAAACTCATTTCAAATTCACTTTACAATGTGAAGGGATAACTTAACTGATGAAATTTACACCTTTGAAAGGCAAATATTTGAAACTATGAATCGTAACCTAATTCAATATTAGCATATTAGATTTAAAGAAATGATTTTTGATTTCTCAGCATCGATCACTAATAAAGAACTTTAATATAATAAAGTTGTTTATTAGTGGTCGATGTTTCTCAGTCATAAACTGCAAATTGGCGGTAAAAAAAAAAAACCTTGAAACAACGAAAAGTAATACAATTAAGGGTACGATATTTTCTAATATTATTGAAAAAAAATTAACTCTTAATTGCTTCTTCATTGACAAAAAATCTTACTCAGATATACTCTATTTCATCTAAAAAAAAGTGGTAACACTAACCACATGAGCTACATCAAAGTACCACCCCTACAGTTCCTACACTAACCACAGCTTCCTTTACTGTCAATGAACACAAGAACACAAGTCTTTTGTCTTTGATAAAGTAGGGAATTCATTACCATGTGTAATGTGCCATCATGGCTCATGTGTACTGTGAGATGACCAGTGAACGATTGACGTTCACTGGTCATCGCACTCGAGTAACCAACATAATCGTAAATTAACGCACGTGGGCAATAAATTATTTTTTATGCATGCCATTTAGATGATACGATGGCGACCCATTTGGTGATCAAATAATAGGGTTGGCCTTGACCATATTCTATGCCTTGACTCATGTCGTGATGACTGTCTGACTCTGAATGTCTAAATCTTTACAGAATATAAATCAGTAGCTTTCTGCCTTTGTCTGTTTTTTGCTAACTCCTAAACCACGTAACGGATTTTCCTTTAAATAATAATAGGGGTTAAAGTATGAAATTGCCGTTTTTTAAAACGGGTTGCTTTGAAATCTTTGGATTGACTTGGAATTATAAGTTCAAATAAACTTTATATTAAAGGTACGTTATTCTTTTTTCAAAATCAGGTATTTATTGGTTTCTTTGTGTTTTGTATTTTCTGAAATATCGCAGTTCTTATAACCATGAAAGCTAATAAAAAAAACGTTATGAATTAACCGGGAAAACGTCAAAATACATCGCTAGGCACCAGATTAGTTTTATTCCTATCATGATCGCATAGGAGTTGTAATATTGGCAGCAGGATTTTAGCGTTCTTTCATGGCGTTCAGTTTCAAATCCCCTACAGCTTCAGAATGGTTCAGTGTAGGTCAATAAAACACAAAGGCTTTTGGTAGCAAGTACTTTGTCTTATCAGGGACTGCAAACTGCTGGCGTATCAACAGAACTGCTGAGTTCAACCTTTTTACGGTGAGGTGATTGGTTTCCTAATACAATTTCTGTAAATTGTACGAAGACAGTTTAGATTTTGTTCGTTGTAGAACGAACAGAGACTTAAATTGACCTATTTTGATTTTTTGTTTGATCTACTTTGTACATTCGTACAAATCAAAAATGGCTGATCAGATATTGCCAACATGTAGAAAACATTGCTTAGCAATTAATTCTCGATCCTTGATTGTATGTGAACCAGCCTTTATCGACAGTTTTCTATCTGGTAACAGAAAAACTGGGCAAGTGCGAGCCGGACTCACGCACAAGGGTTCCGTACAAACTTACCTATGAAAACAGTTCAATTCCCGAATTGAGTTACGAAGATTTTTCCGAATCACAAATTAAAAGTTTTCAGGTTTTTTCCTATACTTGTGCTATGAGACCTTACTTCATGCCGAATTTCAGGATTTTATGTCAAGTCCGTTCAGCTGTTCGAGCGAGAAAGAGATACAAACGTAAACATATAATGCGTTTCAATTTAAGAAAATAAAAGTCAATGACCTGTTTTCTTTCTTTCATTGTTAGCAACAATTCGCCTTCTTATACACTTCACACAGTGACGCAGAAATGAGCAGAATTTAAGAACTGGATTCTGATTAAACTATTTTCGTTCATGATTCGTAAACAAATTTAATTATAAAAATTTCTCGTTTTGCAAGAAATTGTGTACCTAGGGTACACTCAATTCCTTTAATTTGACAGCTATGACGTCACAAAATGGCGCAAAATCGATCCTATTCTTATTTGAAATGCATTGTACAAACATTCGCCTTTATAATATTGTGTGGATTTAAATATTTTACTACCGGAAAGCCAGATCGTATTCATCTATTCTATGACATATCAATTTAAATAAATTGTTAAGTGGACAGGGGGGAGTCGTCGCCCCTATAGCGTATGGCGGGTGAAACAACGTGTCGGGGTTTCAATTACAAAACAGTGTGTGTGCACATTGTACACACGTTGGTAATGCTTTTTACTTTACACAGTAAACAATGCTTTGCCCACATTTGCTGATTCGCTGCTTGTATTACCTGTCAGGTGAACGTGGATTTATTATTAAAATCCTTACTAGTTCAGTTTGTTGCAACTTTCAATGTATAAAGACAAATTAATCCATAGAACAACTCGTAGATATGTATATGCCGTATCAATGAATGAAACGGTGTTCTTGCTAGTCGCTAGCAGTCTAGCACAGACTAGCTCATTCATTCAACAAGGATAAGTTCTGTTTTAACTTGTCGAGTTCTGACTCGACGTAGCAGCTATGTTATACATATAAGACTTGTATAATTAGCCAGGAGTAGATATTGTTTAATGTTAATTAATATTCAGTGTGTTGTTAGCGTTGGAAGGCCTCCTACAAGGTGGACTGATGACCTGGTAAGGGTTGCGGGAATCCGATGGATGCGAGACGCACAGGACCGTTCATTGTGGCGACACTTTGGGGAGGCCTATGTCCAATAGTGGACGTCTTTCGGCTGAAATGATGATGATGATGAATATTCAGTGTTAATTTCGGTTTATGCCAGACCACGGTAACATTTAAAAATGAATGATACGGTCCCAGTTTCGATCCAGAAGAGTCCCAGATTATAGACTTGTGTCTATAATGTTGCTGCTGCTTTTTTTCTCTACCTCTGCAACTATGCACACTTCCAAGAGCGATTGTAATTATTGGTAACAAATAATTGCCACAACTCCGCAAGCAAGGGTAACAAATAATTGCCACAACTCCGACATATCAATGAACTTACCAAAACACAGTCCAGTTACAAACTGCACAATTACATTTTCTACAACATTTGAAGCCGTTAAAAACTTTAATGCATTCCATACACGCCCCGACGGTTGGACGAACGGACGGACAGCGAAACAGCTATAAAACCACACCGTTTTATTGTCGCGTGTGTCAGTTACAAAATGACGGCCTGGATCCTTTATAGTTTTTAATTCATTACTTTTTATGCCATTGTAAATTATCACCTTCCATTTAGGTATTAAGTAATGGCAGTAGGGTTTGTTACTCATAAAGGGGCGGGAGATTCTGATCAAGCGATAATAATCTGGCACCCAGAAATGAAGGGCACCGAGTGAGAATTGTCTGGGATCCAGGAGTGAAGGACTTGGGCTGCGGTATTGTTCGAAAGTTACCGTGTATAAGTTACCGTGGTCCTGAAATGCAAAGAGCAACTAAAGGAGCACAGGTGGGTTTAGACAGTAACTGTCTGACACTCCCTCTCCCACCACTTAGAGCGAAAGGGATCCTATTTTTATAAATATTAGGCCCAGTCCACGGACGTGTAGCTTCTGAAACTCTGTTGACGAAGTGAACGTCGAAAGCGACGTCGTGCCGTTGTGTCGTTACAGTTTCGTTGACACAGTTTCATTGTTTTGTATGTACGCTTCACGCAGGCGTACACCAAGCGTATGATGACGAATACGCGTCTATGAAGCTACGCGTCCATGGACAGTAGACCTTACTGTGATGCTTTAGTACGTGAGATCGTAGACTCGTGTCTAAAACTGGACTTGGCCGAACTTTAGATGCTTTGAGAGGAGCAAATGACCGCTAGAATTAAAAAACGTGGTCTTTTTGAGCTCAATGTTGGACTTGTCAAAAGTTTGGCTGGAAACCTCTCACTCCCACCCGATCCTATCATAATTCCAATGTGTTTCGACCTCAGTACAAATTGCGTTTTTCAGTCCCTGCTCCATTCTCAATATAAAGGCATTATTCGAGTTTTCTACAGTCACTGGAAGCAAGGGATCTAAAGGGAACCAATCCTTTCGGACAAACGACCAATCTGTATGCTCGCCCAATACGTTACCGACGATACGACCTGCGACGAAAGTCATATGAATACGTCCTAAATCCGTATTGGCAGATGAAAATCGCAGTGTTCAGACCCAGCTTTAGTGCAATAAAAAAAGGTCTATTCAGCGTTCGTTCATTTGAGAATTGAGCCCCGAATAGGGTTACTATACATCTAGTAAACTTAATAGGGGCTTTTTTTTCGGTGGGAAAATCTTCTAATGACATCCCCCGCTCTTGGGCGGAGTGGGAGATAGTGTCAGACTTTTACTGACTAAAAACCCACTCCTGTTCCTTCGTTGCCTTTCATACCAGGGTCGAGTCTTCCTTTCATAAGCAGACCCTTGGCCTCAGTAGGCTTCGACCCTGCTGGGCCCCTAAGGTTTGGTGACATCTCCTTGAGGCGCGAGTGGAACAGTACGCGCCATCGACGACTTGGGCTCGGTCCGGACGGTTACCGGAGGGTCGGACGGCGAGCTATCCATTGCTCACCACTCGCAAGCCCGCGCCTACGGTGGCCGGAAATCGGGATCGAAATCCCGGCGGCGGTTGGGGCGTAAGGACCGTTGCCTCACGCGTGCGGCCTCCTTCTTTACTAGCATTACTGCTTCGCAGAAGGAGGCGACCGCCTGCCACTCCTCCTCGCTCCGGACCATGGCCTGTACCAAGGCCCGGCGCGAGAGATCGCCGCCGCCGATCGCCCCCAGGAGGACACGGCGTTGCTCTGCCCAGGCTCTGCACACCTCCCCCGTGTGCTCCACCATGTCAACTTAACAGGGGCTGCGGAATTTTCGAAAAAGTTACCGTAGCCCTTACAAAACAGCAACTGAAGAAACACTGTAGGTTTTAGTCAGTAAAAGTCTGACACTCCCTCTCGCTATAACGAGAGCGGGAGAAGATTTTTGATTATTTTAAACATTAAAAAATGCGGTACTTAAAAGTTTCGACAAAAAACTTGATTTCTATAAAAAAAAAGCCAAGCCGAGCGCGATGCAAACACTGCCGTACCATCCTTTACTGGAACCATTTCTCCGCATTTTCAGGCCCCTATTTGAGAACCTCTGGATAAGACCAGAACGCAGAAACTTTCGTCATCCAGTAAGCTATAATCACATACTTAAAATCTAAAATTTCAAGTCTGTAGGTCATTTAGTTCCGAAGTTAAGCGAAAGCAAAGTTTCGCATTTATGACACTCACTCACTCATGATCATCAGAATAGAACTAGTATTTCCCATAAACTCAGAGAGCTGAAATTTGGTACAGAGTTAGGGTTTAATGGCCACATAAAGGGAAAACTATAAAAACTAGGATAATCGAAGATCTGGAGTACCTGGTGACCCTGATTAGAAAACACAAGAGCCCAACCAAACTATTAGAGATCGACATACCGCCTTTACAAAAAATATTCAACTTGGTGGGCCGCTTCATTTGATGCCAAAAATCGAAGGTCTGAAGTATCTGATGAAGAACCCTCAGCTGGTCTCAGCTGTATTAGAGATATGGTAATGCCCCCTTCTACTATTGTTACATAAAAAAATCGACTATCATTGCAAAAATCAATATGCCGGGCACGTTTCTACAAAAAGAAGTGAAATCCCACCAAAAACATTTTGTAAAAAACTAGTCAAGTCTCGATGGAGCTGCTTGTTTATCTCTAAAAGTAATGAAATCTGGACAAAGTCGTGCCAAGTCTAAGGTTCCTTGATGCGATTTAATTTTCTTTATTATTATAGTTAATATTGTGTGACTTGGCCGTTGATGGCAGTAAGGAACCTTAGACTTGGCACGACTTTGTCCAGATTTCACTACTTTTTAGAGATAAACAAGCAGCTTCATCGAGACTTGGCTAGTTTTTTACAAAATGTTTTTGGTGGGATCACTTTAACCGCAAGCGACAGTCTTTATAGTTTTTCATTGTATGTTATGCAATTGTAATTTTAAGTACTTAGATAAAAAACCGGCCAGGACTCGCTCACGAAAGGTCCGTACCGTCCGGATCCGTAAAAAAAATCGGCAAAAAAATCACGTTCGTTGTATGGGAAAAAATATATTTATTTTATTGTTTTTTAGTATTTGTTCTTATAGTGGCAACAGAAATACATCATCTATAAAATTTTCAACTGTCTAGCTATCACGGTTCATGAGATACCGCCTGGTGACAGACAGATAGACAGGTAGACGAACGAACAGCGGAGTCTTTGTAACAGGGTCCCGTTTTACCCTTTGGGTAAAGAACTCTAAAAATTGACATGAAAAAATTACATGGCAAATCATCGAATCTATTTTTCTGCTCTGGATGGAACGAGAGAAGTCAGATTTTTAGTGTTTAAAAGCTACAGTTCTTTCAATTGCCCTTTGCGGGCCACAGTAACTCTCTCAAACAATCCCGCAATGTCTGGCAACTCTAGCCCCAAAATGCTGAACATAGACGAATTTATTCATTAAGCTCGTTTCACGGCTTCAATAAATTATTAGGTCGTCTAGCACGGACCTAATTGGTCTGAATATTTAAATGGACTAATTAAATATTATAGTAATGCCGTTGGGATTGCTAATTAATAAGACTTAATATTATTTTTAGGGTTCCATGCCCAATGGATAAAACGGGACCCTATTTAAGACTCCGCTGTCCGTCCGTCTGTCACTAGGCTGTATCTCATGAACCGTGATAGCTAGACAGTTTTTTTTTAGGTGGGAAAATCCGCTCTTGGGCGGAGCGGGAGATAGTGTCAGAGTTTTACTGACTAAAAACCCACTCCTGTTCCTTCGTTGCGTTCGTCCCAGGGCCCCGGGTTTCGTTTCCACACTACCCATGGCCCCAGTAGGCTTCGACCCTGCTAGGCCCCTACGATTTGCTGACAGCTCACTGAGGATAGCTAGACAGTTGAAATTTTTACAAATGATGTATTTCTGTTGCCGCTATAACAACAAATACCAAAAACAGAATAAAATAAATATTTAAGTGGGGGCTCTCATATAACAAGTGATTTTTTTGCCGTTTTTTTTTTCTACGTAGGACGGTACGGAACCTTTCGTGTGCGAGCACGACTCGCACTTAACCGGTTTTTTAGATCTGTCTTATTGACGACGCCTGATTTCAGGTAACATAGATCTCATAATTACAACAATTAACATACAATGTGGTTCGATCTTGCTCCCATTTTAGTTTCTGATTACTTTTTCAAAGTTCACGGGTACGTGGGATCAGTTCTATGGGAAACAAAGGAACGTGGAACACATAATAGTAATTATTATGGTTAAGTGGAAGCTTCTATGAAATTAACTGTCTGGAATTGTTAATTAGTTTGGTTTCTTGTGGCAGGGTGTTCTTATAGGTCGCGGGAATTTTTAAATGAGTTACTGTCGTCTTGATCCTGGAACGTAGAGGGAGTTGTCCTGAACAACTGAAAGATAAAGGTGAGTTGTAGTCGAATTCGCCCTCTCGCACCACCTTAGAGCGCTGAGAAATCATTTGATGATTTCCCTTCTTAAAAAAAAGAGTGTACTAAATGGGTTCCGCTCGCGGTTTCGTTTCGTGACACACAGGAACGTTGGTTATTTTTTTGGGTTGGAAAATCATCTTATGACATCCCCCGCTCTTGGGCGGAGCGGGAGATAGTGTCAGACTGTTACTGACTAAGAACCCACTCCTGTTCCTTCGTTGCCTTTCGTACCAGGGCCGTGTCTTCTACAGGAACGTTGGTACGTCTTGGATTCTCTTATATTCTCCAGATAATGGCCCAGCCATGTGCCATGGTATGTGAATTCGTTCAGCCGTGAAAAAGTAACAGATTAGCAGCCAGAGTTCCTCCCGCACTTCTAAAACACTATATTCTGCTAGTGGCTCTGCTCGCGTAAAAGTAGATTTCTCCATATAAACTTTAGACGGCCATTTCATAACCTTAGGGGGTGAATTTTGACAATCCTTTCTTATCCTTACATCTGTGCAAAATTCTATTATATAATTCTACCGCTCCATCCAGAGCAGTAGAAATTATTTAAAAAAGGTTCCTTAAAATGATAGACATATAGACGTTAGGAAAATAAAATTAGGTACAACCTTCACCGCGCCTTCAATTTACCAAATTACTTATTTTTAATTCAGCAATTGGAAAATACGCGCAAAGTTTCATGCATTACACTCTCACCTTTTATTTTTAATTTCGGTAAGTGCTCGTCCGTTGTATGAACATTAGATTAAATGTCTGGTTCAAAAGGAATCATCCATTGATTACGTGAGCTGTTGTTCTTCTAATATGGAACCCTTGAAGAGATTTAGTGAGATTCAAGCCATAAATTATTAACGTACAAAAATTGATTTTAAAAAAGTAGAAAAATAATAATAATATTCCTCAACTTTTACACAACGTCATCTAGTCCCAAACTAAGCAGAGCTTGTGGTATGAGTATTAGACAACTGATAAACTTACTTAATAAATATATTTCTAAATACATACATATTATAGATAAATTACACCCAGACAGAACTATTGATAGTGCTCATAACACAAACATTTGTCCTGGGTGGGAATCGAACCCACGACTTCCGGCGTAGCAGCCAGGGCCACTGACCACTACACCAACAGAAAATAATACGTGGAATTCTAAAGTAATTCTTGAAAAGTTGACGTAAGAATTTCAGTTATTACCCTCTCGATTTAAATGGTATTTTACTGGACCGGTGGACCCTCCCCCCATTTTAAACTCACGTAATTAATGGATGGCCTTTAAGGTAAGAATTAAGAAGCATTAGTTCTATTGGAAACAAAGAAATCCAGAAAATGGGAATGTCCAATTGGTAAATTGCAATTGAGCGTTGCAGCAATGAATTCGGTTGAACGTCCGAAGAACAAAATGGAGGCGAATTTCTTTCTCGGTTTTCAATTTGATTGCAGTGTGGTTAGTCTTTTGTGCTACAAATGGTTTTTTCTCGTACAATCGTTGTATTGTAATAGTTTCTGCAGTATTACTCGCTCTGACTGTGCAAAAAGAGATACATAGATTTATAGCTCGTCTAATTGTACAGAAACGTTGTTATTGATTCGCTTCCATTTGTTAGGCAGGTTTTCTTTACATCCACAATTATAAAAACTCTCTAATAAATTAAGAATAAATAAATAAAATAATAAATAAATAAATTTATTTCACACAAAAATAACAGCATTTACATCATAAAACTAAGAACATAATTAGGCTTATTACAAGGTCACAAATATACAGGTTTTTTTTTTTTTTTTTTTTCGGTGGGAAAATCATCTAATGACAAATCTCGCTCTTGGGCGGAGCGAGAGATAGTGTCAGACTTTTACTGACTAAAAACCCACTCCTGTTCCTTCGTTGCCTTCGTCCCAGGGCCCCGGGTTTCGTTTTCACACTACCCATGGCCCCAGTAGGCTTCGACCCTGCTGGGCCCCTACGATTTGCTGACATCTCCCTGAGGCGCGCGTGGAACAATACGCGCCGTCGACGACTTGGCTCGGTCCGGACGGTTACCGGACGGTCCGACGGCGAGCCACCCATTGCTCGCCGTCCGCAAGCCCGCGCCTACGGTGGCCGGAAATCGGGATCGGAATCCCGGCGGCGGTAAGGGCGTGAGGACCGTTGCCTCACGCGATCGGCCGCCTCCTTTGCTAGCATTACTGCTTCACAGAAAGAGGCGACCGCCTGCCACTCTTCCTCGCTCCGGACCATGGCCTGTACCAGGGCCCGGCGCGAGAGATCGCCGCCGCCGATCGCCCCCACAAGGACACGGCGTTGCTCTGCCCAAGCGGGGCACACCTCAACCGTGTGCTCCACCGTGTCCTCCGGGCGGTCCACACAGTGGCGACACCCGGGCGTTGCTTCCGCACGAATCCGGTGCAGGAACTTCCCGAACTTACCGTGTTCGGTGAGAACCTGCGTCATGCGAAAGGTGAGGACGCCGTGAGGTCTTTCCAACCACGCCTCAAAGAGGGGACTTACCGCCATAATTGTGGCGTGACCAGCACTGGGTTGCGACAGTCGCTGTCGCCATTTCACCATGAGAACCCGCCGGAGCTCTGTCCGCCATGCTGCGACTTGTCGCGGCAGCGGAGTTTCGCCCCGGCGTTGCATCTCCATGCGCAGGTCGTGCATGTGTGCAAGGACTGTTGCCTCCAGATCCCATGGTGGCTGGCCAGCAAGGAGGCTCGCCGCTTCGCGGGAAATCGTCCGGTATCCTCGCACCATCCGTATGGCCATGACCCTCTGGCATGCGTTCAGCCGGGCCGCCGGCTGCTTCCGCAGCGTCGGCGCCCATACCGGTGCGCCATAAAGGGCCATGGACCGAACGATCCCCGCGTAAAGCCTCCGGCAGGAGGCGTCTGGACCTCCCAGGTTGGGCAGGAGCCGCCCGAGGGCAGCCCCAGTCCGATTTAGTTTGGGAGCCAGACGTCGGAAATGCTCCTCGAAATCCCATCGGCTGTCGAGAACGAGTCCCAGGTACTTCATCGTCGACCCGACGCCGATGTGGACTCCTCCTACCGTTAGTTGGGAACCCCGTGGTGGCGCGTTCCGAGGGCCGTGAAAGCACATGGCCTCGGACTTGTGCAATGCCACCTCGAGTCCCAACTCCTGGATCCTGCCCACGACTGTCGCAACCCCGCGTGTCGCTAGTTCGACCGCCGCCTGGTACGACTCTCCCCGCGCCAGGACCAGCGTGTCGTCTGCGTAGCAGACTACGCTGACCCCGTCAGGGAGGTCGCCGCGCAGCACGTAGTCGTATCCGATGTTCCACAAGGGCGGCCCTAGTACCGATCCCTGCGGAACACCGCACGACATCTCTCGACGTTCCCACTCTCCCTGGTGACCAGGGTAGATGATGTACCTGTCCGACAGGTACGCCTCGACCACACGACAGAGGTAGTCGGGCGTCCGGTGATACCGGAGTGCCCTCCTAATGCTACTCCAAGGCAGGGAGTTGAAGGCGTTGGCGATGTCCAGAGACACCGCCACGACACACCTGCCCTGGGCCACCGCATCCCCCGTCGTGAGAGCTCGCACGCGCATGATGGCGTCCACCGTGGAGCGCCTCCTGCGAAAACCGAACTGGCCGTCCGCTAGATCCGGCCCCACCCGTGTTAAGTGCGCGACGAGGCGGTCTGCAATTACTCTTTCAAAGAGCTTGCCCACCTCGTCGAGCAGCACAATGGGCCGGTACGCGGACGGAGAGTCCGCAGGGCGTCCCGGCTTCGCGATGAGGACCAGTTTCCCCGTCTTCCAGCGAAGTGGGAACTGGCCCCTCTCCATGCATGCGCTGAAGAGCCCTCTTAGTCGAGGCCCGAGAGCCTCCATGGCCAGGACCCAGGCCTTCCCAAGCAAACCGTCGGGTCCTGGGGCGGTATTTTTGGCACTCAGCCTCCGTACCGCCACTCTCAACTCTACCTCGGTCACCTCTGGAGCATTTTCGTCGTCGTCGCCATCGTGGTCCACGTCGGATACCGCTGGTGGCGGAGCCATGGGCGGGGGAGAGTGTTCCCCTCGCACGGGGAACAGAGTGCTCACCACACCCTCCACAAGCTGGGGCCGGAGACTCTGCGTCAGCGGGGGAGCCCAGGGACGGATTTTGTCCCGCACCACCTTATAGGGGCGTCCCCATGGGTCCCCATTCAGAGTCCCCAGCCACACGTTGCGGGCCTCGAGTTTGGCCCGCCTTATCTCCGCTCGGAGGGTGCGCTTTGCCTCTCTGTATCCTTCGTACAGCTCCGCCTCTCTGGCCTCCGCATCCGGAGGACGGATGCGGCGCCTGCGGTACCTGGCATACCGGCGTCGCGCGGCATTGCACGCATTGCGCAGTGCCGCAATCTCCGGCGACCACCAGTATACCTGGCGCTGAGCACGTCCTGGATGGACTCGGGGCATTGCCGCGTCGCAGATTTGCGACATGGCCTCCCGGAACCACTCTGCCTCGACGTCGATGTCGACAGGCCTGTCCGGTGCTTGCACCCAGGCCTGTACCGTCGCGGCTTCCAGGAGGAGCTCCCGGTCCATCTGCCTCAGCGCCCAACGCGGACCACAAGGGTTCCGTCGGACGGGCGCGGTCGAGGTTTGGGCGGAGACGTCAAACCGGATGTACCGGTGGTCTGAGTACGTCTCCACCTCCTCCATAACGCGCCAGTCGACGACACGTGGCGACAGAGCGGGGCTGGCAAACGAGATGTCCACCACTGAGTCACCCCGCATCCGCACACACGTGGGGACAGAACCCCGGTTTAGGACGACCAGGCCTGTCTCCAGAGCCCAGTCCTCCACCATCCGACCCCGCTGGTTCGTGAACCGGGAACCCCAAGCCAAGTTCTTGGCATTGAAGTCCCCGCACACGACCACAGGGAGGGAACCAAACCCAGCGACGACGGCTTTCAGCTCCATTAGGGAGATGTGAAGATCGCCGAGAGATCTGTTCGGGGACAGGTAGACTCCTACCACTGCAATGTCCCCGAACCGTACTGCCACGCAACCCCGCCCCCTCGTGACGGCCTCGAGGGTCGGGGTACCGGCGGCGGCCGACGAAATTAGGGTCACCGAGCCGTCAAGGTCCCGCACCCAGTCTCCCCTGGGCAGGACATAGTACGGCTCGGAGACCACGGCGATATTGATCGACCACTGCGCCATGCTCTGGAGCAACAGATCCTGAGCGGAGGCGCAGTGGTTGATGTTCGCCTGGAGGAGACGTAATGGAGTAATTATTGACAGTCCATTACAGTCTCCTCCCGTGCCCCCCGTGAGGGCCCTGCCGCGTTAGGTGCGGCGGCGACAGCGGCAGCAGTCAAGGAGGCGGCTGCGGCGGTGAGTACGTCCGGGTGGATGGGCCTCCGTACCTTGCCCTTGGCCTTGGCGGGGGGGTCGCAGGACCTGCCCCCAGCCCGGTGGTCGGCCGGCTTGCCTGCCGCCGCACATGCGTAGCAGTGCGGCGTTGCACGGCATTCGACGGCCTTGTGACCAGCCTGACCGCACTGGTAGCAGCGGTCACTGCGGTCCACCTCCGCGGCGCAATGGGCCCCCACGTGGTGCCCCACGTGGCAGCGGTAGCACCGCAGAGGTCTGGGCTCCAACAGTTTTACCTGTGCGGAGACCCAGCCAACCAAGAGCCTTCGGCCTTCGCCCGTGATGGCTTCGGCCGCCGACACGGGGCAGCTAACCGTAACGGCTCGCATGCCCGTGCTGTCAGCACGGATGGTGCCCGCCCGCACTTGATCGGCCTGGCACCCTCCCGTCCTGACGACGGCGGCCACCACCTCATCCACCCTAACGGAGTCATCCAGGCCCATGATGCGCATGTCTATGCACTTTGTGGGCCTGGACACTCTGACCTCCTCGACGTCCAGGGACGCCCTGATCCTTGCGGCCAGGGCGTCTGCGGCAGAGCCGCTGTCCGCACCAGGGACCTCCAATATTCGGGCCCCGGTTGCGGTGCGCCTCATTCGGAAGCCTTCAGAGGCTCCGAACTCGTCGAGGTGATCTACCACCGCCTGCTTCGCCTTCGCCATGACCATGTCATAGTTCACGCCCCTCTTTTCCGCAGCTGGCTGTAGTGTAATCACTACAGCTGCGGAATTCGGGGCGCGAAGTCTGGCTGCCATGGCCCGCTTCTTGCGCCGCTGTCGCCGCTCGTGCTTTTTCGCCGCTCTAGCCGCCTTGCCCGCCTTCCTGCTGGCGCCGACAACCGTCCATTCGGCACCAGCCGAGGGTTCTTCGGGCAGGCGTGGCCTAGTCGCCGCCACTGCACGAGGTCCCGACGGTTTAGCGGCAGGCATCACTCTGCCTTTTGGGGAAGGAGTAGGCTTGCCCTGCCGTTGCTGCTGCTTGGCCGCCGGGACCGGCCTCGCAGGCTCCGACACCACGGCTTCACGCCCAGTTTGCCCCAACTGGCCCGCCTTGGGCGCAGCAGCCGTGGCCGCGGCGGCGGCGGCGTAGGAGACCGTCCTTTTCTGGCCGGAGGCCGCAAGCGGGGGGCGCAGCACAATGCCCTCCAGGACAGCGAACTGCCGCTGGACCCGCTCCTGGAACTGCTGCTGCTGCTCCTGCTGCTGTTGCCGGAAGGCAGCCAGCTCTTGCCGCAGCAGGGTCAAAACCGCACTCTCCGGCTTTGGCAGGGGCTGCGACTGGCTTTGCCCTTGCATGCATCCCCCGTTTGTCACCACCTCGGGGCCAGTTTCACGGAGACCGGCCAGGTCCGCCTCGAGCCGTTCAATCCTCTTGTTGAGGGATTTCTTGAACGGCTCTAGGACGATCCCCAGTGCCTCGGTTATTGAGGTCATGGCCTGGGTTATGGATCGCCTCTTGGCGGCCTTCTCCCTCTTCTTGGCCACGCCTGCTATGGCAGCTGCCACGATCTCCGTGAACTTGGTCAGCGCCTCCTTCATGCCTTCTGGCTCACTGCCAGAAGGCTCCGGCTCCGAGGGGCTGGCCTGGACACTGCTTGCCCCGGGGTGGCGCCCCTCCCTGGCAATCTTTAGGGACCGCTGGTTCACCTCCTCGGCGGTGGGCTTCCTCCCTTTTCTCGCCATTCGGCCCGCACCTCGTCCAGCAGTGGAGATTTTGCGAGCCGAAGCTCCACGCCCATCGTCGGAGGATGTCCTCCGGCCGTCCCTGGACATGGGGCGCTTGAGGAATGAGTTCCTCTTCTTTCTAGAGGTGGCCTCATCCACCTCCATTCTCTCCGAGTTGAGTGAAGACGCGGCATCGGAGTCCGACGCCGCGTCTTCACTCACCTCCCTGAGGCCGAAGCGCCTGCCGGCCTTTGTAGTACCCACCGGTGCAGTGGAAGTGCTGGGAACGGGTCCCAGGGACTCCACGCTACCGGTGGGTGAGCCACCCTGGCTCCTAGCGTCCACGGAGGACGGTAACAGGTCCCTAGGGGACCTGACGCGCTCTTTGCCCCCCCCAGAATACGAGGGGCAGCCCGAGCTCTGCTCGGGGAGGGATTCTCCTCCTGCGGTGCAGGCGGTACCCTCCTGGGGTAATAATTTCTTTAGAGTCGCGTCCATTATGTGCTGAACTCAGCTTTGCCTTTTTTTGTGGGGTGGGGTCCCCAATAACCACGTTCGCCATCTTGGTCACGTCTGATAAGCAGACGCGTACCAGAGGCGAACCCACTCTCAAATAAAACCACTGTCCAAAAACACCAACAGCTGTTGGTGCCGATGCTTCTGGACAGTGCACCCTCCGTGGCGGTCCATCTGGACTCCGCCTGTGTGTGTTCCTCTTGGTCTGGTCTCTCACTTGAGGCCTTCCGGCATGAGTAGCTCTACCGGCATAGCCCTCAAGATCACAGAGACACGCAAGCCCCACCACGACGACAACGTGGGAACACGGTTGGTGGGGACAAATATACAGGTAGGTTCTCTGACTCCTGAACTAGGTGTGGGCTTGTAACTTTGGGCGGAATTCACCAATAAAACTAATCGCGTGTCAGTTGAAAAAATACAACAAAAGAAAAATACAGACAAGTGACACTAGTGACAGCGGCTATACGCGATTATACGAGCCAAACGTTAAAACGCGATTAGTTTTATTAGTGAATTCCGCCCTTAGAAGTCAGAAAAATGACAGGAGATCTTTAGCTATACCATCAAGACTACAAATCCATACATCACAGTGACAACATATCACGATCCATCTTATTAGAGCAGCAGCAGAGGCAACAACCATAGAATAATAATATGCGAAAAATACGATAAAAATACAAATTACAGCTCAAAAATAAGACACCTCGAGTACGAAATATGTATAGTAAACAAAAAAATGGCCAAAGGCAAAAGATTTTCATTTAATAATTTTGGAACGATTTAAAGACAAAAAAGGTCAATTTCGCGATAGCTACTGTAATTTGTTGAATAAATTTTCTGTAGCCAATTACGTTACTTGATTTTAATTTTAATCTGAAATCTGTAAATTTGTAGTTACGTCACTACAAAAAACTTTATTTGCGATTCGGAAAAATCTTCGTAACTCAATTTGGGAATTGATCTTTTTTCGTACGTAAGTTTGTACCAAACCCTCAGTGCGCGAGTCCGACTCGCAATTGCCCGGTTTATACAAATATACAACATTGTTTATCAACATGAAATATTTCCATAATGCACTTTTTATTGGAGGAATTTGAGTACGGTTTATTGCTTGTTTGTTATTATATAACTCACTAGCGTCTAACCAATTTATGTTAGCAAAACAAACGGCTGAGGGAACGAGTAACAGTGTTTTTTGCATTACAACGAACATGTCACGAATTAAATATCAGCACTAAAAATCAGCATCGATTGTTGCTGACTGATGCAGATGCTGATATAATAAACAATGCTGATAATTCGCAGATGCTAATATTCGCAACAACCCTAGACTCTGTAACTCCGAATCGTGTTCGAAATAATTATAAGATCAGAAACAGCGGAGTAGAACTCGCTAATTCGATTAAAACAATCATAGCATTGCTCGTGACCTAATCACCGACAACATGAGCTTCATTGGACTAATTTAGTGAGTTCGCTTGGTATGTGCTACCCACCCGATGGCCGGTAGAGATTTTTAATCGTACTTTGTGATCGTAACGGTTTTTATGAGGATATTTTTGAATGTCAAAATGGTTGGGAGCCCAGCCTCCCTAGCCAAGTTACAACCGTTTCGTTTCGATTCTGTTTTCGTTGATCGCCTCGAGTCGGCCACGCCTCCTATTCCTTTGTTCTGACCACGTAACTGAGCGTTGAGATGACGTCATAACAAAGGAATCCGAGGCGTGGCCGACTCGAGGCGATCGACGAAAAGAGAATAGAAACGAAACAGTTGTAACATGGCTAGGGGGGCAGAAATAGATTGTTGGACGAATCACATTTAAATAGTAACAGGCTGTTCCACTTAGGCTTAATGTCACCAACGATATAACAATGGCAGCTCTTAATTTCATATAAACTGGTTGGTGACCTATGGTACTACCACGAGCTCTAAGCGCGATCCATTTAAGGACCTAAACTGAACTTTTAGGGCGAAATTCACCAATAAAACTAATCGCGTTTTAACGTTTGGCTTGCATAATCGCGTTTAGCGCTGTCACTAGTGTCACTTGTAAAAATACAACAAAAGAAAAATACAGACAAGCGACACTAGTGACAGCTGCTAAACGCGATTATGCGAGGCAAACGTTAAAACGCGATTAGTTATATTGGTGAATTTTGCCCTTATAGGGATGGAGTTTTACAGGGTTTAATAGCTCCATCCCTCTTTCTCGCTCACACGCCTGACATGTCCATTAACAGGTCATAGTAAGGCCTTTGACCACAAATCTACTCTGGGTTTTTTTTCCCTGTAATTCAATGCTGATCAGAGGCTACCTCTGCATGCAGAAGAATTCCTGTTGGGGCTTACATCTGCTTGGTCAACATATCTACAAAAGGCTACAGGATTGCATGCGCTAGGTAACTTCAGGAGCAGGAGGTCCAATGATGTGAGTCTCTTTGTACATTACGATAAAATAACCATACTTTAACAATTCTGCAGATCTTTTTACATAACACACGTTGTGTCATTAGTAAGTAGTCATATTGTCTTCTTGATAACATTTGAGCACATACAGTTCATTGTGCGATCTCTGACAATAACCCATTGTTCAGCAGCTCACCAGAATCCCACGAAATTATGTTAAAATTGTTGTTTTATTTTGTAACACTAAAGGAAAGATCTACTGGGAAGCAGGGAAGGGGGGAAACGCGGAATCCTATCAGATTTTTCTAGAAGAAAATGAATCTCCATCATTGGTACGCAGCGGTGACCAAAATATAATATTCTTGGACGATAATTCACTCATTTGGTTCTCTATATCTATTTAGTTTACATTTTCGATAATTATAGATGTTGAATCGACTGTTCCAGAAAGAACAGGGATGTCCTGGATGTCCACTTGCTTCTTCTGAAGGGCACGGGTATATAATGGCAGATTGCTCTGGTAATCCTACATATTTCTCCCAGTTTTGTTGTTGTTCTTGGATGTTGTGTATAGTTTTTATCGTTTAAGATATTTTATGCAAATAACTGTTTAACTATGGCAATAGCTGTTTAATATGCAAAGACAAGGGTGCAGTAACGACCAAGATTAACGTCACTTGCGCTGCGACAGATTCATTAAAATGGTAAACAAATGATTAGTTTAAAAAGATTGATTAGCTTATTAAAGTAATTAAAACTTTTGCTTACAAGTTCAATATTGAGATAGACTCATGATAGCACAAGTTTAAACCTTAGTGGTTTTTGGTTTCTATTTAATATACATAATCCTGTATTCTTTAGTATAAATGTATAAATGATAAATAAATTAAAAAATGGTGTAAACTGATATTAAATTATCTAAAAAAAAAAAACGTTTTCGATCAGGGGTCACGTTTTTATTATGACTATACGAAAACATGGACAAACAAAATAATTTGGCCTCTGCTCTATTCATTCTTCGCGACCTTTTATCTACAAATTCTTAGAAACAAATTAGACAAACTTGTGCCATTATCAGGAATTCTGACTCAATACGAATTATTATCGGCTTCGTTATCGAGTTGTGCCAATGTTTGTGGGAACTTCTGACATTAAATAAATAACTATTTTGTTTGTACTTCTAACGGTTTCGTGACTTGTGATAAGCGTGATTTTTCGCATATTTTTACTAGGTCTTATTATATCTGAGTAGCATGGATAGGCTGACAGCAGGACGAAAATATGCATCTAGAATCTAGATGAAAGAAAAGGATAGGTAGCTTCATTGTACATTGTACATTGTTTTTTTTTTTTGTTTTGTGGCTGCACCTAGAGTAGAGATGGAGTAACCTATCCTGATGATGGTATAGGTATATAATTTAAATTGTTTTTTTTTTTGCTGTTTCTACCGTAGTCCTAGGAAACAATGAAAACTCATCTACTTTGCCATTAAATGTTGTTTTTTTTGTTGTTGTTAGGAATGGAAAAAAGAATGCAAAAAAGCTTTATCAATACTGTGTCCGCAAGCCAAAACGATTACTCAACAAAATGTGACATTATTTAGAGTGATTTATTTTTTATTTTTTTTATTCATGAAATATTTCCTAACACTACACGATGCGAAAATAAATATTTTACAGACTTTATGGTTTACGAAAGCAGTAAGTATGCGTTTATGATTTTAAGGTTGGAAATCATCCAATGACTTCTCTTGCTCTAGGGCGGAGCGAGAGGGCGTGTCAGACTTTTACTGACTAAAACCACACCTATGTTCCTTCGTTGCCTTGCGTTCCAGGACACCGGGGTTCCCTTTCGCAAGTCAATCCATGGCTCCTGTAGGCTTCGGCCCTGCTGGGCCCCTATGGTTTATATGCCCTATGGCATACCCTATGGCACTACGCACCGTCGACGACTCGGACTCTGCCCGGACGGTTACCGGACGGCGAGCTACCCATTGCTCGTCGTCCGCAAGCCCACGCCTACGAATGCCTTTTTGGGTGGCTCATCAAATCGACGGTTTCGAATATTGTTCGAAAATATACTTATTTAAATTAAATGGGTCATAAAATATCAAAGAGAACAATAACTTCATAAAAGAGCGCAATCGGTTTCCGTGCAAGCACATAATGGAGTTGTACTATATTTTAACTATATTTTGTAATCATTCGATCGTAAAAAAAACTCGTTTACACGACACGATGCAAAACTAATTTGTGGCAACAGAAAGAGTTACACGGTCTCGTTAACCGATAATTAACAGCTCGGATTAATTGAAAACAATATCTGTTAGTTTGTAACCGTCATGCTTTTGCTGCACCGTGAACTGTTGATTTTAATCTTAACTGAAACGGAGCTGAAACATTGTTTTTTTTTTTTTGTTTTGTGGCTGCACCTAGAGTAGAGATGGAGTAATTTGTTACTTGCGAATTCTCTCTTCTTGGCTTTACAAGTCCCAACATTTAAGTTAATTACGTTACGACTCTAAATATTGAAGAAAAATCTTTACTTGTGCTTATGAGATTTTTTAATGACTCTCTTAGATTTCATTAGTCATTCTTTTTTCTTTCTAGGGCATTCAGACTTTTACTGACTATAACCCACTCCTATGTTTCTTCGCCTTTGATCACACCATCAACTTCGACCCTGCTGGGCCCGTACGATTTTGCTAACATCTCCTTAAGGCGCACGTGAAACACTACGCGGCGTCGACGACGCGCGACGGCTAGGTCCGAACGGCGAGCTACCTATTGCTCGCCGTCCGCACGCCCACGCCTACGGTGGCTGGAAACCGGGGTCGAGTTCCCGGCGCCTGGGCGTGAGGAAGTCCGTTCCCTCACGCCTGCGGCCGTTACTAGTCATTCTTGTGAGTAAATAATTATAATTTGGAAGAGTTTACCGAAATTCTAAAATTAATATAGCTGCAAAGTTGGAGCAATAATATGAGATTTAGTTTTTTAAATAATTGTACAATGCCTTCCAAATAAGAATAGGATCGATTGCCATGTTGTGACGTCACGTCATACGGTCACTGATGAGCAAAATTGAAGAACTGGATTCTGATTAAACTTTTTTCGTTCACAGTTCGTAAATAAATAAAAAATTTAAAATTTCTTGTTTTCTCACCATATTAATTCTTCGATTTGACAGTATGAAGTCACGTCACAACATTGCAATCCATCCTATTCTTATTTGGAATGCATTGTAAATCATATTGCAAACTGGTATAGCGATTTCAAAAATTTTCCCTTCGTGAAACCACAATTTAATATAGCTGTCAACCTAAAATCAGCAACATATCCGTAATTACTATCATACCGGTATACATACTGCACTTTAAAAGTAAACAATAAATTAGAAATATTAAACGAGTTAGGCGATTTTTATAACAATAATAGATCACGCACCCGTATCTCTAGCCGATATGCACGGCCGAGCGTTTCAAGTCAATATCGTTTCAGTAATTGGACATTATTTTTAATTTGGAACGGAGTCGGCCATCGAACTTTAAAGTCCGAACCTTGCTATGCACGTAGCGAGCGACACCTTAACCAATGGCTTTTTATGGTATTCGAATTTCTGCAATGCCATCGAAGGAATCGATCGCTTCTTTCACAGGCTTCTTTTCATCACGAATCGATTAGGATAGAAGAGCGTTCAAAAAAGTTCAGTTGTTTTCTTTTAAATTGTCTATGCATTCTTTGTTCAGCCAGGAATTTTATTCGAAAATAAGGATTGGCGTGCAACTACCAATGTTTTTGTTTCTGGTTTTATTAGGTAACTTCTATAACCGATTGACTTTATTATTATGATGTAATAATGGAACGTAAAACGTGAAAATATTAGCCAGATTATTTGATAACCAAGTTCTTTTTGTTCAGATCAATTTAATTTAAAAGTAGTCTCGCCAAAAAAAATAAACAAATAAGGTAAGGTAATCTGTGGTTAGGATTTCTTTAGTTATTGCTCAACCACAGATTACTTACCTAAGTCTAGCCGATTTCTACAAAGATATGGTTTAATGCAACTTAAGTAATTTCATTCAGTCATTTAAAGACAAATTAATAGGTACTAATGAACTTAACAAAATTGGGAAATAGAAATTGTAAAAGTAGTTTTCATAGCAAATACTCTTTCTTTTATGTGTGCATAGGTACCAAGCAAGTTCACCTCATCATCATCATCTTCCTGCCCTTGTCTCGTCTCATTTGGGGTAGTAACACGTTTTTTTCTTCCATTCTAACCTGTCACTCCTCATACTATCACTAACTTCCTTTTCTTTCATATCACTCTTCACACAAACTATCAATCTTTTCTTTGGCTCCCTCTCTCTCTCCACCCATCCATATGTAAATTCATAAGTCTTTTAGTAACAAGCGTTTCATCCCTCCTCCTTACATGACCATACCAAGACAAACAATTCCCCTTCAACTTTTCAGTCACTGGCGCCACTTTCAAACTTCCCCTAATATAATCATTTCTCACTTTATCCATTCTCGTCACACCACACATCCATCTCAACATTCTCATCTCCGCTACATGTAATCTTTTTTATCCGTCTTTTTCACAGCCCAATAGTCTGATCCATACCGTATGACAGGTCTTATCACGGACTTGTAGATTTTACCCTTCAACTTGGGGGGCATCCGTAGGTCTCAAGTTGTTCCAGTGACCTGTCGCCATTTCATTCATCCTAAATTGATCCGATGTGTTACGTCTCGGTCTACCTTGCCATCTCTTTGGATAAGCCACCCGAGGTACCGAAAGTCGGAGCAGATTGGTATGGGCGTTCCAGCGAGAGCTAAGGGCACAGAACCGGAGAAACCGCCCAAATCGCAGAACAAGTATTCGTTTTTGTTTTGTTCAATTTTAAGCCAACACTCTCCAGTTTGTGCCAGCACACCTCCAATATGCTCTAAACCTTTAGGCCACTCTCGGCAACCAGCATAATGTCAACGGCAAATAACATACACCAGGGAGCCTCTTCCTGGATGTCCGACGTCAGTGCGTCCATTATCATTAGGAAGAGGTAAGGGTTGAGAGCCGACCCTTGATGTAAGCCGACAGCCACATTGAATCTGTTAGTGTTGCCCACTGTAGACCGGACTTGGGTACTGCATTGACTGTATATCGCTCGGATCAGGCACACCTTTCTCCTTAAGGGCCCACCACAGAACCTTACGAGGTACCCGGTCATATGCCTTTTCGAGGTCAATGAATTCCATGTGCAAGTTCTTATGCGCACCTCTGTATTTCTCGCACAACTGGCGTATAGCAAAAATGCCATCTGTTGTACCCCGACCAGCTTCGATCATTAAAACCGAATTGGTTCTGTGAAATTTCACTCTCTTCTCTCAGCCTCCTTTCAATAATTTTCACACCTAAAGGTGAAAAAAAAAATCTAAGCTTTTGGCGGGATTTTTTCGAGTAAGTTCAGTGGCTGTTTTAATCATTCACAAATTAATTCCTAGTGGATATTGTGATTAAGTTGGTGTAGTTTTGTATCTCAAGTGTCTACGCTGGTCTACACAACTAGTAAATGTGCGGCATCATTGAAACAGGCGCGATCTCGGTAAAATGGAGCTGAAATTTTTATTGTAGTACACTAGCTGGTGACAGTGGCTTCGCTCCAATGACTATACAACCACTAAATTTTAATAAAAGGTTTAATTCTCTTTGCTTCGCTCGCATCAAAGTAGGTTTCTCCATAAAAAATTTGGACCCCGTTTCATCCCCTTAATGGGTGAATTTTGGAAAGTTTTTCTCATTCTTTGTATACATCATAAAAAAAGGCACGCCCTGTGAAAAATTTCTGCGTTCTATGTCTACAGGTTTGGCTGGGCGTTGATGAGTCAGTGAGTGAGTCAGGACTATGCCTTTTATATATTACTAGCTCTTCGCCCGCGTGAAAATAGATTTCTCCATAAAAACTTTCAACCCCCTTTTTAGAGGTGGAGTTTCGTAAAATCCGTTCTTAGCGGATGTCTACACCCTTTAAGGAACCTACCGGCAAAATTTTAAGTTCGTAGGTGTATTGGTGTAATGGTTTACACGTGGGCCCAGCCACGGCCAATCGCCATTGTGTAAACAAGGAATCCCCGTTTAATATGTTACATGTATTAAACATATAAACCTTCCTTAATCACTATCTATTGCTGAAAACTGCATTAAAATCTGTTAGTAGCAAACAGACAGCAGATGCGACTTCATTTTATACTGGCAAGAAGTAGTTTTTGACTGTTTTAGAAAACAATATAAATACCTACCTACTACTTATATAACAAAATTCAAATTTACAAAACTACAAGAACATTCAACATACAAATCTACGTTTAACAAAAAAGCTGATAATAAGTTGTTGGAAGACGTTTCCCATGGCTCGTTCACACGAGCCGTCACACCCTGTGAGCAATGGAGCTATAACTGACTACTGCTCAAATTGCCCACGGGGTTGGCCGGCCTTTGACCCCGCGGTGTTATTACTAGTATAGCTCGTGTAATACCCATGAATATTCGACATGACATTTGACCTGATTTGACGATGTTTTGCCCTTGGATGATAAATGTCACAGGAAACTAGTGTAGACTTGTTATGTTACCATCCGTCTAAGTCTTCTATAGTAGATAAGTATATTTTGATACATGTGAGAGAAGTTAATCTTCGCAGTCGAGGCGGGATTGATGGAGTTATAGAACCGGGAGTAGGTACCTACATTGTCAAACGCTCACGCGTAAAATTTATATTTATCAAATCTAGGTACCTACTTGCGAAAAAACATTTGAACAAAACAGCTTTCAAAAGCGTGTTGCAAAATGCAATATTTCTGTTTTATTCGACTTGTTTGAGAATATCGCAGAGTCCCAATTGATTTTTTACATTTAAGTATTTATGACACAGAAAATTATTAATTGTAGATTTATTTATTCAAGAACAATTAAAATTGTATGCGAATATTGAGTACCTACTTAAAAACTAGGAACGAAACGGGAAACTAATATGACTTAAATTACAATAAAAGGATTAGTCAAAAAAATAATAATGTTAAAAAGATCTGATTTACACCATTAATAAAACTACATAACATAAAAAAACGAAAATAAACAATGTCAAAAATATTACATTAACCATCAACAATGTCAATAAATTAGTACCTAATAAGTAACTGTAATAAGTAGGTAACTAAATCGATATTTATAAATATCATGCACTCACTATTGCACAGTTGCACTCGGATCTTGCACGTATGCTTATGCATACGAACATGAAAAAAAAAGCAAGATGGCGCCGAGCAATTTGACAGATGTTCATAATTTTAGCATTGCATCGCATCGGCACCAAAACATCTGCTCCCGCGAAATATCAACATTTGCATCTTTATGCGATCGGCAGGTGTGCTCAGCACGTGTCGATCAATTTATTTTTCATCTTAAAAAATACCATTTAACAAAGATTAAACAACCGTTTACTTTGAACATGTAAGTAAGTGACATTTAAGACAAAAGCCTTAGTAATGGTACGAGTTTGTGAGGGCTGCGGGATTATTCGAAATAGACAAATACAAATAACTTCTCCCGTTATAGGTGGAACGGGAATGCAAAGAGCAGCTGAAGAAACCCGGGTGGGTTTTAATAAGTAAAAGTCTGACACTCACTCTTGCTCCGACAAAGTGAGAGGGAGTGTCATTGAGGGATATTATATTTGACTCTATACTACCCAACTAGAAAAAGTATTGGTACAAGTAAAGTTTATTATTTATTGTTTAACCGTATTTTTGATAGTTGATTAATTTTATGCTTGAATGTCTCTATTGTCATTCACTACATTCTACGCCTCCAATGCAAATGTAATAATCTATTAATATCTCTGCAATCAGATCACCAATCAACTTATAATTATCACCAGTGCTTAAGTCTATATTCTTACTACGCAACTAAGATAATATTTTCCTTGTAAAATACAAACCTAAGAAACAGATAACGTTAAAGTTTTAGGTACCTACCTATACAAACTTCTGAATGATCTTGAATATTTTGTTAACGCACTTCTATGCAAATAAGACCAACTAACCAAAAATAATATTAGATCTAATGAGTACAACCTACTTAAAAAAAAAACATAATACTGAAACGGATACAAACAAAAATAAACTGCGAACTAGCGAAGACAATTTGAGGTATTTTAACGACTTGACCTCAAGCATACCTCAAATTAATGAGGTATTCCATGAAGCACACCCAAACGAAGCACACCCAGACGAAGCACACCTAAAGTATTCCACTTAGCACACCCGTAGGTGGGCTTCAAATAAAAAATAAAAATAATTAATTTCCTATTCCACGAAGCACACCTACGAATATCACTCGCATAGTGCGGGGACTAAGAAATAAAAATGTCGATAGAAGAAAATATTTATTATTTAAAAGACTAACTTAAATTTCTACCAACTCGTTACAAATTCAAGTCAATTTTTTCACAAGCGATTTTGAGGAAGCTGCCGTCAGTAGTTTTACAGCAGTATTTCCTAACGCACAGATAATGGGATGCTATTTTCATTATGAAAAAGCAATAAAAAAAATCTAGGGACTTAGGTTTAGATAAGAATAGCATACATAGAAAACATGTTGCTTTATGTACGGTTTTGCCACATTTACCGCTGGAAGACTTGGATGAGGCCTGGCTCTACATCATGAGCGAATGTCCTCAAGGAGAAAGTATTTCTAGATTTAACGATTACATTGTAACTCAGTGACTCGAAGGGCTCAAACATAAGTTATGGCACGACAAATGGTCGTGTTGTAACGTAAAAAATACAACTAATAATTATACAGTCTCTCAGAGTCTTTCAGAGTACTCTGAAATAAATAAAATTTTCAATAAAAACAGAGCCATAAATCTGGCAAAAATTTAGATTGCTTCCAAAAAAATTGCAATAATTATGCCGAAATTAGAGTAAAAATGGGTTATTCAAATCATCAAAAACATGCTGAAATAAAAAATAATATAATCGAAAACACAATAAAAGATTATAAAAATGGCTTAATTTCAGTTGAACATTGTCTAGAGAAATTAAGATTCTGATTAATAATAATTTACTTAATTGATAAGTTTAGATACTAAATTGCCCATTTCTTCAAGATTATTTAAGAATCTTAAAGATTGTGATTTGTGATTTTAAACAGTCTGTGATTTTACATAAAACTAGAGTATTTTTATTATTAGTTATAAGGTAGCTATAAGAAAACATCAACATAGATCTCTATAGAAAACTATATTTACAATGTTCTTGATATTTGTCCAAGTTTTTATTGTAATTATGAAACAATCTGTGATTTTATTGAGAGCACAAAAAAAGGAAAATAATAGAAAAATAGTTAAAAAATAATATTTTTTTTGGAAAGATAATTATGAAACAATCTGTTATTTTAAATAGTAAGATTACAAAAATGACAAATATTGTGTCACATTATTATAATGAAAATGAATGATGTTAGAAATTTAAGTTAGTCTTTTAAATAATAAATATTTTCTTCTATCGACATTTTTATTTCTTAGTCCCCGCACTATGCGAGTGATATTCGTAGGTGTGCTTCGTGGAATAGGAAATTAATTATTTTATTTTTTTATTTGAAGCCCACCTACGGGTGTGCTAAGTGGAATACTTTAGGTGTGCTTCGTCTGGGTGTGCTTCGTTTGGGTGTGCTTCATGGAATACCTCAAATTAATGATGTTTAAAATTTACTAAACAAAAAACTTTTTACATAATTACAAAAAAAAATCGTCTTCACTACAAAAACAAAACACTATTTTAAAACGATCAAAAAAACTTAATTTCGGAAGTCGGTGTTTCTGGTATTGTTTGCTTGTTATTTAATACCGACTTGTGATCATACCTTTCTTATATCTATGGTTGTGATACACTTATAGCCTGAGTACCTATTTCTCAGGACAATTCGAATTAACCCAAACACTGCTAGGATACATTACTTTATTATGAAGTTCCCATCCACCTCCCGGCTCCATCATCAGGTCAGTTCGATACCTAGTACCTTATAGCTAAATTGCATCTCATGACAATTCTATCTAACAAGTCCAAACACGGCTAGGATACATTGATTAATTACGGAGTTCCTGTGCCTACCTTCCGGCTCAATCATCAGATCAGTTCGATAGTACCTTATAGCCAAAGTGCATCTCATGACAATTTTAATAAGCCCAAACACGGCTAGGTTACATTGATTAATTACGGAGTTCCAGTGCCTACCTTCCGGCTCCATCATCATCATCGGATCTTTTCGATAACTATTATATAACTACATATTTAGAACCATTTATTTATTTGTATTGTCATAGTTACTTAACCATCTCTATTGTGATATCTAGGTGAGGGTGAAGTTCCGTTGGCCATTTCTGCTCTTCTTCATCAGTTCCACTTTATCAAATGTTACTTTTTGACTGTAAATGCTTAAGTTCTAGATGAAAATACCAAAATCACTATACATATAGTTGCCTAGAATATTTGAGGAGTTCCCTCGATTCCTCATGGATCCCATTATCAGAACATTTTTTGAAAAAATGGGACTAATCTGGAAGCATATCCTTTCAGGAAAAAAAAAACATTTTGCAAATCGGTCCATAAACGACGGAGTTCTGAGGTAACAAACATGTTGATAATAAAAAAAAATTACAACCGAATTGAGAACCTCCTCCTTTTTTAGGGTTCCGTAGCCAAATGGCAAAAACCGGAACCCTTATAGATTCGTCATGTCTGTCTGTCTTTCCGTCCGTATGTCACAGCCACTTTTTTCCGAAACTATAAGAACAATACTGTTAAAACTTGGTAAGTAGATGTATTCTGTGAACCGCATTAAAATTTTTACACAAAAATAGAAAAAAAAACAATAAATTTTGGGGGTCCCCATACTTAGAACTGAAATTCAAAAATTTTTTTTTCATCAAACCCATACGTTACGGTAACTACGGATAGGTCTTCAAAAATGATAGGGAGATATCTAATATAATTTTTTTCTAAACTGAATAGTTTGCGCGAGAGACACTTCCAAAGTGGTAAAATAATGTCCCCCCCCCTGTAACTTCTAAAATAAAAGAATTATAAAACTAAAAAAAATATATGATGTACATTACCATGCAAACTTCCACCGAAAATTGGTTTGAACGATATCTAGTAAGTAGTTTTTTTTTAATACGTCATAATTCGTAAACCACAATTTACCTTTCAAGTTTGTACGGAACCCTCAGTGCGCGAGTTCGACTCGCACTTGCCCAATTTTTTAAAATAATTTTTGTTGTGTTATGACGGACAATCGCGTTAGTAAGAAGCCTTGACACTGAAACGTGCTTGTGTCTTGTACTGACATAGTTAAAATAAATCTACATAAGTTTTCTCAACTAATGACGCATAACGTTCAACATAACACTAATATAATGTATTTTTTAAATGATTTACTACCATAGTAGACAAACTTTATTGTACACCAAAATAGTAAAAAATCTTTGTAATTAATTCGGGAATTGAACTGATTTCCTAGGTAAGTTTATACAGAACCCTCAGTGCGTGAGCCCGACTCGCATTTTGCCGTTTTTTTATTTTTATTATGGAGACTATTAAATAATTTCTTCCCATCTGGGTGGAGCGAGAGTGGGAGTAAAGGACTGATTGCGGAAGAAGTTATTCGATGATTTCCTATCTCAAAGAGTAAATTAACACTACTTACATAAAAAATAAACATGCTTGTTAAAGGATATTCTTTATTTTAATAGGTAAAATAATTAACAAAACGGCATCGTCTAAATTGCATTTGTGTGCAGAACAGGTTCGCACCGTGTTTTTATTGTGTCTAGTCATGTCGACTATACTTCCGGCTTGTTTAGTAAATAAAAACCTCTAAACTTTGGCCTTTGAAATATCGATATAGCAGATTATATGAAGACTAATATTTACCCGACTGCTAGGAGGGTAAAGGTTTTTGAAGAGGTAAAATTGTTTATTAGTAACTAAAAACCTCCACACAAGCTGTCGGAATCTTTTTTTTTTCTGATTCAACATCGCCTAAGATCCTACCGGCGATAGACTTCGTTGCGTTAGGTGATGGTGGAAAGGGACGTGGGAGTCCCGTCACAACAATCTGTGATCATTACAATAGTTGTCACTAAAGATGAAGGCATGTGATTGAGCTAAAAACCGTAAAAACAAGTGACACTCAGTGCACAGACTTAATACAAGTTCATGTTACAATTCCCATCTTCAAGTGTTAGTAAGCTATGCTATTTGACACCTACAAGAACGGTGCATACCTAACGTTGTTCGATAAACCAGAGACAATTGTGTGTTTTTGTGTTCGGCTTACACCAGCTAACGACTTCTTAGAAACGAGAGAACACTGCCATATATGCGATGTTCCAGGAACTATCGAGGAGTGACGGATTTGTTACAAGTTCAAATGGGAATAGTTTGGTTTTACCGACGGTATTTGATACCTTCTTACCTGCTTTTCCTTTCTTATAAGATTGGTAATAACCAATAAGGGAGCTTAACTCCTGGTAGAAACCAAACCAGGAGAGAAAGCCCAAATGGAAATCTTATGTGACAAATTTTTGCCATTTTTTCACGACCACAACAGCTATGTTATTCAAGTCTGTTATGTGAACTCTTTTGCCTCGGGCCTTTATCTAATTATTTGTTTCTTCATGTTATTTATTAGGCGAAATAGTGTCTCAGGTAAATGCAAACTACATTGACGTCTTCTTTCGGATTCTCTCTGGAGTCACTGAATAAAAAGTGGAATCGAAAAACACTTTGAGTTGTGATGTATCGTTCGTAGGATGTAAATGTCTGAGTTCTTATCACACTCCAGCACCGATCAATCAGTTCATGAAAAAATCGATAGATTTAATTAATTTTATGAAACACTATCGCTCGTTCACTCATAAATTCGATCGGAATTTTACTAGGCATTTAATAAAAAATACGTAACATTTTTACTGCTTTACGTCGGTAGTACCATCGTCTCTAAATAACTAGCTCACGCGGTAAACGTTCTGCAATATAAATTATTATAGAAATTGACAGGGGTGAGGGTACGAGAGTAAAAAATAGCCCATAACCCATTTTCAGACCTACCAAACATACACAAAAAAATAAAAAAACATAAAAATCGGTCAAGTCGTTTTGGAGGAATTCGATAAACATACACTGTGACACGAGATTTTTAATTAATAGATTATAGTTAGTTATTCCTTTATGAAACTGAATAGAGTCACACGTTTATAATATTTAACTTTTCACTTCTGGACCCATTCGAACTTTAATTATTACTTGATATAAGCGCGATTACAAGATAGAGACTTGCGGGGTTACCATGACGTTCAAAGTAAGTGTGTAAATTTCAGTGTGGGTAAGAGACAGAGCTATACAGGTTGTCTAGCGCCATCTCTTACCCACACTGGAAATAAGAATGAAACAATCTTACTTTACACGTCATGGTACAGGTCTTGGTAACTAATTCTCGTCTGTTTATATTGAACCTTATTGTGCCATTAGTTTTTTTTTTTTTTAATTTGGAAATTGAAGGAACACTAGGTTTTAGTCGTTATACAGAAAGAAAGGAAAAACGTTTTTTCGTACCTGACACATGCAGTAGAATTAAAATAGGTATGAAAAAATAACATTAAGTAGTGATATAAGTTTAACACTCCCACTTGCTCCACCCAGTAAAAACAAAGTAACGTACGCAGGTATCTTCATAATACCAAATAAAGCCGTGTCCACCTGCCGTAAAGGACAATTAACCCCAATTTGTTTGGAGGTTTGGCACTCATAAAATTCTGCGGCGATTAAAGTCTGCAACAGTGGCTTCTTTTGCGTATCTCTTGCAGGCAACTTAATTGTTGGAACACTTGGGACATTGTAGTTTAGATTTTTCTTGCGATTTTATCATCCCCCATTATTGGGTTGTGGAGTTCTGATAGGCAGTCGCTTTATGTAACATAGTGATATCGTCGGTGAGCGTGCAAGACCGCGTAAGAGCAATTTGTAAATACCGCGTATCTGTGTTTTCACGATTTTACAGGAAGAAGAAAAAACTTAATATCTTGACCAATCAAATAAATTTTTGCGACTGAACTTGTTTACTATTTCTTTGCAACTTATTTTATGGGAAAATAGTGTAAATTTGCCAATAGCTTGGTTAGGTTCCGTGTAAAGTCATTTACGCGGTATTGTGGTGATAAAAATCAGAAATTGTAGTGAACTTGTGGTAGGTACGCGGATTTTAAATGAAACACTTTGTTAAAATATTGAATTTATTATGAAAAAAGTAACAAAAAAAGAACTTCTAAAAAGTCTATTTAGAAAAGATTATCACTTATTTACTTATACGTGATATCAAATATGAACATAACAAAAATAATGAGTTTAATAATAATAATAATAAATAATAGTAAATAATAGTTTGATAGCATTTACTATTCTCTCCCAAACTGGAACGGACCGGGGCTACCCTCAAGCGGCTCCTGCCCAACCTTGGGGGTCCAGACGCCTCCTGCCGGAGGCTCTACGCGGGAATCGTTTGTTCCATAGCCCTTTACGGGGCGCCGGTGTTGGCGCCGTCACTGCAAAAGCGACCGGCGGCCATGCTGAATGCCTGCCAGAGAGTCATGGCTATCCGGATGGTGCGGGGATACCGCACGGTCTCCCGCGAAGCGGACAGCCTCCTTGCTGGCCTGCCACCGTGGGATCTGGAGGCAACAGGCCTTGCACGCATGCACGATTTGCGCATGGAGATGCAACGCCGGGGTGAAACTCCGCTGCCGCGCCAAGTCGCGGCATGGCGGACAGAGTTCCGGCGGGATCTCATGGCGGAATGGCGATAGCGACTGTCACAACCCCGTGCTGGGTACGCCATAATCACGGCGGCAAGTCCCCTCTTTGAGGAGTGGCTGGAGCGGCAATAAGGCGTCCTCACCTTCCGCATGACGCAGGTTCTCATCGGACATGTTCAGTTTGGGAGATTCCTGCACCGGATTATTCGAGGGGAAGAAACGCCCGGGTGTCACCATTGTGTGGACCGCTTGAAGAACACGGTGGAGGTGTGCCCCGCTTGAGCGGGGCACCGCCGTGTCCTCGTGGAGGCAATCGGTGGCAACGACCTTTCGCGTCGGGCCCTGTTCGGACTGGTTACGCCTCCTTCTACGAAGCAGTAATGCTAGCGAAAGAGGAGACTGCACGCGTGAGGGAACGAAGGTCCTCACACCCCAGCCGCTGAAATTCCGACCCCGACTACCAGCCACGGTAGACGTGGGCTTGCGGACGTCGAGCAATGGGTAGCTCCGTTCGGTAATTAACCGGACCGAGCCCAGTCGTCAACAGCGCGTAGTCATCCACGCGCTCCTCAAAGAGATGTCAGCAAACAGTAGAGGCCCAGCAGGGCCTCTACTGTTTGCCTTACTGGATGCCCGCTAGCTACGACCGCGGGGAATTTCTGAAAAGAAAACCCGTAGCCCTAGAACGCTAAAGGTAATTGAAGGACACAGGTGTGGTTTTAGTCAGTAAAAGTCTGACACGCCCTCCCGCTCCACCCAGAGCGCGAGAACTCATTGGATGAATTCCCATCTTTAAAAAAAAGTGTTGCGGCTTCTTCCTTGAATTGGTAAATACGCGCAATTGCTGCCAACTTCAGACATGTTCCTAGTACGCGGTATTGTTTCGATGGCAAATCGAGGTTTCCTATTGACTAATTCAAATCGTGTGAGATCTACGATAAGCGAATTAGCTTAAAGGATCTGCTGAGGCGATATGTCAATATTGCGACTTTTGCTGTTACGCGGTATCTACAAACTGCTCTTTCGCGGTTTTGCACGCTCAACGACGATATCCAGCTTCATACGGTTTGACAGGAAGCTGACTCCAACTTGATTGGGATAAGACTAAGCAGATTGATTGTTCTGTAAAAAATATTTACACCATTCGATATTCAGATTTTTTTTAGTCTATGTAGCGTAGCGTCACACAAGAAAAAGAGCAACTTACGCTAATGTCGTGTAAAGGAATGAAACAGAACGATGAGATAAACATAGACTAAGGGCGGAATTCACCAATAAAACTAATCGCGTTTAGCCGCTGTCACTAGTGTCACTAGTCTGTATTTTTCTTTTGTTGTACAAGGTGTCTCAAAAGAAAGTTCACATTTAAATCTTTTTTTAAAAGAAAAGTCTTAGCTTTATTGAAAAAATGTTTATTTTATATTGAAGTACACTGTTTGGGAATTTATTTTTTAAAAATAACATCGTCCAAATGTAAACCGTTGCGCTCTCGGCATTCATTTAGTCGGGCACTAAAATTGCCGATAATTCCTCGCGCCGACATCGCTGCCCATACGGTGACTTTGGGTGAATGTAGCGGTTTCTGATGTTTTTGTTTTGGGTTGGTTGCACTCCAGTAACGACAATTTTGCTTGTTTACATGCCCATTCAGGTGAAAATGGGCTTCATCGGAAAACAAGATGTTGGTGAACGTTGGAAAGCGCTCAATCATCTGATTTACAAAGGCAAGCCTCTGACCAGCATCTTGAGGCTTCAGTTCTTGCACTAACTGAATTTTGTACGGGTGCAGCTTTATATCTTTGTGTAAAATGCGGCATAATGAAGATCTGTGCACATTTAAAGCAACAGCACGCTTCCGAATCGAGAGGTTTGGATCATCTCGAATAGACTGAGTAACACTGTCCACGTTTTCGGCTGTTCTTGATGTTCTTGGTCGCCCAGATTTTGGTTTCTCCAGAGTTGACCCAGTCTCTTCAAACTTCTCAACCCATTTTGCAATGAGACGAGTGCTAGGCGCATCTGCAGAATTTTCTACGCGCTACAGTCGCCGAATTACCGTTTTTGTAAAACTCACGTACGCACAACGCACGGTCCGCACCAGAGAAACGCTCCATAGCGACTAAATTCCCAAGAGCCAGACTACCGACTGACATACCCCCCGCGCCCCTCAGAATAGTTGCTTTCGCGTAATAAGATAAGCAAATGTGAACTTACTTTTGAGACACCTTGTATTTTTACAAGTGACACTAGTGACAGCGCCTAAACGCGATTATGCGAGCCAAACGTTAAAACGCGATTAGTTTTATTGGTGAATTCCGCCCTAAGACTGTCTGAATATCGAGTGGTGTAATATGCGCTTTAGTCTTTACTTTTTTACTTTAGCTTTTGAAGTTTAATGGTCAAGGCTCATTCCAAAATTTTGTTTTAAACTTTTTCGTAAGTACTTAAGTAAGTCTAAAACTTAAGTGGGGGCATTGTGCTATGAACGCTGGCACTGGGGATAGATATTTCCAAAACTATGTCGACTGTGGGCACATCGTATCAAAGGAGAGTTGGTCAACTACAACTACGTACTTACTAGTTACTAGAATAACACTCATGGAACTTCAGGTTATCCTCAGGGGTAGGCTCCAAGGTAGCTTGCGAAATATAGAATTTTCTTAATTTTTTGCATGTGGCTGAGATTGACCTAGTGCCAAATTTTGTCAACTCGTAAATTATATCTCTAGAAGGAGAAAATGACTGACTGACATATTAACGCACCGCGAAACAACTGGGACTAGGATCGTGAAATTTAACACAAGGTTTCCTTAAAAATAGTAAGGGAGCACTAAGCGAGGATTTTATAAAATTCCTTCCTAAGGGATTTTTTTTTAATTGATATAAACCAGTGCTTGACTGCGATCCCACCTATGATGGTAAGCAGTGATGCAATCATTGATGCTGAGGCGCACTAGTTTATTAAGAGCCTATTCGCTCTAGCCTTGAAGACACCTAAATTATAGTTGGACGGGAAGACCGCAGCAGGTAAATTGTTCCAGTCCTTCGATGTACGCGACGAAGCGAAATGCTTAGTCCGGACCGATGAAGTTTCAACAACGTAAGGGTGGAAACTCGCCGTACAATGCGTTCGCAAGAAATTGGGCAAAATTGAAGAACTCGGAGATGAGCAAAATTGAAGAAATGGATTCTAATTAATAATTCTTCGATTTGACAGTATAACGTGACGTCACAACATGGCAATCGATTCTATTCTTATTTGGAACGCATTGTACGTCGGGTTGTCCTGGGTTGTCCGATGGTAGAAAGAAGATGGCGGTATCAAGTCATGCAATTCCCGCGCACACACACACGGGATGGAACAATGATCCAAAATTTGTATGGAGAAACTTTTTTTCTCGCAGGTGAAGCGTCTGGCAGAAGCTAGTGTTGATTAAAATGTGATTTATAAATAACACGTAGGTAATTATTTACGGAATCACAAACATTAAAAATCATCAAGACCACCCTTTCAGTTCGTCTTACCCTATTTAATGGCTAATGAAAAAGTAATTCAACAGAGTAAGACAAACTTAAAAAAACTGGGCAAGTACGAGTCGGAGTCGCGCACTGAGGGTTCCGTACAAACTTACCTATTTAAATAGTTCAATTCCTGAACGGAGTCTTGATGATTTTTATGAATCGCAAAACATTTTTTTTGTGACGTAACAACAAAACTGTTTTCAGATTTATTCCTATATCTGTGCTATAAGACCTTACGTTATCTCAAATTTCAGGATTCTGGGTCCACGGGAAGTACCCTATGAATTTTGATTCCCTTGGAGTGTCGAAAGTAAACGTTTTTTGCGACATAAACGACCGTATCTTTTTTTTTCGTTAACTCAGAAGTTTGATTTTTTCATAGCACCAAGGCACCGCAGATATAAGTATACGGTTTTAATAACTATACTTTCACGCGTTCCCGAGATAAAGGGTCTTGACCGACAGACAGACAGACAAAAAATTTATCCTATAAGGGTTCCGTTTTTTCCTTTTGTGGTACGGAACCCTAAAAAAATTACGTGGACTATCCTGGAACTTTAACGGATCCGAGCTTTGCAAAATTTTTAGTTTGGTTTTAATGTAGTCCAGGAAATAGTATTCGCTAAAATCGGACATTTAGTTCTTATTTTACTTCTAATTTATTACATCAACGCTAGGTCAGAAGGCGAATGGCATGACGAGTTGGACTCCTACCAAAAGGATTGGCCAGAAGTACATAAGGACAGAGAAGGGTGGAAGAATCGAAGGGAGGCATTTTTCCTGCAGTAAGACATAACACTCAAAGGGCAATGGAAAGGGCTATGCTCGGAGTTTCCTTGCGTGATCGCGTCAGAAATGAAGATATCCGCAGGAGAACCAAAGTTACAGACATAGCCCGAAGAATCGCCAAACTTAAGTGGCAGTGGGCAGGGTACATTGCTCGCAGAACAGATGGTCGATGGGGACGAAAGGTTCTGGAATGGCGACCACGTACCGGAAGACGCAGCGTTAGAAGGCCTCCCACAAGGAAGACCGATGACCTGGTGAGGGTCGCGGGAATCCGATGGATGCGAGACGCACAGGACCGGTCATTATGGCGACATTTGGAGGAGGCCTATGTCCAACAGTGAACGTCTTTCGGCTGAAATGATGATGATGATGATGATGAAGACATAACAGGCTCATAATAATAATAAAATCTAACGCTAACTATCTATGTATGTTGGGGTCGGCTTCCAGTCAACTCGGATGCAGCTTTTTTTTTAGGTGGGAAATCATACAATGACTTCTCCCGCTCTATTGCGGAGCGGAAGGGCGTGTCAGATTGTTACTGACTAAAAACCCACTCCTGTGTACCTTCTTTGTCTTGCGTTCCAGGACCCCGCGTTTTCCTTTCAGAAGCGAACCCATGGCCCCAGTAGGCGGATGCACCAGTACCAGTATTTTACACTTCACAACCCAGTAACTGATGGCAGATTTGTCTGACTTCTGAATATCAGTAACGACTGTCGAAGATCAACGAAGGACACTCAGGACCCATTGCTTAGCGTACTTTCCGAGGTACGGTAACGCCGACATTGAAATAAAAGAGGATAAATTGTGTTTGTAAAATTAATCGTCATTTACCAGATTCTTTTACTAACGGAAAACTATATCTCCGAGCTTCATACACTACTTTTTATGGTAAAATGCACAGGGTCAGACCACAAGATCGATTATTGAACACACAGGAAAAGGTACACATAATATTTTAATTATGAAAGCTTCTATACCCCATTCATCTGGGGTTGAGACAAAATGTAAACAAAGAAAACAATGTAGATTCGACCAAGACTTCGACGTGTTTGAATACATTAATAACAGTCTCCTTTTCTGTTGAATGCATTGTTGGCGTTTTCTTGGCGAATAACAAGAATTCAAAGTTAATATCTCATATCAACAAGTTGATCGATAGTGAAAAAGATGGCGGATTATAACCCGCCCGATGACAAAACCTCACATTTTACGTAAAATGTTTGCAGTATCTGTGGTCTATAATTTAGTAGTATTATAAATATGCTTTGTTTACTTTGTAACTCACAGCTCCCTGAACAGTGTATAATTCATAGCAAATTGTTGTGCAATGTCCCACGGACCACGGTAACAACAAGAATGACATCAAAAGTACTCCGGCAGGGGACAGACATAAACAATAATTACCTTTACGGTCATGCCAGTAATTGTGGTTTCATTTGAATTACATGAATGACCAGAGACTCAATAGAGGATTGATTCCCATAGCACAGGCGGGGTCAATTTCCGAACGCACCCGCATCAAACTGTGCCTTGTCCCATTAACTATTTCAGGCGATTTTCAATCTTGTGTCTTGTCACAAAAGATTCAATGCCAGATTTAAATACGCATTTATCATTGTAAAGTTAAAATAATGGTCTCTAACAATATTCTTCTCTCCCCTTTGTGCCGTTGGTCATGCAATTTTTCAATCTAATTCAAATTGAGGAGTTTCGTGTTCGGTGTATTTTGGCACATGATTGCTTTTACCGTTTCTTTACGTAATGTCTAAGCAAAGATACGTAGGTTATTAAGATGTTTTTTTCTGTTATGTGACAACTTGACGAATAATGTCATTGTTCCGTGTCGTCTTGGCTGAGTTTCTTACTTATTGAAGTCTTTGTTGAGACAGCGTAACTTTTTGACGTTATTTTGTTTGTAACGTAGGTACATGCCATGTCGTTAGGTTTTCTCACTACATTTTATAACTATTGACCACCTATTGTACGATAGTTTGTGCTTACAATATTTTGTGAACTGATTAGTCTTCTCGATTTATTTTATATTTTTCCTCTCGTTAACTTTTAGAATTCTATATTTGAACGTTTTTCTCCTAAGCATTGACATAACGCTTTAGTAAATTATGAACATGTTTTTTAATCGTTAATCAAATAAGTAGATACTGTATCTATCTACCCATAGATATTTGGTAAGTTTTGTAAAAAGTCGCTCATTGGACGCACCTACTTTTGTATGTAACTTATGCTGGCCACTCACCATCATGTCTCTTGATCCTGTGGCTTAATCAAGCCAAACTAACTGTGAGAAGAGGAATTTTAAAAGGACAATTTCTCCCCACACACAGACAGTTTGGCTTTATCAAGCCTAGGTATTTGGTCAAGCAAGCCACTGGACCAAGCGGCATGATGATTAGTGGCCAGCATAATAGTAGGTGCATTTCCGCAAGAGATGTGCCACGTTGCTATGGATGCGTTTGGTATCCACCAATCATAGTCATTGATCCATATTACATAGCTTAGCACTGGTGGAAACGGGTTCTACTAAGCCATGTTTTTAATAGGAAAGAGACGTAGGTACTCTGGATGCACATTTTGTATGCGTTCTGTGAACCAGTGGGTTGTGATGGCAGCGCCGGCGGCGGGCGGCGCGAGCGCGTCTTCGCTCACTGCGCCGCCGCGCCGTCGCGTCACCACTCCCCGTGCCTCCCTGCTGTCAATACGTCGCATAGCTCGTACTGCGCATCATCATAGCACATCTTACTCGCATCAGTGGAAACGGTCACATAGTATTGTAGCTTAGCTTTCACATCCTCGGAGCATAGCTGAATAGCACATCTCTGGTTGAAAAGCACCTAGGTCTCTATAAGGTAGCCGTCACAATCATGCCGTTTGATCCAGTAAGACCACTCTTGTTAAATGGCATGAAGTGGCGCGTCAGATCGCGCAAAGAAATTTCGAGACGAATGTCCTTCCAAAAATTTTCCCCACACACAGTTTGGCTTGATCAAGCTACGATATGATGGTAAGTAGGTACAAAAACAAAATTGTACAACCACAGTTATAGTTACCATTAACCAAAGAGAATTAAACATTATCATTAAGTGAGTAAGTAGGTAGTTGGGTACCATTGAAGTTAGGTGCTTACTATTGTACCTTCAAAGGAAAATAAGTACCTAGTAAGTACCTACCAATGTTCCGTTTCATTACGTAAGAGGTAGGTAGGTACCTATTACCAACTTACTTCCATATTTTTTTTTTTTTTTAAATTAAGATATAAAAAGAAAAGAGTAAATGTAAATTTCCGTAAATTAGAGTCAATAAAATATATCTTTAATTAATTTAATAAACAAGCTTAAATTACCTTAAAAACAGATAAAAAAGTTAGATACAACAAAAATATGTAATTGCTATCGACTTGCCTTTAAGAAACGATACGTAATGAGTTCCTAATACAACAAATATGTATTTTTTTTCTTGTTACCCTCATGACATTGTAGAATTTTGTGTTTAGATAATTTAATACTTACTAGTTTATTCGAGTACCTACATTTCTCATGTCAACGTTTTAGTATTTAAGAATAACTTGTATTTCTCATATTAAGTGAATTGTATTCTTTTTGAGAAATAAATGTCTTAAACCGTATATAGGTAGGCAACTAGGCACTAGGCTGTTGCTTATGTAAATTTATTACGAGTAGGAGTACCTACGTAAAAGTAGGTATAATTAGCCGGGTTGTGGTAATTGAGTACAAGTAATGACTGGGTAGGTAACTACTCACATACACAAATCAAAGTCAATGTTAAGTTTATTTACCATCTACCTAGCGGTCGCTAATATTATTATAAAAAAAAAACACGGGAAAGAAGTCTTCTATGTACTTATAAGCATTTTAATTCATTTCCTTGTCGCCTGTTAAGATTGAAAACATGAATCATTGATAAATAACGAAGTTTAGGATTCAAAAGATTTTACTAACTTGTGACGCTCGTATTAACATTCCAATCTTATCAACCAAGTAGAATACTTACCATTGACAATGAACCTATGTCTGTCGTTCATCAGTTCCTTTGACAGTTTGGGACATTCCTTGCTTAAAACAACACACAAATCGTTTAACTTAACACCGCTTTGTTTACTAACAATCTCGATAAAATAATTACACTTATCACTGTCATTTGCACCCGTTATTATCTCAAACTCACTTAGATTAAGAATCCCTTTTTTTACTAACACGTCTAGAATATTTGTTTCGCATAGTTCTCGTAATAAAATATGTTTGTGACGGAGCAAACCGGCACAAACATCACCCACCGCGGCCATCGTTCAACTAAAGTTAGTTACGTTGAAAAAACTCCATTCAGTCCCCCCATTCAAAGTCGGAACAGATGCGAACAAGGCATGCATGCTCCACTTGGGTACCTTGTACCCTTGAAAAGGCGCCTGTTTTTGGGACTTTTTGTCCCTTTTCTGCTTCTTGTTTAAGAGAGAGACAAAGTATTTTAGTTTGATAAGAGAAGTTTACGAGTTCAAAAATATCGTGCGATGTGAATTCTGACCGAGAGATTTTTGTATGATATTTAATGGCTGTCTTATTTATCCAGGAATAGTATAGATTTGGTTTGATAAGTAAATTTATTAGGTACAATATCAATATCTGCATGGTTGACTGTGGTCAGTCGATTAAGTAGGTAGCATAAAGCTTACTAGCAAAGTAAGCAGTTTTGATTTGTAAACGTACCTACCTTCTCGCAACTTGGTCTTCGATAATAATGAAATCTATACATAGGTGGTTGATAGGTAGGTAGGTAGGTATATGCTACGTAGTGAATGTGTTACAAATGCAATCACGGTCGAATTGGATCATTTATAAAAGTGAAACACTGCGCTTTTGATCAATATGGCATTGACCGTCAGTCAGTATAATACATAGGGACCTACATATATCATAATGTTTACTAGCCTTTACCAGCGACTTCACGCGATTGAATGTCGAAAAATTATCAAAAGGGAACATTTATCCGGGATAAAAAAACAACCTCGAGCTGGATTCGCAAACGATAAATCACCTTTTTTTTTAAACGTGCCCCACACTAGTAATAACTCATATTGTAAACTTACATAATTATATAAGACACCAAGAAAAAAAAAAAAAAATTAAAAAAAAAAAATAGGTAATAAAAAAATATAATAAATAAATAAATAAATTCTTTTTCTTTCTTTCTTTCAAGACGCGTGAACACTTATCTAAAGTTCATACAAATATTGGTACCGTCAAGTACCGTGCAAGCAAGAATCGAACCCGAACCAAAATGTTGGGCTGTGAAAAAGACTGATGAAAAAAGATTGCATGTAGCGGAGATGAGAATGTTGAGATGGATGTGTGGTGTGACGAGAATAGATAAAGTGAGAAATGAGTATGTTAGAGGAAGTTTGAAAGTGGCGCCAGTGACTGAAAAGTTAAAGGGGAATCGTTTGTCTTGGTATGGTCATGTAAAGAGGAGAGATGAATCGCATGTTACTAAAAGAGTTATGAGCATACACGTGGATGGATGGAGAGGGAGAGGAAGGCCAAAGAAAAGATGGATGGATTGTGTGAAGAGTGATATGAAAGAAAAGGAAGTTAGTGATAGCTTGACGAGTGACAGGGCAGAATGGAAGAAAAAAAACGTGTTACGCCGACCCCAAATAAAACGGGACAAGGGCAGATAGATGATGCAAGAATCGAACCCGCGACAGGCAGCGCAGCAGTCAATGCGCCAACCGTGCCTTCAATTGAATTATAATAGCGAGTATCAAAAATTGTGGCATTGTGAATTTTGTATGATAATAATTTATTATAATTTCTAGTTAAACTTATTGATTAATAACTGACTATTTATTTGAAAATTGACATAATATGTATACGAATTTTGATAACAAGGTAGTATTATGTCGATTATATTGAATGTATTGTAACTTCCAAAAATAATGATTTTGCATGCCGTAAGGCAGAATGTATCGGAAACACCCAACTCTGTACCATCTTATAATTGTACCTCATTGGTCGCAAATAAATAATTCTGATTCTGATTCTGATCATGATCGGTATTTGTTATTTTTTGTACGGTAGTAATTAGCATTATGTATAGGTATAAAGTTTGTGTATCCAATTATAACGTAAGAGCGAAAAAAAAGCAACAAAAATAACACGTTTATAACATGCTTATATTATATATCTATTTCAATAAAAGTCATCATAGCGGCAATAGAAAACGCACTTGAAAGTTTCAACTGCCTTCCTATTTTGTTTTTTTTAGGTGGGAAATCATCCAATGACATCTCTCGTCCTTGGGCGGAGCGAGAAGGCGTGTCAGACTTTTACTGACTAAAACCCACTCCTATGTTTTTTCGTTGCCTTGCATACCAGGGCCGGGTTTTCCTTTCAGAAACGAACTCATGGCCCCAGTAGGCGACCCTGCTGGGCCCCTACGGCGGCTGTCCCATTTCAAAACCTAGTAAGGGACACTTTTTACAAAAATCGCTTTATTACATAATCTTGCTCATCTAATAAGTCTCTACCAAGTACAAAAACACCAGATTTTAAAACTTTCATTTAAGCACTGCACTTGTCGAATCAAAACTCCAAAGCCTTGAGCATCGACGCCGAGCTGCTAGCCTGTCGGTTTTCTATCGATTACACTTCGGGGAGTGTGCGTTGGAATTGCACAATTTAATTCCACCAAGTCCGTTCCATCATCGGACCACTAGACGTACGGCGTTGCGCCATCGGTACATGGTGGACATCCCACCCATACGTACAAAGCGTTTTGGGAACACATTCATAATGCGTACAGCTAAGGAGTGGAATTCCCTGCCGGAGTCTGTGTTCCCTGATAGCTACAACCTAGGGGTCTTTAAGTCAAGAGTGAATAGGTTACTTCTAGGCAAGCGTGCTCCATCGTCGGCCACATCATCGCTTACCATCAGGTGAGATGGTGGTCAAACGCGAGCCTATCAATAATAAAAAAAAGCAGATATTTTTAAGCATCGATACCTAGTAAGTGCACCATTCACTTCCTCTTATTCTCTTTAAAAACCTAGTAAGTCACTTTAGCATAATTAAAACCTAGCATGTTCCAGAGACTTACTAGGAGTTAAAGCTGCTACATTATGTTTTTCGGACCCATTCAGATGTTTAAAAAAATATACTAACTTCATCTCATCAAAATCTCGTTCGATGTTGCCCCGACTCACAACTTTCACACAACGCCATCTAGTCCTAAACAAATTAGAGTTTTTTCTATAAGTTCTAGACAACTGCAACCCACGCCGGTTTTGAGTATGCTCTTGGCGTTTTTGAAAAACAAATCGGACTTTATTTGATTGAACGTCATTCGTAAAAATCCCGCCAAAAACTCACGTACCGTCAAACGGGGTGAATAGGAACGCAGGGGTGAATGGGAACAAAACTTTGCTTAGGTTTTTCACATTGGTATATATTTATATTATTGATTTCTATCAAAGCATCCGTTTTTATTACAATTAATGAATAAATAGGAGTACTTAAATGTTGGGAAAAATTGCCAATTAACGCGAAGATCCATTTCAAACTTTTGTTCCTATTCACCCCGTTTGACTGTACAGACTTTCACATTAATTATTATTAAGACGTATAGTCCCTTGAACATCTGGCCGGAATTGAATGCACACATCTGAGTACCTATTTGTGCATTTAATTCCGGTCAGCTGCACCCGGATAGAGCCCCACTGACCTTTAAATCCATTTTCTTTACAAAATATTGATCGATTTACATACGTACATTTTGAAGAACACATATTCAGCATTTTTTTTTGTGTATACATATTTCTAAAAATAAAGCCGTATAAAAGGAGTAGAGAAAACAAGCAGAAAAAAATACAATGTTGTTAAAAAAAAATCTTACTAAAAAATCATATGTTGATAATAGTGTACATGAATCTATAATAAACATATTTTCAAACCTATTTACCTAGCCGTTACCGAAGAGTAAGTAGGCTTCAGAAAGTCAATGTTTTATAGCACTACTCGGGAGTCTGTTAGGGCCTTAAAATTAGTAGGAGGCTACTCAGTCACTCATGAAACTCTGCCACAAATCTCAAGGTAAAAAATGGGCTACCTACTACTAGTCTGCCAGAAGCTTCGTCTGCAATAATTTACGAAATTCTCCTATGCACTAATCCAGAACACGGTCAATCCGTTTGCCAAGTTTCATAAAAATCCGTTTAGCCGTTAGAACGTGAAGAGGTAACACACATGAGAGACAGAGTTATATACTTTCGCACTAATATTGGTATCGATTTAAATATGGCTGGCTACAAGTGCTACAACTTGTAGCCAGCCAACCGAATTGAATTCAACCGATCGCGTCTATAAAAAATAAACTTGGCCATTTATACAATGATGAGATGACATGTGTATCAAAATAGTACATTCACAATTTAACCTATCCAATTCACATACAATCTTTCTCCACTTGTATCAAAGTGGAAAAAGATTGTCATTGCGACCGAGGCGGAATTCGCCCGACCTGCAGCTGCAGGCGAGGGTGTTATGGAGCCGAGTGCTGCAGTGACAAATTTCCACGTGTATCAAACGACGTTTTATCAATAAGCTTACGAAGAAATGAATAAACGGGGGTTGACAGGCGACTCGATACGATAAATATAATAAATTGTGACGGGGGCGAAACTGGCGCACTTTTCCGCACTCTTGCGGAAAACAGTAAATTGCGTGCCTATAAGAGCAATGGGGTAGGAGTGGATTTTCGAATAGGTGTTGAAAAAAACGTATTGTACGTACCCTGACACTGACGCACTGATGGAGAGGGCTAGGCATTAATGTCAATGGCGAGTACATCACTCACCTTCGGTTTGCCGACGACATAGTAGTCATGGCTGAGACTACGGAGGAGCTCAGTACAATGCTTGGTGACCTCAGTAGAGCTTCCGAAAGAGTGGGACTTAAAATGAACATGGACAAAACCAAAGTCATGGTAAACAGCCATGTAGCACCCACTCCTATCAAGATCGGGGACTCTACACTCGAAGTTGTAGACGACTACGTTTACCTGGGACAGACGGTCCAGTTGGGAAGGTCTAACTTCGAGAAAGAGATCAATCGTCGAATCCGACTCGGCTGGGCAGCGTTCGGGAAGCTGCGCGGTGTCTTCTCGTCCAATATACCACAGTGTCTCAAGACGAAAGTCTATGACCAGTGCGTGTTGCCAGTGATGACATATGGCTCCGAAACGTGGTCGCTTACAATGGGCCTCATTAGAAGGCTTAAACTCACCCAAAGGGCAATGGAGAGGGCTATGCTCGGAGTTTCCTTGCGTGATCGAATCAGGAATGAGGATATCCGCAGGAGAACCAAGGTTGCCGACATAGCACGAAGAATCGCCAAACTAAAGTGGCAATGGGCAGGGCACATTGCTCGCAGAACAGATGGCCGTTGGGGCCGAAAGGTTCTGGAATGGCGACCACGTACCGGAAGACGTAGCGTTGGAAGGCCTCCTACAAGGTGGACCGATGACTTGGTAACGGTTGCGGGGGTCCGATGGATGCGAGACGCACAGGACCGTTCGCTGTGGCGACGCTTGGGGGAGGCCTATGTCCAGCAGTGGACGTCTTTCGGCTGAAATGATGATGATGATGATGATGACACTGACAGGTTAGGTTGATCTCTTTCACGTTAGGTTTGGTTAGGTTGATGTGAAATCATCAAATATTCGGCACTCTAGGTGGAACGGGAGGCTGACTAAAACCACCTGTGTTCAGATACCCTTCTTCTTCACCTGAAGAACAATCTAGTAGGTATTTCTTTAAAAGGAACCAATAGGCAGAAAGTAGTTGCCCCGCAGGGGCACTCTGTCAGCATGTGATCGTCGTCGTCGTCAGCACTTAGCTGGTTAAGAGCGTTCATCCGTTCGCGTTAGAACCACGCAGCCGCAGGTCTCAAAATATAATCGATAAGAAAGTACTAATCGACTAATACGTTTAAAAAAAATCTTCGATTTATTTTATCTGTTGTTAATTTTGGAGCAAGGATCTTGTATATGGTGCAAGGAAAGGTATATAAGATCTTTGTTTTGGTGTAATGACTAATAACACCCTGGAGTTTTTGCCGGTATTTCTTCGAGTGAAGTTCAGTGGCTTTTTTTTTTATTCGCAAATAGATTCCCAGTGGATATTGTGTTTATTTGGTGTAGTTTTGTATCACAAGTGTATTCGCAACTGGAGCATGTAGAATCATTGAAACAGGCGCGATCTCGGTAAAATGGAGCTGAGAATTTTATTGTGGGCTGACTCGATACATTTGCTGCCAAATACTACAAAAACATTAGAATGTGTTGCACCAGCATTCTAATGGTAAACAAATGAACTATTCGTAAGAAGACAGGCTTAAAAAACTCAGTATCCAAACCAAAAAAATAACAAGAAAAATTACAGTGATAGGGCTGTCATTGTCATTATTGTTTGTTTGACGTTTCTTTCGTTGGCATTCTAACCTATGTTTTTAACACGAATTTGATAATTTCTACTGAAAATATCATCCGCTTCGTTTGATTAATGTCCAAATAGTAAACTGTGGATTTGTGTTATATTTGGTGGATAAAATGGCACCGATAGCGAAAAATTCATTAGATGGTAAGTGTAATAATATGCTGCCTGCTAAAACATAACTTGATTGGAAAAAATAATGGTTTCTTTGAAACTTGTGATAATATTTACTGTTTATTCTTATTATTTAAGTTATAAACCATAAAATAGTTAGTTTATATACGTAATTTTTTCTTATAACCGTAACATAACTGTTCTCATAATGGCGTCATGTAAACAGTAATGTATTCCTTCGTTGTAGACACAGACTCGGGCTCCGATTCTGACAGCGGGTCGAGTGCGAGCCGTAGCAAAAGCCCTAGCCCCGCGCCTGGCAAAGAGGGCAGTCATTCAAGGTAATATCAACAACAAAAATACAGTATCTATAGCAACAGGTTATTGCATATTGAGACTCCTTGATTTTGTTTTTATAACATTCAACCACCTTGTTATGGATTTTAATACTTTTGAGTTTCCTAAATGGATTAGCTTTCTATAGAAACTGGTACCTAGACATTAAAAAATAGAGTATAAATAAAGTTCCATAAAAATAGCAAGTTCAGCTCTATCATAAACATCAGTATTACTATAAGTCTACAGAATCATTGTTAAAAGTATCAGTAATTTAGTATCATTCAATAATTCTATCAACATTATAATTTTAATTTCAGATCTGTCTCCCGCAGCCCAGCCAAGTCAGGCAGTGAATCTCCTAAATCTGCACACTCTGCCCAATCTGCCCATTCCAAAAGGTCTTCAAATGCCTCCAGAAGCAAGTCTAACTCCCCCGCACATTCTAACAGATCTCGCTCAGGATCTGCTCAAAGCAACAAATCTGGGTCTTCAAGCCCCAAGTCCAATGCCTCTGGGAGTCCTAAACTACGAGCCTCAAGGTCTAGGAGTGGATCCAGAAGGTCTCGTTCAGGATCAGCCAGTGCTAGATCTCGTTCAGGAACCCCTAAAAGCCGTTCAGCTAGCCCAAAATCTGGACCTGGCAGCCCAAAATCTAGATCACAATCTCCTAAATCCAGATCACAAAGCCCAAAATCAAGATCACAGAGCCCTAAGTCTAGGTCACAGAGTCCAAAATCACAGCCTGCAAAAAGTAGGTCTCCATCCAAATCTGTGGCGAGTGCAAGCCCAAAGAGTAGAAAGTCCAGATCTAGATCTGGAAGTGCATCGTCTAAGAGTCCTGTGGCCAGGCCGGAAGTCCATGACAGCAGGTCTAACTCACCAGGGCTTATGATTGATGATGCAGAGGCTAAGGGCAAGTCCAAGAGTCGCTCAAGGTAAATACTCTATTTTATATTATGCTAACAGTTTTCAATAAGTATTTGCTATCATTCTTCTAGATTGCTAAAAGAAATCTTTGACTACATTTTTATATGGCCATCTAATAATATTGTAACTTGCATTCAGTAAAATTGTTTCAGAATCCATTATTAACACACAATATAAACAAAAATTGTATATTAGTCTAAAAGAAATCCTATCTTATCCGAAATGCTTATTAAAAGTGCGAATATGAGTTACTTTTTGTTTCTTTGCTTCCATATCTTATTTACTCGACCAATCAACATAATATATTGCGTATATTATGTTGATTGTCAGGGCTACTGAAAAGGATATAGGATCCACACACCACACAATGTGCGATGCGAATCAATGCGCAAGTTCTTGCGATGCGTCGTATGAGCTCGTAGATTTTTACTAGCAGTAGCTTATACAAATTTACATTAACATCCAGAATAAAGCTATACGTGTGCCACACACGCCGATCTGGGCGTGTCGGTCTCCATACATTTCAATATAGAAATTAAACTTGTAGAGCTACACTTGATCCACGCCACGTGACGTCGTTCTACGTATAAATCAGACGTGTTACACGTGTGCGTCGGTCTAATGTAGTTCAAGCTTAAAAGTATTGTTCCCGAGAGATTTACATTATCGCGAGTGAAGCCACTTGCAAAAGCAAGTGATGGTTATTACTCTAGAATTCTAGATAGATACTGGAGAAGTAATTTTCTCTGAGTTCATAAAATTACTCCATAATTTTTCAGATCTGGTTCAAGGCATTCAAGATCAAAGTCCCGCAGCAAGTCCAAGTCAAAGAGTCGCTCACGATCGGGCTCTAATGCTTCCGAACCTGATATTGGTAAGTTATTACTCATTTGTATTTGTTTTATTTATTGTTATAATCAAATCAAATCACACACCAACGTTTTGAAAAATGTAGGTTGTTAAAGACATTGCTCAATAACAGATAAGTCAAGCCAAAAATATAATTTCGCCATGACAAGCGCATCTCATTCATTCACATACAATTAGTCGCTCATCAGCGAAGTGACAGTCACGTGTCTTATATTATATGAACCTAAATTTAATTTATTCCTTTATGAACCAAATCATTTTTCTAGGTGAAAAGAAAAAGCGTGCAGTACTATCAGACTCGGAAAGTGACGGCGGCGCTAAGGACACTCCTAAACGCAAGAAGGCTGGCTCAGACAGCGGCTCGGAAACCAGCGACAAACCTAAGAAGAAGGCTAAGAAGATCGTCGACACTGATGATGAGGAGGAGAAGAAAGATGGTGATGGTGGTATGTAAATCAATATTACGGAATGCTTTTACAAACCTTAGTTTCACTTAGATGCCCCGGGCGTCGGGAATTACAAAGCGTTCTCCGGCCACCGTAGGCGCGGGCTTATGGACGACGAGAAATGGGTAGCTCACCTTCTGCTTATCCTATAAAGATCGAGACCGAGACGTCGACGGCGCGTAGTGTTCCACGTGCGCCTCAAAGAGATGTCAGCAAACCGTAGGGGCCCAGCAGGGCCAATGCCTGCTATGGCCTTATGATACTTTTCGCGCACTAGGGCGGAGCGGGGGGGCGCCAAAATCCAGATCTATATTCCTTTATAACTTTGCCTTGCGTCCCAGGACCCCGGGGTTCCCTTTCAGACTACCCATGATACATCATACCTCTACGTTCAAATTCCACAGTGACTGCTGACGCACTATTCGGTGACGCGTCAGACATCAGTACAGAAGATGAGGGCGGTGCTGCCGACAAAGGGTCGGAACGTTCGCGGTCGCGCAGTCGCTCCCGTAGTCGCAGCCGCTCTCGCAGCCCGGGAGACGCGAGGAGATCTGGTGATGAGGGACGCAGGAGTGGTGACGAGGTATAAACATAATCTGTACTATACTAATACTATGGTAAGCGCTAGATAAATTTACTATAACAGTCATTGTGTCACAGAAATATATACGTAAAGCTGTTCTGAATCGACATCAGCGGGGCTATTGCGTAACTCTGTTGATAGTTCAAGTGATGATCACTTGTTAACAATGTGAATCATTGAACTGTCAAACAGCTAGTTTCGTATTGCCTGTCTTCAGTGACCAACTGCAGTGACGTCATTAGCCACTGGTGCCTGTGATAGCCACCGTAACACGTTTTGACAGATGTTATTGTATCGATATTTTGAAAATTGCGATTGTGTAAGCTTTTGAAGCTGTATAATAGTCGATAAAATTTTAGAGTGGTCACAATTAAATAGGCACCGTAAATTTTTATAATTCACTACATTTCCACCGTAGTTTGTTAGTCACTTGTGTGATACGTAATACCAATTTTATGAAATTGTCAGTTGACAACTAAGTTTAGTGTGCAACGAATGCTAGTTGTCAACTGTTATTGAAAATGTTAGCCAATAGCCCCCCTGATCTATTGATATATAAAAAAAGCGGCTAAGTGCGAGTCGGACTCGCGCACGAATGGTTCCGTACCGTCTGTATATTAAAAAATATATATATGTCGTGGCCAGATCTTAGAAATCGATCACTTTATATTTAATATTATTATATGGCCAAGTAAAACTGGCCAGATCGTTTCAAATGTTCTTACTCTCGAATCAATGGATTTCTCTTCTATCAAAGTTTTTGGGCCCAGTATATTGTCACGTTTATAGTGGTCACAGTGGCGTTTTTTAGGTCTTCCAAGGTTGTGTTGGGGCACTTTGGGCACTCTAATAAGTGGGCCATCGTCTGATCAGGAGCACCACACTCGCACTAGGTATTGGAAGGGTCTATAATCCCCCATTTTGCCAAGTTATGTTTGCAACAGCCTACCAGTGCGCAGTCTATTGATTGCTTTCCATAGAGGCCACTGCAGATCGCGTCCGGGTGGTAGATGTTCCTGGGGTTGAACAAACGGTTGGGTTTTAAATGTTAAAGTTTGATGATATGTCAATACTCGTTAGGCCTACTTTCTTTAGACCTTTTATTATCCTAGAAATCCTACATCAATGATATGGACAAACGAGGATTGACATATCATCAAACATTAACTTTTAAATGATCTGGCCAGTTTTAGTTGGCCATATCATGAAGTGATCAATTTTAAGATCTGGCTATATATATCACTTCCGCCATTAAGTGATGCACTGACATTTTAATAAAACCTAACACTTACAGCAAGAGACTACCAAACCAGAAGAAGAAGAAGTGGAGATCCCAGAGACACGTATTGACGTGGATATGCCCAAGATCTGGACGGAGCTGGGCAAAGAACTGCATTTTGTGAAGCTGCCCAACTTCTTGTCAGTGGAGACACGGCCTTACGACCCTAGTACCTATGAGGATGAGATTGATGAGGAGGAGACTTTGGACGAAGAAGGTCGAGCCAGGTGAGGGTTCTTCTAAGTATTTATATTATAGAACACTAGCTTCTGCCAGCGGCTTCGCCCGCGTGAAAATAGATTTCTCCATACAAACTTCCAACCCCCATTTTACCCCTATAGGGGTGGAGTTTCGTAAAATTCGTTCTTAGGGGATGTCTACACTCTATAAAGAATCTATATGCCAAATTTTAAGTTTGTAGGTTTTATAGTTAATGAGATTTCGTGATTAATCAGTGAGTGGTATTTCGCTTTTATATAGGGTGACTGGTAATTAGTGTACGATACTTAAACACGTGATTGTGCTCATGATAACTAACAACTTTTACTATGGGAACAAACCTGAAATCACGAAAAAAAAAACAGCTGTTCAGTACATTTATGTCTGCCTAATGTACTGAACAATTGATATTTTTTTCGCGATTTCAGCTTTGCTCCCATAATAAAAATTGTTTGTTATCATGAGCACAATCACGTGTTTAAGTATCGTACACTAATTACCAGTCACCCTATATAATATAGATTATTTTTAGTTTATGCGAAACCCGAAACACTTGTCTAGTATTTTTATGTAGAATCGAGTACAAAATTTCATAACTGTACGATGAAAGATCACGAAGTTATAAGCTAATGTTACCTGGTTGGCTGCACAAATACATGATCACCGGGCCACTCGGGCGACTGAGGGGTTGTTTTACTCCCGCATCCAGCTGTGCGCTAGTGTCTAATGACCGCTATAACCTGCCGTTACCTGTGTTGTACATAGTGCTGGTGGTGTCGCAACTTGTGACTTTTTAAAAATATTTTTGGAAAAAAAAATACATGGTGTAAAAATTATTGGAATTGATTCAGTTACTGATTCTGAACGAACTATATTCAGGTTTCGCATATACTAATGTTGTATACTTAATGTAAAGTGTAGTCTCGAGTCCAAGCAGGTCAGATATGGTAGTCGTTCTATGCAACGTGCTGATGTTCAGTCGTGTTTAGTTTGGTAGCTGACCCCAACATGGTTGGAATAAGCCTAGGCGAAAAGATTGACCATACATTTTGCCAGATATGTTTTGAGTTCCATATCAAAAACAAAATATCTATATCAAAATATCTAATAATCTTTTTAAGTCGCTTTTTTTTTAAGGTAAGCTTAATCATCCAATGACATCTCCCGCCCAAGGGTGAAACTTACTCTTGTCCTTCAGTTGCCCTTTGAGTTTTTACCAGTTTAGAGGTATGTGGAACAGAGAGTAAAGTCCCGCAAACCTCCGTTGAAAAGGGAGGATCCTCCGACCAGACAAGTGTTTTTTCTGGTGGGCAACTGCCCGATTGATAATTTCGGGCTGTTCTATATGTACAAATCGCGCGGAGAACTTTAATTGCGCGATGCAGGATTAGTTCTTATGTGACGCCGTAGATGTCGCTACAGGGCCATTGTCACTCTTTCAAACGTCCCGCAACCCTAACGGGCGTCGGCTCTACTGGACACCTTCAAATTTCACACCTCTTTAAGGCGCGCTTGGAACACTACGCGCCGTTGACTCGAACCTTACGAGGATGGCCGGACGACGAGCTTGATTGGCCCACCTAGGGATTGATTTTAAGGCTGCGTTTGCAAATAAAAAAACAAACTAAATAAAATTCTTTCTTCTTCTTTTCTTTAAAAAAAACTTTAACCCACTCTAGGGTTTACTTCTGCATTGTGGGTGCGTTCACAAGCACGTAAACTCACATACACAAGACATCCAGACCCGGAACATATCTGTAGGCCATACAAATATTTATTCAGTTCGAGAATCGAACCGCGACACGCATTGCAGCAGCCAATCGCTTAACCACTGCACCAGCCGTGCCATCAAACAACCTGGGATTACTTAATTTTAAACTTTTTTTTTGTTTTGCTCGCGTTTGTCCACTATCCCACCTGATGGTAAGCGATGATGTGGCCGACGATGGAGCACGCTTGCCTATTTATTTGTCAATTATATTAGTAACAATATTTACTTTATTCCAGGCTCAAATTGAAAGTAGAAAACACAATGCGCTGGCGGACAGTGTTCGACAAGGAAGGCAACGCAGTGAAGGAGTCCAACGCGCGGATGGTCAAGTGGTCAGACGGCAGCATGTCGCTACATCTCGGCTCTGAAATATTCGACGTATACAAGCAACCTTTACATGTAAGTCATCATCATCATCATCATCATTTCAGCCGAAAGACGTCCACTGCTGGACATAGGCCTCCCCCAAGTGTCGCCACAATGAACGGTCCTGTGCGTCTCGCATCCATCGGACTCCCGCAACCGTTACCAAGTCATCGGTCCACCTTGTAGGAGGCCTTCCAACGCCACAGTACATGTAAGTACGCTCAGGGAAAATGTGTTTGTCGCGGTTTAAGCGATAGATTGCGAACTATTTGAAATTCGTCCAGTGCTGTGGGTATGGATTATAACCAGTCGTTGGAAAATCTAGGTCAGAGTAATTCACCATTAACCTTTTATCCGACAAACACTCTCGTGTAACTCCGCCAGGGTAGCACATCCACACTAAACTCGTAGTGCAGGGCAAAGTTGATGGCACCAGGCCACGTGGTAGATCACCATTGAGATGGACAGACCAGATCAAGGCCGCAACTAAGTGCTCGGCTTACGAATGTACACGGAGAGCTGCAGTCCGCGATGAATGGAGCCGTATTACCAGGATGATCACTCATCGTATTTCACAGTGATGACTACAACCACTCTACCAAGAGTGTACCGACTGAGAAGAAGAAGAAGAAGAGGCAAGCGTGCTCTATCGTCGGCCATAGTGGTCGAGCATAACAAAATAATAATATTCCACAACTTTCACACAACGATCTAGTCCCAAACTAAGCAGAGCTTGTGGTATGAGTACTAGACTACTGATAAAAATACTTATATATTTCTAAATACATACATAGCATAGTCGGCCTTATAATGTTCCCACTGTTGGGACTCAGGCCTCCTCTCTAGGAGAGGGAATGGGCCGTAATCCACCACGCGAGCCCAGTGCGGGTTGGTGGATGTCACATGTCTTCGAATTTCTGGTTCTAGGACATGCCGGTTTCCTCACGATGTTTTCCTTCACCGTTTTGAGAGCAGTGGTGATGAAATAAATTACACAAAGTAATGCGCCTCGCTGGGTTTGATTGAACCCGCGACCCACAAGTCGTAAGTCGGAGCCGTTACCACTCGGCCACCACTGCTCCATATTATAGATAAATTACACCCAGACACAGAACAAATGATCGTGCTCATCACACAAACATTTGTCTTGGGTGGGAATCGAAAGCGAAACAGGCCAGTCAATAATCGAAAATTAAAAAAAAAATGCACGCTACTCTGAAGTATTTACCTTACCTACTTTTTCACCATTCCAGGGCGACCACAATCACCTGTTCGTCCGCCAAGGCACAGGTTTACAAGGCCAAGCGGTGTTCCGCACCAAGTTATCGTTCAGGCCGCACTCCACCGAGTCGTTCACTCACAGGAAGATGACGCTGTCCCTCGCGGATCGCTCCACCAAGACGTCGGCCATCAAGATACTGTCACAGGTCGGCGCCGACCCGGATGCCGATCGGAAGTATCAGCTTAAGGTATGTAGGCAAAACGGTATTTTCATGTTTTTTTTTTAAAGATTTAGTTTGGACAGGCAACTTTTATGTACCTATATTCGGATCTTTCTGAAGAGCACTGAATATTTGAGTACAGTTTTGAATCTGCAAAAAAAATCAGCCCCCCTAGCCAAGTTACAACTGTTTTGTTTCGATTCTCTTTTCGTCGATCGCCTCGAGTAGGCCACGCCTCTGATTCCTTTATTCTGCCGTCATCTCTGAAATTTGTAAAAGCGTTTCGTAGAATAAGTGGGCGGAGCCTCGTGCATGCTGTCGTACTCACGCACACAGTCATATGACGCGCGCAACGGATGATTCTGTTTTTCTAAAGAAATTTATTAAGAGAGTTATTCTAATAAAACAACAATTAATGTTATTGATTATTGACGAGGTATCGTATTTTTATGTTATTTATTAACTAATTTTATAACAACCTCATGAAATTTTGTGTAGATTCAATACTTTACCTTGTTTAAAACGCCACCTCCTAAGATCCTTACATACTCATTTCACCTTTATACATCTGGACGCTGAGTGCGAGTAATTTTTACGATCGGAAAATTTACCGTGTTTGGCTCTCTGATTGGTTAATAGTTAAGAGCATGGAGCGGGCCAATCTGAGTGCCATCACCTGTTTGTCAAGTGGTATAAGTATCAACAATCTCTATCAATGACACCTGGTGTCATTCGAAGTGTCTAGTTGAATGAAGTTTTTTTTTATTATGGCGACATACTTTAAAAGTATGGGGTTTAAGTTTTATAAAATACTTTTATTTTAACCTAACCTATATCCCGCACTTTGAGAAACATCGCCATAGTAAAAAATTCTCACCTTACAAAGATCTTTCGATTGAGATACATTTCAAATCTGTTGGTCGATGTAAGAGTAGGGACGTTTTGTTGCATCGTCGTTTGTATGTTATTATAGAAAGAAGAGATGGAGCTCCGTGCAGCGATGCGCTCCCGCGTGTCCACGCGACCCAAGCGGCGCGGGGCCGCGCGCGGCTCGGGCGGCGCCGCCAGGGACGACTCCGACGACGAGGGCGGCGTGTCGCTCGCCGCCATCAAGAACAAGTACAAGCAGGGCCAGAAAGGTACCTATCGATTAGGGTTCATATTTATTTTAAGTCAAGAGTGAATAGGTTACTTCTAGGCGAGCGCGCTCCATCGTTGACAACATTGTCGCTTTCCATCAGGTGAGATACTGGTTAAGGGTGAGCCTATCAGCAATAAAAAAAAACTTTGCCTTCGCTCACGTGAAATTCGAAATTATCCTAAGGGAGCACACAGCCAAGTTTTATCCAAACCCGTTCAATCGCAAAGTAATGCAACTTTTGCAATACTATTGGGATGTTTGTTGAAGCGGGCACTGGTGGTTTCCAACCCATCATGCACGAAAAGCAGCTTCTCTGCTGGCCCGTATCGACAACAGAATTCTGAACGCAATAGATGTACGTTTTGACTGTCCCTTTCAAAATCAGTGGGTCATGTCTTGTATAAGGTTAGGCCAGTCATAGCAAATAAAATGTAAACTATACTCCATTCGCGTTAAGATTAGACATTTAAACAAACGTTTTTTACTGTCCGTTCAATCGATTTTGACTGTTATTGCTTTGGTGGCACGATAAATGGTGGCTGCAGTAAATAGTTGGTATTGTAACCGCTTTTTTGCTTTTAATGCCATCCTTATGCCTACGGAATAGAAATCAATAGCGGTTGAACGGACAGTAAAAAAAGGTTTGTTTAATTATCTATTCTTAACGCGAATGGAGTATAGGTTAAGGTTTCTATGGGTCTAGGCCACCCGAAATAAAGTTATTATTATTATAACATGATTCTTTTTACAGCTTCAGCGGGCGCAGCAATCTACTCGTCAGAATCAGACGCTTCTGATGTTGAAACACGGCGCGCGCGTCGTCTCGACCGGGCGAAGGCGCTGAAAGACTCTGATGATGAGGGCAGCGACCAGGAGGAAGAGCATGCGGATGACCAGACCACTCCGAGACGTAATAGTAGCGCCAGTGGCTCTGGTAGCGCCAGCGGCAGCGAGTGATAGGTGTACAGAGTACTAGAAAGTGATTCAAATGGTTGAAGATCTTTGACATTGTAATGTTCAGTAACTGTAATGCACGATTGCCACCGACCGTACCAGAACGTATTTTGCGACGTGATAAGGGAAATTGAACCGCTTTTGAAGGGGTTAGAGGTCATATTTGCATGACATGACATTTGACATTGCAAAATGCTTTCCGTGGCGGCTTGGTCGGTAGAAATCAAATAATTTATAACAATAAAAAGTCTTAATTCATCCAGAGAAGATCTTATATCTTCGCACAGTGAACCGGACGTTAGTAGTATGAAACCAATCAAAGCTGACCTCTTATTCTATTGAAACTTCGTACTAAAATAGGCCAGCTAAAGTTCCACTCCAAGGTTTCAAGGTTCTTTCTTAAAATCCGTTTGATCTGACGCAAATCTGCTCCGAATGTGTCGTCATTGGCTTCTAAAAGGAGCCTCTTGACGATTTTAAGTTGACACTACAGGAAATATTTCTCCGAAATATTTATGTGATACTTACAATGCGTTCCAAATAAGAATAGGATCGATTGCAATGTTGTGACGTCACGTCATACTGTCAAATCGAAGAATTATTATGGTGAGCAAAACAAGAAATTTTTAAAATTTAATTTATTTACGAACTGTGAATGAAATAAGTTGAATCAGAATCCAGTTCTTAAATTTTGCTCATCTCCGAGTTCTTCAATTTTGTCAAATTTCTTGCGATTTGACAGTATGACGTGACGTCACAACATGGCAATCGATCGTATTTTTATTTGGAACGCATTGTACTGTGCATGATTTAATTTAACGACGTGTATGAGTTACATTAAGTAAATTTTGACAAAACTGTATTGTGTTACAGTGTTCAATTAAGGACTGTGTTTGATTATAAGTTGTAAATTTAACTAGTTATGTAATAAATTTAGTATTATTTACGTAAATGATTTTTCTTGTTTTGATAATAATATAAAGCGATTTTCTTATCAAACGGGCACGCACCCGTAAGAGTACTTACTCTGAGGGCCGAAACTATGCGCATGCGTCGTGTGCTCGGGTTCCCGCCGCGGAAACCGGATTATTATCAGAGTAGTGTCGCTAGTTCAACTTTAACGGTGTGCATGTAGTCGTGTCGATGGAGAACTTAATATTTTCCCGCGACGTATGCCTGCGTGGGTCCCCGCAACGGAGCACTTTTTTATGAGACCGGTCGGGCGTCCGCTTAACGCAGTTTCGGCCCTAAAACGTACTTATTCAGGAGAAGCGATTAAAGCTCATTTTAGGGTTCCGTACCTGAAAAGGAAAAAAACGGAACCCTTATATGATCACTTTGTTGTCCGTCCGTCTGTCTGTCTGTCATGTCTGTCAAGACCCTTTATCTCGGGAACGCGTGGAGGTATCGAGCTGAAATTAAAACCATATCCTTAGGTCTGCGGTCCCTTGAGGCTGTGTAATCAAATGAAAAAATTAAATAAACGAAAAAAAATAAGGCCGTTTTTTGTTGCAAAAAAGTGTATTTCGACACTCAAGGGAAACAAAATTCATAGGGTACTTCTCGTTGACCCAGAATTCCGAAATTTTGCATAAAGCAAGGTCTCATAGCACAAATATAGCAAAAAATCTAAAACAGTAAATTTGTAGTTACGTCACAAAAAAGAAAGACAAATCTTCGGGACTCCATTTGGAAATTGAACTATTTGCGCAGGTAAGTTTGTACGGAATCCTCTGTGCACGAGTCCGACTCGCAATAGCCCAGCCTATACTTTCCCACTTCTTTTCACACACCTAAGAAACCTGGAAATCTGACACCAGTTTGGTTGCTCCATGTAAAAAAATTGGGTACTCAGTTACATACGGTTAGACTGAAACCGACTCTGGTTTGCCATCTAACACCATTCACACACAACAAAACATAAAATGAAACAAACAACAGAGACCACAAGAACCATTTAATCAATCACTACTTTGTCTTCAATCTTAGAATTTTCAACAATTTTCAAATTCACTTCTGCTTCGTAAAGCATTTTCCCGACTGCGATGATCTTCCATAGCCCTGCATCTTGCGCCGTTATATTGGGTATGCTGTACCCACAAGTCGACATTTCTATTCGGGTTCTGTCATAGAACCTATCGAAGGTAGACCTGGGTGCTACCAACTCGCAGGTCTCAAGATTTGGTATTGGGAAGGCTATGCCGATATGCACAGTCTCGCCTAAGTTCAGTGGCTGGTCGCGATCTAAGACTAAACTAATACTTGAATCAGGTGAGACTTTTGATAGACTCATTGGGACGTATTCTGAAAATAAAAGTAAAAGTTTAGTTTTTTTTTTACCAGACTTCAAGAAGGGTTATGTTTTTCGCGCGTATCTTGTATGTTTTGTGTTTGGCCTCTAGCAGTTCAATCTATGAGGTTGTCGACTGTTTAACCGGAATTGCCTGCCGCCTTAATGAGAAAATTAAAGCCTCCAGCCATAAAACTAATCAATTACACGCTAAGGGCACGCAGCCCCTTTGGGGTAAGGACCTCGGCTTAGGGCGTCGCTGGGGGAGGGCAGCAAGGGACGGGCTGGATCGAGTATAAACAGTTTAGTATTTTTTTGTTCTTATTTAGTCAGGGGTTGCCCCGATAGAGAGACTATTATGAGCTATTTTCACGGATATGCTGTGTCGCGAACGCGACCGCGAAGCGAGACGGTATGAATGGAACAAACAACTCTATTGCGGTGGCTTACGTGTCTGCACGTGGGTGCGGTGCAGCGATGAGCGAAGCGAAGCGGACACAATCAGTTGGTTTGATATTTTCGGACGAACTCTTGCGGTGCTGTCGGCATCGTTATTTCAGCCCAAATACTTCTACTGTTGGACATAGGCCTCCCCCATAACGACCGGTCCTGTGTGTCTCGCATCTATTGGATTCCAGCGACCCTCAGCAGGTCATCGGTTCACCTTGTAGGAGGCCTTCCAATGCCTTCTGGTACGTGGTGTCTACTCCAGAACCTTTCGTTCCTGCCCTCTGTCACTTAAGTTTGGCGATTCTTCGGGCTATGTCGGTAACCTTGGTTCTCCTGCGGATATCTGCAGTGCTATGATTTATTTTAAATAAATTGTGGTTGAAGCGGCAACTTCGCGTGCACGTAGGACAGAGCGTCCACGTCGCGTTAATTTCGTCGCGTTTGTTCGGTTGGCAACAACGGAAAGGGTGTCAACTCATTCTACTCCATATATACTATATAGTACTCTATTCGCGTTAGGATGATATATAGATAGATATTTAAACAATCTTTTTTACTGCCCGTTCAACCGATTTTGAATTTTATTGCGTAGTTGGTATGATAAATGGCGGCTGCAGTAAATAATTGGTATTGAAATATTTTATTGCTTTTAATGCCATCCTTATGCCTACGGGATAGAAGTTAAAACTCGGTTGACGTTTAGAAGGCGTAGGCTCGTATGGAATGTGGCACCGGTCGACCACGCTGTCCCTTTTTTTGAGGTGAGAAATTATCCAATAACTCCTGAGTGGGCGAGAGGGAGTGACAGATACTGACTAAACCCACAGTGTTCCTTCAGTTGTTATTTTCAGTTTTTTTTTAATTGATATAAACTAGTGCTTGTCTGCGATCCCACCTGATGGTAAGTAGTGATGCCAAATGCAATAGTCCTTTGTGGGGGCATGCTTCGTTATAGATAACAACTGATATCAAAGTCGCGCCCCGACACTGAGAAGTGGTGAACATTAATCTGTTACTAAGGCCCAGTTTCTGGTACGAAAATCGCAAAAAGAATGTCAAAAGTGCATTTATAGCCTTATCATAGATTGAATGTAATTGCGTCACATAAAAAACAATGCGTGTTTCTATACCTACACAGGTTGGGGCAGCAAGGTCCCAGCGAGGAATCAGCTGATATACCAGCATAATATGTAAATTCTAGGCATTGGTAAGTCATTATAACGATTGACCTTTTCCTACATGTTAGATAAGAGCCACTAAGATATTATTTACTGTTATCTACAAATAGAAAAATGGAAAATAGACAAGTGAATTGTAAAAAAATGCTTTACATCTCTTGGGCCGTCGACGTCGCCACTTTATGGCAACCACCACTGGTAACTGGTAAAATACACCGTGGTTAGCAATGGGCAGGCCGGTGATGATGCACAAAAAAAATGGCAACCCAAGGTTACCTAAGCTTAAATTCGCATGAATGCGTTGCTGACATACAAATGAACCAGTCAACCAAGGAGGCGTCCGTTTATTGTGTAATTTTAATAAAAAAAACTGGGCAAGTGCTAGTCGGACTTGCGCACTGAGGGTTCCGTACAAACTTGAAAGGTAATATGCGGTTTACGATTTATGACGTACTAAAAAAAAACTACTGACCAGATCTCGTTCAAACCAATTTTCGTTGGCAGTTTTTATAGTAATGTACATCATATATTTTGTTTAGTTTTATCATTCTCTTATTTTAGAAGTTAGAGGGGGGGGGACACACATTTTACCACTTTGGAAGTGTCTCTCGCGCAAACTATTCAGTTTAGAAAAAAATGATATTAGAAACCTCAGTATCATTTTTGAAGACCTATCCATAGATACCCCACACGCATGGGTTTGATGAAAAAAAAAATTTTGAGTTTCAGTTCTAAGTATGGGGACCCCCAAAATTTATTGCTTTTTTTCTATTTTTGTATGAAAATCTTAATGCGGTTCACAGAATACATCTACTTACAAAGTTTCAACAGTATAGCTCTTATAGTTTCGGAAAAAAGTGGCTGTGACATACGGACGGACAGACGGACAGACAGACAGACAGACAGACAGACAGACAGACAGACAGACAGACATGACGAATCTATAAGGGTTCCGTTTTTTGCCATTTGGCTACGGAACCCTAAAAATAAGCTTTACTATAAAATGTAATTTGCATCTTTAATTCGAGAGGAGGGTCCAGCAAAATAAGTTTCTGGACGGACGATTTCCGGCCACCGTAGGCGTGAGTTTGTGGACGGCGAGCTAATAATACCTATTGGCAGTCCGGTGAAGACCAAGCCCGGGGTCGAAGGCGCGTTGTGTCCCACGCGCGCCTCAATGAGATGTCAGCAAGATGGTCGGGTCCAGTTGGGGCCGTTGCCTGCCAAGGCTGAGGATTTGAAGGAGTTACCGTGGTCCTTGCAATCAGTACACAGAAGGAACACTGGATTTTAGTCAGTAAAAGTCTGACACTTCCTCTCGCTCCGTAAGAGGAAGGGAGTAACCCACACATCACCAAGGTCCCTCTCAAGCCATAATTGGACGCTCGAAACGTGGTAGGGGGACAATTGACTTAGGGCCAGGTTCTACTCATTTTGAACTTTTTTAAACCTCTGGAAATCCACAAATATAAAAGAGAACACCATGATACATTATTTTATTAAAATTGACTATATGACCAACCGCCGCGAAAAAATCAAAACATGATATAAGTAAATTAGTAGGCTCGATAAAAAAAATCACGAATCTGACCCTAACTTACGATTTCAAACGTGTGTCTACGAGATTACGTCACGGAAAAATTTGAAAGTTACAAAAAATATTAAAGCTTGTTTTTTAAAAGGGCCTCGCAAAAACAAAAATCTTGAACAGTTATTGTTTTTTATTTTTTATAAAACCGCTGTTACGGGGCCGCGAAATCGACATAGACCCGGGCGGAGTTCATACAAAATACTACTACCTACTAACTATAGTGACTACAACCGGCCCTTAATATTAGGCTCCAAATAAAGGCTAGTTTACAAATCCGTTGACTGTTATTCTCAGCAGAACATAGTCACACATAGTCAGACCAAAGTCTTGTAGCGACATCTACGGTACCACATTAGAACTAAACTACGAAATTCTTTTATTTATTTTATTTCGTACAACACACATTTTTTAGTGGGAAATGTTGCGATTTTGTGTGTGGGATAATTTTTTGTTAGTGGTTTTTTGGTGGTTTTAAAAGTTGACTCTAGTGGTAAGTTAGTGTAATTGTTGGCAACACTGGACGTCTTAAAACAGTCTTGTCGCAGAAAAGTCTGCGGTGTCGTAGACAAGTCTGCGACGTCGTAGACAATTCTGTCTAAGACAGTCTTGTCTCAAGTGTGCGCAGGCCCTTAGAGTTCTCCGCGCGATTTGAACATATACAACAGCCCGAAAATATTTATCGGGCCCAGGTCAGACGTTATACCCTTCTGGTTGGAGGGTCCTCCCTTTTTTACATAAATCTATGACCAAATCTTACCTACAATCGAGACACTGATGACTTGGAACAGCTCCACCCAATCACCGTTAAAATCTTTCGTGCACACACTAAGCACCCAATTTCCATGGTCCTCTATCACTAGAGGTCCAATCATGAAGTCATTTTCTTCCATCTTCTTTAGTTTTCTGCCGAAAACTTCTTGCGAAAACATAAATGCATCGTAGTTATTCTCTTGTTGTATTATTGGATTGATATTGTTTACAAATCTAGTAACGATTGGTTGAACATCTTGATGGATTTTTATATGCTTCAGTTTAGGTGAACTTATGTCAAGTTTCATGACATCGCCATTCGGTTTGTATATGTAATATTCAGCCTCTGTATTTATCACTGGTGCAGATATGCGGATAATGTCGTTCAGGAATGCATTAATGTGTGTCGGTCTTAATTCCACTCGTGTTTTGGCTGAGGAAAGAAAACTTTCAAAATTAACATCATGACCTCGAGCTTTTGCAGGTACTTACTTCAAATGTTTAAGCTCAGCCCCCCTAGCCAAGTCACAAACGATAAACGTAAACTCTCAGTAGTCTTTAATAGATTTTCAACTTTATGTTATTGGATATAAAGTTGAAAATCTATTGAAGATTACATAGTGTTTTCGTTCGTTCCGGTCGCTAACGCTCATAGCATAGCATAGCATAGTCGGCCTTATAATGTTCCCACTGTTGGGACTCAGGCCTCCTCTAGGAGAGGGAATGGGCCGTAATCCACCACGCGGGCCCAGTGCGGGTTGGTGGGTGTCACATGTCTTCGAATTTTTGGTTCTAGGACATGCCGGTTTCCTCACGATGTTTTCCTTCACCGTTTTGAGAGCAGTGGTGATGAAATAAATTACACAAAGTAATGTGCCTGGCTGGGTTTGAACCCGCGACCTACAACTCGTAAGTCGGGGCCGTTACCACTCGGCCACCACTGCGCTAACGCTCAGTAGTCTTTAATAGATTTTCAACTTTATGCTCTTAGGTATAAAGTTGAAAATCTATTGGAGATTACTAAGCGTTCACGTTTATCGTTTGCAACTTGGCTAGGGGGGCAGGTGTGTTACCTATAGTACCATAGCATAGCTTAGCATAATCAGCTTTATAATAGATACTCCCACTACTGCGAACTTAGGCCTCCACTCTAAGACAGAGCATGGGCCGTAATCGCAAAACCGTGTCTTCGAAGGTCTAGGCCGCCAGTGTCCTTCCGATGTTTTACCGATTAGGCCAGTCAAAATCGACATCAAACATCGCAAACGCGCATGTATCTACGATTTTTTTATATGTTGTTAGGTTCCTTGAGAGTAGTTTACACCCAAGTTTGCAACCCTGAAAACGCTGTGCTATTCCCATGGTGCTCAAAAAATTTTGGCACATGTTAAGATTTTTTCGAAAAATCTACCTTAACAAAGTGTTTTTCAAGTATCTTTGTCTTACTAAATTTACTACAATTTGAGCTTAACCCCAGCACTCTAGGTCCATTAGTTGCAGAGATACAGCCTGTCAAAGGTAGGCATTTATTTTTAAAAGTTAAAATTTTGTGTTTGGGTCACATTCACACGTACTGGCTAAACTAATGGTATTACAGAAAAGTAAGAGGCAAGAATTTGTAGAAAATTTAATTAGCTTAAATTTGATGCCAAAGTAGTCCTCAAAAACAGTCCACACCTACTCACTCCCACAAATACTTTTCACCGGGTGGTTGGGTAATATCATCTCTCCCCTAAATTGATCCTTCTCTTGCTCAAGTAGGTTCAAATCACAATACTCAGCGATTCGAACTTGCAACCGCTTGACCAATAGGCGGTCTTTTTAGTCACTATGCCATTGTTAACTTCATTATATATGTAACGGTCATTTTACGTAGCAGACATGAGACAACACCTAATGTATGTATTCTTTAACCCTGAAAATACTGATTTCATTTGAATGTTCTATTTATTCTTACAAACCGAGGATTTATTTTTATCTTGAGATAATAAAAAAGGCAAGATATCTAAGTGTTTCGTAAAATAGATAATATTCTCAAAGATTTTATCAGGACCTACAAGAAAATTGACTCATCTATACTAATAGATAGATAGATAGAACACCAAACCAACCAACCTTTATTGTACACCAAAAATACAAATTACATTAGGAACTTAAAATTAATATTGTGTCACAATGGGCGGTCTTATCGCTAAAAGCGATTTTTTACAGACAACCTTTGGATGGATTTGACAAAGAAGGAGCAAAAAGATACGCAGGTAGTTCGTAGTATACTATTTATATATATACAATACATAAACTAATAAATTTCATATAATACAAACAATATATATATTTAAATTTATACTTATGAAAGCAAAAGGAAATGATGTACGTAATGACGACATTCAAGAGGAAAGGTAGTGATCCTTAACCATATTTTTAAAAATCGTGAGTGTTTGAGCTTGCCTTACCGACACGGGCAAAGCATTCCACAGCCGGACTGCTTGAACTGTAAACGACTTGTCATAAAAATTGGTGGAATGGCTTGGCATCTCCAGCCCCAAGTTTTCCGATGACCTAAGATATCTAGTATGTGTGTCATGAAGGAACTTGAAACGTTCTTTAAGATATGCGGGGGTTTTAGGATTGAACAGAACACTGTAGAGCAGAGACAAGATGTGTACGTTCCGGCGAAGACGTATTGGAAGCCACTTGAGTTTCGTACGAAAATCGGATATGTGATCATACTTGCGCAAGCCAAATATAAATCGTATGCGAACATTTTGAAGTCGCTCAAGTTTATCAAGTTGTGCCTCAGTGAGATCGAGATAACTGACATCAGCGTAGTCAAGGATAGGGAGTAAGAGGGACTGAGCAAGTGCAATTTTAGTGGCAGTTGGCAGAAAGTTACGCAACCGTCTCAGGGACTTGGCAGAAGCAAATATTTTGCGACTTACCTCTTGTAATTGGGGACCCCAAGAAAGATGTTTGTCTATCCAAACGCCTAAGTTCTTAACCTTCTCGCTTATTGGAATAGCAGTACCGTTGAATAGAACCTGAGGCAGCTGGGACCAGTTTATCTTGGGCATCAACCTAGAGCTGCCAACAACAATGACTTGAGTCTTCGATGGATTAACCTTCAAACCGTGTGCCTCACTCCACTCACAAATTGAAGCCAAGTCCTGGTTAATGATGTTAATAGCGACATCCAAATCCGTATGGGGAGTTTGTCTATAAACTTGCAAATCATCAGCATAGAGGTGGTAGAAGGAAAGAAGTTTTTTGGAAATAGAATTTATGAAAATTGCGAAGAGTAAAGGAGATAAGACGCCACCCTGAGGAACACCGGCAGAAGTATAACACCAAGAAGAACAGGACTCATCTATGGAAATACGTTGCCGGCGGCCATACAGGTAACTACGAAACCAGTCAATCACCGTTGGAGATATGTTAAGAGAGCGAAGTATGGCGAGTAGGATATCGAAATCGACGGTATTGAAGGCGTTGCTAAAATCTAGTAAGCAGAGAACCATCATATTTCCTCTCTTCATACCTAGACGTATGTCATCAGAAAAGTTTACTAGGGCTGTGGTGGTGCTATGACCAGGACGAAATCCGGATTGGAATGGATTCAGCAGACTATTCTTGCAAAGAAAAGCACTGAGCTGATTGTGGACCAGGCGTTCTAGGACTTTAGAGAGGAAAGGCAGTATGGAGATTGGTCGATATTCTGAAAAGGAAGTAGGGTTTGATTTTTTGGGCAAAGGAGTAATTTTGGTCTCTTTCCATATTGATGGAAAGACACCGTTGGAAATGGAATAGTTAAGGATATAACACAGGATAGGAAGGATTTCGTCAAGGACAGGGAGTATCATTTTCCGACTGACACAATCACTGCCAACTGCGTTAGACGTGATTATAGTTTCAATCACGTCTAACTCTCTTAACATCACAATCAGAGAATTGACTAAAATTAAATAGCGAATGATCCGGAGTTGGAAAAATAATAAAAATTATACTAATATTGTAAAGTTGAAGTTTGTTGGTATGTAGGGGGTACCTAATCTCTAAAACTGCTGAAACGATTTTGAAATGTTTTTTATTTATTTATTAAACACTTTATGCACAAACGTACAGCGGCGGACTTAATGCCTAAGGCATTTTCTACCAGTCAACCTTAGGGTGATGCAGAGATAAATAGTGGTAGGTGCAATAAAAGAGAGAGAAAATCCAAATAAGAAAAGATATACTAATAAACCATAAATATCATACAATTATACAACACATACACAAATTAATAAACTATCTACATATATATCTATACTAATAAAGTCAAACAATTAGTTCAAATCGACAATTTGAAAACATTAACGCTGTGATGACACTACTGCCAACTTCTTACGAATTAGCTCGCGAACTTTAGTTTTTTCAGTAATATGTAGCTGGACTATCTCTGTGTGCTGGCCATAAATTATTTTCATATCATGAGTGTTGCGGGCGAAGAAGTTAACAGATGTTAGTAGGTAAATAAAATTATGAAGCGAACCAAATTTGGTACCTAAAGTTACTTTTATTTGTTCTTAAGGTTAGTTACATTAGAGGCCCTACCACGATCTTTAAAGCGATCCATTTTACGACTGCAACTGTTAAAGGGATTATGGAGCTATATAGGGTGTATAGCGAAACTATCCGAAACTAGATATCCGTAACCGGTATAATTTTATTCCTATATTCATATCCGTATCCGGATCCGAAATTTCTTATCCATTACATCCCTGGGACCTTACCATGATGTGTTAAAATGTCAGGCATGCGAGCGAGAAACAGGGATGGAGCTATACACCCTACTACCCTAGTGATGCAACGGAAGTGTCTTAACGGAAGCGGAATCGGAAACAGATGTCAAAAGTAAATCTTTGCGGATGCGGAAGCGGAAACGGAAGTGTTAATACTATGATGAAAAAGCACAATTTTATTTTTTTAAAACAACAGAAGGTTTACGTCGTAATCACGTCACGAGGCGCGGTGATGCACAGAATGAACCAAAAAAATATAATAATAAAAAAACTCGTTGCGACCCGTTTGTGTTCCGCCCCCGCCTCCTCCGCGCCTCTTCCGATGTGTCCAGTCGTCCACGCGCCCCCCACCCCCGCGCTCCTCGCTGTATTCTTCCGTTTAAAGTTCTGTTATAAATTTTGCGGAAGCAGAAGCGAAAACGGATGTGAAAAAGCTTGCGGAACTTCTGCAGAAGCGGAAGCAGAAACAGAGTTCTGTTGCAACACTAATACACCCTATATAGCTCTATCCCTTTAACAGTTCAGTTTAGCTCGTAAAATGGATTGTTTTAAGAGCTCGGTAGTAGCTGTAGGGGCATCTTGTTACAATTACTGTCTCGATTTTAGCACGTTCTTTAATGGACATGATAAGACTTAATCACCTCACACAGATTCGCTTCGCATCACGTTTTACTGAAACCGTGAACCAATTTCTGAACTGTATTTAAGACTGCAATATAAGTACTTTCATTAGGCAACTAGAACATTGATTTGACCCATTTACAATCTTAAATGGGTATGGAATAACCGAAATGCATTCGAGAAGGCAAACGGTCATTTTTAAATATCGAATGTTTATCACATTTTTATTGCAGTTTTTTCTGTAGAATTAATTTTTCTGATTCATTAACTGGATCAGTCAGGCCTGACGGTTAGGATCGATAGTAAAATACTTACCGACGATTTCTGGGTGTCCTAGTTTGTTGATGCTTAGACTGTGGGTTAACAAGGCAAAGGTAATTGTCAAGAGCACTGTTTTCTTTACCCTTCGGTTGAGTAAGAGCGCGCACATGCTCTGGCGCAGCGCCACTGATAGTCGCCACATTACTACGGCTTACTGATACGATATTTCACGACAATACATATAGACACACACATGTATGTTGAAAGGCAAATAATAATTAGTTTTTGTTTTACCCGTGACAGTCGGTTTACCAGTTATAATTTTCAAATAAATATATTCGCGAATTAATGATTAGCTGCGATTTGGTTCAAAATGTATCTAATAGGAAGGAAAATATTAGAAATGTATTTATTCGTATTTCCTTAATTTATCACACTAATGAATGATAAATGATATTTATTTTGCAAATTTGTTTTTAAAACACATTTACACGTCAATTTTTTCGTCAATTTAAACTAGATTGTTTAATTTATTTCATCACCACTGCTCTCAAAACGGCGAAGGAAAACATCGTGAGAAAACCGGCATGTCCTAGAACCAAAAATTCGAAGACATGTGACATCCATCAACCCGCACTGGGCCCGCGTGGTGGATTTCCATTCCCTCTCCTAGAGAGGAGGCCTGAGTCCCAGCCTATCCCAGCAGTGAGAATGCTAAACTAGATGAGGCCGGTGTTTCCTAGCTGACTACCCTGAGAAGAAACACCGAAACAAACTCAGGGGTCAGTTGGAATTTCTGCAATTTGCTTTTAAAAAAAGTTAAACGCGAATATGAAAGATCTGAATTTCGGAAGGCTGTACGTGATCCAAAAGCAACTTGGCGCCTCATCAAACAAATTGGTAACTTGGATTAGAATAAAAATGCACCGACGGAACTAATTAATTGCCGTGACGATCCCATGTGCTCATTGAATGGGGTCAATCAGTACTTTGCAAGTGTTGGTGAGAGTCTGGCTTCCAAAATTACTAAGTCAGATTTTTATGCTTCATGCATCAGGAACAAGGACAAACCATCTACTTCTTCTCCTGCTCCATCCATGGTGTTGCATGAAGTGAATGAAGGCGAAACGTATATACTAAACCTTAAAGACAATTGTGCTATAGGGCATGATGGTATATCGGCTGATGTCATTAAGGCCTCTCGGCATCTGATTACCCCTGCTCTTGCACATATTTTTAACCTGTCCATCTCCTTAGGTGTTTTCCCAGATGTTTTTAAGACAGCTGTTGTCCATCCAATATTCAAAGCGGGAGACAGAGGCAGTGTTTTAAATTACAGACCAATATCAGTACTCACAACTCTATCAAAAATATTTGAAAAAATAATTAATTCAAGATTGATAAACTTTTTAAATCAAAATAAAGTCCTAGCGCAGAACCACGGCTACGGCTTTCGAGCTGGTAAGTCTACAGAAGATGCAGTTTTGGAACTAACAGACACAATTACTTCTAACTTTAATAATAAACAAAGAACCATTGGAATATTTTTAGACTTATCCAAAGCTTTTGACACTGTCTCTGTCCCGTTGCTACTTAAAAAGCTAGAAAGTGTTGGTATTCGTGGCACTGTTTTTGATATTTTCCACAGCTACTTGTCGAATCGTAGGCAGGCGGTAAAAATTAGTAGCCACCTAAGCGCTGAGGAGGAATTGTCCTTTGGCGTACCTCAGGGTAGCGTGCTTGGACCCAGCCTCTTTCTTATTTACGTGAATGAGCTGTGTCGACTGTCCCTGCCAAACACAAAAGTTATCGCATATGCTGACGATACAGTTCTCTTAACTCAAGGTAAAAATTGGCCCGACACTCTTAAAGCTGCAGAGTATGCTCTTGGGGTGGTCATGAAGTGGCTCACTATTAACCTTCTCACACTTAACGTCAGTAAAAGTAAATTTATCCCCTTTACTCCTGGTATTGGTAGCCAACCACCAATATCATTCAAAGTTAAAGCACACACGTGTCTCAACAAAAATATTACTCCTTGTGACTGCATTCCCGTTGAACGTATAAACAATATTAAATACCTTGGCGTGTATATTGATAACCTCCTAAAATGGAAAATGCAGGTAGACTCAATTGTAACGCGTGTGAGAAGGTTAATATACATTTTCAAAAAGCTAAGATCGGTTGCGGATTTCGATTGCCTGATTGCAGTCTATTTTGCGCTGGCTCAATCAGTTCTCGGATATTGCATTACCTCATGGGGAGGAGCATTAAAAACAACCATGTTGCGATTGGAAAGTGCACAGAGAGCAGTGTTAAAGGTTATCGCAAATAGGCCCATTAGATTCCCAACCCTCTTTCAACTCTGCAAAGTCCTTACTGTTAGACAGCTCTTCATACTGCAAACAGTTGTCAGAAGACATGGACAGCTGTACTACGATCCCAAATGTGCCACTGTATTGCGTCGCGCGGATAGAATCTGTGCTACAAAACGCTGCAGAACTGTAGCTGTGAGTTACAGTTTTAGACACATTAGCCCTAGGCTCTACAATAGAATAAATAAGGAAATAAATATATACCCTCTAACGAGGAATGTTCTTAAAAAGAAATTAAACGATTGGCTAAGATCAAAAACTTATGATGAAAGTGAAAAACTTATAGAAATGTAACATCACAAGGTCATACTACATACACTCTCCTTACATACACCCTTACACACCCCTCCACTCCACATCTTCACTACATACACACTACACACCACGCACTATTTTAAGTTAGGATAAGTAAATATTGTAATGTTTAAGATATGGAACTACTCCTGTTATGTTTCTGGAGGTGGGCGTTGATAGCTGCGCCTCAGTTTCAAACTATTGCAGCTATCATCGTACATAAATAAATTGTTACATTTGTTTCTAGTTTCAAATAAAGATTATTATTATTATTATTATTTAGGTGAATAGGCTCTTGAATGAAATGAAATGAAATTTTTAGCAATTCGCCTTAGATCAGTCACATTATATATTTATACTATTAATAAAAATATAAGATAGTTATTTAATTGATTTATGCGTAAATTCCTGATACAAGAGCGAGCGATGTGAGCTCCGAATTTTACCCTTTTTTATTTTACCCGCAGGCTTTGGGAAAGGATCAATTTTGCTATGAGAAACTGGAAGTTTGACATTTTATTATTTATCGAACTGAATCTGACATTGTATTATCTAGTAACTGAATCTGACATTTATTATTTATCGAACTGAATCTGACATTGTATTATCTATTAACTGAATCTGACATTTTATTATTTATCGAACTGAATCTGACATTGTATTATCTATTAACTGAATCTGACATTTTATTATTTATTGAACTGACTCTGACATTGTATGATCTATTAACTGAATCTGACATTGTATTATTTATTAACTGAATCTGACATTTTATTATTTATCGAACTGAATCTGGCATTGTATTATTTATTAACTGAATCTGACATTTTATTATTTATAGAACTGAAACTGACATTGTATTATCTATTAACTGAATCTGACATTGTATTATCTATTAACTGAATCTGACATTTTATTATTTATCAAACTGAATCTGACATTGTATTATCTATTAACTGAATCTGACATTTTATTATTTCTTGAACTGACTCTGATATTGTGTTATCTATTAACTGAATCTGACATTTTATTATTTATCGAACTGAATCTGACATTGTATTATCTATTAACTGAATCTGACATTTTATTATTTAATGAACTGACTCTGACATTGTATTATCTATTATCTGAATCGGACATTTTGTTATTTATTGATCTAAATCTGACATTGTATTAACTATTGAAATGAATCTGACTTTGTATTATTATATTTATTTATCTCAGGACCCTAAGGTCCTGGACCTTTGGAAGGCGTACGAGGAGCCGAAACCAACTCGCAGAGGCCCTTTTAGACGCTTTTAATGGAAAGTGGTACGAACCGGTGATTATCCCTGTACGCACTATGCTAGTGTATCCAAGGACAACCCCCGGTTGGTGGGAAACTATTGCGACATATGGAAAACTAAGATATAAGGCTATGGTTTTTGGAGTCTTAAGTGGACTGGTTACCAGGAAATATGTTAAGACTATGGCCCCTGCCTAAACAATGTTTTTAATATCCATCGACAAAAGGCAGGGGGTGACTTGCACACTCAATAAATGGGCCCCCATAAACGGTCGCTAGCACGAAGTGACGTAGCAACAAGAGGGCAAGATATCCTGAGGTGCTTAAGGAGTGGAGAGGTATACCACGGCTATCAGGACAATCCCGGAAGTACGGTCAAGATCCCTACCAGCACCTTACTGGATTATACATCCTTCTCCCGAGCACGTTTGCTCTTGCGAATCTCCACTCAAGCCAGCCAATAAAGGCAAGAGAGAGGTGGGAGCTCTGTTCCTCATCAGTGTTCACTACGGCCGGCCAATAAAGGCAAGCCGGAGATGAAGAACAAGAATTTTCCCGGGAGATCGGGTCCGTGGGGTCGCTAATGCCCAACAGTTCACCACAAAACTGCCCTGCGGATGTATTATTATTATTATTAATTTTAACTTTTTCAAATTGTAACTGTAATGTAATTATGGGTATTCCAAGCCTGAAATAAATGAATTTATTATTATTATAATTATGGCTGGTCACTGAAAAATAACCCTGTTAGGACTTGATTTCGGGAAAAAGGAAATGTTTTTCTTGGATGTGAGTGAAACAAAAAATATTGTATTAAATATTATATTATTATTATATTTAAGGCATATTACTTCTTAACTGGCCCTAGCAGTGGCGATTATCCAGGGGGTGTAGGAAGCGACGCGGGTATTGATGTCAGGGAAGTACAAGTTGGCGCAACCATGTGCATGCGAGAACACACCAATCACGGCACCCGAAGAGTCCAGCAGGGGACCGCCCACATCTCCCTGAAAATGATAAAGAATGCTGTTTTGATAAAAAGCAATGGGACATAATAGGCTAACTACTACTACTACTACTTAGTACTATACCCTATTCAGGGAGCCGTGAGACAAAAGGTAAACAAACCATATATAATACTACTAAATTATAGACCACAGATACTGCAAACATTTTACAATAAAATGTGACGTTTTGTAATCGGGCGGGTTATAACCCGCCATCTTTTTCACTATAGATACGAGAGTGCCGCTTTCAGATATTTTCGTTAAATTCTTGTTATTTTGTTGGTACTTTTGTTGTTTTTATAAAGTTTCTCGTTTTGTTAAGTTTCAAGTTACTGGTTGATTGTTTTGTTTTTGTTATATTGTTATTTTCGTGCTTAAAAAACATGACAGCTCTATCTTATTACAGGTAAGTAGATAATAATGATAGTGTTATTTGCAGTTATAGCTAAGTTTTACGTTAGGTGCAATGTTCGATGAAGAACAAACACTTAGAAATCGGCGATAGAATTTGTTCATCCTCACATATTATTACAAAGGAAAATGCCCCACTGCATCTGTCAGTCTGTAATCTTCTTCTTTTCGTCTGTAATGGACGCGATAAACTCAAAAACAACAGACCGGATTTTCATGCAGTTTCACCAATAGATAGAGTGAGAATGCATGAGAAACGTTTAGGCGTATAATATATATTATAGTAGAAAAAAGCCGGAAATTTAAATAAAATCTAACACCTAGGTACGCGAAACTGGGGCGGGTCGCTGGTTTTGTTTATTTTCGAGCTCTATTACCTCTAAAGGAAACTTACTCTAAAAGAAGAAAGAAAAAGTGGCTGGTACGTACTGAATGCGAATGGACTGAAAGGAAATGCTTAGCTTAGGGGAACAGGTTTAAATGTATTATGTCTGACTTACTGAATTAATCATATCTAAAACCTTAGGGATGTCGCCAAAGACGATTGTTTATATCGATTAAAAAAAACATTTCGTTAACGAGCCGCTGTTACTTTTGGCCATTTGTCGTTTTTGCAACGCGTAACTTATCAACACCATCATTTCAGCCGAAAGACGCCCTTTGCTGGACATAGGCCCTCGAGCGTCACCACAAGCCACAAGGAACTATTCTGCACTCAGCCTGTATCACGATAGCAGCACCGCAGAATCGTGGTTACGTCGGCGAAAGTACAAGACCAGCGACAGAATCGTGACTTTTGCGACTGTATCACTACGAAATCGCAGCAAAAAGTCGCAGTTAGCGATTTCCCTTATAATAACTTACCTCGCACTGTCCGTTTACGCCGACATCTAGCCAACCAGCGCAGATCATGGTGTTAGTAACAGTGAACCCTGACTGGGGTTCGTTGTGACGGTTGGTGCAGGTTTGTTGGTTGACCAGAAACACCTGTGCGACTTGCAGCCGCTCTGAAGGCGTCGCGTCAGCACCGGCCTGTTGAACGGAGAGGTCATTAAAAGCAGATAGAAGATTTGGACTGACAAAAATCTTCCTAGATTCATCTTCGGAAGTTCCTGTTTATCAAAGTTTCGAATAGGTACATCCCATTCTGTGACTGAACGTATTCTACCCACTCTTCAACATAACCTTTCCGCTGGTTTGTATCCTATTGTATTAAGGATTTTGTTTTAGGTGGGAAAATCATCTAATGACAATCGCGCTTTTGGGCGTAGCGGGAGATAGTGTCAGACTTTTACTGACTAAAAACCCACTTAAAAAAAAAGAAAGAAAAACTGTTTACTTCTGTTTTCTTCTTCTTTTGTTTTTTGTTGACTTCTGTTCCTTCTTTGCCATTTTTCCAGGGCCCCGGGGATATCTTTCGTATCACCCATGACCCCAGTAGGCTTCGACCCTGCTGGGCCCCTACGGTTGCTGAGTTTGCTGACATCTCCTTGAGGCGAGCGTGGAACACTACGCGCCGTCGACGACTTGGGCTCGGTCCGGACGGTTACCGGACGATCGGACGGCGAGCTACCCATTGCTCGCCGTCCGCAAGCCCGCGCCTGCGGTGGCCGGAAATCGGGATCGGAATCCCGTGCACGTGCGGCCTCCTCCTTTGCTAGCATTACTGCTTCCCAGAAGGGGGCGACCGCCTGCTACTCCTCCTCGCTCTGGACCATGGCCGGGCCTTGGTACAAGCCCCGGCGCAAGAGATCGCTGCCACCAATCGCCCCCACGAGGACACGGCGGTGCTCTGCCCAGGTGGGGCACACCTCTATCGTGTGCTCCACCGTGTCCTCCGGGCGGTCCACACAATGGTGGCACCCGGGCGTTTCTTCCGCACGAATCCGGTGCAGGAACCTCCCGAACTGACCATGTCCGGTAAGGACTAGCGTCATGCGGAAGGTAAGGACGCCGTGTTGTCTTTCCAGCCACTCCTCAAAGAGGGGGAGACATACCGCCATAATTATGGCGTGCTCAGTGTCCATTGTATTAAGGATTCAGTTATATCTGTTGATTTGTGCGGTTTACGGCGAAAACTCGTCGCATTAAATTCGCATCGCGTTGTCAAATCAAGTAAAGGTTTTGATACAATATGATGGAGGACTCTCGACTCACGACACGCTAAAAGAAAAAGAGAAAACAGGTAACAATGACTTACAGAAGTAACTCCCCATCCGACAGCCCAGACCGTCTGGTCGTCTCTATACGTGTACCCAGTTCCTACGATATTGGCAGCTGCGATCAGGTTGGGCTGAAAGCTGATGGGCAGGTTCGTCCTGATCACTGCGATGTCATTGACTAGGGTCGCTGGCGCGAAGCTATCGTGGGGCGTGATGCGATTGATGACGTAGATCATTCCTCCGGAGTTCGCATTGTTGGAGCCTACCCTGGCTCGCCACCAAGCGAAATGGTTTAACCTGTAACAAGATGTGCAGTTTTGTTTTTGCCCGATTACTCAAACGCAAAGCTTGTGTTTTTTTTTAACAATGCTCGAAGATTAGGTTAGGTTAACGCAGATAGTGGATAGCGTTTTTTATTTTTAAGGTGGGGAATCATCCAATGACTTCTTGTGCTCTAGGGCGGAGCGCGAGGGAGTGTCAGATTTTTACTGACTTTTTAGTCAGTAAAAATCTGACACTCGCACACTACACACCTATTATGTTCCTTCTTTGCCTTTCAAAGTCAAAGTCAAAGATTTATTTGCAGATAAATATGGTTATAAAAGGTCTTACAATGGTTATAAATATAATAGTAGCTTAGTATATTAATTAATCATTAGCGTTTGCTCGCGGCTTCGCCCGCGTACATAAAATATAGCCTATGACACTCGGGAATAAAGCAGCTTTCTATCGGCGAAAACGTTTTAGCAATCGGACCAATACTTTCAGAGATTACCTCCTACAAGCAAAAAACAAACCTTACCTCTTTGTAATATTAGTATAGATAACATGCAAATTTTTATTATAGGTAAAATTAATGACATATTACATATTTGCGTTCCAGAACTCCCCATCCCACTCCCCACACACTCCCTATCCATTGGTTTCCCTTTCGGAAGTCAACTCATGGCTCTAGTAGACCTCGGCCCTGCTGGGCCCCTACGGTTTTGCTGACATCTCTTTGAGGCGCGCGCGTGTAGATTACTACGTGCCGTCTACGACTCGGGCTTGGACTTCTGGATGGCGAGCTACCCATTGCACGTCATCCGCAGTATAACCCACTGATAGGGTAAAGAAGATGAGCACTTAGTAACAGTAGTGAATTATCCAGTAAATATCTTGACTTGACTCGCGATAAGGTAGAGTTCAGCAATAATTGTGTCCATAGACAAACAAACAAATAATAATATTCCACAACTATCACACAACGCCGTCTAGTCCCAAGCTAAGCAGAGCTTGTGTTATGAGTACTAGACAACTGATAAGCATACATAAATATTTCTAAATACATACATATTATAGATAAATTACACCAAGATACAGAACAAATGATCCTGGGTGGGAATCGAACTCACGACCTCCGGCATAGCAGTCAGGGTCACTAACCACTAGACCAACTGGCCAGGCAAACGGTATAATTATAATAGTCATGACACTAAAAAAAATCTTGTAGTACCCACGCTAAATAGCTGAACTTACTCTCCATCGGTATAGAAGCAGGATGCTGCAGACAAAATGGCCGTCGAAGTCAGGATGGACCCTCCACACTTTTGGACGTAGGCTCCTGAGCCCTGGTTGGTCAGCAGAGCGGTTAAGAAGGGATACTCAGTTATATTTGCATTCTCTCCACCAGCTATTCTTGAGTTAAATCCTGGAAGAAGAGTGTCAAAGATAAGGTGTTTGAAAATTTTTAATCTAAGCTATCTACCAACTACTTGTAGTTACTGCCCCTCAGAAACTTATCCAGGGAAGAAAAGAGACATGGTTAGGAAAATAAATAATATATAAAAATAATAATATTCCACAAACTTTTACACAACGCCGTCTAATCCCAAACCAGTAGAGCTTGTGTTACACAACTGATAAACATACTTATATATTTCTGAATACATACATATTATAGACTAGCTTTTGCCAGCGGCTTGGCCCGTGTGAAAGTCTGTTTCTCCATATAAACTTTGGACGTTCGTTTCATCCTTTTAGGGGGTGAATTTTGGAAAATCTTCACTTAGTGCTCGCTTACGTCATTAAAGGAAACCTTGTGCAAAATTTCACGCTTCAAGTCCCAGTAGTTTTGGCTGTGCGTTGATATGTCAGTCAGTCAGTTTCTTCTTCTTATATATATAGATATTTGTCTTGGGTAGGAATCGAATCCACGACCTCCGGCATAGCAGTCAGGGCCACTAACCACTAGACCAACAGGCCAGTCAATAAATAAATCATGAAGAATTCTTTTTTTTTTCATTGAGTAACCATTATTTAATATTAATACAGTTTCCTGGTCGCTCGGTGATATTGCACCCAGACATGACATGTTAATAAATGATGTCCACACGCGTACGGACTTAAATTTTCATAACGTCAAAGTTAAATGTATTTGTTACAGATATTATAATGTTATGGTACATGGTGTTAATTATAAAATATCGTTTCATTATATTCTGGCTTGCTGAGCATACAAATGTTGTATGCACAAATGGTTTTACACTGTGTAGGTGCAGGTTAAATTACTGCTCATTAAACAGGGGGGTACCTCAAAGTAAGATTGTTTCATTCTTATTTCAGTGTGGGTAAGAGACAGAGCTATACAGGTTGTCTAGCGCCATCTCTTACCCACACTGGAAATAAGAATGAAACAATCTTACTTTAAACGTCATGGTACAGGTCCAGATGTACGACTTGGAGTTGATGCGAGATTGTCCTTTGTGAATTTGACATCTCGCTTTAACTCCAGGACGTTATTCGGTATTTACTGGCCCGAGAAAATCTCATCTGTGGGAATGCTCCAGTGAAGCCTCGATCGACCAACAGATCAAATGTCGTCGTCGAAAGTGGAACTGGATTAGCCACACGCTCCGAAAAGACCCTGAACAAATACCAAGGCAAGCCCTAGACTGAAATCCTCAAGGAAAGCGTAAACGTGGTCGCCTTAAGCAGACCTGACGACGAACGGTCAACGCAGAGACGAAGAACATAGGGAAGACCGGAGCGAAATGAAACGCGACGCTCAAGACCGAACGGGATGGCTGCGCACTGTGGACACCCTCTGCTCCACTCTTCGTTGACGGCGCGCGTGGAACACTATGCGCCGTCAAAGACTCGGGCTCGGTCCGGACGGTTACCAGACGGCCTGACAGCGAGCTACCCATTGCTCGTCGTCCACAGCATATCCCACTGTTATGGTAAAGAAGATGAGCGCTTAGCAACATTTGCTTGATGAATTAGTGACCCGCCCCAGCTTTGCTCGGGTGCAAATTGTAAACATAAATCGTCTTCGTTTATTTTTCTGTCTATTAATGAAAACCGCATCAAATCCTTAAGTGGAGTTAGCAGATAAACAGACGCAGAGAGTGACTTATAGTACTGGCCTAAGGGCTATATTTCACCTGGACACCATGGCGGCGCGACCAGTCGCCGCTACCTACAAAATGTATACAGCTCTATAGAGCCTGGTGTCACCTGGTGTCCGTTTGGTTGCGCAACCAATTTGGCGGCGCGACCAACTCAGACGCGTGCACTTAAGGTTCATTTTGATACTGTCTCAGTGTGGTGTAGCGACTCTGGTGCCTAGTTTGGTAGCTTACGGACACCATGGCGGCGCAACTGGTCGCTCCACCATGGTGTCCCGGTGAAATATAGCCCTAAGAGCGCGTGGCTGCCAGAGTTTCGTCATTTCATAAAAGCTTATAGTTTGTCAGTGCATGTCCCCAAACACAGGTAGGAACGATGCCCTACAAAGGCACCTCTAAAGGTGGGTCTACACTCCTCCTACCTAGTGGGTCCTCTAGAGTCGGTAGACACTACACTAAGTAGACCCACCTTAAAGGTATCACACCTTTGTTACCTGTAAACTGCCAAAGCCATCATAACTGAAAATTCGTAGTAGGGAATTGTTCCTACCTGTGCTGTAGACATGCACTGACAAGGTATAAGCTCTTGTACAATGACGAAAATCTGGCAGCTCTAATCTCACTCTATACTAGTGCAGCACCTTTGCAGCTACTTTTGCTTTGTAAAGTTTATGTTTGGTAAGTTTTACATTACGTAAATCTTATATATATATATATTTATATATATATAAAAGAAAGTCGTGTTAGTTACACTATTTATAACTCAAGAACGGCTGAACCGATTTGGCTGAAAGTTGGTGGGGAGGTAGCTTAGAACCAGGAGACGGACATAAGATTTTTTTTTTTTTTGAGTAGGGTAGAGCGAAGCCGCGGGCAAAAGCTAGTAAGATATAAATGAATCTAACGATCATGTTTTCATAATCATGTGACCTACTGACCTCATTTTCTTTTGAGCTGTCATTGTAGCAATAGATTTGAAACCTGTGTAAATAGTAGAAAATTTGTGAGGTCTTGGAGGTATTTTTTCGAGGAAAATTCAGTGGCTGTTTAAATTAATAGCAAATTGGACACTTGATTCAATATTTTTTTATTATGTTTATCAAAAAGTAACTTTATCCAAAATCGCAAATAGAAAGAATTTTTCAAATTCGTTCAATATTTAATCAAGTTTGAAACTTCAAATCTGGTGGAAGGGGAAACTGTCAAGTAACAGTATAAGGATGCACATACTGAAATGTGACGTCACCACCATTAGGTTGCGTGTGCTCAAAAGAGATAACGAGTATATTGCCACCACGCTCCCACTCTTCCTCAAACCAATATTTGGCATGCTAATTAATAATAATAATATAATAATAATATTCCACAACTATCACACAACGCCATCTAGTCCCAAACTAAGCAGAGCTGGTGATATGAGTACAAGACAACTGATAAACATACTTATATATTTCTAAATACATACATATTATAGATAAGTTACACCCAGAAACAGAACAAATGATCGTGCTCATCACACAAACATTTGTCCTAGGTAGGAATCGAACCTACGACCTCCGGCATAGCAGTCAGGGCCACTGACCACTAGACCAACAGGCCAGTCGATATATATGTTAGTCTGTGAGATATGTATCTATGGGCCAAGATGCCTGAAAATAAATGATTTATTATTATTATTAATTGCTGTTTCATTTAATAACCAATTTTGATGTTGTTTTCATACCAAGTTTTCTTTTTAGTATTATTTGTTGTTTAGTATAAAATATTGTACAAAAATCATCATCATCATATCAGCCGAAAGACGTCCACTGTTGGACATAGGCCTCCTCCAATTGTCGCTACAATGAACGGTCCTGTGCGTCTCGCATCCATCGGATTCCCGCAACTCTTACCACCTGGGGGGTTACCATGATGTTCAAAGCAAGATTGTTTTATTCTTATTCCAGTGTGGGTAAGAGACAGAGCTATATACAGGTTGTCTAGCGCCATTTCTTACCCACACTGGAAATAAGAATGAAACAATCTTACTTTAAACGTCATGGTACAGGTCCTGGTCCAAGGTGGATCGATAACCTCATCGGTTCACCTTGGACTTTCGTGCGTCTTCCGGTACGCGGTTGCCTCTCCAGAACCTTTCGGCCCCAACGGCATCTGTTCTACGAGCAATGTGCTCTGGCCAATTTTAATAATTGATTTTTAGTGGATATTGTTGTGTTACCAATCTGCTAATATCAGTTTGTAAGGTAGGGATTTTGTAAAAGAGTTACCGCCGTCCTGGAAAGCAAGGGGCAACTGAAGGAACACAGTTTGTTTAGTTATAAAAGTCTGACACTTTTTCTCGCTCCACACAGAGTGGGAGAATTTAATTGATGATGGATGGATGGAGGATCCCCACCCCAAAAAAAAAGATAGTTGTCTATAGTACACTAGCCTTTTTATATGCCCGGTTTTTTTTTTGGTGGGAAAATCATCCAATGACATAGTGACAGACACGAGATAGTGTCAGACTTTTACTGACTAAAAACCCACTCCTGTTCCTTCGTTGCCTTTCGTACCAGGGCCGAGTCTTCCTTTCAGAAGCAGACCCTTGGCCCCAGTAGGCTTCGACCCTGCTGGGCCCCTACGGTTTGCTGACATCTCCTTTTGGTGCGAACTTCTAAAACTGTGCCCTTTGAAAAAAGATGAATAACTAATAGGCTCTTAATAAACTAGTGCGCCTCACCACCAACGATTACATCACTACTACAGGTGGGATCGCAGTCAAGCACTAGTTTATATCAATTTTAAAAAAAAAACTTTTAAAAATATTCTATTTTATTTTTACTGATCATACGCACAGAATCTTAGTAAGTTTGTCGACTTATAAAGATTTTTATAATAAACAAGGAGCAGGAGCGTGAGAAGCGAACTCGAAACTATCTACCTAGTACATACTCTGCCTACCTCATCTAAGAGAAGATTCAGGGCGGCAGGCCAAGGATGGGTTATGCAGAGGGTTCCAGGCACTCACTGCCTAGTTAGCACGCCTTTTTTTTGTTTTCGAGGGGAAACCTTTAAAAGGCGCCCGGACGTTGGGGATAAGTCCGGGGAGTGTTGGATTTTTAACTCACTAAAACCACCTCGGTGATCACCATCAACACGTAGAACGGGCCCCGTTACCTCTCAAAAGACTATTCCGGAATCCCCTCTGTGCAACGCCTGTTGCGGCACATCCCTGAAGAGACTGTATAACGGTCTCCCCTGAGCCTCACTGTGCACGGCAGCACGTGATCACTGTGCCACCGTCTTCCCTGGAATCACTCGATAAGCGAGCAGAGTCCCCACTCTGGGCACCCGTTGTTCCAAATTCCCACTTGTATAGTGCAAGCGGGGTTTCGGCGTGTTAGGCATCGGGGCGGTTGCCTCCCTGAGGCCTTCTTCTCAGAGTGGGATCGGCCTTTCGATCTCGCTCGGCGGCCCCCTTCCATCACGGTCTCACAGAAGGAAGCAACTTCCCTCCAGTTTTCTGACTCCGCCAGCATAGCCCTCACTACTGCTGGCAGAGACAGATTTCGCTCGATCCTGACGACCAGGACTCGTCGCTCAGTGGCCGCTGGACACTCTTCCAGCGTGTGCTAGTTAGCACTCCTGGTAGAGCGCTTCTACACCCTTATCAGTTACTTGATAAATTATAGTTACTGTATATAGGGTGACTGGTAATTAGTGACCGATACTTAAGCACGTGATTGTACTCATGATTACAAACAACTTTTCCAAAGAAACTTTTTTTTATATACTCACTAGTTTGTAGGTACATTCACTGATTAGGTACGTACACCTATGGGTTAGCAACCACCAACCCGCGCGGGTGTTCTATCACTATTGTAGGTACGGCGGCGTCACGCGGGGAACAGCTGAGCGTCGCCGGTCGCAGGCGCGTGCGCGGATTTAAACAGCTGTTTTTTTATTGTGATAAAACTAATGAGAATATAAAAAAGTTTCTTTGGGAAAGTTGTTTGTAATCATGAGTACAATCATGTGTTTAAATATCGGTCACTAAATATACCAGTCACCCTATATATGCTACTAACTACCAAGCATAATACAAAACTTGGCTCTTGTTTGATAATTTCTGCGTCCTGTGCCTGGGACCGTAGCACCGCTCTAGTTAGGCTGCTTGTGTACGTCAATAAAAGTCACCGGGCCTATGCAAGAATTCGTGTCGTTTCTACACACGAGCTGTGTACACTGCTTTGGCGCTGACCAAGAACAAAATCTTGTCTATGTGATGGCCAGATCTTAGAATTGATCATTTCATGATAAGGCCAACTATAACCGAGTAATTAAAAGTGATCAATTTCAAAGATCTGACCACGACATCTAAGTATAAATAACTACAACACGCAACTAAGTACACCAACAATCACCACCACCAGCCACCAGCAACTTGCTAAGGGTGCGATAGGTGAGGTATGTGAGAGGGTGCTACTCGTACGATAAATTTTCGTGCCTAGATCCGACCAAAATCTTATCGTGTACATGATGAATTGGTCCTATCTGCTGCAGACATGGTGAAATTTCTTAGCGTATACAAGCGCTCTTATGGCAATGGATATCTACCAGCAATATATAGTAAACCAATGATGGAAAGGTTGAATAAAATAGATAATACTAACCTCTGACACAAGCGAAGAAATAAATTAAAAATAAAACAGAGATCTTCAACATTTTGTATCACTTCACTGCCCAAATAAGAACTAGATTCATTAAAAAAATGTGTGATAATTATTGATAATGTGACATATCAAAATGATTATCAGAATTATCTAAATAATTATCGTCTACAAATCCGATTAACAAGTGACCTTCGATTGATTAAATTTATAGCTAAATTCATTTATTTATTTACCCGCGGCTTCGCTCCCGTCAATTACCTACCTACCTACCCTGCCCTACCCTACCTTGTAAGTTACCTACTAGGGTAGGCCTTACGCTATTTACCTATCCTTACTACCTACCTACTCTACCCTGTCTACTAAAAAAAAAAACATACAAATAAAAAAAAAACAAAATATAAGGAAAAAAAAAACTGTTTTTCTTTTTTTTTTACCCGACTGTTAAGAAGGGTTATGTGTTTCGCGCGTATCTTGTATGTATGTAATATTCTTTATTACCTCATATCTTCCAAACCGCTGAACCGATTTACATAATTAGCATATCGTTAGATTCGTCTTGTTAACCCAAATGTTCTTAGATAGGTGACGTTGAAAAAAAATCAGCATAACGACTGTGGGACGCTATACATTAGAGTAAAAAATAATATTTTTTTTTTGGTTAGTGCAACATGGGTATCAAATTCAAGAGCTCATCATGAAGATTCCAAAATGGTATATCATGACCATATTAAAAAAAAATACAATAGGAAATAGGTATGTCATTTATTTATCTGCTAACTTGTTGGGTTAGGTTAGGTTACTCGCAACTTCGTTACTCCCCTTTTTTGGGGCAATCGTGTAAAAAAATGTTATCTATTCCAAAATTCCAAAGATATATCCCCCCCCCTGGAAATTAAGTCCCGTTCCCACGGGAAAATAAAAAGTAGCCTAGTTTACTCCTTGTAACATCAACTATCGGTCAGTTGAGCACGCCATAATCATGGCGGTAAGTCCCCTCTTTGAGTATAATGGCTGGAAAGGCGTCACGGCTTCCACACCTTCCGCATGACGCAGGCCCTCACCGGAGATGGTAAGTTCGGAAGGTTCCTGCACTGGATTCAGGCGGAAGAAAATGCTCGGGGATGTCGCCATAGTGCGGATGGATCGCCCGAAGGACACGATGGAGCTTACGGTGGAAGTGAGCCGTGAGCTCGTGGGGACAATCGGCGGTGATGACATCTCGCGCGTCTATGATTCGGAGTAAGGGGGAATGGGTGGCGGCCGCCTCCTTCTGCGAAACAGTAATGCTAGTGATAGAGACAGCCGTACGCGTAAGGGAATGGACATCCTCACGCCCCAACCGTTGAGACCCCCGACTACCAGCTACCGATAGCCGCCATAATCCGACCCCGACTACCAGCCACGGTAGACGCGGGCTTGCGGACGTCGAGCACTGGGTAGCTCGCCGTCCGGCTGTTCGGTAATGAACCGGACCGAGCCCAGTCGTCAACAGCGCGTAGTGATCCTCGCGCTCCTCAAAGAGATGTCAGCAAACCGTAGGGGCCCAGCAGGGCCGATGTCCGCTAGCTAGGACCGCGGAGAATTTCTGAAAGGGAAACCCGTAGTCCTAGAACGCAAAGGGTAATTGAAGGATACAGGTGTGGTTTTAGTTAGTAAAAGTCTGACACGCCCTCCCGCTCCACCCAGAGCGCGAGAAGTCATTTGGATGATATCCCACCTAAAAAAAAAAAACTGCTATCGTAGGCGCGGGCTTTTGGACGATGTGCAATGTGTAGCTCGCAGTCTGGCCGTCCGGCTATTATCCGAACCGAACAGATTTTCGATCTGTGCTACGTGCGAGCGTCCTGTACTACGTGTTTCTTAAAGAGATGTCAACAAAACCGTTGACATCTCTTGGGAGGACTTCTGATAAGATAACCCGTGGTCCTAGAACGCAAAGAGTAATTGAAGGAACCTACCGTTTGGTTTTACTAAGTAAAAGTCTGACACGCTCTCCCTCTCCGCCCTAATCATGGGGGCGGGAAAAGTCATTAGATTATTACCTACCTATATGACTGTCCTGTTGGTCTAGTGGTTAGTGGCCCTGAATGCTATGCCGGAGGTCGTGGGTTTCGATACCCACCCAGTGCAAAATGTTTGTGTGAAGAGCATGATCATTGGTTCTGTGCCTGGGTGTAATTTATCTATAATATGTATGTATTTAGAAATATATAAGAATATTTATCAGTTGTCAAGTACTCATATCACAAGCTCGGCTTAGCTTGAGAGTGGACGGCGTTGTGTGATAGTTGTAACAAAAAAAATATATTAGTACTACCTACCTACCTACTCTACCCTACTAAAAAAAAAAAAGTATCCTATGTCCGTCTCCTGTTTCTAAGCTACCTCCCCACCAACTTTCAGCCAAATCGGTTCAGCCGTTCTTGAGTTATAAATAGTGTAACTAACACGACTTTCTTTTATTATATTGATTTTGAAATCGCGGGAATGGGATTTTGAAATCCCATTCCCGCGAGAAAATTACGTATATTAGCTGGAACAAACCGACAGATCACCAAAAATTTCAAAATTCACATTTTTGTTATAAGTTTCGAATACACTTTGATATACATTTAGAAAACAAATGTTACAACAAACAAACAAACAACAAACAAACAAATGTTGTGTGTGTTGGTATGTGTGTGTTGTGTTGTTGTGTTTGTTGTTATGTGTGTTGTTGTATGAAATATGTACGTCGCTGTCGGAGGACCCAAAAAAAACCAAAATGATTTTAAACTAAATTTAATCAAGGTAAAATTACAAAGTAAAAACTTATAATTAAACTATTACAAAGAGAATTCCTATTCCGATCGATATTAGATCTAGAACGAACAAATAATATTTTATAAGTAATTCGTAAAAGACACATCCGGTAAACAGGGGCATCGAGTGACGAGCGTCGCCAGCGTCGTCAGCGGTTTCGGTTACACGTGTAAGGCTTGTTACTATCTGCTCCATCGAGGCCGGTGCATGCTTGCAATTTACTTAGTAGTGTTTATTATAACACCTCCACCGCCAGATCAGCAACTATTTCTGAAGTTTGAACTGAGGAAATATTGCTGACTGTGTCCTCGGTGCTCCAGATTGTCCAGGCTCCGCATACGTGTTATCTTCTGTGGATTTCCTCTTATCTTCTCGCTTGAACATCTTGTACCGTTTCAAGACCATGAACGTAGCAAGTGCCAGTATACTGAATAGCATGATGTAAAACGGGATTGTTGTATGATAAAGGTATCCCGGTTGTACAGATTGTAGTTGCAGCGGATGCTGCGCCATCACTTTATATTGGGCATCATGCAGTCTTGTAAGGTCAATCGAATTCAGTTTGACCTGTGTAGCTCCCGGCTGGATGCTGGTGTGGTAGTTATCCAGGTGCGTTATCTTCACTGGTTGGCCCTCCACATGATCGTTGAGGTTGGTAATTGTGAATTCAGGGGTGTCCAGGTAGCAGTTCACAGGAATAGTTGCAAGATAACTGCCATTTAGTATGTTGTAATCTTCTCGGCCGCATAAGGTGTGTATCCTGGTTACGTTGGGAAATGATAAAATGTAATGCTTCTCGTCCAATTCTTCCATGGCTACTCTTGTTAGGGATATTGTCGTGATTTCACAGGTGTTGTCGAGAGTTTGGTTCATGATTAGATTCTGGATACAATCGGGATGTTGCCGCAGCTGATGATTCATCTTATCTCCGCAGATGTACCAGGTGTTGTACTTCGGGCATTCAGCCTCTATGTACACATAACCTTTCCTGCTCGTTGCAATCAATGGATAAGGAGGGATAAGGGCCTGCCTAAATTTATTAGGAGCTATTGACAACTTGTAAAGATCGTAATTTTCTATGGCAAATATTGGTACCTTAAATATAATTACTATCTGATTGCCGGAATAATAATAACCTGGTTTTATTATATCATAATACTGCCTAAGCTCTAAGTCTAGTATTTTATCCCTACCATAGAGTTTATCTGACTTCTCAATCATGTGGCGTAGAATTTCAATGCTAATCATAGAATGATGCGAACTGGAACTATGGATGAAAGCTAGGATGTTCTCAATTCTTATCAATTCATTTAAGATCTCATCCAGATTTTCGGTTAATATGGTTAACTGCTGACCAAATTGTGCATACCTAATGATGTTAGCGTCCTTATAAAAATCTTTGTCTAATATTAATTGTAACGTTTCATTTATCTTGGCTTGGTTTGAGACCAATTTCGTGATTATTTCAGAATGCTGGACCATCCATTCTTTACTAATACTAATATGATTATTTAACTCTTCGGTAATTTCAAGGTTATTATCCTGTAAAATTTTGATAGTATTATCGTATTTGACTGCATCCGAATAGTCTAAATTCCCTGTAACGCTTTTAATTATAGATCCTAAACCATCAATGAGACCTCGCTTTACACGGCCGGGCTTAAGAGTATCTAAATGGTGTATGACACTAAGCATTTTATCAGAAAGATAATTTAATTGTACTTCGTATAGCATGTATGTATCATTATTTAAGTTTTGCCTATAATTATCTAGTTGGTCTTGCAATATTCTAATCTTTTCCTCGATATCTTTTATCTGGATATATTGTAAGAAAGTATGATGATGGGTTATGAGTTTTGTTGCGCCAAGCCGAAAAGGGAGTACTCCTGGGCCATCGCCGAGGCTCTCAAGTGTTATTTCCTGGTTTACATCCTGGGCCGCTATCAAATGAGCAGTCAGGACCAGTAGCACCCTGTAACAATTGAGCGCTTTTAGGTACTCTTTTTAATCTACTTTTAGCTACAGGACCACGTTTCTTAGAGGTGTAAATATGGATGGGTAGGTCGGCTAACACGGTGTCCTGAGTGTATCTGGGGGCCGTCTTCTGGCGACTAGCTAAAGGGTTTTTAACAAAAACGCGTTGCTGAGGTTGATATTCAACTTCGGGCTCGCGAGACTTATTACGGTTTTCTATAATGTTAGTACGATCTGTCAAAGAAGACTCATTTATTACGTCATAAACTAATTTCATTCTATCTCGGTGGTTTTGTGTGTATTGCTGCATAAGATGGTTACTTAAATCTACTTCGAATGGGTCACGTGGATCAAAGTGCCCGGTTACGATGTCGATCGGTCGGCATTTAGTGAAGCTATGGATTGCGCTATTGTAAGCCAAAATGCCATAGGGAACAAGATTTACTATGTCTTCCCCTTTATGAGTTAACTTTAAAATACGTAAGTGTTCCAACAAAGTGGAATGAAAACGTTCCACAATTCCATTATCGTTTGGGGCATGAGGCAGTGTTTTATGGTGTGTTATTTTATGCATAGTAATAAATTCACTGAACAGCTGGTTAGTGAATTCTGTTCCATTATCTGATACGATGGTAAGGGGCAGGCCATGGTGCGTACAGAATTTTAACAATGCCTGTATAATACTGACGGCTGTACCATCTCGTATATGATAAGCTTGTGCATACTTGGAGAACACATCCACGATAGTTAAATATTTCTCTGTCTGGATTGTTAGCAAGTCTATATGGACAGTTTCAAATGGCCTACTGGCAGGGGGTACTACTTTGAATTGTTGATTGATCGGATGTCGATCGTACTTAGCCTGGCCACATACCGTGCAACTATTAATGAATTTAGTAATCTCATCTCTCATCTTTGGCCAATAATAACGCTGAGAGAGAGCTAGGTAACATTCGTTTATTCCACGATGGTTGGTTTTTCCATCGTGGTAATGTTTTATAATTTCTTGCTGTCTCAAATACTCCTTAACATTTTCAACTTCCTTTTTAGCTAAAACCAAATTCATTGAAGAACTTTTAAACTTATCTTGAATAATGGGTATTATATCATACATAGCCAATGGGGGATTTATTAACAATGCTGTTTTGACTTTCGGATTAACATATTCCTTTATTACATTTATAATATCAGTTTCTAGGTTTGAACTAGAAACTTGAACACTTGTTCTCGTATGTGTTTCAAAAGGCTTAGATGCTGTAGGGCGTTTTTTAATATCGCCTACCACAGTTATATAAATTTGTCTATGGAATTTATTTAATGGTTCATCGATAATCGGGATTTCAAGAATTGGATTTTCCTGGCTGGTGTGAGCAGAAATCGTGGATGAGTTACTTCTAGAAGGTGGACGCTCAGATGCGTTGGCTACCATAGAACTCGTTTCTTCGTTATTAATTTGAATGCGGGAAAGGGCATCAGCGTTTGTGTTGCTGGAACCCTTCTTGTAAATTACGGTAAAATCGTATTCTGATAATTTGAGCTTCCATCTGGTTAATCTAGAGTTGGGCTCCTTTAAGTTCATAACCCACTGAAGTGGCTTATGATCTGTAATGATCTTGAATTTTCTACCGAACAAGTACGGCCGAAAATATTTAGTTGCCCAAACTATAGCGAGGAGTTCCTTTTCAATAGTACTGTAATTTATCTCGCTCTCGTTTAGTGTACGAGATGCGTAACATACGGGTTTATCTGCACCTATTGGGCCTTGCGATAAAATAGCGCCTAACGCGAAGTTAGAGGCATCGGTTGTCAAAATGAAATCCTTGCCGAAATCCGGGTATTGTAGAATTGGATCGTTAGTTATAAGAGCTTTACATTTTTCGAAACTTTCGGTATAATCAGAATTTATTATAACCTTTCTTCCCTTTTTCAAGCATTGTGTGAGTGGTTTTGTTACTCGTGCGAAGTCCGGTATAAATTTACGGTAGTAACCAACCAACCCGAGGAATTGTTTGATTTCTTTAGGGGTAGTTGGAATCGGGTAATTTTGAATTGCAATAATTTTGTCTGGATTGGGTTTTATCCCGTCCTTTGTTATAATATGCCCTAAGTATGAAGTTTCCAATTTAAGAAATTCAGACTTATATAATTGTATTTTAAAGTTAGAGTCCCGTAATTTCTGGAATACCTTCTCCAGGTTGGTCATGTGCTCCTGGAGCGATGTGCTAAATACAACGATATCGTCCAAATATACTAAGCAGATTGTGTTCTGGAGGTCCTTGAGGACATTGTCCATTACACGCTGAAAGGTAGAAGGGGAATTTTTTAATCCCATGGGCATGCGTAAGAACTCGTAATGGCCATTTTCCACATTAAAGGCTGTTTTAGGGATATCGGCAGGGTCCATTTCTACCTGGTAGAACCCGCTTGCTAGATCCAAAGTGGTGAAATACTGACAGTTCCCTAACTTGTCTAAAACATCATTGATGTTGGGGATAGGGTATTTGTCGTCATATGTTTTTTCATTTAGTTTTCTGAAGTCGACAACTATACGCCACTTAGTTTTCCCGGAAGCATCAGCTTTCTTTGGGACAACCCAAATAGGTGAGCTCCAGGCGGACTCAGACGGGCGAATGATTCCTTGACTTAGCATTTTGCCTATCTGGTCTCTAACTTCGTCTCTATGTATGTATGGGTAGCGGTAACTCTTTGTATAAACCGGGACTTCATCCGTTGTTCGAATGCGATGTTTGATCTTGTTTGTGAATGTTAAGGCCTCCCCTTCTATGTAAAAGATGTCGGCATATTTACCACATAAAGTCTCTAAATTAATGCGTTCTTCTTTGTTAAGGTGGTCCGTACGCAAACGCGAAATAACGTCTTTCACGCGGCCTGGTTCGATAACGGGATATTGAGAATCGTGAAGTGAGTTCTCGGTACTCGTGCACTGAATATTATAGGTCTCTGCTTGAACTGCATGATCCATTGAAAATATTAAATCATGCGGAGTGGGATTAGCAACCTCCAATAATCCGCGATTGTTTGTTACTGTGGTTAGACAGTCCCTAATGGTACAGTTAGATATGATCTGTTCAGGAATTATTGCATCTCCATCCTGTAAGTTAATTGGTACCCTAAGTATTTTCGTTGAGTTAGCTGGTATAACACTTTCATACAAATTAATATTTCGTGAGTTGTACATATTAATTTTATTGACAGAATTACGAGTAATAAGTTGTCTATCTTTAAGGTCGATTTTTGCCTCCCATTTTTCTAATAAATCGAGTCCTATAAGCCCATCGAAATAATTGTGGAACTTATAAATGAACAATTTAATATTTTCAGACTCCCGGAATTCATTAAATGTAGGAATCGTTATGGAATAATTATTTCTTGTCGTGGCATGTACGTTTGTAACCTCGAAGGGATCAAAATTTAAGGGAAAGTTATTGTAAAATGTATTCACAGCTTCTGGGCTAATGAATGACTGGTTTGCGCCTGTGTCAATTAGGAATTTTAATGGTGGTTGCGAAATTTGAATGAATGGAAGCTGCCTTTGCGTCTGAAGGTTAATTTCTATTTTAATTTGTCTGATCTCCCGTTCTTCTGAAAATCCTGTTCACCAACGGAACCTGTACTGGCACCAGCGGAACTAGTACTGGCACCAGCGGAACTAATGCTGGGTTGAGGGTCGTCTGCTACAGGTGACGAGTATTCTAAAGCTAAATTATCGTAGTAGAGGCCGTTATCCGCGTAATAATCGGTTTCTAAGTTATAATATTCGGTACTATCCGCGTAGTTATAATTGGGTTCGCAGTAATAAACTGGATAGTAAAACTGGTTACCGTAGTCAGCGCATACATTCATGTTCATCTCCTTAGTCTTAAAATAGTTTGACGGAGGTGGGTTACCACTTCTACGCCAATCGTGACCTGATGGTTGACCGAAAGAAGGCTTTTCTCTAACTACATATGGGCTAACGCCACTCATAGGCTTAGGGCCAGTATTTTGTGGTACTTGTCTTGGTGGCAACTGGAAATTATAGTTAGGTCTATTATAGTTAGGCGGTGCCGCGCGGAACATTTGCTGCGTATGCGACATTGGCACTCGGAACATCGGTTGCGTATTAGACATCGGCGCGCGGAACATTTGTTGAGTATGCGAAGGCATTCTCAACAAATTCATCTGCTGAGGCTGAAAATTGGTAGCAGGGTCGCTTCGTGCGGAGAAATTGAACGGTTTAGAATTGATTACTTGAGCTGAAGATGCTAATGGCAAAGGCTTATGGGAATTTCCGCTCAACTTTTTATCAGTTAATGGGTCGTGGCGATTCTGCAAATAAAGAACGTTCAATTCTTCCTGCACAAACTCGAGCGCTTTTTCAACACTATCAGGACGCATGCAACGTATACGAGAGCCTAAGGGCTCCTTTAAACCGCGAACAAAAGCTTGCATAGTTAACTTCCTATAAAGGGTACGCTTGGCTTTCACAGTTGTCTTAACGTCCTCATGCAGGGTGACATATGTCATGATAGTGCTAAATAAATTAGCGCAATGGTCATAAAATTCTTGCGGTGAATTGTTTCCCTGAGTTGCTAACATAAGGTCATTGTAAAGAGTGGTCTCATCTCTCTGGTCCGCAAAGTTGTTAATTAAAGATTTTTTTATACTATCCCAATCTTCAGGTACACCGTTCGAGTTAATAATACGTGCGGCTGGTCCAGTTATTTTGTTCAAAATACCGTTTATTAAGCAAAGTCTAGCTAAAGCATCATTAGGGTTTGCTTCGACATACTCCGTGACAATTTGGTCACAAAGGTGTATAAACCTTGGTAAAACATGCGAATTGCCATCGAAATCTGGCACTAAACGTAAGGTTTTATAAATCAAATCGGCACTACTCATTGTGGTGGGTTCAGGAGTCTCTGACCTCAATGAATCCTCCAGGGTATTAACCGTGGTATCTAAATCTAAACTAATATCCCTATTTAAATCAATATTTAACCTACGTGCTTGTCTAGAGGGCTCCGGCCCTTTGGGGGTAGATTGCTTAGGGTGAAAAATGGTTACGACTTACTAAACTAACTATAAGGAAAAGGGAATTGAAAGCAACTCACAGAAACGATTTTCAGTGTACTTACATTAACTGCATTTCGGTACCTCTGGGATCGATGTCTGGATTTCTCCTCCGCGCAGGACGACAGGTTCTTCTTACAGGATACTCGGCGAACGCGATCGCTCGCGGCGGCGGTAGCGAATTTAGCGAGACGGTTATCGATATTAGAATGGCCTATCTAGCTAGCTCGAGACGCCTCGAGTATCCTACCGACTGCGCCAAATATGTACGTCGCTGTCGGAGGACCCAAAAAAACCCAAAATGATTTTAAACTAAATTTAATCAAGGTAAAATTACAAAGTAAAAACTTATAATTAAACTATTACAAAGAGAATTCCTATTCCGATCGATATTAGATCTAGAACGAACAAATAATATTTTATAAGTAATTCGTAAAAGACACATCCGGTAAACAGGGGCATCGAGTGACGAGCGTCGCCAGCGTCGTCAGCGGTTTCGGTTACACGTGTAAGGCTTGTTACTATCTGCTCCATCGAGGCCGGTGCATGCTTGCAATTTACTTAGTAGTGTTTATTATAACATATGCAACGAATGTTGTTTGTTGTTGAATTTTGTTTATTTGTTAAACAGACACTTCAATTTTATTTAAGACTAGCTTCTGCCAGCGGCTTCGCCCGCGCGAAAATAGGTTTCTTTATACAAACTTTGGACCCCCGTTTAGGGTGTGAATTTTGAAAAATCCTCTCTTAGTGCTCGCCTACGTCATAAAAGGAAGACTTGTGCAAAATTACACGCTCCTAGGCCCAGTAGTTTTGGCTGTGCGTTGATATGTCAGTCACTCAGGTCAGTCAGTCAGTTTCTCCTTTTATATATAGATACAAAATAAGTGAGCCGAATGACTCGATAGGTTTGTGAACTTTAAAGTGATAAAAGTACGCCTAAAATGGAGTGAATAAATAGTATTATTAGATTATCATAACTAAAAAGTGTAAAATAAAAAAATAAATTTAAAAAATAAAAAAAACCCGACTGCGTAAAAAATAACTTTAGATAAAAACTAAAAAGAAAAAAAAACAAGTTCAGTCCAGTAGCGTAAAAACCAATTTAAATAAAACAAAAAATAAATTCTAATAAGGAACATATTGACTGCAACAGTCGGGACCCAATAAAATAATCGAGACTAAAATCATCCTATCTAATGGGTCCCGATTGTGCCAGTCAATATGTTCCGTTCTTGAGTTTTGACGAGAGTAATGAACAGCAATTGATTTTTTATAATATATAGATTGGCCCATCAACAATTGCTACACTTTATAAACAAACTAGCTAGTGCCCGCGACCTCGATCACGTGAAGACTAACAACATAACTCCTTTTTTGAAAATTTGTCTAAATTACTCCTTGTAACATCAGCGACCCTTTAGTGAAAATCCCATCAAAATCTGTCCAACCGTTTCGGAGATTAGACGTAACAAACAGATAGACAAAAATTTCAAAAATTGAATTTTTTATGCAATTTTTATATTACAAACAATCCCTGAAATTTTATTAATATGTATGTAGGATGCATTATTGCGAGTTACCTATCATAAGTTCGAAAAATATTTGACCGGATTTCATTTCGCCTAAAACTTTTCGCCTATTAGGCTCTGCGCTCACTTGAGACAAGATCGCAAGACTGTCTTAGACAGAATTGCCTACGACGTCGCAGCCTTGTCTGCGTTAGTTACACTAACTTACCACTAGAGCCAACTTTTAAAACCACCAGAAAACCACTAACAAAAAATTATCCCACACATAAAATCGCAAAATTTTCCACAAAAAAAATGTGTGTTGTATGAAATAAAATAAGTAGGCATATAGGCTATTAGGAGTGATAAAAATTAACAATCAGTTGATCAAAATACCATTTGTAGGTAAATTAACATTAGTAGGTAATTCAACATACAAATTATTTAATAACAGCTATGTATTAATTCGTCTTCAGACAAATCATTTTTGTTTGCACCATCATTATCGGCATCAGATTGATAATTATGGATTCTATGGTGCTGATTTACACCAGAGTGAACGCATTTTTAGGAAGCAATTGAATTTTACAATTAAATGGGGGTTAAAACCACCAGTTTTGGTGGAATATCCACTAAGTTGGCAACACTGGCTGTACGCCGTTAGACTGTTTTGTCTTGATCGTGACGTAGACAAAACAGACTTGTCTACGACAAAACAGACTTGTCTACGACACCGCAGACTTGTCTGCGACAAGACTGTTTTGAGACGTCCAGTGTTGCCAACAGTTACACTAACTTACCTCTAGAGTCAACTTTTAAAACCACCAGAAAACTACTAACAAAAAATTATCCCACACACAAAATGGCAAAATTTCCCACTAAAAAAATGTGTTTTATACGAAATAAAATAAGTAGGCATATAGGTTATAGTTTCTTTTAATAATGAGTGAAAAAAATTAACAATCAGTTGATCAAAATACCATTTGTAGGTAAATTAACATTAGTAGGTAATTCAACATACAAATTATTTAATAACAGCTATGTGTTAATTCGTCTTCAGACGAATCATTTTTGTTTGCACCATCATTGTCGGTATCAGATTGATAATTATGGATTCTATGGTGCTGCTTTACACCCGAGTGAACGCATTTTTAGCAAGAAATTGAATTTTACTAAAGCACAAGAAAAATCCACTAGCCACTAAAACCAATATTTCGCAACTAAATGGGGGGTTAAAACCACCAGTTTTAGTGGAATATCCACTAGGTTGGCAACACTGGCCGTACGCCGCTAGACTGTTTTGTCTTGATGGTGTGCTCCATGTCGTAGACAACAGTCTTGTCGAAGACAAGACTGCGACGTCGTAGACAAATATCGGCAAAACATAGTTCGGTAAAATAATACACACATGATACTTCGATGATCTAAAAATATGTCAAATACTCCTTACATAGCAAAAAACTGGGCAAGTGCGAGTCGGGCTCGTGCACTGAAGGTTCCGTACAAACCTACCCATGAAAACAGTTCAATTCCTGAACTGAGTTTCAAAGATTTTTCCGAAACGCAAAATTTTTTTTTGTGACGTAACAACAAATTTACTGTTTTCAGATTTATTCCTATATCTATACTTTATGACCTTGAGTTAAGCCAAATTTCAGGATTCCGGGTCAACTGGAACTATCCTATGAATTTTGATTTCCTTGAGTGTGTCGAAATATACGTTTTTTGCGAAATAAACAACCGTATCTTTTTTTTCGTTAACTTAGAAGTTTGATTTTTTCACAGCATCAAGGGACTGCAGACTTGACTATATGGTTTTAATTTCAACTCGATACCTCCACGCGTTCCCGAGATAAAGGGTCTTGACAGACAGATAGACAGACAGACAGACAGGCAGATAGACAGACGCACAGACAACCAAGTGATCCTATAAGGGTTCTTTCCTTTTGAGGTACGGAACCCTAAAAAAGACGTCTGTCTATAGTTTTCGGTAAAAAACAATACTTACGCTATAATTTAAAATTGGTTTAATATGTAGTATTATGATGTTTGCTTAAGGAAATGTTAAAATAAACAACATACTCGTAAATAAGAATTTTGCATAATTACTTTATTTAACAAAAAATATAAAAGTTTAAGGATATATCGCAGTTATAGTTTATTTAGCTACATTAATAACAAAAAGAAAACAAAATACCACTATTCTTATACAACTAAATATAACAGGTATATCATTGGAAGCCGAGTAAATATAGATAGCATAAAAGTATAAAAAAACATTTAGGTAAAAAAAAACTTGATCGAAGTACCTACCTGCCTATTTTTTTTATTTTCTTAATTGTATATCCAATACACTGTATCTTTGAAAATTAAATATTGAGCCATTAATAAATACAGTTTTTACCTGTTTTTTTTTTGCTTTAATAGGTGTTATTCAATAAATAGCACATAAAAAGCTTTGTACTAAAACTAATCATCTATTTTGAGTAGTAAAAATATAGGAACAGGTACTAACATATTGCAAAAAAGGTTGTTTTGCCGAGACCATCCAATATTTTTTTTAATAAAAATTGTTAATAGCAGCTGAGTTTTATCAATAATTGACTGTGATTTTTTTTATAATTATAAGTCTGCGAATGAATTTAAAAAAAATTAATTAAACTTAAAATGCAACTGAACAACCAAACGGCATGGCGCGAGCCGCCAGTACTCACATGCAAAACCAGGTGACGCTGCTATATTTCCAAAGAGAATTAATTATTCACAATCTATGTAGCTCACTCTTACGAAATATCATAATTGTCGCTTTCACGTGCTACTCATATTGTAACAAAGATCGTCCCGAATCTGTATGAATGATATAGCTATTGATTTATATTAATTACAGTGTATTGATTTTGCATGTCAGCACACAAAACGAATACTTAAGAATTGGAATACAATGGACGGTCTTATTACACAAGATGATTTCATAAAATAAGTAGGTCGATAAAACTTAGGTAGGTATTTAGAACAAGTAGCAAAGTATTATATCTCACTGGAAAACTGCAAACGCCATAAGATTGTAAAATATACCTACATATTTGACTTGCAATTAGTTGACTGGCAATTAGTGTACGATAATTAAACATGTGATTGTGCTCATGATAACAATCAATTTTTATTATGGGAGCAAAGCCGAAATCGCGAAAAAAATATCAGCTGTTCAGTACATTAGGCAAACATAAATGTACTGAACAGCTGATATTTTTTCGCGATTTCAGGTTTGTTCCCATAGTAAAAGTTGTTGGTTATAATGAGCACAATCACGTGTTTAAGTATCGTACACTAATTACCAGTCACCCTATATATGCATACTATTTTTTCTAAATAAGACACGGTTATGTTGGAAACTAATGAATTCGGATGTGATTTATCGTACACAAAACAATTTCTTCATAATATATCGAGAAATTATAATCTAATAAAGATTTATTATTATAATCATACGGAGTCTGCAATTTACCGATGACATACATAATAATTTATAAAAAGTTTGCAATCATCTGAATCGATTTCTTTTAAATTTTCAAGTCGAAAGAATTTAAAGAATACGGATTCCGATTAAACTTTTGGCGGCAAGTCGGTAAGTATATCAGTGTGGAGAGGGTGTGGTATGGGTGCTTGAGGGATATGTTGGTTGGGTAAGTTAGTTACAGTGTGCTGAGGGTGAGGCTGTCTTCTGAAGCTGTTTCTAATACGGATAGCTCTTTGACGGGTCCACTCGCGATTCTTCTTTGGAAGGCAAGTTGCGATAATAAGGAATATCAAAATGGTGCCGAAGGAACACCAAAGGATGATAGCACATGTATCTGAAAAAAAAAAGTTTTAAGAAATTATTGTTTTTCAGATTCTAACCCTATTGAATTACATTTTCATGAAATAGAGGCTTTGCAGCTCAGACTTAAGCTATTTATTTATTTAATAGCTGACCCGGCGAACTTCGTACCGCCTAATAGTAAGGATAACGCCATCTACTGGCATTACTAGAACAGCAAAATTCATTTTATAATGACATTTTAATCGATAATCGATCGTGAATTTTTCCATTTTTTCTCACCGTTTAAACCTTCCCTGGACTGTCACAAATATTTCTAGACCAAAATTAGCCAAATAGCCAATCGGTCCAGCCGTTCTCGAGTTTTAGTGAGACTAACGAACAGCTATTCATTTTTATATGTATAGATATATAGATTACTGCTTGGAGGACAAAAAAAAACTGATTAAAAAGAAAAACAATCATAGACGACAGCTAGCCAATTATAAGTCCTGACGTATAGTGTCAGACTTACAATTGAGAAGTGAGCATAAACAGACCTTAACACAATGGACTTATGAAAAGGTTACGGTTATATGTTGATTAAAATGTATGATTCGCGGGTGTAATATGTATTTAATTACGAAATTATAATAATTAAAATCAACAATACAACCCTCTCAGTTCGTTTTACCCCATTTAATGGCCATATCACGAAAAATGTCTTCGCCACTAATTTGTTTCTCACATCAAGTCATTAATTAAAACAGTAGGAAAAAAAAAATTGCGGAAAATGACGCAATGTTAAGACCAGCTTACAATTATATAATCATTTTTTTATAAAGATTTTTCTTTTTCTTCCATTCTGTCCTGTCACCTGTCATGCTATCACTAACTCCCTTTTCTTTCATAACACTCCTCACACAATCCATAAATCTTTTCTTTAGCCTCCCTTTCCCTCTCGATCCATCCTCATGTATACTCATAACTCTTTTTCGTTCGGATCACACACACCTTTCTCCTTAGGGCCCACCACAGAACCTCTCGATGTACCCGGTTGAATGCCTTTTCGAGGTCAATGAATACCATGAGCAAGTTTTTATGCACACCTCTGTATTTCTTGCATAGCTGGCGTATAGCGAAAACGGCATACGGTACCCCATATTATATATTATAATCATTCTATAGGGAAAATATGCGTCACATCCACGAAAAACGGCCGAACACTCATCATAATACCGTGAAGCCATGAATAATGCGAAGAGTCTATAGCGCTGGTTTTCAGCGTGGGCCGGTGGCTGTGTCGTGTCGACACAAAGAAATCAGAATGGTGTAATAAGCAAGATTAAGGAAAAAAAGCTAAAACCACCAAACTAAGGCTCCTGCCTTACCAGCCCCCCTAGCCAAGTTACAACCGTTTCATTTTGATTCTTTTTTGTCGATCGCCTCGAGTCTGCCACGCCTCCTCCCAACGTAGCCGGGAAAAATCTTAACACAGGATTAAAAAAGAACTCTAGCAAAAAGTGTGAAAAGAGGGCATTCATATTAGGAGGTAGACAATGTAGTGGACTAGCAACACAACTTTATAAATCCAGATTTTATAATCCTTATAATAATTACCGTTTTATATCTATTGTTAAAACAAACGCCTCTACAGAGGAAATATTAAGTAGTATAAAATTATTTGACATTACTCCTGACGATAAATTAATTATATCTATAGGGCAAAATGATTACAATTCTCTAAAGATGGCAACAGAACTGGTCCTGTTTTTAAAATCAATTAAATGTCCTGTAATCATTATCTCTGTGAATAAAAACATCTGCGCAAATGAATTTAAATTGAACGAAATGTTGCATCTCATTAGTAGACAGAGTAAAGAATGTTCATTCATCTCAAAATACAGAAATATTTCTTCTTTATGCTATAAAATAAATTCAGTGTTAGATCAACTTGACTATGACAAAACATTTTTATCCTTTGATAAAAACCCCAATCAAAATAAGACCTCCATATCAAAAACTTTTATATGTTATACTAAAAATCAAAGTACACAAACAAATGACACATTTGTCCAGAAACAAAATTTAAACGAAACCAACGTAAATGATTCTCTAGAGGAAATTGGAAACGAAGCATTTTTTCGTACCTAAAATACCCAACCATGTTATATTTCACCAAAACATTGCCAGTGCTATCAATAAAACAGATGATATTGAAATAGCATTGACTTTACTTCGAGACAAAGAATATATAGTTGACTTTATATGCTTAACTGAAACTTTTATCAAATCAGGTGACGAAGAGAACATGAAATTAAACGCTTTTAAATTGGCGAGTAGTTATTGTAGGAAAGACCAAAGACGTGGCGGTGTTTGCATACTAATAAGGAAAGACATTGAATATGATAACATAGAATGGTTAAATAATATGACTTTAGAAAAACACTTCGAAATATGCGGTATACGACTGAAAAAATATGGTATGAACTTATTCTGTATATATAGAACGCCAAATTCGGACATAAACATATTTTTTAAGAAACTAGAGATATTATTAGACAGGGTATATGACAAAGAAAATTACAATAATATATTATGTGGTGATTTTAATATTGACATTTTGAGTGAGTCAAAACATAAAAATGAATTTATTAATATTTTATACAATTATAATTTTAATTACCATATAAATAAACCAACTAGACAAAATACATGTATTGATAATATAATTAGTGACATAAAAGACCCTAAGGGTGAGGTACATGAACTGGGACTATCGGATCACAATACGGGTCAAACGTTGTCTATCTTGAAAAAAGCAGAAACACAACATAAGAAGTTTTGGTTTGTTTATAGGAGAGACATCTGCAAAGAATATTTGGAAAAGTTTTCATTTTATCTCAAAAAATTGACTTTCTCTGAGATCTTTCTTGAAACAGATGTAAATAGAGCATTTTCATTGTTTCACGAGGAGATTTGTCTTTATTTCAACCTGTGTTTTCCACGTATAAAAATTAAAATTAACCGAAACTCCACAAATCCAAAATGGATCACAAGGGGTCTAAAAAAATCTTTTATTATAAAGCGAAAACTACAGTATGAATATTACAAAAACAAAAATAGTCAAAACAAAAAAAAATACACAACCTACAGTAAAATATTAAAGAAATGTGTAGTAAGTACTCAAAATAGTAAAAATAGAAGATTTATAGAAAAGGCTCAGAATAAGTGTAAAGCAACATGGAAAATAATAAATGAAAGATTAAAAACTAAAAATGAGACTAATGAAATCAAAGAAATTTCGGACGGAAAACGTATGCTAAAAAATGGTGATGACATTGCAGCATATTTTAACAGCTTTTTCATAAACATCGCAAAACCAGCTGGTATTCAGCAACCCAAAGACAAAGTAGTCGCTGATAGTAGATTGCCTAATTCTATCTACCTAGAACCAGTCGACTATATGGAAATATATAACATAGTGATGGAATTACGTAATACAAATTCTGCTGGGTATGACGGGATTACAACTAAAATACTAAAAGAAAACATATTGGCTATTCTAAAACCACTGACCTACTTAATAAATCTAAGTATGGAGAACGGAATTTTTCCAGATGCATTAAAATACTCTGTAGTCAAACCACTCTTTAAAAAGGGTTCAAGATCTGAAGTAGGTAATTATAGACCAATCACTCTAGTTCCAATTTTTTCAAAAATATTTGAAAAAGTAATGAGTAAAAGGCTCATGAGGTTTTTCGAAAAAAATGAAGTGATTTGTAAACAACAAAACGGTTTCATTAAAAATAAGTCTACCACTCTAGCATGTTTTAAATTAATAAAAGAAATACTTAATGCAATAGATAAGAAAGAGATCCCCATAGCTGTATTTCTGGACATGAGTAAAGCGTTCGATATGGTTTGCCATGTCAATCTATTGAATAAACTGGAACAGTATGGCATAAGAGGCCCTGCCTATAATTGGTTTGAAAGTTTTCTAAAGAATCGACAACAATGTACAGAGATTGTAAAAATGTGCCCTGAAACTAACACTCAGGTTACTTATAAATCTCCATACATAGTTAACCAATATGGCGTTCCACAAGGAACTGTAGTTGCCCCGATATTATTTTTGATATATATCAATGACCTGCCAAAATCAACAGATCAATACACGGTACTATTCGCAGACGATACGACTATTTTGACTAAAGAGAATACAATTGAAAATGCGATAAACGTAACGAACAGAGCCCTTGCGGACATAAATGATTGGTTAAATTTAAATAATCTACAAATAAATACAATTAAAACTAAATTTATGAGATACTTGACATTTAATAATAATAAAAATAATAGATTAGACTTACCTATAAAATATAATAATAATACTATAATTGATGAAGTTGATGACATTAAGTTTTTGGGAATCAATTTAGACAGTTTTTGCAATTGGAAATCCCATGTTGATTATGTATGCAAGAAAATTAATAAATTTATATACGCACTTCGGAAAATAAAAATACTGACAACTCAAGAAACTGCATTAATGGTATACCACAGTCACGTGTGCTCAGTATTAAGATATGGAATAATAATCTGGGGGAACTCTACGGATGCCCAGAGAGCATTCATCGCCCAAAAAAAATGTATCCGGTCAATCTATGGTCTTAAGTGGACTGATTCATGTCGTCCAGTATTTACAAACGAAAGATTACTAACATTGTCATGTATTTACATCTTCGAAATGTGTAAGTTTGTAAGAAAGCACCTATCGCTTTTTGAAATAGATGATAAAGCTCCTTTTAAAAGGAAAATAGTTCAAAAGCCACTTGTAGTGCCTCGTAGTAGATTAAAACACTGTGACAAAAATTGCTACGCCATGGCGGTTAAAATTTACAACAAACTACCCGAAAAAATGAGAAAACTCAATGACTTAGAATTTAACAGAACATTTTATAATTGGCTATGTGACAGATGTTTTTATTCAATTGACGACTTTTTGAATTTCAAACATGTATGACATTAAATTTTATTTTATTTTATTTGTTATCCAACTATTAATATTAATATTTTGACATCTTATTTTATTGACATTTTAATCTTGTGATAAATATTGACATTATCTTGATGCTAAACTGTACCGACCATGCATGTACCTAACATAAATATTTGCACGACTTAAAAGTCGAATGCAGTGAAACCATTTGAAATTGTTACCACCAAAATGTACCTGTATTCTAGCAAATAAATCTTTCATTCATTCATTCCTTTTCCTTCGTTCTGACGTCATCTCAACGCTCAGACTCGCGATCAGAAAGAACAAAGGAATAAGAGGCGTGGCCGACTCGAGGCGATCGACGAAAGATAATCGAAACGAAACGGTCGTAACATGGCTAGGCCTGCTGAGCTTGTTATCTCTTTTTTGTATGACTGCTATGTATCTAGCCTAATTTATCCCACAGCTGGGTATAGGCCTGCCTCTCGCATTTCCACACGAGTCTGTCTTTGCGATTGGGTAATAATAAAATCACTACAACGTTCGTAAGTACAAGTTTTATTTTATGTTCATCTTCCTGCCCTTGCCCCATGTTACTTGGGATCGGCGACACACGTTTTTTTCTTTCATTCTGTCCTGACAATCGTGTTCATATCACTTCTCACACAGTCGATCCATCTGTTCTTTGCCCTCTCTCTCTTTCCATCCATCACGTATTATACTCATAATTTTTTTAGTGACATGCGTTTCAGCCCTTCTCTTCACATGACCATCAATAGACAAACAATTCCTTTCAACTTTTTACTCACTGGTGCCACTTTAAAATTTCCTCTATTAGGAACTACTCAAATTCTCACCTTGAATTAATTATATTTTATGTTACAAAATACTTACTGGATATTCCTCCCGTAGTTGTTCGTGAGTCAAAAGTAGTCGTCACGGAGCGCTCTGTATCTTCCCCAACGACTTTAGCGATCAGTGTCCAAGGACGCAGGTCCACGGCTTGTGGCCTCGGAATGGTTAGCCTGCAGATACCGTGCAAGTCGGACGGTGAACCGGACATGAAGTCATTGAAAATGTACTCGGGAGGGACGTAGTCGGAGATAAAACCTGCGTTAAAAAATGTATTTTAAATCAAGATTGTGTGTGTGTGACTGTGTATCTATGTATTTGTTATTGTATTTTTTTTCTGTTTCTGTTTATTTTCTGTGGCATCTACTGGTAGAAAATGCTTTAGGTATGAAGTCCACCATGTTTTGTTAGAGAACGCTTATTACAGCACTAAGGAGTTTTTGACTGATAACCTGACATAACTCTGACTTTTCGACATGTTTTGACTATTTTTATTGTTATTATTATTTATTGACTTATGTAAACCTTGACTTGCCAATTTTTTTTTTGAATTATTGACTATGATGTACCTATGGAACAAATATTTTCTGACATTAAATAGTTCAGAAATTTGCCGTTAATGATTGTTTTTAACCGACTTCAAAAAAAGGAGGAGGTTATCAATTCGGTTGTATTTTTTTTTTTTTTTTTTTTTTTCTCATACTTTTTTTTTTTTTTTTTTTTTTTTTTTTTTTTGTGTGTTACCTCAGAACTCCGTCGTTTATGGACCGATTTGCAAAATTTTTTTTTCCCTTTATAGGATATGCTTCCAGATTGGTCCCATTTTTTTCAAAATCCAGTTCTGATGATGGAATCCATGAGGAATCGAGGGAACTCCTCAAAAATTATAGGCAACCCTATGGTAATTTTAGTATTTTCATCAAGAACTTAAGCATTTACAGTCAAAAAGTAACATTTGATGAAGTGGAACTGATGAAGAAGACCAGAAATGGTCAACGGAACTTCATACTCAAATAGATATCACATTGAAGATATAGTTAAGCGACTATGACAATACAAATAAATGAATGATTCTGAATAGTTACGTTGAAAATGGTATCATCGAAGTGATCTGATGATGATGATGGAGCCGGAAGGTAGGCACTGGAACTCCGTAATTAATCAATGTAACCTAGCCGTGTTTGGACTCATTAGAATTGTCATGAGATGCACTTTGGCTATAAGGTACTATCGAACTGATCTGATGATGGAGCCGGAAGGTAGGCACAGGAACTCCGTAATTAATCAATGTATCCTAGCCGTGTTTGGGCTTATTAGAATTGTCGTGAGATGCTCTTTGGCTATAAGGTACTATCGAACTGATCTGTTGATGGAGCCGGAAGGAGGAAGGTAGGCACAGCAACTTTATAATAAAACAATGTAACCTAGCAGTATTTGGGTTAATTGGAATTGTCCTTAGAAATAGGCACTCTGTTTATAAGTGTATCGCAACTAAAAAGTGTGAAATAAAAACTTTTTAGAAAAAAAAAATAACCGACTTCACTAAAAAAAACACTAAAAGGATCAAAATAACTTTAATTTCGGAAGTCGGTGTTAAATAAGAAACAAACAATACCGAGAAACACCGACATCCGAAATTAAAGTTATTTTGATCCTTTTAGTGTTTTTTTTAGTGAAGTCGGTTATTTTTTTTTTCTAAAAAGTTTTTTTATTTAATGTATGTATGAGTAATTTTATGACAATTTATTCTCACTCAATTATATTTTGTACGCCATTAAGGCAAAACATGACAGTGATTCAACTGAACTTTATGTAACATCTTGCATTTATATGTATACTCATGTTTTAGCAAAATAAACAATCTTGTATCTTGTATCATCTTTCTACAGTGACTTAGTTGTGCATACAATTTTAATAACAGTACAGAAATATTCCCTAGTATTTTCAATGAATCAAAATATTTCTTTGAACTAGGTTATGCTACATGAGGTGCTACAGTAAAGTTTGAACATATCCTGCACTAACATGGCGTGTAAATATTTTCACAATCAGCGATGTCAACTAGTCTAACTTACAAATTACAGATTCTATTTTAACTTGTCTTCTACGAGTAAATAGTCCCTAAAGTATAATATCTTTTAAATAGTAATAAATTGAAAAGTATTGTTTCAAACATTGTCAGCGGTAAATCTTTAAAACTATTTGGTAGATGACTGTAAATAATAATCGACATGCAGTATATACATCTTTCTTAAATAATTTTAGTTTTATTGGTGGTAACCGAAGTCTGTCTTTATGCCGTTTTACTCACCTAGTCCATCATTGCGCACAAATCTGCAATATTCCAGCTGGGGTAAATTCGATATGTGCATGCTCACCACCACTCCACTGCCATCCCAGCGGTGTTCCACCGAGGTGCGGTCTGCAACAGAATTTGTATTTGATGTACAGAGTTCGAAGAAGACAAATTGTACCTTCTCAAACTGTTTCTTCATCTAAATAAAATAATACTGGTCTTTTATTAACAGTTTAAATATATACCCATTAAGTTATTTATTACTTTAGTTGTTTATAGGAAGGAAAAGAATAAACTTTGTTTTACACCAAAAAAGTAATACAACTTATAAATAAACTTAAAACGGGCACAATGGCGGTCTTATCGCCGATAGCGATATCTAGCAGACAACCTTAGGATGGATCGTAAGAACTTAAAATAATACACGGGGTAGTCTGCGGAGTTTACTGCTAACAAATTAATCTAACATTACATTGTAAATAACCGTATAATATATATAAGATAACTAGCTTCCGCCAGCGGCTTCGCCCGCGTGAAAGTCGTTTTCTCCATACTTTGGACCCCCGTTTTACCCCCTTAGGGGTGGAGTTTCGTAAAATCCGTTCTTAGCGGATGTCTACACCCTATATGGAACCTACCTGCTAAATTTTAAGTTTGTAGGTGTTATAGTTTCTGAGATTTCGTGATTAATCAGTGAGTGGTATTTCGCTTTTATATATACTATAAATTATATACCTATAGGTATAGGGTGACTGGTAATTAGTGTACGATACTTAAACACGTGATTGTGCTCATGATAACCAACAACTTTTACTATGGGAACAAACCTAAAATCGCGAAAAAAATATCAGCTGTTCAGTACATTTATGTTAGCCTAATTGGGAACCCTAATTGGGTAGCCGGGTTGGTGGAAGAAATTAGAATGGCATTAGAGAGGTATATAACCAGATTTATAGAAGAACCTAGTGTCTGGCTTTATATTGAAAAGAGAGGATCCTCCGGGCAAATACGGGACCACATACACCCGTCTGGTGTTGTGTCTGGTCCGGCAATTGCCCGATAGTTGATTCCGGACGTTGAAGTTCTAATCGCGTGGAAAACTTTGATTCCACGATGCAACATTTTAAATTGTTCGCGACACCATTAGCGGTGGACTTATTAATTTGTTACTATAACCAAACTGTACTAGTCTACTTTTTTTCTTATTTATGTGCATATTACTTATCTACTCGTAAGTCTTACTCACTACATAATGGACGGATGGATGACCCGTGTAACACAGGTTTCCCTAGCACAGGGGTCATTGATCAAGTACCTTGTACCTCGCCAATTGTACCCTAAATTAAATGTCATCTGTAATTGTGTACTTTAGCAAAAAAAAAAAAAACTATTATAGAATCACCCTTCAATGGTTATAACCATTGCATATTGCATTGCAACCATTGAAGAGTGATTCTTTGAAGCCGAGAGAGTGTCTCATTCATCTGGCCTAGTTTTTTATTTACAATTTGATATTTTTATTTGCATATTAGTTTTTCCCTATCACTAAATGTATTAAAGGCACTGATTTGCGCCCAGTGGCTTACGACACAAAATAGATAGGTACGAAAACTAGGCCAGATGAATGAGACGTTCTCTCGGTTTCAAAGAATCACCCATTTGCTACCTGTTATGAAGACAAATGTAGTTGTACTGGTCGCAATGGTATTAACTTCAACTATATTTCAAAGTTCTTGTAACTAATCAGTTTTTATAGTAAAAAAAATGCTGTGTTTGAATTCTTATTTTTACCTGTGACGTAAACATAGATGGTGTTTCTCTGTTCTCTGAGACGGTTAATCATTGCTACATTGCAGGTCCACTGGCCCTGGTCCGATGATCGGAGGCTCTTAATTCTAATGCCACATTCTCCTGCTTCGAAACCATTCCCGATGTACTCGTAGTCTGCTGTTGAGGTTGCTGAAAAATCCGGAGCATTAAGTTAGATCTCTTACTTAACCTAAATTGTGTAGGCACCAATACTGGTTAAGGGCTTCTCTAAACTCTTTCTAAAAATCGTCTAAACACGTCCTAGGACCTGGACAAGGTGACGAAATTCATTACTTTGTGATCCATCAGTTTGTTACCGAGGTTGAAGAGTTTATAATTTTATGAGATTTATTGTAAACAAAAGGACTTTAAAATTACCCGGTGACATGTCCAACGTACTCGTAAGTAGTCTGATTGTGCGTCATTGATCGTTGGTTACTTTTTGACATTCAGTTTTTCCTGCGAGGACCGTGATTTGGAAGAGAGCGGGGACAAAACGATTCTTGTGCATGTTTAGGCGTCATTGCGTCATCTAGATTTACTTTGCAGATGATCTACCCAGTTCACAGTTATAATACTTACATGGACTTATGTTAATAACAGTTCCGTTTGCTGATGTGTAGTAGCAGTAGCGGATAGCTGAGTCAATTGAGCAAAACATCGTAGTTACACTGCCTTCCGGTCTGTCAATGATTGTCTTTCTGGCCTCCAATTCCGGGTCTGGTAATAAAATTAATATAATATAATATTCCACAACTTTCACACAACGCCATCTAGTCTCAAACTAAGCAGAGTTTGTGCTATGAGACAACTGATAAACATACTTATGTATTTCTAGATAAATCACACCCAAACACAGAACAAATGATCGAGCTCATAACATGATAAGTAAATGAAATTAGTAGTGTAGCAGTTTTTAGTAAAGCTTTTTTTTAAAGGAGACACTGTCGAATCAAAAAATGAGAACCATGAAACAGCAAGATAAGAAGATGTACAAGTAGGTACACCTTATATGAACTACGTAATCAAATTTAGAATTAGGCATTGATTAATATTTCAGAAGATATCAAAACAGGAAAAAGTACCTATAGAGGATAATAATTGAGTATGTGTTAATTTTCATAAAATATTTTATCCTAATCAACAAAATTACACTAAAAAGAAATCGTTTTTGAAAACAGCATCAACATTGGTTATTAAATGAAGTAGCTATTAGCATTTCAAATATTGGTATTAGGAAGAGTGAGGGCGTGATCCAAAAGAAATGTCCCCATTTCTTTTTTAAATACGTAACCTAATGGCAGTGACGTCACATTTCAGTGCGTGCATTCTTATTCTGTTATTTGACAGTATCCCCTTCTTCTATATCTTTCTTGAAAGATAACTTTCTTAATTTTGAACGAATTTAAAAAATTCTGTCTAAGTATTTGGGATTTTGGATTTTACTTTGTGATACAAAATAAAAAATAATAATCTACCACCCAATTCCATTGTCTTGATATGAACAAAATCGCAATAACAGTAGGTATATAAATGTAAAAACAGGTAATTAGATTACCTACTAAGACTAAATTTTGATAAGATGCTGCCTGATTTTTATATCACTACCCAAATGTTTTCAAGAAGTTATCAATTATATTATAGATGTCGGGGCTTGATTACTTCATGATGTGATCGGTCATATCATGAAATGGTTGCACACAATTGGTGTTTTTGATGGAACAAAGATATATTTTGTAAGAAATAAATTAAGGAATACCTCCTACCCCTATTAAAATTGTATTTTGTATTCGTTGTATCAAATAACGCAGCTTTGTGTCGTAATTATTTTTCATTACACTTTTATCTTCCATTTGAAAATTATTATTCGCTTTTAATAAAAAATGTCTGTCGCTATAATCACAAAAACAAAGTGAAATCAGCACCTCTGCCGGTGGAAAACATAACTATTTTACGATATAATCATATAATCCCATAAGTTTGACCATATCATGAAATAATCGTGTTTAGCTGTTCACTGATTTGGCTAGCCCATGTCAACGGAGAAGGTATATCATGAAATACAACCATTTCATGAAATGGCTGGTCATATGAAGTGATCAATTCTAAGATCAATTCTATGACATAGACACTATTTATGCTAAAACTAAACTTTGAGAAAATTCTGATGCCTGGAAATAAACCTCCTAAACCTGATAAAAAGCCACGTTTTGAAATTGTTTTTATTATAAGACTAGTTTTTTGGTGAACTTACCACGATAATAATAATCCGTAGAATCAGGATCTAGCATTGATTTGGCGATGTGGAAAAAGCTATAACTGGTGTCCCGTGTGGTCTTAACGGCACAGCGCCATATACCTGCTGTTTCATGTGAGGGCTCCAAGAGGTGAAGAGTGCAGTCCTTGGGTCCAGCAACCGACAAGTATCTGAAAAACACATCAAGATGTTTTTTTTATAAACAATAAATTTTTTAATTGATTAAAATTTAATATGAAATCACAAAACCAAAACACAAAAAACACATTAAGATGTTTTTTTTTTATTAACAATAAATTTTTTAATTGATTAAAATTTAATATGAAATACTAAAAAGCAATTTAATTTTAGCTTCTTATTATTCTAAGTTGTAGATTACGTCACATCTAAGGATGCCGTCCTTTTGCATTTGATATTAATGAAAACACTTTGTCTATGTGTTATTATAGGTATACTGTGCACAGCAGTTATCACTTATACACGATCTTTATATACTGCACAGACTCAAAAGGTTAAGTTCTCTTTAGCCTATGCGTATATGTTACCTTTTGAGACAACGGACATAGTGCGTTATTATGTCCGTGTTGCCTAGCTGTATTAAATGATAAATGATAAATGATATTTATTTTGTAAATAGGTTTAAAAAAACACTTTTACACGTCATTTTTTTTTTCGTCATTTTTAAACCAGATGAGGCCGGTGTTTCCTAGCTGACTACCCTGAGAAGAAACACCGAAACAAACTCAGGGGTCAAAGTTTCTTTTAAAGTCCATACAGTAAATATGTAATGGTCAAATCACATGAGAACTATATACAGATTTGTCTGAAATGGTCTTTTGAAGAAAGAACCATACAGATTTGAGTGAACCTGTCCAGTCAGTGCAAGCATTTGTCAGTATTCGTAAAGCTCAACTCAGGACTACTAAAGAGCTCAACGACTTGACGAACAATACCAAGGAAAGGACATTTGGGTAGGCCGCAGAAAATACTCAAATTGCCAGACATACGTTAAAATTACTGAAAAGGAAAAAAAAAGCAATCAACGTAGTCCTCACGTTCACAATGTTCCTTATGACTTTGAAGTCTTGTATGTTACAAGTTCAATTTTAAGGGTACGATGAAGATCGTCATTTCTTATGCAACAGGGTGCTTTTACAGCATCCTAAGTGCTATAATTTGAAATTGTTGAATTATTTTGACTTTGCGCTTAGTAGAACCTTAAAGTTGGATACCATAGGTCCGTATTAACGTCAGTAAAATGCTTGTATATCTAGTGTTATCTTATTTTGTATTGATAAACAGGATTTCTTTTCAAGTAATAAATTGATACTTTTATAATGTATAGTGTGTTGCTGTCATGTGTTTTCCATCGCAGCATTTCTTCCAACGATCGCATTTAACAGTATATTTACTTCCCATAATCTGTCTTGAGTTAAAGTTACTGGTAGGTATGAGGAGAAATTTTTCTCTCTACTACTCACCTCCAGCTTAAATTAACTTTTTCAGAAAATGCCGGTTCTGGCAAATGTCATTAAAAATATCTTAGGTTCTAAATATTGTCTGAGTTAGCAGCGCGGTGCGTTAGGTATCGATATATAGTGGAGGTTAGTCATTGGTCGTTTGACAAGTGTCACCCCACCCGCACCTACCTCAGAGACAGTCTCAGCTGCTCTAAACGGTAGGCCAATAGAAATAGAATTTCTCCTTGTACAACTATCCATTCTTATCAACATCTCCACTATTTACAGTACTAACCTGCTTACTTTCTGTTCATCTCGGCTGGCGACGTAAAGATCTCTATTAGGGTCGCGGAACGTGCAGGTCAAGATCTCGTGGTCTTCTGGCACGGAACACTTCATAACCACCGACGATTCGTTCCTATGTACACTCGATGTAACAACTAGCTTGGTTTCAACTGAAATTATAATAGGCGTGAAAAATCTACATGACATAAAACCTTAAAACTCAAAAGATTTTGATATTAAATAAATAAAAAATCGAAGTCATAATAGTGAATTCAAATTACCAGCAGCTGCAACCACTTCTACGTGGAAATAGTCATATCGAACTGCCACCATTCCAGGAGCGCCATACCATATCCGCCAATATCCCATGTTGTCCGATGTTACACTGTCCACAGTGATCCTGCACGGACCGAATCCGTCGAAAACCGATTTTTGCTTGTTATCCTGCATTCTGCAGTATATTGTATCTTCAGGTCCAACCGTGATATTTATGGCGCTGCCCTTGGTCCATACAAGGCTCCGCTCGACGCTCCAATATGCAATCGACTCTAGCAAAAAGTATTATACAAATATTATTTTTTTATTCCACCTGCCTGCTTCCTGCTACTATTAAGTACCTATTTGCGCCAAAAAGTGATATGAGATAAGGCGGCGGCTATCGTGGGTAAAATCTGGATAAGACTAGCATAGAAACGTGGGAAGGTACAACAAAAGAGAGGCCTATTCTCAGCAGGAAGATACGTAGGAGCAATGGTGGCACCTCGGAAACAGCTCCGACTTAAGAGTGCGCATTAATTTGGGTAATTTATTTCATCACCACAGCTTTCAAAACGGTGAAGGAAAACATCGTGAGGAAACCGGCATGTCCTTGAACCAAAAATTTAAAGACATGTGACATCCACCAATCCGCACTGGGCCCACGCGGTGGTGTATATGTTGACCGACTATCAGCATCTCCCGACCTTTCGTGTCAGACTTTTACTGACTAAAACCCACTCCCAGTTCTTTCGTTGCCTTTCATTCCAGGGTTGGGTTTTCCTTTCAGAAGCAAACCCATGGCCCCAGAAGGCCTCGACTTTGCCGGGCCCCTACGGTTTGTTGACAAGCACGCATGGAACACTATACGCGCCGTCGACCAATTTGGGCTCGGTCCGATCGGTTACCGGACTACTCATTGCTCACCGTCCGCAAGCTCGCGCCTACGGTGGCCGGAAATCGGGATCGGAATCACGGCGGCTGGGGCCGCCTCCTTTGCTAGCATTACTGCTTCGCAGAAGGAGGCGACCGCCTGCCACTCCTCCTCGCTTCGGACCATGGCCTGTACCAAGCGCCCAAGGCCCGGCGCGGGAGATCGTTGCCGCCGATCTCCCCCACGAGGACACGGCGGTGCTCTGCCCAAGCGGGGCACACCCCTGCCGTATGCTCCACCGTGTCCTCCGGGCGGTCCACACAGTGGTGACATCAGGGCGATTCTTCCGCATGAATTCGGTGCAGGAACCTCCTGAACTGACCATGTCCGGTGAGAACCTAGGTTGCGTCATGCGGAAGGTGAGGACGCCGTGAGGTATTTCCAGCCACGCCTCAAAGAGGGGACTTACCGTCATAATTAAGGCGTGCCCAACACTGGGTTGCGACAGTCGCTGTCGCCATTCCACCATGAGGTCCCGCTGGAACTCTGTCCGCCATGCCGCAACTTTTCGCGGCAGCGGAGTTTCGCCCCGGCGTCGCATCTCCACGCGCAAATCGTGCATACGTGCAAAGACTGTTGCCTCTAGATCCCTTGGTGGCAGTCCAGCAAGGAGGCTCGCCGCTTCGCGGGAAACCGTGCGGTATCCCCGTACCATCCGTATGGCCATTATCCTCTGGCATGCGTTCAGCTTGGCTTTCGCAGCGACGGCGCCCATACCGGCGTTCCATAAAGGGCCACAGACCGAACGATGCCTGCTAGAGCCTCCAGCAGGAGGTGTCTAGACCCCCTAAGTTGGGCAGGAGCCGCTTAAGGACAGCCCCAGTTCGATCCAGTTTGGGAGCCAAACGTCGAAAGTGCTCCTTGAAATTCCACCGGCTGTCAGAGCCTTCATGGCCAGGACCCAGGCTTTCCCAGGCAAGCCGGGTCCTGGGGCGGTATTTTTGGCATTCAGCCTTCATACCACCACTCTCATCTCCACCTCGATCACCAGCATCAGCATCAACCTCGAGCATTGTCGTCGTCGTAGATTCTTGGTTGCTGGATTACAGACAATCGTCTTAGGAAGCAGTTGGTTCTTCCAATAGAAAGATTTATTGAATTAATGATGATGCAATATCTTATCTTTCTTTGTTGCAACAAGTACCTACCTAATCTAGTATTAAAACGAAAAATATTTAGGTAATTATGATAAAATTTAAGTATGCGTTATGTATATAGAGCCAGACAAAAAAAAAAGTGTTAAAAGATAAGTACCTACTCAATTAAATTTAACGCTCCTCGGTTCGATTGCTTAAGTTTACAAAATAATAACGTATGCCCATAAACTTTTCTATTAAATCTCAGTTTGACCTAAGCGTAAAATTCAGTCCCAGTGTAAAAACTGTTGGTCAGAACTGCAATATTTCTCCATTTTGTTTTAATTGTATATAATAAACTATGACACGAACTTAATTGGTACAGACAGGTGCATCAATTGGGTACCACACTCACTCACATAAAAATATTGATGACGCTGCAATGTCCATACGTCAAAGTTCAGGTACACTTCTGCTACGAATTTACATAACATGTTTTGGCATACCTGGAGCCATCCCATGTCGTGTTAAAATGATGGAGATATACACCACATATACCTCTATCCCTTTAAGAGTTCAGTTTAGGCCATATTTTTTTTTTTTTTATTGATAGGCTCGCGTTTGACCACTATCTCACCTGATGGTAAGCGATGATGTGGCCGACGATGGAGCACGCTTGCCTAGAAGTAACCTATTCACTCTTGACGTAAAGACCCCTAGGTTGTAGCTATCAGGGAACACAGACTCTCTCTTAGCTGTACGCATTATGAATGTGTTTTCAAAACGCTTTGTACGTATGGGTGGGATGTGAAATTGGATCGCGTTAACAGCTTGTGGTAGGGCCTCTAATGTATAATTAGACTTTTAATAAGTATTACAAAGAACTCTTACCTTTAACACCAAAAAAGGCAAAAACTAAAAATAAAAGTAGGAATTTCAACATTTTGTTATTTGTTTCACTTCACTGCCTTTGCAAATACGGCAACTTCGCACTATAATAAACCAAAAAATGCGTTATAATCTAAAACTGGCTAATCAACATTATCTTATCATTCGGGTGAAACATCGATTCGTGAAATAGGTAGCTGTATTTATATTTAAGGATCCCTAAAACGGTCATTTGCTATTGATAATATTTATGTGAAAGACCATGTATTGACAATTATTTCCATCGTTGAAAATAAACATTCAATTTTTACATCACTTAGCGTCAATCACGTAAATATTATCAGAAAGAAAAGAAAGAAAGAAAAACAGTTTATTCACGTCAAACATGGTGCATACCTTAAAAATAAATACAAATAAAACAATGACTTATATTCTAAGTGGTATGGTATGCGTCACATCCGCGCAAAACGGCCAGCGCTCAGCAATATCAATCTACTGTCCGGACTAAGCGTTTCGCCTCGTCGTTTATATCACGTACATCGAAGGACTATTGAAGGAATATTGATCGCACATCGAAGATCAACACGAAAGAAGATGGAAGGACAGGAAAAATTTGCCTGCTGTGGTCTGCCCATACGATTATAATTTAGGTACCTTCACGTCGTTTTTAGTTCTCATGTGGCGCCATAGATGTTGCTACAAGCGAAAAAAACTGTTAAACAATTGCAATATGATTGACATTTGGCATTCAACGTGGTCAATTCCATACATACGGATTTAAAAAAAAATGCTATCATATTCATGTGTAGAACCCCAGCTCAAGGTCAAAGTGTTGAGCTGGGGCCACTAACGTGCAGTCGAGTGTACAAACACCAAGAATAAGTATAAAGGGGAATGTCCATATTCTACACAAAAAATGCTTGAAATGAACGAAGGTGAAAAATATGCCAAAATGTCCTTCAAATTGGTAGAAGCCAGTTTCAAACATTTCTATACACCTTATTCAAATCTGTAAATTAAAGCCAAAATAATAACAATAATAACTTTATTTTAGACCACGGTGTTCAATTTGTTAGTAACAATGTTCTTATAGATTAGTGTTAGTAATACCAACAAAACATGAAAAAGGACAACAATCACTATTGCGCCATTCCATGACAAATGGCGGAACAATGACTGATGTAGCCACAGTCCAGTCGACTAGCGATCATGCTAAGGATGCTGTTGGCGCTGCCCCGCACTCTACGCACCAGGGATCTTTTACGCATCGTAGTGTAAAAGCAGTTGACGCGATGTTCAGCAAATATCCCTGATGCACTACAGAATCGCCGCAGAAAAAATGAAATGCGGTAATGGCAAATTATTCAGTATGCGATACGTTTTCTATTTTGAAAATAATTTGATTTTTATTGATATTTATAATCGTAGGAGAACCAACTACTATAACAAATTAATAAATCAATAGTATATGAGACATTGAGCCAATTACAGGTTCTCACGGGTAGAAACAGAAAAAGTAGTAGAAAACTTAGGATAAAAAAAACCCGACTGCGTAAAAAATTACTTTAGATAAAAACCAAAAAGAAAAAATCAAGTTCAGTCCAGTAGCGTAAAAACCAATTTCAATAAAACAAATAATTAATTCTAATACGGAACATATTGACTGCAACAGTCGGGACCCATTAGATGGGATGGTTTTAGTCTGGATTATTTTAATGGGTCCCGACTGTTGCAGTCAATATGTTCCGTATTAGAATTTATTATTTGTTTTATTTAAATTGGTTTTTACGCTACTGCACTGAACTTGTTTTTTTTCTTTTTGATTTTTATCTAAAGTAATTTTTTACGCAGTCGGGTATTTTTTTTTTTTATTTTTTTTTTTTTATTTCACACTTTTTAGTTATGATAATCTAATAACACTATTTATTCACTCTATTTAAGGCGTACAATTATCACTTTAAAGTTCACAAACCTATCGAGTCATCCGGCTCGCTTATTTTGTATCTTAAATAAAATTGAAGTGTCCGTTTTTCAAAAAAACATTGGTTTACTAAATGTTAAAGTGTATTCGAAACTTATAACAAAAATGTGAATTTTTAAATTTTTGGCATCTGTCGGTTTGTTCCAGCTAGATCCGTAATTTTCTCGCGGGAATGGGATTTCAAAATGGCATAGCAGTCAGGGCCACTAACCACTAGACCAACAGGTCAGTATATGGGTAGGTAATCATCTAATGACTTTTCGCGCTCTAGGGCGGAGACGGATAGCGTTTCAGACTTTTACTTAGTAAAACCACACGTAGGTTCCTTCAATTACTCTTTGCGTTCTAGGACCACGGGTTATCTTTTCAGAAGTCCTCCCAAGGCCCTAGTAGGCATCGGCCCTGCTGGGCCACTACGGTTTTGTTGACATCTCTTTAAGAAACACGTGGTACAGGACGCGTTATTGAAAATCTGTTCGGTTCGGACAATAGCAATAGAGGTCAGCGCACACTTCCACCGTAAGCTCTTCCGTGTCCTTCGAGCGATCCGCACTATGGCGACATCCCCGAGCATTTTCTTCCGCCTGAACCCGGTGCAGGAACCTTCCGAACTTACCATCTCCGGTGTGGGCCTGCGTCATGCGGAAGGTGTGGAAGCCGTGACACCTCTCCAGTCATTACTCAAAGAGGGGACTTAGCGCCATGATTATGGCGTGCTCAACTGACGGATAGTTGATGTTACAAGGAGTAACTTAGGCAACTTTTCATTTTCCCGCAGGAACGGGAATTTTTTCCAGGCCGCAAATATCTCTGGAATAGATGACATTTTTTTACACGATTGCCCCAAAAAAGGGGAATAATGAAGTTGCGAGTAACCTAACCCAACATGTTAGCAGAAATAAATGAGATATTTCCTATTGTATTTGTTTTTTAATATGGTCATGATATACCATTTTGGAATCCTCATGATGAGCTCTTGAACTTGATACCCATATTGCAGTAACAAAAAAAAAATTTTTTTTTACTCTAATGTATAGCGTCCCACATTCGTTATGCTGATTTTTTTTCAACCTCACCTATCTAAGAACACTTGGGTTAACAAGACGAATAACGATATGCTAATTATGTAAATCCGTTCAGCGGTTTGGAAGTTAAGAGGTAATAAAGAATATTACATACATACATACATACTACATACATACATACATACATACTCGCGATATTTGAGTTCCAAAATTAAAAACAGTAATAATATAATTAAAACTACTTGGATAAAGTTTACCATGCCTCATGTTAGGCAAGTAGAAACTAGTGTGCTAATAAAAGGTAAAGATTTGAGTCCTGAAGATAATACAGTGTTCTTGGGCATTACTCTAGATGCTAAGCTGAAGTGGGGCCCACATATAGACAAATTATCAAAAAAACTTAGCTCTGCAGCATACGCTGTTAGACAGATTCGAAATTTAACTGATGTAGAGACTGCCCGTTTAGTTTACTTTAGCTATTTCCATATTGTCATGTCGTACGGTATTCTACTGTGGGGAAATGCCGCCGAAATACAGTCAATTTTTGTTTTGCAAAAAAGGGCTATTCGTTCGATTTATAAATTAAGTCCCAGATACTCCCTCAGAGATAAATTTAAAGAAATCAATATAATGGTACAGTCATTAAATTGATTTCTTTAAATTTATTCACACACTTCACAGTATATTTACGAGAATATTTTGTATGCACATAAAAATATAAACATGTTTAAAAAATACAGTGATGTTCATAATTTTAATACTAGGAACAAACACAAATTTGTGGTTCCTACAACCAGGCTGAAAAAAATAGGGGGCTCATTTAGATGCCAATGTATACACTTCTATAATAAACTTCCTAGTCATATTCAACAACTAAGCCTTAATAAATTTAAATTATTTGTAAAGCGAAAACTTTGCCAAAAGGCTTTTTACACTATAAAGGACTATGTTGAGGACCAAAAGGCTTGGGATTGACCTGCTCCAGTACGCACTGCAACTGTTGTCTTATTATTTATTTTTTTTCTTTTGTTTTTATTTTTAATTGTGCTTTTTATTATTTATTACAATTTGATATTGTAGATTATTTTTATTTTGCAATTTGACTTTTTTTTTCTCTATTAATTTTTGACATCAATGTTTACTTTGCTAAAGTATTACATTTTGTAAACTATATTTTTCATTTTATTATTGTGAACGTGAGGACTATGTTGATTGCTTTTTTTTTTCCTTCTCAGTAATTTTAACGTATGTCTGGCAATTTGAGTATTTTCTGCGGCCTACCCAAATGTCCTTTCCTTGGTATTGTTCGTCAAGTCGTTGAGCAACTTAGTAGTCCTGAGTTGAGCTTTCCGAATACTGACAAATGCTTGCACTGACTGGACAGGTCCACTCAAATCTGTATGGTTCTTTCTTCAAAAGACCATTTCAGACAAATCTGCATGGTTCTCATGTGATTTGACCATTACATATTTACTGTATGGACTTTAAAAGAGACTTTGACCCCTGAGTTTGTTTCGGTGTTTCTTCTCAGGGTAGTCAGCTAGGAAACACTGGCCTCATCTAGTTTAAAAATGACGAAAAATAAAATTGACGTGTAAAAGTGTTTTTTTAAACCTATTTACAAAATAAATATCATTTATTATACAAGATACGCGCGAAAAACATAACCCTTCTTGCAGTCGGGTAAAAAGAATATAATTAAATATCACCAGCACTATGCACTTTTCAATAAGTCCGCATTCAGCTGAGTGCGTGCAGAATAGATTTTAGTGGTAAATAGATCAAATGAGAACTCATTAAAGTCCTTACTCGTTCGCACCATGTAAGAGTTTCGCCTGTAGTTAGAAGAGGAAGAAGGATTGGAGATAAGCGGATTAAATCTATAAATCAATCTATTAATGAAATGTATGTATTATTTTAATTAGATTTACGATACATATAGGTCGAATTTGTTGAAATGTCAAATTATATTTTGTGTTTTATTTGTTGGTCTTGTTTCGTGTTTTTTGTTTATTTGTTGGTCTAGTGCTTCGTGGTCCTGACTGCTATGCTGGAGGTCGTGGGTTCGATTTCCACCCAGGACAAATGTTTGTGTGATGAGCACAATTATTTGTTCTGTGTCTGGGTGTAATTTATCTATAATATGTAATAATAAATGTATATAAGTTTGTTTATCAGTTGTCGAGTACTCCTAACACAAGTTCTGCTTAGCTTGGGACTAGACGGCATGGTGTGATAGTTGTGGAACAAAAATAATATTTTAAATGTTGACAACTGTGCACTCGTAAAAGATTAATTGATGCTGTTTGCCTAAATGTCAATCAATCATGTCAAGTGTGGGTACGCCACAATCGCGGTGGTGAGTTCCCTCTTTGAAGAGTAGGTCGAGAGCCGCCACGGCGTTATCACCTTACGTCTAACGCAAGTCCTCACCGGTCATGGCAAGTTCAGGAGGTACCTGTTTCGAATTCAGAAGGAAAAAAGCCCGAGTGTCACAATTGTGCGGACCGCGGAGAACACGGTGGAGCATACGGTGGAGATGTGCCCCGCTTGAGTAAGCACCGCCGTGAGCTCGTGGAGGCGATCGCTGGCAGTGACCTGTCGCGCCTGACCCTGGTTCAGAACGAGAGGCACTGGGGTGTTCGCCTCCTTCTGCGAAGCAGTAATGCTGGCGCAGAAGATGGCTGTAACCGAAAGGGAAAGGACATCTTGATGACCCAGCCGCTGCAACAAAAAACGCCCCGGGCGTCGGGAATCGCAGAGCGATCTCTGGCCACCGTAGCTGCGGGCTTGCTTACACTGAGCAATGAGTAGCTCGTCCGGCCGTTGACTAAAGACCAAGTAGTTGACCAAGAGCCCGAGTAGTTGACGGCAAAAATATAATTTGACATTAATTTCAGCGCTACTTAGTAATGCATTAAGTATATAGTTCATATAAAAAGCAAAGAGAGTTGGTCCAAGAGTGCTACCTTGAGGAATTCCGAAGCTAATTGACAGTGCAGTGAACCACATGAAGAGTTACCTACTTTTACTAACTGTTGGCAATTTCAGAGGTAGGACTTAAACCATTCAAGCACGTCAGCTCTTATTCCTATTCCTTCTAACTCTGATAGAAGAAGGTTAGTGGAAATTGTATCAAACGCTTTGGCTAAGTTTAAGAAAAATCGCATGGCGCAGCGTGCTCTCCGTTTTCAATGAAAGCCTACAGAATTAGTCAACAACAACAATATTGCAGCATCCTGGATTGAATTGCATCTCCTGTAGCCGAAATATCTTTCAGATATAAGAAGTTCAATATTATGTTGAAACTGTTGAATGTTCGGTTTGAATGTGAAATAGGTATCTATTTTAAAATCAAGAAAGTGTTTGTGTAAAAGAAACAACAAATATAAGTAATAAATAACTTTATTTATCAAAAATAAAAAAGTTTTAAATATGTACACAAAGCTTTTGCTTGTAAGTAAGGATTATTGAAACTTGCTGCAGGAAGGTAATTAAAATAAAAAAAGGACTGACATAACAGCTGTTGTGGATTCAGAAAAACTAATAAATTGAAATGATAAACTTATTACTTTAGTAATTGAAATGATAAACTTATTAGGTTAGTAAAAAAATATATTTTACAAAATCATCTATTCACATTAAAAACACTTTGCTGCGGTAAAAGTAAAAATTTATTACTAAACTTTGTCTAATTAATATGCTGGATTTTCTATTATTATAGCATTGCAGTATGCGTGGTGGTCGTTGGAGGTGGACTTTTTCTGAAACTGTTCCTAATAATGGCGGCTCTTTCGTATGTCCACTCGCGGTTCTTCTTGGGTATGAGAGACACAGCAACGAGTAGCAGCAGTAGGCACAAAATGCCGAAGAAGGTCCAAAGAAGAATTCCCATGAACACTGAAAAATAAAAGTTTTTAGGCAAGGCAAACATTAGACAAGAAATCTGAAACCTTCCTACTCGACTTCTGAAGTGCGTTTTCATGACTGTTAGAGATCGCTTTGAAGAGCGCCAGAACCGCGAACTTCTTGAAAATGACATTATTCAAATTGGACGACCTTTGAATAATGTTATTTTGAATAATGTTATTTTCAAGAAGTAATTTTCTCATGTCTTTAGTTTCTGATTATCTATTATGCATCTACAAAAGCAAATTATTTCTGAAACATCCTGTACTATGGCACCTACCAGCTGTACCGCAACAATTACTATTTTAAACACAACATGTTGCAGTACTAAGTCCAATTTATACAGCTACTGCATACCTATGTTTTAGAAATAAAATATCTTTTATCTTTCAAATATAATTTGCGTCCGAATGAAGCCGGGGCGGATTGCTAATAATATCATCTCTCTAGTCTTTTTCCAAGCGACTGCCTATCAGCAGCACTCTGCAACCCACAACCCAGTTACGGGGTACACGATTCTCCTTGGATGATAGACTGATGGTCAGACTTTCTGGCGTCTGACTACTTGTAACTACTGTCAAAGATCTACGATTGACTACCGGGACCAACGGCTCAGTCAGATAAACTTAGAAAAGTAATTTGGATTGAAAAATTCACATTGCTACTTGCCCGGTACCTTAACCAATGGGATAACAAGACATTATTGATGAGTCGCTAATAATAAAACAAAATAAATACTCACATGGCTTTTCACCCAGGTATTGCGTTGGTGAAGTGAAAGTGGAGGTCAGGGACAGTTCCCCTTCCGTTCCATAGGCCTTGGCGAACACGGTCCAGGGTTGCAGGTCTGCGCTCGAGGGTGTGGGCATATTGAGGGAGCAGGTGCCGTAGGACATCTCCACCGTCGACAAGTAATAATTATGGGGCACGTTGTCAGAGGTGAAACCTGTAAAATATGGATCATTTAAGTCTCACTTTCAAGGCTTTACGAAGACGTCCATAGAAGAACGAAAAAAGAAATCATATAAGTTCATTCAGTCACCCAATATGTTTTTTTTTTACCGGCTCAAGGAAATTGTTAAAGTTCGTAGTACAGTAACCTGTGGTGGTTTAGTGGTAGCGGCACCAGTACAAGTTACTTACAAGTTGTAGGTCATTATTTCAAACCTAACCACGCGCATTACTTTGTGCAAAGTGAGTCGAGGTAACAGCATCGTAAAAGGGTAAAGATAGAAAATTCTTATTTACCTAAGTTTTAAACAATTTGACTCATGGCAACATAGCTGCAAACGACCACTCATGCCACCCCCCACCTCAGTCTTTCTCAAACGTTATAACCGTAAGATTATGTGTAAAATGCATTTTTTGCTAACGGTTATTTTTGACGAAATTTTGACGGTTTTCGATCTTTACCAATCACTTTCCACTCAGGTCAGATATTTATATGTTTTATACTTATAATTATTTATTATTACGTTATTAGTGATAACAAAGTACTAATTAGTTCATAAATAGTACCATCTCGGATATTTTTGTATTTTCGATCTTCACCCAAAGTTTTAATACGATAAGTTTGAAATACAATTCATTCGATCTTGCCCAGTTGCAAAAGCTCTATAAAAGAATACAATAGGACAGGGCTTCTCAACTTTGATCATATGTCGACGTGAGTTTGTAACAAATTAACATTATATAAAAAAATCATTCAAAATTCTTAACCAATTTTAGTGAGCAAACTAAAATTATTTTCGACGACGAATTTTAAATGGCTTCAAACATCTAAGTATAATTACATAATAATAAATTTTAATTTATCATTTAAAACAACCTTAATTTCCTCTTAATCAAATAATCTGTTTAAGAAAAAACCTACATTGCACAATGATTACACATGAAAATACAATGCTGCTTGCAAATAGTTTTGTTTTTTTGCAGTGCTTGCAGAAGTTACTGATCTAATGCCGTTTGTCTGCAGGATGGTAGCTAAAACAACAAAAACATTGCAAATACCATAAAAATCGATTACTGATTTTAAAGTATAGAAGTGAATAAAAAGAAAGAAATATAGAAGAAGGAGAGGACAAGGGGGAGGGTCTAGAAGTAGTAGTTTAGTAGTAGTGTAGACAGTATTACGCATTAAGTACATAAAACATATTTAGAATTTATTGTAATGTTGTGTGAGATATAAATTATGTGCACTACTCTTTTAATTGTATTTAAAGTTTTATAACTAGCTGCTACGTCAGATTTTAATACGAGGTAAAGACCTATAAAGGTGCTTAAAAAAAATTCCTCATCTCATCAAAAATCCGTTCGATCTTGCCCCGACTCACCTTAATTTATTTCATTACCACTGCTATCACAACGGTGAAAGAAAACATCGAGAAGAAACAAAAATGTCTTGGAACAAAAAACCGTCAACCCGTACTGGGCCCGCGTGGTGGATTAAACCGATTCCCTCTCCTGATTATGCTAAAATTTTGACAGTAGTATCACTGTTAAAAATTTTTTTTCCAGTGAAATGACATCGAGTATTTTATTCCAGGTGTCGGATCGATGAGGACTTTTTAGATTTCATTTATGATGGTGTTTTGAACAATCCTACCAATTTTCAGCTGGGTGCGAATTATTGTAACCTTACCCCTATTTTTTGGTCTAATTTGACTGGACTATTCAGTTCATATTGGTTTTGTTGTCACTAACTCCACTCACCACTGATGTTCAATTCAAATAACTGAACGTAAAATTCTTAGTTTTCAAAATACGAGTAGTTGATTTGTATGTTTGCTAGAAGAAACGCGTCAGGCGTTTCAAAGGTCGTAAGCTAGCATCAGTATATTTCGTAATGGAAATGAAGCCTTAATCCGAATGGACAAGGTCTTATATTTGACTAGCAAAGTATCCATCTATCGGTTTTAGGCCTACATGCATATCGAATGGCTAGATTAATTTAGCGTTTGATGAATTTATCACATTTATTCACTTTTTATTTTTTCTTTAGCTGAAAACCAGCGCTGTTTGACGCCCAGCAATGTTGTGTTGGTGACCTTTTCGATTCGGGTACGCTTAACCCAACTGTATTGTATTTTTATTATTTTGTGTTGTTACCTATTGTATTGCCTGCGTCGAATAAATCCTAAGTATTCTATTCTATTCTTATTTTTCTGTCATTCGCTTGAAGACGTCAAAATTATGTTCTAAATACGTTTGACGATGAATGCTATATGTTACTGTTTTTTTTGCATTTACGCAACACATTTATTTATTAATTTATGTACACACAAAAACTTAATAAAAAATCTTTTTACAACAAAAAAACCGACTTCACTAAAAAAACACTAAAACGATCAAAATAACTTTAATTCCGGAAGTCGGTGTTTCTCGATATTGTAACACCGACTTCCGAAATTAAAGTTATTTTGATCCTTTTAGTGTTTTTTAGTGAAGTCTTTTATTTTTTTATTTTTTTGTTAAAATGTTTTATTTCACACTTTTTAGTTGCCATAGACTTATAGCCAGAGTACCTATTACTCATGACAATTCCAATTAACCCAAACACTGCTAGGATACATCGTTTTATTACGAAGTTCCCGTGTCCACCCACCCACCTTCTAGCTCCATCGTCAGATCAGTTTGAGAGTACCTTATAGCCAAAGTGCATCTCATGAGAATTCTAATAAGCCCAAAGACGGCTAGGATACATTAATAAATTACGGAGTTCTGGTACCTATCTTCCGGCTCCATCATCATCAGATCACTTTGATGATACCATTTTCAACATAACTATTCAGAACAATTTATTTATTTGTATTGTCATAGTCGCTTAACTATCTTCATTGTGATATCTATGTGAGTATGAAGTTCCGATGGCCATTTCTGGTCTTCTTCATCAGTTCCACTTCATCAAATGGTACTTTTTGACTGTAAATGCTTAAGTTCTCGATGAAAATACCAAAATCACTATATGGTTGCCTATAATATTTGAGGACTTCCCTCGATTCCTCATGGATCCCATCATCAGAACTGGATTTTGAAAAAAAATGTGACCAATCTGAAAGTATATCTTTTAAGAAGAAAAAAAATTTTGCAAATCGGTCCATAAACGACGGAGTTCTGAGGTAAGAAGCATAAAAAAAAATACAATCGAATTGATAACCTCCTTTTTTTGGAAGTCGGTTAAAAACAAAAATAACAAATGCACATAGAAGAGCACAAAGGTGCTGCTCATTTCAACAGAAATTTCTTCCAGTAGAATTGCGACTGAAGAGTTGGATGAGTTGGTTGGTTGGGTTGTTGAAATTTGAAAAAAAAAGTTTTACCCGAGTGAAGCCGGAGCGGGCAGCTAATACATAATATATATGTCACGTACGTCATCATGTTTATTTAGGAGATGAATGAGGTAAATTCGCTAACAAATAAAAATACAGAAAGTCTGAAAACCATCGACTTAGTACATATAGGGTGACTGGTAATTAGTGTACGATACTTAAATACGTGATTGTGCTCATGATAACCAACAACTTTTACTATGGGAACAAACCTGAATACGCGAAAAAAAAATCAGCTGTTCAGTAGGTACATTTATATTTGCCTAATGTACTGAACAGCTGATATTTTTTTTGCGATTTCGGCTTTGCTCCCATAATAAAAATTGTTTGTTATCATGAGCACAATCACGTGTTTAAGTATCGTACACTAATTACCAGTCACCATAAAAATATAGATGCTGAAAACTGCTGAAAACACACATCAAGTATTGCAGATTTTCTGTCTGTGCTTCTCTCACAGAGAGTGAGCCCGTATTTCAGCTATGAAAACATTAAGGCTCAATTTACACCGCCACGGATTGAAATGAAAGCGACTTTTTGCAATAAAATTGTACATAGCATAATGAACTTTATTTCAATTGTATATCATACAAGCCAAAAAAATGTGGCACGTGTTCAAGTGAATTCTCGCTCATTCTCGAGAATTCTCCTAGCTACGGTCGGTACCTTCGGTGGAATCCGCTGGAAGTGGCGCGAACGCGAACGTGAAAAGTTTTTACGATAATGTCTTTCGTAGTGACAATAGAATACGGATGTAACATTTTCTAATGATTTTGTGTAGTAATTAAGAGATAGTAAGTAAGACACTAATTTATATACTATTGAACGCAATAACTTAATGGGAATTTTATTCGAATTCAAAATTGGTTTTGCAAACAAAGAGGTAGAACAAAAAGGTTTTAATTACATTATAGCACTAGTGCGTAATGGTAATCAAAATGTCACAGTTTGGTAACGAGTGCCATTATATACCTAAGTGCAGTGCAATAAGAGTCACTTTCTGAGCAAGTGTGTTGAAAAAAAGATTGTGTATGCTATGCAATAAAAACATCTTTCTGCCTCACAAATGAGTGATGTAAAAATAAAATCCAAGTCAACCATTCAAGTAAAAGATCTAGACTAAAAACTGGGGTCTTACCATGATATGTTAAAATGACCGGCGTGCGAGCGAAAAAGAGGAAGAACACAATAAAAAGAAATTTGTTATAAACTAGTACTTGACTGCGATCCCACCTGATGGTAAGTAGTGATGCAATCATCGATAGTGAGGCGTGCCAGTTTATTAAGAGCCTATTCACTCTAGCCTTGAAGACACTTAAAATATAATCGGACGGGAAGACTGCAAGGCAAGTTATTCCAGTCCCTCGATAAACGACGAGGCGAAACGCTTGGTCCGGACCGTAGAGGTTTCAACTATATAGCTCCATCCCTTTAACAATTCAGTTTAGATCGTCAAATAGATCGTTAAGAGGTCGTGGTAACGTCCCTCAAGGAGTCGACGCGCAATCGCCCGAATTTAATGGAATGCGCGAGAATTCCAGCGGATTCGCGCATCTTCTCAAGCCCTAATCGACACTTTCATTCCATTCCGCGGTGTGTAAATTTAGCCTAAAGGCTGATTTCACTACTCGCCAACGTACCTGTTTATTTTAAGTTGTGTGCCAATTAAACATGTTTTCTTTCTTTCTTGCTTACCTAGTCCGTCGATCCGCACAAATCTACAGTATTCCAGTTTGGGTTCGTCTCCTAACGAGAAGCGCAGGCTCACGGAGTTGTCTCCATTCCAACCGTGCCAAATCCACATGCGCTCTGTAAAATCAGAAATAAAACATCACGGTTGTATTCTCAAGAACATAGGCTTAGATGCGGGGGTGGGAGGAAGTGGGCCGTATTCACCCCAGCAGTATGGTCTAGCGCCTTCCCCAGCATGTTGCGACACACAAAAATCAGGGATAGTAGGCTACCTGAAAAATAACGCTAGATACGCCAATGTTCATTCAAGTAGTAGACATGGAAAGGTGTTCACGACATCAATTTGTCTGGTATACCCCAATAATACTTATGACAGTTGGATGGTTGAGCTGAATAGTGCTGATATAATATACATTGGTTTTTTTTTTCCTTTAATTACATTGTTCTCACATAGTAGTAGCAAAAAGAAAGCAACAGCTGAAAGACGTCTACTATTGGACATAGGCCTCCTCCAAGTGTCACCACAACGAACGTTCATGTGCGTTTCGCATCCATCGGAATCCCGCAACCCTCGCCACTCGCCAGGTCATCGGTCTAAACAAGAAATATGTAACCGAGATATTTGTAACACATAACGTAATTTTTGAGTTTAATCATTACAAACAAAAGTATAAAGCTTTCCATTTTATAATACATATACCACTATTTTTTTATTAGTACAAAAAGACAAGGTTCTATCCGTTTTAATAGAACAAAAAAAAATGCGTTCTATAACAAATATTCGTGAAAATTTTGGGATTTCGTTTTTTTAGTTTTGACTACACACATATGATCAGTAACGGGTGCCGATAGAGCCCCTTTTTTGTGCTAATTAAAAATAGGGGTGTTAGCTCCATCCCTTAAACAGTTCATTTTTTTTTTATTAATGATAGGCTTGCGTTTGACCACGATCTCACCTGATGGTAAGCGATGACGTGAACGACGATGGAGCACGCTTGTCTAGAAGTAGTCTATTCACTCTTAACTTAAAGACCCATAAGTTGTAGCTATCAGGAAACACAGACTCCGGCAAGGAATTCCACTCCTTGGCTGTAGGTACGTATAATAAATGTGTTCTCAAAACGTTTTGTGCGTATGGGTGAGATGTTTACCATGTACCGGTGGCGCAACGCCGTACGTCTAGTGGTCCGATGATGGAACGGACTTGGCGGAATTAGATTGTGCAATTCCAATTAATAGCAATTTAGATAGTCAAGTAGGGCCTCAGGGCAAAACTCTTTCGCACAATCCCGCACACATGCACCAAAATTAAGCTGACCGTACAAAAAGATTTTTTATAATCCTAGTCCTGCCTTACTGTGGACGGTAACGTCAAAGGTTCTGCTCAATTCCTCCTGATTGCCGATGACTCCCACATGGCAGCTCCAGTCGCCACTGTCGTTGCGCCAGAGGTTGTTGAACCTGACGCCACACTCGCCCGCGTCAAAACCGTTGCCGATGTAATTGTAGTCTTCTGATGAGATTGCTGAAAAATTAGATAGATTTATTATAATCTTGCTACAACCCCTTGTAACTAGGATACTTTTGTATCCCGAGGGCAGGTTCCCTCTGTATAATTTTCCACTTTGACACAGGCTAAGTCGCTGGCAGAAGTTTGTGTATATTCGCCACTCTTTTAGTCACATCATCATCATCATTTCAGCCGAAAGACATCCACTGCTGGACATAGACTTTCCCCAAGTGTCGCCACAATGAACGGTCCTGTGCGTCTCGCATCCATCGGACTCCCGCAACAGTTACCAAGTCATCGGTCCACCTTGTAGGAGGCCTTCCAACGCTACGTCTTCCGGTACGTAGTCGCCATTCCAGAACCTTTCGGCCCCAACGGCCATCCGTTCTGCGCATCCGTTGTGCCCTGCCCATTGCCACTTAATTACGATTACGATCCTTCGTGCTATGTCGGTAACCTTGGTTCTCCTGCGGATATCCTCATTCCTGATTCGATCACGCAAAGAAACTCCGAGCATAGCCCTTTCCCTTGCCCTTTGGGTGACTTTAAGTCTTCTGATAGGCCCATTGTAAGCGACCACGTTTAGTCACATAAATTACCTTAATAAAAAAGTTAAGTAGATTGATGAGCAATAATTAATAAAATAAATAATAATTTCAGGTGATACTCACATGGACCAACGTTGAAGACGGTTCCGTTCGGAGCCCTGTAGTAGCAGTACCGAATGGCGGCGTCTATGTAGCAAGACATCGTCACTGCGTCACCGTCTGCGCCCTTATATGAAGGACTAGAACTCCTTAACACCGGCTCTGGAATTTAAATTAAGTTATTTCTTCCTCATCATTCCATCCACTAATGCCCAATGACGATTTGTTTCATTTTAGTACCAAAAACTAATACCACTGGTATTTGTTTGAACTCAAGTTTTATTTTCAATTCTACGAGTAAACTATGAGTCATCTATAACTATATATGATATATAAATAGAGTAAGCTCGAAGCTACATTGTATATCACCATTATGGTAAGTCTTCGAATGCTGACTCTATGACCTAAATTGATGTTAAGAGAGGACTGAGAGGAGAAGGATTGTTTAGAATATCATTTATTTCACGTGATCATTTAGTATTTTAGCAATCGAATGTTATCGATAAAACGTTACTTTGTCTGGAGCCTATAAGGCCGCGGCCTACTGTTCACAAACGCATAGCTTCATAGACGCGTATTCGTCATTATACGCTTGATGTACAGCTCACATACAAAACTATGAAACTGTCGATGAAGCGACAACGACACGATGGCACGACCTTGCAGCTGTGAGCAGGCGTACTCCAAGCGTATAATGACGACTACGCGTCTATGAAGCTACGCGTCCGTGAACAGCCGTGCTATTCTGTAAATGGTAAATCATTTCCAAAATTATTTCACAAATCATCTCGAATGTCACACTCAGCGAATTGTATTTCAAAATACCAAATCAATATTACCAAAGTACTCTGTGTACCAAATCCTATAGACAAATTTGTAGACAAACGTCAAAATACTCAATCCGTTTTAGTTCATTCCAAATTCACTCCATTTCAGAATACGAAACTTTGATTTCACTGCGGATTCAGAAGTGATTTCGCAAATAAACTTTTCAGAATAGCAATGCAGTAGGCCTGACGCATCATCGTCGTAGTATTCTCAAGTAAGTAAATATGTAGGCATGTAGTCTTTAAGAAAGTAAACCTACCAGTACTGTCATAACTGGTCGTCTGGTTTATCATCGAGCTGGTGATGCCGAGGAAGGCATAGCTGGTGTGCTGCTCGGTGTTGACGGCACAGCGCCACATGCCCTGGTGCCTTGAGAGAGGCGTCAAAAGCCGAAGACTGCAGTTGTGGCTCTCAGAATCCGACTCGTAGCTGTAACACATAGTTATATGTAGTACAGAATTATATTTAGACGGGCCTGATGGTCTAGTGGTTAGTGGCCCTGACTGCTATGCCGGAGGTCGTGGGTTCCCACCCAGGACAATGTTTGTGCGATGTGCACGATCATTTGTTCTGTGTTTGGGTGTAATTTATCTATAATATGTATGTATTTAGAATTATATAAGTTTGTTTATCAGTTGTCTAGTACTCAAAACACGAGCTCTGCTTAGCTTGGGACTAGACAGTGTTGTGTGATAGTAAAAAAAAAAAAATTGTATCATATTTTGCAGCATTTGAGTCAACTTGAACAACTTCCCAGACGTGATGGGTATCGAGTAATAATAATGTAATATATTTATCGGAACAAAAACATATTCAGATAGATTGCGCGCGAACATAGACTACATCAGCCCCCTAGCCATATTACAATCGTATCGCTCGCGCCGAACGCCTCGAGTAGGCCATGCCTCCGATTCTTTTGTTCTGACCACGTGACTGAGCGTTGAGAAGACGTCAGAACAAAGTAATCGGAGGCGTGGCCTACTCGAGGCGTTCGGCGCGAACGATACGATTGTAACTTGGCTAGGGGGGCTGATGGTAACTGTGTCGCAGCTATTATCGCCCACCTCCAGGAGATAGACGACAGCAATCACAGCAAAAAAAACAAATAAAAACAATGGCAAATTAAAAATTTAGTATAGTATAGTAGGCCTTATAATATTCCCACTGTTGGGACTCAGGCCTCCTCTCTAGGAGAGGGAATGGGCCGTAATCCACCACGCGGGTCCAGTGCGGCATAGTGGATGTCACATGTCTTTGAATTTTTGGTTCTAGGACATGCCGGTTTCTTCATGATGTTTTCCTTCACCGTTTTGAGAGCAGTGGTGATAAAATAAATTACACACAGTAATGTGCCTAGCTGGGTTTGAACCCGCGACCTACAACTCGTAAGTCGGGGCCGTTACCACTCGGCCACCACTGCTCTCACCAAAAATTGAGTATCGACATCCAAACATGATAAAATTAAGAAATAACTCTTTTTGTGAACTCGCAATTTCAAGTGGGCTAAAAGTGAAAAAGAGTCCTTAAATTCTAAGACAAGAACATATTGATAAATGATACTTATTTTGCAAATAGGTTAAAACACTTTTACACGTCAATTTTACCGTCAGTACTTTTTTTTCAATTTTTTATTTTTCTACAACTAATTCAGTCAACAATCTATGATGACGATTTGACAACGGCACTCATTTCTGTATTATTTCCATTCCTGTGGTACGGGGCGTTTAAGACCTCGTTTGAAAACTATCATTATGATGGTAAAGGGCTTATTACACCCCTTAACGTTTAATAAACTAAAAGTTTTTTTGGATAATTGCGGTACGAGGTCAAAGTGACCCCGTAAATTAAAATAGATACACCTCTGCATCCTGTTTTAATAGGGCATCTTAGGTATATATTCATCTCTTTTCTAAACTAAAACAAATTGAAATTACGCCTCCACACGGCGGAGAAGACTATGTTTTTCTTAGCTGCCCCTCAAGACACGTACGAGGCGTATTAGACCTCGTCCCGCGCTGAACGTGTTAAGTATAAGTACTAACCGTATGACGGCTCCGGAGAACCCGTCCTGTCCAACCCCGTGGCTGGCAATGAGAACAGTACCGGTAGGGTCGCGGAACAGGCAGGCTTGGACCTCATTCTCTGCTGGTACGGAACACGTCAGAACCACTGACGAACCATTCATTGACACATGTGTTGAAACTACTGGTCTGTTATCTGGAATGAATTGAGGTCTTCTTTATTACCTATCCATTTATTAGATTTCTTCAAACTTCTGAATAAAATTTCTAATCATGAAAAAAAAAATATATAATTAAACAATTAAAAATAATAAAAAAATAATAGGCCACCGGTGTCTGTTTCTCAGCTTACTTCTTCTAAACCACAAAACTGATGGTAATACAGTTTTGCGAAAGAAAGAGCGATAAACGAAAAAGATTTGAGTATAAAAATTAGATAATGTCGCTAGTATTACCTTTTATAAAAACGAAATTTCAAACAGATCATAATTATATGTCCTTACCAGCTGGTAGTACTTTCACATCGAAACTCTTTTCTCGAAGCATGACAGTGCCTGGAAGTCCAACCGATATCCACCAGCGTCCTTTATGAGCCATTGTTACACTGTCCAGCTCAATTTTGCATGGGCCAAATCCATCAAAAATGGATTTGTAATTGTTATCTAGAAGTCTGCAGTACACCGCATCTTCGGGGCCAATGGTCATATTCACTGAACTACCAGCAGTCCACACCATATTACTAATGGATATTTCAACCAATTCTGGAAAGACATTTTTTTTCATTAACTGTTTTTTTTTTAAATTGATCTAGAAACTAGTGCTTGATTGCGATCCTACCTGATGGTAAGCAGTGATGCAATCGTTGATGGTGAGGCGCACTAGTTTATTAAGAGATTCACTCTAGTTTTGAAGACACCTAAATTATAACTGTTACCCATAGATATCCGTATCGATATCCGTGCTGTTACCAAACTATTTTGAAAAACGTGACATGGTAATAAAGATGCAGGTAGTAATAGTGGAAGTGTTTTTCAAACTAACAATGATCTAGTATTCTAACCTTACTATTAACACACGGTCGAACTTGTTACGGCGGATTTGGTCAGTCCGTAAGGTCGTGCGTAAGACTGAAAGTAAGTTACTTAACTTAGCTTTCATAGGAATACAATGAAAGTTAGGTGAACATTTTAGAAAGACTGTTGGATACGACTCAATTGGGATTTTTTTGTGATAAAACTTGGAACAATTCACAACCATCATATGCCAGAGGGACTATAGAGAGACTTAAAGGGTTTATGATGTTTGCTTATTCTCCGATTGGCTCGCTCCAAGTTTTTAACCAATCAGAGAGCCAAAAGTGGTAAATGTTTCGATTGCGTTAACGTAAAAACAACTCGCACTCAGCGCACAGATGGCAAACTTCGCTTTGCCTAACTAAAACCCAGAGAATCTGTTGATGTTTCCATAATTGGCTGGAGAAATGGGCCCATACTCCACCAATACTCCAATACTCCACCACGCAAGCCCAGTGCGGATTGCGATGTCTTTAAATTATTTTTTTCTAGGACATGACGCCGGTTTCCTCACGAATGTATTCCTTCACCACTTTGAAAGCAATGGTGAAGAAATAAATTACACAAAGCAATTCGCCTGGCGGGGTTTAAACTCGCGACCTACAATTCGTAAGTCGGCACTGTTACCACTGGGCCACTACTATACAATAAAACGTAGTTAAATGTATCTGTTTAAATGTATCCTTACCTAAGATATTGACTTTTACAGACGCTTTGTAAATGATTTGGGTCCCATATACAATAGTCCATGTTCCACGTTGAGTATGGGTGACATTTTTTACAATAAAACCACAAGATCTATAACGAAATTGGTCAACTTGGAAGTCCGTGACTTCTTCACCATCAGGTCCATATAGCTTGCAAGTGTCATACATATCTGTAGCATCTGGCAAACTGAGGTACAAGTCGGCACCTTCAGCAACAGTTATTGCATTTCCTAATGACGAATGTTCTGAAAGAATTGATTAGTGTTCATTATTATCAGTTATGATCGTCCGATAGTGTGTTGACTACGTTATCTATGGACGTGACCTGATAAGCGGATAATCCTAATTAATTTAAATGTTATCGTTTACCTTCGATTCGGATGGTAAAAGGCCGCCTTCTTTCGATGTCTGTTACAGCTGGCACTCTACGGGTGGCTCTTGCGATGAGGGTATATTGGCCGAGCATGTCTAAGGACTTAACATTCACCCTGACCCCGCATGCGACGCCAGTTTCTTCTAAAATTTCCACGTTGGGTACATGAAATCCATCGATAAAAGCGTACTGCAAGCCATCTGGGGTCAATAAGTGACAGCTCTCGTGTTCAACCCAGATCGCGTCGGCAATAGTTACTCTATGCGAAGCTTCTAATTCCGAATCGAAAATCAATTCCGGCAATTTTTCAACCTCTCTAAATTCATCTATAATAGGGTTTGCAGGATCTGGAAAAAGTAATGGAAAAATTTACATAATGTTCTAATAAGAATCACAAAATTATTTTGATTTATAAAATTTTTGCACTTTTAGTTTTCAGATCACATTTTTATTATGTATCTAAGTTACCTTCTTGTACGATACGGAACGGCTGCCTTCTCTCGTTGAACTGATTTCCATGACTGAATTTGCCAATGAGCGTCCATTCGCCAATCATATCTTCAGTAATGGGGCTAAGAGTAATCCGACAGGCTGGTGTCGCATCCACACCCTTTAAATCTACTCCATCCGGACCGATGACATTGTTCAGATCATAAAATTGACCAGAAGGCGTTCTGTACTGACAATTTTCAATTTCCCCAAAGCTTTTTACACTAACTTCCAAGGTACGTCCCAAAATAACGAGATATCTGTCCTCAGGTAATGTAGTTACATTAAAGGCTTGATCATAAGGTTGCTCCTCATCTGAAACATTTCCATTGTTAGGCACACCCTTAATATCATACCCTTCTTGTTAATTTTTAAACTAGCTTTCGCCCGTGACTTCGTCTGCGTAGAAGTCAAAAATATTTTTATTAAGTGTTTTGATTGATTTTATTTTATTATTAATATAGCCCGTGTACGCGACTTCGTTCACGTAGTAATTGGAAATATTTGTAAAGCCTAAGTACATTAGGAGGCTGTTTAAGGTAAAACACGCTATTTTGTGATAGTGGAACTATAGAACGTTGGGAAAGTACTGGGTCTTATAATATTTTTTTGTCGGTTTTGTTTTCTTTCGGTAAAAGTACATATTGATTTTCTCCGGAACCAGATCTCGATAGGGCAAGATATAGTTAGCTGTGCGAACCTTCGCCGGAAATTGAATTCTTTTTAAATTAAAAGGTAAATCCGTTGGTACCATAGACATGCGAGGTATCCGTTTGCCTGACTGCTGGACCAGTCAAAACTGTGACACCGATCACGTTATTGCAAAGAAATTTAACTCCGAGTCTGGTTCCGTTACATGGTGGTTTAAGATGGTAAAATAATTAGTGTACCAGTTTTTCATTTGAGCAAATGTGGGTTAGGGAGCAGTGGTGGCCGAGTGGTAACGGCCCCGACTTATGAGTTGTAGGTCGCGGGTTCAAACCCAGCCAGGCGCATTACTTTGTGTAATTTATTTCATCATCACTGCTCTGAAAACGGTGAAGGAAAACATCGTGAGGAAACCGGCATGTCCTAGAACCAAAAATTCGAAGACATGTGACATCCACCAACCCGCACTGGGCCCGCGTGGTGGATTACGGCCCATTCCCTCTCCTAGAGAGGAGGCCTGAGTCCCAACAGTGGGAACATTATAAGGCCGACTATGCTATGCTAAATGTGGGGGAAGACCATTCGCAGTTAGTGCATTCAGGAATTTTTGAGGGTTGTGTACCGCATCCTCTTAATCACGCTACTATATCTAGCCCCGAATATTGCCCTTTGACACAGCCACTGGTAGTCTTTATTTTCTATATATTCTATTTAGGCTTAATTTATACTCCAGATCTCCCACAAATTACAAATTCAGATATTTAAGTTTTTATGTTTTTTCTGCTAAATAACATATTGTATGTTTGAAGTGTAATTTGTGGAGATTAATAAACACTTTTTTGTTTTTTTTTTTTATATTTGGACTACATCAGCATAGACTTTTAGACCAGATCTTCAACGCTGATAACTTTCTCACCTAAATTACGACAAATTTCGATCGGTTTTGTTTTCAAAATAAGGTACTTTCCCGTCATCTATTAAAAGTAACTATGGAGGAAAATTGGTACCTCCACTCGAATGTGCTCTCAACATAAAACTTAACAATGTCAGCTCTAGTTCCCCTAACTATCACTGGCCATGTTTGGCGAAAATCACCAGCAAACTTGAAAGAGACCCATAATTTTATTATGCTTTTTAGTCTTTAAGAGCGTACCTCTACATGAGCTCCATGAATCATAGTGCATTCATCCTATATGATTAAACTCATATCTTGCAATTTTTTCCCAAATTGAAATTTTTACGGATCAAGCACACGCTATCGCTCTGCAAATAAATATTCAGAGGCAGTTTAAAAGCTAAATGAGCGGTGCGTCCACCTGCTAATAGAGTCGCAGCGATACCCGACGATGCGACGCAGCGGCCGCGGCCATGCAGTACTGTAATACTTGATCATTATTTTGTTGTGGCCTTATTTTGAAACTATATGATATCTCCTAAAATATTAATCGAAATCAAATGATATTAAGGTCAGTTATGTTCAACATGAAATACTTAGAACGAATATTGTATTTATTTGTATAAATATTAATATTATGTTTATAAAAAGAACTTCGCAATAATTCATTATTTCAAAAAAATTACCATAAAAAAGGTTATACCTTAAAAGATATTTTTTTTAGAACTTTCGGGAAACAATTTTATCATACTATACATTATTTTCGCGTTACTTTAACCGTTTACTCAGCGAACGCCACGGAATCTATCAAAAGAATTATTTTCCCCCGTTTTTGCAACATTTTTCGTCGATACTCCGCTCCTGATATTAAATATCGTATGGCCTTCCTCGATTTAAGGGGCGATCTAACACTGAAATAATTTTTCAAATCGGACCAGTATTTCCTGAGATTAGCGCGTTTAGCAAACAAACATACTCTTCAGCTTTATAATATTATAAATAAGTATGGATTTCAATACTTACTGTAAAGGAAGAATCTCAATGGTAGATGAATTTCATGCAAACCAATGGTTGAACGGAATTTTCCATTGATAGCCCAGTCTCCTAACAAGGAATTATCTATATTGGTGAAATTAATGGTACACAGATTTACATTGTCGGCAGCAATTCTTTCTATGTTGGCATACGTGACGTCACTTGTGATGACGAGGTTTTCGCCGCTGGGAGTGATTACGTTACAGGTTTCAACAGTTCCAACGTGGGACACTCCAGAGAAAACACTGCCACCGTAGTGAACCGGGTGACTAAACATGTTTTGTGTTATTATGTTCCAATGAGCATTCGGGTTCCCCACAGAATCTAAAAGATTGAAATAAGTATAATAGTAGTAACACATAATAATATATAAGTCTATTTGGTTTCAATTAGATATAATTATGCATTTATCTGGGAATTTTAAAACTAATGGCTTTTTGTCTTAGCGTTATTTGTAGGTAATGATTTCATTATCATAACTGATCCAAAAAATAATCACATGTGTGTGTATTCTCCTTCTTTCCAATCATATTTTTGATTTTATAATCGGTGATGATAATGAAAACAACCGGTCAAGTGCAATTCATGTAACTAAACGAAATTTACAAAATAATTCCGAATATATTTAAGTACACTATAATAGTAGATTATGTGACTAGGGGATAAAGCAGTGTCTTTAAGTCGCGGGTGGCGGATTTTGAATTCCGAACGAAACGAAGGTTGCCAATTTTAATCCCGAACGATAGTGAGGGATTTATATAATTAACTCCCGAGCATTGCGAGGGAGTTAATAAAGAAACCTGAGTGAAGTGAGGAATTCAAGCCGCCCAAGACAAAGACAGCTTTATCGCCGTGTTGGATACTCTACTTTTTACACCATCTGTGAGATAATTAAAACACAATTTAGTAAAACAAATCATATAATAGAGAAATATAAGTATTATTTACGAGTTAATCTTAACTATCACACAAAATGTTTTGAGATTTGAAACAAACAAAATTCACTACTCAAAGATTCTATAGTTTAAATTTTCTATAACGCTCCCGCTTGTTCATTACTTTTTTTTAGAAACTTTTTTTATTCTGTTTTTTTTTTTGTTAGTGGCCAGTTTGAAATTTGAATAAACTTGTTTGATGCACTACATTTTAATTCACATAATGCTGACGGTTTTTCACGTTCCAAATTCAAATCTCATTATTCCCTAGGGATCGCCCATACTGCATAATCTCCCTAGGGACATAATGACTTGCTTTAAGTGATGGTTGTATGACGTATAAAAGGGCATTATCGAGCAGGTGGTGTAAAAAAAATAAAGTAAACAACGTTAATTTTAGATGAAATTGCCTAAAGTGACCACACATTTTTTCTTCACACAGAGCCAATATATCTTTCTACCTAGACCTAGTACCCTATTGAATTCTATAGGCCTTAAATATTTAAGTAAGTAATATTAAGTATGTTTTAGTAAGAATAAGTTCACACTTACTCCAAATAACTTCGGCAGGCTGGCATCGCATTTCTTCGTTTATTTTGGACTTTCCACACAATCTCCAAGTTCCAAGCAGACTTTCAGACATCGGGCCTAAAGTGATTCTGCACGAGACGAAGTTGCTGCTGCTCTGTACTGTGACGTTTTCCATCATAAAGTCTTCAGCCTTTGTCAGTACACCATTTGGAGGCCGAATGTAACACTCCTCATGAAATGATTTTTTATCCAAAGATATATCAATTAACATCCCAGTTCTCGTCGCGTGCCTGATCATGCTAAGTGACTTTTCATTTTCATCTTCATTCACTTCCGGTTCTGTAGTGGTTTCTAAATTAAGGGAAAACAATGAGTTTAAAAATTAAGCTACACTTAGATATCCTAATGGAAGTAGTTAACATGATTTATTTGTTTGTATATCATTTTTAAAATTGTGCGCCCTCCACTGGTTGTCACAGTTAGTGAAGTAGAAGGACAGGACGCACAATATTTATAATAAATAATTTTTTCTTGTTTTAGTTTGGCATTAGCATAGCATAGGCGGCCTTATAATGTTCCCACTGTTGGGACTCAGGCCTCCTCTCTAGGAGAGGGAATGGGCCGTAATCCACCACGCGGGCCCAGTGCGGGTTGGTGGATGTCACATGTCTTCGAATTTTTAGTTCTAGGACATGCCGGTTTCCTCACGATGTTTTCCTTCACCGTTTTGAGAGCAGTGGTGATGAAATAAATTACACAAAGTAATGTGCCTGGCTGGGTTTGAACCCGCGACCTACAACTCGTAAGTCGGGGCCGTTACCACTCGTTAGTTTGGCATTGCAGTTCCCAAATATCTCTTCGTAGGAAGTTGAAACCCTGGTAGGAAACGCTTAATTCGGAAGTCGGTGTTTCTACAATAGTTTTGTTTCTTCGTTATTTAACACCGACTTCCGAAATTAAACTAAACAACTAAAAAGTGCCCCTCAGTCAAACTTGAAAGTGAGCAAGTTCTATAGTATAGAATTTAATCATTAAAACATTTCATGACAATTCCAATAACCCAAGCCACGGCTACGATAAATTGTTTTATTTTATAACGGAGTTTTCTTGTATCTTGTATATCAGTTCGATATATTCCCTCCCCTTCTTCCTTCAGTCAGTCACCGACTAAAGTACTAAACGTATAAACAAAGCAATTTTACTTGTTACGACAGTTCTGCTGTGATTCTATGAGGAGTTCCGTTCCATATCTTCGAAGTTCATCATCAGATCATAACATAATTTCTATAGGACCAACTCGTCAGTATAACCTTTCCATCAAAAAAATAATTTTCAAAATCGGTCCACAATTGACCTCAAGAGTCCTCCTTCTTTTTTAAGTCGCTTAAAAATTAAATATTTTTTAAACTTGTCGTTGGATAAATGCACAAGCCGTGCGAAAAGAATACAAAAAAAAAATGTAGTTGAGGCTGCCACTTATTGCCGTGCACCTACGTAACTTTTGATATTCCGAAGAGCGTAATCATTGTCTTATTGTCTTATCTATTGTTATATTATTATTATTATTATTATCTTATTTTACATTTCTATTAAAATTAAACTTGTTTATTTTACACTCTCTCTTACCTAAAACATTCACAGTGATGTTCATGGATCTGGTGTCGGCTCCATCATGATCGTAGGTCATGGTCCAGACTCCTTCATCTTTTAAATCGACATTGTTAACATTTACGAAACAATCTGTGTTTGGGTTATTAATTATTTCATATTTCTCTGTTGTGTAGCTTGCATTACGAGGTGAAAATTTAAATATTCCATTTTGTGGAGTTTTTAAGAGGCAAGTTTCGACAATGTGTCCATAACGTGTGTCCGCAAAGATCGTGAAAGAACCTCCTTCGTACACGGGCCGATTTGGCACATTGCTGTTAACGCCACCTGCAAATAAGTATTTGAATGGTATTACTCGTAATTTTTATTTTTATTGATATACTTTTAATTGATATAAACCAGTGCTTGACTGCGATCCCACCTGATGGTAAGCAGTGATGCAATCATTGATGGTGAGGCGCACTAGTTTATTAAGAGCCTATTCACTCTAGCCTTGAAGACACCTAAATTATAGTTGGACGGGAAGACCACAGTAGGCAAATTAATTGTTCCAGTCCTTCGATGTATGCGGTATAAACGACGAGGCGAAACGCTTAGTAGTTAAGGGTGGATACTCGCCGTACGTCGGGTTGTCCGATGGTAAAAAGGAGATGGCGGAATCAAGTTATGCAATTCCAGCGCACAGTCTCCAAAATGCAACCTGTATAATACTCTTATTTGACAATTTTCACTAGTTGGCTAGCTTCTTTGCTAACGGAGGAAGTTGTGAATTATCCCATGTACAGGACGTACTATAGCAAAATACAGCTTATCTTATAGCCCAGAATAATTTATTTACCTTAAACCTAACACTAATAACTAAATAAATAAACTGATTTGCACCCGTACACTCTCATTAAGGTTCAGTTGAAAACCAGCGTTAGACAACTAGATATTTAGCGCAGCCAAACAATGGATGTTTTCTATTCCAATCTTAAGTTTCTACATGTTGTTTCTAACTACAATGTGTGTCAAATATCTTTTTTTAAAGTTTCATCTAAATCCATTAAGCCGTCGAGTCGAGGCGTGATTATGAACATCCAAACATACAGAGTTTCACTTTTACAATATCTCTTGGATAGCTTTTGCCTGCGGCTTCGGCCATGTCTAGGTCGGAAAATGACAAAAAGTACTTTAAATAGGTCTGGTGAGAGGATTTTAATATAGATCTATCTGTAATAATTAACAGAATATGGAATTACACTGATATTACAAAGGCGACAGTTTGTATTTATGTGTGTATGTTTATTATTGCTACACGTTCAAACAGCTGAACGTATTTGGACGACTAGACTCTGAACGTATTTGGACGACATTTGGCACACGACTAGACTATGTCCTGGGGGGCTATTGGCTAACTTTTTCAATAACAGTTGACAACTAGCATTCGTTACACACTAAACTTAGTTGTCAACTGACAATTTCATAAAATTGGTATTACGTATCACACAAGTGACTAACAAACTACGGTGGAAATGTGGTGAATTATAAAAATTTACGGTACCTATTGTGACCACTCTAAAATTTTATCGACTATTATACAGCTTCAAAAGAATACACAATCACAATTTTAAAAGTATCGATACAATAACATCTGTCAAAACGTGTTACGGTGGCTATCAAAGGCACCAGTGGCTAATGACGTCACTGCAGTTGGTCACTGAAGATAGGCAATACGAAACTAGCTGTTTGACAGTTCAATGATGCACATTGTTAACAAGTGATCATCACTTGAACTGTCAACAGAGTTACGCAATAGCCCCGCTGGAATAGTATAAAGGATAATTTTTATCTCAGGATACTCCGGTTTCCTTTGGAAAAAGATATTACTTTCACGTCGGCGAAGCCGTTGGCAGAAGCTACATAAAGAAAGAAAGAAGAAAGGTTGGCAGGCCATGGATGACAAAAAACATATTGCGCAGACCCCGAGTAACTTGGCCTAAGGGGGAAGGATGATGATGAGATTTTCTAACTGGAAGTTAAAATTCGAAGACATGTGACAAGTGTGACAACTGTCGATTGAGCATTTTCTCGTGTTTTTCTTGTGTGCCGTCGACGATTTGGGCTCGGTCTGGATAGTTATGAGTCGGCCGGCTGGTGAGCTACCCATTACTCGTCGTCCGCAAGCCCGCGCCTATGGTTGCTTCAGTCGAGTTCGGGGACTTGGCGTGGCGGCTGGGGCATGAATGTCCGTTCTTTCATGCGTGCGACCGTCTTCTTCGCTAGCATTACTTCTTCGCAGAAGATGGTGACCGAATCCCATTCCCTTTCGCTCCGAATGATGGCATAAACCAGAACCCCAGAGTGAGAGGTCGCCGCTGCCGATCGCCTCTACGAGGACACAGCGGTGCTCAGCTCAAGTGGGGCACGCCTCCACCAAATGCTCCACCGTGTTTTCCGGGCGGTCCACATAATGGTGACACCCGGGCGTTCCTTCCGCTTGAATCCGGAGCAGGAACCTCCCGAACTTACGCCGTGGCACCTCTCTAGCCACTCTTTAAAGAGGGGACATACCGCCAGCCCATCCAACGGCCTTATAGCTAAAGCTACGTTTCTATTTAACCCTAGCTTCTGCGATAGTGGTATATCTTGACCTAGTATACGATTTCAGGCATATCAACAACAAATTGCCCTTCATATTAGAGATTATAGTCATAATAATCAAGATAACTCTACATGTCAACACTAAGTCCAATTACCAAACTAATAATGCTTGCGACATATTTATGTACTTGCGTATAGATTGTGAGTTGCTTCATTAACGTTTTTATTAGTTAGGTATTGTTTTTTTGTTGGTACAATTTTCCTTATGCAACATGTCATCGCACACTCGCGACTCTCACCAGGTCATGTTCTGAGAGCAATGTGCCTACCCACTGCTACTTCAGTTTGGCGATTCTTCGGGTTGTGTCGGCAGCCTTAAAACCAAAAATTCAAACATAAAGAAAGAAAGAAACATGTTTATTCTGCCCAAATAGACGCACAATAAAATATAGCAAACTGTCGGGCCATGTGCAAACCGGGCATAACTGTGCTGCACTATAGACACACAATAAACTACTAATAAACAGTTGACTGATGTCTACTTAGTCTGTGGTTGTCCATTGTCATCCATTGTCTATTACACCGACCGACAGAGACTGACATAACCTAATATAAATATAAATACACACACAGACATGTGACATCTCCAAAACCGGACCCTCCGTAAAATCCTCGGTGCCCCATATTACGTCCGAAATGAGAATCTACACTTAGATCTCAAAATCCCCACCATCCAGCAGTTCATGAAACGCCTGTGCAAGCGTTTCTTCGATACTAAACTAACCCCCTTATCGTATCGGCCGCCCGATACGAACCCTCCCGCATCTCAAAGATTCGCCGTCCTAGGCATACTCTTGTCACCCCCGACGACCCCATTACCCTGCTCCAAGAGAGCCGTAAGGAAACCAGTACAGTTCGTAAACAATACAGACCGCCGTCATTCCGTCCTCGCCGCCGAGGCCCGCCGCGACAATCCCGTCAACGTCCTCCCCGTCCTTTGCTCGAGCCAGCCCGCGCCGCTGAGCCGTAGTTTTAAAATTCCCCGATAATAATAATAATATCTTTGTGCGATCCAGCCCGTCCCTTGCTGCCCTCCCCCAGCGACGCCCTAAGCCGAGGTCCGTACCCCACAGGGGGTGCCCTTAGCATGTAGTCGCTTAGTTTTAAGTTTAGTTAAGTAAGCCCTGGCTGGAGGCTTTGATTCTTGAATCGAGGCCGCCACAGGCAAGTCCGGTTAAGCAGCCGACCACCTCCTAGGTTGACCTGCGAGAGGCCACACACAAAAAATAAAAAAAGACATGTGACCAACTCGCACTGGGCCCGCGTGGTGGATTACGGCCCATTCTCTCTCCCAGAGAGGAGGCCTGAGTCCCAGCAGTGGGAACATTAAAGAAGGCTATGCTTATGCTTATATGCTACTTTGGGCGCAGTGGTTAAACGATTTGTTGCTGTGCTGCGTGTCGCGGTTTCGATTCCCGCAAGGAACAAATATTTGTATCGACTAGACTTTTCACAATCACTGATAAATGTTACATTGTCTAGAGTCCAAGGATTTCCTTATTTTTTACATAACTGACGATGATATAGATGACGTTTATGTTGTAGATGTTCTGTACTTAAATAATTATGAAGTCATTTATTTTGATAAGGATTAATACCAAAGTACAAATAAAGGGCCTTTATCGGTTAGTCTTAATCCGGTTCAGTAGTTACTTCCTACAAACAAACTGATTCACAAACTTTACCTCTATATCAGTGGTTCCCGACCTATTTATAAAAGGAGGCCACTTTGTATTAGTAGGGACCAGAAGTGCAGTAGAAAACTTAACTATGATAATAAAAAAATACTTTTACGACTATCATAAATTCAAAACTTGTAAGGACACCTATTCTATAAAATTTAAAATAACGAGGATAGAAAAGTCTTTTTAGAGTTCCGTACCTCAAAAGGAAAAAAACCGAACCCTTATAGGATCACTTTGTTGTCCATCTGTCAGTCTATCTGTCAAGACCCTTTATCTCCGGAACGCGTGGAGGTATCGAGTTGAAATTAAAACTATATACTCAGGTCTGCGGTCCCTTGAAGCTGAGAAAAAATCAAACTGCTAAGTTAACAAAAAAAAAGATACGGCCGTTTATGTCGTGTTAACGTATATTTCAATACTCTCAAAAGAATCAAAATTCATAGGGTACTTCCCGTTGATCCAGAATCCTGATATTTGGCATAAAGCAAGGTCTGTACAGATAAAGGAATAAATCTAAAAACCGTAACATTGTTGTTACCCACGTCACAATTTAAAATTTAAATTCAGAAAAAAATTCGAGACTCCATTTGGGAATTGTAGGAACACTTGCCCAGTTTTTTTTTACTAGCTTCACTTTCCAAGTGAAAAGTAGAATAGAATAAACTTTATGGTACACCAAAATAGTAACAAAACTTTTACACTACTAACACTCTCCACTTCTCACTTCTCTTTTCTTCTTCTCTCTACTTTTACTACTATTTGTTTTAATAGCCTATTGTGTGTCCCACAGCTGGGCAAAGGCCTCCCCTTTCTCCTTCGAAACCTCTCTGTCTAGAGCGATCTCTGGCCAAATTTGTCCCACGAACATGATCAGATCGTCACACCACCTTCGCCGCGGTCGGCCAGATCAGGCGTCTAGTGAGTGACAATCCTCGCCCACCTATCCGGGTGCATTCGTGCAACGTGGCCAGACCACTGCCTTTTCAGCCTGTTTTACTCCGACATCTGCTATTGAGTTATGGAGCGCAGCGTGGTGTTTCTAACGCGATCTATTCGCATAACATCAAATATTGTACATTCAACACCTTTACACACATGCACGTATTACACTATCCTAATATTTTTTTTAATGTGAATTTAAATACCTAAACAAGCAACTCATTTCCAACTCAACTTTAGGCCGTGCGCGCACTGCCTTGCGGTGGAATGCGGTGCGTTTATTCTACCGTGCGGTAGAATAAACGCATTCACAGGGCCGCGCACTGCCGCGAAACTAACGCACGCTTTAACCGACTTCAAAAAAAAGGAGGAGGTTATCAATTCGGTTGTATTTTTTATCATCATTTTTTTTTTTATGTTTGTTACCTCAGAACTCCGTCGTTTATGGACCGATTTGCTAATTTTTTTTTACCTTTATAGGAAAAATCCAGTTCTGATGATGGGATCCATGAGGAATCGAGGGTACCTACTCCTCAAAAATTATAGGCCACCTTATAGTGATTTTGGTATTTTCATCGAGAACTTAAGTATTTACAGTCAAAAAGTAACATTTGATGAAGTGGAACTGATGAAGAAGACCAGAAATGGTCAACGGAACTTCCTACTCACATAGATATCACAATGAAGATAGTAAAAAATAGATAGTAAAAAAAAATCAAAGTGTAAAATAACTTCGTCGGAAGTCGGTATTTTTATATTAGTTTTGTTTTGTCTCTTCGATATTTAAGTTATTTTAAAAGTAAAGTTATTTTGCACTGTGGTTTTTTGACATAGTTGAGATACATTAAGTATTTTTTTATATTTTATTTATTTAGGGCCTCCAAGAAAGGATGTTCACACAAATATAAGTGTTGAATACATTTAAGTTTTAAATTAGCGCACTTCCTCAATTACAGTAGGCCACATGGATAGAGTTTAGACGATTTAAATCTAAAATAAGAATAAGTAGGTATATTGTTTTATTACGGAGTTTCCGTGACTACTTACTACTTTCCATAGAAAGAACGAAACGAAACGAAATTCCTCATAGGATCATAGCAGCTGATCGTGATCAGCTGCTATGATCCTATGAGGAATTTCGTTCTATATCTTCGATGTTCATTATCAGGTCATGATAATATTTGTATGAAACCTATGAAATTTTGAAGTAGTAACCTATACACGTTCTAATAAATCAAAACTGGTCCATAATTGACCGAAAAATTGGAGAACATACATAAAAATCAATCGAACATCATATTAGAACCTCCTTTTTGAAGTTGGTAAGAAATATGTCAAGCGAAAAGTAAAAACCGACACAACACGGTAGACGTTGTCATCGTCTGCCGCGCTTGCCTGTCCATAACAGACTGACGCCCTCGCCAGCATGTAAATGGCAACCAAGCGTTGGTGGAGAATAGGTACATTGCACGCTGGCCGAGGCTGGGCCCACATGTAAACGAGGCATAGACATTTAACTTTTAATTAATGCAATCGGAATCGTTATAACTTAGGACGAAGAAGCCCTTCATAGGCCTTAAGGTCGTCAAGGGATGTACTTAATACCGTTTGGTTTGGATACTCTTTTTTACGCTTTAATAAATATACAAAAAGACTCTTGTATGGTAGTCCATAACCATGACATGTGAGCACCACAGCCGGAGTTCGAATGACAAAAACTTAAAAAAAAAAATAACCGACTTCACTAAAAAAAAACACTAAAAGGACCAAAATAACTTTAATTTCGGAAGTCGGGGTTTCTCGGTATTTTTTGTTTCTCCGAAATTTTTATTAGTGTTTTTTTTTTAGTGAAGACGGTTATTTTATTTTCGTAAAAGTTTTTATTTAACACTTTTTAGCTGCGATACACTTATAAACAGAGTGCCTATTTCCCATGACAATTCTAATTAACCCAAACACTGCTACGTTACATTGTTTTATTATGAAGTTCCTGTGTCTACCTTCCACCTTCCGGCTCCATCATCATCATCAGTTCACTTCGATGATACCATTTTCAACGTAACTATTCAGAACTATTCATTTATTTGTATTTTCATAGTCGCTTAACTATCTTCATTGTGATATCTATGTGAGTATGAAGTTCCGTTGACCATTTCTGGTCTTCTTCATCAGTTCCACTTCATCAAATGTTACTTTTTGACTGTAAATGCATAATATTTGAGGAGTTCCCTTGATTCCTCATGGATTCCATCATCAGAACTGGATTTTTTTAAAATTGGGACTAATCTGGAAGCATATCTCATATGGGAAAAAAATATTGCAAATCAGTCCAGAAACGGCGGAGTTCTGAGGTAACAAACATAAAAAAAATGATGATAAAAAATACAACCGAATTGATAACCTCCTCCTTTTTTTTGAAGTCGGTTAAAACGTGCGTTAGTTTCGCGGCAGTGCGCGGCGCTTCCTAGATCTCTATACGATACAAAAATATTTGCGGTAGATTCACCGCAAATTTGCAGCGAGAGGCCAACGGTGATTCTACCGCATGCGTTTATTTCACGGCAGTGCGCGCACTTCTATGAGACTCCATACTTCACAGATTATGCGTTAGAAAAACGCAAGGCAGTGCGCGCACGGCCTTATTTGATTTGAAACCGAACGCATTTGTGTTTCAACGTAGAAGTATCGATAATAATAGTTCAGTAATGGTGCATATCACAGTAAAGGTCGAAAATAGAGTATTTTCATATACCTACTTAACTTTTATGCCAAAGTATAAAGCATTTTAACCAAAAATAAAGTAAGATATGTTATTATAAGCATGGCTGGCAAACCTAAGCGAATCATCTGTCAAAAAACGTTTTCCATTCTGAGAGGACTAATTATAGAGGCCAGGCTAAGAATAGAATAGAATAGAATAGGATTTATCCGATGCAGGCAATACAATAGACAACAACACAAAAAAAATACAGATTTACAATATAGTTGCGCTGGTAAGGTGGTATCGCCTCCTGCGAAGCAGTAATGCTTGCAAAGGAGGCGGCCGCACGTGCACGCGCGAGGGAGCGGCCCTCACGCCCCAGCCGTCGGAATCCCGATCCCGATTTCCGGTCATCGTAGGCGCGGACTCGCGGACGGCGACCAATGGGTAGCTCGCCGTCCGTTCGTCCCATAGAAATATTTTCGTTCGTCCGGTAACCGTCCGGACCGAGCCCAAGTCGTATGTTCCACGCGTGCCTCAAGGAGATGTCAGCAAACCGTAGGGGGCCAGCAGGGTCGAAGCCTACTGGGGCCAAGGGTCTGCTTCTGAAAGGAAGACTCGGCCCTGGTACGAAAGGCAACGAAGGAACAGGAGTGGGTTTTTAGTCAGTAAAAGTCTAACACAACCTCTCGCTCCGCCCAAGATCGAGGGATGTCATTAGATGATTTTCTCACCTACAAAAAAAAGGTAGTATGGACATGTTATTCGCAGACCCGATGAACCACATCGTGAAAAAGTGCCTTTCTATGCCTACAACGAAGACAAGGAGAGAGAGACGGCTAATTTCCTGGATGGTAAATATACGGAAGGACATGCAAAAACTCAACCTTACATACGACAATGCTTACCAGCAAATGAATGGTGCTGAAAGATTTAAAAAACCGACCCCTTACCCTCCTACTCCCACCCCCCATTTTTAGGGTTCCGTACCTCAAAAGGAAAAAACGGAACCCTTATAGGATCACTTTGTTGTCCGTCCGTTTGTCTGTCTGTCTGTCTGTCTGATTGTCTGTCTGTCTGTCTGTGAAGACCCTTTATCTCGGGAACGCGTAGAGGTATCGAGTTGAAATTAAAACCATATTTAAGTCTGCGGTCCCTTGAAGCTGTGAAAAAATCAAACTTTAGAGTTAACGAAAAAAAAGATATGGCTGTTTATGTCGCAAAAACGTGTATTTCGACACTCTCAAGGGAATCAAAATTCATAGGGTACCTACTTCCCGTTGATCTAGAATCCTGAAATTTAGCGTGAAGCAAGGTCTCATAGCACAAGTATAGGAAAAAATCTGAAAATTAAATTTGTAGTTACGTCACAAAAAAATAAACTTACAATTTTACGATTCGTAAAAATCTTCGTAACTCAATTCGGGAACTGTTTTCATAGGAAAGTTTGTAAGGAACCCTCAGTGCGCGAGTCCGACTCGCACTTGCCCGGTTTTTTGTTTGATAATTTATATGGCTGAACAACGTTTGCCAGGTCGGCTAGTAATTTTATAATCATAAACCGATTAATGATTCATTAAGTACCTGATTATTTCTATATCCTTAATTCAAAAATATGTGTTGGTTTCTTTTTTTTACTGATTAAAATTAAAGTATAGGATTTAAAAATATCATATCTAAGTATATTATAAGCAGACAATTTTTTCTCTTTTTTAGGAACAATATTTGAAATGTCAGCAGGATCATATTAACATAGTCTTCACATACAACGAACAACAAAAACTAAAGAACGGGTTTTCATGCAGTCCACAAACAGACAGAGTGATTCGTGAGAAAGTTTTAGGTGTATAATACATGCATATTACAGTAGAAAAAACCCGAGAATTTCAAAGATATTTAACACCCGTCGTAATACAAATTCTAAAAAAGACTGTTATGATTCGTTTTTCAAATCTACCCTCAAAATACGGTTTAGGGGGTGTTTTTTTTTAGGTGGGAAAATCATCTAATGACAAATCGTGCACTTGGGCGGTGCGGGAGATAGTGTCAGACTTTTACTGACTAAAAACCCACTCCTGTTCCTTCTTTGCCTTCGTCCCAGGGTCCCGGGTTTCTCTTTCAGGAAGAGAAGTGGGCTCCTGCTTCTTTTATTGCCTTCGTCCCAGGGCCCGTTTAGGGGGTGTTAAAATTTTTATGAAAATATTCTTGCGAAAAAAGTGAGTGAAGTGAGAAAGTACTAGTATTATCTATAAAGAAGCCTAGGTACCCATATGCTGTGGAAATTGCCGGAATCATTTGACGATGATGACGCTGATATGTCAATCAACATCAAATGCAGATTAGTTATCATGAATTCGACTGAGTGCCAATTTCTTTGTTTCATCTTATCTCTGTTTATTTGAATACTAGGTTATAAAGTCGCTAAAGGACACTATTTTATTTTTTGCCACTATCTTCTGCCAGTGAATTTAAACGCGTGAAAGTAAAATATATAGTCTATGACACGCGGTGATATTGTAGCTTCTACAAGTGAAAGAATTTTTAATATCGGTCCAGTAGTTTCAGAGATTACACCCTTCAAACAAACTTACAAATTTAACCTCTTTATAATACTTGTATAGATGTATGATAAGTTAGGTATTGACCACGTTACTTGGCCAGAGATCGCGCAAAGCAGAGATATTTTGAAGGAAGAACGGGAACCCTATGCCCGGCTGTGGAATACAAGCTGGGTAAATATTAAAAAAATCAAAAATCAGCTGATTCAGTACATTTATGTTTGCCTAATGTACTGAACAGCTGATATTTTTTTCGCGATTTCGGCTTTGCTCCCATTATAAAAATTGTTTGTTATCATGAGCACAATCACGTGTTTAAGTATCGTACACTAATTACCAGTCACCCTATATACAAGTCCAGAGGCCCTACTATAAACTCTTAACGCAAACCATTTGACGACCCTCAACCGTTAAAGGGTATATCGCTCCATCCCCCTTTTTCGCTCTCACGCTTGACATTTTTATACGTCATTAGTAAGGCCCCGGGACAACCAAAGCCATAATAAACAACAGTTTACCTGCAAGCAGGATGGTGAAGAGAACTCCTACTGAACACAACCGAAGCATGTTCACACTGACAGACGACTGCACCACAATCGCGACTTATGTCTGATACTATACATTAGAGATAACATATGAGGAATCATACATATCTCACAAGCCAGGTGGAAACCCAGCTTGTGAGATATGTATTTAGCCCTATTGGTAAATACACTAGATTCGGTTTTATCTTATCTCTTTGAATTACGAAAAGACTTGTGTAAACATATTTGATAATTAATGGGTAATATTGATCGATTACGACTCTCGTCTTAATTTCTTTGTCATTAATATACAGCGTGGTCCAAATAGTGACGTGACGACAATAGAAAATGTATAGAAAAAATTATAATTCTATCGCAGAAAAAGAAATCATAATAAAAAGAACTTGTAAAAAAATTATAAATTTTCCCACAAATCTCTTAAATTTTGTGCTATCAAAACTATCAAAAATCACGGGGTGTACCTCTCCCCGAACAATCTCTCGTCGCAATCTACAACTCCCTTATGGAGCTGAATGCTGTTATCGCTGGGTTAGGATCCATCCCCGTCCCCACCGACTGTGTCCCCACGTTGTCGTCGTGGTGGGGCTTGCGTGTCTCAATGATCTTGGGGCTTTGCCGGTAGAGTTACTCATGCCGGAAAGGTCCAAGTGAGAGACCAGACCAAGAGGGACACCAGGAGGGGTCGCTCCTGATCGATCGACAGTCGTCGATTGGCATGGATGCGACTATGCCGCAGCGGTGCAGGCGCCCAATGCGGCTTGCGTATCTCTCCTACAGGGAAATCCCTCTAGGAGAGAACTTTCGACGGGTTCGCTGAGTCGGGTTAGCCGGACAGCGAACGGAGGCATGTCTAATGCCGCCGTCGGGGGCTTGGCTTAACCGCCTGGCCCAGAGGAAGGATACCTCTAAGATAAAAAACCACCTAATCCTAAGTTTAGAGGCGTGGCGAGAGGATGAATGGCTGGAGGGAGTCCAGTCCTTAGCGCCTCCCCTGTAGAGCACCTGCCGCACTCTACAGTATATAGGCTTACCTAGGCAAAAGGGCTCTGCCTAGGTGGACATATATATCCCTACTACTCGTGGGAACAGCATGGAACAAACTAATGAAAAAAACCAAAATGAGGATATGCCAATCCTATTGGCGGAGGTCCCGTTTGCTGGTGACGGCAACAAGAGCCGAGGAGGCTCCCGATCCTCGAAAGAGGATCCGGCAACTATGTCCGACCAGAACTCGCGCGGTCGCTCCAAATTTTGGAGAAAGCGACCGCACGATGAAGTGTTTTCGGACCGAGCGGGGTCGGTGGGTCTCTCCTCAAGCGAGGAGAACCTGCCGGCTGCAAAGGTGACGACGGCGAGGAGGGGAAGAGGTCGTGCGGCACCTTTCGGAGCACCCAGTTCGGTGGCGGTGCGTGACTCCCGGGGTCGCTTTTTTAAGCGGCCGGATACGCCGGGATTAGGCGGGGAGAGCGACCCCGGGGCCTCATCCGGGGTCTCAATTGAGGAGCTGGGAGGAGTTACCGCTTCTCTTGTGGGCACGAGGGCAGAGGCTAACGCCGCCAAGCGTGCCCAGAGCAAAGCGGTTGCGGCCGATGAGGTCGCCGAAATGGCCCGTCAGGCCCGGGAGCGGCGTGCTGCCCAGGCGGCTGCAGGCTCGAGCCCCACGGCAGAGGCCCTGAACCGCCAGGTGCTGGACGGCGTGGACGTTGTCCTGAAGGTTGCAACTAAGTCCGGCAACCTGAAGGGCTCGTTCACCCGTGCCCTTAAGGAGGCGGCAGATGGAATCAGGGAGGCGGTGGAGATCCTTCTCAATCGTACGACCTCGGAAGAGACGGCGAAGCTGTGGGAGGAGAATAGCCGTCTCCGATCCGAACTGGAGGATCTCAAGCGAGAGTTTGCTGCTCAGAGGCGGCGGTAGGAAGCTCCCGCGGCCAACGACCCCCCTCCTGCTGCACCTTCGTTTGCCCCTACAACTACGCCACCGCCTGCACTTGCGATGTCGGACCGCGACATCGAAAGGGTGGCCCGCATCTGCATGATGCAGTGCGGTGGCATGGTGTCTGCCCGATTGGAGGCTCTGGAGTCGCGACTCCTTCCGGCCGAAACCCTCCGGCCGCCGCTTGCGGCAGCTGCGCGGAGGAAGGAGAAGTCCGCAAAGACGAGGCCCATGCAGGGGCCCAAGAAGCCCGCGGTGGGTGGATCCGCACCCCCTCCCCAACCAGCCGCGCTCCCGGCAACCGCAACCCAGATCCAGGAGACCTGGACGACGGTTGTTAAAAGGAAGCGCAAGAAGAGGGCGACGCAGCCGGCACCAGCTGATCCGGTACCCACCGGCTCAGCACCAAAAAAGAAGTTAAGGTCTAGACCCCCACGCTCCGAGGCTGTGATAATCACCCTTCAGCCCGAAGCCTCAACCAGGGGTGTGACCTTTAAGTCGGTCCTGGCGGAGGTAAAAACGAAGCTGAACTTCAGCGACTTTGCCTCCCCGGCCGGCTTCAGTTTTAGAACAGCGGCCACGGGGGCCAAAATCTTTGAGGTGTCGGGTGCTGCAAGGCAGGAAAGGGCGGACATTCTGGCCGCCAAACTAAGGGAAGTCCTCAAACCGGAGGATGTCCGGGTGTCCAGACCCACAAAAACGGCAGAATTGCGCGTGAGTGGGCTGGATGATTCTGTGACCCCGGAAGAAATAGCGGCGGCCATTGCCCGAAGTGGCGGGTGTCCGCTAGAGAGCGTGCAGGCAGGTGAGATTCGCTGCAGTGCGGCCGGGCTGGGCACAGTTTGGGTGCGGTGCCCGGTTGCGGCCGCAAACAGGGTCGCGGATGGCAGAAGGTTGCTGGTTGGCTGGGTGTCAGCGAGTGTAAAGCTACTGCCACCCAGGGTCATGCGGTGCTACCGCTGCCTGGACAAAGGGCATGTCCGGGCACAATGCACTGCAGACGTTGACCGCGGCGACCTCTGCTATCGCTGCGGCCAACCCGGCCACAAGTCGGCCCAGTGCTCCGCGACACCAAACTGCAGCCTTTGTGCAGCTGCCGGGAAGCCTGCGGAGCACAGACTTGGTGGGAAAGCCTGCAAGGCCCCCAAGAAAGGCAGGAAGAATAGAGTTGTCGGAGGACCTGCGCCCCTTCTACAGCCCGGCAGCCAAGCAGCTGACTCCCGACCCAGGGATGGAGGAGATGCCGGAGAAATGGAATGCCAGTGATGGCACAATTCCATTTCCTCCAGGCGAATGTCAACCACTCCTCCAGAGCTCAGGATCTTTTGCTCCAGAGCATGGCGGAGTGGTCGATCAACGTGGCTGTGGCCGCTGAGCCGTATTTTGTACCCCCCCGCGATAACTGGGCAGGGGACCTGGACGGTTTGGTGGCCATCATTGGCGGGACTCTTGGCAGTCCCTCCCGAGGACGCGGCTGGGTGGCCGCTCTCGCGGGGGGAATCACCATCATTGGGGCATATTTCTCGCCCAACAAGACTCTCGCCGACTTCGAGAGGTTCCTTGTCGAGCTGGGTGCCGTCGTGGGCCGGTCCCACCCTCACCCGGTGCTGTTGCTCGGGGATCTCAACGCCAAGTCTGCAGCGTGGGGATCCCCAGTCACCGATCCTAAGGGCGAGGTGTTGGAGGAGTGGGCGGTTGCGACCGGCCTGACCGTTCTGAATCGGGGCTCGGAGTACACGTGCGTGCGGCAGCGGGGCGGGTCTGTAGTGGACGTCTCGTTCGCTAGCCCCGCTGTTGCGCGCCGTGTCCATGACTGGCGAGTCGCCGTGGGGGTGGAGACGTTGTCAGATCATCGGTACATCCGTTTCAGCGTCTCCACCCAGACCACGGGCGGTGGTCGACCGTCGACCCTGCAAAGGGACGGTCCTCGCTGGTCGATTAAACAGATCGACAGGGAGCTTCTCGAGGAAGCCGCAATCATCCAGGCCTGGGTCCGGGAGTCAATGACGAACGAACCCGTCGACGTCGAAGCGGAGGCGCAGTGGTTCCGCGGGGCGATGGCGCAAATTTGCGACGCATCCATGCCTCGTGTCGGCACTCAATCCGCAAGGCGCCGGTTGTACTGGTGGACCGCCGAAATCGCGCAGATGCGCAGGACCTGCGTGGAAGTCAGGCGCCGGTACACTCGATACCGGAGGAGACGTCGTCGGGTTCCGGAAGAAGAGGCCGCGCGGTATGAGGTGTACCGCGCGGCGAAGAAGGCTCTGTGGCTGGCCATCGGCGAGTCGAAGACTCGATCCTGGGAGGAGATGCTTGCGACCTTAGATGCAAATCCATGGGGGCGTCCTTATCGTACGGTCCGAGGGAAACTTCGTGCCTGGGCGCCCCCACTCACTGAGAGCCTCGAGCCTCAGTTGCTGGAGGTAGTGGTCGCAGCTCTCTTCCCTGCTAGAGAGGAGCACACACCGCCGCCGATGGCTTTGCCCACAGACACAGAGTCGGAGGATGAGGAGGTCCCCGAGGTGACACAACCAGAGTTGAGGGCGGCCGTGATGCGGCTCCGGGCCAAAACCGTTGCCCCGGGACCGGATGGAGTTCCCGGCCGCGCGCTCGTCCTCGCTCTGAAGGAGCTGGAGCCCCAATTGAGAGGACTCTACTCAGCTTGCCTTGAGCAGGGCCACTTCCCCACTCAGTGGAAGACCTGCTCAAGAAGGCGGGGCGCCCAGTAGACTCGCCGTCCGCATACCGGCCCATAGTGCTGCTTGACGAGGTGGGTAAGCTTTTTGAGCGGATTATTGCTGCCCGCCTCGACGGTCACTTGTACAGAGAGGGGCCGGATCTGGACGACAGTCAGTTCGGTTTTCGGCATGGGCGCTCCACTATCGACGCCATAATGCGGGTGAGAGTCCTGGCGGAGGAAGCGGTTTCCCGGGGCGGGGTGATGGTGGCGGTGTCCTTGGACATCTCCAACGCCTTTAACGCCCTGCCCTGGAGCTGTATCCGGGAGGCGCTAAGGTACCATAGGGTGCCCCGCTACCTCCGCCACATCATTGGGGCTTATCTGTCGGAAAGGTGTGTCACCTACAGGGGACGCGACGGCGAGGGCCGTCGTGATATGTCGTGCGGTGTTCCACAGGGCTCGGTCCTGGGGCCACCCTTGTGGAACATCGGTTACGATTGGGTGCTGAGGGGCGAGCTCCCACCGGGTGTGGACCTGACGTGTTACGCAGACGACACGCTGGTCACGGCCCGGGGGAGCTCGTACAGGGAGGCAGCGTTGCTGGTGACGGCAGCGGTTTCACGGGTGGTGAGCCGCATACGACGCCTGGGACTGGAGGTGGCTCTCAACAAGTCGGAGGCTATGGTCTTTCATGGCCCCCGACGGGCGCCGCCACCGGGATCACACATCGTGGTCGGGGGGGTCCAAATCGCTGTCGAGTCCACCATGAAGTACCTAGGATTGGTGCTCGACAGCCGGTGGGACTTTGGCCCTCACTTTCGGCGGCTGATGCCCAAGTTGATGGGCGCAGCAGGCGCGCTCGCAACGCTGCTTCCCAATCTAGGGGGCCCGAGCACTGCCTGTAGGCGGCTATACTTGGGGATCGTACGATCCATGGCCCTGTATGGGGCCCCGGTATGGGCTTCTGACCTGACGGCCGGCAGCATCGCAATCCTGCGAAGACCGCAGAGGGCGATGGCCGTCAGGGCTATCAGGGGGTATCGCACGATCTCCTACGAGGCGGGTTGTGCACTGGCCGGATCTCCGCCCTGGGAACTGCAGGCGAGAGTCCTCGCCTCACTGTACCGGTGGCGCGAGGAGATGAGGACGCGGGGTGGTGAACCGATGCAGCGCGAGGTCGAGCTGCGTCGGTCTCAGCTCCACGAGGTCATGGTGGCGGAATGGCGGGACAGGCTTCTGCGCCCTACCGCCGGCCTCGCCACCGTCGATGCGATCCGACCAGTGCTCGACGAATGGCTCGGGAGGAAACACGGCTCCCTGTCGTTTAGGGCGACGCAGGTGCTCTCGGGGCATGGCTGCTTCGGGAAGTACTTGTGTCGCATAAACAGGGAGCCGGACGCTCGGTGCCATCACTGCACCGACTGTCGGGAGGACACGGCGCAACACACACTGGCAGAGTGTGCCGCATGGGAGGAGCAGCGCCGTGCCCTTGTATCTAATAATAATAAATAATAATAATAATTTATTGAATCAAAAAATTTTTGTACACTCAAACACTTACAAACAACACATAGAACAAACAGATATTAGAGAACAAGAACAATTTGAGTCAGAAGTAACAAGTAAGTATTTGTAATGAATCTGATACCCAAGGAAAGATTTAACTTGTGTTATGGGTACCAGGATTCTCACGCTATTTTTACATTAAAAGAACATTAAAAGAATATCAGAAGGCAAAAAAAAAACTCCAAAGCCAAAAGCCAAAAGGTAAAAATCAAAATTGATCCTTTCATTTATGCAAGTGTGGTGCATGAGGGTACATGTGATTTTGTGACTTTATGAAGTAGTGTAAAGTTTGTGCACAGACTGTTCATGTGTAGGGGGGTTACCATGACGTTCATCTGAAGTGGGCCCCGACCTGTCGCTGCCGGCCGTCGTTCGTTCGATGGTCGGGGGCGCCGAGTCGTGGGATGCGGTGATCTCCACCTGTGAAGCCGTAATTTCGCAGAAGGAGGCTGCGGAGAGGGAGAGGGAGGCCGTGGCCACTCTCCCTTGCCGCAGCAGGCGAACCGGGCGTCGGCGGAGGGCAGACAACGCCCTCTTCCAGCCCCCATAAAGAGGTCCGGAGGGACGGCGGACTCGGGGTCGTCCACCGTCCCCCATCCAGCAAGACCCGAGGCGGCAGCGCGTAGTGTTCCACGCGCGCCTCTATTGGACGTCGCGGGGGGAGGATACCTCACACTCCCCCCGGCTTGAGGTGGCCCGCGTACGCGGGCCGGCACTAGCCGGGGATCATGGATGGCGTATCAGCTCCCACGATCTCCGGTCCAAGTGTGGGAGGGAACACCGAGGTGGTTTTTAGTCAGTAAGAGTCTGACAGACCCCTTCGCCTGCCCCAGGTGAAGGACATCCATGAGGATTTTCCACCCCGGCAACAAAAAAAAAAAAAAAAAAAAAAAGGATCCATCCCCGTGGTCGTTAACGGGGACTTCAGTGCAAACTTGGCTTAGGGTTCCCGGTACACGGTCGTCCTAAACCGGGGTTCTGTCCCTATGTGTGTGGATGTCGGCGGTGGTAGGTATCGTTCGCCAGTCCCGCTCTGTCGCTGCGTGTCGTCGACTGTGTCGTGTGTCGTGTGGTCCGTGGTGGGCGCTGAAGCAGCTGGATCGGGAGCGATGGTACAGGCCTGGGTGTAAACACCGGACATTCCTGTCGACATCAACGTCGAGGCGGAGTGGTTCCAGCCCCCCTAGCCAAGTTACAATTGTATCGTTTGCGCCGAACGCCTCGAGTAGACCACGCCTCCGATTCCTTTGTTCTGACCACGTGACTGAGCGTTGAGATGACGTCAGAACAAAGGAATCGGAGGCGTGGCTTACTCGAGGCGTTCAGCGCGAACGATACGATTGTAACTTGGCTAGGGGGGCAGGAGGCCATGTCGCAAATCTGCGATGTGGTAAGTAATGCCCCGAGTCCAACTAGGGCGTGCTCATCGCCAGGCGTACCCCTGTACCGATACCCGGTGACCACCTGGTCGCCGGAGATTGCGGCTCTGCGCAACGCGTGCAATACCGCGTGGTGCCGGGCCGGTACGTCAGACACCGCAGGCGTCGCATTCGCCCGCCAGATGCGGAAGTCAGAGAGGCGGAGCTGTACGAGAGATACAGAGTGGCAAAGCGCACCCTCCGAGCGGAAATAAAGCGGGCCAAGTTGGGGGCCCGCAACGTGTGACTGGGGGACCCGTGGGGATCTCTGGGTGTTTTTAATATGCGTGCGGATTTCATCACGCATGCGGGATTGCCCCGCATGCAGAAAATTTCACGCAGCGTGGGACACGCTTGCCTACGATCTAGTTTTTGGCGGGCTGCTGTGTGTTGTGGTAGTGTATTATGGACGAGAAACGCGCGGGGGCTCCGCGCGGGACTGCTGTCCGGGATCATGCCCCGCGTCCCGCGTGCTAATTCCACGCATTACAATAAATACTTGTATAAAAATGAAATTTGCGGGGGTTCCACGTGCAGGGCAATCCCGCATGCGTGATCAAAACCGCACGATATTAAAAACACTCTCTACCAAGTGGTGCGGAATATGTTTTTTTTTAATTATTATTGATAGGTTCGCACTTGACGACTATCTCACCTTGGGCACGCCACAATTATGGCGGTAAGTCCCCTCTTTGAGGCTTGGCTGGAAAGACCTCACGGCGTCCTCACCTTCCGCATGACGCAGGTTCTCACCGAACACGGTAAGTTCGGGAAGTTCCTGCACCGGATTCGTGCGGAAGGCTCAAGGAGATGTCAGCAACTGTAGCAGTCCCAGCAGGGTCGAAGCCTACTGGGGCCACGAGTAGTGTGAAAGTAAAACCCGGGGCCCTTGGACAAAGGCAAAGAAGCAACAGGAGTGGGTTTTTAGTCAGTAAAAGTCTGACACTATCTCCCGCTCCGCCCAAGAGCGAGATTTGTCATTAAATGATTTTCCCACCTTAAAAAAAACCACTATCTCACCTGATGGTAAGCGATGTTGTGGTCTATGATGGAGCAAGCTTGCCTAGAAGTAATCTATTCACTATTTACTTAAAAACCCATGTCGTAGCTATCAGGAAACACAGACTCTGGCAGGAATATCCACTCCTTAACTCCTTGTCGTATTCCTCAATGCTGAGGGTCGTGACCTCCCTGCTTCATCACTCTCATTTTTATGATGTTCCTTCATCTATTCCTGTTTCTGGCGGTGTGAAGGACCTTGTATACCGTGGAGTCAAGAGCGGTGCGAATCTGGTCCGACCAACATATTGGCTTGACTCCGGTATGACCGGGTGCTGACCTACCTCCGTCGTGTGATCGAGGCCTATTTGACGGATAGGTTCATCATCTAGCGAAAAGGAAGGAGAGTGAAAAAGTCGAGAGATATCGTTTGGTTTTCCGCAGGGATCGATACTAGGGCAGCCCTTGTGGAACATCGGCTACGACTACGTGCTGTGCGGTGACCTCCCCGACGGGGTCAGCGTGGTCTGTTACGCAGACGACATACTGGTCCTGGCGCAGGGTGAGTCGCACACAGGCGGCGGCCGAACTAGCGACGCAGTAATGCTAACGAAGGAGGCAGCCGCACGCGTGAGGGAACGAACTCCCTCATGCCCCAGCTGTCGGGATCCCGACCCCGATTTCCAGCCACCGTAAGCATGGGCTTGCAGACGTCAAACAATGGGGAGCTCGCCGTCCGGCCGTTCGGTAACCGTCCGGAGCGAGGCCGAGTAGTCGACGGCGCGTAGTGTTCCACGCGCGTCTCAAAGAGATGTCAGCACAACCGTAGTGGTCCAACAGGGGGCCATGGGTTTTCCTAAAGAGAACCCCAGGGTACTCTAAAACGCAAGGCAAAAAAGGGTCACAGGAGTGAGTTTTAGACAGTAAAAGTTTGACACGTCCTCCCTAGAGCGGGAGAAGTCATTGGATGATTTCCCATAAAAAAAAAACAACTAGTAGCATATTATCAATTACAATTTACAGAATATTACGAAGAAAAAGAAAAAAAAAATAAATTGGATAGAAACTGTGTACCTATCTCAATAACTCTATAAATTGCAATAATATTAATGATCAACCAAAATAACATTTGCAATGGCAACCAAATTAAATGGTCACGAGTTAGAAGTACATTTTGCTATTTATTTTTCTCAGGCGCTTATAATCGAAATTTAAAATAAAGGTTAAACGTAGCCATAGCTTTAGCATAGCATTCAGTTGTTTATACAATAAGGGTGTATTTTTTTATAAATCCCTTGTTTGCCTAATAAGTAAGTGTCTTCGTAACATTTTTTCAAAGTTTACTTACGGTTGCTGGGGAGATGCTCTACAGCAACCCGTAATTCAGTTGCTTGTACTTGTTACCCTGTTAAGGTACTTCTTTTTTTAAGTGTGTACTAATTCGGTACAGATTGCGTACACATTTATAAACTGTAGTAACATTTATAAAATAGATGATGGGGTGTCTGGGGCTGGTGAGTATGACGTGATGATTTAGAGATATGAAACTACGTAAGAAAGTCATCGATTTTAAGAACGACTTACAAGACAGTCAAAGCTTGTCCATAGTCGAAACAAAGGCGAAGGCGACGAAAACTGCCCCGATAACAATGAACTAAGTAAGTACTAAATACTGATAAAATATAGATTCTGCCACACAGAACAAGCAATTAAGCAGGTATTTTTCAGTCACGTACAAGCTGATAAAAGATAAAGGACAATCTGAATCAAAGCTAAACAATGCCTAGAGATAGTATTTATTACTTAACCTAACTTTGTATGTATATAATACAAAAATACAAAATACACTCAGGCGTCAAAGTACTCCTCCACATCGCTGTCATCCAGAAATACTGCCAGCCTGCAATGCTGCTAATTACTTGGACGAAGAACGTGCCAGCTCTCTGGTGACGCCAAGTATCGATCAGTCGGTGTGAAATTTCGTTATAAAAGAGACGCGCACTCGGACCCCATGACCTCGAATTTGTCAAAAGTGTAATTAACAATAAGGTACAGTATTTGCGCCGTTTAAGGGCCTCAGCAGCCGCAGCGGTAGCGCAAGCAAAGCTAAGGCGTACCTGGAACATGGATGGATAAATTTTCAAAGAATAGTGTTAAAAATTTTCGAATTCCGAGAACGGATCTTATTCAATATATATAAGTATTTTAAAGGAAGTCTTATAGTAAGTACATCGGGGTAATTGAAAATGTGCTGTAAACTAGATATAGGTACTTACATATTATATTTGTTTTTGGCATTTTTTTTGTTTCGTTTTGTCTTCACACTTTGTGCTTTTAGTCAGTCAAAGCATTCAGTTTTTACAGTCGCTTTGAGGTTTTGCAGTATTTGGCAGCAAATAATATCGAGGCAGCCTTCTTGGCAAGCTTGGTGAGGTAGCCAATACTACGATCGAATTCTCAGCTAATTTTTGTCAAGATCACGCCTATTTCATCGATTGTTCACAAGTGTACACCAATTTTACATCACAATATCCACTAGGAATCACTTTGTGAATAGACTCAGAAGTCTTATTTTCTCTACTCAACTTAATCAAATTGAAAGTTCCAATTTGATACTTGACGTCATCAATCGAAGGGTTTCCCTGTTATTTTGCGACAGAGGCTATCGCAGAGGAAGAATTTTCCTTCAAAAGCACTTAATATTTTACAGTTTTTAAAGTATTTATTAAGATCATAAAAAAATCTATTTTTAGCGTCCAAAGACTCAGTCAACAAATTCTACACCTACTTCTAGGTGACATACAAACCTGTGTGGTTTTTAACGAGTTTAAAAAGGAAGATGCTTAGTGTTTTATCATCACGCCCATACAAGTATATTCGATAAGTTCATTAGGTTATATCGTGTGTGACTTAGAATGACTTATTCTCCCCCCAAAAAATTGAGTAAAATTGTGGGCAAAAGGGCTCTTTATTATAGTAGAGCTTCCTTAAAAATAGTGTCAATTAATGCAAGTGGTGTGATAATATTTTCATGATGGTGATGATTTCTCCTCCTCATCGCGTCATATTTCTCATTACTGAGGATCCTGAGGGTTCCTGTTAGATTAGCTTCTTGCAGATAGTGATCTGTATCGGTCCTTGGCGTCATAAAGTGCGACGTGCAATTGGGTGTCCAGTGTAAAGCGGACCTGATTTGCCCATCTTTTTGGGCTGCGGCCTCTTGGTCGTTTGCCATCAACCATGCCAGTTATGATGACCTTTCAAGGTTGTGGCCATTTTTTCTGGCTATGTGACCAAAAAACTCTCGTGGTCTACGCATACAGGTAGTTCACAGTCTAGACTTGATGTGATGATAATAATGGCAATGATTAAGTTTAAAATGGTGCAAAATTTTTATCAGTGCATAAAAACGTGTGCCGACACGCAATATCTTAGGACAAATCAATTTTCCTTATTGCGTAAGTAAAGCAAACTGTCAACACTATTTTTAGGGTTTCGTACCTCAAAAGGAAAAACGGAACCCTTATAAGATCACTTTGTTGTCCGTCCGTCTGTCAAGACGCTTTGTCTCGGGAACGAGTGGAGGTATCGAGTTGAAATTAAAACCATATACTCAGGTCTGCGGTCCCTTGAAGCTGTGAAATAATCAAACTTCTGAGTAAACGAAAAAAAAGATACGGCCGTTTATGTCGCAAAAACGTATATTACTTCCTGTTAACCTAGAATCCTGAAATTTGGCATGAAGCAAGGTCTCATAGCATAAGTGTAGGAAAAAATCTGAAAACTGTAAATTTGTAGTTACGTCTCAAAAAAAAACTGTTGCGATTCGGAAAAATCTTCGGAACTCAATTTGGGAATTGAACTGTTTTCATAGGTAAGTTTGTACGAAACCCTCAGTGCGCGAGGCCTACTCGCACTTGCCCGGTTTTTACTGTTGATAGGCTCGCGCTTGACCTATCTCTCCTGATGGAAAGTGACGATGTGGTCGACGATGGAGCACGCTTGCCTAGAAGTACCTATTCACTCTTGACTTAAGATCCCTAGGTTGTAGCTATCAGGATCCACATACTCCGACAGGGAATCCCACTCCTTAGCTAACTTTTCACAAAGCTTTGTTGGGGTCGACTTCCAATCTAATTGGATGGTTAAGGTATTTTACATGGAATGTCTGCTCATCTCTTTTTAAGATTGTATATCTATCTATATGTATTTATAAAAATGAATAGCTGTTCGTTAGTCTCGCTAAAACTCAAAAAACGGCTGGACCGATTTGGCTAATTTTGGTCTTGAAATATTTTCGAGATAGTCCAGGGAAGGTTTAAACAGTGAGAAAAAAATGGAAAAAATCACGAAAAAAAAAAAATTTGAATACAACGCCATCTCTAATTAAAATGTCATTATAAAATGAATTATGTTGTTCTGGTAATGCCAGTAGATGGCGTTATCCTTACTATTAGGCGGTACGAAGTTCGCCGGGCCGGTTAGTAATTAAATAACTTCTCTCACTCTGTGTGCAGCTAGAGGGATTGTCAGACTTTTACTGATTACAACTCATGTGTGTTCTGTAAGTTGCCCTTTGCAATCAAAGGCCACAATAACCCTTTCGATCGACAATCCCTTAGCCCTAGCTACCACTAGTTATCAGAACTCCAGAACTCATTTACAGGATAACGTATGATAGGTACCCCTAGGCAAGACTGACCCACACATCCGGACAACAAGGTAAACGCAACAACTGTCAAACTGGTCACATTACCTGGCAGCGTGAATAAGCTCTTAATAAACTAGTGCGCTTCACCATCAACGATTGCATCACTGCTTACCATCAGGTGGGATCGTAGTCAAGCACTAGTTCTTAACATTAAAAAATAAATTTGGTTACAATTTCAAGAAATATTTTTTGTGTGGAACCCTAATGCCTTTTCTTAAATAAAAGTAGCCTAAGTTATTCCTTATAAAGTTATAACATCTGCTGTCTATCAGTGAAAGTCCCGTTAAATTTGGTTTAACCGTTTCGAACAAACAGATCGACAGACAGACAGACAGACAGACAGACAATATTTTTTTAAATTCCGTTTTTGTTACTTATAGGAATCGTATATAATTACGTAAGCACTTATATGAATAGAAGATAGATGTATAGATTTTTCTTTCTTGACTAATAGTTTTTTTATTTGAGCACGGGTAAACTTAATAACGGATCAAAAAACTAGCCCTCCGTTTTAAATGATGCTCAAACTTGATACCACTCGAGAAATATTTTGGTGACGAAATGAAAGTAGTATGGAGAAGGCCTATTTGTTGAAAAAGGCGACAAAACCTGTATTTTTACTCTACTTAGGGACAGGTATTCGACACGTCTTGTTTTTAGGGATTGGTAGGCTGTCCATTTTAGCATATTGATCGGGTCAACGAAGACTATTGGCTACAAACATGGAAACTTCAAAAACGTGTTGGATTTCGAATAGTTTCGATATCGTATGAAGATATTACAAAAAAAACTTCAATGTTTTTTTTAATGAATATAATTTGATTCCCCCGTTATATTTTGTATTTCTATAGCAGATACTTTGATGTGAATTATTTCGTAAGTAGCTGAACGTTAAAAGTTTTGGAAGCGACACCAAAATGTTCAAAAAATTTAATGCATCATTTTGTTTTTGTTTTTGATAATAAAAATAAAGACGGTTTAATCAATGTCTGTGCGATGCACGACGAAATAAATATATTACGACGGGTCCGAAAAAAAAAAAATAAGACCATACATAAATTTTTGATGAAATACCAATTGTAGATAGTTTCTTTCCTTTCTTCATCTTTGTACTTTTCCTTTTTCCTCTGATTCCATATTTATCTTTTTTTTTATCCTCTCTGCGGATCTAGTCCTTTTTTAGACACTCAGTTATACACATACATAACAACCATACCATACCATACCATACTTGGTTCAATGCCCGAATGAAGCTCACTGGCTACAGTGGCCACGTTACCCTTCTGTCTACATTTTTCTTCATAAGCTTGGACCTCCCAAGGAACCTGCCAATATTCTAAGAGGGTGCCCATTTTTTCGTGATTTTGAAGGAAAAAGAGTATGGTAGTCATACAAAAACACATAAATAAGGTACGTTGTGTGTTACGTAATTCTAATACATAGATATTGTAATTATGTTTATTTTAGTATTATCTGCTATAAAAACTGCTAGCCATGTATAGCGAGCGATGCAGTCAACCCACAAATTATGCCCGAAACATCATAATTTTCATTGAATTTTGATAACTAAAACAACAAAAGTAATAAAAAAAAAAAAATACAAAACGCAAACCAAACAAAATTTAACGGACCTACTTTATGTTAAAATACGGGCACTGTGTACAATTTTTAAAAGAAATACATTTCAAAGCACGTAACAGTTGTCAAAATACGCTCTGAAGCCTTAAAAATCTTTCGTATTCAAATCGCAATTCTCTTGTGCACAAACAAAGCATTCTGATTCTGATTAGAATATTGACGAAACTGAGAACTTATCGACAGGAATCAATATAAGTTAATTTATTAAATTTCTGAATAACGTTATTGATGCTGCAGCAACATATTTTTTAGTTATTTAGTAGTTTCCACAAAAACAATACCAAATTATAATACCTTTATTTAAAACACCCGTCTATGGCTTCCCAAAAGTGAACATACTAAATCTTAGTTAGTAATCTCTAAATATTCTTCATGATCCCGTAAAAGGATCCAGCCATAACATTGTAGTCAATGACTACATCGTCATCATCTTTCTGTTCTTGTCCCATATTATTTGTGATTGGAGCAAAATGTTTTTCCTCTTCCATCTTGTCCTGTCAATCGTCACGCTATCACTGAATCCCTTTTCTTCCATATCATTCCTCACACAATCCATCCATCATTTCTTTTCTGTTCTTCAGTCAATGACTACATACAATAGATAATTTTTCCACATAGTGAACCTTAAACAGGGCCTGGTCACAGCAGTCTTCCAAGTGAGCGAGCAGCGAGTCGGTGCGTGCGCAAAACTCCGTTCATGTAGAAAACTATTTAGCGCAGTGGTCCACATGTTCACCGCGGCATATATAGCCACCCCGTCATGTTTTCCCTTAGGTATGTCGTTTATAGGAGGCCTTGTGTTTTTTCTGCTTTATTTATCATATTTACCTTCAGTCGTCGTTAAATCTTCATACGATTTTTTGTAACTGACTAAATTTTTTTTAACAGTTTTCAAAAAGGAGGAGGTTCTATGTTCGGCTGAATGTATGTTTTTTTTATGTATGTTCACCGATTTCTCGGTCAATTGTGGACCGATTTTGAATTATTTTTTTTTATGCTTCCGAGTTGGTCTCATAGAAATATTGTAATGATCTGATCATGAACTTCGAAGATATGGAACAGAACTCCTCATGGGATCACAGAAGAAACGTCGTAACAAGTAAAATTGCTTTGTTTCTACGTGTAGTCGATGACTGACTGAAAGAATAGGGGGAATATATCGAACTGATCCGATGATGAAGCCTGAAGTTAGGCACCGGAGCTCTGTAATAAATTAATGTAATCTAACCGTGTTTGGGATTATTAGAATTGTCATGAGATGCACTCTGGCAGCTGGCTATAAGGTATTTAAGTTTGGCTGAGGGGTACTTTTTAGTGGTGGTACCATAACTAAAAAGTGTAAAATAAAAAACTTTTCACAAAAAAATACAACCGACTTCAATGTAAAAAAAAACACTGAAAAGTGCAAAATAACTTTAACTTCGGAAGTCAGTGTTTCTATAATAGTTTTGTCTCTTCGTTATTTAACTGTAACTTCGTTGTATTTTTTGTGAAAAGTTCTTTATTGATGTAAATTTTATTGTTGGCTCCGTCATATTCAGATACATTTATTAGCAAAAACATGTGTAGATAATATATATACATAGTTAGCAAACTGTTGGCTAGGTGTACAAATTAGGTCGAAAGACAGTAAGATTGTAAAAAATACAAAAAAAAAACAAAGAAAAAAATGTAAATAAATCAACAATTATCACTAATATTTAATTATAAAATAAGGTCAATAATCCTGCCGTTAAAAACGGTATCAGCTATAGATTCGGTTAGTAACTTTAGAGCGATTTATCGTTTAGAAATTAATCAACATTATAATTTTACAGACAGTTTTTTTTAAATTGGTTTGTATTTATAGGTATTCTAAACACAATTATGGATATTATTATAAATTATGACGCGCTACATACATTCATGCAGACTGTCCACACGAAGGTTAGAAATTATGAGAAAATATACGGGATATAAAAAAAATTCTATGTTCTAATCTAGCTATTGAACCTATATGTCAGTATGCCCCTATTCCAAATTTAATTAAGATCTGTTCAATGGTTTTTGATGTTATAAACATTGCCCCTAACTTTTACAAGTCCTTCTTTACTCCTGTATCGTGGACTCTACTGTGTCTGGACTGTATCTGTATGCCATACAAATATTTAAAATAAAAAACATACTAACGAAAACGTAACGTAATAAAGAAGGAATTTTCTTTTTACTTTCTTCATCTATTAGATAGAAGAAGAAAATGAAAAAGGAAACTCCTAGAGGGAAAAGTACAAATTTTATTTTCTTGAGCGTGTTTGTAGTTTCGGGCTCTGGAATTGCAGAAGGATAAACACAACTGTTTTTTTTTTGTGTAACATATGAAATGAAAGATCTTTAGAACAGAATTTATAGGTTGCATTTTGGAGTGTGCGCGGGAATTGCATGACTTGATTCCGCCATCTCCTTTCTACCATCGGATAACCCGACGTACGGCGAGTATCCACCCTTACGTTGTTGAAACTTCAACGGTCCGGACTAAGCGTTTCGCTTCGTCGTTTATACCGCGTACATCGAAGGACTGGAACAATTTGCCTGCTGCGGTCTTCCCGTCCAACTATAATTTAGGTGTCTTCAAGGCTAGAGTGAATAGGCTCTTAATAAACTAGTGCGCCTCACCATCAATGCATTACTGCTTACCATCAGGTGGGATCGCAGTCAAGATCTAGTTTAAATTTCAATTAAAAAATAATTTTGGCTGTGCAAAAAATTAATTCCATGCATATATTAATTTTGAGAAAATAGTGTAATATTATGTTGATTAATTCTATTTAATCTATAATACTAATGACCCGCCCTAGCTTTGCACGGGTATTACAAATCTTAGAAATTCTCGGTTTTTCTCTGCTACAATATGCATGTATTATACTTTTTTCATAAATCACTCTGTCTATTGGTGAAAATTGCATGAAAATCTGTTCAATAGTTTTTGGTTCAATCGCTAACATACCGAAAGACAAATGCGGGGGGGTTTTGTTTTATAATAAGTAGGATTACGATAAGGATTTTGAACTTGATAGTCTGGAAAGATGAGAAAATGTGCATTAACGTAAAGCTTCTGGCTATATCTTCATAATAAAGTTCTCTCAAGTTACAGATATAACAGTTAAGCAAAATGATTTCATTACTTATAACACATTCTGATTTATTAAATTACGTGGCAAATACAAACAAGTCGAATGAAGTCAACGCTGTGTCCTTTCGCCTTTTCTCTCGAGTCAAAGAAATGTGTGTACGACCGTGGCATACACAATGTGCATGTGGAGCGAAACTAAAGCAGTAAAACTTGATTTTGGCACTAGCAAGAATAAACTTTAATGCTTACGATATACTGTTCAGATTTAATTCCCAACTTGACCCAGAGTTAGGATGTTTTGATGCTAAGTGCGAGCCAACCGGCGCGCCGCGCTTAACGTCATCAGTCGCTCACTGAATAGCGTGAAGGAAGGACGCATTACCTCGCGTCGTTTCTAAACTATTATCAGAAAAACAAACGTTAATAGTTTTATACATTATTAGTCAAACAACGGTGTAAACTATACCAGTATTTGTGTTATTAAACCGTGTAACTTCATCAACAGTGTGTGTTTCAATATTTTTATTTCGAGGATTTCGTTTTTATATGTAAGTATATTGATTTTTCTCCTGCTACGTGACAGGATATTTATTCCGTCACTTAACTACATTTGTATTGTCCCTATCAATACAGATTTTGAGTGAAATATATCTGATTCCTTTGATTCATTCAATTAAAAGTTGATAGTTTGCCGAGAAAGCACGTTGCGGCTAAGATTCCGTTACTTATGTGTTCTTTTGAACTTGTCTGACTACTATAGTCAGTAAGCCATTTCTTAACCGTGTGGTATCAACTGAATGAGAGTACTAATTTCAAAATTTTATAAATATTTAAGCGTGTTACAATCGGTTCTTGTTAGTTTATGTCCGACATCGACGTGATTAATAGCTGCTGTGTTTACATTACAAAGATCTTCGGTACGCCAGTGACTAACATGCGGTTACCCACTGTGGTCTATTTACTTATAAGTAGGTGACCATAAAGGAATATCAATTACGGAACTTTGTTTTCGAGTGCTTGTTCTTGTAATTGGTATATAATCACATGTATAATTAAATTTATGTGAAGGATGCCACAAGGGTCCAGTTTCGGCCCCCTGTGGGAAATTAAATTTATTCGGTTACTTTTAGTAGGAATTTGCCGTCTCGTATTGGTAAAATCAAAAGGCAAAGGGTTATAATTTTTTTATTAATCTATAAACCTTTATCTACTTTGGTCAGTAATATCTTTCTTCAATCGCTGTACTAATTTTCACAGCTTTGATTCTTTACACAACTTTTCAACGGATAAAGTCCGGTTTCAATTCAATGAATTTAAAACACCCACCTTTATGTCATAATTTGCGCCTATTCGTAACATATCCTTAACCGCAACGACATTAAGACAACCACATCTTCACGAGCCCAAAACACGTAACCAAAAACCCGCAGAAACCATTCCAAAGATTGATTTCAACTGCTTTAATGAACATAATATATTTAGTATAAGAATAGAAGAAGCAACAGTGAACTGTAAGCAACGGTACAGGAACGAAATAAACGAGACAAGACGGTAATGAAATGGAAGGCGGAAACGGTACAATATGCTAAGTAGACGTCTGCAAAATATCGCAATGACACATCCTAGAGCAGACACATTTGTTAAGGGACATGATATATTGGGACCTTTTGACTTTACAAACTTAAACGACGCAGTTAATGGTACAACGATTTGTTAAGAAGTTAATTTATCTATCTATTCTGTTATTTTTCTATCTATCTGTCTATTTATGAGTATGGTGGACATCTGATACTCATCAGATGTTTCACGTATTACAACGCCAATGTACTCACGTTATAATACGACGATACGTTGTAATACGTGAAATGCTGTTCATTATAAATATTTGACCCAACAAGGACCTTACATTATGTAACACTAAATATTGTGATATCGAAAGAGATGATGCTGCTATTGATCTTATTAACTTGCAAGATAGTGATAATTTTTAAGGTTTATGCTTTATCTATACACAGGTGGTCTGATAAGTTTCCGAACTAACAAAGATACAAGACATTTTTTCTTACAATTTATTTTTCTTTTTTTACATTGCCTCCTTGTAACTCTACACACTTCACCCAGAGATGCCCGTTCAAATGGTAGTTGGCGTTTTTCTCTGCAAATTAATTATTTACGAAATTTGCCTCCGCATTTGACGAAAATCTCTATCTTCCAAGGGAACAAAAAGAAATCGCTTGAGGCTAGATCTTGTGAGTAAGGTAAGGTCAAGCAGTTCAAACCGTAATTCGCAGATTTTCGCCGTGGCAACTGCTGAGGTGTGAGAGGGTGCGTTGTCTTATTGGAAAAGGATTTTCTTTTTCTGCATCTCACATCGACTCACTCAAATGACTGTCAAATAACAACTACCCTTCATTCACTAGCTTTTATTACACACACTACATTCACTAGCTTTTATTGACGAGTGCTGCTATCTTCACATTGAGGTCGGAAACTTTTCAGACCACCCCGAGCTCATAAACTTTTGAATAGGTAGTTATATGTTTATTGGTTGTTGGAATTATGTGTATATAAAAAGAGAAACTGACTGACTGACATATCAACACACAGCCAAGACTACTGGGACTAGGAGTGTGACATTTTGCACAAGTCTTCCTTTTATGATTATGACGTAGACGAGCACTAAGAGAGGATTTTTCAAAATTCACCCTCTGAGGGGATGAAACGGGGGTTCAAAGTTTGTATGGAGAAATCTACTTTTATTCAGACGAAGCCGGTGGCAGAAGCTACTTCAATATAAAATAGGTTCGAATTTTTTATTAAGAAAAAGAGTGAAAAAAAATTTATTAAGAAAGAGAGTTTGTTTTGTAATGTCAGGGAATCAGAATGGCTGTCAAGCCGCTACGTGGACTAAATAATTTTACAAACGTAACACAAAATGCTTCTAAGAAACCATTTGACTACAAAGAAGCCTTCTATTACATTTCCTCCTTTACAATGTCTAAGAGTAGAATCAATTAACATTCTGGAAAATGATTAAGTTTAGCAATGTCAGTTGCCTAGTCAATGAGAAGCAACATTGTCTTGCTACGAGTATATCGCTGTTGTTTACATCTGAAGTCGTACATCCTTTCTGCAAGAGCATTGTTTCGGTGATGATGCGATTCCACAATTCGCTTAGAATGTGACTACCTTCGTACTTATTTAAGTCAATATTTAAAATCATTATATATCATATCATAAATTGAGTTTTTATTTTGTAAAATCAGCTAGATTTCGGTATCGTCTCGATTGATTTGACTAAGAAATAAAAGACGAAATATATCCACTAAATTGGTCTCTTAGAATAATTTGGAAACTCCTCATCCGTATGTTATTTTGTCAATTGATGGAGTTTCCCTGTATGATGACCACCAAATTACGAGGTTATTGCAAATGAGACGTTAGTCTTAGTCACGACTACAATTTTTACACAAGTCAGATAATGACTCACGTTTAAGCGATATTACGAAACCTTATTTAAGCATTACATACGTCCTCTTTTGTTATGCAAACCGATTCAACATTTTGCCGATATCGTAGAATACGTCGATGTGGCTACAATGTTTGTGTCATACCTATTTGCATTTTGCTTATAAATGTCAATTGTTTTTGCTGTTATTTTCCTCTGTGTCCGCCAGGTATTGCATTATCTGCGAATTTCCAGCAAGACTGAGTGTTTCAATATGTTCAATTTTGTTCAGAGTATCAAAAAGAAACTTTAAATCATCCTGTTGCTTGTTTGGCCTCTTTTTTGAAGCAAAGTCCTCGTCACAGGTACCTTCGTTGGGAACTGCTAGAGAGTTCGTAAGGGTAATCATGACCCTTGCAAAGGGTAATTGAAGGAACACAAGTGCAAAACTCCCCTGTGTTTCTTCAATTGCCTTTAGTAAACGTCTGACACTCCCGCTCGCTCCACCTAGACCGAGTGACAAGCTTTCATGATAATGAGAGATGAGATAATACATCAACGAATTCAATATTTATGCATAATTTATTGCCTTGATAAATAGATAGATTTATACTCCTTATTGTATACCTTAAAAAATTACGAAGGAGTCTTGCATCGAAAATTGAATTAAAATTCTAGGTATATCTCAACCTCCAAACAAAAAATATCAGCAACCACAATTCATTTACAAGCCCCAAATCAATTCCAATGCATCTGAACTCAATGTTTCTAAGTTCTCATGCATAAAATGGTAGTTTTACGTTTACAAGAGGTTTACGATCCTAGCAATGACTAACACAATGGCATATTATAAAATTTGTGCACGCATAAGGCGCCGGGTTCGCTAACAATGGAAGAGTATGTGTGACGTAGTGGACTGTAGCATTGTTGAGAGGAACAGACTTGCTGGCATTGACGTTAACTTTAGAATTCGATAGAAAATTAACCTTAAGCTAAAAGCTATAAGGTGTAATACCAAAATTGATTGTATTAACTGTTTTTACTTTAGTATCCTCTCCATTGTTACCAATATCGGAATTGGTATCTTATTCTTGTTGCAATTAGATCGCTATAGATTTATTTGCAACAGTATGAAAAGGAAGATTGTCGACACGTAAAGTCTTCTAAAAAGTTTAGCTTTGAGACCAAGACTAACCTGGTTGAGAAACTCAACCAGACACAGCAGTTAAGCAATTTTTAGAATCGTTTTACATAAAAAAAGACATGCTTTATTGCAACGTTAACAAAACTGTTTGTTTTTGTCCATGAGACGTTCACTACTGAAGTCAGTCTATTGATAAATGTTGTGACAAAACCGGGTCTTGGCTTGGTGACCCAGACACGCCAAGACGTGAAATTCTCGGTCTCATGCTTTTTAAATGAAATGAGAACTTGTCGTAGCATTGCCGTTAATTGACTAATGTTTTTAATTATGTTTCAAGATTTATTTCTTTCCATTGGTGCATATTTTAAATACATGTTTGATCAGTACAAGTACAGTGCTTAAAATACAATATAACCATTGTATTTTTGAAGATAAACAGTGTAAGAGGAGAGCCTCCTTATACTGTTCTTCATTAAATTTCTACCTGTATAAAATCATCAAGCAGTATGAACCAAAGAATGAGCATGATATCCAGTTTCGTAACAATGTTTATATTAGCCGGAGTACTTCGCTTTCAAAGCTATCTCGGTCATACAATAATAAACCGTCTTACATATCCTGGACTGCAGCCAATCATTGCACTCAGAGACTATGAACAATAGTTACTGTTCACTATAATCTATTGTAGACTACAGGGGTGCCACCCCACAGTTTCGGAATTCATTCTATCCTTCCCTTTCTATCCTCTTTTGACGCGACTGCAAATGGCGACGATGCAAGATTCTCGTTTGCAATTTATTACTGTCATCTTATTGAGAAATCACAGTTGTTGGCGTAATATCCAGCGAAAGTCTGACTTTAACGGCTACTGCAAGACTGGCAATTGACCAGGGATTGTGTATTCATGTGAAGTTACAGTCATAATCTGGTGAATTCAAATCTGAATGGTGCCATTATATAGTCTACAGTTTGATATTAAACGGCGCCTCGTTTTAGTGTTTGGTAAAAAGCCAAGAGCAAGGAATTATTTGGCTAGTAGACCTCATAAATAATTTTGGAATGCATTATAGGATAAGTTAGACTGTATCGATGTATCTTTAAAAGTCTTGTATTAAAGCTACTTAAAGCCGCGCAACGCTCAATCTACGTGACGCTGTAACGTAGCCTAGTGCCCTGCAACTTGTTCCCCAACATTTTTTAACGCTTTCACGTGATGAGGATCATGTTGTTGGACATTCGACACACCATTACGCGTCATGTCATTTTGACCCCTAGTGTATCTAAGGCTTAAGACAACTGGAACTTAGTTTTACAAAATTAATTAATAATTTAATTAATTATTGCTATAAAATAATTTATTTGATAAGCCATTGGCGCATTGTTTAGGACTCTGTGAAAGTTTTAATGAAAAAAAAATATGAGTAAAAGATTTTTCGCTTATAGATAAATATATATGTATGTAGTTACTTGCATTTTATTTCTATTGACAACGATATTATGTGACGACTTGAGAATGCATGTCCATTGTTTTTGTTTGTCAATTCCTTCCTAAACAATAACAACGTTTGTCTAAGGAGCCGTTCGGTGGGAACGTGCGTCGAATGCCAGCGTTATATTGTTATTTCCTTATTAGCGACTGCATTATCGGCCGGTTCAAGTATCAACTTTACAATAGAACCTTTGAGTGCTGCTATTGTGGTATCTACTTCGCTTTGATGTCTTGTGTATCGTGTAGGAAGTTTCCGTCATGCATGATCGTGAATATTAACATGCCTAGCTGTAGCTGCTACGACATCATCATCATCATTTCAGTCGAAAGACGTCCACTGTTGGACAAAGGCCGCTGACTGAAGCTAGTTACATCACTGCTTACCATCAGGTTTTTTTTTTCGGTGGGAAAATCATCTTATGACATTCCGCGCTCTTGGGCGGAGCGGGAGATAGTGTCAGACTTTTACTGACTAAAAACCCACTCCTGTTCCTTCGTTGCCTTTCGTACCAGGGCCGAGTCTTCCTTTCAGAATCAGACCCTTGGCCCCAGTAGGCTTCGACCCTGATGGCCCCTACAATTGCTGACATCTCCTTGAGGCGCGCGCGAAACAGTACGCGCCATCGACGACCTGGGCTCGGTCCGGACGGTTACTGGACGGTCGGACGGCGAGCCACCCATTGCTCGCCGTCCGCAAGCCCGCGCCTACGGTGGCCGGAAATCGGGATCAGAATCCCGGCGGCGGTTGGGGCGTGAGGACCGTTGCCTCACGCGATCGGCCGCCCCCTTTGCTAGCATTACTGCTTCGCAGAAGGAGGCGACCGCCTGCCACTCCTCCTCGCTCCGGACCATGGCCTGTACCAAGGCCCGGCGCGAGAGATCACCTTCGCCGATCGCCTCCACGAGGACACGGCGTTGCTCTTCCCAAGCGGGGCACACCTCCACCGTGTGCTCCACCGTGTCCTCCGGGCGGTCCTCGCAATGGTGACACCCGGGCGTTTCTTCCGTGCTTACTATCAGGTGGGATCGCAGTCAAGCACTGCTTTATAACAAATAAAAAAAAATAACAATATTAGTATAGATGATATACAATGTATACCTTATACGGGCTGACTATTATGCTAGAACTACACTGCGCACACGTGTGCCACACACGCCGATCTGGGCGCGTCGGTCTCTATACATTTTATATGGAAACTAGACTTGTAGAGCTACACTTGATCCACGCCACGCCACGTCAAAGTCAAAGCCATTTATTTGCATTAAATGCGGTACAAGAGATGGTAACTTATAATTTATTAGCGCATAGACACATTTTGCCATGAGTTGGCATGCAAATATTAAAATATGTTATGTGGTGCTCATAGTAAGCAAAACTCTACAAAATTTATCACAAAATTTCCTTTAAAGAAAATATTAGATAAACCTTCTGAACAAAAAATACTTTTTTTAAGATATTGTTACTTACAGAAACAAAATAAAACAAACTAAACTTTACACAAATTAATAATTAGAATTCTTTTAAACTAATATTAAGTTCTACGAACAAATCAGGCGTGTTACACGTGTGCGTCGGTCTAATGTAGTTCTAGCTTTATGAACGGAACTCTATCCACATTATCAATTAGGAATTTAGCATCAATCGAATTCAGGTTTGTTATTAGAAACTGTTTTTTTTTAAATGCGATATAGACACTTTTATTTGTTTATTTTTGAGGCATGAGTCAGCAGTGACTATAGAGTATGTATATGAAACTATAACATTTTATGAGACGGACGATAAGCTTTATAAAAATGAGACCATTATTGTGTATTTTATAAGACAAGTACAAAGTTAGGTGTTTTTTTAATATTATTGTATCGTTCACATCGCGTACATCGAAGGACTGGAACTTTTTGCCTGCTGCGGTCTTTCCGTCCGATTATAATTTAGGTGTCTTCAAGGGGGCTTAGTGCGCTTCACTGCTTACCACCAGGTGGGATCGCAGTCAAGCACTAGTTTATAAACGTGCTAATAATATGTCTAGTGCTAGTTTTTTAAATTAATATATCAATTAAAAAAAAAACGTAATTCATACTAATAATTGCTGTTTTGAAGTGTTATATCTTTGGATTGACTTGGAATTATAAGTTCAAATAAACTATAAATTATTAAAGGTACAGTCAACCTGGGTAACTTTGAACACTTTTTTTAAATTATTATGGATACTGAAAAAAAAATTTACTGTTGGACTACGTTAAACAGGCTTTTAAGTGTTCTTTTGTGCTCAAATTCATAACTATATAACCAAAATGATGGTTTAATAAAGAAATGTTTGAGAAAATAACGTTTTAGTAGCCATTCAAAGTTACAACTAATTTTGGCTAACTTTGAATTGAGTTTTCTGGGATAACGAAAATCCTCTAAAATTCTCTATTTATTTGATTTGGGTAACATTAAACTACTCCAGACAATAAAAAATGATGATGATGACCCCAAACAGAAAAGGCGCCAATTCTTTGAAAATTGGTTGACAGTTGTCAATTTTATGACACATTTGACATTTCAAACATTTAAACGTTCCGTTTCACTTAACTATTCAAGTAATCATTCTAAATGCTTTAAGAGAAAAAAAGAAGAACCTTCAAACAAGTTTTATTCAAAGTTATATGGAAATTCAAAATTACCCAACTTGTACGTACGTTATTCTTTTTTTGAAATTAGGTATTTATTGGTTTCTTTGTGTTTTGTATTTTCTGTAATATCGCAGTAAGTACTTAATATAACCATGGAAGCTAATAAAAAAACGGTGTTTTTCATATTTTTTTGTTTGATTCAAATCCAATTCAAACCCACAAAAATACCAAAGTAGTCCGCAGTCCAAATAAAATTTGGAAACCACTAACACTAATACAATAACAATCCAAATGCGATGCAAATTATTCTTTCGAACTGTAAATCCAAAACCATAAAACAGTTACAATTTTAGTCAAACCAAGTCTCGACTAACTAGTTCAATATTCCTCGCGAAGGCGGGAGGCGGTTGTCATGGCAACCGGGGGTGAGCTATTTCCATCCGCGCTGCTTTGATCTGGCAAGCAAGCATTCCTCACGCTTTCGACATGTTGGCCGAATGCTATCGGAAGATCAGGTCACGACGGTAAGCCGGATTCTTTTACCGTAATATTTTGTATGGTAAGCCTGTTTTAGCAAGGACATTTTTTTTTGGTTCCAGTGAATAGTCTTGTGACGGAATATAGTCCCTTGAACATCTGGCGATAGTATGAATATCTGTGCATTTAATTCCGGTTAGCTGCACCCCAACAGTGCCCCGCTGACCTTTAAATCCATTTCCTTTGCGAAATATTGATTGATTTACATATATAGGGTGACTGGCAAGCTCTAGTCTGTCTAACTGACTGGCCTGTTGGTCTAGTGGTTAGTGGCCCTGACTGCTATGCCGGAGGTCGTGGGTTCGATTCCCACCCAGGACAAATGTTTGTGTGATGAGCACGATCATTTGTTCTGTGTGTGGGTGTAATTTATATATATATTTGTATGTATTTAGAAATATGTAAGTATGTTTATCAGTTGTCTAGTACCCATAACACAAGCTCTACTTAACTTGGGACTAGACGGCGTTGTGTTAAAGTTGTGGAATATTATTAACTAGCCTCTGCTAGCGGCTTCGCCCGCAATATGAATATAATTTATATCCTCAGGACATGGCACTCAGGGATAGAGAAAGTACATATTAATTCATTAAACCCCGAGCGAACGCTGGCGTTCCAATGTCATTGTCTTTCTATTGTGTCTCTAATTACGTGTCTATAATTAGTGAAAGAATTTTCAGAATCGGTTCAGTAGTTTCAGTGATTAACCCCTACATACAAACTTTCAAATTTTATTTATTATCCAGTCCTTGTCACATGTTACTTAGTTTGACATAAATACTTACTACGCATTTATTTATTACGGGGTTAAAGTTCGGCACTGTTCGAATGAGTCACCCACCGCGCGGCCCTAGAACGCAAGGGGCAACTGAAGGAACAAGGGTGGCACTAGCGTAGCCACCGAAGGGCCAGACGAGGCAGCGCCCCGGGGCCCCCACGCTTGGGGGCCCCCAAAACCTGATTAGCAAACTTTTTGAATTAATGAAAAACTCTCCCACCAACATAGCAAATAAAATAGGGTGCAACACTACTTTAATCATGGCAACTCGTGTTCACTCAGAGCTCATTTGATGATTTCTCACAAAAAAGGGGCCCCAGATTTTTTTATCCCAGGGCCGTTAGTCTCTTAGCTACGCCACTGAAGGGTGGGTTTTAGTCAGTAAAAGTCTAACACTCATATTTAACAAACTACCACCCTAAAAATAAAAGGCAGGTATTAGTAATCCGTATTTTTCCTCCTAACAAAAACTTAAGGAAAATATTTCACAAAAAAAAAAATAGCACATCTTCATTTAGCAGTTACCTTATTTAATTATTTTTATCTAAAGTCACCAGAGATTAGGCATTCATTAATTTATCATATTTATTGACTTCATAATCAAAACTTCTTAACCTTTTAAAAGAGTTTATAACTTAAAGCAAACAGGATTATTGAAACAAATCAAAATGAATAATATGATGACACTAAACATAGTTATAAATTACACAAGATACTAAAATGCATTACAAACATTTTACTAATAAAACTGCTAACGTTCACACTATGATATCCGTTCTAAATTCAAACGGTAAGCTGCGATCACGTTAGTTCACACGCATTGGATTCATTCATAATTTACGGATCATTGTATTGTGCTGTATGTCCCACGGTCTGAACTAGCCTTAAACGTAAGACATGCTAGACTTGTTTAGATGTTTGGCTGAGGTGTTTGTACTAAATATACTTTATTTACCTAGGCGTAGGCCGTAATTATGAGAGTAGTAGGCCAGACCAAAGTTTTTCGAATAGTAGAAGTTTACTATGTTGAAGATTGTTACTAATAATAGCTTGACGTATTGTAGAAGTATATTTTTAGAAGAAACTTGAGACGCAGTCTGATTGTTGAACGGGAAAAGCGCTCCATTTAAGTTTGTCTAAGTAAGTCTTCCATCCACCACAGTCTTTCTGCAAGTCTCCTAAATCGGTGTTCTGCAATACACACACTAACCATTGCCCAAACAATCTAGAAATCATCAATAAAATGAGACCAGGACACATTCTTTACCTAGAAAAGACACTGCAGGAAAACAGAATAATTTTACTGCAGGAAATTGACTAAACACTGCGTGGCAAGCTCCGGAACAGGAAAGATATCAAAGCAATTTGCTTTAAAACGACGAAGCTACGCGGGGCAGCTCCATCCGTAAATAAATTAATAACATAATAACAGAACTAATAAGCTGTGACTGCACGGCTGTTTAGTGTTTACGCTTAATCTGTGGCACGCTGAGCGCAAACAATGCGATGAGTCATAGACATTTGTCGACCATAGATAACGTATTGTGTTTACGATGCGCGGTATGAAGACGCGGGTCTATGTCAAGTATTTTTTGTTTGTAATAAACGCGTATCTTGTTGGAAGCTTGATTGATAATGGTTAGAAGGTGAAGTAAGACTAGGTATTGTCTTCTGCCCTCTGACAGTTGAAGTCATTTCTCCTGGCGACAATGCTGTAATGACCAACTACAGAATTGGAAAACAATAAATATTCAACTAAATTACTATGGGCATCACACCAAGCTGTTGTTGGCTCATCTCTCGACAAAACTCCATCTCCTCTCCAGGTGACAGAAAAGCTGACGAGTGGAATATTTGGTCATAAATATTATGTGCTGCAGTCTCTCCAACGCAACGGTGCCAGATTGACTATCGGTACATCGAAGTGCTGAAGTGTTTGTACGAAAACGCCACTATGTCAGTTCGACTTTAGGACCAGACCTCGAAACCTATCCTCCTGCAGCGGGGTGTGAGGCAGGGAGACGTCATATCTGCGAAACTGTTCACGGTCGCAATGGAGGATGTCTTTAAGGTTCTGGAGTGGAATGGACTAGGCATAAATGTCAATGGCGAGTACATCACTCACCTTCGGTTTGCCGACGACATAGTAGTCATGGCTGAGACTACGGAGGAGGTCAGCACAATGCTCAATGAACTCAGTAAAGCTACCGAAAGAGTGGGACTTAAAATGAACATGGACAAAACCAAACTCATGATAAACAGCCATGTAGCACCCACTCCTATCAACAGATGGCCGTTGGGGTCGAAAGTTTCGGGAGTGGCGGTTCCTACAAGGTGGACCAATAACCTGGTAAGGGATCGTTCATTGTGGCGACACTTGGGCGAGGCCTTTGTCTAACAGTGGACGTCTTTCGGCTGAAATGATGATGATGATGAAATAATATTGGTTCGTCTCTGGCGAAATGGACACGAAAATATTGGTTGGATTAATCCGACGCAAGCGGTTAAAGGAAGGGTTAACAAAATTGAACAAAGCTTAGAAAAATATAAAGTGAGACAGATTTGTTATAGTTTGGGTTAACAAAATGTGAGACTGAAATAACGTTGTAAAAATTCTCTTCAATATCAAATTAACCACAAAATTAAATGATAATTTAATTAACTTGTACCAAAAGTTAAGGATTATTACGAGTAGGTACATCTTACGTTGGCCTCGATTACATAATCTCATTAATTGTCCCAAATAACATAAAAGTCTACCTACCTGCGTAATTGACCTGAATTATTTTAACGATTACATTCTAATACTGAGAAGGAAAACTGTTTGAGGAAACTTCGTGTTTATGATTCATAAACTATTAATTGTGCACCATGTCTGGAAAATATCGACATGCTATAAACAGGTACTTTAAAAAAAAATCAGTTAAGCTGTTGATCCCCGCATTAACGCCGGCGTTCACGCGCCATTGTCTTACTATTGTGTCTCTAATTACGCACTCAAAAGGTTAATTTAATTATCATCCGTTTATACTAATATCATTCTATACTAATGTTATAAAGAGAAAAGATTTGTATGTTTGTCTGTCTAATGAATAAACTCAAAAACTACTGAACCAAATTAAATGAAGTACTATTTTATGGGACTTTTTGGCGGGATTACTTCGAGTGAAGTTCAGTGGCTGTTTTAATTATTCGCAAATTGATTCCTAGTGAATATTGTGATGTAAAATTGGTGTAGTTTTGTATCTCAAGTGTCTGCGCAACTGGTCAATATGTAGAATCATTGACACAGACGCGATCTCGGTAAAATGGAACTAAGAATTTTATTGTAGTTTTGACTACCTCAGCGAAGTTTGCCGAGAAGGTTGACTCGATACATTTGCTGCCAAATACTGCAAAAACATTAGAATGTATTGCACCCGCATTCTAATGGTAAACTAATGAACTATTCATACGAAGACATGGCTTAAAGGACTTAGTATACAAGTCAAAAACATTAACAAACAAAAAATGCTACTTTATGACAGAGTGACATAGACTATATATTTTCTACTTTCACGCGGGCGAAGCTTCTAGCAGAAGTTAGTTTAAATAATTATATACATATAAATTATTTTTTTTTTTTTTTTTTTTTCCACAACTATCACACAACGCCGTCTAGTCCCAAGCTAAGCAGAGCTTGTGTTATGGGTACTAGACAACTGATAAACATACAATATTTCTAAATACATACAAATATAGATAAATTACACCCAGACACAGAACAAATGATCGTGCTCATCACACAAACATTTGTCCTGGGTGGGAATCGAACCCACGACCTACGGCATAGCAGTCAGGGCCACTAACCACTAGACCAACAGGCCAGTCTCAATTATCTATCGGCTCCCTTATTGTCTTTCTATTGTGTCTCTAATTACGGTATTCGAAAGATTAAAATAGCTATTTCGCCCGTGTGAAATCCGGTAATAATTATTATTAATCCGACGCTAATGTGATGATTGATAACAAAAGTACATATCCTTTATCGTAATCCAGGGGTCTTACCATGGCATGTTATAATGTCAAGTGAAAAAGCGAACGAGGGAGAGGGATGGAGCTAGACACCCTACGAGTATATAGCTCCATCCCTTTAACAGTTCCTTCTAGGTCGTAAAATAGATCGCGTTAAGTGCTCGTGGTAGGACCTCAGGTCTTATTCCAAAATTCACCCAAAAACTCCGTTCAGCCGTTGAGGCGTTATTAATTAACAAATCTTCGAATTTCTAATTATAGGTAGTAACGTAAAATCAAGAAATCTTGCATTTCTCTGTTTTCATCCGATTAAACTTCAAATTTGAACAGTGGTGGCCGTGTGGTAACGGCCCCGACTTACGAGTTATAGGTCGCGGGTTCAAACCCAGCCAGGCGCATTTGTGTAATTTATTATCATCACCACTGCTCTCAAAACGGTGAAGGAAAACATCGTGAGGAAACCGGCATGTCCTAGAACCAAAAATTCGAAATCGTCTGACATCCACCAACCCCCACTGGGCTCGCGTGGTGGATTACGGCCCAATCACTCTCCTAGAGAGGAGGCCTGAGTCCCAGCAGTGGAAACATTAAAAGGTTGATTATGCTTATGCTTAATAAACTTCAAAATTACTTAAATAGCTTTTTAAATTGACCTCCTAAAGTCTTGCAGTGCATCGAATATCCTAATTTGCATAAATATTGTAGATACAGTTACATTTTAAAACGTTTAAAATAATATGGATCCAGATTTACATTATGCACGTCGCTTGCTTCATTCAGCTTGAACACTTGCAATAGGGAAGCATGCAATGTTTTTATTTGCTAAATTAAATAGTTTTTAGAAGTTTTGGAACAGTGTGTAAAGTCCCGCAAGAGGATCCTGCGACCAGACGGATGTTTGGTCTGATCTGGGCAACTGTCCGATAGATGATTTCGGGCTATTGTGATTATGTTCCAATCGCGCGGAGAACTCTATTGCGCGATGCAGGATTGCGTAGTTTATTTCTTATGTGACGTCATAGACATCTATGACGTCACATAAGAAATAAACTACGGCACACATTTTTAGCTTTCTTCTTATTCTTCTCGAATCGATGGTTTTCTCTTCCCTCAAAGTTTTTGGGCCCAGTATGTTGCGACGTTTATAGCGGCGTCTGTGGTGTTTTTTAGGTCCTCCAAAGTACAGATGTTGGGACACTTTGGGCACTCTAATAAGTGGGCCATCATCTGATCAGGAGCACCGCACTCGCACAGGGTATCGGAAGGGTCTATTATCCCCCATTTTGCCAAGTTATGTTTGCAACAGCCTACCTGGGTGCGCAGTCTATTGATTGCTTTCCATACAGGCCACTGCAGATCGCGTCCGTGTGGTAGATGTTCCTGGCAGGGGCGCCGGCTTTTAGAAAACCTCATAGGTGCTTATGCTCATTTGATGACTCGAAAAAGTGGCGAATTGTGAGAAGAGAAAAGCTCACTGATCGACATTTTAATAACGGATACCGGCATCAGTAACTGGTATCCGTTGCCCGCATCGTTAATAAATAATAAATTGAAACAACATCACATACATTGTCCTGGTCCCAAACTAAGGTTTTCCCTTGTACTATGGAAACCAGGAACAACAAAGGTACCACAAACACCCAGACCCTACAAAAATATCTGTTTCATTAACAAACATTTGTGTTCGTGCGGGAATCGAACCCGTGCCCCGCGACTCTAAACCACTGCGCTAAACGGGTCCTCGGGTAATGAAAAAACGCCCATCCCTAAAAGGCGATTACTGATCTGCTTCTTGATGTCTATTCTCAGGGGTGCTCGGCACCCACTGTTTATTTCTCATGGGTGCTCGAGCCCCCGAGCACCCACGGAGTCGGCGCCCCTGATTCCTGGGGTTGAACGAAGTCGGGAGGTGGTGAGTGGTGTTCCTCCCACAACTTACATCTCACCGTGGATGATTATTAGCTTAAATAAACAAATATGAAAGAATTTTTAAAATATTGTCATTAACAATGAAATTAAAAAAAACTTTAAAGCTGCTAATAAACGTTTTTTTCTTTCTTTCTTTCTAATAAGAAAGAGAAGTCTCACATGGTCTTTGACGTCAGAGTCCATCACACCCATACGGTCGCCATGGAAAACGGCGTTTTGACGAGAACTACCAGGCATATTTATTTTAAATTGTTATAGGTATCTCGTTTGTTTTTCTACCAATTTTTAATATTGTTTATTGATTGATAGGTATATAATCTTGTTAGATAACAAATATTTGACTGGCCTTTTGGTCTAGTGGTTAGTGGCCCTGACTGCTATGCCGGAGGTCGTGGGTTCGATTTCAACCCAGGGCAAATGTATGTGTGATGAGTACGATCATTTGTTCTGTGTCTGGGTGTAATTTATCTATAATATGTATGTATTTAGAAATATTTAAGTATGTTTATCAGTTGTCTAGTAATCATAACACAAGCTCTGCTTAGCTTGGGACTAGACGGCGTTGTGTGATAGTTGTGAAATATTATTACTTATATTTTTTTTTTTTCATGAATTGACTACTAAGGAAGGAAGTCTATTAGGGAAATAAACCAACACAGCTTACAAAAAAGATGAAGAGAAAAAATAGCAATGAGCAGGCCACGACAAGCTTTGCTCAAGTTATCTACTCAATGACGTCACCGCCCTAATATATTTGTATCTTTTTCATAACAACTGGTTGTTGACCTTACATTTTTTGTCTATCACCAACAGCTCTGAATGTTCTGATCTCATCACATGACGCAAGTTTAGCAACCGCGAATTAAAAAGCGATCACTCTTGGCCCGCCATTGAAAAGCTCTATTGTTAGAAGATTACCATCTAAGTTTGCGAAATAGTCCATGGAGAACCATAGAGTATTTTTATTTTTCATGGCAAAGGCTTGTTTCTCACACAGCCTATTAACGCTATTGTTAGAACCCCTTTAGTTATGTGGCCCAATCTTTAATTGAGTGGTTACGTATATTTAATTACAGAGTAAAAAGTAATTTACGGAATTGCTACCGACGATGCAAAATTACTATTGTTTATATTTAATAAATCAAGATGAAAATTTCATAACTATGATAAAAAAATCTATATGATGAACCATTACCATAGACAAATAGCAAAACAGTACTTACTCTTTTTCAAACGACTTTCAAAAGGAGGTTCTAAGTCTGTAGGTACCTATTTTATTTATATGTATCTACCTAGAAATTTTAACTAAAAACGAAAGCTCCCGTAAAGGATGCATAAAGTATGTTTTGCTGTGGCTATTAGCTACTAAACCACCATGATATTGTAATATTGTTGAAACTACGAGCGGTCTTCCAGCTTCGTTTACATATTAAACGTCGCGTTTTCCTGCCGACTGACAGCGGATTCAGGGTCGATGCCATAATCCATATCGTTTAAATGGGTAATCGATTCAATCACCCGCATATTTAAATTTCGTTCTATTCACTTTTTTCTTTATGTCGTTACGTGTCTGATGTTTGTTATGTCAAATCAGTAACATAGTTCTGTTTAACTCGTAAGTAGACGACTTATCTATGTATTACATTTCAGATTAATATAGGTATTTGATTGTAACTATTATTTCACCAATAACTAAACGTGTTCAGTAGATACATTTAAATCGCATTCAAGAACTGTCATCATTGTTTTGAAATATTGACACTAACGCCTCTTGATCATATTTTCAATATGCTGATTGCGTTTAGTTTCATCAGTGACTATCACCCTTAATTTACTTACTTGCAATGTAGATGACCCTAACATATACCACAGTACTATAACATTCTAAAATCGGAGCACAAAGCGAAAATATCATAAATTACGTTGTTATTGTGTCCCTAACTTGTCGCTGGACGCTATCTACCCTTCAGTTTATCTGCAAGGCGTTCCTATCCTGCGCAGAAGTAGACATTATCGCAATACATAACGTGGGAGTTCTGTGGGTGTCAACTTGTAGGGATAGTACAGCTGCCGTTTAAGGAATTCAAGTTTAGAATAAGATGGCCGCTATGCGATTTTTTTTAGATTACATTTAGAACGAGGAATTTACGGACAGCAGATTGGTCATTATTTTCTTGGCAAGGCTGTTTATATCAGTGGCTCTATGGATTTTATGTGTAACAGGGACCAAAAGCCGAGAAGGAAATTTAACTATGTAAAAAAAAAACATCATAGTTCAAATCTTGTAACATACCTATGGACTATGATATTCCTTTAAACCAAAATTAGCAAGCTTTGTTTTAGAAAACACAATTTTTCTGATACGAACTTAAAATCAGTTCACATTAGTGTTAAGTTTTCAGTCGGACAATTTGAAATTTTTCGCTTTTCATCAACTTTTCTACATTTTAGCTCTAAGGGAGCACACGTCTAGCAAGAAGCACTGCTCTAGACAAAGTGACGATTGTCGAAAAATACTAAATATTGATATTGACCACGTGATATTTGGGTAGCGCAAGTCAGTCAACCGCCATACTTTTTGACAATCATGCCTGTATAGAATCACATTTATCCTAATTTATTTGGGTTCTGCTCAACCTATCTTCGTTCAAACTTCTCTGTTCGCCCTTTCCATGCATTATCATCGTTTGTACAATACATTTATTGTTTAGTCAGCCCATAGATACTCTTCTAGTCTTCCACATTCAAATTATGTGGTTTTTGTTAACATTTCGACGGAGGTTCGTTTCAATTTCAGTTATCGAACGCATATATTATTCTCTTTTTAAAAAGGGGAAAAAATAATAAGTTATGCCTGCACCTACTCACTTTCTATAAAAAAACTACTATTTGCCAGATTGAGGGGGAAAACTTTTGTCGAACAATGCGTAGCGAGGGTGAATATTTTATGTGACTCGCGCTTCCTTAGACATTTTATTTGTTCCTTTTAAAAATACTGCTTCATATTCTTATCACCCATCTTCAGGGAAGACTTAAATGGCTTGGAAAATCTGTGAAGATCCATTTCAGTTCCCCAACAAAAATAAAATATTTGAAAAATATTTGAAAGATGGCAATACTTTAAACTGGAGCCTTCCCATGACGTGTTAAAATGTCATTCGTGCGAGCGAGAAAGAGAGAGAGCTATACACCCTATATAGCTCCATCCCTTTAACAGTTCAGTTTAGGTCGTAAAATGGATCGCGTTATGAGCTCGTGGTAGCACCACTAGACTGTTTAGAAGTGGCCAAAAGGTCCATTTCAGGCGAAGGTTAAAATCTCAATATCTATTAACACAGTCTAATGCTGGTACAATGCCAAATGTCATTAGAAAATGCAATGACACTAACTTTCTAAACTGCAGGTTTCATTGAATTAAAATATTCAATCAACCTGATTAAAATAAAACTACATTATGTAATACAAAGGCTTAAACGTATAAAATAATTATTTGTTGTTATGGGATGAGAAAAATCATGACTAAAATCTATAAATTATTATTGTTTTATTAGGTACACCTACTTGGGTACAACGTAACACGTTTTGTTCTTCCAATCGGTCCTGTCAAACGTCACGCTATCATTCACTCACTCCTCTTTCTTTTATGTCATTCATTCCTCACACACAATCCATCCGTAACCTAAATACTCGCAAAACAAATGAATAAATGAGTAAACTGTAGCTTACCAGTAAAACCGAAATATCCCGAGCACCCCCGACGATGACCCGAAGTGATGACTCAGCGCAACAACGCGCCAAGCACAGGTGCTTCACCTCACCTCACACTTTGTTTTTTTTTGCTACAAACAGTTATAAACTTTACATTATTTACTTTTAAGGTCACTTATCCCTTGAATTAGGTAAATAACGCGATATTTTTTTATTAATCATGATCTCAGTAGACAGGGAGAGACATCTTAGGTAGGATGAGATATCAACCCCAGCTCTGTACAGGTGTTACAAATCTGTGAAATTTCTGGATTTTCCAACTTGCAATCCTTAGCCTTCGATATGCACTGTTGGAGACTTTGATTTAATATCTTTACTTAAATAATTCTTTTGTACGTGTGTTTGCCACCTAACTCCTCTTAAACGGCTACACCGATTCGAATGAAATTTTGTGTGTATATTTAAGTGGGTACCTGGATGGTTTGAAAATAAAATTGAACCCGGTAGGTACGTAACGCTGTAATCGGGTTCTTAATTTTTTTTCTGACAAAATTCCAGCTTTCAGGCAGGACGTTTGCCGGGACTCTTAGTGTCGGTACAAATAGGGAATCCAACAGAAATGCGGGATTACTTCTGCGGGATCCCGCACGCATGCGGGATTTAATTTTCCGAAAAATTTTTTGGGAAAAATTCCGTTCCGATTACCTATTTATTAACAAGTTATTTAACAAATTTCCATGGAACTCGTGACTTTTCTGTAGAATTTGTACCTATGGAAAATAATTTTCTTTTAATTCTTCTGTGAAATGCAAAAAACTTGAATTTCAAATGCTACTTTTGAACATCCTTCTTAAAATAAAATAAAATATCCTAATTCCGCAAATCCCGCGGAAACCGCGGGATTACTGACTTAAATCCCGCACGCTTGCGGGATCGCGATTTAGATGTGTAGGTACAAGTATGTATGGTTAATGATATTTATTGTGCAAATAGATTTTAAAAAGACACTTTTACACGTCTTTCGTCATATTAAACTAGATGAGGCTGGTATGTAAGGAAAGGGGAGACTTACATATTATTACATTATCAAAGATAGCGCATCTTGTAGGGTGTAAAACTTTGACTCTATGCCCTTGCTTCAATTAAGTTTAGCAGTAACAGTTAAGGACAGAAACCAGTTCTATGGTGCCGCAAGTAATAGGATTATTAACTGCCGTTAGTTATGCCTCTGAGAATAATTGCGATATTTATAATAGGTGCAGCATAATAGATAATTCTTGATTTGATTCATTTATTTTTTAATAATTGGTTTACTAATTCTTTGTTTAAAATCGCTTTCAAAAACTGTTAACTTTCAAAGTGTCCTATATGATACCTATCTTAATATTAAATAGAATCACCGTATAGGTACAAATGTCTCAGAACAACTCACTTCTGTAGATGCATAAAAATAACATATATATTTATTCATATATTTATATACCTATGCGTTAAATTACGAAATCAAAAACTGTAGAAATGGATAAATTTCATTTTGAATTAATTTTATTTAAATGTCGTCAGAGCCGCGAAGAAAGCTAGGATAATTAGATACTTGAATAGCTGTATTTACTTCAATATCCTGTCATTAAACTTTTCTTGTGACGTGTATTTCTACAGAAATACTTTTTTTAATTTTAATTAATTTCAACGTAACGCTAATGACAATTCTTTGCATATCCATATTTTAAATTACCAACATTGCCATAATCATGCACTAAACCTGCACCAAATCCATTCGGATCTTTATCAAGTAGATAATATAATATAGTTCCTTGCAGTTTTTACTCAGCAAGCACCCGTGTTGCACATTTCGACACAAATAGAAAAAGTAGACTGAATATGATTACCCAAAAGCTGTTTAAAAAAAAAAAGGAACAAGTAGCTAAAGACAACGTCACTATAATCAGATCGCGGAGGACCGTTAAATCGATAAAAGGCGTAAAATCGAAAGCGTTTATCGATTAAACAAAACGAATCGGAATAAGGTCGCGACAGGTCACTCGAGCGTGACGACAATATAAACTATTGGTCTCCATCACCATCGATTTCTGTAGACATACCTACATATGTTCCCACGTGGTCGGCGCCGTCTCCAATAACATATATAGATACGAGTATTTCAGAATCCATTTTCTCTCATTCTTAAAAAAAAAACTATTTAAAGAATTAAAGAAAATGGATTCTGCGATAATATTATATGATCTTCATTTTAACTTTGTTTGATTTTAAGCTCTCTTTTGTAAATACACAGGTACGAGTAGGTACCTATATTTATTATGTCTACCAATTTTTGTTTAATTTGATTCGTCTAGTTTTTAATGTTCAATGATTTGTCTATAATTTTTTTGTCTATTACTTGTTATTTATATACTTTAAGCTAAATTTTATACTAAATTGTATATAATACTTGTAACACCTAGGTACATAATTTTTGGTCGTAAAATTTTCTTTTAAAGCTGACGTTTTCTTTATCCTTAAAAAATTATAAAGTTATGGTAAAACTATTTCACTTTGATTTACCTTAAATTAAAAAATACTGTGTGACCCACCAGATCTGTGGATCAATCGAAAATCGATAAGAATTCCTAACACCTCAACATAAGTATGTACCCAGATTTACTAATAAAATTATTTAATTTGATTTTTTTTATTTGGCATAACACAAGACACATAAATACTGGTTATAGCTAACAAACGAATAAAAAAAAAATAAAAAAAATAGCAAAGCTATTATCTTATTAGTTCTGAGTAAATTATCCTCAAAACCAGCTGAAAATAAAACAATTTCTATTCAATATCATATCGGGATCATTTGTCATTGATTAGTTTATTTTCAGTCTTATAGTAGGACTAGCTTCTGCCAGCGGCTTCGCCCGCGTTAAAGTAGGTTTCTCTATACAAACTTCCAACCCCCATATTACCCCCTTAGTGTGTATAAGAACGGATTTTACGAAACTCCACCCGAGTTTTGTAAAATCCGTTCTTATACATCCCAGGAACCTACCTGCCAAATTTTAAGTTTGTAGGTGTTATAGTTTCTGAGATTTCGTGATTAATCAGTGAGTGGTATTTCGCTTTTATATATATATAGATAATAGATTATATTATAGCCTCATTGTCCTCTGAACATGTGTTAAAATAATTAACTCAAAAACAAAGTGAGCTATAAACGAGGCGCTTAGCGACCAACAATAGGTACGCGTGTCGCGTCAATTAGCTAATTGTAGGATAACCGATCCGTGTGCACACGTGATAATAGCAAATTGTAATACTATTGTTCTATATATATTTAAATGTTTTCAATTTTAGGTTGGCCATGGCTATTCAGCGAGGTAATGCGGCGAGTGTTATGGGGGGCTACCTTTGCATTCGGGAACGATCTGGGGCGGGTTACTTAATGACATTTGACATTTTATATATTTATTTATTTAATTGTTAAATGATAATTTATGACAATATACTACGTATAATAATAAAACAGAAAAAAAAATATTGTAAATTTTATTTTGATATTTATTGACCTTTATTGACATCCATAATGAATCTATTATAATAACCTACCTTATTGTTGACATTTTTTATATTTACTCCATTTAATTTGTTTATACAATTAATTGGACATTTTTTTAAAACTTTTTCTATTTATTTGCAACTACTACTAGTAGGAGTAATGCTACTACTACAACTACTACTCCTACTTTTTAATTTATTTGTACTACTTTATCGCACTAGTGCATAATAGTAATAAAAATGTCATAGTTTAGTCACAAGCGTCAGTACTTAACAATATTGATAAACCCAGTTAAGATTACATTACCGTACCAACAAAGACTCAGGTAACTTAATCTCCCATCTACAATGGTTATGGTTGACACTCGGAGTACTTTCCCTATCTCTTGAGTGCTGCTCCAGTGATCCGATCACTTTCACTGGCTGTCTGTCGATAACAATAAGATATTAAAAAGATTTTAATAGGCAAGGCACAAGGAGAAAATTAGATTTTTTGGCGCTAGTGAAAATGGAAAGTTTTAAATGTATCTAAACCTTTTTTGCTCATGAACTTTTCTTTTAAAGCTGATGTTGTCTTTACCCTCAAAAAATTAAAAAGTTGTGATTAAAGCTATTAATCACTTCCACAAAAGTACTTAAATTAAATTAAAATGTGTGCAACAGATGGACCCACCGGATCTGTGTACTAGCGTCTGACGTTTTATAAGTTTTACAAAACTCATTAGCCAGATGAAGTTAAGCCTACTTAATATTTATCAATCATAAGTAATTTAATTTTCTGTAAGTATATTCCTGATTGGTTCACCTCGTTGTTCCAAAACTCCAAACCTTACAAAAAGCTTCCGCAATTCCATACAATCTCAAAAGTGTATAAATAAAAAATCAAAAACTTTTTGATATGGATATGACACATTGGTGACTAATAAATTACCCGAAGCTGGCATAATTCTGCCAGTTTTTTTACTCTTAGATACACCTCCATTCGTGTACAACTTCTAATATTCCTCATATCTAAATAACCATAGAGCACTAAAAGAACATTTTATAATCTGTAGGTACCAAAACCAATCAATAAGAGAGTACATGTAATAATCAATAAGAGTTTTTGGTGGGATTTCTTCGAGTGTAATAATAATAATAATAAATTTATTGAACCATTGTTACAAATAGTACCTTAGATTAAATAATCTTAATGTATTATAGGTCTGTAAATTGATTCCTAGTAGGTAGCTATTGTGATGTAAAATTGGTGTAGTTTTGTATCTCAAGTGTCTGCGCAACTAGACAATATGTAGAATCATTGAAACAGGCGCGATCTCGGTGAAATGGAGCTGAGTATTTTATTGTAGTTTTGGCTACCTCAGCAAAGTTTGCAGAGAAGGCTCACTCAATACATTTGCTGCCAAATACTACAAAAACATTAGGATGTGTTCGTGTTGCATCCACATTGTAATGGTAAACTCATGAACTAGTCATACGAAGACATGGCTTAAAGGACTTATTATCCAGGCCATAATCATTACAAAAAAAAAATATCACATATTGCAAGTGAAACTCCGCCGACGCACCGTATTAAACGTATTTGAATTTAGAATTCGGAATTTGGCGCGAAAGATTCTAAACAATAAGATGGCGCTTGATTACAAATATGTCAATAAATCAATCCTTTCTCTTTTTACGTTATTACAATGTGTTCACGAGTAGTTATAGTTAGAGATATCATATTGAGGCCAGCGTGCCGAATACGCTTAACACCGTTTCTGACCGAGTAAAAATAGCTATAGAGTTCTTATAGATTTGTAAGTTGTTTTTAACATAAAACCATAAACAAGTGGAAAAGTTTACAACACGTTCATAAATAAAATGAAACGACTAACTTTCCAAACAAACTAACTTACTTTAAACATAAGAACAATTACATAGCTTTAGGAGACTTTTCTCGTAATCATTAGACATCTTGCCTTTGGCAGAATTTATTTGGAGTCGAAGCGAAAAGGATGGAGGAAACAACATGTGCTTCCTCCATCGTTTTCCGTTAGTGGCCACTCCAATATTCACGAATAAATAAATAAAAACTAATTTAAAATAACTTTTCGTTTATAGTATCCATTCTGTTCTTATAAAATCGTTACCTACAAAAAAATGGAATTTTAAATAACACATGACAGTAACAGTATCAAATCTAGGGTGTCTAAAAACATTGCTTGCCTTGAAAATTGTAGGTATAGTTGTCGCAGCCAAATAGCTTGATTCGCTATCCAGCTAACATCCTAGCCTGATAACTGAACGGAGCTATTCAACTAGTGGCCTGAATGATATTTAGCTGCTCGACTAGCTGGCTAATGAGTCATTCATACAATAACATAACACTGTGATAAAAAAAAACTTAACGCAACCCGACACAATCCCGAAGCAAGCTAACGAAGCTCCCATCATCCTCTTCATGTAAGGTTTCTTTATAACTTGCAAACAGTTTGACACATTCGCGGTTGAACGCAAATCTAAATTAATTTAATGAATTGCCACAACATCAAGCAAATTATTTAAACGTTATCGATTCAAGTCATTTGCTGTTTGAATATCCTTCGGGTGGCTAGTTGAATGGTGCCGTTTAGTAAAGGGGTTAGGGTGTTCACTAAATGGCGAATTAAGCTAATCGGATGCGACATAGCTTAGATAGTAATATTTATGTTTTCGATGTCAAAGTATGTCTTTACCTAATTCTATCTAACAAGTCTTGCGACTAGACTTTGGACCGCGCTTTGTATGAGTTTTCTCTATTGTGAGACTTATAATAAAGAAGCTGTATCCCGCGGTTCCACTCGCCCGCTCTCTAACTTGGTTTTCGCTTAGCGTTATTTCAGACTTTTATTTTTATTACTTTTTTCTCGGCTTTTTAGCCACGTGACCTGACGTTAAATAGTCTAAAAGCGTCCTTAAGAATTGGGCCAGAAAATGCTAAAATATTTCTTAAATTGAACAGGTGGTTCCAGAGATTAGTGTGTTCAAAGTTCAAACAAACAAACGCTTCATCTTCAATATATTATACTTAGTAGAGATGGATTTACATTGACAGCATACAATGGTCCGATATTTATCTTATGAGAAACCACTTAATTTGCAGAATTCAGAAAGTGGTTAGTGTTTTAAATGGATATAATGAACATTAAGCTAAGTTTAGAATCAACTCTTGCGCAGCCGCTGACAGCGCAGATAAAAATAAATCTCTCAACACGTGTCGTTCATGCTCTAACTACTCGTAAGACAATGTCTCCTAAAAATGAAATTACTCTCTCCAACGAAGATACTTGTCACACTCGCGCTATAGCCAGCATTACTTGGCCTTTCATAGAGTGCTTCACTATGGGTATGCAATCAATAAATGAAACTCAGAACATTAATTAAGATGACAGACAGCAATTCCACACAATATTGGAAATCTTTTTGTACAAATGATCATTGTCGTAAATCCATTCAAACGTATCCATAAACAAAACCACAATAAAATTGCTGTACTCTTTTATTTTGGCTGGAAATTTATCAAATAATTTCTCTAATCCTGGGTAGAGCAACAGGCAGTATCAGACTTTTATTTGATTGGCCTTTTGGTCTAGTGGTTAGTGTCCCTGACTGCTATGGTGGAGTTCGTAGGTTCGATTCCCACCCAGGACAAATGTTTGTTTTGTGTGATGAGCACGATAATTTTTTCAGTGTCTGGGTGTAATTTATCCATAATATGTATTTAGTTAAAATTTTTAAGTATGTTTATCAGTTGTCTAGTACTCATAACACAAGCTCTGCTTAGCTTGGTACTAGACGGCGTTGTATGATAGTTGTGGAATATTATTATTTAATTAACTAAAACTAATCCAAATTCCATCAGTTGCCCTATGTGTTCAAGGGTTGCGAACACTCTTTCGGTGTTTTAAATTTGTGGTTTACCAAAACCAACAAATATGCTTTTGCCTCCTATTTGTGTCACCCTCTCACAAAAGCCCGCCATCCCTTCTTCTACAATGTCGCCTCCCTAATTCACTGCTGTCGTCCAAAACAGAATGACGTCACAGATAAACTAATCTGACGTTTTGTCAGCCACTTATCTATTCCTTCGGCATGTTCCTGACACCAGGATAAGGCGTGAATGCGTGGTTGTGTTAACATGATAACATCTAATGATAGATACCTACTTAGAAATAAGATAGTGACGTTCACGTGTGCTTGAGATCATAAGAAGAGATGTGGGTTTTTGAATCTGTTACGGAAATTAACAGGTACAGGATAGATACAGGATATTATGAGCCCAGAGGGCTGCGGGATTGTTTGTGAAGGAACGCAAAGGGCAACTGCAGGAGAACGGGTGACCATCCACTCAAAGTAGGAGGAATAATTTTATGATGTCCGACCAAAAAAAAAAAACAAGTACTACGCGTTCCAAATAGGAATAGGATCGATTGCCATGTTGTGACGTCACGTCATACTGTCAAATCGAAGTATTATTATGGTTAGCAAAACAGGAAATTTTTAAATTTAATTTATTTACAAACTGTGAACGAAAAAAGTTTAATCAGAATACAGTTCTTCAATTTTGTTCATCTCTGAGTTCTTCAATTTTGCCCAACTTCTTGCGATTTGACAGTATGACGTGACGTCACAACATGGCAATCGATTCTATTCTTATTTGGAACGCATTGTATGTAATGGAGCCAAATAGTTTGTGAGAGTTTTTGAGGACAGCACACATAACGCACCTTCAGAAGTAAAGTGACCTAACTCAAAATTTCTGTAATTTCTGATATTGCTACAAACTGACGTTTGAAAACCTACTGTTAAATCTAAAAAAGATCCTAAATTATGAGTATAAAAGAAACACGGGAGAGATACACTTGAATTCTCAAGAAGCATGAAAGTCTTCGAAGCTCATTTCCCACAAATTGCAATTTTCGTCACTTTCATTGTAAGGATGGACCATTCTATTTTTGACACCGAAATTTGTATGTGCTTTTTCTGCATATTCCGTCACTGTATTGTTTCAATCGGTTGCGAACATTACATATATTATTTTTCTTTTTATTTCTAAATTATATTTTTTTTTCTTCAATGTGTTATTATTGTTTTTATTTAATGTATTTTTTAGTTTGTAAGTTTCTACTGTACAACGCCTTGGACATCCTCCGTAACGTTGTACAACTGCTTGTAAATAAATAAATACATATAGATTGAAACAGATATACTTGTTCAGCAGAAGCTAGCAAACTTCCACTGTTATAAGACTAGGTAATTAGCAGAGGTCGGAATTAGGTAGAGTTAAACATGTACTTACACCGATTTCATACAGCGAAAGAATAAAGCGGATATGCCTTAAACCCCGAGATTAATTTTAAAGAGCAGTTTTTTTTTATGCATTAATGACGAGAAGGAGGAAGTGTATAAATTTGTTAACCTTACCTCAGTTGACTTAGAGAGATCTTTTTCAATGACAAATACTATACTAATAAAAATTGTATGTGATCTTTGTTTTATTTGTCTTATCTAATTCTGAGCTTTTTATTATTATTTATTTGTAACATTGTTTTACGTAACATTGTTAACATTGTTTTTGTAACATTGTTCACGGGATTTTACATTAGAAATCCCGAAAAGATCCATAATAATATCAACATTTCGATGCAAGTACATAAACCACTCTACCTAATTCCGACCCCTGGTTATAAGACTAGGTAATTACATATTTTCTGGCGACATATAACCAGGAAGTGTTCTCATGCCAATTTACAGTCAAGTAACTTCATACCTGACCCAAAACTCACATACTACCGCTTTAACACCTTACTTAGCATATTAAAATAAGAAGTATCACCTTCCACACACCTGGGGTCCTACCATGTCGTGTTAAAAGTGCGAGCGAGAGAGAGGGATGGAGCTGTACATCCTATATAGCTCCATCCCTTTAACAGTTCAGTATAGGTCGTTAAATGAATCGCATTAAGAGCTCTTGATAGGGCCACTGGCAATCACATCTGCATCCACAATCTATGCATCTGTGTCGCCTGAGCTAAGACAGGGACCGGTTTGTCTAACTCACAGCAGCTTAACAACTTTTGACCAGTTTCCATAATATTCTGGCATATGGAAATATGGAGTGATAAACACATAAACATGGCGTAAAAGTAGCATAACTGCTGAGTTTAGAAAACTGTATCGATTGACGAATTTTAATTAGTTGTTATCTCTAATGGTTGGGCCCGATTGGTCTCATCGGTAATTAACCGTTTAGTCGGATGTCTCTATGATTTCAATATGGCATACGAGTCTACGTTTAACAACCTGTTATAGGTTGATAACCTGTTGTTAAAGGTCGATTTGGTTTTGTTATCAACTATCCATCCCAAACAAAATCTTAATGTGGAGTCCGTCACACGATAATTTTAAATCGGCTTCAAAAAAAGGTTCTGTTGTCGACCCGTTTATGTTATGTCCGCAAGTTCCTCAAAAACTATGTATCCGATTTGGATAAGATTTTCTTTATTTTTAAATGCATACGTTTCAAGAAAAATTAAATAGATAATATTTTAGGTTCTGATGAAGATATTCGGAGATGACAATTACAATGGAATGGAACTCTTCAATACCTAACTTGTTCTTTAGATATTGAAGAGTTCCATCAAAAATCGCAATTGTTGCGATCGTAGTTATTTCGATATTTTTTGTCTTTTTTGGATGTCAATACACTCATGACTGTCATGCCCAGCACCGTTCAGGACTATGAGTCAGAAGCAAAAGCCAAATATTTTTTCTTGAACCAGTTCAAGAATAAAAATTATAGACCGAACGGTTTGTAAGACAAACGTGAACATGCCTGAGGACCTTTGCTAAAGTTTTTGTCTATATCCTTTGAAAGAATTTCGTTCGACAGCTCTATCAGCAGTTTTTAACAAAAATTAGTTATTTAAATACCAATTATCCACAAATAAAATCATAATGACAAGCATGACTATGAAAAATACATTCATTAACAGCTACATTTACGGTTTTTTCTCTTCATAATTGATTACGACGAATTATCATACATGAACATAAGTCATTACTTTAATTAGAGGTCCTATTTACTCGCTCAATGACGTCTAAACATCGTTAGATAAATTTCTATTTTTGTTTTCAAATATGTTTGCCTTTCATTAAGGAAGAGTTACTCGTTTGTGTTATCATAACCAAGCTACGTTTTACTTTCAGATGGTATCGGGAAATCATGCGATCAACGTTATCTCCGCTGCGCTCATCAGAAGACTAGTGACGTCATATGAAGCGCTAATCCTCAAGTTGAACGAGAATATCAGTGACTCGAGTATCGACCGTTCGATTGCAAGTGTACATCACTAGAATTTGAATTCCGTGCTGCGTTCAAGCGGCAGTGTCGGTTAAGTAGGACTCGCGTGTGAAGTGGACGTTAAAGAATAGTAATGGCTAGCACTGGAGGTGAAATTTGGCTGCAATGGTTCGCGTGCTGCTACCAGCCCGCCGCGCAGGCGCAGCGGACGCGGCGGAGAATAGATAGATCCATGATCGGTGCGCCGACCAACTTTCAACACACAGGACACATAGGTAAGTTGGTAATTTGTAGCTTTCTTGCCTACTGGCGTTCTAGTTATGATTTGTATGGAAAGATGTAAACAATGCCGATTGTGGTTTTTGTTTGTGGGTATCTATGATTCAGTCATTCAGAATAAGGAAAAACGAAACTATTAACCGTGATGTGATGAAAAAACTGCGTGTAGGTACGCTCGAATTATTATTAAACTCAATTGATACAAAGTTACAAACCTAGAAAAAAAGTTTCGCAAAAACTTAACTTTGTAATGTTTTTGTTAGAGACTTGATCACATTTCTCATAACAGTGAGTCATTATGTTCTGTTGAATGTACGATTCTGGGTAATGCTACTGGTATATAAGGCAATCGTAATAATGTTGTATTATTTTTTGTTGTTGTTGTTAATAACCTTGAACGTTACTTTACCAATTGAGTCTGCAAAAAACGAAAACCAAAATATGGCCTCTTCTGCCAGATTACACCATACACCATACCATTGTTACCTAAAGACTAAGTACTTTGTGTGTGTACATAGTATAAAAGTTTTGTTACTATTTTGGTGTGCAATAAAGTTTATTCTATTCTATTCTACACAGAGCTAGTTTCTGAATTGAGTATTTGGAGTTACGAATGTGTCAACTCCTATTTAATACCTTTATAGATCGGGTCCCACGCGGTGGACTCAGTGAGCTATTTCCTATCTTAAAAAAAAATTAAATATATGTATATCCTGTTACGTTTAGGTCTAAAATGAATATGTAAAATTAAAGACAGATAAATGAGCAGTTCACTAGAAAAAAAATCATAATGTTTAAAAACAGCTGATCTTTTAATATGCAACTTTTTCATGGTTCACTGTTGGACACCTCACCAATTCGATTACGTGTAGAACTGTCAGAATTATGGAAAATTTGATGGTGTGCTACAAAAATAATTGAAGAAGCAGTACTTTAATGAAGCCCCGCTTGGGCAGAGTACCGCCGTGTCCTCGTGTGGGCGATCGGTGGCAACGATCTCTCGCGCCGGGCCTTGGTACAGGCCATAGTCCGGAGCTAGGAGGAGTGGCAGGCGATCGCCTCCTTCTGCGAAGCAGTAATGCTGCTCGCACGCGCGATGTAATGGCTCTCACACCGCAGCCGCCGGGATTCCGATCCTGATTTCGAGCCACCGTAGGCGCGGGCTTGCGGACGACGAGCAATGGGTAGCACGCCGTCCGACCGTCCGGTGACCGTCCGGACCAAGTCCAAGTCGTCGACGGCGCGTAGTGTTCCAGGCGCGCCTCATGGAGATGTCAGCAAACCGTAGGGGTTCAGTAGGGTCAAAGCCTACTGGGGCCATGTCGAGACACAGCGACTTAAATCCCCACCTCGCTGGTTTTAATTTCACATTTCTTTAAATCTATCTTTAGTCTAAATCGTGATCGTCCAACATGTTAAGTTCGACTTAAGTTTAAACCGAGTTAAACTCGGTCATACTAAAATGTGATTAAATCACACTGAAATATGGTTTAATTAGCACGTGCAAACTACCATTAAGCACAGGACAGAGAAACTAGAAAAATGTGTAAAACAAAAAAAGTGGCTAAAAAAACTGTACGAGTCTGCACAATCTCTTATCGTTCTCAAATAGGCACTCGAATGCGATCATCGTAATCCTGACGATCGGTGTCTCGATAACGAGCCATCAGTCAATCGATGTTATCGTAACCTTCCCGAAAGGCAAGGTGAACGACCGAGGTGTACCGCTCGCGGTTCATAATGCCTCTTGCTAAAGCTAGCCGGTTAGCTTTAGAACTTTCCACAATGATGATGATGTTATGTAGCAAATTAGTCTGGAAAGTGTTAAGCCTAGGCTTAAACTAGTAATAATGTTTTCTCTTTAGATGACAAACAATCAATTTAGCTTCGCTGCCCTCTACACATGTAATGGCTTGACTTTATCAATGAAATAACTATGGAATAAGAAACTCATTATGTCAAACGAGTTTTAAAGTTACCTGATCAGATTTGATCCTTTGAAAAGAGAAAATATACATCAATAAAATTCAATGCTAAACAGAAAAACCAAACGAGTCTCTAAGTAAAAGATAGTTACGTTATATAGGAGATACATACATGTATTGAACATATACCTAAAGATTCCTTAGAAAAACTATAATTCAGGCTCTCAAGATTAAACTGCGGGATTGTTCGAAAGAGTTACTGTGGCCCTGGAGCTAGGAACGCAAAGGGTAATTGAAAGAACACAGGTGGGTTTTAGTCAGTAAAAGCTTGGCACTCCCTATCGCTCGCAAACCAGGAGCAGTTATTAGATGATTTCCCATCACAAAAAAAATAGATAAAAACTGCTCTCAAGACTGCAAGACGACATATCTTAATGCGTAATAAAAACAGTGATACAACAAGCAACAGCTAAAGCCAACATTCTCGTAACCACTTTAAACAAACATCACAACACAACTAGACCTAAGCAGACCAGACACTTTCCTTTGCTGACTAACGTAAAAACGAACATGTCAGGATACGTAAGGATTACAAAACTGAGCCTTACATAATTGATTTAACGACTAAGACGTGTCCACACGCTTCTACTACGAACGTTACATAAAAAAATTATCGCATCAGTATTCTACAGGACGACTGAGCTCCTAATTTGGGTACGGATAGACCGGAGACTCTGTGTTCCTATTAAGGAATGCTATTCTGCACCAGTAGAGATAACTATCGGACTTTTAAAAGGAATGGCCTGTCGGCCATCATACTGCGTTTTGTGCAGTCGCTTGTAACTAACGAACTGTCTCGTCAATGTGACATTTTGTCAGCCCTAGAAGCGGTTCGATAAAACTTGTTTTCTTTAGGGCTACCTATATATTTGTTATAACTTTTGCCCGCAAGCTTGTCCGCGCAGAAATTAAAAATATTTCTATAGGTAGGATTTTTTATTGATTTTGTTTTATTATAATTAATAGCTCTTGTATATGTATTTGTAATATGTGGGTATATTTTTGTAACTCAGATTGTTATTCAGGCGTTTAGATTGATTAAATTGAAACTAAGTCAAGTGTTGTTGAACATGTTATTTGCACCAGCAAAAAATATATCGGACGGAAATATCCTTCATACTTTGATAAGAATGTTCAAACTTAATTGCACCAATCAATTAATCATTGTACGTTTTTTGTATCGAATCCTTACCTACCTTCTAATTTCAAACAAAAAATATATTGTATATTAATTTATACTTCGATAATAATTTAAAAGATTTGTATTTTTGTTTGTAATGAATAAACTCAACAACTACTGAACCGATTTTAAAAATTCTTTTACTAATAGAATGCTAATTAATCACTGAGTGGCATAGGCTATAATTATAATATATTTTCTACTTCCATGCGTTCGAATCCGCTGGCAGAAGCTAGTGTTAGATATAACTGCAATTAAAATGATTTCCTGTAGTCATACGTCTCTGCTTGCACCTGCGACATTTCTAGTCTATAACTAGCATTAGAAATAATTTAGTAGTCCGAGCTAATACTGGAGTTGTCTGGACCAGTTATAGCCCTCTTCAATCCTGTTTAAGGCTAAATCAAGTACCAGAGCATCTGGTATTTCTATCCAATCTGATTTCATCTACCGATCTAAGTGAAATATATTTCCACTTCAATAAATATCGAATCAATTTTTGATGCAGATAATTGAAAATATATCGAGTTTATATTTCTTGTATAATTTATTCGTATTTGTAAACCAGGTAATAAATTATGGTATAGGTTCTAAATAAGACTTGATTTGACTACTGATAGATAATTTTGTATATTTATCGTTACCAATGAGGTTTTCAAACTTGGATAGTGAACGTCATTTTTTGCATTCGCCTGCCAGTGAATGGTCATAATCGCCATTTAAACCAAACTATTGCAGATAAAATCTGTTTCATTGAATTTTAAACAGTTCCGGTTTGTTAGAGCCATATCATGTGTGCTTGAAGTTTCTTATTTGTTTTAGCTCACAATTTCTAAAATTTTACTTTTTATTGTTTTGTGAATGATCACAGAACTTGTTTTAAATTTGACATGATATTTATCGAAAAAGTGGAATCTAGATACACACGTTGCTTACTGAACTATAAATTACATTTATCACAATAATGTTAATAAAGGCCAAAAGTTTGTAAATGTGCATGTTTTCTGCTCTTTCACGTTCAAACGAATGCATGGGTTTGGATGAAATTTGGTACACGGGTTCACCATGTCCTGGAATAGGACATAGGATAATATTTACCCCGAAAATATGTCCCCTTGAGATAATTTTGTACTAAAGCCACTAGCAGAAGCTAATTAGAAAATAAATCTTTGTTTAAAATAGGTACCTAAATGCCTATGTCTAAGTATGTACTTCATACAAAAGCCTATTACTTTCTCATTGGAAAAGCAAAAGTCGGTAACTATAGCTTTCTATTTACACTATTGCTACCAGGGACCTATCTGTCTTACAACAGGTAACAATTTCTCAATCACTTTGTCTTGCTTCAATAAGAGCAATCTTCGACATACCGCATTATATAAGCAACAAATATTTTCCCAACGATTTAAAAATTAACACCGTTAAAGAAGAGATCACCAACTATAGCGTTAAATATCAAGCGAGAATAGGACTTAGGAATACACTAGCTATAAAGCTCAGTAGATGCGGACCGCTACAGCACAAACGTTTACAAAAAAACATTGTGTTCCTACCAATGTTCTTATGCTCCTGGACAGATTCTACCACATGAAGTGAAATCCTCCCACAAATTGGCATGGCTCACTGTGACTAAAATCACTTCAGATGAATAATATCAGCCAAAAGCAAGGCTTAATTATTGTTAATTAAACAGATTGCCATGATGCGGAATTAAAAAGAAAAAAAAACTTAATCTTGCTTCATAATAATATCACCAATAACTTATTTAAACATAATTATAGCTGGCAGAATTATATTTTTACCTCATGCCCCAAGATTAAATAATAAACAATAAGTTCACTTAGTAAGCCATTACAAAATGATTCATAATTAAAAAACCGCATCACTCAAACCGAACCTCGTGACCAAGTTATTATATATATTATCAATAAACATAAGTTAGATATAGGTAAAACTGCCCAGACTGCTAAAGTACTAGTGATATCGCTCTTAGAGTTCTGTTGACCCCGAAAGCAAACATATGAAGATAAATAAATATACTTCATTCATACTAATGTACTCGTTCCGTGTCTATATTCATGCAGTGAACTTTAATGTTGTACACTAACACAATACCTAGCTAACGTATCTGTAATTACTCGGAATTAATTATATTAAGTACCTACAACTTAAGACACAGTAAAAGTCTTCAAATCAATTCCTTCATTATATCATCGCAGAACAGAAGTAAAAAAAAAAACAATACGTAAGTCTGAATAGTAAGCGATAAAAGAGAATCCATAGACAAAGTAAATTAGTTTAACGAGCATTGAAGCGTCATACAAACAGAAACGCGGCGGAATGTCGTTGCATTTTAAATTTAGAACATCCGAGACGGTTTGTACGCATATTATTTATTCGTAACTGCTAGCTAAGGATGCTAACCACAGATAATACATAAATCTTAGATATTTATTATGATTGCATAATGTTAATTCTTGTAAATCAGTTTATAAGACACCTGTTTCAAAAGACCATTATTATTTATGTTCGATATCTCCGCATAAATAAACTGTTACAAAAATAAAAAAAATGTCTGATTAATTTGACTAACGGAACATTTACTATGTAATACAAAATTGATTATTGTTTATTAGATGATGCAAATGTTAACAAGTAAGTAGGTAAAAACTTACAAATTAACGCTGCAGGCAAAAATATTAGTGACTAAGCGAGTAGCAATTAATTCATGCAAATATTTGCAAATGTATGTAATAAACGTATGTTTCGCTTCGAATCATTAAAATAACATGTAAATTAATTATCAATTCACCGGCTTACGAATCCATTATTCATGTTTAGATACATTTATCCTTGAAAACAATATTGATGTTTCGCATATATTTACGAGAAGGCAGCCCTGTATTCTGTTGCCGAGTTTAAAATAACAGGCGAGTGTGTCGGACGGCAAGCGAGCCAGTGACTCATCCCGATTCTAACGTAATGTACGTAGTCAGCAGTCTGAACGCAGCACAACCGCCCGCGACTGTCGTGAACTAACCCCGTCTGAACGAGGCACTTATTGCAATTCAGCAAATTAGTGATGTACCTGATTTATTTATGACTTTGTTATAGGTACCTTAAAGTTCATAATTTTAACAATAGAAATATGTGATCATTGCTTTTGCTAGACCTACAGACAAGATAATATGGTAATATTCTCCGTGATATTAATGGCCTTTTAGGAACTTACCTATGCAAAAACACTTTTATTTATTAGAATTTTAGAGTCTTAAAGTTGGCAGTTAGCATCATTAAAACTGTTTAGGTATATAAGCTTCAGAGTAGGTATGTTCAGCTCAAAAGGTCTTGCATCGTAAATACCGTAATGTAAAGCTGTTCTATTTGGAGAGTGTTGCCAGCCCTAATAGCGTAGAATTTAGCGCAATTTGAACTTCCTTGAACCGAACTCGCGGATAACATTTGCGCTAAAAACAGATTACCTACTACTTTGTAAAATGTTGACAAGCTGCATGCTAACAGACTTTATTAGTCGACTATAAAACTAAATTCCAGTATTAAAAATAAAAACATTTTTATCAGGTACAAGCAAAGATAATTGATCGTATCTATATCTATACAAATCTTAAGTAAAATTTGTAAGTTTGTGTGTAGGGGGTAATCAGCGAAACTGCTGAAAATTCGAAAAAAATAGCTACGTAATTGAGTAATATTAATAGGCTATAAAATATATTGTCACGCTATATCCAACAGGAGTGGAGTAGTAACCAAAGACGCGGGGAACAGCTAGTATTTTTATTTTAATAAAGTTTAGACTTCAGACTTTACACTAGAACAGCCGACTTTATTAACTCTCGGGACAGAAAGTAAATCCCATTATTCTAGGTCATGGTGTGATTTTCACACCGAAAAAATAAAAATAAAAAAAAGGTCATGGTGATTCATCATCATCATCATCATCATTTCAGCCGAAAGACGTCCACTGCGGGACATAGGCCTCCCCCAAGCGTCGCCACAGCGAACGGTCCTGTGCGTCTCGATCGGACTCCCGCAACCGTTACCAAGTCATCGGTCCACCTTGTAGGAGGCCTTCCAACGCTACGTCTTCCGGTACGTGGTCGCCATTCCAGAACCTTTCGGCCCCAACGGCCATCTGTTCTGCGAGCAATGTGCCCTGCCCATTGCCACTTTAGTTTGGCGATTCTTCGTGCTATGTCGGCAACCTTGGTTCTCCTGCGGATATCCTCATTCCTGATTCGATCACGCAAGGAAACTCCGAGCATAGCCCTCTCCATTGCCCTTTGGGTGACTTTAAGCCTTCTAATGAGGCCCATTGTAAGCGACCACGTTTCTGAGCCATATGTCATCACTGGCAACACGCACTGGTCATAGACTTTCGTCTTGAGACACTGTGGTATATTGGACGAGAAGACACCGCGCAGCTTCCCGAACGCTGCCCAGCCGAGTCGGATTCGACGATTGATCTCTTTCTCGAAGTTAGACCTTCCCAACTGGACCGTCTGTCCCAGGTAAACGTAGTCGTCTACAACTTCGAGTGTATGGTGTTTAGCATGACAGATATCCGTGTACCCAGTCTTATACAAATCCGTTCAACCATTAAAACTTGATGTGGGGTAACAAACAGACAGACCGAGTTACTTTCGTATTTATATTATTTGTATGAATAGTATCGATTACTTACTTCCAATTGGAATGAATAACTAAAGTACAGTCAGGGATCAAGAGTGCAATACTAAAATTTCTTTGTAGAAGAGGGCCAAAGGTTCATGACTGATTTAATTTGTAGCATAGAAACTAAAGTGTTGAATTAACTAGTTGTGGACCATTGAACTTTTATATATTGTTTGTTCTATACGTTACCGGAAAATTGCAAACACCGTAAGATTGTAAAATATCGCAAGAAATTGTAAACTTTTTTTTGCTAAATTAGACACGGTTATGTTGGAAACTTATGAATTTGGATGTGATTTTTCGTTCAAAACGATTTTTCATATTATATCGAGAAATTGCATTTTGATACAAGTGGGGAAAGTTTGTCATTGTGACTGAGGTGGAATTCGCCCGAGCCGCAGGTGAGGGTGTTATGGAGCCGAGTGCTGCAGTGACTTCCACGTGTATCAAACGACGTTTTTAATAAACTTACGAAGAAATAAATAAACTGAGGTTGACCGGCGATTCGTGGGGAACGCTTAGCGCCCAGCCTGATACGATAAATGTAATAAATTGAGGCGAGGGCAAGCTCGCGTATTTTTCCGCACTAGTGCAGAAAACAGTTAATTGTGTGCCTAAAAGCGTTAGAGATACGAGCGGGTTTTTGAGTAAGTGAATTGAAAAATAAGTGCAAATAAATAAATGATTTATGATTTACCAACCGAAATAATTAAGTGCTATAAATCCAGGCCCTATGCGAATCCGCTTAGCTCTCCATTAGTACATTAGTGAAAAAGTTTATTTATTTATTAATTAATTATCTACTTTACTCAGGAAACCACGAGCAGGTGCGTCTTGTTCAGTAACTCAGCAAACTCTTCACAATATTTATTTTATTATCTACATTTCTTTTATCCTTATGGTTTCCTTTTCCTGAGCAATGTAAAATAACAGTTAACTTTTTACAAGTGCGTATTTTATCCGCGCAAGACTTATGTAATGCGTTCTCGGAAATCTGATTTCCTGAAATGGTAATAGGCAATTTTTTACTAACTGTCCTCCGCGGTATCACTCGCATCTTTGGTTACTGCTCCTCTCCTATTAATCGTAGCGTGATGTAATATAGCTTATAGCTTTCCTCAATAAATGCGCTATCCAATACTAAAAGAATTTTTCAATTCGAGCCAGTACTTCCTGAGTTTAACGCGTTCAAACAAAGAAACAAAATCTTCAGCGTTATTTTAATATTATAATAATAACTATAGATGTAAAGGGTGATCCAATTTGAAGTTCTGTTTGAAACATTGCAATTTAGACAGCTATCACTGCCTGATTCATATTTCAGATGTTAGTTTATTTTATGTTTACCTTAAATTCTGAACCTTACTGAGACTATCGAAAAGTTTTAAAAAAAGTTCATCCAAATTGGTCCAGTCATTCTCGAGTTTTGTCTTAGCAATGCATTTAGCAATTCATTTAGATTATAGTGTCACGTGAAGAGGAGGGATGAAACGCATATTACTAAAAGAGTTCTGAGTATAATGTAGATGGATGGAGAGGGAGAGGGAGGCCAAAGAAAAGATGGATGGATTGTGTGAGGAGTGATATGAAAGAAAAGGGAGTTAGTGATAGTTTGACTAGTGACAGGACAGAATGGAAGAAAAAACGTGTTGCGCCGACTTCAAGTAATATGGGATAAGGGCAGGAAGAAGAAGAAATTAGATGTGTCAGCAATTGATTAATATAATACATGTCATTTTTCCCACTGGACTGGACAATGTCCACAAGTCTCTTCAGAAACTCGTTTTATCAACAATCAATCAAAACAACTTTTATCATTAGATACCAACACCTAATAAAATTAGTCAAAATCAAACATTTTTAAAATAGCACCAATACCTTTTTTCTTCACCACTAACACCAATGAGGGAAACCTAATGCTGTCATTTTCCATATTTTTTCCTTTGTATAATGAGCAGTGCAATATGAGTACGTACTTATTTATGTACTTACCTAACAGACGCTAAACAGACATTCACAAGACAATGCGAACGCGAACAGGACAAAGTAAGCATCAAGTCGACCCGTCCAAAGTTTACCTACCTTGTGGTCTGACTATTCATTTCTAAGAATATGTGCTGAGTTCGGTTCATTATGAAATAAGGATCCTGCAGGATAATGACGTAGCATTCAAATGATAATTATTTATGTATATTTTGTAAATGACTGTACTTACATTAAAAAAGTCGTGTTTATAACACAAGAACATAAATAACGAACCACTGATATTCTGTTATGGCCCACTGTGATGCCACGGACAACACTCACGGAGGTTAAATAAACTATCGAAATAAAATAATAATTCATAATCATTGATATACATACCAGAAAAGCACACAACTAAACATTTAAAATATTACATTCAGAACTTTATTTGCATCAACATCAGAACTGACCTCAATTGTTAAAAGAATTCAGTTTTTAATATCTTTAGCAGGCACATTTTGTAACCACGCTGGGCCATGCTGGGCCACATGTGCGCAGTAATTATTACGACTACATAGCCACTTCATACTCCATTAGTTAAGAGATAATTAACGACTTCAAATATGAATTATTATGACGTTAAACTTGAAGGGATGCTTAAATAAGAAGTGCTCTGTTACGAAATGCAAGCAATGGCTGCTAAGTTAATATCGAGCCTTATTCAGTTTGTTTTTTTTTTTGCAGGAAGGGATATTTTCTTTTCTGATTTAAAAGTATTTAAGATAATCCGTTCTAAAAATGTTAGGTCTTGCTTAATTGTTAGTCATAAAACTACTGATCTATTAGAATCTGGCATTATTGATACGAGCGCAAATATTTTTTAATATAAAAAAAAAACTATTCCTGCAAAAACTACGAACTGTCACTTGTTGTCACGATGTTCTTTCTGAAAAGGCTCTATGTAGGAAGGTTGTATGCTTAAGACGAGGACCCTTTTTCACTCGCCTATCGTCAACATCGAGCATGCTTTAAAAGCTTGTTACTTCATCTAACGCAATCCAATGCGATGTTTGACGAAAATGCCTTTTCGCCAAACATCGCATTGGATTGCGTGAAAAGTGAGTGATGATAACGCCTGAAAACTCTGTTAGCATTCAGTAATTCCGTGATTTACTCGAATATTTTACAAAACTTGTTCCAGGAAATACTTGTTTTTTTTAAACCCTCAAAAGTTTTTGAAAAAAATGGTCGTCATTCAGAATCTTGAATAAATTTGCAAGGCTTCCATTAGCTCTTTTGACTTTTAAATTTTTGAGTAAATTATGAAGTGTCAAAGTTCATGCAAAATAGCAGATTTTCAGAGGTCTTTACTGGATTAGTTTTACACAAATTTATAAATTGATTTCAATTGAAGCCTAGATAATATCCATAAGATACTGAGTTTTCAAAATATCTAATGAAAAATGTGTAATAACGTCAAAATCGTGTAAGAGCGGTTGTATGAAAAACTGAAAATGTATGTCGAGTTGGATGCCTATAATGGTTATTATTTGAAATTATGACAATTATAACTACTTTCACCAGGGTTGCAACTGCAACATTGTTTGTAAGAGTTACCGCGGCCGTGGAAGGCAACTGAAGAAACACGGGTGAATTTTAGTTAGTAAAGTCTGACACTCCCTCTCGGTCCACCCAGAACGGGTGAATTTATTTATTTGATGATTTCTCAGGTATCTACATCTCTACCAAACCCAACCGGCGTCATGCTCTGCAATAATATATCAATTAAAATCTTATTACATTATTCTGATACTTACAATAAAATATTAATACCAAAATACAATAATTGGACAATATTTTTTTCCATCACGTGTTATGACATGACTAGGTATACATCCCAGATCGTCTCAAACATTCAAAAATTCAAAAAAAGAAGCACACGCAATCCAAAGACAAAGCACTTCTATAAATAAACAGATGCGTGAGGTCGTGATTCTCGTGACGAGTGATTCTGCAAGCTAACACATATTCGCGGACATCCGCCTCACCTTGGCGTTACCCTCAAGTATTACCCATTTATTTCTGGAAGCATCTTGTTTCCGTATCTTCGTGACTTGCTGTGTCATTATATTGAGTGTTCTCTTGGAGAATCAAGGAGGTTAAGGCAATATTTTATTAGCTATTAGCTTTTTTTTTGTGATTTCTTCCGCTTGAAAATCTATAATTCATATAAAAAGAGTTCAGAAACTGACATGTCAACGCACAGCCGAAACTACTGGAACTAGGAGCGTGTTTTGTACAAGATATCCTTTTATGACGTAGGCGGATTTAGATAGAAGGGATTTTCCAAAATTCACCCCCTAAGGGGATGTTATGGGGGTCCAAAGTTTGTACAGAGAAACCTACTTTCACACGGGCGAAACCGCTGGCAGAAGCTGGTTGTTTTATAATTCCAAAGGATCTGAAGTATACAGTCAAACGGGGTGAATAGGAACGCAGGGGTTAGTAGGAACAAAAGTTTGAAGGGGATTTTCGCGTTATTTAAAAAAAACCTGACCAAGTGCGACTCGGACTCGCGCCCTGAGGGTTTCGTAAAAACTTACCTAAGTAGTTCAATTCCTGAATAGAGTCTTAAAGATTTTTCCAAATCGCAAAAAAGTATTTTTTCGTGCCTTAACAACACTGTTTTCAGATTTATTCCTATATCTGTGCTATAAGATCTTGCTTTATGCCAAATTTCAGGATTCTAGGTCAACGGGAAGTACCCTATAAATTTAGATTCCCTTGAGAGTGTCGAAATATACGTTTTTTGCGACAAAAACGGCCATATCGTTAACTTAGAACTTAGATTTTCACAGCTTCAAGGCACCGCAGACTTGAGTATATGGTTTCAATTTCAACTCGATACCTTCAGGCGTTCCCGAGATAAAAGGCCTTGACAGACAGACTGACAACAAAGTGATCCTATAAGGGTTCCGTTTTTTCCTTTTACGGTACGGGACCCTAAAAACAAACTCTACCTCTTTATAATATTAGTGTAGACTAACTTTTGCCAGCGGCTTCACTCACGTATAAGCAGAAAATTGTCCCGAGGGAACATACTCTCTGCCAAATTTTGGAAGTAACCAAAATACACACCTAATCGTACTAACAAACTTTACTTTTATAATGCTACATTGCGCACACGTGGTCCACGTACGCCGATCAGAGCGCGTCATTCTCCATAAATTTTTAAATATGGAAACTAGACTTGTAGAGCTACATTAGATCCACGCCACGCGACGTCGTTCTACGTACAAATCAGGCGTGGTCCACGTGTGCGTCGGTCTAATTTGTGTGATGGACAGAGCAGTCGATAAAACGATTTGCGTATAATCATGTGTAGGTACATATACTAACATCTCAGCACTTTCCTTGTTTTGATAAAAAATTGCAACTGTGAAAGATAGCTTATCAGTCTGAGTGCGCAATCGCATACTTACACATAGAACCTGACAATTTACCTGTAATAGTAAACAAGTGATTCTGGTCATACTCAAAAAACTATTCTTGTAAAAAGTACAAAAAGTTGTGAATTGGTCTTATTCTTTACTATAAAACATACGCAGCAGATACATATTATATGTAATCTCCTAAGGTATATTTCAAAACCTGCGTCAGGCAATACTTATCTCCTATTTAAACTGAACTGGACCTATTTTGGCGCAGCCGCGAGGCACATTTATTTTATTTTGGCCTCTTGTTTGTTTTGTTTATAATATAAACGACGAACAAGGCTCTTTTAAACACTTGTTAGGTATAAACTTTATATCCGTTTTTACCCTTTTAGGAGCCTTGTGTTGTGTCAAATAAATCCATTTTCTTTCTTTCTAATCTTATTGCATAAATAAATTAGGTACTTTTCATAATTCGGATTTACTGCGACCCTGTAATACAAAGGGCAACTGAAGGAACACAGGTGGATTGTAGTCAGTAAGTCTGTCTGTCTCTTGTTTCATTTAGAGCGAGAGGAGTCATTCACGGCTTTCCCACCAAAACAAAAAAATAATCATAGGGAAAGTATGAGGGTTACCAACCATCGTCCGGTTTTGATATTGCATGTGACTATAATTATAGGTTGTCATACTAACCAATTTACAGATTCTCTTAACTATTGACTACGGCGATGCGCCACCGGTACATGGTGGATATGGCGCTCAAAGGGTTTTGGAAACACATTCATTGTGCGTACAGCTAAGGAATTCCCTGCCGGAGTCTGTGTTTCCTGATGGCTGCAACCTGGGGATCTTTAAGTCAAGAGTGAATAGGTTACTTCTAGGTAAGCGCGCTTCATCATCGACCGCATCGTCGCTTTCCATCAGCCTCCCTAGCCAAGTTTTCGTAATTCGACACGAAACGGTTGTTCGTGTCGAATTCCGTTCTCCAATCGGTAACCCCTCGGTGTCAGCAATATACGTAGAAAATGATAAGTTGGTAGCCATGTTGACGCGCCTGAGTCGGCCGCTCGTTCTACAATAATAAAGGATGTAGCGTTGAACATTGTAGAAACGATAACAATTCATTCTATCATTTTGAACGATGTGAACTTGGCTACGAATTTTCTATTCGTTTGTTCTGACCACGTGACTTAACGTTGAGATGATGTAATTCCCATACATTTGATTAGTTTTCGATTGGCGTTAACGATTGTAGATTATCAACTTGGCTAGGGGTGCAGGTGAGATAGCGTTCAAGCGCCAACCTATCAATAATAATAAAAAATTCAATGTTACTCCAACATTCGTGAAAAAACACCAAGTCACGCAATTATAAAGTAGCACTCATACATTCCACATATTTTTTTCACATTTGCAATCACAATATTGTTTTTTCTGAGGTCATTCGTTCGGCCTTAACATTTGACTCATCTTTCCACAAGGTGACTACAAGAGTACTATATTTAAGTATCTACTTACCTGGTAGTTTCGTATTATCTTTAAAATCATGTGTTTAGAGTAAAGGCACCGTATTATCTGCAATCAAGGCCGGTGCGAAGGTTATATTGTAGCATCGCATGTTAACTTAACCTAAGAATATCTTGTTCTTTCTTTTTTATAACTATATTTGTAGTTTGCCTTTCAGCCTGTGGCTAAATGACCCACATGTTGATTCTAGGGTTAACTACCTGTTAGATTTCGTTAACTCTGTTTCCTATCCTTCTTGTTATTCTATGTTGAGATTTATCGTCTATATAATGTAATAAGCAGCTCTTCCAGGCGTTTTCGGTACGTTGAATAGCTTCTTTATCTTGCATCGCCTTCTTTTTGAAGTGGGTACTCATCAATATCTTTTTCTGCTCTGGGTGGATCGACCCACCGTATTCCTTCAGTTCCTCTTTGCGTTCTAAGTCCACGATAACTCTTTCGAACAATTTTCTCAGCCTTTGCAGGCATCGGCCTTACTTCAAAACAACGCGCCGTACCTTACCTCGTCTGGAAAGAGACTAATTGACCCAGGTATATTTACACATGGGCATATTCAACCTCCACACCCTCGACGTCTACTTTACGTTTCGTGCTGATCGTCATTAACCTTGTCTTCATCATATTTCTTTTGCGTCCGACCTCGAGGCTGGTTCGAGCATATGGCTTAACTCAGCCGCCGAAGAAGAGGAAAGGACGATATCGTCAGCAAAGCGTAGATTAGTACATTAAGCTTCTTTCTCCGACGACAACGCTTTTGTTTCGCTAATGGGGATCTAAATCTTTAAAGACTCCTTCAAGTTTTGCTGTAAAAAGTTTTGGAGATTGGATCACCTGGTTTAACTCCTCTTCGGATTGGAAAGGATTGTCTACTTGTAGCTAAGGACAGTGAAAAGTGGAAGAAAGGAAAGGAAACCTTTGTCTTGCAGTAGAACACAATAGGCTCTAGGCAATATATTATACTAACAAACAGCTGATTGCTCTCCGAAATCGTATTAATATTTGACACTTATAAATCTTATAATATCGAACTTCCAATTGCAAATATTGACAAAAACTATTCGAATACTTTTTTAGTTGAATTTTATTTTGTGTACAATCTACGTTCACATCTGACATTGCAAAAAGTATACACTACCTCAGATCATGCCATGCTGCCAAGATAAATCAAACCGCGCACAACTTCGCCTTTACATCAAATAATCCTTATCCTACAATCACAGCGACTGTAGCATCTTCTGATTCCGCGGCGCCATCACAAGCCGCCCCTCCGTTTCGGAGAACGCGATCAATCAACGGACTATCACTATTATCTAAGTATTTTATAGCGTCAAGGACATCAAAATGAGTCAGAGTGCTGTTTGTCTCTGTTTTGACAGCTATTAGTTGTCTCACGCAAAGGCCGTGATTTGTAGATCAGTAGCTGTTGTTTTGTGTTAGGTAAGGCCATTTGTGCGATTGAAATGTGGGCTAACGACAAGCATATCAAAACAATTAAATTTTTTTGATAGGCTTGCAGTCATCGATTGCACATCTATATTAATACTAATTACTTATTCTTCTTAATTTTTATTTTGTTTTATAATACTTATTTTATTAAAATAAGTATTATATAATAATTACATATTCTTCTTCTTAACGTTTCGTATGCCGTAATTAGAGACACAATTAAAAAGCCATTGTGTCCCGCGTAGATTTGCGTTCCAACGCGTCTACAACGGGTTAATTCTATGCTAATATAGAGTAAAGATTTGTTTTTTTAGTTTGTATTGAATAAATTTAAAAACACTGGACCGATTTTAAAATTGTTTCACCAATAGAATGCTTTATCAATGACTGTAAGCTATGTTTTCTCAGCGCGAAAGAGTAACAAACATTAGTGTGGTTTCTGTAGTTTGTATCTGCCATGGGAGACTAACTTGAATTTATGTATATGTACATCATGTAATCTATACATATGTATGTATAGATTTATCTGCCTTGATACTTTGAGTGACAGTTTTCCTTTTAAATTTATATTAAGCACTAAGTAAATTACTGCTCGGTGGAAATGGAATGAATTGTGAGTCATTTAGCTAAATTGAAAAAAAAAAATGAGGAAGATAGATCCTCAACTAATACATCAAAATAATATCTTACAGTTTTTCCTCATTTGACTCAAAACTCAGGTTCGGTTAAAACAACGTTTAAAAAAAATCAATATCACTCATATCAAAAAATTACATGGTGACTTAGACAATATTTCCATGTCTTTCTCATACTAATTAAAGATTTGTTCTGATTACACCCAACAGCACTAGACAGGCACCTGAAACCTGACCTACTAGAAGTAAGGGAACCTTTGAAAGGTCAACATAAAAATGTTAGAACCATTTGTAATATCGTAATCGATCTGGAAATTTGCAATCTTTAGAAGTTCGACTGTCTACCACCGACTAGATACGTCAGCACCATTTGCTACCTAGGTAGTCTTAAACAAGCTAACCTCATCCTGCAAGTTGGAGACCTTTGGATACACTACTGTCTGCCACGTTAGAACCATTTGTAATACGAGGCATGCCTTTTAAGTTTTGTCGTTTGAAGAATAAAACACAACTAGAACCTTATAGTACTTTTTATGGTTTTTCAAAGTATTCACCACATAGCTTAATACACTTTTCCATTCGCTCAAACAAGTTATTATAACATTTATTCCACTCTAAAGTGAGGGTGTTCAAAATGGCTGACTTGAAAGCGTCGACTGCTTCTTCACCGGAATGGAACCGTTGACCACGAAGACTTTTCTTAATTTTAGGAAATGTAAAGAAATCGTTAGGGCTTGGGTCAGGTCGGACTGTTTGGAGGATGGTCAAGAATTTCTACTTTTTCCTGCTTCAAATACTCTATCGTTTGACGAGCGCTGTGTGAGCTTGCGTTGTCATGGTGCAGGATGATGCGTCGCTTTGAGTTAGATTTTCGAAGTTCGGCGATGACTTGTGGTAAACAAACTGTGGTATACCACTCTGCGTTAACCGTTCTACGATCTGCAAGTGCAATAGTCGCAACATGGCCGGTTTTTCCAACGAACGTGGCCACCATCTTCTTTGAAGTGCTTCGAGAACGAACAACTTTAGTCGGCTTTGGCTCGTCTTGAAAGACCCAGATTGTAGATTGTTGTTTGAAATCAGGATCGTAGGCATAGATCCAAGATTCGTCACCACTGATGATGTTGTAGACGTGATTTGACTCTCCTCGGTTGAACCTTTGCAGAGTTTTCTTATACCATCTGACGCGGGCCGCCTTGTGATCGTCGGAAAGCAGATGCGGTATCCAACGGCAAACTAGCTTTCTCACACCAAGCGCTTCATGCAAGATCTTCTGAATGGTTGTCCCTGAGATGCTTAATAGAGCCTCTATCTCTCGATACGTCACATGACGATCTTCGAGAATTAGTTGTCTCACAGCAATGATGTTATCTTCAGTGAAGGCGGATTTTGGGCGTCCTTCGCGAGATTTGTCACTAACACTAGTATGTCCACGCTGGAATTCTAAATACCAGCGTTCGACAGTCCGCAAACATGAGGCTTCATCACTGGACACAGATGTTAGCTCTTCAAAATACTAAAGCCGTGTCAGGCCCCTTCTAAAGTTGTAGAAAATTATTGCACGAACATTTTCCTTAGAAAGATTCAGTTTCGTACGTAACCTGACAGATTCCAATCGACGCTGTGACTAAACAATAGCATTAATCCTAATACTTTCAACTGTTTTGAGATCCAAAATTTAAACACATTCGAATATAGAACAGTTCCAAATTCAAAATTGCCGGAAAATATGGAAACGAAGGCATGCCTAGTACTCAAAAAATGAACTAATATCGTGCTGGAAGTCGGCAATATTAGCAAGGTCTACTTGTCTGCCACGTCTGAACCATTTGTAATTGTCTAAAACGATATTTTCCTACTGTTATTTTTATTATAATCGATAGGCTCTCGTTTGACCACTATCACACCTGATGGTAAGCGATGATTTGGTCGACGATGGAGCACGCTTGCCTAGAACTAACCTATTCATATTTTGACTTAAAGACCGGTGGTAGCTATCAGGAAACACAGTCTCTGACAAAGAATTCCACTCCTTAACTGTACGCACAATCGTAGGGGCCCAGCAGGGTCGAAGCCTACTGGGGCCACGGGTAGTGTGAAAGCGAAACCCGGGACCCTGGGATGAAGGCAGAGAAGGAACAGGAGTGGGTTTTTAGTCAGTAAAAGTCTGACACTACCTCGCGCACCGCCCAAGAGCGTGATTTGTCATTAGATGATTATCCCACCTAAAAAAAAAACTGTTCGCACAATGAATGTATTACTAAAACGCTTTGTATGTATGAGTGGATGTAAAAAGTTAATGTAGGTACTCGTACATGTAATTCTCCTTAGCTGTACCTACGCATAATGAATGTGTTCCCCAAATGGTTTTTTTTTATCGTGGTAAGGTCACCTCTCTGCCATATCAGCCGAATCATTTGTTATATTAAACGATCTATTTTAAGTAAATAGTTATCATAAATCAGCACGGCTAGTGTTGCGACCTTCTGTGCTAATTAGATATGCTCTGACATAACTCTCATTGCGTGCTGCCACTCATTTGTGACGTGAATTATGTACTCCACTGTTTTCGTGACTGTATACTTTATTGTTCTTTATGATGACGGTTATTGTTCCTGATAATGGAAGACTTGACTGCTGTTCTGCTAAACTTAATGAGTTTGTGTAACTATTGGCGACCCACCCCAGCTTCGAACAGGTGTTACAAAGCTTTGAAATTCTCAGCTTTTCTGTACTGAAATATGCATGTATCACTTTTACACCTTTTTGATGTGGAAGATCATCAAAAGGCTCCTCTCGCTCTGGGTAGGGGAAAGGGAGTGTCAGACGTTTATTGACTCAAACTCCCCTGGGTCCCTCAATCGCCTTTTCTATTATAGGGTCACGGTTACTCTTTCAAACGTTCCCGCAGAATCAAAGGTTGTCTAAAGACAATATGGCAGATGCATAAAAAAAGAAAATCTGTTTAGAAATAAGAAGAAAATGTAATTTGAAACTCAGTGATAATTTCTTTACTGCAAATGTTAGTAGACTGTTTACTGAGCTTTCTAATAGCTTTGGAAGTTACTTCTTTAAAAATATATTTTGCAATCCTAACCTTGGTAGAACGATCGACCTTTCAAAAAAAGATCCGTAAAAAGATTTTTTGTTTTTTAATTTTTGCCAATTCTTGAACATCGAACGTTATATTTTTAAAATGTCAAGGCTTTGTAATGAATTGGTTCTGGAACAGGTTCTTAGCTCTAGTAACAGACATATTTAACTCTCATATGATTCTAATACTTGCGTATGCGTTCAGGGACCGACAGCTACCTAACTTGACGACAACACTGATTAAAGAGGAGAGATTTGAATTTTTGTTTGTACAGTCAAATTGGGTGAATAGGAACACGGGAGAATAGGTACAAAACTTTAAAGCGGTTTTTTCACGTTATTCAGAAATTGTTTGCAGCACTTAAGTACTACAATTATTTCTTGTATTGTAATACAAAAATAATGCAATAATCCAATGCACCACCCTAAGGTCGACTGGTAGAAAATGCCTAAGGCATTAAGTCCGCCTTTGTACAGTATATAATATAATATAATAATATATTCCACAACTATCACACAACGCTGTCTAGTCCCAAGCTAAGCAGAGCTTGTGTTATGGGTACTAAACAACTGATAAACATACTTATATATTTCTAAATACATACATATATAGATAAATTACACCCAGACACAGAACAAATGATCGTGCTCATCACACAAACATTTGTCCTGGGTGGGAATCGAACCCACGACCTCCGGCATAGCAGTCAGGGTCACTAACCACTAGACCAACAGGCCAGTCTATTACTAGTGCATTAAGTTTTAATAAATAAATAATGGAAGCTTTGCTAGAAACCAATATTAGGAGAAATTAGTGAAAGTCCTAATCAAAGTTTTGTTTCTATGGGGTGAATTGAAACAAAACTTTGATTTTGCGTTCCTATTCACCCCGTTTGACGGTAATGAATAAACTCAAAAACTACTGAACCGATTTATCAAAATTCTTTCACCAGTAGAATGCTACTTTATCACTGAGTGTTATAGGCTATAATTATATTTTTTACTCTCACGCGGCCGAAGCCGCTGGCAAGAAGTTAGAAAGAAAGAAAGAAAGAAAAACTGTTTATTCGCGCGAAATGAAGCAATCTTAAAACTAGCAAACAAACATTGTAAATTGATAGGGAACATAATAATATGCGTCACATCCGCGCAAAACGGCCTAACGCTCAGCATAAAGCTGTGGCCTCACGAATTATGCATTAAGCTCACAGCGCTGGTTTTCAAGTGAGTTCTTACTTAAAATAAGAATTATATTTATAAATACTTCTTTTGTTAAGACGTGGACATTGGAATGGGTTAGATGTTTTTGCTTCTAGTTTTAAAGATTTCTTGTATTTTCTCTAGAATGTAATTGTTTTTTGTCCCTAATAAATAATAAACTAGGTTATTCCAGCGTGAGGGGGTTCCGGAATGGTCTTTTAAGAGGTAACGGCGCCCCTTTATGTGCTGATGGTGATCACCGGGGTGGTTTTAGTGAGGTAAAAATCCCACACTCCCCGGACTTATCCCCAAAGTCCGGGCGCCTTTAGAAGGTTTTCCCCCGAAAAAAAAAAAAAAAGGTTATTCCAGCGTATTCGCTCCAGTACTCTATCCTCCTTCGAATAATCCGCAGCCCTGGCAGGCGTCGGCCCTTAACTGGCCCCTACAAAATATGCTGATATCTTTTCATTGAGCCGCGCGCAGAACACAACGCCCCGTCGATCCAGACTTGGTACTTCCCAGCCGGCCATACGGTGAGGTACCCGTCTGGAGGATGCTGACCGTCCGCAAACTGTCTTGTGTGACTTAAAGTCAAAGTCAAAGTCAAAGCCATTTATTTGCATTAAATGCGGTACAAGAGATGGTAACTTATAATTTATTAGCGCAAAGACACATTTTGCCATGAGTTGGCATGCAAATATTAAAATATGTTTTGTGGTGCTTATACTAAGCAAAACTACAAAATTTATCACAAAATTTCCTTTCAAGAAAATATTAAACCTCCTGAACTCAGGACAACAATTTTTTTTTTTAAGATATTGTTACTTACAGAAACAATATAAAACAAACTAAACTTTACACAAATTAATAATTGGAATTATTTTAAACTAATATTAAGTTTTATAAACTAACCACAAATTTAAATAACAGATTTTAAAATATAATACATAAATATATATTAAGTACATAAATATAATACATAAAGACCCCTAGGTTATAGCTACTTGCTTAAACTAGATTGTTTACTAATATGTCCAATTGTGATGATTTCAGGTTCAACAGACGTGGACATCCCGTCGTCGTTGCTTCACACCATGCAGAACCAGATGCAGAGCAAGGGCGGCTACGAGATGGCGTATGGCGTCAAGGTGATTATTATCAAATAATTTACTCTCCTGAACCGACGTAGGTCCATATCCAGATATGTAAATGGGCCAGTGATGTTGATAAAATAGGAATTAACAAAAAAACTAGCACAAACTAACAAAAACTTAGTGCTGGCGTGATACTCATATATAGGGTGACTAGTAATTAGTGTACGATAGTTAAACACGTGATTGTGCTCATGATAACCAAAAACTTTTACTATGGGAACAAACCTGAAATCGCGAAAAAAAAAACAGCTGTCCAGTACAATTATGTTTGCCTAATGTACTGAACAGCTGATATTTTTTTCGAGCACAATCACGTGTTTAAGTATCGTACACTAATTGCCATTCACCCTATAGAAGGAGAAAAAGGTGAAGGGAAAGAAGAATAAATAATAATAATAATAATAATATTCCACAACTATCACACAACGCCGTCTAATCCCAAGCTAAGCAGAGCTTGTGTTATGAGTACTAGACAACTGATAAACATACTTATATATTTCTAAATAGACATATACATATTATAGATAAATTATACACCCAGACACAGAACAAATGATTGTGCTCATCACACAAACATTTGTCCTGGGTGGGAATCGAACCCACGACCTCTGGCATAGCAGTCAGGGCCACTAACCACTAGACCAACAGGCCAGTCAAAGAAGAAGCCAGGAAATCTGCCACCAGCCATACTAATGGGTATCATGCTACCCAATTATTGAGTTGTGGAGGTCAGATAGAAGTTGCTCCATATCCAGCTGCATCCAGTTAGACTGGCAACTAACCCTAACATAGATTAAACAGATAACTCATAGATATACTCTCATTGTTGGCAAAAGGCTGGGTAGACACAGTTACTTATGATACACCCCGGGTCCCTGGATAGTTCCAGAGTGCACCAGATTCGTATATGAACCCCAATCGGTTCGATACCACAAGGCAAGTGTTTAACTGAAGGACAGTGGGTTTTAGTTAACATAAATCTGACACGCCATCCCATTTCACCCTAGAGCGGGAGAAATAATTAGATGATTTCCTCCTCAAAAAAAAAACAATTGTTTTAAAGAACGATAAACAACTTAGAGCAACATAAGCAACTATAGAAATATCTCAGATATTAAATAACCTTGATTACTACACGATTAGTTTATGCTAAAAGCCTTTGCGAGCAATATCGGATCAATTACAGACAGCCACATATCTATTCTAAACTGTTATTTATCTAATAATATAATAATAATATTCCACAACTATCACACAACGCCGTCTAGTCCCAAGCTAAGCAGAACTTATGTTATGAGTACTAGACAACTGATAATACACCCAGATACAGAACAAATGATCATGTTCATCACACAAACATTTGTCCTGAGTGGGAATCGAACACACGACCTCCGGCATAGCAGTCAGGGCCACTAACCACTAGACCAACAGGCCAGTCGAAATAATAATAGTACTATATGTTATAGATCTGAAAAGTTTGTTTGAATGAAAAAATCTTTTAGTGTTAGATAACCCATTTATGTATAGAGGAGGGCTATAGGCTGTATATCACGCTGCAACTAATAGAAGCGCAGCAGTAACCAAAAACGCGGGTGAAACCGCGGGCGACAGTTAGTAAAATATATAGGTATAAAGACCTGCTTACACTATCACACGAGCAACCTTGAATGTATGCTGTGTGAGTCTGTGTTTCTAAGAGATCGTGGTTGGCCGCTAGATAGTCATTGTCAGTGATAAGTAAGCGTTACCTTGGCTCAGATCCTGGTAGTAACTAGTAGAGAACGATCGAAAATTCGGTTTCTATTTCGGACAGTTTCGGCAAAAAAGGGTCACGGCTAGTTTCAGCTTCAGCTAAAAAGTGGCCGAATATTCGGTACGACCGAAACGAATGTCTTTAATAGTTTAAATAGGTAATGGTTCTTATAGAAACCTAAAACCTAACTGTCTCGTTCATCTATATATGTTATAATTTTTCGGTAATTTATTCATTTACTTGGTTGGCAAAAGCCAGTGGCTTCTTCATCGTGAAAGTTGGTTACTGCGGACGCGAAGTCGAAGTCGAAAACGGATAAAAATTAGTCCATGTCCATCCTTGGAGTTCAAGCTTCCTCCGTACCAAATTTCATCAAAATCGGTTCAACAGTTTAACCGTGAAAGCGTAACAGACAGACATTGTTTTACATGGAGCAACTGCCTACCGGTACTCCACAACCCAGCCATTGGGCAACATGATACTCCTTGGATACACTGATGAGTGATGAGTTAGGAATGACTATACCCAAATATTATTTTCATTTTTTTTTAACCGATAAAGGCCGAAACTAGAACAGGAACCGAATATTCGGCAACTCTTTCGGTTTCGGCTTCAAATCGTGTTTCGGACGTCACTAGTAAGTAGCCATTTATTTTGGTCGAAATAATAAAATAAAATTTGGTGCCGGTTTTTCATAGGGTTGGGGTGTTAGAAACAGATGTATAGAGATGTATAGTGCACACAAAATTATCCATTTTTATGTTAGTTTCATATTATGTGAAGGAACCTATTAATACCAAGTGGGCACATAATATAGTTTCTAGCCTTCTAATGATATATATTCTTCATGGAAAATCTCAATAACACATTGCACTTGTTTATTATTAATTCACCTGTTTTGCCCTGGGATTAACCCTTTAATGGTTAGGCCAATTTGGCAAACAGCAAAATACACAGGGAGCATTTAACAAAAAAAGTTTCGCCGTCAATAAATTTGACGACGAAACTTTTTTTTGTTAAATCGTCTTTGAGTATTTAATGCAGAATTAAAGTGTCTTCAAATAGCCATGGTAAAATAATAGAATATCTGCCGGGAACGCAATTTTTATTTTTTATAATAATTTTTATGTAAAATATCTCCAAAATCTGATAATATTAAGCTGAAAAGTTTTTTGAACACCTTAATTTTCAGGACCCACTGGTTCTAATTGAAATTTTCTTTCAGTGTTAGATAGTCCATTTATCTAGGAAGGCTTTAGACTAATAAAAGCGAAGCAGTAAACAAAGACGCGGGTAATACTGGGGTGGACAACTTTTGAAATAAATGTAAACAAAATTCGCTATTTTATGATGTGCCAGAGAATTTCTATCTACATATCTGTCTCTTTATCTCCGTATGCCAATCATAAACCTCTAATATTAAATGCAAATATTATCTTCCACCCACCATATTTAATTTGAGGTGAACGCACTCACTAACCGAAATCGTAGATACTACAACAAACAAACACTATGGCATGCCGTCATTCATTGGAAATAGATGAATCATTCATGTCTTCAAACTACTTACTATTTTGTATCAGCCAGTTTCGTTCAAAGTTATCATTAATAATATGGAGTTAAGAATACCTATTTTGTTTTGTTAAGCTTAATAGCTTGACAGTTTCCTGTTATCTTAAAAACAAACTAAACCACGAAAATAGAAATAAGTTTATAAAATAATGGATTGGTTTTGTCTCTGACTCAGTTTTTTTTTTTTTTTGATACTTGTTACCAAGGACAAATTAAATAGACTGGCTGTATCTGAATTCACCTTTGCTCCAAGTTATCTTTGTCCTGTAATTATTTTATTTATTTTTGCGAGTGGAATGGAATGTCGTCTACCCTGGGGCGAATAGAGGGGTATGTCAGACATATACGGACTAAAACCACACGGTGTTCTTAAATTTTTTGCTGGAACCCCAGAAGAATTTGAATGATAAATGAAACGTTTAAGATTTATTTATTTCACTTTATATAACTTTTATATAATCTTTACAAGCCTTAACCTAATGCGATAGTGCAGTTACTATTTATTTACTTATTTATCTAATTATAAACTAAACTAACCTTGCTAAATGCTAAATGTACAAGATGTGATAAACTTGACCACTGACACCCAGGCTACTGATTTTGTCATTTTTTAATTAGATATTTATTTATCCTCTTTACAGCCCTTAACCTAATGCGACAGTGCAGATAACATCTATTATACTTAAACTTAAAAATGCACGTATGATAAAATCTAAAAAAATATTTATTATAATCTATTAAAATAAATAATATTTCTATCTCTCGCTCATTCTCTTACACATAACTAACTATATTTCATTTTTTATTAATAAAAGTTATATATTTACACGAATTATTTACTTACATTTAAAAAATACTTAACTATAATTACTTACAGTAAAATAAAAAAATAAAAACCCTATGCTAATTACAACTATAAAAAAATAATATTTAAATAATGTTTCATAAAATTTATGACTAATATAGTTTTTTTTCTTTTTTTCCAGGTCTATTGATGCGCTTTGGGCGCCTCACAAGACGAAAAGTGATAAACCAGAGTGATCGAATACATTATACACTGTGTGAACATGATCTAAACAGACTCTATTTATTAATGACTACGTTAAGTTAAGTAAGTTTTGTTGTGTAAATAAAGTAAACCGAATTCAGAATATTAGCGAGTTACCCAAAATTTATGTTAGATTTAATACTTTGGTACCGTTCCCTGATGACAAGTGTCGTTTCTAATGATCGTTTTCACTAACATAGGGCCACATTTGAATGATTAAATGAAAACACGCAATTGGATATTCAGATCCAGGCTCAGCACCAAGGAAATCCGACAGCGCAGTAATACTTAGGTAGACCGCGTTCATTTAAGTGTTTTGTAGTGAAAACGGGTAAACTTTGGACCACTGGGTTATGCATGGTCAAGTAAAATATCGCAGGCGACATAAGAAAAGATCCATCCACAGCACTACGGACCTTATTTATAAAAAAAAACACGTTGAAACACTTATTAGCCGGTTCTTAATTCAAAATTTTCTATGAAGAATTTAAATTTAGAATCCGCCAATAAGTATTTATATTCACCATTATGGTTAACGAGTTTTATAAATAAGTCTGTATATTCATAGAACGAGTATTCTTCATCACGATCACGACACAAAGGGAATCGGACCACACTCGTCTATGTATCATGAAACTATTGTTCCTCTACTTCTCTCCTTTTACTTACTTTTAAGAACTGTAACGTCAATTATTATGTATCAGTTATGAAGATGACGAATGTACATAAATATGTATTGTGAAATATTTATATCTTATCTACAAAGCTCCAGCTAGGACCTATTGAAAACATCTATATTTACTAAATTGTATTTTTATTTTATCATCCAATTTCCTAAACAAATAAAACGAGCAGATGGATAAATTATTTATTGGAAGCAATTCTCGATGAACTTATTTTGTTTATTAAATAAACACATTTAATTAGGTACCTAACTGAGGACAAATTGACTGTTCATTCGAAAATAAACTCAATTCTAATTAAATACAAACTAAATACATCTACAACCAGACTGTTTATTGTACTTATATGCATAAAGTGTCTTGTGTATTGTGACTTATAGAATTATATTTAAGTAGGTATAATACGTAAAATGTGCTTACTTAGTCAATTTGAATGATAAAACTATACAGTGTTGAAACTAGACCAATGGAATTGATTGAATCATCGATTTTGATAAAGGCGTTAGTGCTGGTTGGATAACTAGCATAAACAAAATAAATAGAAAGTGTGTGTGTGTATATTGGTTACTCCTTCATGCTGAAACTGCTGAAGGGATTTCGATGAAATTTGGCACACGGCTAGACCATGTCCTGAAGTAGCAGATAGGATACTGTTTATCCTGGGATTATGTTCCTATGGGATAATTTTCTAGTTTCACGCGGGCGACGACGTTGACAGAGGTTAGTACCTATTACTTAAATATTTGTAATACTGAAATTTATCGCTTAAATTCGAAATGATGATTCAATAATTCTTTATTAACTTTATATAGACCTATAAACCAATATTTAAGAGTATATCCTCAACTATAATGTACTATCTATTCCTAGAGAAATTGTCAAGTTTGTGACTTTCCTATAGACATAACAACTGATAGTCCTGTACCTCAATTTTGGGCTTCATCATGATAGTCTATTATAATCCTAATTGACGTGGACTTTCGTCGATCCTGCCTTCATAAGCGCAATTACTAAATGTTAAAGTTTGTCAAATGTATGTGTGTATTCTAATGATATATTAAATGTTGTGAGAGACCATATTTCTACACTTTAGCGGAATACAAAGTAATTAGAAGATCCATTTGAATGTAATATTGCACATGAATGCACGAGTGTTAAATGTTCGTATTGAATTTTTTGTTTGACAAGTTTCAAAATACTTAAAGTTAATAAATGCATGTTTCTAAATGATTATCTATAATTTTATTCAGCTCAATATTACTATTTATTCTTGCATTCGATTTGTAGTAATATTATACATAATATGAAGGAACTGTCTAGAAATGGTCCTCTGCCATATTATAATAATTTTCATCGTTACGCCTTATTCCACACTTTTATTATTTTGATATACACAAGATATTATCCAACAAATTCTAAATTAAAATATCTTTTGCCGATGACGTCTTCAAAATCGATAACTTCCTTTCAAATCGAATGAAGCCACTCTTTATCGAATTATGTAAAAGTATATTTGTATAGATTAGAACACACTGCTGTGTTAAGACTGGTAACTGACATTTCCAATTTCATATGATTTATAAAAAAAAATCGCTTCATTTTTCCATACATAACAGAATTTTGACAAATATCTTTTTTTTATGTGATCGATCATTGTTTTTACGCGTTTTCCCTTAGCACAGCAGCAAAATTGATGTGTTGTTTTGAAATGTCTCATATTTAGATATAAGTCTAATTTATAATAATTACTTTTCTAATCATTAGCGGTTAATAGGTTTAAAGTCAATTTCTCGTCCTGTATAGTCTTCTTGCCCGAACGGTTTTGGGCAAATGAATGACTGAAGCATTGTTCGCTTGGAGACTGAAACTGAATTATATATTTTTACAAATATACATACGATTTACATATTTACTTAGAATCTGTCAGTGTTGAAGCCAAAAAATGGTGTCACAGATGTTTGTTTGTTATGCTTTGTATTTATATTTACTCTTCAAGTTTTCGCCATATAAAAGTTTGCATTGAGCAACTGTAACAGCTTTCATCTTCGAATACTGTTTAATAAATTTTAGTGTTGTTGCAGTGTTAGAATAGAAAGATAATTTCTTGCTCACTTACTGAACACAAAACGTAACAAACAATTAACTGTTTCGCTCTATTTGAATAAAATAAGAATTTTGTCATTTTTTAGTTAAAACGACAAAGTTTTGTTATAAAACATTGGTAGTTTATACACACACGTAGGTATAAAAAGTAATTTGTAATGTCCATTTAATAACTTGTTCTATATAAAATGAATTACAAAACTGTCTACTCGTTTTATTTAACGTATTACTTACTCCCTACTACACCTTGTTCTTAGATTCATACCAGATACTCGGATTGTAGAATACGTATGGCCGTTTTCGTAATCACTAGCGAAACCTGACTGTAAGTAATGTTTTTAGACTCACAAACGCAGTGTATTTCATGCACAGTGCGCATCAATTTCGACTTCCACACGCGTGTGGAAATGTGCGGCTGTCAGTCAACCAGCGTTTATTACATTTATAATATTCTAAGGCTGTTCGGCGGCCTGCTCTTATAAAAAGTTAACCAAGGCACACGAAAACAGATCCGCAAGCCATTTCTCACATTTTTTTACTTATTATATTTTTTTAAACATTGTTTGATACACGTGGATATTTATCCACATGCATCAAAATGTAGTTACAATAAGACAAGAGAATAAAATGACTATAAACACACTGATAAAATTGGACACATTCTATTTTCAAATTTCCGCTTTCGAGAATCAGGTTTGCCAACCGAGTCAAGTGACACTAAGATAGAAGCATGTTCTACACAGAGTACTTTGGTAAATGTTCTATAGTGTCGAAGTGGAGTGTATTTAATTGGATAGCTTTTGATACAAAGTAGTCTTAAATGAAAGAAATAAGAAATCTGTTTTAACGTCGTCTGTCTGTCGCCCTTAAAATAATAAGCAACCTAGAGTTTTTTTAATACATCAATGGAGCTTAAATATAAATTACGTTTATGAAAACATACATCGAAGTTTTGATTAGTCTTCTACACTTTGACAGTGACGCTGACGTTATGCAGTGACGCGATGCCGTACATCAATTCTATTTATTGTTTTGATAATATTTAAGCGTCAGAAGGCAAAACTTACTTCGTGGTGTAGGTAACCTACTTCATTTCTTACATTAAGAAATTATACTTTACCTACTGAATGCAAAGTAGTTACAGGATACTTCTTTTTGTATACTATACTCTTTGTTGTAACCATAACACCTTCACTGAGGTACAAACGTGGGTAAACCGAATTACACAGGATGTTTCCGGAATTAATATGTTTTATTATTTTATTAACGCTTTCGTTCATTATAAAACAGAAGAGGATGCATAAGTCGTTTGATTCACAGATTAGAATACCAAATAAGGTTGTGATCGTCACCGGTGCTAACACCGGCATTGGTTACGAGACCGCTAAGGAACTGTCCAGGCGAGCTGGAAGGGTCATCCTCGCCTGCAGAGACCTAATCAAAGCCCAGGAAGCTGCAACTAAAATTCAATCAGAGACAGGATATGATGTTGTGGTCAAATATTTGGACTTAACATCTTTTAAATCAATCCTCGCATTCGCTAAAGACATAATAAAAGCTGAAGGACGAGTAGATATTCTAATCAACAACGCTGGCACAGGAGTTCTTGACAACTCTCTTACGGAAGACAACTTACCGATAGAAGCACAAGTCAATCACTTCGGTCCATTTTTCCTTACAATGTTACTGTTGCCAGTGATGAAAAACTTGCCCGAAACATCACGAATCATTAACGTCACATCAATAATGCACGTGTTCGGGACTGTGGAGAATTTGGAAAAGCAGGGGAAGACGTTTTTGGAACGTAGAAGAGTGTACGCAAATACGAAACTAGCGAACATACTTTTTACAAAGAAGTTAGCTGAAGAAGTGTTCTGTAAGAATGACAATATTATCGTGAATTGTTGTCACCCTGGAGCAGTCTACACTGATATGTTTCGGGATCAACCTAGACTTATAAAATGGATTTTGAAATTATTGTTTCTGACGCCGAAGCAAGGAGCTCAGACGTCAGTGTTCCTGGCTGCACAGGAGATAATGCCGGGGCTGCACACCTCAGGGAGATACTATACCAACTGTAAAGAAGACATTCCTTTTTCAGTGGCTCTTGATCGTGTTAAAGCGCAGAGTTTATGGGACCTGTCGCTCAAAGTTTGCTTTAGCACGAGATAATGGTAAATGATGTAACAGTATTACCTAAAACTGAAGCAGGGATGAGGGATCACTACTAAATCAGCCTTTATACCTTGTTAATTGAAGTCAATTTCAAACTGATATACACTAATTTTAAGCCAAAATAAAACTGATCATAATTGTAAAAGAAAATTAATAGCCAAGCTTAAAGTGTGTTATTATTTATCTCTTCTGCTCCTATTATAGACCAAGATCCCAGAGCTGTCAGACATAACTTATTTTCACATGGATGAAACCTTTGGTTCTCAGTAGTGTCTCATATGCTTTGAATACCTGTGTACTTGTGGAGCTCCCCCTTGGGGAACTTTGGCAGGTACGAGGTTAGAAAGGGAACTAAAAATAACGAGTTACTTAACTTAAATTTTTATGGCTGATTTTTATAGATGTTTTGTAGAATATTATTCTAAAGTAGTATCATAAGCGTCAGACACTTTCCGTGGATCAAAACTTCTAGAATATAAGTCGATGCTTCTATCAGACACTTTAAAGCTCAAAATAAATAAATGAACTTTACCTACTTATTTTTACATGTCTGATTTTTAAATATGTTATTGAGGTAACTATTATAAAGTTATATTTCGGTAGTCAGACTAATTGTAGTGACCAAACATCCCCTAAACACAAAAATTATTCAGCCGCGAGTATGAGCGCAAGAGCACGCATGCGTTTCAGAGCGAGTGAGACGATTTCATGCACTGACTGGATGTTAAGTCACTACAATTTGTCTGACTAATGAAATATAACTTTGTAATAGTTACCTTAATAACAAATTTAAAATCAGACATGTAAAAATAAGTAAAGTTTATTTGCTTTTTGTGGAGCCTTAAAGCGTCTGACAGTAGTTTTGGTCCATGGAAAGTGTCTGACACTTATGATACTACTTTAGAATAATATTCTACAAAACATATATAAAAATCAGCCATAAAACATTAAGTTAAGTTTATTTTTAGTTCCCTTTCTCACCTCGTACCTGCCAAAGTTCCCCAAGGGGGAGCTCCACAAGTACACAGGTATTCAAAGCACATGAAACGCTACTGAGAACCTAAGGTTTCATCCATGTGAAAATAAATTATGTCTGACAGCTCTGGGATCTTAGTATATTAGGTTTTAAGCTGTTGATCCCCGCATTAACGCCGGCATTGTCTTACTATTGTGTCTCTAATTACGCACTCAAAAGGTTAAACTACTTTGTTTCCTACTACGCTGGTGGCGACCTCTACCATTAATATTTTGGTACTGCTGTTTATTTGATTGTTCTGTCTCACCAAGACAAGTTGATCTTGAATGTGTGTGTCACGTACACTCTTTCTTCTGTGTGCATTGTAAGCTCGAAGCGTTCCGTGTCATAAAAGAACCCGCTTTCACAACCCACCTGTTACAATTCTTAAACGATTGATGATAAAATGTAGCTGATGATGACAAAAGGATTCTTATTATGACAGCTGATGATGACAAAAGGATTAAGGTAATATATAAATATGTGAATGTAATGGGGCACAATCTTAACATCAAGTCTATTTACCCTTAGTGCATGTCACACACGTTTGTCAGCCATCCAGCCGTTTTAACGAAAATCTTGTCGCGAACCCATCTATTGACGAACCCCAGTTTGAGGAACCCTGATCTCGGAATTCCTGAATGTCTTCGTTTGTTGAAATATTTTTCTTATCACCAGGCAACAAGCCCAAAAAAGCAGAACTAGAGTTCCTTGAAAGAGTGACCATAAAGTTTCTTGCACATTCTTCTCCATAGAGATCTACGTTTCGGAATGTGCAATAACCATATTTATTTTATACAGACTTCTTGACAATTCAAAAGTTCCTGTAAATGGTTTATCTATAAAGAGAAAAGATTTGATTTTTTGTTTGTATGTTACTTATCATTTAACTCAAAAATTACTTGACCGATTTCAAAAATTCTTTCACCATTAGAAAGCTACATCTTCACTGAGTAATATAGGCTATTTATTTTCTACATTCATGAGGGCGAAACCGCTGGCAGAAGCTAGTTTGAAATAAATGCTTCCTATGGCCACTTTCGGCTCTATTATCAGGCCCTGGACTTCTTGTACTCAATCAATGAGGTCAAACACAAAACGGCTTCCCTATTTGAACTGACCATCCCGTCTTCGAGCTTCATCATCAGACCGTAGCCCCCATTGTACCTACCTATAGCATGTGTGCATCTGGATTGAGGGCCCATTTTTTAAATCCTTACGAAACGAAACGAGATTAACAGGGAATTTAGTTAAAAAAATAGTAAAACTTAAGGCCATAAATTTCTAAAACGTAAAATAAAACTGTTATGATTAAATAACGTGGGCCCTCAATCCAGACGCTTGCATAAAGAGGCATAGTCTAAATCTCGGTAAGCACTACTGCTGCTGGGTTAACAATAATTATTTAGGAATTTAGTAAAGAATTTCTAAAATATTTTAAGAAATTCTGAAATCTGTAGAATATCGCATTACAGATTTAGAAATTTTTAACTGATTGATTGCAATGCAGTGTTTAACCTTTTGAGTGCGTAATTAGAGACACAATAGAAAGACAATGGCGCGTGAACGCCGGCGTTAATGCGGGGATCAACAGCAAAAACATTTGACCTACAAATTCATCCGAACGAAAAGATTGCTAAAGAAACAATAAAAGTCTTTTAACTTGTTTAATAGAGCTTGCAACAACAGTCAAAAATCACTTGATACAAATACATTCTTCAAAAAGAAACAATACAAAATAATTTTAGAGCACTTTGCACAATTTCTGAATTACTTATACATTTTTTCTTAGTTCTAAAGTTTCGCGAATTTCTCGTGTACTGCCGAATATGGCTGGGTTGTGTTGTCGATACGAGAATTTTATCTTTGAATTGGTTTCTTATCTTTTTCTGTGCCTGTGCTCCGAATGTGCAGCTGAAGGTTTTGACTTCTCCTTGTATCTGGGCTCATCTGGAAGTAAAAGGTGAAAGGTTATAATTATGCCACTCCTGTTCCTTCTTTGCCTTGCCTTTCGGACTACCGGCTCTTTGGTAGGCTTCAACCCACCTGAGCCCCTACGGTTTGGTACCATCTCTTTGAGAGACGCGCGTGGATACTACGCGCCGTTGAAGACTCGGGCTCGGTCCGAACTATTACTGGACGGCCGGACGGCGAGCTTCATATTTCTCGTCGACCGCAAGCCAAGCAAGCTCGTCGTCCGCAAAATAAAAGGTAAAGTATCAAAGATTATATACCAGGCACTAGCTCAAAATATTACGAGGGTAAAAATGGAATTAGATTATATAATAAACGTAGGTACTTCTTTCGAAACGCGAGCCTATCATTAGTAATAATAAAAAAAAAACTACGAGTATTTGGTGACATGACACAGGATAAGGAAGTCTCGCTATTAAACTTTCAGTTTTCAATTGCGAGGGAAGAAGTGATGAAATAGCCTCAGCTTCCTCATTGGGCAGAGGCCTCAGCATGAATACGCGAAGCATTTTCGGAAGTAAATTAATACACCGGCATGATGACGACTTGGAGACGTTTGCTAGTGATTAGCCGGAGAAGGCGACGTACTAAGAAGAGTAGAAGACTATAGGCAATACCTTTGTTCTTGGGCATAAATCTAGATGCTAAGCTGCAGTGGGGCCCACATATAGACAAATTATCAAAAAAAACTTAGCTCTGCAGCATACGCTGTTAGACAGATTCGAAATTTAACTGATGTAGAGACTGCCCGTTTAGTTTACTTTAGCTGTTTCCATAGTGTCATGTCGTACGGTATTCTACTGTGGGGAAATGCCGCCGAAATACAGTCAATTTTTGTTTTGCAAAAAAGGGCTATTCGTTCTATTTATAATCAGAGATAAATTTAAAGAAATCAATATAATGACTGTACCTTCACTTCACAGTATATTTACGAGAATATTTTGTATGCACATAAAAATATAAACATGTTTAAAAAATACAGTGATGTTCATAATTTTAATACTAGGAACAAGCACAAATTTGTGGTTCCTACAACCAGGCTGAAAAAAATAGGAGGCTCATTTAGATGCCAATGTATACACTTCTATAATAAACTTCCTAGTCATATTCAACAACTAAGCCTTAATAAATTCAAATTATTTGTAAAGCGAAAACTTTGCCAAAAGGCTTTTTACACTATAAAGGACTATGTTGGCTTGGGATTGACCTGCTCCAGTACGCACTGCAACTGTTGTCTTATTATTTATTTATTTTTTTCTTTTGTTTTTACCCGACTGTTTATTTTTAATTGTGCTTTTTATTAATTATTACAATTTGATATTGTAGATTATTTTTATTTTTGCAATTTGACTTTTTTTTTCTCTATTTATTTTTGACATCAATGTTTACTTTGCTAAAGTATTACATTTTGTAAACTATATTTTTCCTTTTATTATTGTGAACGTGAGGACTATGTTGATTGCTTTTTTTTCCTTTTCAGTAATTTTAACGTATGTCTGGCAATTTGAGTATTTTCTGCGGCCTACCCAAATGTCCTTTCCTTGGTATTGTTCGTCAAGTCGTTGAGCTCCTTAGTAGTCCTGAGTTGAGCTTTACGAATACTGACAAATGCTTGCACTGACTGGACAGGTCCACTCAAATCTGTATGGTTCTTTCTTCAAAAGACCATTTCAGACAAATCTGCATGGTTCTCATGTGATTTGACCATTACATATTTACTGTATGGACTTTAAAAGAGACTTTGACCCCTGAGTTTGTTTCGGTGTTTCTTCTCAGGGTAGTCAGCTAGGAAACACCGGCCTCATCTAGTTTAAAAATGACGAAAAAAAAATTGACGTGTAAAAGTGTTTTTTTAAACCTATTTACAAAATAAATATCATTTATCATTTATCATTTGCTCAGCAGTGGGACAACGGGGGTTAAGAAAAAAAAAGTTACGGGCATGCCCTTAGGTGAGTCTGTTGAATTCCCCTCAAGCATCGTACCTCGCCAAACTTAGTAGAAGTGGGCAGGGCACATTGCTCGCAGAACAGATGTTCGATGGGGACGAAAGGTTCTGGAGCGGCGACCGCATACCGAATGACGCAGCATTGAATGGCCTCCCATAAGGTGGACCGATAACCTAGTGAGGGTCGCGGGAACTCGATGGATACGAAACGCACAGGGCCGGTCATTATAGTGATACTTGGGGGAAGCCTAAAGGGAGGTCTAAAAGTAGACGTCTTTCGGCTGAAATGATGATGAGAAAAGAACGAAAGAAAAACAGTTTATTTACGCGAAATGACGCAATGTTAAATCTAGCTAACAGACAATCATTATAAAGATACGCGTCACTTCCGCGCAAAACGGCCGTTTTCTATTCCGTGGTTTTAAACGCTCAGCATAAAAACGTGCCCTCATGCATAATACGACGAGCTTACAGGGCTGGTTTTTAGCGTGGACCAGTGGCGGTGTCGACATAAAGACCGCGGAACAAGTGCAGTGTGATGTGAAGATGATCGTACCTCTCTCCTTGTGCCGATGGCGGCGGTCCCGCTCGCGGCTGGCGCGCGACTCGGGCGAGGAGCGGCGCCGCGGCTCGCGCGCGCCCGCCTCGGGGCACCACCACCACGCGGGCAGCGCGGACGGTGCAGTGTGATGTGATGATGATCGTACCTCTCTCCTTGTGCCGATGGCGGCGGTCCCGCTCGCGGCTGGCGCGCGACTCGGGCGAGGAGCGGCGCCGCGGCTCGCGCGCGCCCGCCTCGGGGCACCACCACCACGCGGGCGGCGCGGACGGTGCAGTGTGATGTGATGATGATCGTACCTCTCTCCTTGTGCCGATGGCGGCGGTCCCGCTCGCGGCTGGCGCGCGACTCGGGCGAGGAGCGGCGCCGCGGCTCGCGCGCGCCCGCCTCGGGGCACCACCACCACGCGGGCGGCGCGGACGGTGCAGTGTGATGTGATGATGATCGTACCTCTCTCCTTGTGCCGATGGCGGCGGTCCCGCTCGCGGCTGGCGCGCGACTCGGGCGAGGAGCGGCGCCGCGGCTCGCGCGCGCCCGCCTCGGGGCACCACCACCACGCGGGCGGCGCGGACGCGCGGCCCCGCAGCGGGGACCCGCCGCCAGGGTACTGGGGACCCGGCGGTAGAGGCATGTGCTGAGCCTGCTAACATAACATTAGATAAATAAATCTTTATTTTGAAACTAAAAAATTCACAATTTATTTAAAACTGAGGCGCAGCTATCAATGCTCAGCTCCAGAAACTTAAGGACAAGAGTAATTCCATATCCTTAGCTACACATTACTAGGCCTCTCAAAAAGATTTGCGAAAAAAATTTTTTATGTATAAGGCACTTGGCACTTGTAATTATTTTGAAAACTTTGGTTATTTAAAAGTAAAAATACCATTGTTCGAATTTTGAATTTCCCTCCACATTTTTTCGAAAGCCAAATCAAATTATCGTGTCTCATCTAATAATGGATCTGCATCGAGAAAATTTTCGTGCGATGATTTTCTACGATTTTAAATATGGCCTAAAACCTGATGAGTCATTTGATCGACTTCAAATTGCTTTTATGGATGAAAGACCTTCAAAAGCAACCATCTACCGCTGGTATAGCGAGTTCAAGCGCGGTCGCCTTACTTTGGGGGATGAACAAAGGAGTGGTCGTCCTACGACGGCTGTCACGGAAGAAAGTGTGCTGGCAGTAAAAAAATAATTTAAGAAAACAGGCGAATTACATACAAAGAGACTCAGCATACACTGCAGGTTGGTTCGGGAAGCGTTCACAAGATTCTACACAAGCACCTTCGCGTAAGGAGAATAGTTTGCCGCTGGGTGCCGCACAACCTCACCGAACCTCAGAAGCAGGCCCACGTGGAGTGGTGCCGTGATATAATTCAAAAATTTGAAGCAGGCTCGTCTCGGCGAGTTTACGACATTGTGACAGGTGATGAACCTGGTGGTGATGGTGATGGTGGTATTTATCAATACGATCCAGAAACATAGCGTCAATCGACAGTTTGGCTGTTTCAAAACGAACCAACGCCAACGAAAGTGAAGCGATCGAGAAGCGCAGGGAAAATTTTTGATCGCTAGTTTCTTCACTTTGATGGGGTATCTGATTTCAATTCCATTACGAGACCAAAGCAGCTCAACGCCGAATGGTGTACCACAAAATGCCTGCCAGACGTTTTGTCTGCAATGAGCAACAAGTGACCGAGCACCGGGCTCTGCGGGGTACTGCTTCACCATGACATCGCGCCCGCGCACTCAGCGCTCAAAACGAGGGACTTCCTGGACACCACACCGGTCAGAGTCTTGGGGCACCCTCCTTAAAGTCCGGATCTGGCACCGTGTGACTTCTTTTTATTCCTTGAAATAAAAAATCAGCTGAAAGGGATACAGTTTTCATCGCTGGAAGACGCGTTAGCAGCGTTCGAGAAGGCCGTGGAAGAGGTGTCTGCAGCGGACTGGAAAAAATCTTTCGAAAATTGTTTCAAACGCATGAAACTTAGTATAGAGGCTGGTGGAGAGTTCTTTGAAAAGATTTAATAAAAATATTGTATCCTTAGAACTTAATTTTTAAGTTACTCAAAATTTTCTGAGTGTCCCACGTATATTACTTAATCTAACTTAAAGACTTGTACTATTACTTATTCTGTGCCTAACGTTGTGCCAGGTGTGTAGTCACAGAATAAGAAATAGTACAAGTAGAGTGTATGTAGTGAGGCAGTGGAGTGGAGGGGTGTGTAAGAGTACCTATACCTATGTAAGGGGAGTGTGTAGTATGAGTTTGCCATATTATGTTTCAACAAGTTTTTCGCTTTCACCACAAGTCTTTGATGTTAACCATTCGGTATATATTTACTTCCTTATTTTATTTACAGTTTTGCAGCGTTTCGTAGCACAGATTCTATCCCCTGCGACGCAATATAGTGGCACATTTTAGATTGTAGTACAGCTGTCCATGTCTTCTGACATTACATATTATAAAGCTATCATCACTGAGACACCAATCAAACGAATCTAGATCAAGCCAACGTCATATCGAAGTATAAATCGGAATATCATCATTGCATCTTATCTTCCTGCCCTTGTCTTGTCTTATTTGTCGACGCAACACGTTTTTTTTTTCTTGCATTCTGGTTTGTCACGCTATCACTGACTCCCTTTTCTTTCATATCACTCCTCACACAATCCATCCATAATTTCTTTGGTCCCCCTCTCGATCTCAATCAATCCACTCGTCAAATCGAAATAAAAGAAGAGATTGATGATAATTATAGTGTAACCATTAATAGTAGATTATGCGACTAGGGGATAAAGCAGTGTCTTTAAGTCGCGGGTGGCATGTTGAATTCCGAACGAAACGAAGGTTGCTAATTTTAATCCCGAACGTCAGTGAGGAATTTATATAATTAACTCCCGAGCATTGCGTGGGAGTTAATAAAGAAACCTGAGTGAAGTGAGGAATTCAAGCCGCCTAAGATAAAGACAGCTTTATCCCCGTGTTGGATACTCTACTTTTAACACCATCTAAGAGATAATTAAAAGACAATTTATTCAAAGAAATCATACATTATAGAAATCTAAGTATTATTTACAAGTTAATCTTAACTATCACTCAACATGAAAGAGAGAAATTTGAAACAAACAAAATTCGCTTAAGATTCTATAGTTTCAATTTTCTATAACGCTCCCGCTCTTTCATTACTTTTTTTTAGAAACTCGTCAGCTTTGATTATATACTTGTCTAGATGCCACATTGACCGTACAAAACGGCCCAAATAAAGTCTACTAAAATTGGTAGACTCGCTTCTCCCTTACGTCAGTGTCATTTGAAACAACTAAGGATAATGTGCTCACGAAAAATAATTAATTATGCCGGTTTGTGCTGTCAGACTGTGCCGTAATTATGTGGAAAAACAATATAATAACACTAAGATCACTTTTCATCGGTAAGTTTTGTTATTTAACCACTATTATTATAGAAAACACGATTTTTTAATTCGTTTTTTTGTATGTCATTCCGATTAGCCAGTGTTGTCAGTTTATTACTAGGGAGATTTGGCGAAACTATGGGAGACAAAATACTAATATCATTACATCATCTTTCGATCAGGAGAACATTATTATTTTAAAAATTACATTATTTATTTGATCAGTAAATGATAACTTATCTATACCTACCAAAAATTGAAACTCATGACGCCATGCACTAAATAGTATTTTTTTTTAGTTTTTTCTAATATTTTGGGTTTCAGATTTTTGCTGAATTGGGCCTGTTTGGTGCAGCCTCGAGGCACATATTCCTACTATATCCTTACATCGGACTTTATACTTTTTATTTGTTGGTTTTATGTAATTACATGTAACTGGAGTATTGTGTGTCTTTAAGTCTGTGCTAAATAAATGTATTTTCTTTCTCTCTTTAATCTACAAAATAATTATTTCATTCAACCTATTTTGTTAAACTTTCGTCATAATAAATAACGGAGAAAAGGAAAGTTAATAATTTGGAGCAGGCATCCCTCAACACGCACACCTTGACAGTTTGACGACAATAAGTACACGTGCGGTACTCACACATGTCACGGAATTGGAGACACTTTTAGCGCGTCGTTTGTTTGCATTGCTCTATCTAGACACGTATATAATCAAAGCTCGTCAGTAACCACATTTTATTGATTTTTTTTTTTGTTAGTGGCCAGTTTGAATTTTGAATAAACTTGTTTGATGCACGTACATTTAGATTCACGTTTTTGAAGTTCCAAATTCAAAACTCATTATTCCCTAGGGATAGCCCATACTGCATTAACTCCCTAGGGACAGAATGACTTGCTTTAAGTGATGGTTGTATGACATATAAAAGGGCTGTAGCGACATCTATGGCGTCACATAAGAACTAATCCTGCATCGCGCAATCAAAGTTCTCCGCGCGATTAGAACTTATAGAACAGCCCGAAATCATCTATCGGGCAATAGCCCACCAGACATAACACCCGTCTGGTTGGAGGATCCTCCCTTTTCAACGGCGGTATGTGGGACTTTACTCTCTGTTCCTCATACCCCTAAAATGGTGACCCTCGACAAAGAACGTCAGCGCAGCCTTCGTGCAGCTACTACTTCGTGACGTCATCATCACTTTCTCAAGCTTTCGAGCAGCGAGCCATACAGCCAGCACCCACGGCTATATAAGGGTATCCTGACCACCAGCATGCCTACCTGGTCATACCTGGTCATCACCCTCAGCCTCATCAGCGACCTTGGCTAAGCACACCGCACCTTCGGCCAGTCACATGAAGAGCCACGAAGAACCTTCCTGGTCGACGCCAGCAGTCAAGCCACTACGTCGCACAGCACCGCTCCGACTCACTTGAGCCTGCAGCATCATCCCGACTCACTGGGACATCATCACCCCGACTCACTGGGGCATCATCCCGACTCACTGGGATAGCACCACCCCGACTCACTGGGGCACACCGCAGACAGTTCCAACTCACCGAGAACTATGCGGCATTCGGTTCCGACCCACTGGAACAAACCTACCACTGGTCTGGCACGCATCAAGAAGCATCAAGAACCATCGATCTCCGATCTCCGGAGGGGAGTGATGTAGCGACATCTATGGCGTCACATAAGAACTAATCCTGCATCGCGCAATCAAAGTTCTCCGCGCGATTAGAACATATAGAACAGCCCGAAATCATCTATCGGGCAATAGCCCACCAGACATAACACCCGTCTGGTTGGAGGATCCTCCCTTTTCAATGGAGGTATGTGGGGCTTTACTCCCTGTTCCACATACCCCTAAAGGGCTATCGAGCAGGTGGTGTAACAAAGCATTTAAGTGAAAACAAGCAAGTCTAACTTACATGTGGGTAGTTAGGCGGCAGTCGGTACGGCGCGGGAGGTAGTGGCCCTTCACCCTCCGAACACACCACCGGCGGGGCCGGCAGACGCGTAGGGCTCTCAGGTCTCGTCAGCTGAAGAACATGGATGCAATACAGTACACAATAAAGTCATATTATGTAAATAAAATCGCTATTTTTGTCTTTCTATGTGCGCATTTTTCTTTTTAACCGGTTGAGCCAATTTTAAAACGGATTTCACTATAATTAAGAAAAGCTATTAACGTTGTGTTCTTGAATGGAGAACTGGAGATCGCAGATGCGGGAACTGTCAGGCTAGATGGGGCAACGATCTTCCCAGAATGGCGGATAGCTAGTGGACGAGATTTGCAGAGTATTGAGATAAATGGCGGATAGCTAGTGGACGAGATTGCCTGAGAATCGAGATGAATGGCGCATAGCTAGGGGACGAGATGGCGTTCGATTGAATACTAGAAGAAGATCTACTGCTGCTAATAGGCCTCCTATTAGCAGCAGTAGATCACTATATGTTGTTGATGATGATAAAAGATGGCAATTTAAAAATCCGTCTCCCACCGCGTCGGTCTGTCTGTATGTTCTCGATAAAATGAAAGACCGAATTTGCAGTTTTCACCAATAGAGAGTGATTCATGAGGAAGATTTAGGTGTACTACATTACATGCATGAAAAGCTGAGAAATTTCCAAAAAAAATAAGTCAGTGTGAAGCTGGGACGGGTCACTAGTTAACCCATCACCGTGTGAAGCTGGGACGGGTCACTAGTTAACCCATCAATGTCCTAAATCTGCAGGCGCACGTTACCTGCACCTGCTGCTTCAGGTTATTAAAGTCGTTGCTCATGTCCCGGTAGCGCTGCAGGCACTCCTGCCACATCGTCGCCATCTCCGCCATCTCTGATCGTTGCTTCTTGATCTCCTCCTGAACATATACACCGTGTCTCAGAAATCGACCCACAAACATATACCATAGATCAAGTACATGATTCAGTACCCCCCAGTGGTGTAATACTTTTTTTTTATCAGTCTGTATATAATTTCTCCAGCTCTGGGTGGAGCAAGAGGGTATGTCAGACTTTTACTGACTTAAATCCTCCTGTGTTCCTTCAGTTGCCCTTTGCGTTCCAGGGCCACGGTAACTCTTTCGAAAATTCCCGTAGCCCGAACAGTCATCGGCACTACTAACCCCCCTTTCAGTTTTTCAGACATCTCTGAGGCGCGAGTGAAACAACGCGCCGCCGACTCCTGGTTCTAATTGGACGGCCGCTACTTCGCGTCTACGGTGACCGGGAATCGCCGGGGTGTGAGGATACCTCACGATTCCCTCTCTCTTTCCATAGCCTGGTCATCAGACGCGAAAGATCGCCTCTATAAGTCGATACCCACTCCTCAAAAAAAACTTTTTACAAAAAAAAATACAACCGACTTCAAAGTAAAAAAAAAACACTGAAAAGTGCAAAATAACTTTAATTTCGGAAGTCGGTGTTTCTATAATAGTTTTGTCTCTTCGTTATTTAACACCGACTTCCGAAATTAAGTTATTTTGCACTTTTCAGTGTTTTTTTTTTACTTTGAAGTCGGTTGTATTTTTTTTTGTAAAAAGTTTTTTATTTTACACTTTTTAGTTTTGGTACCACCACTAAAAAGTACCCCTCAGCCAAACTTAAATACCTTATAGCCAGAGTGCATCTCATGACAATTCTAATAATCCCAAACACGGTTAGATTACATTAATTTATTACAGAGTTCCGGTGCCTAACTTCAGGCTTCATCATCAGATCAGTTCGATATATTCCCCCTCTACTTTTAGTCAGTCATCAACTACACGTATAAACAAAGCAATTTTACTTGTTACGACGGTTCTGCTGTGATCCTATGAGGAGTTCTGTTCCATATCTTCGAAGTTCATGATCAGATCATAACAATATTTCTATGGGACCAACTCGGAAACATTACCTTTCAATAAAAAAAAAATTTTTCAAAATTGTTCCATATTGACCGAGAAATCGGTGAACATACATAAAAAAATAAAATAAAAAACATACATTCAACCGAACATATAACCTCCTCCTTTTTGAAGTCGGTTAAAAAGGGGACTTGCCGCCGCGATTATGGCGTGGCCAACACTGAGTTGCGACAGTCGCTATCTCCATAAGATACATACCATCAGTCTAGCGTCTGTATCGCCCACATCCCTCGCGACGGTCTCGTACCGCCGCATGCACTCGCGCCACAACCGAAGCTGCGCCGCCGCAGACTCGCGCACGTTATCGGCAGAGTTCTGTGGATTTAGATCGTTACTTTAGAAGCAATTGTAGTTCGGAAGACAGATAATGCGATTAAATAGCAAAATAGGAACCAAGATTAGTAAATAAAATAAATGTAACGAAATATTCAAAATAGGTGAATTACAATTTGACCTGTCTGTTAGCATAGCATAGTCGGCTTTATAATTTTCCCACTGTTGGGACTCAGGCCTCCTCTCAAGGAGAGGAAATAGGCCATAATCCACCACGCGGGTCCAGTGCGGGTTGGTGAATGTCACATACCTTCGAATTTTTGGTTCTTGGACATGCCGTTTCCTCATGATGTTTTTCTTCACCGTTTAGCTGTCTGTAACTTCATTAAATTCAGCTTACCGCATTCTACTGCTGAACATGGTCTAACCCTGACCCTTGACCCTGGTCTTTGCTTTCACCATCCTGTTTGATTCGGACAATTAAAAGTAACCAATAAACGGGCCCTCTAAGTTTTTTTTTTAAAGACTGCTGCCCCACATTAGGATTTTTATATATTGTGGGTACGTTCACAAACACCCAGATCCGAAACAACTATATGTAGGCCATACAAATATTTGTCCCATGCGGGAATCAAACCTACCAATCGCTCGATCAAGGCCCACTATCCACGGACGCGTAGCTTCATAGACGCGTATTCGTCAGTATACACGACACAACGTCTCGACGTTGACGCTTCGTCGACAGAATTTCACAGTTTTGTACGTTAGCTGTGAGCAGGCATACACCAAGCTTATAATGACGAATACGCGTCTATGAAGCTATGCGTCCATGGACAGTAGACAGTAGGTCTGTGCCAACCGTACCGTCAACTACGGTAATACTTTTAAATTGTGGGTCCTTATAAAAGATCAAATATTTACTTTAATATCCTTATCCTGCACTTGCGTCTGCGAGATGCCCTTGAAGCAGCGCATGAGCTCTTTCCACAGCTTCATCATCTTATCCATAGCCTCGCGCTGTTCCGCGATCTCTTGCTGCAACAAGCCACGTCTCTTAGTAGTTATTTTCGTAGGACTCTATAATAAAATAAGAATATTATTTAAGTTTACGATGACAGCTACGGATTCAAGTGTGACCATGTCCATACTAGATGGCGCTGACTTCAATATTTTTAGTTTATTTGGTTTTTAGTGTGTCGGAGCGAATGCTAATGCTCCCATACACTAAAACCCAAATAAAATGGTATACAAAGAAAATGGTATTTGAGAAAATCAGACATGCCACTTTATTGAACTAAGGCCTGGTTTTTCAATAGTCAGATAATTGCTATCTGTAGGATAAATATGGCCTTAGATATAGGACCAGTTAAAATAAAATATCCGTCTATTGAAAAATCAGCCCTTAGTCAAATTAATGCCCAATTCTGACTGTTCATGATTCTAATTAGTGCTTGAAAACAAAATAAACTGAAAACGTTAAGCTTTGCGCTATCTAGCGAGAACACGAATATACTCGGGCTCACAGCTTTCACCTCAAATATTAAAAGGGAACTTAGTTTCAACCCTAGCCTAGTTTATTCAGAGCATCGCATAAAAAAGTAAACCTTATCCCTATTAACAGGCCAGTATTTGATTTCAGTTTATTAGTATGAGTATATCAAACCACAGTCACACCCTACTTTAATTCCAAAAGACAGGTATTCAGCAAAAGTCGTTAAAAAGTTCATCACAGTCGCTTAAACGATTAAGCCCACGGAATAGAAAAAACATGTTCCGTGATTAATAAATTTACCACTTTGTTGTAAATAGGGTTTATTTTCGTAAAAAATATTACTATACTAAGCTTGAGTGAAGGCAAAGTTCGATTCATACATCTTAGCTTATGATGCTATTGTTTGGTGGCAACAAAGTCATACATACCTTGACAACCTTCAGATAGTTACTCTTTCCACTCACGGTGCTCGTCTCTCCGTCGGCCACGCTCATCCCCGAGTCTCTCTCCCTCTCAGAGAACCTATCCCTCTCTCTTTCTCTATCTTTCTCTCTGTAGTCGTCCTCCCGTGAAGCCACCGAGTTCCTTTCGCATCTCTCCAAATTTCGCCTCCATCGGCGATCTTTGCTCGCATTATTCCGAGCCCGCGGCTCCACAGGCTTGTCATCGTAATACTTCACAGGCTTCTCATCATAGTACTTCGCCACTTCGTCATATCTCTTGTCTCTTTCATCGTAGCGCCTGATTCGGTTCGTGTCGCTTCGTGCGGTTCTGCGGCAATTCCGCTCGTCGTCGTAACCTTCTTTGTGCACATCGAAGCTCCGGCTAGTCCTCTGCTCATACCTCTTCCTCTCTTCTTCGTAATGTCTCCTCATCTCTCGGTCGAACTCTCGGTAGTCAGGCGGGCGGGTTCTGTATGGGTCGACACAGCTCCTCGTCGGGACGGGCGCTGGAGGGTACTCGGGGAATCGGTCGTCTTCCACTTGACGCATCCTCGACCTCGCAATCTCCAGTTTGCTAGGATACTTAGGAATGTCCTTCTCATAGTAAGACCTGTCTAGCACAGCACGTTCTATCTCATTAGGTATTAAAATTTTGCTATTTTCGCGGGTTCGAGTTTTTCCTGAGAAGTTCTCCTGGCTTCGGATCCTGGACACGCCAACCTTTTCTCGAGATTGTTCGTGACATAACTTAACTGGACGGTCGATTTCGTACGCCTCTGATCTTTTCGCAGCGACTTCACATTGTAATGATTTGTGGCTATGAGTGCGAGGCTGTAAAGATTGACTAGCTTGAGTAAGGTGACAAAGAGCCCTGGATAAAATCGATTAGGTCCTTAAAGGAATCTGCCCGTTACATCGTTCACATGGATGAAACCTTAGGTTCTCAGTAACGTCTCATTCAATTCAATTCAATTCAATTCAATTCAAATTCTTTATCATCATTTTCATGTGCTTTGAATACCTGTGTACTTGTGGAGCTCTTCAAAAAACTAAACTAAAAATAACGAGTTACTTAACTTAATTACAATTAGTCTGACTACTGAAATATTACTTTGTAATAGTTACCTCAATAACATATTTAAAAATCAGACATGTAAAAACAATTAAAGTTCTTTTTTTGAGATTTAAATTGTCTGACAGAAGTTTTGGTCCATGGAAAGTGTCTGACACTTGTGATACTACTTAATATTCTACAAAACATGTTACTCTTATTTTCAGTTCCCTTTCTCACCTGGTGCCTGCCCAGGGGCTCCAAGGAGGAGCTCCACAAGCACACAGATATTCAAAGCACATGAGACGCTACTGAGAACCTAAGGTTTCATCCATGTGAAAAAAGTTATGTCAGACAGCTCTGGGATCTTGGTCTATTATCTACGTGCTTGATCTGTTCCTAACACGGTCATTATAATATAATATGGTGCGGTGTACTGGATAGACTTCTTAATTCCTTATAGAAAACTACGTACCACTTCAAACTTGTGGTTGTTAGGACTGCTTTTATTGTTGTTGATTTGTGCGCAGATCTTCGCGAACGTCTCGATGAGCATGGACTGGTCTATCGGAGCGGCGGCGGCGGGTTGAGGAGGAGGTGGGGGCGGCACTTCTTTTGGTAGACTGAAAAGATTACCAATAGCTCAAGAGACCCAAGACCTATTTCAGCTCTTCAGCTGCTGTATAAGGAAAGGTTGATGGAAATGATGGAGTTATGCAAGTTTGTTACTCTTTCACGCAAAAACTATGGAATGGATTCTGATAAAACTTGGTACACGTGTAGACCATGTCTTGGAATAGCACATAGGTAACTTTTTATCATGAAAATGTTCGCTTGAGATAATTTTCAACTATCACGCGTACGAAACCGCTGGCAGTAGCTAGTACATAATAGTAGTCTGGTCCGGGCTACTGCCCTATGTTTCGCACCCCCGGTGCGACACTGTCACTTATGCAAAAATGTAGTTTTTCAGGAGAAGCATTTAAAAACGATGTTGCTCCCAGCGACGCGTGATTCGCGCCAAAACGGCAATGACACTCACGCCCTCATACGGAAACTATGCGTACTACAAAAGTAACGTTATCGCACCAAGTAAAGGGGTGCTTTAGGATCATTTTTAGATATTTAACTCATTTTTGCCTTTTTTGCAAAAGTGACTGTCGCACCGGGGCCGGGGGTGCGGTTTGATTTCGGACACATACTACGATGCAGGGTTTTTTATTTTAGTTCCTTTGTGGCTTCAAGTGTCGCTACTGCTTCTGTTAGAGACCGATAATAATTTTTTATCTTACGTGTCGTGATCTCTGGAGGGCACATCATCCCTGTGTCGGTCCCTGTGGTGATGTCGATGCCTCTCCCTAACGCTGGAATGCTCACGGTCATCATCATCGCGACTGCGTCTCTCCTCGCGACGTCGCGCGTGGCGCTGTCTGGAAAGTAAACTATGAAAAGAAAGAAGAAGAAAGAAAACATGTTTATTCTGCCTGAATAGACGCACAATTCGTTTCAAAAATACAAAAACCAAGTTCCCTGACAGGCCATGTGTGTATCGGGCATAACTGTGTTGCACCACTAGGACCATAGACAACACAGCTGTCTAGGTTATCTGTTGCATTTTGACGCCGGCCTCAACAGAGACAAACATAAACAAAAACTAAACCAAAAAATAAAAGAAAATATCATAATTTTTAAACAATAAAAACTATGAATCAAAGTTGTGCGTCGCATCTTAGCAAGATTAGGCCATTGCTCAGCATATACCGTGACGCTAGGCAAATCTAGCCATCTACGGTGCTGGTTTTCAGCAACCACCGTTCGAGTGACACGGACACAATGAACGGGCAGGCACTTTGATAAAATGTATATACTAGTAACCTTTGATTATACAGGGTGTCTTTAACATCGACGCAAAAACGAATACCATGGATCCAGAACATGATTCTGGACCCCCCCAGTAGTGAAAATTTTCGTCGGTTTTTTCCTATTTAAAAAAAAAAACGGCGTTTTTTAATTAAAACTGTATAAAATCGTTATTCTAACATTTTAGTGAAAAAAATGGAATTAATTACTTTTAAAATCAAAAAATGTCATCGGGATTGATTAGAATAACGATTTTATCCACCCCGATGACTTTTTGATTAATTAATTTTTTTTTTTTTTTTTTTACTAATAATCTTCGGGGTTGGTTAGAATAACGATCTTACACAAGTACAGATTAAAAAAAAAACAGGAAAAAGCCGACGAAAAATTCCATCACTGGGGGGTCCGGAATCATGTACTGGATCAGTGGTTTTCATTTGTGCGTCTCACGATGTTTTCCTTCGCCGTTTTGTGAGCAGGGGTTGGATGAAAATAAATTACACAAAGTAATGCGCCTGGCTGGGTTTGAACCCGCGACCTACAACTCATAAGTCGGGGCTGTTACCATTCGGCCACCACTGCTCAATGTTCAATGCAATTACACTTATTTTAGTAACCCTAACGGAGTCCTTTAAACGACAGACTTTGTATATGAGCAGTGCCGTAACTAGGCTTTTATACGCCCGGTGCGAGCTTTCTATAGCTGCGACCCTTGAAGTTATAATGTTACCTACCACAGGGTTGGGCAGTATTTGAATTACTTGTAATTAAAATACGTACGTAATTGAAATACAAATACGTATTTGGTATTTGTATTTCAATTACTTCCTTAAAATGTAATTTGTAATACGTATTTCAAATACCTGACGGCGAAGTATTTTGTAATTAGTATTTCAAATACTTGAGGCTTCAAAATACATTTTAACATTAAAATACATTTAACCTTCAAGAAAGATTGTTTTCTTTAGCAGGTTTTATTCACTCTCCAACAAGAGGCTGTTTGTCTGACAGTACATTTAAAAATCTAGTGTTCATGAAAGGAAACTGGTTTTACTGATTAATTAATCTTGTTTTCCTATACTTTTCAGCCCATGCTGGTCTAGATTACTTATTTTTTAATAGGTATGTACATAATTTGTATTTTGTATTTCAATTAAAAATAGCTAAAATACTGTATTTTATATTTCAAATACCTTACTTAAAGATATTTTGTATTTTAATTACTTGCGATACTGTATTTTGTAATTTGTATTTAAATTAAAGCAAAGCATGTATTTTGCCCAGCCCTGCCCCCACATTCTTTTACCAGTACAAGAACGAGCGAAGCGAGCTCGAAAATTTTAACACCCTGCCTAGGATAGATTAAACGATAAATAATAGTTACAGTATGTATGCTACAACGAAGCATAATACAAAACTTAGGCCCTGCCCCTCTAGCTAAGTTACGACCGTTTCGTTTCGATTCTCTTGCGTCGAACGCCTCGAGTAGGCCACGCCTCCGATTCCTTTGATCTGACCACGTGACAGCGTTGAGATGACGTCAGAACAAAGGCATCGGAAGCGTGGCCTATAAGAGAATCCAAACAAAACGGTCGTATCTTGGCTGGGGAGCTAGTCTGATAATTTCTGCGCCCCTCCAGCGTCTGCGCCCTGTGCCCAGGCACTGCTGGCACCGCCATAGTTACGGCTGTGTTTGAGGTCAGCAGCATGTCTGCTTGGCTAAATGTAAGATGTGATTTATAAACATTCCAAAAACAATTTGATATAATTTCACTCACTTCTTCTTGTCCCTTTTGATGGCTTCCTCTAGAAATGCGTAAATAAATGAATCCTGGTCTTGTGGTACGGATTCACCGGCAGCTTCCTAAACCAAATAATATAAACAATTATAGGTAAGTACATACATTTTTTATGGACTGTTTTTTTAACAGTTAGATTTTTTAACCGTGTGTTCCGAGCGGTTAACGCAGTGGTGACACCCGGGCGTTTCTTCCGCCTGAATTCGATGCAGGACTCTCCCGAATTTAACATGTCCGGTGAGGACCTGCGTCATGCGGAACGCGAGGACACTGTGACGCGTCTCCAGCCACTCCACAAAGACTTACCGCCATGATTACAATAAAACAGTCTCACTTTTCTGTCCAAAAGTTGATTAAACCACTTTTGAAAAATCCATCCTCATTCAACCATGATTAAAATTCAACATATTAACCTGTGGCCGTGGTGATACAGAGCGTGGAGTTGAAACCAGACCCGCTTTCAATGCCAAAGAGACGCCTTCTCTCCTGCAATGTCACAACATATTTAAGAACGGCGAAACTACTGTTACTTCTCGTAGTTTATAAAATCTATGGCTATAGTGTGAAAAATATTGGCAACCAGCTGTCCCCACTGTTTGTACGACTAGATATAAATAATTTAACATAGGTTGTGTTAGAACTTTAGGTCCTTATAAGTAATCTCCCGTTCTGGGTGGAGCGAGGAGTGTCAGACTTTTATTGACTAAAGCCCACATGTGTCCCTTCAGTTGCCCTTTGCGTCCCCGAGCCGCTATAACTCATTCGAGCAATCCGACAGCCCTGGCAGGCATCAGCTCTAACGGGCCCCGTCATTCATACTGACGCGCCTGGAAATAAATGCGTCGACCTATTGCTTACCTACTGGAAGGCGAGCTAAGATCCTGGTGCTGAAATCGGTTCCCTTAGATTAGTTTGGCATACTTGAGGTATTAGCTATAGGTACCGCATTCTATTTTTTTAGCAATAGATATAGTCTTTCAAACTGCTCCGCCAGGAGCTTGATGTTTATTGCATTGAGATGCCTTGCACCCCGCCTCTGTGTAATGTTAGGGCACATGCCTGGGGTTCTTGGGGAAAATTCATACTAACAGCTTAATTCCTGACTTGTGTCTGTTACAATTCAAGATGTTACACCGTTTTTTCCAGAACTTAGGCTAGAAGACATTCTAAAGAGATCTTATGGCCTCTGCCACAAGACTCAGATTAGCCCAGCGTTAGCATGAATAAAATTATATTACATTAATATAAATATTGAATAGTGACATACGCCGACCGGCGGTGGCGTCGCGGTGAGCGCGCATGCCTATGCGTCTCGACTGGAGACTGCGATGCTGAAGGACTGCTGTCTCGGCCCCTATGGATATTATTAACATAGTTAAGGCAACACTAAAAGTCAGCGACATTGAGTAAACAATAGTGGAGCTAGCATCACTCCCCGCGCATCAAGATTATAGACCAAGATCCCAGAGTTACAATCGTATCGTTCGCGCCGAACGCCTCGAGTAAGCCACGCCTCCGATTCCTTTGTTCTGACGTCATCTCAACGCTCAGTCACGTGGTCAGAACAAAGAAATCGGAGGCGTGGCCTACTCGAGGCGTTCAGCGCGAACGAAACGATTGTAACTTGGCTAGGGGGGCTGGTACCTGCTCAAGGGCCCCAAGAGAGAGCTCCACAAGTACACAGGTATTCAAAGCACATGAGACGCTACTGAGAACCTAAGGTTTCATCCATGTGAAAATAAGTTATGTCAGACAGCTCTGGGATCTTAGTATATTATTCGAATAATAATATATCCTTCATTTATTAAACACAATATGAATAGAAACCATACCTATATCAAAAGATTGGGAATTACTTTTTACTTATAGGTACAGCCTTTAGGTAGAAATTAGCTCCCGTGGCTCTTTTATAAATCCACCGAAGTACAAAGTAGGTAAACCTACCTACCAGCTAGTCCAGCTACAAACGTACCTAGGTACCTATCTATGTTGTAAGTAGGTACATTTTTTTCTTCTCATTCCATCTCATCCATTCAAAATTCCACCATCTAGTTAGTACCGAACAGATAATGCAATAGATACATACATCATCTTTGTAATGTTGGAATCATGCTGTCCACTTAAATTCTGCACAGTGGCCGTCTCTTGTAAACTAGCTTTCGCAGAGGGCACGCGGCGGACACCAGGGCAACCCTGCAGTTAAATAGATTCGAGTAATATAACATTAATCTAATAGATACGAAGGTTTATGTCTAAGTACCAGCAAAGGTTTCAGAAAGGTTATTTATTTAAATAAAAACGGGTGAATGATGACTTTAATCAATCAACTCTGGACCACTCCTGGATATTTTACGCTTGGAGCACCAGAACCCCTAGCCAAGTTACAACCGTTTCATGTCGAATTCTGTTCTCCAATCGGTAACACCTCGGTGTCAGCACTTGTAAAAAACGATAAGTTGGTAGCCATGTTGACGCGCCCAAGCCGGCCGCTCGTTCTACAATAAGAAAGGATGTAGCGTTGAACATTGTAGAAACGATAACAATTCATTTTATCATTTTGAACGATGTGAACTTGGCTACGAAATTTCTATTTGTTTGTTCTGACCACGTGATTTAACGTTGAGATGACGTCATTCCCATACATTTTATTAGTTTTCGACTAGCGTTAACGATTGAAGATTATCAACTTGGCTAGGGGTGCAGACGTCATTCGGCTAAAACGATGACGCTAAAAACGAAACGTTACAGTACCGATATTTCTTGACTCGTACTGTTCCATTACCTTTGCAAATTCCGCTCTCCATGATCAACAACTTTGTCACTGGTGGAAATGGACACAACTTACTCTATTTTCAAATACAACTTACGACATGTTCAAAATAACCAGTCCGATCCTTAAATAAGCACCTGGGTAGCAGCTGATGACTGCTTAAGTTGACCAATATACAGTACGGCCGAAATATCTTAACCGCTCCGAACTTCGAACAATTGCGTAGTAATTCTCTTTCAATACACTTATTTGAAAACCAGTTCTTATCCCTACCACTTTTAGGCATGTAATTTACTGTTTTTCGCACTAGTGCGGAAAAGTACGCGGGCTCGCCGCCGCCACAAGTGACTGTATTTATCGTATGCGCGCTAAGTCGACCCACCACGACTCACGAGTCGCCGATCAACCCCCGTTTATTTACTTCTTCGTAAGTGCACCTATTGAAAAACGTCAATAGATACACGTGGAGGCCACTTAGCTCCATAACACCCTCGCCTGCGCCTCGGGCGCATTCTACCTAGGTCGCAATGACAAACTTTCTCCACTTGTATCAAAATCTATAATTTAAATATCATGGCGAATGAGTATTTTTTCGAGTATGCGCGATAGTTCGGAACAATAAGTTCAAAGTGGTTAACCCAAGGTTAACCTATTTTGACCGTACTGTATACAGAATACTTACGCTAGTAGAGTCTGTCAGAACAGAGTTAGAATCGTCGAGCCCTTCCCGCTTTTTCCTACTCTTGTTACGTTTTGACGCGTCGAATACTTTGAACAATTTTTTGCTATCGCTCGGCTGACACTCCATCGTAAATAGTCAAATGGATCTCCCGACATTAGAGATCAATATTCCTTAACTAATTTACGTCTATTATTCTCATCACTGTATTAATTATGTTATTTTAGAATATTTTCCGAAAGAAATAAGAATTTTAAACGAATATATAAACCAAAAATAAACGGACAAACTGGGGGATGACAACTATGTATGTAAAGTTGAAATAAGAATTCTGTACTACAAATCTGACATTCTTGGCTGCCAGAGCTACATGATGTCGAACTCTTTGGGATCATGAGCGAGAATATGGCAGTGACAGTATTGACCTGAGGTCCTACCACGAGCTCCCACGCGCGCCTCAGAGATGACAACAAAACCGTAGGGTTCCAGCAGGCCCGATGCCCGCTAGGTCATATACAAATAGAACATTTTGATACAAGTGCAGAAAGTTTGTCATTGCGACCGAGGCAAAATTCTGTAGTGTTATGGAGCCGAGGGCTGCAGTGACAAATTTGCACGTGTATCAAACGACTTTTTTCAATACACTTACAGAACGAATAAACGGGGTTGACTGGCGACTCGTGGGGGACGAAGCGCGCCCAGCCTGATAAGATACATGTAATAAAATTGTGGCGGGGAGAACAAGCACACTTTTCTGCACTAGTGCGGAAAACAGTCTATTGCGTTCCTAAAGGCGGTGGGATAAGAGCGGGTTTTCAAGTAAGTGTAGTGAAAAGGATTTAACGCGATCTAATTAACGACCTAAACGGAACTATTAAAGGGATGGAGGTATATGGGGTGTATAGCTCCATCCCTCTTTCTTGCTCGTACTCCTAACATTTTAACAAGTCATGGGTAAGGCCCTTGACAATTTATTTTAAAGGGTGTAAAGGAAAAGTGCAGTCATAATTTAAAACGGTGGTTAATCGCGAGCCTATCATCTATATATATAAAAGGAGAAACTGACTGACTGACATATCAACGCACAGCCAAAACTACTGGGACTAGAAATTTGAAATTTTGCACCAGACTTTCTTTTATGATGTAGGCGAGTACTAAGAGAGGATATCCCAAAATTCACCCCCTAAGGTGATGAAACGGGGGTCCAGTTTTTATGGAGAATACGACTTTCACGCGGGCGAAGCCTAGTCTAGGCTAGTTAATAATAAAAAAAACCTGCTTCAGCTCATCGGGATTATGGCTGATGTTATCTACACTAATATTAAAAAGAGGTAGTTTGTAGGAGGTAATCTCTATAAGTGGTACCTACTGGCCCGAATGTCAAATTTTTTTCACTGATATAAAGCTGTTTTATGCCGGAGTGACATAGGCTATATTTTATGTACGCGGGCGAAGCCACAGGCAAAAGCTAGTAGTGAGTAACTTAGCAACTTTTTATTTTCTTGCAGGAACGGGACTTAACTCCAGATTTTCTTAAAACAGGCAATAAATTATGAAGCAGCAAGATAAAATAATTTAGAGCCAGTGATAGCTCGTGATCTTCTGCCGCCCCGCATCAGTCCTCTTTGCCTAATAATAAATACGCTACAGAATGTCAAGATCGTCTGGATTCACCGTCAAAAAGCGATCGGCCAGTCGATCTTGTTGGCCACCCCTATTTTAGGCTGTCGGGTTACTATGGGGCATGGATCTTGTATGTTTATTGTTATATGGTATGGTAACAATAAAGGTTTCTGTGTATTTATCTCGATTTTGGCGTGCGTGTGGATTCGTTTCTGTTAGTAAAAGTAGGCTTCTAACTTTGAAACGAGACATGAGGACTCCCCTCATGTTGCGGTCACGTATCGTACGATAAGCAGACGGAAGAATATTCTAATCGTCTAGTGGACATCACCAGACTAGACGGCATCTTCGAAAAAACCCAGAAAATCAGAGACTTGTACATCTAACAGAAATATGAATTTTTTTTCAAATATGGAGAAGATTGTGCAAGAAACTCCATGACCACTCCTTCTTTTGGGAGCATTTATTATGCCAATAATGTAACATTTTAGATTCAATTTTGAGCATTACATTATTACAATAAGTAGTGACTGAGCATTCGCTTTGATGCAGGTTAATTTTGACCATTGTCTGTAACTGAATTAGTTACGAATTATTAACTGAATCATTTCAAGTCGCGCACTGTAATGCTCGGTTCTCCTTACTCACTGATGTGACTCTCCACTTTGTAACATTACATTACAGGTTACTGCTTTCGTTGACGGAGCATGTTTATGTCATCACTTGTCTTGTCACTAATGGAAGCATAATGGATTTCTATATAATTATTATCTTAAATAGTAATGGTCACATCGAAATCCAAAATACACAGCATCATGCTTGTATTTCATAAGGCATGGCCGATGTTTGGCTACCGCTTACGGCCTCATACGAAGGGCCTCGCTCACGGTTCGAAAATGGTTTACAAAAAGTCCTAGTCCTACCAGAGTTGGGATGCCTTAATTTGGCCAGAGTTCTTTTGGTTCTCGTTTCTTATCAATGTTAATTTAAAAAGCTCGCGCACTGAGGGTTCCGTACAAACTTACCTATGTAAATAATTCAATTCCCGAATGGAGTCACGAAGATTTTACCGAATCGCAGTTTTTTGTTTTACCCGACTACTTCAAAGCCAAAGGAGGGTTATTGTGACGTAACAACAAAATTACTGTTTTCAGATTTATTCCTATATCTGTGCTATAAGACCTTGCTTACTTGCTTTACCAAATTTCAGGATTCTGGATCAACGGGAAGTACCCTATGAACTTTGATTCCTTTGAGATTGAGAACCTCGAAATATACTTCATGGACATAGACATTTTCAATAATTCTAATAATAAATTTAAATCTCTCGTTGTCAGCTCCTTAGAATCTAAATTCCAAATTAATATTAATTGACTAAATAACTTATTAAAAACAATATTGATTCTTAAAATCAGTCTCCGTTTTTCATACACTTATTTGATTAATCCGTGGACAATAGTGTGGGTTATATGTTTACCTATTTATCTAATAATTCCTTTGTATCTCCTTAACATGTAACTGTTTTTTTGTCCCTAATAAATAAAATAAAAATAAAAAATACGTTTTTTGCGATATAGATATAAACGGCCGTATCTTTTTTTTTCGTTAACTTATAAGTTTGATTTTTTCAGTTTTAAGGGACCGCAGATCTGGGTATATGGGTTTAATTTCAACTCGATACCTCCACGCGTTCCCGAGATAAAAAGTCTTGAAAGACATACTGGCAACAAAGTGATTCTAAAATAAGGGTTCCGTTTTTTCCTTTTGAAGTACGGAACCCTAAAAAAGTTAACTTCTCCAATGGGGTTCTTACAATCCTGTGATGCTTGGATGTTACACCGCCACAGGGCTTCGTACAAAGAGAATTAAACCACTTGAGAGCTAATAGACAGATTTTGTCTCGACACACGATTCACCATTGCGGACCGGGGGACGGGGGAAAATACAGCGGTTGTGAATGGCGGATGCAACAATGTCAGCAAACATAATGATGCACAAGTCAATTTTGCAACAATAATATCGATATCGATAAAATAGACGTCGATTAATTTTGCTTTTTTTTAAATTTGCGGTGTCACAGTTAATACCCCAAGGTGAAAAATAAACACTGACGTAACACTATAGATGGCTGTGAAAAGCCTTGAACAAATAACGCTACTCTTTTTTGGCAACCAATTTTTCCTGTGAACTACACTCCACTTTTCTTTTCTCCACTAAGTTTCGGAAAATTTGGAAATCCAATATGAAAACATTAAGACGTAACATTATTTTTTATTTACCATTCGGAATCATCGATAAATATTGTATCGACTTTGTTTTGAAGTTGCCACAGCACTACAACATTAGGTAGAAAGGTTGGTGATGGTGCTTCCAGATAGAAAGGAATAGACTTATCTAATACCTGCTAACCCGACGAACTTCGTATCGCCTAACAGTTAGCATAGCATAGCATAGTCAGCCTTATAATGTTCCCACTGTTGGGCCTCAGGCCTCCTCTCTAGGAGAGGGAATGGGACGTAATCCACCACGCGGGCCCAGTGCGGGTTGGTGGATGTCACATGTCTTCGAATTTTTGGTTCTAGGACATGCCGGTTTCCTCACGATGTTTTCCTTCACCGTTTTTAGAGCAGTGGTGATGAAATAAATTACACAAAGTAATGCGCCAGTTAATTAATGCCAATCTTTCGATATAGTCAACCGATTGCGATGAAACAGAGCCTAAGTAATAAGTATATCAAATTACACACAATTTTATTACGAGTATCTAAAAGTTATCTACATCGATTTCGTACATTTTACGTGATGCGCGCACAACTAAAAACTTCTACAGATTTATTATATAAATATAGTTTCTAGTGAAAATTAAGGGATTTTTCATAAAGACATCAACGCGGTGTTACTTTTTTCGTAAACAAACAGTTTAGCTTGAGCCCTGTAATTTCTAATAATGTTTAAATTATAAACATATTTTAATTACCGATGAAAACTTATGCCATCTTTTTATAGCTCGAGGTTCTAGACGATTTCCCTCACCATTTAATTGAACAGGTATGTACTCATTTTTAGTTTTGTTTTATTCAATAAATGTTTTATAGGGGTACCAAAATTATCGTGTATGCACAAATCCAATAACTAGTCAGAACTAAAAAAGGCACTCGTATTGGCATGTAATATAAGTAGCAATTGCACATAAGTGTCATGAGCCTGAGTCGCCTGTATGAGTAGTCAAGTGATTTTATAGTCATTGGCTTCGTAGCACACATCAAATTTAGATCTTGTCCTGCCACTACCCAAAGGTAACCCTGCAGAGGTGTATCTATATATAGAGCGCAAAATTTCACATGTAGACTTTAGTTTAACACCCCAGTCTAAATTAAATATTCATGTAAACCAAACCAATTTCTACGAGAAATACCGTCTGTGATGCCTATTAAGAGGGTCGTTTTCCACTCGCCTTCGTCAACGTCGAGCATGGTTTAAAAGCTTGTTGCTTCATCTAACTCAATCCAACGCGATGTTTGATGAAGAGGCAACGCGAAAAAAGAGAGAGGCTGAAAACTCTGTTGGCATTCGGTAATTCCGTGATTTACTCGAATATTTCACAAAACTTGTTTTTTTTAAACCCTTAAGTTTTTCAGAAAAAATATCGTCAGACACAGCACTCGTCTGGTCGAAGGGTCCTCCCTTTTCAATGGAGGTTTGCGTGACTTCACACCCAGTTCCGCATACTTCTAAAATGTTATGTGAGTACCCTGTTTACTTGGAAATTACATAAATCTTTTTTCGTGTAATAGTAAAATATATCATAATATATCTTCTTTTCAAGGGGTTAACTGGCTTTAACTTTACAAATAAAAACTATCAAAATTAATTTTATATGAATGTTATGATTTTGATGGTCATAATTTTTATCATTGCCTGAATTCAATTTAATTCGGTAATAAGGTACACAAAATTATAAAATGCCAATTCATGAAAAAAAATAAAATTCAGATTCAATTTCAATATATTATAGATTATTGTAATTCACATTAAACTTAATTAAACTTATAGCCCACATAAGCTCCTCACACTCTCCACTACGTTTTCTCTTATAGACAAAGGCGCTAAAGGTACTCGGTATAAAATCTCCATCATAAAACCAATAAACAGATTCAAGTCCCATTTTATTATAAAAATCAAAATTACGTGTTATAATACATCTTTTTCACAATCGAACAATAGAAATCGATTATAGCACATTGACATTCTTGTTGTAAATAAATCATCATGGACATAAATAACAAAATCGGATCGTACAACCTAACACGTGAGACACCGCTATACTGAGGTCGGAGTGGTGACAGTCACTTGGTCCAGCGCCGCGCCGTGTCCGTATCACTATATGTACACTACCCGCGGGTAGTCGGCGCGGCGGCCTCGCACTCACTCCACTACTCCGCGTCCGCGTCCGCGCGCGCCTGGCTGCAGTGGAACAGCACGTCCGCCAGCTCGTGCGCCACCTTCTGGTCCAGGATCTGCGACATGACCAGCGACAGCAGGCGCCGCTCGTGGCGCCGGATCAGCGGCCGGTTCTCGGGGTGCTCGGCCAGGCGCAGCAGCGTGGCCGCGGCGCGCCGCAGCATGTCCAGCGACGTGCCCATGGCGTCCGGGTTGTCGCGCAGCGCCGCCACGCCGTGCTGGTTGGCCACGCCCAGCGCCGTCTGCTCGGCGCGCTCGATGAAGGCCACCAGCTGCGCCACGGCGGGCGCGTGCAGCGCCACCTCGCGCGCCGCCGCGCCGCCCGCGCCCGCCAGGTAGTGCAGCAGGTTGACGGCGAACTCGCGCACCACGGGCCGCTCGGGCCGGCACAGGTCCCGCGCCAGCCCCGCGCACAGCGCCGCGATGCGGCCGCGCGGCGGCGTGGCCAGCACCAGGTCCACGTTGGCGTCCGTCACGCACAGCTTGCACAGCGCCTCCAGCGCCAGCCGCCGCGGCGACAGCGGCGACGCCGCGCCCAGGGCCGCCGGCGCGTCGCCCGCCACGGCCGCCGGGCACACGGACCAGTGCAGCAGCCCGTCCAGCAGCGGCCGCGCCACGGCCTCGGGCTGCCCCGCCAGCTCCACGCCGCCCGCGATGTTGGCGCAGCACACGAGCGCGTCCTCGCGCAGCTGCGCCAGCGCGTCCCACCACCACTCGGCGCCGCCGCGCAGCGACGAGCAGCAGGCCGCCTGGTCCTGCTCGTCGCGCGCGGCCCGCTCGTAGGCGCGCGCGCGGGCGGCGCGCGGCGCGTGCTCGTGGTGCAGCAGCAGCAGCTTGCCCGCCAGCGCCAGGAAGGCGCCGGAGCGGCTGAACTCGGCCTCGTTGCCGGGCACGAAGGTGAGGCCACGCAGGATGTTGGAGAGCGCGATGCAGCGGCGCGCCAGCGCGTCGCGCGTGTCGTCTACGAGGTTGAGGCTGGGCTCGTCGCGCGTGTAGCACTCGTCCTCGTAGTCCGCCAGGCGGCGGCGCCGCAGCACGCCGGCAGGGTCGCGCACGGCCAGCGCGGCGGGGCGCGGCTCCAGCTCCATGGGCTCGGGCGCCAGGTTGTCGCCCGAGGCCGGCGAGGGAGAGCGCGCGGCGCGCGGCGAGGGCGGCGGCGAGGGCGCGCGCGTGCCGGCCATGACGCGCACGAAGGGCAGGTGCAGGAACTCGGCGCGGAAGACGGGCAGCACGTGCGCGGCGCCGCCGGTGTCGCCGCCGGTGTGCCAGGGCTCCAGCACGTCGTGGTGCGCGTGCTCGTCCTCGTCGTCGTCGTCGGGCGCGAACAGCTCGTCGTCCTGCTTGTACACGACGGGATGCCGCCGCCGCGACTCGAGCGTGTAGTTTTCTCCGTTGAGGAAGCGCACTCGGTCGTTCGGGTCGGGCGGCTCGCGCGGTTCTCTCGTTGTTTTCGCGCTCTTGATCACTGGCTCGGGACTTGATGGCGGCGCATACCATGGTCCGTCTTCGTTCGACGGTGAATCGAACACGTCACTTAAACTTTTGTGGAAGTGTTCAAGTAATAAGTCAAGCAGGCCGGGCATATGCTGGAGGCCAAAGTATCCTATGCAGTTGTCGTCGAAGAGGAGGATGTTGAGGATATCGAGCGCCCAGCACGTCTCGGCTAGCAGGCCAGACTTGAGCGCCATCATGATCCGCCACGCGTCGACGGGCGCGACGTCTGCCTTGGTAAGTCGTCTCCTCTTCTCACCGGTCGGCACAGCCGCCTCCACGCACTCGGCAGGGAATGTTAGCTCCCGTTTTAATTGTCCAGGAGCAGTCATAGGTGGTGCCGTGCCCTGTAAAAATATGGAATGCGTTAGATTATCGATCAAATAAATCATGTTAGATTAGTATTAAGGTCAATGAGAAATGTAATAACTTACCGGTGAGGGCGCGGTGGAGTTGTAGGGGTCTTGCGTCGGCGGCCGTGGTGCACCTGCCCACGCGGGAGGACCTCCGCTCGGCTGAAATACGTACAAATTATTTATTAATTTCGAGCCTATTATTATCACACAAAAAGCATATTGATTGACGCATTACGTCTTTCTGGGACGTCTCAAATTTTAAATATATTGGGCTGTTTAGTTTGTAGTAGATTACAAAAAATGGTGTTAGCGTCATAAAGAAACATACTGTATTGGAGTAAGGCGGATGCGTCCAGTTGGGTGGCTGCGGCGCGCCGGGCTGCGGGCGCCAGGGAGCGGCGGGCGCGGGCGGCGCGGGGGCCCGTGGGAACTGGCCGCCCCACGCGCCGCCGAAGCGCGCGCCCGCGCCGGGCCCCGGGGCCCCCGCCGCGCCGCCCGGGGGCCCGCCCGCGGCTCCCTGCCCGCCGGCGCCTCCGTAGGCGGGCTCTCCTTTCGCGAAGTCGGGGTGTCTCCGGGGCGCGCCGGCGACCGCGGGTGCGCCTGCGAGTGCCTTGCCGCCGCCGTACTGTGGACACGCAGCGACACGTATGAGCGCTTGTCATTGTCTCGTCCGAACCTCGCTCTCCTTCGTCCATGGGCCTCGGAATCGAGATAACAGAACCGAAATAGCCTCGCTTGGACCTGATAAACTTCTTAGTACTGTCTCATAATCCGAAACTCCAGAAATCAGGAGATATTGTGCGAACCGTCAGTTTTTAATGTTGTGATAAATTAAAATGGGTAAGTTTATGCAATGCATATAGTAAAATTTTACTTTAAAAACCATGTTTATTTTATTGATATTTTTTCAGTTCAAGAAAAGGATTTTATAAAATATTTGCAAAATAAAGGACGGTTCGGACTATAACGAGGTGGTATTCGTACAGAAAGCAACATTAAAATAACTTTGTTACACTGGCCGTGCACCCAAATGTGTTCGCTTTAGGATGATTATTTTGTACGAAAATCAATCGAAGGGATCAAGAAATAAAGTAGAAAACTATAAACAATTAACTTAGTACTAAACATACACTGATGCATTCGATTGATTCGTGTCGCTGTAAAAACAAAGCTACGATTCCATTAACTTACAGCTAAGCTTACATGATTTGTGAGAATTGAATGCATGCACATGATTTAGTGACCAAAATCGTTCATATAAAGCCACCACCACACACTCTAAACCTTTACTTCCATGGTTTGATTATTTTTGTTAAATTTTGAAGGAGCTAGTGGACGAGTTTTTGTTGAGCCATCGCTCAGCCGAACGACCGGCGACGACGAGAATCCGAAAAGCCAATTAATTAATCACACCGCAAGCCAAAAATTTTGTTAAACAAAAATAGAAGAAAAAATTAACAGTGATAGCTTAAAATTTTGTCAAACGAGTGGTATTATTTGAAAAAAAAAAAATGAAGCCAAAACCACGAATGAGATTTGCCCCTTACACGATAATCGTTTTGTGAATTTTCTCCCAAACAAAAATCTATGCCCCCAACTAGTGAAGTTATTTGATTGCAAACTAGACAAATTGTATAAGTGAAAACTAACTGATGCATATTTCAAATTCAATTCAAATCAATTTTTATTGTAAGTATGATGGACGATGAAAATAAAACTTGCTGTATTATCTTGATAAGTTTGTTCGCTCAATCACAGTCAATTTTGGATTTTGATTTGACTACAACCTTTAATTTTTAAAGGTTGTATCATCATAATTTCGATGTATCCGTTTTTACACACGATAGTAATTCAAAACCGTGTGCAAACGAGAATCGTGTCATGGGGCGCCGTGCGGGTGAAAATGAGACCGTATCGCCAATCGATGGGAAGCGGTGTTGAGTGCGTGGTACAAACGGGGCGTCCGTACGTAGGGCCTGGGCGTCGGCGACAGCGGCGCCACCAGCTGCCGCGCAAGCTGCGAGTTCAATAAGTTACTGACGGACTGCGCGCCGCCCGACATCTACACACCAGACAGAACCGTCACTCGAAACGTCGACACACTCACAGAGATGTCACTCGCCAAAACACATTACGCTTTACATTACAGACTTATAATGCTAATACGTCTACCTTAAGTGCGACGTACACTTAAAGATCATTTCAAACCTAATAGCGGCTCTGAAGTTCGCTTTTTCGCTACGTAGTACCCCACCCCTGCTGTCATATCAATTTGCTGATGCGAAGCGACTCACCTCGTGTTCCAAACCGCCATTATGTTTGAATATATCCGTACCTAAGAGTCGAGTCGGCGTCGAGGCAAAAGAGAGAATGGTACGGCTTATGTAGTTGCCACAACTCTATTAAGATCTTATAGGAAATCTCGCCGCGATGCCGATTCGACTTGGCAGCGAACGCGCGTACATACGTCTGTAGACGTCTTAATTGCACACTAAGTCTGTTGAAACTTTACAAAGTGATTTGCATCTGTAGACACTCTTAAATGGTCATTCACCAAACAATTTATCACCAAATTTTTATAAGAGTAGCAGACCCTAATTGGAAATATGAGCCCATAATATGGCCCGAAGCTCAAGCCACTAATATCTGGCGATAAATTGCCTAGTGTGGCTTCCAATATGCCATTGGTTTATGATGCCTATTTTCTCAGACCGTTACCAAATATCACAGCGTCACATTTCATTATTAGATAATATTAGGCGATAAATTTTGAATCCTTAACAATATATTGGTAGTTTGAGAAATAAAATTTTTAAGACTAATTTATATTTTGTTAGTTATTCTACAAACCATAAAAATTTAAACGCACTAAGGATGGTGTTCACTGTTTTGAACTTAGAAGTTTAACTTGTAAAAGCTATTCCTTAATCTAAGTAAAATTTAAAACTGAACATCAACCAACTAGTGTAATAAATAAGCATTATTTTCATTTACTCGACTATAGTATTGAATCTTACATGCTAGACATGCAAGCCAATGTTTAGACTGGCTATGAATGGATGGCAACTATTGACATTCCAGACTAAATTTCGTTCAGAAAAACAATTGTCATCTAGTATGTATTTCTAATTTTGACTACCTTGAAACAACTAGATTATAATTTAATTGGAACAAGAAGAACGAACAGTAACTATCCCTTAAACAGATTCATTTAATAAAATAAACAATAATTTAATAATATTCTAAACTAACTTATGATTCATGCTACACATAGTAAATTGAGGCAACTTTTTTATCCACGCATTATTCTTTTAATTTCAGTATAATTATGATTTTTAAAAGTTGAGTCAATTTAAAATCTAGCCTGGAAGCACTGTCGCTAATAAGAAAACATAACATAAGTTCAGTTCACGTTCGTCTTATGCATTTTTCACTGTGCTGATTCATGCTACACATAGTAAATTGAGGCAACTTTTTTATCCACGCATTATTCTTTTAATTTCAGTATAATTATGATTTTTAAAAGTTGAGTCAATTTAAAATCTAGCCTGGAAGCACTGTCGCTAATAAGAAAACATAACATAAGTTCAGTTCACGTTCGTCTTATGCATTTTTCACTGTGCTGATGCTTCCAGACTATAGTCGTGTCCTAACCAAAGCGATCAATCATGTTCGATTTCTTGAAGGCTTACTCTTGCTGACAGAAGATGCATCTTTCATGTGAACACGACGATGATATATTCGCGCGAACAAGCGCTTTGGTTAAGTCACGGGATATAAGGAACCTCAATTAGGCATAGTTGAAACAAAGACAAATATGAATAGTGTTATGTAGTAGTAGTTACCTCATGCGGCGGCTGCTGCGGCGAGATGGGCGGATGAGGCGGGTGCTGCGGGTGCTGCGGATGCGGCGGATGCTGCGGGTGCGGCGGGTGCGGGTGCTGCGGGTGCTGCGGGTGCGGCGCGCGGTAGTAGTCGGGGTAGGGCTGCGCGGGCGGCGGCGTGGCGGGCGCGGGCGCGGCGCCGCGGTACGCGCCGCCGTAGCCGTACTGCTGGTAGTCGCCGCCCGGCCCGCCCGGACCGCCCGGACCGCCCGGCCCGCCCGGCCCGCCCACCGACCCCACTGAGCCGCCTCGGTACCCTCTGCTGGGGGAACACACACTACTTAGCTACGAAAACCAATCCGCCTAACATTTTGCTAACTAGTTTAGGATCAGCTTCCAGTCAAACTGGATGCAGTTGGATACCAGTATTTTAGATGGAACGACTGCCTACCGGATTAAACTTTTCAATATCTACAAATGTCAGCCGGGACCAACGGCTTAGGGCGGATTTCTGAATTAAGTATTTTGAGTTAAGAACGTCTCAAACCATACTTAACTGCCAAATTTTGACAGGTTTTCAGGGCAAAGTAGAGTTTGAGTAATTCTCAACTTCGAATGCTTAAATCAGAAACCGAGGGTTAGTGTGGCGTGCTTTCAGAGTGCACGGAAAAGTCTCAGTATGTTAAGACGTTCGCCCATCCACAAACCGACTTCCGCAATCATTGCTTAACCTTAGGGATCGACTTATGCGGCTGTTATTACTTAGGCTTAGTTACGACAACATCAAGAAAATAGGAACAGTTTGTATTTAATAGCAGCTGTGCAGATTCTTATTTCAGATTCTCTAAAGAGTTTGTCAATCATTAAGTTTTTACATAAATTCTACTCAATTTATTCTAATACCATAACTTTTGTGTTGCAAATTGTAAATATAACTTGGTTTTAAACAAACAAGGTTTCAAAAACGCCGTGCTATCGAACGAGTGTAAACCAGGTCAAGTTGATTTTAATCTACGGAAACCGACTCAAACAATACGAGTATAAATTATAAGCGGCATATTTTTTTTATTTGAAAATAAATTATATTTAATTTAAGTAACGACTTTATTTATTTAATCTTCATGCAACTAAAGTTACAAAGGCGGACTTAATGCCTTAGGCATTCTCTACCAGTCGAACTAGAGTGGTGGATAGATATAATATAACAAACTTTAAGATATAGACAACAAACCTTTTCCTTACGGGACCCATGGCAATAACACACTACAATTAAACAATGATTACATGATTCGAATTTCACACACACGTCCGCACTGAGCTCTTTAAAATTTGCTACTGAACATGGGCCTTCCCCGATTGGCCGGTTGCTAGGAACAATCGGAATGCTAGGAATTCCCCGAGATAAAAATCCAAGCAATATCCATTGCAATAATGAATGATAAATATAAATATAATAATCAGTATGCTACGCTACGTGTAAAGATTGAATAACGCGGAAACGACAGACGAATTCGTAAAAGATTTTTTAAGTGTTTGTTTCTCTTGTGTATATGTCACCGAAAAATTGCAAACGCCGTAAGATTGTAAAATATTTCACGAGAATTTGTAAATTATTTTTTCTAAATAAGACAAGTTATGTTGAAAACTAATTATTTTAACTATATTTTCAAAATAAAATCGAGAGATTAGAAATGTAATAAAGATTTATTACAATCACACGGAGTTTGTGATTTTCCGGTGACATATCTTGTTCTAGTGCTTGAATGACCAACCAACCAATTTTAGCAAAATTGACTTTTTTATTTCAAAGTACCGCAACTAATTTCTAGTGTTTATTATTTTTAATTATTATTCAGATATATATAAAGAAATACTACGTGTTTATATTGCGTGAAAGATTTTAATAAACTTCTGATTATATCCGTTTAAAGTTTAAAAAAAAAATGTGTCTTGTAAAATTTGCTCACTGGTCGATTGGCCGCTCAAGCACTAGCTAGGTCAAGGATATACAATTCGTTATTATGTGTCTAATAACGAGGAAGAGGTAAAAACCTATGTTAAGTTGCTTAGAGTATTTTGCACTTTACAATATAGTTGTATTTCATGAGCTCACCTGTCGCCTTCGGGACCATAAGGAGGATAAACAGGCCTATTTGGCTGGTAAGGAGATCCATATTCATACCCGTAACCTTGTTGGTAACCTGTGAATCGAATTACACAATTATAAAAATGTTTTATAAGTGAAATATAAACACATATAGTGCCCAAAAGGAAATATAAATAGCTCATCGAGTTTTAGAATAAGTCCAGCTTTGCCTAGGGTTGCCAACTCTTGAAAGAACCAACTTGAATGTTTAACCATACTTGGGTAATAAGCCAAATATGGTTAGTAAAATATAGAAAAGATTTAAAAAAAAGAAATGTCACAAATATTTGTAAGACTTATTTTTTATATAGCTTACGAGAGGCCTATTTATTGTTTTTAAGCTGTTGATCCCCGCATTAACGCCGGCGTTCACGCGCCATTGTCTTACTATTGTGTCTCTAATTACGCACTCAAAAGGTTAAAACATAATCACAAAAGGCTTTACAAGAAATTCAAACTCGTGTCAACGTGTGGCGACTGAAACAGAACTACAACAGTGCAGCGCAGGAGTAAAAAAGGGTCTTTAGCATTGATTTATTTCTTGTTAATAAAAAATCAATTTTTATTTTCCAACGGGATGATGAATAATATTCCCAGAGTCTCCAGAGTATTACGGGAGTGTTAGCAACCCTTACTAAGACGGGTAAAGATTACATCAAAATAGTACCAAAACTTTTTTAAAAGTGCTATCATTTCTTTCAACTACTGTCTCTTTCTAAACCTCGATATGAATTATTTATTAACGGGCGAGTACTTTAAATATTTCAATTTCAAATATACATGCACATAAAGGCAATTATATACATATTAATATGATAAAATCATGCAGACTTTCAATATAATAGGACACACGATATAACAATACTAAATAAATAAATGATTTTTGTATATGCAAAATTATATAAATATGGCCATAAACAAGCTAAATTTACATAGTATAGGAAAATAAAAGAACACACAGACAAGACAGTGATTCAAAAATGTACAAAGGATCACTTGATACCGTCAATAAATCTCTTTTTCTTAGTCTGGAAATCCAGGTTTGCAACATCGATTAAATATTTTATTTTTGGCGAACTAATTACTGATTTTATAGAAAGTTTACTATGGATGCATTTTTATTGAACTACCAAAAAGTATGCAATTATAGAGAGACGAAAAGAATGAATGATAATATTAATATGGATTATTTCGATGTATTACCGGTATCATGCGAATGGACAAGGGTTAATTGTGACAAAAGTAATAACCATGGAGTAGAAAACAAATGGAGTGCTTACATAATTTCACTAGATTTTATTTATTACATACTGATCATAAAAAAGGATGATCTGAATTCCAGCTGAAGGTACATCTAAGAAGGCATTATTATTTCATTCTGAGAGAGATGGAGATTTACAGGACCACCCCTTTGATAGCAACACCCTTTTTTCACAACGAAACAACGATACTTATGCTGCGCGTTACTGTGTTATACCAACCCAACCAATGTCGACCAACGTTAGTTTTACGTTTCGAAAATATTGATCGTCGTCGGTGGTGTGATGGCGGTAACATTCTAACTCGGCATAATATAGCTTCAGTTTGAATGTAGAACGCCCGACTGCATTTTTTCTTTAACTGCAGTTTTAGACTTTTTTGTAGCCCTCAATTTGTTTAATACCCATATAGGTCGGAGATGTGCAAGTGTTAAGTACCTGGGGGTCTCCTGGGCCCCGGCGGCTCGTCGAACGGGTTGGAGGCGGCAAGGTTGTCGCCGCCCGGCCCGCCGCCTACAACCACACGTCTTTGTACCCACACGTACCCGAGAGGAACGGTAACACTCCGACAATCACGACATACTAACTACACGCATGGAGTGGATAGGAACAAATGCTTTTTGCAACAATGCTCAGTAAGGAACTCGCACAAATCGATACGTGGTTATTAAAGCTTAAATAAAATCCAACATTGTAACTTTTGGAATGATTACTTATTTCTTACGAAAACCACACGGTAACACAGCAGTCAAACGCAGTAACTGTTTTAAGCTATACAATTTTAGATGTGTGCTCTATTTCATCGTGTGCTGTATGTCGTGAGCATTCTGTATCTATTTATTGTGCTACCAAAGTGCTCGGTGTAACCTCGGTAGTCAAAACGTTAAACCAGAGAAGAATTGTTATAATGAATATGGATTATTCACAAAGATTAAATTCCTCTGAGATACGACAGTTACTCCCGATTTCTGAAAGCTTTTATACCCGACTGAAAGAAGGGCTATGTTTTTCGCGCGTAACTTGTTAAATTAATTTGTCAAAAAGAACAGCCCATGGGCCTTAATCTATTATTATCGATTCTTAACGACAATAATAGATTAAGGCCCATTAGCCTAAATTACAGTTCATAGAATGAGTACCAAACATATTTGAAATTTCGCTCTATTTCTGTGAATTTTTGGAACAAAATGATATTTCAAATATGTTTACCGTAAAATAACAAGTCGCAAGTTCAAATAGACATGATGACGAATTTCATCGGTGAAATTGAACTCAATAAACATATTTAAACCGTATTAAAAAAACCGTCAGTATCGTCTTGTTGAGTAATATCGACACTGACTGTTCTTGTACGCAATTTAGGTATGCTTATCGCGTTCAGTCTTTCAATTCTGTAACATCTCGCCGTGAACGTTTGGGTGAACTAAGTTTGAAGTGAACTGTCATTCATCTTGAAGATTGTCAGCTCCACTTAAGCTTAGTTTTCCCGTTGAGATTTTTACATAATAACACTGACCGTTTAATTATTGAAATTTGCTCTAAATGATCGTTGTCGATTGGGCTTTCAGAAACCGATTGTTAGAAGTTAGTGTTAAGCAGTTAGATTCATATGACAGGTTAGCAGCGGCCACTCGGAGACTGTTATCTAGTATAGTTAGTCGGCACAACAGAAACAAAAGAAGCGCGGCGCGGCGTGCGCGGTCTGCGTCGCACGCGGCCTGGCGCATGTACAGCGGGGCTAACGGGACAGCGGGAACACCGTCGACAGGGTATCTACAACTTTATTTTAATAATTTATTACTTTTGTTGTAACTTGATTATATCACAAACTTTTGTGTAATCGTATTCGTAAATGAAAATAGTCGTGTAATTACTCTTATAAGTTCGGAAAGTCCTCGGGAATTAATTTAATTTTTTCATTTTCTCACGATCGAAATAAAACGTCCAACTCAACCACATTTTGGTGAACTATAAATTTAAAATGTAGTTTCAGTAATTTTGAGTTCTTGGCAACGTGTTTGGTAGCAACACTTCATTCAGTATGAGTTTTTGTATTAAAGCTACGTCGACGGTGTTCGTGAGCGCCTATCAGTGCACGTCCGTGCGAGTGACGCGGTGCCACTACAGTCGGAGCTAGCGACTGTCTATTCACACTAGCAATCAAAAGGCCGTACCAACAACTCTTACATCCATGTAAAGCTCAAAATTCGCCCCTGGTAATGGTCAAGTAGTAACAAGAATCAAGAGAATCAAGATTTTTTGACACTGAGATTTAGGTGCTGTCTTTTGTGATGAAAGAGTGGAACTGAAAACTGAGTAAGAATCGCTTTTTTTAGTACATGGCATTGAATTCTATTTGTAGCCCAAAAATGGAGTTGGAGATAAGAGTCGTGAGTACAGCAAGAAATGAAGCGACATAGAGACAATGAGTGGCAGGTCCTGTAACGTAGGTAGTGGCGGAGGCAGTACCTTGCGCGTGGTTGGGTTGCGGCGGGTAGCCGGCGTACTGCGGCGCGTAGCCGTCCATGGGCGCGCCGCCCGCGCCCGCGCCGCCGCCCGCCGGGAACGACTCTTGCGAGTTTGATGACCCTGCTGGGGGAATCAACACCGATGTTATACCCGACGAATTTCATAATTAACTTTGCATCTTCCTTTTCATCGTCTTTCCCTTAACCAATTTTTTTTTTCTTCCATTCTGTCTTGTCACCGTTATGGCTATCATTGAAACCCTTTTCTTTCATACCAGTCCTCACACAAATCCAGCCATCACCCATAGTTACTTTGCATATCTATGACCTAGATATAAATCACTAGCAAATCATCCAGATAATGTGTTTTGGACAGGCATCGCCCATAGGATCAAAATGTTATCATAAAGACAAACCGTCGCGTCGACTGTATTAAATAAAACAAACCGTACTTGAAGTGACAAAAAATTGCAACTGATTGTCACATACAATCTTAATTAAATGTTTTCCTGTTACATGTACAGTTATTCAATGAACCGAGCCTTTTCCCAGACAAGTTAGGATCTCAAATGTTTTGCATATACATAAAATGATTGCCTGTCTGACATTCACAACCCAGTAACTGGGTAATACGATACCGCTTGACAAGACTGGTATCAGTTTTCTGATGACTACCCATAACAAGTTTTTAAGATGTTGAAATGAAAGTCGGGATAAATGGAGTGACCATCCATCCACGGACTAACTTTGGCAAGGGAAGTGTTACCTCGAAGTTCAATTCATGAAGCTATTATTATCATCTAGCCGTGAGCTTCACTACATGTACAGTCACGAAAGAATATTAACAGCAAGTGAATTTATCCGAACATACCTGTACTGGACGTGCTATTTGATTTGCCGCTCTTTTTCTTTGTAGAGGCTTCAACTTGGTTGATGATTGGCTGTGGGTCAATGCCACCGCGGTCGAAGTGGCACTCATATGCAAGCAAATTCTTCGTATAGTGCTTACGAAGCGTATACGCCGCGGAAGAGGAAGCACCGATGCCCAACAACCCCGCAATGTCCTTCCACGTCTTATTCTTCGTCACCTGCAAACACACATATTAAGTAAGCGTAAAACGAACAACTTAAGCAGTTCTAAAGTAAACAAATGAACACGAGGCGACAGTTAACTCGAACATAAAGTGTGAAGGTTTAGTGCTCAGTGGAAAAGGCGATAACTCGCGCGTGTTAACGAGTGGAAACCTGACCATGGCGGCGATTCTGTAATCGCGAGGCAAGCTGTCGCGGCGCGACACGTCCGGCGCGGGCGGCGAGGCGCGCCGCTGTGTCGCGCTCCAGCACTACTATGATAAAAATTTATTAACTATCGTTAAAGGCCCGCCGGTTTATGGCGCCTGTTCACATAAAGCGCGGTGCATGCACTAACATAAATCCTTGCTGAAGTCTATTAGTCTCAGTACTCTCAGTCGCATAGTACGCGGCGCCTCGGTTTTACTAGCACCGCTAAAGTGATACTCGAGAATACATGCTTACAAACGTTTAAACTGTAAAACCTAATTGAATTATACATACAGTTCGTCCTCTTTGTATTTATTTGTGTGACTTTTAGTGTTGTAAGGAAAATAGAATGCAATTTCAAATGCAAGATTGACGTTTATAGTGAGTTTGAGTAATTAGGGGAAAAGTTACGTAAACCTGGGAGTTAGCGGAGGACAGTAAAACGTGTAATGACTGTGCGTCGATCATCTTTACTCGTAACAATTACCAGCTAAGTTTAAATCAAGTTGCACTTGCATTTTTTTTTTCAACAATTTTCCTTTTCTATTCGTACCCCTTTCCTGCAAAGTTCGTTGTGATATTTCATTATTCAACTTATTACCAAAGGTGTTGATTTATGTGGTGACCCGGTTTTTTAGTGAGCGTTGATGAATCTATTCTAAAACAATTCTAAATATGGAAGTCGTGTCTACATTGTGCCACTTACTCTCTTGTTACAATATTTAAATCAACCAAATGGTAAAAGTTGTTTAGACTTATGAAATTTGGCTATAAAACACCGGATTAATAAATCTGAAGTGGCTTTATGTTTGAAATGTCAGTGAAAATGTATTTTTAAATAAGAATATAAATTATTTTTATTATACTAAGAAACGTCTAATCTCATTTATGACATGAGACCGGTAACTAGTCAGTAACATAATAATGCATTTCCTTCTGCTGTCCCTGGCAACTTTCGCGTCAAAACTGGTACCAGGGACGTGCGAGAAATAAAGTAAATAAGCCCGGCTTGCTTTTATGTGAAAATACATAACACCTAAATCATGGAACAAAAAAAATGAATTAAATAAAATAAAAATCAAAACTTTAAACTTTGAGCGTAATTGAAGATTCATTCTTAGATAAGACACGCTGATGCCACTATGCAACTTAATGCAACGTTGCCACTCAGCACGTTAACGTAAAAATGATTCGCGATCTCCCATCTCGCTCTAACCGAAAGGCTTCGTATTTGGCTTAATCTGCCATCTCATTTTTCCCTATAAAAACAAAAATGTGAGTATTTGATACTGTGTGCAAGTATTCATCGAAAATTTTTCTCATAAAAATAAGCTTGGCTTTTGATTTCTCATCAATGAATTACGAGGCGCCCTCTATGACGCGTAAAAAGTTGAGCAAACTATAAATTAGTTCACGTTTGCTTTGAGCGGTTACGGAGCGAAGAACGAAAAGCTATGGCTGTTTAATTATATTACATATCAATATCGAAAACAAATGATGGTTGATTTCTGCAATCTTTTGTGCGCCATTTAATGGATTTAGAAGTAGCCAGCTATAATAGAATGTTGTGAGCGAGCAAGAGTTGCCAAAAAATATCAATAGATGGCTCTTATATAGTTTACGTCATTTATGATACAGGTATGATGTTTACATAATTTCTATCTAATTATTAACAAATAAAAATGTAGCAATTAAAATCAGCATTACTGCAAGAAATTTTGCACTGATGATACGTGACGGCGGATTATAGCGCGAATTTTTTTTTATTCGGAATATTAGGTAAGTGAGTAGTACTGTAGATAAGTCAAGGTTCCTTGGCTTGCCCCCTATAGAGGTATCTGGCACGCCACTGACAGGCAGCTGATGCTTTTTCGATGTCGAATGGTTCTTTACTATCATTATTCAGTTAATCATGAATATTTGCAGACACCAAATAGGGCGTAGACTTATTGATTCCAAATGAGTGCTGAAATTCACACTTAGGTCGACCTGCGGGCGTAGTTTGAATTTTATAACGTACTCGATCGCGCTAAAGTAAACATTAATTTGTACTAAAACCTGAATAAACGCCGAGTAGCGACACTAATGGAAAACCTTCTCTTTTTCATACAATTTCACATAAGCGAACATTTACATTAACGCGATCGAGTATGTTAAAAAATTCGCACTCTGACTTGTGTATTAAACACGCCACTCGTGCACCCCTACATAGTTTACACGTTTGATAGGCAAGTTAGCTTAGAGTTCTGGACTCGATTGCCAGGTAAGTTTACTTCCGATAGTTTCAAGAATTCCACACTGCACAAGAAGAGCAGTACTGTTACAATTGGTGGTGCTGAGTCATCATTCCGGCAGCTGTGCAGCAGTATACCTACCTCGACGAAGCCGCCACGGTCGCGCACGAGCAGGTAGAGGCGGTAGAGGTCGAGCGGCTGCTTGGAGATGGTGGGGCAGGCGGCGATGGGCGTGCGGCGCTCGTCCATGAAGGCCAGCAGGCGCTCCACCCAGCCGCGCCGCTCGGGCGCGTCGTCCATCTCGTACAGCTTGCTATAGTGTACATACCTCGACGAAGCCGCCACGGTCGCGCACGAGCAGGTAGAGGCGGTAGAGGTCGAGCGGCTGCTTGGAGATGGTGGGGCAGGCGGCGATGGGCGTGCGGCGCTCGTCCATGAAGGCCAGCAGGCGCTCCACCCAGCCGCGCCGCTCGGGCGCGTCGTCCATCTCGTACAGCTTGCTATAGTGTACATACCTCGACGAAGCCGCCACGGTCGCGCACGAGCAGGTAGAGGCGGTAGAGGTCGAGCGGCTGCTTGGAGATGGTGGGGCAGGCGGCGATGGGCGTGCGGCGCTCGTCCATGAAGGCCAGCAGGCGCTCCACCCAGCCGCGCCGCTCGGGCGCGTCGTCCATCTCGTACAGCTTGCTATAGTGTACATACCTCGACGAAGCCGCCACGGTCGCGCACGAGCAGGTAGAGGCGGTAGAGGTCGAGCGGCTGCTTGGAGATGGTGGGGCAGGCGGCGATGGGCGTGCGGCGCTCGTCCATGAAGGCCAGCAGGCGCTCCACCCAGCCGCGCCGCTCGGGCGCGTCGTCCATCTCGTACAGCTTGCTATAGTGTACATACCTCGACGAAGCCGCCACGGTCGCGCACGAGCAGGTAGAGGCGGTAGAGGTCGAGCGGCTGCTTGGAGATGGTGGGGCAGGCGGCGATGGGCGTGCGGCGCTCGTCCATGAAGGCCAGCAGGCGCTCCACCCAGCCGCGCCGCTCGGGCGCGTCGTCCATCTCGTACAGCTTGCTATAGTGTACATACCTCGACGAAGCCGCCACGGTCGCGCACGAGCAGGTAGAGGCGGTAGAGGTCGAGCGGCTGCTTGGAGATGGTGGGGCAGGCGGCGATGGGCGTGCGGCGCTCGTCCATGAAGGCCAGCAGGCGCTCCACCCAGCCGCGCCGCTCGGGCGCGTCGTCCATCTCGTACAGCTTGCTATAGTGTACATACCTCGACGAAGCCGCCACGGTCGCGCACGAGCAGGTAGAGGCGGTAGAGGTCGAGCGGCTGCTTGGAGATGGTGGGGCAGGCGGCGATGGGCGTGCGGCGCTCGTCCATGAAGGCCAGCAGGCGCTCCACCCAGCCGCGCCGCTCGGGCGCGTCGTCCATCTCGTACAGCTTGCCCAGCGAGTCCGACTTCTGGCGCAGAGACACACTCATCACACACCCGACCCGAGGCGAACCCATACAACGTACTCATTACCGCAAGCTCTACTCACCCTAAGGCCGCGGTTGTACCGGTAAGGCAACTACTTTATAGACAGTGGTACACGGAAAGGCGGCGATATACATACTTGTAGCTCGCATAAAAGTATGCAAGTAGCTTGAATGCCAGTGTGCCATAAAGGGCCTATTACACTACTCGATATTCAGACAGTCGATGTCGCGTAGTGTAATAAGGGTTAGACCGGTCTTACTCGGAACAAAAAATAAGACTGTAAAAAATAGAATTTATCTGAATATCGTGTGCTGAATATCGCGTAGTGTAATAGGCCCTTAACTTGATCGGTGGTCTTCACAATGGCAAGCTACTTGCACACTGTACATGACATGTATCGCCGCCTGAACGCAGACCATATTATAATCGCGTCGCAAACACGTCACCAGTGCTACCGCGGCCACATGCTATTATAACTACAGTGGTGAGTTGTCAAGGTTACCATTTTGTGAGCATCTTTAGTAGACAAAAATGATTTTGGCTTAATTTTTTTTTTTTTACTTTAAGATCTGTTTGACTGAAAGTCTGATTTAATTTTAATGTTATGTTTTAATACCTGTTTTCTCGATGCTCCACAATAACTGATAGTGGTAGATTATGTTTACAAAATACGAGTATGAGTATGTCGTATGGGTCGAAATTTTCAGGCCAGTCTACATTGTATTGAAACTAAGCACCAGTTTTTATAGCTGTTACTACACTTTCATTTTTTTCAATTAATTGAACATTTCTTTTAACAAAAAAAAATCGTTCTATACTAAAACGAGTGCTTAGTTTTTCATTTCTAGCAAATACATCTAAGTATAATAGAGTATAGTCTTATTTTACGCAGAGTATTTTTGTATAAAGAATGAGCTATTTTCACGGCAATCAAGTTCAAGCGTTTTAGGTTGATAGTGTATGTGTTACCGGGCCTGACGAAGACTCGCCTATTCGTCGCCTTGAATTTTCAGCCTAGAATAAAAAAATCCACTAATATAAATTTTATGTTCAACAAACTACTTTCGTCAGCCCCGTTCGTTTGGAAAAACTCCTTATGATTTATGAATTGACCAAAAAAAAAAAAATACGAGAGAAGAGATAGAAAAATAAATTAAAAATTAAGTAAAATGATTATAAAATAAGGAGTTTTTACGAAATTGCATTCCAATACTAACCCTTTTCAATAAACTACATCAAGCTAGTACATAGTTTACGAAACGGGGACTTTGAGTATTTTCATGCAATCGATGCACAGTGCAGATCTAAATATAAATCCAACAGGCTTCAGATGTCATGCTGTTCACAAGTGGCTACAGTATACAGTCGGCAAGGACACGGAGATTCATTCAAATCTAAAAATATGTAAGAAAAAGCTACATAAAGTGTAATTTAGAACCAACAGAACCTTTTGTTGTGTAAAGTGTTTGAGAGTATTAAAACATTTCTCAGTTGGAAAAGTTCCTAAATTGTTTCTTGAAGCGAGTCCACAACCATAAAGAAAAATCGTAGCAGAAAGCGAAACAAAGTGAATAACTAAAGGATTTCTCAAGCTTCAAGCTAAAAGTTGCCGTTCAAAGTTGTAACTGAAAGAAATATGTACATAGTCAGACAATGTTATGCATTAAAAGGCAATGCATTTTGTATTATGCAGATAGAGACTGACTAACATGCAATCTTAACACGGTATTAAGTGAAAATATTAATCGTATCGAGCACTACTCATGCTTATGATCTTTAACTTGATATAAACCTTTGATCTGTAGGACTCCGGCGCAATGTGACTGTTAAATACCTGAAATACATGATAAAATGCAATGCCTCCCTTTCGCTTACACACAGCTCATGTTAGGACAGAACAAGACAGTGGAAATGTATGAGACAAACCTACTAACTTAAACAGCCGCTGATGTGGCTCTTAACAGAAAAGAAACAAAAAATTATGTTGGGCATCCGAATGTTGATCACACAAATAAGTTGAGGGTACCAATGCCTCACATAGTATAATGCAAATCTTCATGGTTTTCGTGTGATCGACACCCGTGACAAGTGAGGTTCGATATGGATTTCCACATAAATGCAATAATTATGTGAATAGTAAAAAATACAAAAAGATTTTTAAAACAATTTTCATTCATCTTATTTTTTTGTTCTCGTAACCTGTACGTTTATTTGCTTTGCAAATTGGGTTCATATTTTAATTTAATGTTATTCGTCTTTCTTAACTCTCTTGCCAAATCTTGCTATCGTAAAAACGACTACTTGAACTCTATTTTTTGTTTGGTTTACGAAAACAAAAACGTCCTTCAGACAGTTGCCATCAGAAAACTGGCTAAGGGACTAGGTATTAGGGCTTTTAATCACACATCCATTCGCAAGTCTAACTAAAAGCCGAAATCCTTTGTGACACAAGATTGGAGTTTAAGTCTGAATCAGCTAAAAGAACAGAATAGACGAAGAGTGGTACTACTTGACATTTATATCTGTGGGACTCGCCTTATTTTGGCTACGTTGGGTCCTTACCAATCGCGATTTTTTAGTTCTTTATAAGGCTTTATTGTTAGATCAAAATGAGATTAATCTACGTTGCACGTGATTCGGTCTTATTGTGTTCTCGTCGCAATCTTGCACTAATTTTGCCAGTTGTGCGACGTTGAAGGTATAATTTTTAGCCAAAGCACGTGCTAAGTATAATTTAAATCTCAATCTCAATGTTGATGGGGTAGCCACTGTAGCCAGGTCTGACGAGTTCCACAGATGTGTCAGTGTGGTGTGACAGTTGTCAGGTGTGGTCTGTGTGTGAGTGCGGTGTGGCGAGACTCACGGGACTAGAGGGCGGGCGCGGCCACGAGGAGGGCGAGGCGTCGTAGTCTTGTTCGTGCAGCGACGAGTGCGAGCCCCCGCCGGGCGAGGGCGAGGGCGCGGCGCTGCCGGGCCCGTACTCCTTGCGGGACCCGCCCTTGCTGGAGCCCGACCCCCCGCCGCATGTTTCTTCTCCTGATGCTGTAACAATGCGTACTGCTGAATTAGTTCACTGTCAACTCAACAAAAGGAATTGCTTTTGGTCGAGTTAAAGACAGCAGCAGATATATTTGTTAGGCTGCGTTCCCACCATCGAGGATGCAAGCAAGTTTAATTACATTGTAGGACACAATCGAATGCTTGATCACATTATATCTAGATAGCCAGTAATAAGGCTATATCTAAAGCTTCTTTATAATTCTTAAAAAGTAGCGTTAAAGATAGCCTGTGATAGTGCACTATTTTGTAATTTTTGGAAAGCTAGAAATGCTGATTTAGGTGAATCATCAGCAAGATGGATAAATGACCTGGTGAAGTTTATGGTATGCAGCTGAATGCGAGAAACGCAAGGTAAGTCGTTGGAAGGAAGTCCAGCCAGCCAGCAGTGGACATCTCTCTACGACTAGTTTTCTTACCTGCAGATGCATTACTAAGCGTGCTCTGCTGGCTGCCTTCGTCGAGTGGCGCGCCGTCAGGGCCGGTGGTGACGAGCGCGGTGGCGGGCGCGGCCGGCCCGTTGTCGTGCGGCTCGGCGGGCGCCGTGGGCGGCGGCATGGCGCCCTCGGGGGCTCCCGGGGTGCCCGGCCCGCCGGGGCCCGGCGGACCCATGTGCCGCGGTTGCTGCTGAAACAGCGCGGACGCTCGATTAGATATCATCTAGACAAAGTAAATGTAGTGTCACCAGATAAAGTTGCAAAGAATTTTGATCCGCTTGTGTTTAGCATCATGCATTGAGGGTAGATCGCCTGTTGCTATTAGTTTACTGTGAGTCTAGTATCGGTACCTTCATAGGAGGGTAGTGCTGTGGTGGATGCGGTGGCGGCGGCGGGCGATACCCGTACGGGTAGGGATGATGGTTGCGCGGCGGGTAGCCGTAGGGCTGCGGCGGAGGGTAGTGCGGCGGCTTGTAGCCGGGGTGGTGCGGGTAGGGCTGCGCCACCATAGCGCCAGGAGGCGGCCCGCCGCCGGGCGAGGGCGCACCCGCACCGGGCCCCGGCCGCGCCGTCGGCCCGCTGCCATCCGACAGCGATGACGACGTTCGCGGCGGCATCGCTACGTTCTGCGTGCCTGAAATTAAGCAATAAAGTTATTACTATTTGTTCTGAAACTGGTATAAAGTACACAAAGTCGTGAAATCGTACTTCAAAACACCGCAGATTACTTGCTCTAGTAACGAGTAAACAACATTCACTAGTCATAACTCCGAAACTAACGTCGCGCTGGTTAATACCACAAATCCAAGTTGAGTGTCAAGTGTACCAATTAAATAGTATACGAGAGTGCAATCGACAAACATTGGCGAATATCGGTTTTGTGATCGGTCGTGGAGCCGGGCGACGGGGCTCGCACACACAATTTGAATAATACAGTTAACGAGGGCTCGCCTAAGCCAACCGAGCATCAATCGAGGGCGGAGAGACGCATCCGATCACTTTCGTTTTCTGTCGGCACGTGAGCAGAATGCGCCGCTAGCCTGCGAATTCTCGCTGCACTTTATTGCATCCGTATATGTGCATACGACATGCACGCAACGCATTGACCGAGGCCGAGATACGAGCGGCAGTGATTTGCGACGACGAAAGTGGTATTGCAGCTTTTATGTAGGTCGATTTGGAGTCGGTTATGTTAGTGTTACGTGAGAGCGACTACTGACTATTACACAGTTAATATACATTTGCAATTACGTCGGTGCAATGGCGAAAACAGTGCGCAAGCTAAAGCGGTGCGCGATAAAGCTTTTCAGTGCACATTTGAAATGCGCCCTTTACGATGTTTTTTATGAATAAAGATAACCACGTGCGAGGGTCGTCACTATAATCTCATCAGCGGGCTATTATCGGGCCATTATATTGTGTCGGCGCGATCAGACGGCCGGCAGACGGCGAGGCGCCGGTGAATCATAGATAACAGCGCTGTGCCATACGCGCCCACCTATATATCTATTTGTTTACGGCGACCTTTAATGAGTGTAGCGCCACGGTAATGGGGTCGTCCCGACTCGACTCACATCCGACCAATGTCTCGTAAAAATAGCACGCGTCCTATTTTGAAATGTGTAATAAAGATAGCACGCAGCCGTGTGAGTGACGTCACAAATCTCCTCTTTTACTTATCTTTTACTAATGATCCTAAGCCTTAGCCTTGTTTGTAAACAACATCTGACTAGCAGCTAATTGCTTTGGCCAACTGTTATCAATTGGACGAAATGCCGCGTAATCTCCATTGTTTGTTTGTAGACAGTTGCAATCTTCAGCATACGAGTGCATTGTTGTCACGTCACAACAACAGTGTCTGTAGACACTGAGTATGACGCGAGGATTAAAGACAGAGCCTATATACAGATAATGTGACAATCCATGACGATATCTTCATTCGAAAACGTTTTAGTTAATCACTTGTTCTTTTGTCTATATCACAGGCATAGTAACAAAATCACAGTTTATATGTGTGGTGTAAAGTGTAAGTGGGCAATATATAAATCAAATCAAAAAGTTTTGCATCGGTCTTTTAGATAGTCGTTAGGCCCAGAAACAAATGAAGGAAACAGCTGGACTCCTTCCACTGGGCCAGAACCGCAGAAAAACGTGTAAATCGGGGAGATGACAGAGAGAACTTTGTTTGCAGTGGGCCTTACAGGCTCACAACAATAATCGTTTTGGTTATTTGCTTCGTTTCAGTAGATCATTATCGCCAGTCGACCACTAGTTACTTAAAGACACAGTCAAAGCAAGCGTGCACAAATGTTCTCAAAGCAATAAGTCTTGTGGTCTGATTAAGCAACGCAGCAAGTCGGACTCGAACCAGCTCTGTCAAGGGCACCGCCCGTCACCGAGCGACCGCGTGCGTAACGCACAACGCCGAGGTCTTTACTTTCCCATCCGACAATACCGCCACCGTTGCACGTGCAACTCGGTGCAAGGTTTCTGTTCATGTTATTTTGAAGTTTGAACATGTCTTGGAGAGAAAAGAAACTGTCACAATTTATTCGGTACAGGTGTTTCAGTAAATTGGTGTATAGTCAAAACAGCAGGGCCCTTACCATGACGTGTTAACATGTCAAGCGTCCGAGTAAGAAAGAGATATAGAACTACTATACACCCTATGTAGCTCCATCGCTTTAACAGTTCAGGGTATAACTAGAAAGTTCGGGGAGGAGGGGGCCTTCCCCCTGGCACCACTCCCATGAAAAAGTAACTTACTGTTTCCGAGAAAAACGATCTTTTGTAACCTAACATCAAAACACTCAAAAATTGCTTAAAAGGCGTAGGCGACGGAGCGGAGTATTTATGGGTGGTTTAAAAAAAAAATTCCCACGAAGGAGGTAGCGGAGTCTGTGTTCGCTCGGTCACTACAACCCCCTTCTAACCTAACCTGTACGAGTCGAGATGCTCCATGTCCGTCTCTTCTCTACAGATATTCATAAACATAACAAACTTATAACTTTGTGATTTATCATGATACAGTTATGAAATTTTGTACATAGATTCTTTACATAAAAATTTACGAGATACGTGTTTCGGATCATTCATGTTTACACGATTAATATTATAAAACGGATAACATTGACACAAAACACAAATGTCATCTTTTTTTTACGTTCCGTTTAACCGATTTTGTACGATATTTTATACTACAGATAATATATTGAAAGTATTGTGACAGCTTTAGTAATAAAAACACTCGTTTTAACGTTCCGTTTTCCCTTTTATCGAATTTGGGTTAGAAATTTATTTTGTGAATTTCTCGAAAAATATGCATTATCTTTTAATAAGAGTGGTAGCGTTATAATTAAGGACCCAAGCCCTACTAGCTTTGACCCTTTTTAGTCCCCAACTCCTGCCACACGATACTAAAGTCAAGCCGGAAGGTACTGATAGACAGAAATAGACTGATAGTTTTAGAAATGACTTATTTTTCACAAATGAATGTCTGGAAGTTTTTGTTGGGGTTATTAGGTGGACACCAAAGTAAACACGGTTTTAAGGATTTGAATAATAACTTTTTATTAATCCTTTACTTTATATTGAGAGAGACGTGTGCTTCTAAGCAAGGCTAAAGGAATACAGTAACTGTAACCATACTAGGGATTTCAGTCAAGTGCTGACAAGGGGCTCAGACCAATTAAATACAATATTTATTGGTTAGAAAGAGAAAGACCATAGTGTTGAAGTAGGATAGATTTGTTTTTGTTATATTCCAACAGTTTTGACGTCGTAGATAAAACAGTTAAATATTATATTATTCTCCTTTTAAAGACATGCTGATAATATGAACTTGCAGATAACAAGTCCACCTGTTCCTTCAGCTCGAAATACCTTAATACATAGAGATAACACAGCATGCATCAAAGTCAAGTGTCAGGTACGAAGGGCTTGCAAGGTGCGGAAAGCGCGGTCATAGCTACCAACACATTCCGCGCATACGATCAAGCGCGCCCACGTTACTGCATATAGGGCTACCGAATGATCGGAATCGAAATGGATTGTCGGTAGAAAGCGCGGAACGTGCCTTTCTGATCTCTTTTTCTCATATAGGGAATATATCGGAATCAGAGGAGAAAGCCAACGGGTAGGAGTAGTTTGTAAGCAGTGGTTCCACAGAGTACCATGGTGAAGCAAGTGAATAGAGTACTCATGTGTTCACTCCTCCACCGAGCCACCCTAACTCGACTTAGTTAGAACACGTGCTAAAGATACACTTCTGTGTTTTTGTGAGCTATCTCCAACTTTGGTCAGTGAATGTAGCTACTCTGGCAGTTATTGCGTTTCATGATGAGCATATTATATTAATTTTTATTGATTGAATTTAAATATTTACAATTTTATTTTGTCTAATTGTATATAAATAATTTCAAATGAATAAAATTTAATTATTTGCATTAATTTTATAATATGATTTAGCTTAATTGATTTTATTTTTACAAACGTATGATTTTAATTGTGACTGCTTTGATTTTTTTTATATTTGTTTACGAGTCAATGTTACTTGCAATAAATAAATTATTAATATTAATATTCCCCGGTACAATATTTACTTGTACGATTTGACACTCGTCCAAAAGACCTTACTTATGTCATTCTTAAGATATTACCATGAAACTAATGCTGAATTTGTAGTTTTGATAACAAGATAATTAATGTTGGTTTTCAAGCAATATCAGAAAATGTTTGACAGTGTAAAATACAGTATCTTTTCGTTAATATAAGCTACATAAACGTTGCGTCAAGAGCTCACAATTTACACCAAGTGTCTAAACTGACAGACTCGCAACGTGGTCGTTCAAAAGTGGTATGACATGAGTATTTGTACTGAGAGAATTCATAGTCACGCAGCCACGACGCTATTAGCAACACGATCCTTGTATTCTATCTGTCTGTACATATGGATTCATAACTCTATTGGTTTTTATTTTTCTATGTTCTGTAATATATCAGTATTTCGCGATATATTAACGAGATAGTGTGATAGTCATATTTCCTGATCAATAAATAATTATGTCTAATTAAATAGAAACTAATACTTTTGAATTAGCAAACAGGAATGCTTCCCAATATAAACTACTCAAAACAAAATAGGGCCCATCACGATTTGTTTACAAAAAGTGCTGACATGTTACTTCGAACTTATTTATCAAGTTCAAGTGTTTTACCATAAAATTTTGATGTTTATGAGTTCTTATCATTCTTTTGAACAACATTTTTTTTCATTTTTACCCTCAAGTGGCGAGATAAAAACAAACAAATCGCTTACCATCAGATGAGATAGTGGTCAAACGCGAGCCTATCAATAATAATAAAACAAAAAAAAATAAGTTAAAATCACCATAAGCACAATTCGCTATTCAGTTGTGTTCCAACTATCGTTACAGGCGCTTCCTGGTTTGGTTTAACTGTTTTTTAATTGAGTCATTAGAGCGAATTGTAATGCCACGTATTCGGCACCATATGAGCATGGAAACTGCTTCAAGAGCAGTGGTATTGCTGCAAGAGGGATAGTCCCAGCAAGCAGTAGCATTACGACTAGGAATATCGCGGCTAGCTGTCAGGAATGTGTGGGAACGCTACCAGGAGACTGGCAGTGTTGTTAGAAGACGTAGATCAGGGAGAACGCGATCCACAACTGTTCAAGAAGATCGATATCTTTGTTTAACTGCCCTTCGAGAGCGCACCGTTACTGCCCGTACTTTACAAAACCGAATACGACAAGCCACTTGTACACGGGTAAGCGACCAAACGATTCGCAACAGACTCCATGAAGATGAGACGATGAGCCCTCGAAGTTTAATGCGAACAACACGCATTTGTTCGCATTAAACTTCGAGGGCTCATCGTGCAGCTCGTTTAAGGTTCGCACGCGAACATTTGGACTGGAGTATGGACAATGGAGGAGGGAGAGGAGAACTGTACTCTTCACAGATGAGAGTAAAGTTAAGTTTCATGACGACAGAAGCGTACGAGTGTGAGTACGAGAGAGTACGAGAAGATAAGGTGAACGTTTTACCGACCCACGAGACTGATCGGTTTGGGGGGCCCAGTGTTATGGCACAGTATAGATATATGGATCAGTACGGAAACTACCTACAAATGTTCGAAATGGCTCACTCACACAAACATACGCATCGACGAGACTCCTAAGCGGCATTCGCTACTGACAGGACCGCGAGAAACGCTTAGGAGTCTCGTCGATGCGTATGTTTGTGTGAGTGTGCCGTTTCGAATATTTGTAGGTAGTTTCCGTACTGTTCCATATATCTATACTGTGGTTATGGTGTGGGGTGTAATAAGCTTAATGAGTAAAACAGAGTTGGAAATTCTGAACGAGGGTACTGTAACTGCTGCCAGCTACGTCGAGCGTGTGGTCCGGCCTCATATCATTCCCTATTCACAACGAGTGGGCAACAATTTCATCCTTATGCAAGATAATGCTCGCGCGCATATGGCTCGCCTAACCCAGAGGGCACTATCTGACGCCAATATCTCTGTTTTACCATGGCCGGCAATGAGCCCCGATCTCAACCCAATCGAACATTTAATTGAAAGTGTCCCAAACAGACTCAGAGAGTGCGTACGTAACGTAACCGAGGAGGACCCACCCGGTACCAAAGATACCCCTGTGTAACCAAACATATTCATTTAAGTAAAAAAAAAAAACAAAATTATCAAGATCGCTTTTTTAGGGTTAATTTTAATTTTTCATTTTTATGTTTATTTTCAAAGAATTTTTTTTTTTTTCAATGTTCGGTTGGTTAGGCAATTAATGACACTACCCATTAAGAAAAATATTTTATCAGTTTTAATTTTCGATGATAAAAACGTAGTGGTTAAAGCCCTTTTTTGTTTTGACTAGTTTATATAGGATGTCCCAAAATTAACGCAAGATTTTAATTAAATAAAAAACACCGTTTTTTTTTATTGTGTTATCAACACTTTACTGCACAAATGGCGGCAAATCCAAATCTTGCGTTAATTTTGGGACATCCGGGCATCCTTTAGTTTATGATTCAATAAAAAAAATCACAATCTGAAGACAAAAACTGTGTTTTCTATTTAATTCATTAAACCCCAAGCGAACGCAGGCCTTCGCTCTCTCATTGTCTTTCTATTGTGTCTCTAATTACGATATTTGAAATACAAATTAAAGATATATACATATACATTCAAATCTTGCGTTAATTTTGGGACACCCGATATAGTATATATTTAATATAAATGACTGGGTACATGTAGTATATGTGTTAACAGCAAGGAGTATAAACAGAACATAGACAATAGCGTTAACAAGCGGCCTAGTTGAGACAAACGGTGGCGTCGGAGCGACGGCGCTGTTTGTCGACCCATTTAACTTGATCACCACTAACACACTCGCCGTCCCCACACACCACATGATATATAACTCTGATTTATCTTACAATTTACACATTTCTACACTTTACATTTAACATTGAGCTATGCTGAACACTGCAACAACTGCATACTAAAATATTTTGTTACGTCACCTCGGAAATCCCTAAATGAAAAAGCATACATGAAAACAATAACGTATTTTAAACCGTGTTTAGCAATTTCATACGTACGGTTGAATAAGTTTTATTTATTAAATATCGAGAACCGAGGAAAATTGCGACAATGGCTATATAACAAACAAAACAAATCAAATGAAACCTTTACAAGTGTTTCATTGACAAATTAAATCTCGTTTTCCTTTTCAATCTTACAACAATCTCGGGGAGAGGGACCGAAAACAGGGTGGTTGTTACGTCTGCGAGGTAAGTACATCTGGTTATCGGGCGTGGGGGGGTAGGTGGGTACACTTGTACACTTAGTGAATGTGTATAGTATAGTATAGAGTGAGCCGGCCAAGCCTGGCCGAGTTTAGGGAAAGAATGTCCGCACCATTAGCCAAGGGGGCAGACGGAACGGGGTGAATGGGCTGTCGAACCCTCCGTCGACCTTGACTCGCCCAGATTTATCACTTTTCCGGGGTAATCTGAATACAATTAGGCGATGGGCAGCCAACGGGCGGGACCGCAGACACGCAACAGGTTCCCGTTACAGGAGTCATATTCTTTTACAAGTTTTTTTTGCGCTCCTTCCGTTACTCGGGACCGCAATGTATTCAAATCTGAAGTTTCCAAGTTGGACAAGAATAATGAGAATCATGTTTACATTGAACGGTACTTATGCTTTGCGAAACAAACCTGTAAGTACGTACTTTTAATTAATATCAATGCTAGTTGGACGATGTAGTCTGAACTTGTAGACTACCTAGACAGCTGGTCATAAAAGAATTTACTTAGGAGATTATTTGACATTGATTCTAAACGAATATTTGCTGGATTGAATTGCTTATTTTTTAAAGATATCGCACAAGTTCGTCCTACCTAATATTACAAATATGAAAGTAACTCTGTCTGTCAGTAACGAAACTACTGAACAGATTTTCATGAAATTTGGTACGGAGTAAGCTTGAACCCCAAGGAAGGACATTGAGTACTTTTTACCTGACTTCCCGACTCTTCGAATTCGCGTCCGCAATAATATTTTTTTTATTGTTGATAGGCTCGCACTTGTAGTCAAGTGCGAGCCTATCATAAATAAAAAAAATATAATAAAATTTAATAGATAGTAGTCTATCTCACCAGATGGAAAGCGACGATGTGGTTGAGGATGGATCACGCTTGCCTAGAAGAAACATATTCACTCTTGACTTAAAAATCCACAGGTTGTATCAGAAAATACAGACTCCGGCAGTGAATTCCATTTTGCACAATGAATGCGTTCCCATAACGTTTTGTGCGTATGGATAGGATGCCCACCATGTCCCGGTGGCGCGTCGCCGTACGACTGGTGGTCCGATGATGGAATGAGCTTGGCGGAATTAGGTTATGCAATTCCGACGTACACTCCTCGAAATGCAACCTATAGAAAACTGACAGGCTAGTAACTCAGCGTCGATGCTCAAGACGGCTGAATCCTCTTGGCTGGCTTCTCAACATTTACATGAACGACATAGTGGGCAAAAGGTAATATAAAATAAATTGTCTGTGAGAGCGATAGGTGGAAGATGGTAGAAAGAACACCATAAATAATAATAACGACCACGTCATTCGTTGCACATAAAAAAAAACAGTATTCAAAACAAACCACGAAGGATCGTTTACGTGAAAACGATCAAAACAAACATTATGGCAGGATCGGGGCAAAAAGCGTTTTGTTTTACCTGTTTTTTTTTTCAGAAGTTCGAGTTCGTTGGCCTTGTCAAGGACGTGCAAGCACGTGGCGGTACATAGAGGCATTGCAGTTAACCGTCAAATACCCGACCCTCATAGCTCTACATGTGTGAGGGTGAATACTTAATGCATACAATCAAACACAGATCACTTCCCAACTTAGTAACGAGCGATAAAATACGATAACACAACTGCATTATGAAAGCGTATTAATTAGGATTACGTAAAGGTTTCATAACGTAAGTTATTAATTGTTGTTATGACACATTGGCAGGTAATATGCAAATCAATTGTTTATCATGTATTTTAATTGTTTTAGGTAAGTAGGTACATAGTTTTTCCTGATCATGGACTCATGGTTATCGGCACGTGGTCTAAATCTAAATATAAAATACTTAAATCAACAATGTCAAGTCAATAACTGATTGTTTCAGCTTTAAAACGATTGCAATAATAAGAACAGGATGGAGTTCAAAATATATTTTCTTTATAAAATGTTAAGCATCAAGCTAAGTATAAACCGAAGTAAATATAGGTTTCAAATGTCACGGAGAAACAGCGAGCGGCAGCGTTCGACTCGGTCCCAAGAGCCAGCCTTATCTTAGTTGATGGCATTCCACTGCTCGGCGCCCGATACGCACGACGGACGACTGCGAAACGCTTTTAGCGCCCGTATACTGAACAACCGACCACTCCAGCCAAGGTAATATCGCGCTACACGGCGTCAACGTAAGGTCTGTAATACAATAACAGCAATAATAGGTACACTTCGCGCAAAAGAAACCTTATTGGTCGAAAATTAAAGTCGTTTTCGAAAGTCACGTTGTATGCGGGCGTCAAACAATACGCAATTCACCTTCGAACGCGTCGGGTTGCGGTATTGCGGCTTCATTGTGTTAAAATAACGATGGAACTTGGATTGGAAACGAGCACAATGCGGTCGATAAACAGAAATTTATATTTATTTACACATCGATAAAGAATATTACGATCAATCAATGAGACTGCCGCATAGATAAGAGATAACGAATTCTTGCACACTGATATTACCTACCTATATTTTGATATTTTTACCCCTTACATCGTTTCGATCGAATGTACACATAGTCTGTGTTATTTGAATCCTATTTCGAACAATGATAATGACCTACATATTTTTACAGAATATATAAAATATTCTTGGCCATTCTTATTATTTACTTTGCTAACTTGGCCACTAGATTAATTTTGTGACATCTATAATTAGGATTTGATTTATGTATCGTTTGATAACTTATCATATCTATTTTAGTAGGTAGTAGGTATGTAAACTTTACAATATCTTAAAGTTTAAAAAACTTACAAAACATGTGAGTCATTGTTGCACCTTTGAGCACAGGCAGGCTACATTTATAAAGCAGCATATTTTTCCTCAATCGCTTCGTCTATAATTTTCTAGCGCGAGACTTCACATATTCACTCGATGTTTGTCGAGAGTCAAGAAGTCCGACGAGCCGAACGGTTGACGTCATACAGTCATGTTAACCTTCTACCACTCCACCAGCTCGTGACAATTTATGTGGCGGACTGTAATACATTGCTGCGCAAGTTCACGCTGTGAATACCGGCGAGGAACACGAGCAGCGTTGGACTTGGAGGTTGTTTGGTTCGCTCGGCGCGCTGGAGATACAGTGTGAGGGTGTATTGCGGTCATATAACCGGTATTCGAGTGGCGCGGCAGTCGGAGCTCGGCCGGTCTACAGCCCGATGTTTTGAGAAAGCCACGTTCGGCAATCGGCGACGTTAACAAAACACGATTGCTTTTGCGGTTGCCGTTCGCTACAGCCGGTTTAGGCAAAATACCAAATTGCTTTTTATGATACCTGCATATATGAGGGCGGCACATTGTTTATTTTGAGGCCAATTACTTCACTCAACCGGGACAAATTGATAACTGTTAATGCTTTGTATACGAACTCAACCAACCCTGACTTTGGTGATTATCCAATTAGCATAAGCTTAAATAATAACTAAATTATGGCCTTAGCTTCATTGTTCGTGTTGGCCAAACGTCTGAAAAGTTGAAAGTTTGTTTCTATAACGGTGATTAGACAACAACATCGAAAGTGAAACAAATAGAATCAACTATTGCTTTTTACCGTATCAATTGATCTGGAGTAGGTATCAACATGTTATCAAGCCATTGAATTTTGGAATTTCACTAAAGCAAAAACAAGTCTCCAAATATAACCATACATGATACTGACACATTGAGAAAAGGAGCAACTTTGATTAGGCGTTCACAGTTGAAGTTTGAATTATCAAAATGTCATATTAGTTCGTAATGTGGGATTGCAAGAAGCAAAAATCTAGCGTAAAATAAAACAATCGATTTTAATGGTTCGGAATGGTCACCAATCGTAAGTTATTGAACATGCCTGTATACATTTACAAAGCAATTTACGTTCCGACTATACTTCAAGTATGCGAATACCATGGTCTTATATTAACTTTTAATACTTTACTAACTGTGAAATGGTCGCTTAGTATTGGATAACTTGGGAAAGTAAATTAGAAAAAATATACACTATAAGTTTGTATGGCTGCAGGATTGTTCGAGAGATACAGTGGTCCTGGAACGCAAAGGTCAAGAAGAGCACGGATTGGTTCTAATCAGTAATAGTCTGAAATTCGCTCTCATTTCTCTCAAGAAGTTATTTGGTGATTTCCCATTTCAAAATAGGTGTCTGCTGCTATTGAAAATGGATTACATATAAGTATCAAAATGTGAGCAGCAGTGGCCCAGTGTGGTAATGGTCCCGATTTAGGAGTTGTAAGTCTTTGGTACAAACCCGAGCAGGCGCTTTACTTTGTGCAATTTATTTCATCATAACTCTCAAAACGTTGAAGGAAAACATCGCTCGTGACGAAACTGGCATGTCCCAGAACCAAAAACTCGAAGGCATGTGACATCCGGCAACCCGCACTGGGTAGCGAATAGTGGATTAGAGCCCATTCCATCTCCTAGAGGAGGCCTGAGTCCCAGTAATAGGATCATTATAAAGCTGATTATACTTTATTAAAGTACAACTACTTGTTTGCGTCATATTTCAGCTTGTATACCCGTTTTGATGACGTTTGTTCGGGATGGTATCAGATATGGTTGAAATGATTTTACAATTTTAATTGCCTGATAACATCGTATGAGTCATTGTTCTATCTGATCACTATTTAATACGTATCTTTATTACTTCTTTGGTCTTAAGAAAAAATACGATTTAGTAACGTTCATGGCTATAGTATATTCGACAGAAAGGATAAAGAGTAACCCAACAATTCTATTCAAGCCAATATCAGTTATGTAAGTACTGACTTATCAAGTTAGGTATATAAAGTTTATAATTATTCAACTGTTCATGAATGAAATTGTAGTAGGTTAGGTTTTACTCGTCTAAAATCAGATGGAAAGGCAAAAGTAAGTATAACTATGTACTCGTAATAAACATATACCTACGTCAAACAAATCGTGACAGTGAGTAGGTAAGTATATAAGATGCGGCGTCCTCGGTGGGTGAACCCGTCAAGGTCACAGTTCGAGGGAAGCCCCAAGGGTGTTCTAGGAATCTTTCATTTCAACAAGATAATGTCAACAAGTACTTTTAAAATGTATTGGGACTCGATACGCGGCTCGTTGATCAAATATTGAATACATTCGTAGCATATTAGTCAGCCTATTGAATAACGCTGTCCGCTTCAATTGATAGATTATGCGAATTCATCATTTAACGCAATCAATGTAGCGCTCCACTTTTCAATTGGGATTTTTTAGCTTTTATCAAATTCGTGCCAAGTTCGGCAAAGTAAAAGTCAGTTTCGTTTTTTTATGTTGTTATATAGGTGGGAAGGTTTGTCAATGGTGAGGTCGGCGGCGATCCGGCACATAGGAGCGCCTCGTGGGCCTCAGGGGTAGAAGGTCCTGTTTTGCGTGCTCGCCCCGGCCGTCGGTGGGGGTAAGTTTTTCACGAGGCCCTATATACCGCGACCACCCCGACTCGTACATAAGGTGGGCGGGCTGGGGTGGTTCGCGCCCGCAAAAGGGGCAAAATACGGCGTACTCTGGGCGCCCGTTCTATGTGGGTCAATGTCGGGAAAGCCCGTGTCTACCGGTGACGGAGTATGCACAACGAATCTGATCAACACACCCGTGACAAAACAAAGGATAAGGCAAAACCTCCCAAGAATATATTAAGACCTTAACCCCTGGAAATAAGGTTCAAAATCAAAGAGAGCGCCAACGAGATTGCCAGTGCACCTCTAATATCAGTTCATGAAAATAACAATCTGATTGAAATGATTAGTGATTGCACTTAGACGTTATATGATTAGAATCAAGTTCGTTTTTAGTTATATAATTATATTGTATTAAATTAACTTGTTTCACAAATAAACGCACACTTGATGAAATTGCTATCTAAGTTCTATGTCACCTATACCTTTCATACAAATCGTGACTTAGGTACTAATCATTTACAACAATTTAAATTGTAAGTCAGCTTGATTTGGTTTGCTCATTCATTTGAAATTTATATTATTGACCTTAGGGCGCTTTTACACGCTAAAAAAATTCACCGGGTCTGCGGTAGATGGGATCAATTCATCATGTACACGATAAGAACTATGTCGGATCTAGGCACGAAAATTTATCGTGGCACCCCCTCACCTACCCCGCCCCCCTACAGCACCATAGCAACTTCACTCGTCGTATCTAGCGCAGACAAGATTTTTTTCTTGGTCAGCGCCAAAACAGTGTAGGCACATAGTTCGTGTGTAGAAACGACACGAATTCTTGCATGGGCCCGGCGACTTTTCTACACGTGTATAAGCGGCCTTACATTTTTTAAACTTTATTTCAGCTTGATTGGTGCTAAAGACCATAGAAACGAATCGTAAGAAAACCGAATTAATAAGGCTTTTTCAGTTATTACAACTACACCTTGTAGTAAAAACAATCTTCAGGCAGAACTTAGGACATGCCCACAACTTTATTTCCCAACATATACAGCAGTCATAATCTTACTGGCCTTGTCCCGTGTTGTTTAGGGTGTTGGTTGGTACAACATTTTTTTTTTGTTTTCTTCCATTCTGTCCTCTCAACCACATACAGCAGTAACTGCGGTTTTATGTTGCGGTAGCATTGTTTTAGAAAACCATGAGTCACTGTACTGGCTGGTATCACAGATGACCATAAGCGACAGTGACAACTTTTCATAAGACAGTGATGATGATTATCAAAAATGTATAGAATTCTCAAGCATTATCGAAATTATTCACGATGAATCCATTACATTTACATTTGAGTAGTGGTGGCCAGTGGTAACGGCCTAACTTACGAGTTGTAGGCCGTGGGTTTAAACCCAGCCAGGCGAATTACTCGGTGTAATTTATTTTATCACCTTCTCAAAACGGTAAAGGAAAAAATGTGAGGAAACTGGCAAGTCCTAGGACCAAAAATTCGAAGACATGTAACTTCTATTAACCAGCACTGGGCCCGCGTGATAGATTATGGTGCATGCCCTTTCCTAGAGAGAAGCCCCGAGTCCTAGCAACGGGAATATTATAAAGCTGATTATGTTTAAGCTAATCCCTTACATTTTGGCACTGCGAAAATCGGTATTTTTGATTTATATATTTGTATAGAGCCTCAGATGGGCTGTCTGTTTTTTTGCATATGAAGGACATTGTAGATAACTATAACGGTTGGTAGACCTACAAGGTGGACCAATGACCTGGTGAAAGTCGCGGGAATCCGATTGATGCGAGACGCATACGACAAGTCATTGCGGCTACACTTAGGGGGGTCTCTACGTCCAACAGTAGACGTCTTTCGACTGAAATGATGATTGAAGATAACTTACCAACAGCCGGTGACATGGAGCGTGAGCCACTGGAGCCTGTCGGGCTTGGCGTCGGCCTCAGGTGCGGCGTAGTAGCGCGCCCAGCGCCGCCGCTGCCGCCTGAGTCATTGCTGTTCTGACCGGTCAGATCCTGGAACAACATATTACAACATTAATAAGACGGCAAGATTGGCGTAGTGGTTGACTACTGTACTACGATATCGTTTCCAAAACGGAACAAATATTTGTAGGGCCTATAGATAGTTGTTCAGAGTCTGGGTGTCTTGTGTATGTGAGTTTACATTTTTGTGAACACACCCACGATACAGCAGTAAGAGCTGTGCCTCACTGGGACGCCATGGCGGCGTAGCCAGGTCAAGACGCCAAAAAAATTTATGGATTGGCTGCGTGAACAACAGTCGCCAGGTGAGGTACACACCATAGAACTACACGCATGTTCTTGGTTGCGCGAACTGGCAGCGCAGCCATGGCGTCCCAGTGAGGCACGGGCCTTACCCGTAGTGTGGGACGTTTTTAGGCTTCCGTACCTAAGTCGGCAAAAACGATGGGACGAAGGCAACGAAGGAACAGGAGTGGGTTTTTAGTCAGTAAAAGTCTGACACTCTCCCGTCCACCCAAGAGCGGGATTTGTCATAAGATGATTTTCCCAACTAAAAAAAAACCCTTAAGGATCACTTTGTTTTCTGTCTGCATGTCGGAACCCTAGGTGCGCGAGTCCGACTCAAAACGAGCGAATACAACTCCTGAAAACCAGAATCAGTTGTGATAACATAGTACGACAAAATTATTAAACTGTCTAAAATCTGGCAGAGAAATAATCAGAAAAGAAAGACAAGGAGTAAAATAAGTTACTATCAGCTGTCGATTTTAATGGAAACAGTAGGATACAAAAAAATTGATATGGTATGAAGCGCCAAAATTTAAGAAGTTATGAGAAGAAATTTTTAGTTAAAAAAAATATGGAGAATATTCTACTAAAGCACATTTCCGCAAAATTACATTACGCTTGCATCAAAGAGTTCAGTTTCAAAACGTTACTTTTAGTTCAAGAAATCAAGACCTTATTACAGACTTACGACTGCAATCAAGAATGATAATATAATTCTAGACTAGTACGCATATAAGTTCAAGATCGTGAACTTAGTATAATTACAGTTGGTACTTTTTTTTTCAAAGATGCCGAATACTTTGTTTATTAACAAAATTAAAAAAAAATCTGAACTAACAATTTTTGAGCCAAATTGAATAAACAATTAATATTATTATACAATTTTTTGAACGGATTTTAGAACAATTTCACGTTTATTGTATGTAAGCCCCCTTAAATATTTATTTTATTCTGTTTTATAGTATTTGTTGTTATATCGGCAACCAAAATATATCATCTGAGAAAATTTCAACTGTCTATCACGGTTCATGAGATACAGCCTGGTGACGGACAGACAGACCGACGGACAGCGGAGTCTTAGTAATACGGTCCTGTTTTATCCTTTGGGTACGGAATCCTAAAAACAAGGTTTCAAGATAAGCTACCTTCCAGTGAATTGTTCAGAAAGAAATAATATTAATATCGAAATGGACCACAACCTCAGATAACGATATCAATGGAGGCTTCTTTATTCTCAGTGGAAATATTGTTTATTTTGCTATGTCATTTTCTAATGACATAACAAAATGAGCTTTATGAAGAACTTTGATTAGAACCGATTATAAGTTAGTGTTTGAACTCGATCAACACCAAAATAAGGAAAAAAAAATACGTTATCTAAAATTTTATCCTTCTGAAACAAGACTTGTAAGGCCTACTGCACAGAATCTATAAATCAATTAGTCAACACTGACCCACGATTCAAATCGGCAGTTAAGTACTGTCATTGTGAATGCCTTGTTATACTTACATATATAACAATGTAATATTATTATATTTCCACAAGTATTATACAACGCCATCTAGTCCCAAACTACGCAGAGCTAGTACTATGAGTAGGTACTAGAAAACTGATAAACATACTTAAATATTTCTAAATACATACATATTATAGATAAAGTTACAGTCCAGTTGTGTCTGGGACACATAACAAATGATCGTGCTCATCACACAAACATTTGTCCTGGGTGGGAATCGAACCCACGACCTCCGACATAGCAGTCAGGGCCACTAACCAGTAGACCAACAGGCCGGTCCACAGTTGTTATGTACCTATAATGTAACCTAAATCGATTAGGTAAGTATCAAAAATAAAAGTTTTTCACTGGTATTAGATTATGGATCACTGAACAGAATCTTTACAATTTTTACAGAACACAAAAGTGAAACAACATAAACAATCGAATGTCGTAAATGATCACTAATAGATTGCTTAGGCTCATTTGCGTAATCCACACGACATAAAGTGTGCATTCTTGTGCCTAGGTGAGATGCCTTGACACTGCAACCTCGGCAGTTAAGAACAACAATAGCACGCCGAGTCAATAGAGCAGGGCCACTTGCGGTAATCGTGCAATAAAACAACGTACGGAATCTCCGCAAACAATGCGCCTGCAACCAACACCAAAATAAAAACAAATGCGGCACGCCTCGCGCTAATATTAAACTTGGATGCAGATCATCTTTTGTACGGTAACTAACTTATGTAACGTAACCCAACAGTCGTTAAAGTACAATGGAACAACGAGTTATGCATAATAATGCAAGTTCATACGAACCCATAAAAGCTCACCCGACAAACTATTGTATTCAGTTGACAATCATATGATAGTACGTACCGTTTCAGGGCAGTCAATGTTCGTAGTTCGTAAATCAATCAGTGGTCCTTTTCTATTACAACATACAACGGTAAACGCGATTAGAGCGAGCTTAGAGCAGTCGAGAGCAACTGTGCAATGGACGCGTAAATGTTAAGCTTTTTCAAAGTTAAAATCGAGTCGAGTTATAGAGAGAGCGGCGACGGTGCAGCGCGTTCTCAACGTTCGAACGGGCTCGACGAGGCAACTCACGACCCCCCGCTGTCGAGGTTAGCTCGCCTGCGAGAGGCTCCGGCGTCGATCAGACGAGTCCGGCCGGTGGGGCGGGGCGCGGGGCGGCGGGGAGCGCGATAACTGCGGCGATGTTTTTGCCCAGCGCTCCAGCTCGCTCGCTCGGCGCACCAGGCGCGTTCTTCATTTCGTACTGAGTCCATTATCTCTAAGGCTGTCCCTCTCGCACTCGTTGCTCGGTTCGTCGCGCCTCGCCGCACCGGCCGCTGTTTTATTGCCAGCCGACGATTTTAACGTGCGCTCGCAACGTCCGCCGGAGCACAAAAGTTTTTATGGAAATTTCATTCCGAATGCGCCTCGCTCGCTTGCTCACTCGGGAACGTCAATATAAAAGCACGATAACGAACGGACGAGTCAATTAATTATTATTGTTGGAAGCTGTCGGGACGTGCTGGGCGGCTCTATCTAGATACAGTATCTGTTGTAGTGTTTTCAGATGTATTCCTAGTCAAATAAAAGCGAAATGATTTGACTTGACCAAGTAACTAAGCTAGACTGAAGAGCGAGACTAGAAGTGACTGTCTGATAAGTAGACACAAGATTATAAAAACCTCAGATTTGGTATGACAAAAAAAGGAAATGGAACAGAGTTCTATCTTTGGATACTGATCGAATGATCGGCAATGACTAGTCTTAAAATAACCTATTGATAAAAGTATACAAATAAAACGGATGCTTGATAGGCGGGGAAATGGAAATACGTAGATGAGAATCAACAATAGTAAGGTTGAAATTTCATACTAAACAAGAAAAATTAAACATAACTACAATATAAATTCTCCATTTATAGTTGATGTTTTCACACTTCCTATTCTTGATATAAATTCTACTACAGTGACTTCAAAAATTAAGTCAGTACAACCGTAGAAAAAAAAGACAAAGGACTATCCGAGACAACAAGTTTAGTGAAAGATCGTCTTAAACCAGAAAGAAAGTTTTAACTCTATCCATATTTCAGAATTCTATGTTATTCAATTAGGATTGAACAAAACATTGATCAGCTGTTTTAGTGATTGGGCTACGTCGATTGCGATACGTCAGTCGAGCACGAACGAACGAGATCGGCTTAAATTGACCGACTGCACTTGGCCCAAATCCCGACGCAAATAAACACAAAATCGCTCTTGTTGGTGTGTCTACACAATGTGTGGAGGCTGCCAGCAGCACGGTAAATAGAGGGACTAACGCAACCACACGAACCTACGTAGCCTATCTATCTACCTTATATAGGTGAGGTGCAGTGGGAACGAGGCGACGACGATCATGAAACCCGCTATTGAGCCGAGAGAAACGCTCACGTGGGCCCGACTAACAAAGTGCGGTACTTACATAGGATTTTTAGGTACAAAGATTTTGCTTCACAATAGTAGGGTTTGCAGTATCAGAATCGATGTGCAAAGAGTTAGGCTTCAGGTGATACAATAGTTCATTATTTCTTTAAAAATGTAAGACATCAAGCTTGATATTTTATAACTTAAGTTTGGTTTTGTAAGTTCGGACTTTCCCTAAAGTCGATTGAGTGTTGTGTGACATATAACTTTTCCACGAAATGCTTTTGAAAACCCTTGGTCATGTAACAAAAAACGGTGAGTCATCTAACTATCAGGCCAATGGCGATTGCAATCGGTTATTATGTCTCATGTCGTTAATACGTTGATTACTGTCTAAGCAAAACACGATAGATACTTAGATCATATTAATATCTGGTAGGCTAGGTCAGTGGCACGGGAGCCACGCTCCGAAGTGACGTACGTTATAAATAGCCCGCGGATGGGCGTTGAAGCTCGTCTAAGTAACCGCAAATCCCCTTGTAGTTTTCCACATAATCAAATGTACTTACTTATCGTATAAGCTTCATTTTGTTCAATATTCATCGCTATTGCATGTTAAGACGACCATAAAGTTAAGTAACAATAACAGAGTTGCTTTTAGAGTATTTGGGTTCATAACAGATTTGACAGATACTGAAGCAATTTGGCTCAAGTTTATTGCATTCGTAAGTCTATACGTAGAGAAAAGATTAAATTCTCTAACTTATAATAATACTTGTAAAACAACCAAGGAGCTTCTACTGCTCAACGATGTTATCGTAAACCCACTTTCCTCATTCAAGTAATAACAAAAGTATAATATCAATGTCATATGAGACATGTCGAGATTAATCGGCGTAAATGCGTTCCAAGACCATTCAAGAGTTCGTCGACCGGCGTGCGAAAATGTTGTCGTAAATAAATAATTCACAAGGCTAGTGTTCTCGGTTGGGGCACGTGGTGCCGGCCACGTGTAGTAGGTACGTAAACATTTACATTACATAACCGGCTCGTCATCGACGACCGCGCGCTATTGAGAGCGAAATGCTGTGCAACTCTTACGAATCGTTGCACCGTACTCAAACTCCAACTTACGCCGCTCCAATCGGGCGCTCTTTCACCTTATAACCAAATCAGTCGTTGGACATGATCTTAAGAAACGACAGATATACCCTACTCGAACTGAAACAACTGAACATTTTGTTACATTTTCACCAGAAAAAGTGCTTCTTTAAAAAACACGGTACGCCAAAATGTAAGAACTCAACAAGTCCTTCATTAAGAACAGGACGAAGGGCGTGCAAATGAAAGGTAAACAAAGAGGGTGCTCAGTGATGTTTTGTGTAGAAGAAGGGTAGTGTGTAGTGCCTGGAATGCCTGGCCTACAATAATCTTACACGGCTCGTACAATTATATACAACGAACCACGTGTAGCGGGGGACAGTGAGAAGGTCGCGACCCGTTCCCACCCCACCTTTATTCGTTCAAAGTAAATTTGCATACGTATGTCACAGTTTCCGATCTACGTTGAGCTCTTTGTGTGGCAGATGAATCACTCTGAAGACGCTGCTACATTGATTCAGCAACTCAAAATACATATCGATGGTATTGCTGCACAGGAATGGGAAGACAGGATGACACTAGTTGAGTAGTTGCAACAGGAAATTATGTTTTGACTAGTACATCCATCATCATGCTTAAGCTAATCGGTGGAAAAGCGATGACTGTAAGTACATGAATATGTACAGTAGAACCTATGGGCCATTATACCAATTTCAGCAAAAGCCAAATTAAAAAATCTTTCCAAAAGTAACAATGAATTTGCCCAATTTCATCGGAACACCAATGGTCGGTAAGAATGAGAAAGATGGCAAAAAGTTCAACTTGGTTTAGTAGTGTGTTTGCTTGTATGTGTGAGTGTATTTGTGTAAAATAGACGGTTCCGCAACGAAGGCAAGTGGTACACACTTTATTGAATGTCTTTATAGGCCACCTGTTACTCGGGTCGGTGTCGGCGAAACAGCTGATCGGGCTCGAGCGAATTATTATTATTGTTGTCGGATGTCGGCTCTGGCTTATTTATTTGTGACGAAGGGGGTTGAAGTGGGAAGGGGGAAGCGACGCCGAAGCTCAACTTTCCCCGCCAACTTCTACTATTGTTCGATTGTAACGTGATGACGTAGAGCTCTGAATTAATTAAGTGAACTCTGGGATAGGGTTTTCACGTGGAAATCGCGAAAGTGAAAATCAACAGCCAATAAATACTTGTGAAAATTGAAAACGTTACAATAATATTAGTCTTTGGTCATAAACTTGAGGAAATTACCCGAAGTGTTATTTATCGCATCGCATACTTTATTTGTCACCGTTTTATCAGGCCATTTCCTGGTTCCTGGAAGACTTGTACATAATTATTATCTAGCGCCATCACATGTACCATGCTATGATACGATCATTATGGTTTCACCTTACCAATAAGGTAAACAATGCGTATCAGGTTTCGGTCATAAGTAGTCATAACTCATCATCGTCACAATACTTTTGACTTAATAGAACTTCGCAAAACGTAAGAGATCACACACAACTATTTTATTTCAGAAGCTCAGAGTTCCAATAATTACGAAAGAATCCTAGTGCGCTTCTGTTTCTATAAATATAATGGACAAGTGTTATACGAGCGTGATACAAATGCTACCAAAACACTACACAACATGTTACAAATTTATATTAACAGCTTCTGCCAGCGGCTTCGCCCGCGCGAATGTTGGCTTCTCCATACAAACTTCCAACCCCCGTTTTACCCCCTTAGGGGCGAGTTTCGTAAAATCCGTGCTCAGCGGATGTCTACATGCCTACAGGATGTCTACATGTCTACTAAATGCAATATATTCGTTATAATTGTTTTTATGTATCTTAATTTCAATGTGCCACTTAATAAACAATGTTCTATTATATATTTTCTCTCTTATTATATATATGCTATTCTACACCCTATAAGGAACCTACCTGCCAAATTTTAAGTTTGCAGGTGTTATAGTTTCGGAGATTTCGTGATTAATCAGGGAGTGGTATTTCGCTTTTATATATATAGATAAAAGCCGTTGTTAAAAAAATATTGTACTTGTCTGTGCATACCAATGACATGACAGTGTTTATTTTCAATTATTAACCAACTCAGTGCACAATAAAATTCTATTTATTCTTACTACCAAGTTCTCTGCAACGATTCGTGTACAAGACTGTTTTTGTGCATGTTACTACTATTCCTAGATCTTTTCACCAAACTTTTGAGCCACAGGTTATAAGTATAGATTATTGTCATAGATTCTTCAAACTGTATGGTGTAAGAGAATTTCCAAAGGACCACTCTGGAATCTATGGATACTGTGTGTGTTTGTGTTACTTAGATAAAGTATGCAGATAATAATATGTTTTTACAAGGACTGCATCCCGTTAAGAAGCTCTATGATAGATGTGCAAAAACACATATTATACATAACTACGGAGGCTCAAGCCATAATAATACTACGTAGCTACACTGCCAGCAAATGTAATCACCAACCACGTCATGTTTTTACCAAATGACATGTTTCATAATGACTGTTTACGTACAAACCCCAATAAGGTATAGTTGCCAGTCAGGTTTGAAATTACAATGTGCTAGGTAATGAGTTCGTGTTTTGTAAAGTTATCAATCATTGCCCGAAAACTGGTCAAGATAAACTAGACTATAAGTTCATAACAAATCGACTTGGAAACTGATTACCTGTTACCGAACTTAAATGAGTAAAAGTATTGAATTTCCAAGCCTTTCATCGCTATTTCAATAGGATATCTAATTCCATGTCGAGTTTAACACTAGAAAGACCAAAGCGTTCGGAATTCGGATGACCGCAATCACGTTTTTGATAGGACCTATTTTCAGCATTGGATTCGTTTTCGTTTGATGATTTCTAATAATTGAACTTCTTTTTACATTATTTTGATTTATATTCATGTTTTAAGAAACCTACCTACTTAAAAAGACCGCGGCGGTCACTGGACCGCAATGTTTACATTTCGTGTAGGTAGTTAAACCAAACATATTATTATTTTATTTCTTGCGTTCTTATCAATGGAACGATTTGTTACCGTTCACTTTAATTTTTAACCGACTTCAAAAAAAAGGAGGAGGTTCTCAATTCGGTTGTATTTTTTTTTTTTTTTTTTTTTTTTTTTTTTTTTTTTATCATTATTTTTTTTTTTTATGTTTGTTACCTCAGAACTCCGTCGTTTATGGACCGATTTGCAAAATTTTTTTTTCCCTTTATAGGATATGCTTCCAGATTGGTCCCATTTTTTTCAAAATCCAGTTCTGATGATGGAATCCATGAGGAATCGAGGGAACTCCTCAAAAATTATAGGCAACCCTATGGTAATTTTAGTATTTTCATCAAGAACTTAAGCATTTACAGTCAAAAAGTAACATTTGATGAAGTGGAACTGATGAAGAAGACCAGAAATGGTCAACGGAACTTCATACTCAAATAGATATCATATTGAAGATATAGTTAAGCGACTATGACAATACAAATAAATGAATGATTCTGAATAGTTACGTTGAAAATGGTATCATCGAAGTGATCTGATGATGATGATGGAGCCGGAAGGTAGGCACTGGAACTCCGTAATTAATCAATGTAACCTAGCCGTGTTTGGACTCATTAGAATTGTCATGAGATGCACTTTGGCTATAAGGTACTATCGAACTGATCTGATGATGGAGCCGGAAGGTAGGCACAGGAACTCCGTAATTAATCAATGTATCCTAGCCGTGTTTGGGCTTATTAGAATTGTCGTGAGATGCTCTTTGGCTATAAGGTACTATCGAACTGATCTGATGATGCAGCCGGAAGGAGGAAGGTAGGCACAGCAACTTTATAATAAAACAATGTAACCTAGCAGTATTTGGGTTAATTGGAATTGTCATTAGAAATAGGCACTCTGTTTATAAGTGTATCGCAACTAAAAAGTGTGAAATAAAAACTTTTTAGAAAAAAAAAATAACCGACTTCACTAAAAAAAACACTAAAAGGATCAAAATAACTTTAATTTCGGAAGTCGGTGTTAAATAAGAAACAAACAATACCGAGAAACACCGACATCAGAAATTAAAGTTATTTTGATCCTTTTAGTGTTTTTTTTAGTGAAGTCGGTTATTTTTTTTTTCTAAAAAGTTTTTTTTTTAGTGAAGTCGGTTATTTTTTTTTTGTAAAAAGTTTTAAAATGTCTAGAAGACGTTCCCATCAGTGTTTTTTAAATATTGAAAGTGCTGCAAAATATACCGGAGGAATTGATTATGAACACACTGAAGAAGAGTAGTAAATTCAGTTTAAAATTCAAAGAATAAGAAAGTGATTTTTAGTTGTCCGACAAAAATGATTCAACTAGTGGATCACGATGACATTCATAGCGATTCTGACGGTTGGTGACTCGTTGTACATTATTCTAATTTAGATGCAATGTTTAGAAAAATGTTTTGGGTATACATGCAGAGAAATGGAAATTGTTTCAGATTCGAAACTTATTTCGGCTTACAAAGTACAAATGAAAATCTAAGAAGATGAGGTCGAGGTTCAGGATATCGTAGAATTATTTCATAATATTTTGGAATTCGGCAGCAATTAAATCCTAAAACTAAGCAACAAAAATAAGTAAAAAAAAAGCCGTGGCACTCGGGGACTGCCGCGGTAAAGCTATTGCATAGCATTTTGTATCAACTTATGCAATTATAATTATTTATTTATTTTATTTATGCAGTAACAATACGGCTAGTTGCACGCACACAAACACCGTGTCGAAGACTGCCGAAAAGAAACGACGTTAGACAATGCACGGCCTTCAAGCCACACCTCCGTGCCCGTCGGAGTGGGGAGCGTGAGGTTTTTTTTCGTTACGGAATTTCTGGATTCGGTCCCCGCGCTCAAGGCCCTCGATAGAAGCTATGCAATAGCTTAAAAAAGGAAAGAAATGAAGGAAAATAACTTCTCGACTTGGCATAAGAGATAGTTGGCCACGACTCATGGCTCCGCTGGCATCATTCGCCTCAACCCAGTTATGACATGCTCCCAGAGCTTGAAATGGACCATAGTAGAAAGGAAGACAGTTTTAGGTTAGGTTAGTTTACAAACAAAACCAATAAATCTATGTTAATATTATTATAAAGCTGAAGCGATTTTTCGAACGCGGCTAATCTCAGGACGTTACGACCTCTGGAAGCGGAGTAGTAACCAAAGGTACAGATAAAACCGTGGGGGACATGCTTCTTCACTTCACGCTTCTGTAATATATATAAACAAAAACTTCGCACAAAGGTTTTTGTAATGATAATGCCAATATGGTTTTAAAATGTCAACAACGTGCTTTAGAAAAAAAAAAAATTATACCTACTTTCTTATTCAAAAGTAAATTCATTCATTATTTTCGTATGTTTAATCTAACAATGAATAAAACGAAACAGCCATATATTTTTAAATTGTTGATAGGGTCTTGCGCTGGACCACCATCTCACGTGATGGTAAGTGATGATGTGATCGATTATGGAGCATGCTTGCCTAGAAAGTAACATTAAACAAACAAAACATTACAACTCGTAATACGTCATTTGACCGCTCTTAGTCTTTCGAGGTAGTTCAAAATTTCGGTAATTCTAGTGTCAAACATTATTCCAGTCAAAAAACACATAATTAGAATAACATTCACAAACAGCTTGAAAAAAACTAATTGGCTCTACACATGTATTTTATAGAAGGCGGTTTTTAGTAATACTGAATAACGGCTGCTCTGTTTCATAAATAATTTTTTTGAGTGCTATTAACCGACTTCAAAAAGAAGGAGGTTCTATGTTCAGATGAGTGTATTTTAATACACATAATTGTCATTAACTCGGGGGGCTCATCAGTAAATAAAAACAGAGGAACGAATCTATCACACGTTGTACGACAGTTGTAAGTCATCTCTTAGCCGCCTGTGGCTTAATTCAATTTCTATTTTTTTAAATTATTATTACTTATCTACATTGTGCTCACATATTAGAAGCGACAAGAAATATGTAACCAAGATTTATGTAACTCATAATATGATTTAAAAGAGTGTCCATGGAGTTTCTTGCTCGTTATTCTCCATAGAGATCTACGCTTTGGTACGTGCAAATTAGCTTCACTTGTTTTTTTTTTTGAATGACCGACATTTTGACAATTCAAAAGTGCCTGTAATTGGTCTATTTGAAATAAACGTTTCTGATTCTGTTGTAAATGTAGACCCCACTATACCTTACACGCTAAGCCGTTGGTGTCGGTTGGTATTTATCAACCAACTTAAAAAAAACGATTGTATGTTTTTTTTGTTTGTTGCCTTTTTTACTTAAAAGGATATGTTTCCAAATTGGTCCCACTTTTTTCAAAATTCAGTTTTGAAGATGGATCCATGAGGAATTGAGGGAACTCCTCAAATATTACAGACAACCTTATAGTGATTTTGGTATTTTTCATCAAGAACTGTGTACTTTTTAGTAATTTTTGATGAAGTGGAACTGATAAAGAAGTCCAGAAATGGTCAACGGAACTTCTTACTCACATATATATCATAATATCGCTCACCTATTAAAATATTGGCACCACTACAATAAATGCAAAATTGAGTTTTTACGGCTTAAGTGTTTAAAAGTGGATAATTTATATCCATAATATCTATTACGATCTATACTAGTAGCCAACATTACAATTTGTGATATAGAATGTAAAGTGAACTTAAAACTTCGTTTTAAATATGTATTTGTAGTCTTTGATCCGATTTTCTGTAAAATATGAAAAATGTAGATGTGCCAATATATTGCTAGGTGAGCAATATAGTTAAGCAACTATGACAATACAAATAAATAAATGGTTCTAAATGTCGGTCGTTTTTTTTTTGGTATATATATTTTTTAATCATTGATAAATGAGAATGCCCCGTCTCAACCAAATCTATTGCATTAACTAGTTAGCTGGGTTATTGAGATAAAATATGCACCATTGACTAATGTATGTTGTCATTGCCCGCAATACACACTATTGATAACAGAAAAACTTAATGGATCAATGTCAGAAAAAACGTATCGGCTATTGCAAATCAGAAATGAACGTCAAGAAATAGTACTTCACGCTTTTATCAGGCATATCAATCAATATGACTAAACAGAAAAAAAAACGAGAGGGAACAATGTGAATGTCCAATTAAACGGAGCTCGCACACGTCATCGGAAGGTGTTTCCCGAAGAACGCACACACACATGGACGATCAGCTGACTGCTCCGATTTTAACCCACACCACTGAGCCGACTGTTAGAGAACATAAATAATGACGGCCCACCTACCTAGCTATACGTAACACACATCGTATAATTTGTATGAGCCACCGACGGAAGAGGAATGTGTGATACGCCAACGTTTTCTCCACCATTATAGTTTTTACGACAAGATGAATAAAATCGACGATTGATCTGCCTCATTGCTGGCAGTTAGGACTTTATTCAAGTGAACTTGTCGAGCGTGAGATCGCATTAAATAATCAGAAACGCATACAAGCATTACGAACACATGCGCGATGATAACAATGCTCTTTAGTAATCACATCGCAAGAACACTGAAGAGCTTTTTGCAAACGTTATTAATATGAACAACAAAATATGTTTGATATATACCTCTCATGCAGCGTTTCTAAACAACAGACTACGGTTGGAAAGGATCTCAAGTTATGAACTGACCATATATAAATTTCCATGCAATGTATGAAAATCTGAAGAAATATTATTTGACTAGTGATGCATTAAGAACTACACTAAGATTTCATTGTTATAAAGAATTAAGCGAGTATACCTCTAAACAGACAGAATCGACACAATTGATATAAACAGTATTCAAGCAAGCGTCCTAGTATATAGTTAAGCCTTATATCACCATGAACTGCAGCTTATATAAGCTTTTCTACGTACTTAATCGCAATGAAGATTTACTTCCAGACAATCATCACCAAACCTTTCATCTGTACCGCCAAATCCGAAAAGAAAAATAAAGTATAAACTTTTGAAAAAGGAAAGATTGGTCTTGCTTTTTGAAATGAGGCTGTTATAACGTTTGAGGATCATTTAATTTCAATGCTGTACTTTGAAGATTTTGACAAATAGCGGTGTTTATCTGTTTCAATTCGTGTTTAGTTTACCGGGTATGATTTCTTAGATACACTACAGTTTACAGAAGAATTTTATTTGTTGTTCAAATGCTGATTGTATCTACTTACCAGTTTTATTTCATAAATTGGATTAAGGTAAAAGGCACCTTATAAACTATTGTACTTAAGTGAAAATGAAAAATATATTTTTTCACGACAATTTCAAAATTACGGATCCCATCCATGTAAGTACGGAGAAATTGTGTGGTACATTAAGGCCAGTTATGATATAAATTAGACTAAAAGAAGACATAAACATATTCCACGTTTAACCATACGTATCCTAACCCAACATTGAAATATAACTGATTTTCTGTCAAACAAGCTTCCAATGTTGAACAGAGAAGAGATACGGAGCGCCGTGCAAATGCGCCTACATCGTTGCCGACGGCAAATGAAAACCGAGAAGTATCCAGCAGGCAGAACATAGCTTATTGCTTCGATTACTTTGGCATTATTTCTGTCGGTATGTTATTATGGAAAAAATATTTTTTGCTGTTGTAATGAGGTTTCATAACTCCCAATTGTTATTCAATTCACAATAATTCTTATCACCTTTTGATAGTTCTAACAGATCCATCAAAATCTACAGTACTTGAATTTAAAGCAAGTAACAGCAGTCGCCGGTCATATGATAATAAAAACAAACATCTAGCCGCTCCGCCACAAAATAGAACCGAGTATTGAGCCAACGCACACACAGGCACGGAGGCGGTCGGATGTCACGCAAACACTGACAAACTCAGCATCGGCACACCCACGCACACAAGTGCGGTAGATAAGAATCGTCCCATTTTACATTGAGTCATGCGGCCGCCGCGATACTTACTGTGTTCGCAGGCAGCCTTATGATGACAGCCGTCTTGAATCCTTTTCTTAACTACACCGAAGCACAAATTGGGGCGAGCTGCGCACATGCACTTCTCACACACACACAACGGAATATTACGAATGTCGAAAAGGTGACAAATTTTGCTTTACAGCAAAACGTTTCGAATCATCGACCGGCGCCGGTAATAGGAGCGGTGCCGGGGCGAAGGCGGTGGAAGCTAGCAGAGAGCGAGAGCCTCGTGTGGAATATTGTACGTTCGATTGCGCTAGCAGTGCGCGCGTTTCAGTTGGCGCACGGCGACTGGCGCAGGCGAGGCGTGCGGTGCGACGAAGCGGGCGGGCGAGCGATTTCACCGGGCTGATATTGCGACGGCACGCCGCTCGCTACGACCCATATGTATAGCTACAACGAGCGAGGGCACGCCAGCGAACCTCGAGCGGGGGGTCGCCGAGCGCCGAGCTGCACGCACTCAACCAACTATCCAACTCAACCAGTTATTTGTTCGCCTCAGCCAGCCTTACTTTGTACCGGAGGCACGTAACTACTTTTTTGTGATACATTCAGTTATTATTTATTCACTTGCGAGTCTTCGAAACCTATGAATTGTTCAAAAAGAATAATAAAGTACCGATCTTGAAAAAATACAATGAAGCTCTACCACGAAAGCCATTAAAAATAAATGTAGGAAACTTCTTTGGTCTTATAAAGGTTACAGTTTACAAACACTACAGTATTATAATGCTGTTCATTAAACTTGTGTGCGTGTGTGCAGAATGTAGATACAGCCGTCATTATAATATGAAATTGTTCACATACACACAAGCACGACCCTGTTGAGTAAATATGAGATCGTAGACTTATCATTGATAATAATGAACAGAATCACTTATCAGTTATTAACGTAATAAAAGATAATACAATTCACGTAACCACAAATACACGCTAAAGCACAGTCGTCTGTGATACACCTAATAACTAATTAGGAAATATTGATCGGACTGCGCGAGCCAATAGTAATATTATCATCCATATAATAGGTACATCTCATTACTGTCGCAGTGCAAACAGTGATGGCCTATTGAGAATGCGGGTCAATGCATATGCGCACTGTGTCCGCATGATATTTATATTGTATTTCTATAGAAGTGATACATACGCAACGTCTATTTATTCAATGTAGTTTGAGCGTAAATGTAAGTTATATTAAGAAATTAGTACCTTTTGCAGAATGACAATAATGCTATAGGAAACAACGTTGAGAATATTTATGTAATATCATTTTCAACTATAATGACACACACATAGGAGAAATGTGTGCCAACTTTGTTGGAACGCCACAGTTATGTGTATGTTGAAGCTGTGTGATCCATTAGCGTCATGTATCGAGTGTGGTAAATAAGTAAAACTATAACATACGCTCAATTGAAGAGCTAAGAGAAAATATGAAATGGTTGTAGCTTGATTGAACACGGCGCCAACGATGCCTCCCTGCGGGACTCCCGACTCGACGCCCGATGGTCTACGCAAAACCATAACTTTACATCACAGTTAAAATTCTCTTGTAGCGTCATTCCACACTTTTATTTTTATCGCTGTGTTGACAAATAAACTCTGTTGGGGAAAGTAAAAATCATAAATATAAGTTGATGAACACTTAAGCAGATAAAAATAAATCATAAACACTCAGATTTAGCCGATTTGAGTATAACATTCTGAATAGTCATTTGTCTCTGTGTCTCTGTCACAAATTTCAATTATCAAAAAAAAAAAAAAAATGTTAAGATACAAACGAAACGCCCTAGCTTCACACAGACGTTAGAAATCTATGTAATTCTCAGCTTTACATGTATTATACACTTAAACCATCCTTATGAATCATTGTCTATTGGTGAAAATTGCATGAATATTAACATACATATATAAAACCGTTCAATATTTTTTGAGTTTATCGCGTTCATACAAGCATACGCGATAGGGAACTTTGGTTTTATATGTAAGGATGATCACTAGAATAAAATACTTATTAAAACACAATATTTCCGAGACAAATTATGTCAAAACGAAATAAAGTATGTCAAAACGAAATAAAGAATGGTGTAATAATATTGTGTGATCCCAACGAGATCCACGATTCAGCATTGTTACAGCCAAAAGTTGATATAGGTCTAGCTGTCTCATGTCTGTTCAAAAACGTTCATGACGCAAAAGAAAAAGTTACACTTCTGTTTCGTCCAATTTGACGGCATGTAATATTATTAAAATACCCATACATTCACATGGTCACATTTTCTTACATGGTATTCCAAAATATCAATATAATCTTCAACAGGGGGAAGTGTACTACCAGATATATTTCAAAAATGTTGAGTTATTCTCGAGACTGAGGAAAATATGCAGAGAGGGTGAGGCGGCACCTCGCAGGCGGATTTATCGTTAATTTCGATATAGAACCTGTTCTGTAAAGTGGCGGCCCGACCGAGCCGGGGCTGCGTAGTCAACCCGCTCCGCAAAATAAAAGAAATATGTTTTAGTGGGTTAGCGAGCGTGTTTACGATCGGATTCCTCAGGCCCGATTATGCCGCCATTAGTTACATAAGCGGCCGGGCGGCACCGTAATTAGACAATTTGTCTTATAGCCGATAATGTCATAAAAATATTTCACAAGCGATCTTTGGCAAATTTAATCGTAATTGGATTAAACTTGAGCCATTTAGGTACAGGATATGAAGGTAAATTGATCTAACAGTACCCTTTAAGTAGAAATAGTTAAGACAAAGGATATTTAGAGTTTGTTTGCATTTTTGACTTTGATTCTAAAGAGTTTAATCCCTCAACTCATAACCTGGTCAAGCCGATTGAGCAAACTTATACAATGTTGTGTAAGCTTAATCTATAACATTCAAGTACACGTATAGGAGCGAGGCATACGATGCACAAGTAATATCCATGTGGCGCCATCTGTCGGGCGCAGCGCGAGGCTCAGACCGGATGCACGACCAGTTTAGTAGTGACATCGAACACCTGCAAGCACAACCGACACCACTGTTCTGCCTACATATTCTGTTTTGATAAAACCATTGCCATCGCAGGTGAACTAAGCAAAATATACGTTTGTTACAGTAGCTGGATATTAAATAGAAAAGAATATAGACAATGAAATAGTTATAAGAATTTTAAAGAGGAAAGATAATCGACTATAACTTTGCACGAGCCAGTCGAGGTTGTATAGGCTGGGTTATCAACGAAATAGATCTCCATAAAGGATACTTGCAATGTCCATAAAAGCAGGAGCCGATCGCTTTAATAGTTAATTGATCCAATGTAAACGGACAAGGTAACTCCGATAAAAACTTAGTTTAGGACTATAGAAAAGCTTAAAGAAGCAAATTCAAAAGGACGACTGGAAGCAACATTCAATTTGCATAGCAACGGTCCGCGTGCGTACGACATTATTTATTTTTTATGTTTTGTATGTAGGTATATGCGTGGAGCATCCTTGTGTCCTTGTTTGGCGAAACAATACGTGGTTGTTACGTAAGTTTAAAAGACGCGTCAATGGCATCTCGACCCTGCCTCTGTTCTCGTCACTGACCCACATTACTCACTCGCTACACGCAATAACAATAACGGTAAACTCATTCATTACATAATATTGCACCGCCTGTGATTACGTTACAGTAACGCGCATAAATTAGCATCCATTTAATAGCACTTAATAGTGATCGTTTCTATTATTGATATATATATACCTCCTGCAAATTTTTGACTGAAAATCTTAGCTATTTTTACCTCATCAAATGAATTCTGAGAACTTAAATGAGCTTAATTTATTTATTCAGAGCAATATTGCTCTGCTTTTCGGGATTGTGTCTGAAAGTAGATTTTTTTATTGTGTTTGTACTTATTTCCCGATTTATTTTTAATAGTTATACTAATTGCTCAAAATTTTCAATTTACTTAAAAATTTTCTTCATCAGTAGTACCTATATGCTTGAGATATTTACTCCTACTGCTGGTAAAGAAGATAATAGACCATAGCAGTACACTATATTAACCTCTATTTGAAACATATGAATACTAAATCTTTGTAATAATTTGAAATTATAATATATAATTAAGCGAATTTTTATTTTATTTTAAACTCATAATTATGAGTTTGTTTTAAATGTAAAGGCTCTCTAAAATTCGCTTTTCATTAAAGATTACGCGCCAACAGCAATACAGTATCAAAAACTACAGCGATTACTCGTAAGTTAGATGAAAATTCTTATCTTCGTGGAAAAAATGAAATGGTAAGTACCTAGTTCCATTGAATTTTCCAGTTAATATTAAAGTAGTGAGGCAGCTAGACGATGATAAATGCTGAGTTTCTGTTTAATACTTTCCCACCTTTCCGAGTACTAAACTACATTCTAAATCTTCATTCTGTTTCTGTGGCACTTCGAAGACGTGGTTCTATATCATCCAAAACGTCCCGTATAAATTCTTTCGCGATTTACGCGCTGACAAGGGTGACGATTTATGAGAATAAACGTAAATAATATTCAATCCAAGTAGTCCTGAACCATGGATCACACTAGGTCTGGTTACCATAACTTGAACTTACGTGTGTACAGTCTGGTGGTTTTTGATATCAGAACTTGGGACGTTGTTCAATCAGATTGCAAAAGCATGTTTTTTCGTGATTGATCTACATCAGTGGTTCCCTAACCTGTGGTCTGCAAAAGCTAAAATATGATTCGCAAGTTTCTAATTTCAAACATTACAACTAAAAAAATATATTAATGCGAACTGATTTTAAGTTTCTAACAAATGTTGTTTTTTATGATAATGTTTGTTATTTTATTTAGACTTTAAGGAAAAATTGTAGCATAAATATGTACCTAACATATATGCTACCATTTTTAAATTTATGATATAAATAATTCTTTTAGACTAACACAGTTAAAGTTTTCTTTTAGTTGTTTGGTCCCTTCTAACAGCAAAGGAACCAAAGTGGTCCAAAGTCAAAAAAGGTTGAGAAGCACCGATCTATGTACAAAAACAAAATGCTAAAATTGATCTACTGAGAGCACACACGAGCTACTTTAGTCTTCGCAACTTATTTATTTCCCACATCAATTCTACGAGATTGTAGAGTCTGTCAAGCGAGTCGAGTCCACAACCCTTTTACTGATTTCTTATAATGGCAATACTACGATCTGTCAAACAGATTGTCACAAATTCTGTTTCTAACCTCGTAATAATCCGGTTTTTGTTGAGTTTTTTAATGTTATAATGCCGAAACCTATTAAAAGTAGTGTCAGGAGCTTGTTGTTTACAATGATTAATAAATATAATCATGTACAGAGTGAATCTGACGACGTGTTATCGCAAAAACGACGACTTTTGGATGAAATTGTTTCAACATCAGGTAGGTTGGCAACGACGTGTTGATAGTTTTAGCACAATTGTCTAACTTTTTTTATTTTACTGTGATGTACTCACGATTTCCGTTTTGGTTTAGATCCAGACGTCGTGTTCATGACCTTGAAACTTACTGAGGCATCTTTAAGTGAAAACTACTATAAAGATTGTTGTCATTTTTTTTCAGCCACCTTTGATGATGAATTAATAAAAAGCACAATTCATAATTTAGTTAAGCAAGTCATAGCCATAGAAGACAATAAAAAAATGAAATCTGAAACAGACTATCTGACAAAAATTGCTGCTATGACAGGTTAGTACACATTTATTGGTTTACCCTGCATTTTCTACATATTATTATGTTATCATAAAATTTGTGCGTTTGATACTGAACTGATATATTGAATTTTCAGATTTAAGTGTGAAAACACTGCGGAGAATTAAAAAAGAAGGTGCTATTAACCAAGGTGAGTGGAACACACCAGGGAAAAAGCGTCCACGACAGCCAACTGTAGCCAACCTGGATAGTTTTGATTTATCAGCCATACGCAATAAAATTAATGAATTTTACTGTGTGAAAAGGCAAGTACCAACTCTACGAAGTTTGCTTGCAGATTTAAGAGAGTCTATTGCATTTACTGGATGTCATGAAACATTGAGACAATTATTACTCAAAAATGGATTTGAATTCAAAAAAAATAAAAATGAGAGATCTCTTCTTCTTGAAAAGTATGAACTAGCTGCATGGCGACATAGGTATCTCAGAGCTATTGATGAAAAGCGGAAACAAGGAAAATTAATAGTTTACCTCGATGAAACCTATGTCCACCAAAATTATAAAGTTAAAAAATCATGGCAAGGGCCATCAACAAGCGGTGTAATTGATAAAATATCATCAGGCAAAAGACATATTGTTGTTCATGCTGGATCCGAAAAAGGTTTTGTCCCCAATGCTTTATTAGTATTCAGTACTAAATCAAAAATGGCAGATTATCATGATGATATGAACAGAAATAATTTTATGAAATGGTTACATGAAAAATTAATACCTAATTTAAGTCAGCCCAGTGTCATTGTTATGGACAACGCTAGCTACCATGTAACACAAATAAATAAGCCACCATCTATGAATGATTTAAAGGCTGACATTCAGAAATGGCTAACTGAAAATGGAATCCATTATGAAGAATTTTTCACAAAGGCTGAGCTTATGTGCCTTGTGAATGAAAATAAAACAACTCCAATATATGAAGCTGAAGAATGTTTGAAACAACATGGCCATGAAGTTTTGAAACTTCCACCATATCATTGTGACCTGAACGCTATTGAACTCATATGGAGTTTGGCTAAAAGAAAAATAGCCAGCAAAAATTTAGGGATTCCAGGTAATGAAATGGAGAACCTTATAAAAGAATGTTTTAATAGTGTCACAGCCAATGATTGGAAAAAATGCACAGATCACACTATTAGTGTCGAAAACAAATATAAAGTAAGAGACAGGATATCCGAAACTGAGTTTGAACCTTTCATCATTTCTGTGCGTAATGATGATACTGACAGTGATTTCTCATATGAAGGCATTGAATTTCTTGATTCTGATTTTAGTTCTGATTGTGACAAATAAATACTTACATTGAAAGGTTTTTTTTTTATTTATTTCAAATATGTTTTTTTTTATCAAAAATTCAAGTATCAATAAGTTTTCAGCGTGCTATATCAGTGTTGACACCTGAAAGATTTTTAAATTTGCCGCCTTTTTCATGGGACTAGACTCGCTTGACAGACTTTATGAAAGTGCGCACTTGTAGCGACGCGAAAGCTGGGTAACTGTTTGTCCACGGGTTCGGCAACAGGCCGGCGACGCAACTGTATTGGTAGATTTTTTTTAAGAATAATTCGTGTCACTGTCGCTGCCGTTGCCGTGTGCGTATCTTCCAAATCTCGTAATAGTGGATGAGTCTACCAAAAATTAAATGTTAACAATTTTCTAGATGAAATTGGTTTAGCGAATCAACCAAGTTTTTGAGTCGACACACCCAGGCAAGGATTGATTGGCGTGTCACGTTGTTATTTTAACAGCTGAGCAGCACGGATTCTTATGTAAGTCATATTATTAGTTGCCCGTTTCTTAAACGATATGATATTTACAACGCAGTTTGTACTTCTGAAAGTGCGTATGTCTCAATAGTCTAATTATAAAATTAAGAAATTCAATGGATGGTATTAGGGGCAGCCAATATTTAATTCATTAAGGTGCTGCTTTAAACAGAAATACATTATTTTGCTTTAAGATTCATCATTATCTTCCTGCCATTGTCCCGTTTTATTGGGGGCGGCGCAACACGTTTTTTTTCTTCCATTCTGTCCTGTCAATCGTCATGCTATCACTCCCTTTTCTTTCATATCACTTGTCACACCATCCATCCATCTTTTCTTTGGTCTCCCTCTGCCTCTCCATCCATCCACATGTAAACTCTTTAGCAACATGCGTATGACCATACCAAGACAAACGATTCCCTTTCATCTTTTCAGTCACTGAAGCCACTTTCAAACTTTTCCTAATATACTCATTTCCCACTTTATCCATTCTCGTCACACCACACATCCATCTTAACATTCTCATCTCCGCTACGTGCAATCTTTTTTCGTCCGTCTTTTTCACAACCCAACATTCTGATCCATACAGTATGACAGGCCTTATCACGGACTGGTAGATTTTACCCTTTAACTTGAGGGGCATCCGTGGGTCACAAGTTGTTCCCGTGACCTGTCGCCATTTCATCCATCCTGCGTTGATCTGATGGGTTACATCACGGTCTACCTCACCATCCCCTTAGACGAGCGACCCGAGGTACCGAAAGTCAGAGCAGATCGGTATGGGCGTTTCAGCGAGAGCTACAGGCACTGGATTGGAGACCGCCGAAATCGCAGAACAAGTGTTCCGTTTTGGTTTTACTCAATTTCAGGCCAACACTCTCCAGTCTGTGCCACCACACCTCCAGTCTGTGGACCTCTAGGCTACTCTCGGCAACCAACACAATGTCATCGGCAAACAGCATACACCAGGGAGTCTCTTCCTGAATGTCCGACGTCAGAGCGTCCATTATCATCAGGAAGAGGTAAGGACTGAGAGCCGACCCTTGATGTAAGCCGACAGCCACATTGAAGCTGCCAGTGGTGCCCACTGTGGACCAGACTTGTGTACTGCATCGACTGTACATCGCTCGGATCAACTGCACATACTTCCCAGGCACACATTTCTCCTTAAGGGCCCACCACAAAACCTCACGAGATGGGTGGTCGTATGCCTTTTCGAGGTCAACAAATACCTACCATGTGCAAGTTTTTATGCGAACTTCTGTTTTTCTCGCACAGCTCGCGTATAGCAAAAATGGCGTCCGCTGTACCCCGACCGAATTGGTTCTGTTAAAATTTCACTCTGTTCTCTCAGTCGCCTTTCAATAACTTTCTCCCAGGCTTTGATAGTATGTGACATTAGCTTTATTCCTCTATAATTGTTGCACTCAAACACATCACCTTTATCTTTAAAAATCGGCACCAAAGAGCTATTGCACCACTCATCAGGTATGGCTTCTTCCCGCAACAACTTATTGAAGGACAAAGCTAACCACGTCCATCCATTCACTCGCAATAACTTCCACACTTCAACAGGTATTCCATCTGGACCAATGGCTTTACCATTCTTTATTCCATTTACTGCTATTCTGACTTCATCCATACTAACCATTCTCACTAATCCTACATTCACTGGTTTATTCTCTAACACCCCACTCCAATTATTTTCCTCATTCATCATTCTTTCAAAATATTCCTTCCACCTCTTTCTGATTTTTTCATCATCCGATAGAACCATTCCAGTTTCATCTCTTATACATCTTACCTGACAAACATCCCTCGCCTTTCTCTCTCTTATTATTTTGCTTTATTTATTATTTATTTTTGCTTATTATTTTAAGATTCAAGTGGCATAAATCCGACCAGTTTTGTAGACAGAAAAAAGTGTAGAGCTAGCGCAGAAGTCGCAAAGTACGTGACAAAGGCCTTCGACAGTGTCACCGTTACACAACAAGATAAGGCGAGGGTTTAAATAGCGTGCTAGATGAGTAAACACGTCACGCTTATTATTTATAGCGCTGAGAAGTGCCGAAACATTGAATGAACTTTTCTTTTCGTGACGAGAGAAGTGGGCGTGTGTGCGTGTCCCGGTGTCGATGTAGGCCACTGCCAAGGTCGAATGTTTAATATAAAGTCTGGCGCCGGGACATTAAAATGGTTGGGCCCTCCCCGGACCCCCCTTATCCCCAGCCCCGGCGGTCGCAATCGTTGCACTCGTTATTTATTATCTGGAGGCATCCCCCGCTCATGAACGCCTTCAGTCTTGGGTACCTACACATTTGTATATGTATAGTACGTCGTCGGCACCCGAATACGGTATCGACACAATAATGAATTTAATGAAACACGGATTTCGTAACGCGAGGGATCCGGAGAACAGCTGACGCGACTCAATTACCGACACCCTGACCTATTGAATTGAGTGACGAAATTCGCATCAGATTACTGCGGATAGATAGAAAACGTAGGCGTGATCGCATTGAAGGTCTTGATCAAAAGAAGGAAATCGTCAGACTCGACGTCACAAGACGTAGCTCGACGTAGTATCGTAATAAATGTGCGAGTAAATATTGATATTCACAAACAATACACGTAATATCGTTTTACATATGAATGAGTATTAGTGTATAAATACAAAAGGTAAAGTAAATATATACGCGTTAATTATGTGAATGGATTCGAAACTAATTCGAAATAGTTTTACGTTCAACCATACCTAAAGATATTTTCATCTCTAAATTAATTCTCAATTGGAGAGTAGAGTTATACACAAATACATGTAAAACACTAAAGCTATACAAATCTGGTGTTGTCGGTCGATTCTACGACGACGCTGAACGTATTCCCGAGAAACTTGGAACTCTCGCTTTCGAACAAGAAACGCTTGGTTACTGTGGCTCGACAACTCTATAAACACACAAACAACTTACACAAAACATAGATGGATGCAGTGCGGCATTCACCTACATTTTCGATATATGTAACGGTAGCTCTCAGAACATTGGAATATCTTGAATGAATGAATACAAATACAAACATGAGTAGACACATACATTAACCCACATAAAAGTTCATAATTATTAAATCGTCTGGTAAATGTTGGGGATACCCCGTTGGATGGTTGCCAACAGGAAGGGGCCATCTTTAAATAAATTCAGAATAATAATGCGTTCAAGCGCCGTGGATTGACGGCAGGTTGAATTTTGACATTCCACCACTGTGCATTATTGTCTTGATTTATTCGAAGGAATAAGAAATGAATTTGCCCATCTTGTTTGTATGATACCGTGTCGAAATACCGAAACATAAAAAATTGTTGGCGAAGCTACGTAGAATGCACGAATGTTCAGCATGGAGTGAAGCTAGGTATGCACGAGTCGTTTAGAGTCTTGGTCACGAATCAGCGACGGAGGCTGAGGCGTGCCCGCCCATCGCAATCAGATGACATCATGCTGCCGACTAGTGCCGACACATACTAGAATTCACTAAATGGACTACTCCTTGATGCAAGACTGTTGCATCCAAGCAGAAATGGCTTGGGTCTATGCATAAGCCATAGGTGAAAAAAACAATTAGGCTTTTTGTAAGAACGAGCACCATCAACATGTTGCGTTGAAGGAAAGAGCGGGTGCACAAAGATGCGGGTCACGTTGGTTTAGCTTCGGTGTCGTCAGAGGCGCAGGTCGCTAAACGTCACAAAGCAGCCAGTGATTGATGGTTGCGGTGACACTCGTTACGTCAGCTGCCGGGGGTCGCGGGGTCAATGCCGTCACGATTACAATAACCGACGGGATATAATAATAATCATCCAGCTGAGCGGTGTTTATCGTCTAGGTATTCACTTTTGCGATAGGGTTGCATCTGCTTTGTTTGCAGACAGCCGAACCACCGCAAATCGAACAACAGCAATTAAAATAGGATAGTCAAGTCCTGGATGTAACAGTGACAACAGTACAACTGAATTATTAGTGACCGCATGACATAGCTTTCACCGAAAGTCACTGAGGTGATGTTTCGTTTATTTAAATTCATAAAACAAGGAGGGTGGTCTCAGGTTATGTTACATTACGGCCACCCAGCTCGGTGGCTGTTCGACCCCATTCTGGGTCGGTGCTATAAAACGACACGGTCGCTTTTACGACAAACATCTACAACACACATCCGCATATTGTAACGTAATAACGATCCGGTAAAGGTCTAACGATACGATGCGAACTCGAGTTATTCAAGTATTCTATTGACTGAAAACATACCTATTGAATTACATTAGGTACGATCCGGAGAAAGAAAACTATACCTTCATACGTTTTCATACGATGGCAACGGGCTGATGTTATTTATATAGGAGAGCCGTCTCGACTTATATTCTGAGATACAGTGAATAACGATAAGTTTAAGAATCTTTTCTGTGTTGTTATTTTGACGTTGTTCCCACGGATATAGCCTTGGATATACAACTATGCTCAATTACATTAGACTGTGCCCGCAAATGTTAGCAGATATCTCATGTAAACAGATGAGGCAAACTAAGTCGAAGGTTTCCAGATTGAAGTAAACACATTATATTTACCTTGCTTGCTCGTGTCTATAACGACAACTATTGATAATAATGATCAACTGATCATAACGATTTTACTTACAATATTGAGCACGTTACGTTCACTAAGTGTCTTGGCGTGAATAGTTTTATTTAGATTACACAAAACTAAAAACACACAAAATTATGCCTGTCATATCTTCAGCAAGACGTGACAACCCTAACAGAAATGAAAATAAAAACAGAAATAGTGCTTAGAAAAAATAACACTGACAGCATGACTGCTTATTCTCTTCTATAGCGGTCTATTGAAAAAAGTAAAGAACGTTAACGCTGTTGTGAATAGTACGCATCTAAAGTTATTAAAACATTTGCACGATATTTATATGGAATGTGCATGGGAATGTTATGGTTTAGTGACGTAATTGCCATATTAAAGCCATAAGATCTAATCGTTATAGGTAATATCGTGAGTTTACGATGATTAATATAGAAGGTAGACTGTAAAACTCTCGTTCATCAGGTATGGAGCAGTAAAATATGTTAATATAAACAGTTTACTAAGAACATAAAGTTGACAAAGTAACCGCAACGTTGGTACCGGCGCACGCAACCGACCGCATGGAACACGGAACATTTTGCATTTAGTGGTCTACAACGGACTCCCCTAATATCGCCTGCTACATGAATGTACGAGCTTTTGAGGTAACTGAGATTTCTGCCTGTGCGGCTCCCACATTGGGGAATGTTATAATACGCATATTGGAGTTTTGGTAACAGTAAAGCCGATTTAGTACGGTGCAGGAGTCCTTTCAAGTTCTCTTTAAATATTACAGGTGTACCGAGTACTCGGATAGAGGATTGGCATGACACTCGGGTACGCAAATCGTGCAATGTTTTAGTGCTATCACGGAGCAGTTCGTTTGGTTATGGGACGCCGGTCCGGTTTACTGCCTCGTTACCGGCGATCCAACGTTTTTACAGCCCGATTAAACCGCTCACCCGACCTACGGTCCCTGTAATTGGGGTAAATCTTTTTATTGAAGTCTCTAGAGCTAACAATTCTATTGCCGTGCCGTATTGTATACGCAAATAGATTTAAATATACAACGAGGCAGTAAATCGATTTTAAAAACAATTGTACGTTCTCATTATAAATAATTTATGCGGTCCGTTCATCATGCTGACGTATGATAGATTACCTACAAAATTGAAACATGTTTAAAATTCGCGTAATGCAAAATTGAAATAACACAGAAAGGCTTTATCTGCTCTGTGAGTCGTATAAATTATTAAAATGCAACAAAACGAGTGGGCGACCACATTTTGTTCACAACCGGCCTCGCGGCGCATTATCGAAATCGGACCGCAATAATTACATTCGAGCCGAATGCGGCCACTCCATCCATCTGTCCAAACGACTAAATAAAATATACGTCCGCGATAAAATTTTATCAATGAAAAATGTATTATTCATTCTCTGGAATAGCGAACATTTAATTAAACATGGTATTCAAATAAAACCATTTCAATCAGTGCAGAACTTTATTTTTTTAAATATAGAGAGATATTACGTACACGCTCTGAAGATAGAATATTCTACATGGTAAACGTGAAGCTTAATCCACTCTGAAGCAGGTAAGGTGTTTTTTAAATGGGAATTTCCGATCAAAAATCTTCCATCAGTTACTCACGCACATATCTGTTAAAATTGATGGTGTTCAGTTTTTGAAACATAAAGCAAGAGGTCCAATCACCCCCTTCAGCGTAGTCACGCAAAAATTTGTTTGAATGCACAACCGAGATATAAACAGAGAAAGTAGAAACGGTAAAGCAGAGACTGTAACAAAAGCAAACAGAAGGCAACGTGAATTTTGGCGTCGGGCGGCACCGGCCGGATTATGTAGCACCCTCGGCTTATTCAATTAAAAAGGAAACGTACTCGAGCGCGCATTCTGACTGCTCGTAATTCTGATACAGAAGATCCTATTTGACAAATGAGATTCGTTTTAGCCGCCTCACTAGTCAGCTCAAATCGATGGGCAGAGTTAAACTGTTTAGCTGTTAAAATCAACCCCTGCAACGAAGCATTTCTCAGAGGAATAAATTGAAACGGTAGCAGAATAGTTGTACCGTTTAAAGCTCTTATCAGGTATGATATGAATAATATAGATGTTTGTTTTGAAATAGCGTCTTACATTCAGTTTACACGTTTTATGATTCCGCTATAATAGTTTCTCATGTTGTTATTGTTTTTAGTAAATGGATATCTAAAGTATGTTCAAAAAAATCGATGGACGACACAAAAAATATTAGTTTCAATAACATCAGTAGTGTAACATGTACTAAGCGTCACTAAGCAGGTTAACAGAAGAAAGAAAACAAGCATGATGCACAGCACATAAGCAGATATGAAAGCATATTGTCTTAGCGAAAAACAAGAAAGCAAGGATTAGTAAAAGCAAAGTTAATAGTCTTTAAATAAGTAAGCAAACATCCATACAAAAAACCACGAACATGGATGCAAAAACAAACAAGCGCGAAAAAGACAAGCAAGCATAAAAAACGAGCAAGCATTAAAGATAAGCACACATACGACGAAAGCAAGCAAGTTAACAAAAAGTGAGCAAGGCAGTGTTTAAGTGTTCCGCAAGGACCTCCCGTCACCCTTTTACTTGGCAAACAATAAAACATGGAATATGACGTAAGTGGTTCCAGTCTAGCCTAGTGTATTTATCCTATGAGTAGTTAAAGGCTTATTCACCGTGTACGCCACACTCCGTATAATCAACCCTCATCCAAAGAGAAAATAAAGAAGTACCATACCATTTTTAAATTCAGTGCAAGCTACAGTCGCTAATACAGAGAGTGACAAACAGAAATTGTATGCGGAGTCTGAAAAATATATTTTCTTTTTCATAGCTAATGCGATAGAACACTAGTTGAATATAAAAGTCATTTATTAGGCATGCCTCGAGAAATGTTCATGTGAAAATTTCGAGTAAAATGTATTTGCTTTGTTTTTACATGCGAACGCACGTCGCCTGTCGGCTGATTACGCTCCGCGCTGTTACCGTCATTCATTTGAGTCTGTACACCACCCCACTCAATCTCGTTTATTATGAACATGCAGCGGGCGAGCAACCCTGCCTCTCGCTTTTTACATTTGAATATTTTGCTTCATGCATTACTTTTACATTGTTAGAAAAGAGTCTTTCTGCGAGATGATAGTGCACATGAGTTGCAGCGTTCATTACGCCCGGAATGTTTTTAATTGACATTATTCCGTTTTATTTTTCAACACTCATTTACGCTCTGTACAGTATAATCAAGCAGTTTGTAAAGGCAGCCTGGAGTGAATTAAGTTTAAATAAGAACTTATGTTAACACTGCAGTAACAACTGCTACAAGACAAAAGGTTTTACCAGTTTCATTACATTTCATTGTAATTTGTTTGTATAAAGGTGTCCAGACATGGCAAATGCGTCGCTCGCGAGCCGTTCGCGAGCTGCTTGCGAACTGCGCGCGTGTATTTCATGTTATACATTATATATACATAGTTCAAACGCTATAGGAGCTACGTGCGCGCGAGAGGCGCGTGCGCTGCACGCGCGCCTCATTCGAGCCTTGCTGGAGCTGCACTAGAGCGGCACACCAAACTTAGGCTGTAAACGCACGCGAGCAGCACGCGCGCAGCTCGCAAGCAGCTCGCAATCGGAGCATTCGCCAGGTCTGGACACACCATAAGATTTACGCAAATCAGTTTCATGATATTATAACCCTCACAATAGCAGGAATTTACCGAGGTTCCAGTTTTACATATTACAATAGAAGAAATACACGCCTTTCAGAGTTTTCAAAACATAAGATCTATTTTAGCAGACAAGAATATGGCAAACAGCAGACTCATTGAATCTTTTGTAACTACGCAAGTACAACGAGAAGCTAATCTATAGACAGCTAAATTGTCAAGTCGTAATAGTATCTGTACGACAGTAAATCACTAAACACAATCTCATCACTAATAGCTCCAATATCCTACGTTTGACAAATGATCATCATCAATATTGTGTAATGAAGACAAATTAGTGCGAACATCATTAACATTTCGATAATAGTATGTGTCATGTGGCGCCGAAGTGGGAAGCTTTGGTCGACGATGTATAGAAATTGTAAAATGAGTAAGGACATTTTTATAAAAGAGTTTCTTTATTCGAGTCATGGGAGGGGCACATTTCTCTTAAACATTCACAATGCCGGTAAAGTTGCATAAATAAATAACTTGAATTAGAACCCTTCACGTAGAGCGCTAACGTTGAATGCTCGCGACTCACGGTGAATAATTTCTTACCCACTTTTGTGTTCAACGTCTCAGTAAATACCTGACATTTAACTGACAATTGATGAATTTTATAAGGAAATGTTTTTGGAGGAAATATTTGGTAATTCTGTAGGCACTGTTACGAACGTAGATTATGGAAGAGAGTAGTAAACAAAAACTGTTTTCCAAGATGAATATTTATTGACTTCCCACGCAAGTTGTTACGTTACGGCTGGATAATAACCGCTCAGAATTGTACTTTTTGATAACAATACAAGACAAGCATTCGGTTGCGAGCTCTTAATTGATAATAAACTTCTAATAAAAATGCTCTGAAGTTTTTCAACAATAGTTTTCTGCTAACCTCCCTAAAGAAGTGTAACAGCTGATCCTTTGAAGATGAACAACGACAAAAAGAAATTGCAATCATTGTTATTTCAAAATTCCCCATTAAAACATTTGACAATAAGGTCCGGGTGGCAGCGGGGACTGTGGAGCCCTGGGTTGTTGCTACAATTGATAGGAGCGGCGAGTTTCGGGTTCCCCTCGTTTCGGGCGATACACAGCACGGTACATTCATTACAAAAAGCGTCACATCGCAGAACGGGCCCCGGTTTAATAATTCCACTCATTTGGGTTCCCCCGGGCGACTCGGCGAGACAATGCGCGCCCGGCTAACGGTATCAATCAACATCAAACAACCCCGTTTCGCTCTATCTATACACAGCTTTAGGGTTGTACGTTTCGCGCATATATTAGTTTGTTTGAGATTATGCAAACGTAAAATCCCACGCAATGTTCAGTTTCTGGGGCTTTGAACTTGTATTTAGTCCATTAACAATAGATGAAGTGTTACGTAATGTTTTTGTGGAACAAGAACTATTCATATCTATTTATTTAGATCTCATTAGATAGGAAGCCTCTATCCAGTCTGTTTGCTTTTATTTTATCATAAAGATAAATAAATTAGCCATAATCACGAACCAGTGGCTTCATAAAGAATAAGCGCCTCCAACAGCGTAGCATATTAAGCACATAGTATAGACACAGCCAACATTTGGCTTAAAAGCTGCTTTAATATAAAGCTGGATTATGATTATACTTTCAGTATAAAATATGGCGGCCCTAATGCGCTTTGAAGTCTGTAGTAAACGATTCTTTTTATCACACAGTCGTTACGCATGCACAAGCCGACGTCGATAAGCAAACGGCCGCGGGATGTGTGCTCATCTCAATCCTCGCAAACACATTAGTAGTAGGGCACATTTGCTCATGACGCATTCTCATCAAATAACCGAATCATGCGTTTCAAAACAAACAGCACACCCACGCAAATCCATGCTCATAGAAGTAAAAATAAAACTGAAATCAGATTGTAAACACGAAATTAATCATGCACGTTTGTCTATAAATAACGGATTCTGTCAAGAGAACGTTTATTTCCTCCGTCTACATTGTTATGTCAGGGGAAATTGCTTTCATTTTTCAGTTGGAAACAGAGTACGTAAATAAAATCTATTTACGATTACGCTCGCGTCGCGTACACGACGAACACTTGTAGGTTGTTCTGTGGGGCAACGCGATTCCGCAAACAAGCTTATTGTCAAGTGTCGGGCGCCGGACGGCGTACTAACTCTGAATATGGAGTGCTCGTCCACAAATAGAGGCCGAGTCGTCTAAAGCTCACTCGTTTTCGTGGGCCACATCGCCGCATGTGCACTAATGAAGACACGACGTTTATGATTATGTTTATTCACGTCCGCTCGGGTTCTGATGTAGGATGATGCTATACGTAATGAAAAAGACGAGCTCATTTATGAATTAAATCAACAAATGAGTGAATTGACGACGTCAGTCGTAAGATAACACAGATAATTGCTGAAAAAACTTTCATTACAGTAAAAGGTAATGTTTTTCTGAAACATTTCAACGCTACAATTATGAGAGAGGCAAGATTACTCGCATGTACAGTGAAAATAAATGGATATAGTCGACGAAACGTAAGAGTACAAGGAGCTTCATTAGGCGCGGAAACCGACGTTGTATTTTGTTCTTTGCGTGACCAGCTGCCTACATTATTCAGCCATTAGTGTTCGTCTGTACGACACACCAGTCCTACGTCAAACCAGACTACGTCATGACGCTAAACATACATGTAAAAATGTATTTAACGTGACTGAGTTATTTTGCCTATGAGGAAAGAGACTTCTCCAGCGTATTTTTCTAATTCACGTCAATTTATTCAAGTTATGCTGTAATGAATCACTACGCGGATATAAGCCGTCGTATTTACTAGTATGCGTAATTTTTAATAGGTAGGTACGTGTGTTTCTCTGGAGACTACTTAGTTGAGTGAATGGTTTGCGGTTGATGGCTTTTTAATACCCTGCCTTCTTGATTCCTCGGGCGGCAGACACCGTTGATTGATTGTGGGGAGCATTCTAGTAACGGGCTAATATGCTTATAGCTTGTAACAATCATGATTGCTTCTTGATCGATAATTGACTGTTTATTAATTACTTACAGCGTCTGGATCATGTGCGTTTGGCGTGGACGGCTGCGCTGGCCTAGGTGGGGGCGGGTAACCCTGCAAAAAAATTGTTTGTATTCGTTATTTGTTTTGTAATTATACATATTATATCATTTCTTCTACAAAGGAAATCATTCATATCAAATGAGTCAAGAAATTCAGTTAATTCAACAATCCTGTAAGTACATAAGAACCTGCATTAGACCGTTAGAATAACTTGTACCATAACTAAGCAGGCAATTCAAGTTACAATAGGTTACAATGTAACTTCAATTGCCAGGCTTGCTCGCCGATATGATCGTACGTGGTTCGTAAGTTACAATTAACAACATCCTACAGTGCGGACATTGTCAGTGTTAACGATAATATCGGTGTATTGCAATAAGAAGGGGCATTTGAAATGTTACCCAGACTTGTTCTATAGAGGCATGTGTATGAAGGACTGCGGTCAACAATATTTTCGGTATCCGTTCGGTTAGCTACGGTCATGACACGGGACATCTAATTGAAACCAACTCCGGCTGGCGCTCGACTAAACTGTTCCGGTGCAATCAACTGGCAACACAGCTATATCTAATAAACACCGAAATGATAACACAAACAAGATCAAAATTTGCACCGAAGTGTTTAACTCGAAAGTTGGCGGCGATTCGAATTAAATCGCAATTTCAAACAGGCGACAATGACAAAAAGTTGACAAGCTTAAGCCCAAAGTTAGTTTCGTGCGCCACAGTAAGCCGAAGGCCAGACTTTCGTACTGAAACTACGCCCCAACACCAGTACTAAAACACTTAATGTAAAAATGAAATCACAGAAGACGTTCGTATCCATCAAAAGGACGTTCGTAGGGTCCTGCGTAATCTCGATGTGAACAAAGCTAGCGGCCCCGACGGGATACCAGCTATTGTGCTTAAAACTTGTGCGCCTGAATTGTCTCCGATCATGACACGCCTATTTCGCATCTCATATGAGACTGGAAAAGTGCCGATTGCATGGAAGCAAGCTAACGTGCAGCCTGTGCCCAAGAAGGGCAGTCGAGCTGACCCGGCAAACTACAGACCCATCTCTGTTACGTCCGTCCTCTGTAAGAGTATGGAACGGGTGCTAAACAAGAAACTTCTGGCATACCTAGAATCTAACGACATCCTCAGTGACCGGCAATACGGTTTTCGCCAAAATCGGTCCACTGGGGACCTTCTAGCGTATGCCATTCACATCTGGAGCGAAGCCATCGAGAAGCATGGGGAAGCGCTTGCCGTCTCCCTTGATATCTCGAAGGCTTTCGATAGGGTCTGGCACGAAAGCCTCATTGCTAAGCTTCCTTCCTTCGGTCTACCCACTGGTCTGTGTGATTGGATCGCAGACTTCTTGAGGGATCGATCCATCCGAGTGGTCGTTGATGGCTGCTCGTCCGGTCAAATGGATATTAATGCCGGGGTCCCTCAGGGGTCGGTACTCTCGGCAACACTGTTTTTGCTGCACATAAATGACTTACTTAAACCCGGTATCTTTGGGTATGCAGACGACAGCACTGTTGCCGAGAGATATGTGGCTGACGCACGCGCTAGTGGGTCACAGATCCAGTCATCCCGAGAGGCTATGGTTGAACGCTTGAACTCGTCCTTGAAGGCGGTCTCCGATTGGGGCGATGCCAATCTGGTCAAGTTCAATGCAACTAAAACCCAAGCGTGTCTTTTTTCCGCTAAACGGAGTCAATTCCACCCGGCTCCATCTTTCCGAGGTGTGACCGTGCCAATAACCGACCATCTTGATCTTCTTGGCGTTACGCTGACGTCAACTCTCAACTTTGGGCCATACATCGAAGCAAAGGCTCAACTGGCAGCAAAAAAGCTGGGAATCCTCGCGAAGGTCAGACGGTACTTCACGCCGGAACAGCTGCTAAAACTTTATCAAGCGCAAGTTCGATCGTGTATGGAGTACTGCTCTCATCTTTGGGACGGGTCTGCCAAATACCAGCTTGATGCGATAGAGTCAATTGAGAGGCGAGCCAAGAGGATCATTGGCAATGATGCACTTGTTGAGTCGAAGCTCCAAAGCCTTGGACATCGCCGCCGAGTTGCTGGCCTGTCGGTTTTCTATCGTTTACATTTCGGGGAGTGTGCACTGGAATTGCACAATCTAATTCCGCCAAGTCCGTTCCATCATCGGACCACTAGACGTACGGCGTTGCGCCACCGGTACATGGTGGACATCCCACCCATACGCACAAAACGTTTTAAGAACACATTTATTATGCGTACGGCCAAGGAGTGGAATTCCTTGCCGGAGTCTGTGTTTCCTGATAGCTACAACTTAGGGGTCTTTAAGTCAAGAGTGAATAGGCTACTTCTAGGCAAGCGTGCTCCATCGTCGACCACATCATCGCTTACCATCAGGTGAGATGGTGGTCAAACGCGAGCCTATCATTAATAAAAAAAAAAAAAAAAAAAAAAAAGACTTACGATGGAGAGCAGACGGACTTTCAACTTTTTTGTTAAGTGAAATATGTAAATTTTTCACAATCTCATCAAATGAAAATAAAAGTGGGTGAAAATAAATTATCTCACGAGTTCAAAGTTCAGATCTATTAATGAAACATTCAAGCCAAAGTGTATTCATTATTCTAAAGTTAAACCAAAGTTACACGTCATATTTGGTTTACTCAACCACTTTTACTGAAAGTTAAAAGTAGTGTGGTAATAATTTTACGACATAATATTGTGAGTTCAAATATGAATATTACGGTATAGAAAGTAGGAGTAAAGTTCTCCGAAATATCAAATAAACATCTAATTCAACATTTTGCTCGCGAATATCGCAAAGTTGTAACGGACTCCGCAATTTGGAACGTTCAAACTTTATCTCGCAAAACATACTAATTGTTTTACCTCGTTGACATGATAAATGGGAATTTTATGTAACGGCTGGCTGCAGCTACTTTACGTTAATCATTTTTAGGCCGTAAATAAAAGTGGCTTTTATAATTACACGATGGATCTATTAAATTTTTCGCAGAGATAAACCATATTGTTGTTATAATTATACACTATCTGTTGCCCGCGACTTCGTCCGCTACAGACTTGTAAAACAGCACACCATTTGGTCACAATTTGAAGTAATTTACTTTTACTTGGAACCAAGGTATTTTTCTAAAATAAAAGTAGATAGCCAAGTTACTCCTAATAACGTCAGCTACCTACCTAGCAGTGAAGGTCCCGTCAAATCCTTCCAGACGTTTCTGATATTAGCCGGACCAAACAGACAGACAGACTGAAAGACTGACAATAATGTTAAAAATTACATTTTTGTTATAGGTAAGTATCGAATATATTTTCATATGCATTTAACAAAAAAAAAATATTATTTTAATTTTAAAAACCTATGTGCATCTATATGCGGTAGACCTTTTAATAACAGGGTTTCTTGTCAGACCTTGATAATGGGAATAGCCGACACTAATTAGTTCCAGAGACAAGAGCCGATATTCGTGCAAAAGTTTTTAAAAGATCTGTTTTAGTATTATACGTTAACTTTTATTAACTTTTCTAACTTAGTTCACAATGAAATGCATTGAAAAAAAAAGTACAATGAACGAACAAAAAGTGATATTATAAAATTTAAGTCGGCACTCTCGGATTAAGTATTTCTTGCCTACTCAAAAACAAAACATCGAATTGATGAACAGTAATCTAATATCTGACGTAACTTGCAGTAACAGAAAATTAAACAGTTCAATATCAATTTGCGATACATATTAAACTGGATCCACCAATTCAATTCCGAGCCGTTGACTTAGAGTAACGTCCGAAAAGAGGATTAATCCGATTAATATTTCCGGCATTAACTCCCGAGAGTAGCTGTTCAGAATTAGTGAGGAAAGTGCACGCCGACTGTAACAGAGGTAAGTCTGTTTCAAACTTATAATGAATTGGTAACAAGTTTGTGAAACGGCCACGACATGATCTCTTTATCAGACAGGACACGTTCCAAATAAGGACACGGTGTAAGCTCATTGCAAATATTGACTAACAAACTTGCAGATTTAATCATTATTTGAATAGCTTCATTGATTTTTAAAACAAAAACAATGTTTGATTAATACCAGTTTATTAATAACAAATGTAAGCCAAATAGTTTTGGTAAAAGACGAGTTCAAAGTTAAATTCAAAAACGACTTGGTTAACATTGGTTAGAAAAATAAGACATCCTTTTCTCATAACTCGCAAAAATATAGTGTTAAAATAGTTGGAGAGTGTATTGTCACAGATGATACCCGGCGGCAGCTCCTAGAGTGTCGTCTGCGACAGCCTCACCTGCGAGTACATGCTCTCAATAAATCGGGCCATCTCTAGATGTAGCCTACACAGCTTAGGGCTGCTCCACCGACACCTCCAATAAAACTTTATCATAATAATGGAGCAGTAAGTAGACGAGTCGCACAATAGACAAGACAAATGTCAGTTTCTCTTCTCTTTACAATTGAATTGCATTATTTTGCGGAGATTGCAAAAGGGGGGAGCGAGCGGCATAATTTATCCAAGTCGGCAATTCCCGACAGCCCTGCCACCGTGACTCCGCCACAGGAGAGAGAATGTTCGCCCCACCGTCAGCGCTTTAGAGGTTTCCAACGGCGAGCGGCGAGCGGGGCTGCCACACTAAAGTTCGGAGAATCCGGAGCATTTTGCAGTTTGTTATTATGAGAGCGGAGTGCTGCCAGCGATAAGTTGCTCTTTATGTAGAAGGAAAAACAAGGACACAGCGTAAAGTCGCTTCTTACTTAATGTTGGAGTTGCGATAGTTACGAGAATAAGTTAGCTAATGCGAAACACGGACTTTGAAGTGTACTGTTTTATTGTGAGGGGATCAAAAGGATTAAAAAAAAATTAATGACATTATCGTTCTGTCATCGCGATGGATGCTCCAGTGAGAAAGACATTGAGGATATATAATAATAGCCATAAGTCGTCCTGATAATTCGACAATTGTATGCATGAACTTAACGTCAAAGAGATTCCTAAAAGAAAATCTCCCGGAGGCGCACTTCAGAAAAGTCAAGCAATTAATCGCACGGCCTTTGACAAATATATTTCCTTGACAATAAAATATACTGAGTTTTTACTAGCGAAGGCGAACGCCCGGGCTAGAGAACGGGTAGAACTGTCTCATGCAACCGGCGCGCCTACTGTGGGGGAATATTAAACGGATCGTACCCCGCCAGCCATGTCATTATTATTATCTTGCCATTCTGTCCCAGTTCCGGGATCCAATATCTAGTATGCTGCGCTATCAACAGATGTGATTGCAAAGCAAATGTTGTGTATCATTACAATTCGACTATCGAAAGGTCAACGTTAACGATATTGGGCCTTGCAAACAAAAGCATGAACTGAATTAAGGGTAGAACGTGTATAAATGTAGCAAGGTGTATAATATTTGTACAGCTCTAGCGTATTTAATGTTGCTTTAATACGAAAGTCCAGTAAAATATAATTAGTGATTCCTCATTACCGCGCGGCTGGCGTGGCCCCTCTGGACGTTCGTGCGTCTGCTGGCTTATGGTTATTAATAACGCTGGCCGCCCGCCCCATCCCGCGCGGCCCCCTCTGGCCCCCACGCTCGCCCGCGCTGCCGCTGCCGCACGTCTGACATTTTAATTCCGGAGCCGCGGGTATGAGTCCACTGCATAATTTTTCTATCGACAATTTTGTCGACATCCTAAAGGTACTTCTCTATTTATACTGGATGCCAATTGCCAGTGAAGCGTAAAATTATATTGTTTCGAAGTTGTACTAAAGAAAGCCTCGAAAGTTTGTCGAATATATAAATAGACCGGTTCCCGCTTTTCTTTATAATATGATAGTTGTTTACTTTAGTTTTTACCCTAAATCTGTATCGGTTATATTGATCTGAAATATGTACGTAGTATAATTTCCAATACAAAAACATTACTCGTTCGAACTAACGTAAATAACTTATTTTATGCATATCGATATCGATGGGATGAACTACTAAACTGTTGAACGATAACCGTCAATTCGTCATCAATGAAATATTCGAGTTTGAATAATATTTACGGCTATGCTGCGTTCGCTAGTAATATTCCGTGTAGTCGAAGGCACGCGTACAATAATATCGAGTGAGTCAGTGAACATCACTAGCCACGAATGCTACAATGGCGGTCGGGCGAGCGCAGGTCGAGCGCAACATGGCTGCCTGGTAGGCGGTTCGAGTGAAAGGGACGGAGCAAGCATCGACTGTTGCCTTCCCTATCGCACTCGCACGCAATGCTCGCATCGATCTCCACTCTCTGTGCTCGCCCCCAGCACCAGAAAGGCGGAACTAACAAAATTACAAAGCGCTTTCGAGCCGCTAATCATAAAATAAGATACGACGTTTCATTTCGACCGTACGACTCTCGAGCGATCACGATGCTGAAATGGCCCTTGACTCTCAAAATTCTCTACTGACATCGTGGAGTATTACGAAGCGTAGCTCGCCGAGAATTTAGTTAAGCCTCCGCACTGTACAGATAGATTTATGTTGTTTGCTCGAATGGAGCAAGAGCAACAATAGTTGAATGCGGGAAGGTGAAGTACTTATAACTATAGCAACAAGTATAGAGGGAGTCGGGTTCTATTGAGAGATAAAGATTCTGTATTTACGTGACTAATTTTTAATTACAGCGTTACTGTGATTAGAAGAAACAGTGTCTTTTGGAGCAAGACGAGAGTCGAATAGGAGTGGAAGGAGGCTAAGGTATAAAAGGTATAAAGCTGTACATCTCCTCGGAGCCGGCGCCGATGCCGGCCGGGTTTATGTTAGCATAAATTGTAGCCGTAGCCTGGCGGCGTTTAGTTCCAGAGCTGTATAAAATCGACACAAGCCGCGCTCTCCCACTGCTCCGAGTTTCTGCTCCGTCGATTACATGATATCTTGAGTGACGTTTAATTTTTGCGCGACGTGCTTTTTTTGTAAGATAAGAATTTGGATATGAATGCGTTAGCTTCAATTTTTTTTTAACGTTGTGAATGAACTGCACAATTTTTTTTTCCTTTTTTACTAAGTACAGATTTCTTAATAATTGAATACAATCTAGCCATTTAACTCTCAACTTATTATTATACGTTATAGGTTTTGTTAAAACTAAAAATAGCGTCCTTTAGTACTTTTATATAAGTCCAAAGCATTTAGTCTGGTATTGATAAAAACAAATCGTTCATGTGTTATAAGCATAATTGCATAGCAAAGCATTGATCACTCTAACTTTAAACACTATACTAACTCAAATGGTTTAGTTCTCTTTAGTCTACGCACTAGGACCTACTAAGACCTACTGCACAAATATTTAAATATAATACGTCTTCTTCATTACAATTTTCATCTTCTCGTTATGCATTGCGCATAAAACCCAAAAAGTCTAAAATACACAAAAAGAGACATCAAAAACCAAGATCTGTACGAAACAAAAGATAAAACCTTTATCATCAATAAAAAACTGTAAAGGAATGAGTAAGCGCGAGGAATGCAAAACGAAATGTTTCATAGAGAAACTTGCGACTTGTTTAGAGCGTTTCGTTCGCATGCAAAGCTGCCAACATGTGCTACATCTCCATTATATCGTGAAGCCGTCGCTAGGCCGGCCACGTGCGAACCATACGCCGGTCGCGGGCGGCGAGTAAGGACATAGAAATATGTAAATCGCACGACGAGCCAAAAACGTTGGCTCACGTTCACGATGAATGCTGATCGGCGCACTATGACGAACCGATCATCCACGACGCCGCTCTACCAGTCACGAAATACATGATACCAATTATTACACACTCGTACAAGGCATGTTTCCTTTTTTCGTCGATTATCCTTTCATTTTATGTACGACTTTCGATGGTCTGGTTCTCGGCTCATGGACGGCTTTGTCACGATATGCAATCAGTTTTGTGAAGGTCATAAAAATTAACATGAGAAGAAAATCTTCTTTAAAAATTTGACCACCGTTCCTGACAAATCTAGAGTAAAGTGGCCCAAGGTACACTTTAACCATATCAGAGTATTAGACTAATGTCTTAGGAGTTCAACATAAACTTACAAACTTTTCAAGCATATGATCCTATTGAGAAGTTTTCGTAGGAGTACACCGACCACTTGTGAAACGGTACTTATTTACTTGTTTTCATTTTATACTATTCGCTCGTTGTAAACGTACAATTCCCTGATCGAACTTACCGACTGCTATAAGTCGCTCACGTTCTAGTTGAAACAGCTCCTGGGACTAGTTTTTAGGCCGGGGTCGAATGTCCACAAGGGCAATGTAAAACGTAATACCTTAACATAATCTAATTCAAAACATTTAACTAGCTTCTTCAATAAGGGCTGCAAACATTTTGATATAATTACGATAAGTTAAGGTAAGCGAAGATATTACTCGAGGGCGAATACAGATATTGTTAATGTTGACAAGAAAAACAAACCTATATTCCACAACGACTGTTATACGTAAAATAAAAGAGTGGAAAGAATAGCGAAACAGGAAAACAAACATAACGAAAGTAAAAGTCGTCCATTAGGAGGGGTATGGTATGACCATAGACGGTTTATTGAAATAGTTATGGTTGGGGATGGTAATTTTTAAAAATTGCTAACAACGAGGGTTTTCGTACATTCGGCAGCAGTTTAATGTGTAACGATAACAGTAAAGTTCATAGCCAAAGTTCCATCCGCCGAGTTCCCTGGATTACTATACTTTCCATATAGAGTGGGTTCAATTTCGTTAAAGCTATACAGATTCGTATCTACGCGCGTGCTGACACAGACTATACAACTAGAAGTGTAAGAAGACATTACAAATGAAAATATATGTTTATTTATATAGTAAAATGCTTTTACACACGCCATAACAATGTATTTTTAACTGTATTGGGTACACAGCACGACATATTTTTGATCGAATTTAGAACTATTTCCGTTATTAGCGAAATTGATAACTTAGTTTCCTTGATGAGACATGACTTAATTCGGATATTATGTTCAGAAAGATAAGAAGACTATAAATACGAAATATGATTCATATCCTTGACAGAATGATTTTATTAGCAATACCAATACGTTACAAGATAAATTCGCGCTGGTTATTTTTGATTAGGAACAAATCGTTTATCAAGTTTTCGGGTAGCTATCTCGCGAAGCGCGCACTACGTAGTCTAGCAGTGGAGTTTCGGCCAAAATTATCGAAAATTTCCGTCGGCGACGACGTTCTCCGCGATATCGGCGCGATAAACGAAATGCAAACATGACGCCGACTCGTCGAACCAACATGGTTTTTAAGTTTCGGTTAAATATACGTCTATCCGGAGACTATTTTAGAATGTGGTGCAATCAGGGTTTATAATATTCTCTCTTATAGAGGTTTTCTGAATCGCGTATTTTGAGTGAAGAATGTCTTAAACCCTAATTAAATACCAAATTTTGAGCGTTTTTCAGGCTATAGTAAAGTTTGAGAAACGCTCAACTTCAAATTTTTTTAATCAGAAATCGGGGTTCAATGTTAACAGTTCTTTTTCAACGTGACTTTATAAAATATGTGCAGATTTCTCCATTATAAAAGCAGGTATACTGCGTGCATGGTCATAAATTAGTTGTCGAGCAAAAACTGTTTTCTTTTATAGTTTAACAGCCCATCGATTTTACGGAACGTAACTTTACATTTCAATCGAGATGATTAGTTTGTCTTCACTAAATCAATATTCTTTAGTTTTGTAATGTTTAAATAAGAGCTTGGGATAGTAGGTAAAAAGGTTTTGGATTTTACAGTGGAGTATTGACTGAATTTGCAATTCAGAGTCGGCAGAATGGCGTACGTTAACTGCTCGGGAACCAACTACTAGTTGGAATTACCTTTGCTGTTCAACGTTAGTTACTTCATCCGCACGGGCGCAAATGGAATGCAATGAACTTTTCATGTGGTGTTCAGACCGCTAAGTAAAGGTGAGTTATTCTAATCACTTGAATTAGCTTAATGAAGGTGCACTGTGCTATACAAATAACATTTGCTTTAATTTAATTAGTTTTAAAGTAAGTAGAAATAATTTGGAATTAAGAGGGCCTCCAGTTTTAGTTTTGAGGTAGGAAACCGCCAGTGTAATCGTTTTAAAAATAGTTTTCAATTTCATCCGAATCTGTAATTACCAGTTGTGAAATAAATGTGATTTCTTAATAGTCCCTGGCTATTATTGAATCAACATGATTTCCTTTATAAAAAATATATTTTTAAAACAATACTGATCCACGAATGATCAGGGCTGCTTGTCATAGTAGGTAACTTTAAACTTATTTTTGTTTTGTTTTCAGTCCTTTTTCCACTTTTTGGGGTTGTACTTACAAATTATAAATAAAAAACTATCTTAATATTTTAAAGTTCAAACATTGCTTACTGCGGCAAATGTAAAATTAAATAACAACCCTAGAGAGATCTCTCACTGAAAACTTTTTTTGTGGTGGAAAATCTTCTGGGTGGACCGAGAGAGAGTGTGTCAGACTTTTACTGACTAAAACCCACCCGTGTTTTGCAGTTGTCCTTAGCGTTCCAGGGTTACGGTAAAATCTTTGGAACAATCCCGTAGCCCTTCACTGAAGCCCAAATTAGTAACTTTGGTCAAGTTAAACAAAGAAAATTCAAATTCCTGTGCTGCATAGATTTAGAAAACAAAAAAACCCTTTGTGGCCAGGTTCCTTATACCCAGAACCCTTAAACTTAGACCTTTAAACATAAAAGGAGAAACTGACTGACTGACATATCAACGCACAGCCGGAACTACTGGAACTAGAAGCGTGAAATTTTTATGACGTAGGTGAGTACTAAAAGATGATTTTCCAAAATTCACCCCTATGGGGATAAAACGGAGGTCTAAAGTTTGTATAGAGAAACCTACTTTTACGCGAGCGAAGCCGCTGGTAGAATCTTCGAATATAGATTTATATGTTTAACATTTATTTCTATTCTAAGACGATGAAAGTAACAACAACGAAGTAAAAACAATCAATTGAAAACACAAGTCACGACATGGTTCAAAGGAGGTTCAAATCGAAACAAGAACTCGATTCATTGTCTCTTTGTTTCGGATCCTATTGATATTTTTTGTCGTTTATAATTTGGATATTAGCAAGAGTAAAAAAACTGGGCAAGTGCGATTCAGACTCGCGCACAGAGGGTTTCGTAAAAACATACCTATGTAAAAAGTTTAATTCCCGAATGGAGTCTCGAAGATTTTTCAAAAACGTAAAAAAAAAAATTTTTTTTTGACGTAGCAACAAATTTCCTATTTTCAAATTTATTCATATACCTGTGCTATATAAAATCTTGTTTTATGCAAACTTTTAGCATTCTGGGTCAACGGGAAGTACCTACCCTATGAATTTTGATTCCCTTGAGTGTCGAAATATACGATTTTTGCGACAAACGGCTGTATTTTATTTTTTCGTTACGTTAGAATTTCGATTTTTTTTCACAGCTTCAAGGAACCGCAGACCTGAGTATATGGTTTTAATTTTAAATCGATACCTCCACGCGTTCCGAGAGGCATAAAGGCGCGAGATAAAGGGTCTTGACAGACAGACGGACCACGAAGTGATCCTATAAGGGCTGAAACTGCGTAGAGCGGGCGCCCGCGCGGTTCCCTACAAAAGAGCTCCGTTGCGGGGACCCGCGCGGGCACTTTTGTATGGAACCGCGCGGGCACCCGCTTAACGCAGTTTCAGGCCTAAGGGTTCCGTTTTTCCTTTTCAGGTACAGAACCCTAAAAAAAATATAATGGTTATTACGTTTTGTGACTCATTTAAAGTTTTTTATTCGATTAGTAGAAGTTTGAACTTAGAATCACAATAGGTCACTTGTTGGTTTTAAATAACAAAAAGTCTAGTGTAAACTGTAAATCATGCATAGCCAACTCGTTGGAAACTTCGTTTCAAGGCTAATAGGAAGTTTACCGTCTTAACTTTGTTAGTTTCAGCTTAAACTTATGTGTTTAAGAAGTCTGAAGCGGCTTTCTTGTCGATTAGTCAACTTTCGTTTTCGGATACTGCCAATGTTGTTTATTTTATTTATATTACAGAGGCATCTTTCTACTACCGAAGATTACTTACTATACAAATCGTGTCTGTTGGGTTGAAGTACATATTATGGTTATGCGTAAGCTATTTTCAAACTAAAATGGTTGGAGGTAACTGTAAAGTATTTTCTGCTTTCGAACCGACATAATTTTTTAAAATACAAGCTTCTGCCAGCGGCTTCGCCCGCGTGAAAGTAGGTTTCTCCATACAAACCTTGAACCCTCGTTTCATTTCTTTAGGGGGTGAATTTTTGAAAATCCTCTCATAGTGCTCACCTACGTCATAAAATGAAACCTTGTGCAAGATTTTACACTCCTAGTCCCAGTAGTTTCGGACTGTGCGTTGGTTGACCTTTCAGCAAGTTTCTCATTTTATTTTTAATATCTCTCATCTCAATAATGACCAACTGACAAGTGAGCCGAGGTTTGTGTCCACATTCCCTATAAACCGGTTTATAACTTACAAGATTAGCTGTCTTTGCACGTGCTTATTTACAACACTTAATGTTTCCGGACAACCGTATGATTACCGGATATAAACAGGACAACTCCGCTTCCGATAAAACGAGATTTCGCTTGCCCTGTCGGTTTAAGATCTAAGTGGCCATAGCAGTTGCGAAATAAAGATTTACGTGTGGGAAATTCGTTGTTTCCTGTGTTCTATCAAGTCAGAAACACTTTGAAGTCTAGTGCTGATTTAACGAAATTTCGCTTGTATAACATTAGTTCGAATGACCATAGTCCTTACTTACATTATAAACAGTGTCGGGATTAGGTTGAGTTATTCATGTACTTTTTTTATTTTAATATTTGATAATAACTAGTGCTTGACTGCGATCCCACCTGATGGTAAATAGTGATGCAATCGTTGTTGGTGGTTGTTGCATCGAAATGTTGATATTTATATGGATCTTCCCAGGATTTCTAATGAAAAATCCCGTGTGGCCAACAAGATTACGAATAAATAATAATAAAAACCTCAAACCGACAAATAAAACAAAGATAATTAACATACCATTTTTATTAGTATTTTTCATTGAAAAAGATCTCTCTACGTCAACTGAGGTGAGGTTAACAAATTTGTACACTTCCTCCTCCGCCTTCTCGTCATTAATTCAGGAAGAAAATTTTTCTGCTATATTTCTGATAGTCATAAAATAAATTCTGTTCTTTAAAATGAATCTCGGGATTTGAGACATATCCACTTTATTCTTTCGCTATATGAACTCGGTGTAAGTACATGTTTATTTCTACCTAATTCCGACCTCTTATCTAATAAAACAAAATCCCCTACCAGATCTGTGTATATACTCGCGATCAATTTAAAACAGATTTTTACCACTAGATAATTCACAAGGAAGGTGTGTATGCTTAATACAGTAGAAAAAGACCGAGAACTTAAACGATTTGTAACACTCGTGCGAAGCTGAAGAGGGTCGATCAAAAAAAAGTTAAAGAATGATAAATTCCGTTTTTTAGCAAGCCAGAAATACATTGAGGTCAGGGACTGTTTTGTGAATCGACTACAAAAAAAAAACCCGAAATATTTATGAGCCTGTATTGTGGTGATAACATACCACAATAATGTCCGGTGCGGTACTAAAGCGTATTGTTCTTTTTTTCTTCCTGTTGTTACGCACAAATCTCTGGGGTGATTCGGATTCAATAGTAGATATTACCCGTCAGCTGTGTTCCGGTTTAGGGGCTACCCCAAGGTCGTAAAACACAACAAAAGGATTATTTACAAAGTACAGCAGGTGGACTGGACGGCGCCAGCCTTATCTACCTGTCAATAAATTACATCACGTCAAACAAAACGCTGTCCCTCGTTGTCATTACGGTTCTTTTTGATAATATGACATCAGTATGTGTATGAAAGTTTTCTCTGATTTAAAGTTATCGCCAAAGTTCCACGTGGAAATTCTTGTCTCTTTTTTTTGGAACTTGTATTTTCTTCTTGGTTCACCTACCTAATATTCAAGTTAATTTAACCCTATCAAAGTTTTAGTCCTAATTACACCATTTTTGAACCTTCGGTCTCCTAATGGTCGCTCGAACTTTCCAACTAAGTTTGTCAAGGTACGCGAAGATAATTATTTTTAGCGATTTTTATAGACTCATACACATTTTTCCGACGTCATACCTGATGTGGCGGTGGCTGCGCCCCATGCGGCGGCATATGGGGCGGGTGCTGCGAGTCCTGGGTTGGTGACATCGCTCCAGGCGCGCTTTGGCCAGCACCTGGGCTGGGCGCGCCCGGTGGTTGAGTTGACGGCTGAGGGGACCCGCCTCGCTCATAGCCCTGCATCAAACAAATTCATTTAAGTATGGGACTGTATGTAATTATGCAAAAAAGATACGGACGGAAGTAAAGTTGTATAGAAGTTTAGATCATGTACACGAATTTTAGTAGTCAATCAACATGTCCGTAAATTTTACGGATTGTTCCTCAATTTAAGTTAGGCATGTGACTAATTATACGTAGATATATTTCTGTTTGATCTACATTGGCGAATATTAGAAATTATTTTATTTTAATTTCTCGTACAACAAAAAATCCATCCAATCTTAGTAAATTTACCTTAACCGCAGTGTTAGTACCACATTCTATTTATGCTATTTTTTATACATTTAGCACAGAAGATGACTAAGTTTCGTACTCGGTCATCCTCTCGACAATATACCTAAAAATGGTAGAAAGCACACTCATTGATTGTTTTTAGAATGTTGTTGCTCACTGGTCCGGGTTCTAGCCACCAAAGATGCCAGTTTCTTCCGAATGATGTCATGGAAACCGTCAGTTCGATTATGTATAAACGTCTTTGCGCACTACAGAACCGGGTCAGTCAATTTAGGATTACTTCCTCTTCTTCTTCGCTAAACAATCTTGCTCTCAAACAAATAGTATTCCGAGAATTTCTTCTAAAGATCAGTTTAAATAATTAATTAAGAGAGCTTCCTTACTCAGGTAAAAGGAAGTCGCAACAAGTTACCAAGTTCCCGACAGATCGAAAACTTCAAGGGGATGATAGCTCCTACATTGAACAACCGCGCAATATAAAAGATTGGGAGGAAACCCGGAAAATTCATGAAGTGTTCCGGCTGATATAACGATGACTTTGACCCCCTTTACATCCGTTCAAGACCGTAAAACATTGAGTGTTTATCGCCCCGCGTGTGGTGTAAATTCGGTTGGAGTTGAATGATCGTTGCAAGCGAAAATGGTCGGAAACATAAGACGATACTTTTCTTTGAATACATTACCATCTTTTAGAGTAGACTGTTGCATCAATTTGCGTTATAAATTATTGTGATAGGAAACCGGACTGTTTTCTATTCTTTTTAGGGTTCCGTAGTCAACTAAGAACCCTTATAGTTTCGCCAAGTCTGTCTGTCTGTCCGTCCGTCCGCGGATACTCTCAGTGACCCATAGCACTAGAAAGCTGAAATTTGGTACCAATATGTATATCAATCACGCCGACAAAGTGGTAAAATAAAAAGTGGAAAAAATGTTTTGTTAGGGATTTTTTCATTTCAACCGTAACGTCGTCGTTTTTTTTTTTTTTTGTTTTTATCCTAAGCGTTTCTTTCAAATAAAAAATAAAAATTATTAAAATCGGTTCACGCAATCCAAAATTACCAACGAAAACCTTAACATACATAACCCGTCTAGTTTGTATAAATTAGTAACCCAATTTCCCAAGAGATAGCGCTGTACTTAGGGCTACTTCGCGCGCATTTTTTCTTAGTAGATGGGGTCGGAACGGGTTTGTATTGTCGTATTGTTCGGTTGGTCTCTCGTTGGCATTGGTGGTATTTGTTCTTGATCCTTGTCTGTCGTTCATTAACTCAAGTCCCCACACTTATTGTGACGGACGGGAAGCTACGGATACTTGCTTTTAAAGCTTTATGGATTGATCAGTGTGGTCAAAGTTTGTTCCTTCCTTGTTTAGAGAAGAATGCCCATCAATATCACGATCTCATACATATAATAACATTATTAAAATTAAACAAGGTACTCAAGGTACAACTTTATTTTTTTTAGTCATCCTATTTTTTATAGTAATTATGATTACTTTTTTTTAAATTTTCTACGACATCTCTGGACTCTTGGCAGGCCACTGTGATAAATGAATTTCAGCGTTAGTCGCGCTGTTTGCGGTCCAGCATTGTCCTACCTTAAGATGAACCCAGACCCAGCTTGCAGTTCAAATAATTTGGGGCTGTACCAGATTGTAAACATAATTAGGTCAATACAGTATCCTCGTTAAAAATTACGAGCTCATTTTTTGGTCCTAGAGTTATTCCGCTCTAAACTTACACTGGGCCCACCATAACGTCTTGCTTCGTGTATGTACGTGGACCTGGGGCTTGAGACCCTTTACCATGACGTGTTAAATGTCAGGCCTACGAGCGAGAAAGAAGGATGGAGTTATACACTCTATATAGCTCCCTTGTAACAGTTCAGTTTAAGTCGTAAAATGGATCGCGTTAAGAGCTCGTGGTAGGGCCTTTGAAACCCTTCTTTTTTTCTTTCTTTGTGGTCTGGTTTCCGCACTTAGTCATTATCGGACCATTGTGCGTGGGCCATGGCGGCCTTTACTCCAACCAGCCCACACCTCATTCCAGAAACAGATGAGTCTCTTCATTGTGCTCAGGGCGTCCATCAGTGAATACGGTGCTCCCAAGGTCCGAGTTCTTATCTCGCTGACGACTGTGCACTCGAGCAGCACATGCGCGACAGTTTCTTCTGACTCCATGCATCCTCTGCAGAGAGTGCTATCTGTGATATTCATTGTGAAAAAATGTTTTTTCAGGGAACAGTGTCTCTGAAACCCTTTTTCTATATCTAAATGCGACGTCATGACAGCTTGTTTTCAACTGATTAATTTGAAAACACAATATTGCTTTCATCAGGAAAGAGCTTCGGCCCGTTACGGCACTATCTTACGGCCCGTTCACGACCTTGCCATTGGAGCGGTAGCTAAGCGCGGGGCGGCGAGCAGTAAGATCAAAAGTATGAAAATGTTTGAAGCACGCCACGAGATGTCGCTTATAGCGAAAACGCGTGCAGTTACCGGTGCCGCCCCGCTCGCCGCACCACGCGCCTTTTAGACCGAAGTCGAGACCAGGCCGTTATTCCTGGACAATTTTTTCCAGATCCAGTCATCCCGAGAGGCTATGGTTGAACGCTTGAACTCGTCCTTGAAGGCGGTTTCCGATTGGGGCGATGCCAATCTGGTCAAGTTCAATGCAACTAAAACCCAAGCGTGTCTTTTTTCCGCTAAACGGAGTCAATTCCAACCGGCTCCATCTTTCCGAGGTGTGACCGTGCCAATAACCGACCACCTTGAGCTTCTTGGGGTTACGCTGTCGTCTACTCTAAATTTCGGCTCATACATCGAGGCAAAGGCTCAACTGGCTGGCAAAAAATTGGGGATCTTAGCAAAGGTGAGACGGTACTTCACGCCGGAACAGCTGCTCAACCTTTATCAAGCGCAAGTACGATCGTGTATGGAGTACTGCTCTCATCTTTGGGACGGGTCTGCCAAATACCAGCTTGATGCGCTAGAGTCGATTGAGAGGCGAGCCAAGAGGATCATCGGCAATGATGCACTTGTTGAGTCGAAGCTCCAAAGCCTTGGGCATCGCCGCCGAGTTGCTAGCCTGTCGGTTTTCTATCGTTTACATTTCGGGGAGTGTGCACTGGAATTGCACAATCTAATTCCGCCAAGTCCGTTCCATCATCGGACCACTAGACGTACGGCGTTGCGCCACCGGTACATGGTAGACATCCCACCCATACGCACAAAACGTTTTAAGAACACATTTATTATGCGTACAGCCAAGGAGTGGAATTCCTTGCCGGAGTCTGTGTTTCCAGATAGCTACAACTTAGGGGTCTTTAAGTCAAGAGTGAATAGGCTACTTCTGGGCAAGCGTGCTCCATCGTCGACCACATCATCGCTTACCATCAGGTGAGATGGTGGTCAAACGCGAGCCTATCATTAATAAAAAAAAAAAAAAAAAATTTAATGAAGGTGTTGTTTTGCAATTTTTAACCGATTTGCACAATATGCGTATCGTCTTCTTGAGTATTACTGGTCTTCATGAAGTGATTTCGTATGGTTTAGTCGCCCTTAAAAGTGCCTGTAGCTAGGTCTTAGCATTTCCTATGATTCGTGTCGCGGACGCCGACTTTCTTCATGCAGTTATACGGATTTAGTGGTTACCTTGAGCTGTTGTAATCAGAATCTACCTACCATTAAACCTACAGTACCCTGACTGTGGACTGAATGATTGTTCGTAAGAGTTACAGCGTCCCTAGAATGTAAAGGGAAATTGAAGGAACGCAGGTGGGTTTTGAGACAAAGTTTGGTTTCTCTACTCTGGGTGGAGCAAAAGGGAGTGTCCCTTTTGCCCCACCCAGAGTGGCAGGAGTTATGTGATGATTTCCCCAAAAAAGACACCCTCCTGGATCAAGGTTACGAGTTAGCCGCTGTACGTGCGTCTATGGTCTCCTAACATAAATAATTATGGAATTTAAGAAACGATCTGTACTCTATGCATTGTCAGTCGAAGAAACTCTAATTAGAAATTATAAAATCAAACGTCATAAAAATAAAATTTTCAACTGTCCTCAAATTATGTGATAAAAACTAAAACTACCTTTTGAGTACCCTCATTAGAGACACAATAGAAAGACAATGGCGCGTGAACGCCGGCGTTAATGCGGGGATCAACAGTTTAAAGAGCATTAATTTGATTAATTTGTCCCTAAAAACGTCAGTCGCACTTTGCATATCCCATAATTTAACATTTTCAGATTATCACAGAACAAGACTAATATTTGTTTATTGTACATTTTTTCGGTGAAATATATAATTTAAGTTTATATATACCTATATTCCACCTGAAAATTGATCTTGCGAGAGTGTACGCTCTCGATGTATTATTACTACGAATAAATAATTACAAATACAATAAATCTCATCCCAATTTACAATGCATCTAGGTCTTATTCAAAACGAATTTACAATTTTAAATAGTGGTCAAACGCGAGACTATACAAAATAAAAAATTACGTGAATTTTCAAAAACTAACGATGTATACAATAATCCAGTGATATTTTGTTTTCTGTTTAAATCCAAAGGTTAAATATATATGTAACACAACTTCCCATCATCTATCAACAAATTGAGAACAGTTAACCTACTCTTCAATTCTTACAACACCCAAGAGACTTTCCTTCACTTGATAGGCTAGTCACAATACTCATGAGACTACGAAGCATGTCTACTATAACTATCTGTTGTGGCACTTTATACACATGTACTGTTCTCTCCCTCCATGCTTCCGAAAGCACTTTAGGCTGTCGGTGCCGACTGTCACTTGTAAATCATTTCTTACTAAGAGTCTTAGCTAGTATTACCAAGTTCTCAACCCAGGAGAAGATGAAATAGGTAGTTACTTCATGTAAAACACTATAAAAGTTAGGCAGAAGTCCTGTTCTGGCTGGCTCGATCTCTGTGTAAAGTAATTGTTTGGCTTTCGTAGTTTCTGAGAATGAAATGCCTGTTACTAAAAGAGTTATGAGTATATATGTGGATAAATGGAGAGAGAGGGCAAAGAAAAAATGGAAAGATTGTGTGAGGAGTGATATGGAAGAAAAGGGGTTTAGTGATAACATGACGGGTCACAGGATAGAATGAAAGAAAAAACGTGTTGCACCAACCCCAAATAACACGGGACAAGGGCAGGAAGATGATGATATGATTCCTTGATATGAACTTCCATTAAACGAACATAGAACCTCATCCTTTTTGAAGTCAGTTAAAAAATTCTTCAAATCACAAAAGCATCACAAGAACCAAAACATCAAATCTGATAAAGATTAGTACCAAACATTAGTCTCAGACTCTTCGCATAAAACTTTCATTGCTTGGGGTTCACATAAAATGTAACCGGTGTTGTAATAATGAATCGAGCAGCAATTGAAATGGGAACACTCAATTAATCACAGCCGACAAAGCTCTCGTGTCCTTGGCCGTGACTCAGAATCGCGGGCACGCTCACTCTAATTACCAACCTTTTTGTTATACACTCATTCGGGGTCTTCGAGACATTGAAGCTCGACGGTATTATGGTAATAGTATTGTTGCCCGTCTGACAAATACAAGTAATCTTCAAACCAAATCCTTCATAATGGGTATGACATTGTCTATTCAATTCGAGATATTTTGAGGCGTTATGTGACTTATGCTAAACATGATCATATTCACGGCCCTCTTTTTGAAGAAGATAGGCAGACATAATGCAACCTTACTTACTTCTTGTTTTTTGCCGAAAGCACTCAAAGCAAAAGCCTGTTAACTGTTGTCACACCAAAGCTCCCTTCGAAAATGTTATACGGATTATTACAATGACAAGTCATAGAACCACGACAAGACGTTTTCACAAAACAGGGGGTCTACTCCGAAACCGCGCATTCAAATCTTCGGGCCCGACCGATACCCGACCGAAGTTAACATGGTGACCTTACTCTGAATTTGTATCGGACTCGCCGACTTTGATCGGAGTCACGTGACAATTTTCGTGAACGAATGATTAGTGCGGCAAAGTGCGCTAGCTTACTCGTAGTTTACGGTTTTTATTTCTAAATGGTATTTTAAAAGATTCACACTTTTATTTGATCTTAAATAACAAAAATTACTTCCAAAATAGATTGAAAAAGGGTTTAAAATCATAAAAACATTAATATCTCTCAATATAATAAAATATTTTTAAATTTGGCTGTACCACATTTTGTCTTTGCCTAAAAGATTAAGTGCGTTTTTATCTTATTCTTTGTAAACAAATATTTATTTACGTCTGTGAGTTCGCAATTAAGTTTTTTCAAAGGAATTTTAAAGAAAAGGTCCAACCAAGTGTTCTGAAGTGTTCTCCATCCCATTTGCCATAAGTATGTTGTTATTGGTTTGAGACTTTTGAGTGGACGACTATTTGTAAACCCTTGAAATCCTGTCACAGGATTCTAATTAATGGCCCACTTATCCCAGGAGAGGTTCCTCAATCCATTGTTGTTGTTGTAAACATGAGTCCTACGGGTTACCAAGATTTGTGCTTAGTAGTTAAAGTGTATTGTGAACGTGACGTACAAAATGACGGCCCCAACTTCTAACCAAATGGAAACGCTGCTCAATTTTCTAGAGGAGCACCGCGAGTTGGCTCGCGGTGTTTTGAGAAATGTAGAAGGCAGGCTGCAAGCCCAGCGCCTTTGGAGCGAAATTTCTAATAGTCTAAATGCGATGGGTGGTTGCACAAAGACTGTGCAACAGTGGCAACGGGTAAGTTTTGCTATGAATGCATTTTATCCAAATAGTTTTGAAATAGTGTTTTTTTAGATGAGATTGATATCTAAAAAAGATCTTATTTTTAATAGGTATGGACAGATAAAAAATATCTGGCCAAGAAAAATATAGCGGCTATTCGCCGTTCAGCCAGCGCTACTGGAGGTGGACCATCAACAGCTCCAGAGCTCTCCCGATGGGACCAAAAAGTCCTATCTATTATGGGAGATGGTTTTGGAGAGCCCCAAACAACAGCGAGGGTTTCAGCTTTTGAGGAGGTATGTATATTAATTTTTCCAAATGTATTTGATGACTCTTGTCTAAGCAAAATGTTAACAACAAATTATTTTGTAGCAGTCTGAAGATCTACTTCCTTCCCAGCCGCCAGCATCTACCGAACCAGTAGACCATGAGAGCCAAGAGATGAGGGAACTTCATATTATAAATGGTAGGCACATTCTTTTATACATAAATCATGTACATTCTTTAGAGTGAGGATTCTTGTCTGACCTTTGATAGTTATAATGTTGTCATGATACTTTAAGCAGTTGAATAGGAAGATAATGCTTAAGATTGTTGTAAATCACTGTAAATTATATAAGGAACCTCTATATGAATAAAACAATTTTTAAGAATATTCACATAAATGATAAATGTAATAATATTATGTTAATTAACACAACCAGTAATAATAAAAGAGGAACTTTTACTCATTTAACTAATTTCTATTAATTATTCAATTTATCTTTCTTTTTACAGAACCTCTACAACCCATAGTCCCGGGAAGTGTGCCAGCAACTCCTCCTATTGAACGACCTCAGCGCTGTAAGTATGAAATTCAACAATTTAATTTTAACTTTTATTAGCAATATTTTATAATTACTTAAATATCTTATAAATTGTGAATAACCCAAAAGTTATTTCTATATAGTTTCAACTTGTCTCATATTATCATAAATGGTAGGGTTGCTATAGTACTAAATCCTCCTGTCCACGGGGTTGAGTAAATGAAGAATCATTACCAAACTAAAATTTGTGTATTGTGCGAGTGAATAAAATGGCTATTTTTTTCTAGCTACACGTACAAGCCGGGAAAGGAGAGTGCGGCGACGTACTGAGGACTCAGTTAGAAGTCGATTCTTCCGCATTGAGGAACAACGGGTGGCACAAGAAGCGCAGTGGACTAACGAGTTTGCTGGCATACGGGCGGCCCTCACAGAAATATGTGTGATATTGAGGGAAATATCACAAGGACTGCAACATAATAATTAATTAAGCTATTAAATTCTTCACATCACAACTTTCTTTTACTGAATTTGGAAATTTTATTATAATTGCAATACTAATAGAAAAGAAGTCACTAATTTGAAAATCATTTATTTTGAGCATAGCCCATATAGTGTAAGTAGTACTATTACAATTAAAATGTCATGGATACAAAACAAACTTAATAGTATAATCTAAACCTATAGGTAATACAAATAAGCCACTTTAATTATCAAGTACCTGCTAAGGGGATGTATAGGGTCCCTGAGCAAATAAAATTTGGGCTTGATCTAACAAGACAATAAAATATTAATTAGTGAGACTTATTTATTTATAAATGCAGCCAGAGCGGCCAGCTATAACTAAATTTTATTCACAAGAAAAACATCTATAACTAATTTTTATTTTATCATATTAGGTATAATTTAAGTTTTGGAACCCTTTAGGTACATGAAGACCACCGCTGTTATTTTTATCTGAAATAAAAAAACATTTATGAATATAATTTATCTCTAAACCAAAATGTTCTACAGTCCTTTACCTATAATATTATAGTTGCAAAAATTGTAGGTAATATGCTACCTGTGGCTTTGTCCAGGTCGACTGCTTTCTAATTGTTGCACTAATCTTGCTCTTGCCCTTTGGCCACGTCGCAGAGCTTCAGTGGAAGACTGTGCAGCATGTGAAACAATATGTCTACTGGCTTCCATTTGTAAATCATCCCCTGTCAACTCAGGAGCGTCTAATCCAGCATGTATGCACATATTATGCAAAACACAGCAGGCTATTATTATTTTTCCTGCTGTTTCTGGAACATAATGAAGCCCCCTAGCTGCTAGGAGACATCTCCATCTTCCTTTTAATATCCCAAATGTGCGTTCAATGGTGGAGCGTACACGTTTATGTAAAATATTATACCGGCCTTCTGGAGAGTCTTCTTGTATATTTTCAAAAGGTATCATCATATACTCTCTTAGAGCATATCCTGAATCACCTGCAAAAAATATATAATGAAATCATTACTCAAAATTACATAAACACAAAATACATAGTACTGAAATGTAAAAGTCATCTAGAATGTACCTAATAAAAATGTAGTATCTTCATTGAGATTCTCCAAATGACTTTTGATCTCACTATTTGCCCAAACAAATGAGTCATGTGTAGCCCCACCATATGAAGCATCCACATTTAGGATATTACAAGCAGTGTCACATATCTGCAAGGAAGAAACCAATCATAGAAAAAATATTAAATAGGCAACATAACATTAATAAGTGTATTGTCAACAGTAAATTACATATGTATCTACTCACAACTTGTGCATTCAAAGAATGGAAATGCTTGCGGTTGAAGTAACGCTCTTCATCTTGATCCGGTCGCACAATTGCTATATGAGTGCAATCAATACAACCCACCACTCCTGGGATATTGTGAAGTTCATAAAATCTGTGGAACAGTTATATTTAAAAAATAGATCAAAACATCTAAGCTAGTTGCCTACGGCCATAGCTATTCTTAACTTACTTCCTTTTAATAGCATTTCTTTCACCCCGATTCTGAGGAAATTTTATGTACTTTCTTAGTATGGTCGGTGTATTGATTGCAGTTGTTACTTCTCTGATACATCTTGACACGGACTGTTGAGACATTGGTGCTTCCACGTTTTGGGCAACAGAACCCTGATAACTTCCCCGCGCATAGAAGTTAAGTGCTGTGAGCACCTGTAAAATGTAATTGGTAATCAGTAGATACTAACACTAACAATCGCCATACTTAAATTATAGCAGCACTGCTTTTATAAAACAAATTATTTTTCATAAGTGACTACCTACCTTAACCACGGGATCAATTCCACGACTATTCCTTTTTGGGCGCAGAAGAGGCACTATCTCCTCGCAGAGAGTTTGAAATAATTCCCGACTGAGTCTGTAGTTGGCTACAAACTCAATATCGGAAATTATGTTGGGGTCAAAACTCTCCCGTAGGCGACGACGGTTTCTTCTGCGCTCCAAGCATTCTTCTTCCAAACAATCTTCGATTAAAAAAAGTCTTGCTGCCATTTCACTAAAACAACAATTAATATATATCATAGATATAGTTTCACATCAATGACTTTCCATAATATTGTTAGAACATACCTTATTTTAATTATTTTTGCAATTCCGATAATGCTTCCGATGATCAAAAGGTAACTATTTTGTTATCGTGAATTTTGACGTAAATCTCACGAGAAATCTGCTGTCAAATTCAAAACTTCGGTCGAGTTTCGCGCGTTCAGAGTAAGGTCCGAGACGAGAAACGTCACCTAAAGTTCGATCGGTACGAACGTCGGAACGAATGTATTTCGGAGTAGGAAATGGCCCGAACGATCAACCGAAACATTGATATTTGACGTTCGGAGTAGACCCCCAGGTTTTGCTAACCGTCCTTAACAACAAGTTCACCACGCTAATATAACTATTAATGACGTTCACACACACATTAAACACATTGTTGGTATAAAGCAACGGGCACGTGCAAGAGCAGGGTCGGCGACCACGAACGGCCTTGACCGTGCATCCATTATGCACACCCGTTTACTTGCAAACGAGTGCACTGCAACGCATCTACGCCTACTAGTGCCTATGTAAATATGTATGTATGTATAATAAACCAGCACGAAAGAGCTCCACTACTATCGGATGACGTAACATGATTGGCCGCTCCGCCAGTATTGTTAGCCGTTTCTAGTTGTGCGGTTTTGATGCAATGCACACGTTGTTCAATTAATTGAACGTTTCGCAGGGAAACATGCAACGCAATAACATCGTAAAAACGTCGTTCAGGTTTTATTGGATAAGTAATTTGCGTTTAGATTGAGGCTAGCATCCAATTTAGACTCAATTACATGACTTGGATTAAAGTGACTCGATTTTTTGGAAGCTAATCTTAATCGGAAACATATGGGTTCCTACGTAGATCCTCGACGGCATCCATTTAGGCACATTTAAATGTTTAATGTGAGTGTACGTAGTGTAGTTCAACACTGAAACTTTTAATAAATATGTAAATAGATATTCTAAACTCTTCAGAACGATTTGCAAGGTAGCAAAGGCCCTGTACATAAGCAATAAGATCAAATCGGCAGACAATAAAATAAAGACTGTGTGGAAAGTTATTAATAATGAAACTGGTAGGAATAAAGTGCGCAATACGGATTTTTTGTTGGAGACTTCACATGGTCCCAAAAGCTCTAACATAGAAGTAGCCCAAGAGTTTGTGAATTATTTCACCGATATACCTCTTAGGACAACGGAAGCTCTAAATTCCTCCCCTGAAGATTCAGTTGCTTTATTGAAAGCAAACTTGCCAGGCTGTCCGGTTGAATTTCAATTCAAACATATAAACCCTTTGACAGTCATAAAGGCTTTCCGGCAAATAAAAGTCAAATTAACCGAAGACCTATGGGGAATGTCTGTTAAAGTATGCACATCTATAATTAAGACCATAGCACCGTACTTAGCTTTAATATTTAATTTGTGTGTGGACCAAGGAGTCTTTCCAGATATAATGAAGTACAGTAAGGTTATACCACTTTTTAAATCCGGTGACCATAATGACACTAATAATTACAGACCTGTATCAGTATTGCCGGTTTTCAGTAAGGTGTTTGAAAAAGTTATGCTTAATCAAATGCTTTACCATTTTAACACCAATAAAATCTTTCATGATCAGCAGTATGGTTTCACCAAAGGACGTTGTACGACTGACGCTGGTGTCACTTTATTAAAACATATATTTGCAGCGTGGAAAGAAGCCCAAGATGCGATAGGAATTTTTTGTGACCTCTCAAAGGCTTTTGATTGTGTTAATCACGAAACCTTGCTTTTAAAGCTAGAACATTATGGACTAGGTAAACTTGCACTCAGCTTGGTGAAATCTTATTTAATTGACAGGCAACAGCAAGTTCAGATAAACGGTGTCAATTCTCCGGGTTTGAAAGTCAAAATGGGTGTACCACAAGGCTCAATATTAGGTCCTTTCCTCTTTTTAGTATATATAAATGATCTACCGCATCTATTAAAAAAACAACCACATATTGTATTGTTTGCTGACGATACGTCGTTAATTTTTAAGATCAATAGACGTTCCACTAATCTTGATGACGTAAACGATGCTTTACAGCAAGTCCAAAACTGGTTTACTGTTAATAATTTAGTGTTAAATGGAAAAAAAACTAAGTGCATAAGATTTGCGTTACCGAATGTTAAAAGTAATTACTCCGACATAGTATTGAACAAGGAGAAACTTGAATTCGTCGAGAATACGGTTTTCCTAGGGATCACGCTTGACTCGAGGCTACAATGGGTCCTCATTTAACATCTCTGGCAGGTCGGCTTAGTTCAGCAGCATATGCTGTTAGAAAAATCCGTCAATTTACTGATGTGGATACTGCGCGACTAGTTTATTTTAGTTACTTTCATAGTATCATGTCTTACGGTATTTTGCTATGGGGACGGGCTGCAGATATAGAGTCTATTTTTATTCTGCAGAAAAGAGCTATCAGAGC